>OX419190.1:12470447-14885895 GCA_948465475.1 Thalpophila matura
ATATTGCAATGACGTTGCGCGCGAAATGGAACAACTATACAGTGTGTTGAAATAGTATTTGTGTTTTGATACTTCAATGTATTTTAAAACTTAAAAAAAACCTTTTTGGTGATGTAACAATGTGCATAATATTCGCAGAAAGTCGCTCTCAAAGTGTACACTGTAGAAGACAGACATATTCATTTTTACTATTAAACAATTAGGTATAGGTACAGTTACAGAGTCTGTTATCAAAAGTGAAGATGTGTGTCATAATTACCTTTTACTATATCCGAACAGTTATTTATAATATTATTATATTAGCAACTAGCTGTTGTCTACGACTTCTTCTGTGTCAAAATTCATTCAAATACGTCCAACCGTTTCAGAGTCAAGGAGTAACAAACACATACACCCATACAAACTTTCACATCACATTTATAATATTAGTGTGGTATTACACTATAATAATTATTTTTTATATGAAAACAAAACACCCAAAAATTACAAAACCGTTCCATTCTCTGTCACTTTATCACAATGTCAATTACGTCTCACTCCCAATACATCGGCACATAAAGCATGTTCCACATCATTGGCAATACAATTGGCGATACAAAATGCCGATACAAATGCCCCGATGTGTCCGAGCCGTAAGCCGGTCCCACTTATCTGATTGTGACAGTGTTATGTTATTTACTTTATGGTATACCGAGGGGGAAGGACACTGGACTGCCATGTACTTGTATATGGGAAGGAAAGTAATGCGTAGCTGGCAAGGCAGATAAATGCCTATAGCATTTGTGTTATAGTTACATTTGCAATGTAAGGATAGGACACGCGACCTGCAGTTTGCAAATACTTTATAGAAAAACTGGCATAATTCCTACCTACTACTAACTACCTACTACTACTAGCCGTGTCTGTGTGTGACATTGAACAGAAAAAACAGTCGGGATACTAGAACGTAACCATGACCAAAAAAATATTTTTTGGAATTTATGTCTGTTTGTCGAATCACGCAAAAATTACTGAATGGATTTTAATGTGATTTTTATAGTTTAGTAGCTTGGGTCTAATTTAAAATCAAAGCCACATTTAATCTAATTCCGGTGCGGTGGTATCAAGTAGAGATCATGCAGCTTGACCTCTTCGTAGTACTAGATGTCCTACACTAAGGAGGTTATTTAAAATGGTCATATCGTAGTCCACGCGGATGGAGTCGCTGGGAAAAGTCTAGTTATTATACTAAAAGTGCAATACGTGAAATCTGATATGACTAACCTGATACCAGACTCTCCAGAAATATATAACTGCACATAGTCTTTTAAATAGGGTTCAAAATACACAAATAGATACTGCGACGCCAGTCGTACAAAATTCAAACTATTCAACTAAGATTTCGCGTATTGTAGAAGTCATAAATCTTTTTCAGATCAGAAAACAACAAAAACGCGGTGCAAACTACAAACGCTGAAGGAAAACAATGTAATGCATTTAATTTCAAAGAGACACGGTCATAAATTGCACTTTCCAAGACATCAACATATTATGCAGAACAGCATAATTCTCAATACAACACTCTACACCCACATTTGGCCATTTATATTTCTGTCCCATATATTGCCATTTACCGAGCATAAATCCAGACTCCGGGCTGCTATTAAAAATATCGTTATGGCAAAATCCAATAACACTTTGCCCGACGTAGGGATCAAACCCAAGACCCCCGTTTAGCAGTCGTGCTTGCGACTACGAGACCCAGACCTAGACAAATAAGTAACCAAGGGGTCGCATTATAGAACTTTTTCTTTTGTGTAAGAATGGTGTCATAATCCTACTATCCTATCCTACTTCCTACTAATATTATAAACGTGAAAGTTTGTGAGGATGTATGGATAGATGGATGGATGTATGGATGTTTGTTACTCTTTCACGCAAAAACTACTGAACGGATTTTGATGAAACTTTACAGTAATATAGCTTATACATCAGAATAACACATAGGCTACTTTTTATCCCAAAAACGCGGGCGAAGCCGCGGGCGGAAGCTACTGACATTATAACTAAATCAAAACTTTCGGTCATTGGCTTAGAGTAAGACTATCTCTTTTATAAGTCAAAACGATGTCATTGTGAGACCATTCCGACACGATTATGAGAATTACAATAGCAGACTTGGGACCCTGAACACAAGAGTTTTGCCGACAATCCACAAACTAAATAAATCCCCTCCACACCTCGGAACATGCACTCAGTCGTTCCCAATTTTCCAGCTCATCGCTCGCCACTCCACTAGAACTTTTCATTAACATTTCGCATCTACCCCATCACACCATTAAGGTGTCCATAAAGAGAGACACTCCACTGTGAGTACTGGAGAAGGTAATACCTATCTTCTTAAATCTCGACCGAAGTGAGAGCAGGGAGGGATTGGGGAAGGAAATTAATCTGGATTTAAAGTTTCTTCCAAACGTGCAAACTCAGTAAAAGTGAAACGCCACGAAAGTACGAACGGAAGTTGCAATGCTTCTCATTGGCTGGCCTGCACAGTGCACGTATTGTTGCCCATGTGAGTGAGCTGGACAGTATTAGAGGAGGGAACTATCGCAGCGGTTAATTACATTTTCTTATACACAAATATCGAGAGAAAAGTTCTTAAACATTAGAATGAGAGTTTTTAGGTCCAAAAGTATTTAAAGAATTCTCCGGACAAGCAGAACTACGTGCTTAATTTAATGTCAGAATATTTTCTAAGCGTATCGTACAGAAATTGCCACCAAGCTAATATGTGCCTGTTCATACCAAGCCAAATTCCCATACAAAGGGGACAGTGTCCTTTAGCTGTTAGGTTCCACGGTCATTCATGATCTGTCAATAAAAATTATACAGCAGCAACCGTGGCCATGTTTTCACAATACTCATTCCACTTAAAGATTAGCCGTTCTATTCAAGTCTTTCAGGGCTCCAAGTCTGCTAATGCAATTGTCATAATCGTATCAGAATGGTCTCTCAATGATATCGTTTTGACCAATGAGGAAAGAGATAGTCTAAGGCTCGTATTTCAGAACGATACTCGAGCACAGATCTCTGCTTGAGCATAGATGTCAACCAATCAAATGCCATTAAATGCATGCTCAAGCAGCGATCTGTGCTCAAGCGTCATTCTGTAATACGAGCCTTACTCTAATAAGCCAATGACCGCTTAGTTTTTGACCGTTATGGTGTCATTATGACACCATTCTTACACAATTGAAATAGCAGAATTGGGGCCCAGTTCATCTGTTCAAGTCAAGTCTCCCAGTCCATCCCTGTGGAGCGTTCCCTCAAGACGCTTTACTGTTATTGCCGCTCAGTGAAAGCTTAAATATATGGTCAGAGGTAGATTTCTTCTACTCACGTGATGCTAGCGAATCTCACAGGAAGATATTCGCTTTAATTAAATTGTCTTGTTCAATGCTCTTGTAACGGAGAAAATATTTGAGGTGAATATTCTCAAATATTTTCTCTGTTACAAGGTTAGGAATTAGGTTTTCACAAAAAAAAATATTTTTATTTTCTGGTTACTTTGATATTACATTTTGTGTTTTTGTTTGAAATGAGGATTTTCATTGGACGAAACTTGATTACAGCTTTCTTACTTTTAAACCTAATCTACTCCTATCTGCTAAATTATTTAGTAAAACTTTAAGGTCTTTAAGCCTCTCTCAGTAATTAATAGTCGGGCCAATTTAACTTGACCTAAGCTAAGCTCAAAGGATAAAACAGGCTCAATAAAATTACGACTTATTTTACTATGAAAAGTCTGCTACATTCGCTAGTTTCTTTTTAGCCCCAATCAGGATTCGGGCATTTTATTACAGATCTCCTTCAATCATCGCTTTACCATAAACCATAAAGCCACAATGTAAGAAATCACTGCACTACAGAACAGAAATTCTCAAAACGCCGTTACATATTGACAGACCAATGGAAAATCTATATTAATAGCGGACTCGGAATCCAGTAACGTCCAGCATATCTTGATCTCACAGACGTTGACTATTAGGGCGTTTTGGGGGCCGAATTAGTCGGTCGTTGGTCATTGTTCATATAGCTGACGATGCATTCAATAGATTATTGTCCTGGACGAAATTTACCGGGGAATCTAGAGACGGTTCGCTGAGAAGGTTAATTTAGGTATAAGCGGTATTTTGGCATCGGAACGGAATTATTGGCGATATCATCTGAGTATTTAGTGGGGGACTCCTTATTGGTTATTAGTGGTTTTGATGTTGAATGAAGGGATTTTGTGTTTTACTTCATAGATTTTGTAGGAATTTATATTCGTCCATGATTGTTTGTAGACGTGATTTGGAGAGGAGAACAATGTTTTAAAGGACGCCTTTGGGATATAATGATGATCTTTTTATGGCATTTTGAGCTATTGGTCCCTTTCGTAATCTGTGCTGATTGTTTGAGTGTTCAACTGCTTGTCTATAGAGCGTTTCACGTAAGAAGTTTCTGCGACGCTATGTTGGTAGCCCTGAATGTCAATATTACAACGTTTTTAACGGTGTTTGAAGTTTTCTTTCAGTATCAATTCTCGTTCACCACTTTTTAGTGTCCTAGGACACAGATAATAATAATACTATACGTACAGATGCCTCATCTCATACAGAGAAATGTGACCGTTTTAGCGCGGGCTATACATTTTTCCGTGCTTAAAGCATTTTTCAAAATTTGGACAAATATATTTCATGATGTATTTTTTCATGTTCTCAATTTTACACAAACTTCAATAACAAATCGATACATATAACGCCATCTATTATGAGTTATTTCAACAAATGTTACTTTGTTCCTGATAAGACCCCGTGCCTAGGAATAACTTTAACACAAAAGAGACATCAACCTTTGAGTTTGTTTCGGTGTTTCTTCTCAAAGGTAGTCATATAGGAAACACCGAACTCATCTAGCTTAAAAAAATGTTTTGACGTGTAAAAGTGTTATTTTTAACCTATTTACAAAATAAATATCATTTATCATTGGGAACTATATTTTCTGTCATCTAAGTTTAGATTGGTCACCAATCTGCGATACCCTAATTAATATATCTGTTCCCAAGAAATATATTAGTCATCATTTTAATTAAAACGGTCTCTAAGTATAAATCATGAAGTTAATGTAAATATGTAACTTAAATTATAGTTTGATCACTTTTTTCTATAGCCCAAATAGAAGTTCTATGCTCAAAAAATTTGTTCTATCATCAAAATGATAGATCTGTCACCTAATAAATAGATCAGTTCCATAATTTTATGAAAAAATGCCTAATACAGATTAGTTGGATTGAGAAAATCGGTTAGCATAAAAATAACATTAGGATCCAAGAGCGAGCGAAGCGAGCTCGGGAACTTGGGCACCCCGACACGGACAGGTTAGGTTCGAAGGGGTTGACGGGGGCTTCAGTGAGCGAGCAAAGCGAGCGAACGAAGCCCCCGTCAACCCCTTCGTGTTAGGTTACTTTTAACCTTGCAGACAGAAATAGGAGCCCCGCGTAGCGGGGCTCCGTCGATCACCTTCCTTTTTTTGGTACTAGACCTTATATCTCAGGATTTTAGGTGATTTATTGTGGAACTGATTTTGCATTGTTTGGTGACTACATTTTGGTGACAGATCTACTATTTTAAGGACAAACCCTATTATTTAAGAAACACAAAACTAATTAAATTGGTGATAGCTTAAATGATACCCTTTATCATTTATCACATAAATATACAAAAAATATAAAACATTAGAAACTATACAGGAGTGACAGACAGGGGCGCCAACATAGCGTCGAAGGGACTTCACTCTGTACCAACACTATTTCTGAGGTATCTTGACAACTATTCGTATACGTCGTGATGTGTGGTGTTGGAAGTCAACTGGCAAATGTGTCGGTGTACTGAGTAGCACCTAGCAATTGGTGGGTCCAACTGTTTAATTAAACTCCACATGTCGAGGGATTTATCCTAAGGGCACACATTACGTTATGCTAATTTTGAATCTGTGTGACTTATATTTTTTGTTCTGTTGCACCCAATAAAGATTTTATCCATCAATAGTTTCTTTTAATTTATTTATTATTAAATTCATGGTCTTAGTTACTAAGTACCTAATAACGATTTATGAAATCGAGAATGACTATTTCAAGGTAATAATAAATTTCTATTACCTAATCCTGGCACTAAATAACTAGCTTACATTAATACTACTTATAAGCCCTTATTTAGCCGACTTTCTCTGTGATTTACTAACCAACCTACTTCCCTAACAATTGTCAATCAAAAACCGCTCTTAATGTATTGCTAATAAAATATATACTTGTTAAACGTTAACTACATTGAATCTAAGTATTCTATAATATTAAGATCCGTAAGATTTTGTAAGGAGCTTAAAGAAGACCAGCCTAGGTTGACCTTCCCCGGCCCCCAAAACGTCCTATACAGAAAATATTCTCGGGGTGTTTACACTGCATTTGAAGGGTCAAACATGATAGGTGATAATGTACATCGGCAGTGAATCCCTATAGGACATTTAACACGGTATTTCGGCCTCAACACTTAACCCTAGTAATTGTTGGGGCAGCGTGTTGATGCGTACTTCGATGTACAGAAATACGTTGGCTTAGGACGGGTTGGGAATTATTTAGATAGTGATCGTTAAGAGTTACTGGGTGAACAGAAACGGGTAGGCAGATAATATATGTAGCTGGAACTAAAGAATATGTGGAAGACTGGAAATACGTCGTTAATACACGATTTGCATCGCTTTGACTTTTATTTGTATCCTAGTATGATATTTACTTGGCTTTTTGTGCAACAGAAGTAGGTCCTCGTGTGCCCTAATGACATCTTCGTTCATTATTCAATTCGTTTAAAAAGCGTAATTATACCTACCAATAAAACTTTTAAGTGGTTGGTATTGGTAAGTTACGAGTTGGATAGAGAACGGGTAGCAACATCATCTTAATTATGACCATTAAAGTTGGTTACTAAGGCAGGCCTGACAATTGTTTATTGAAACCACATTGAAACCACATCAAAGCCTAATTAATTTTTAGCAGTGGACGTGTTAGCCGTAGGAAAGCTTTAGAACTGAATACAAACTCGTAAAGACTTAAGTTTCGAATTGGACACAAACTTGCAAATTATAAGCTGTTTTGTAAGATGTTCACTCATTTGTATTAGGTTGGGCTTGTGATACACCAAGTGAGAATCATTTTCTACAAATGATTGAACAAGCATCGAAATTAAATAAAAATATCTGTTTCTTTTTATTATAACTTTGCAGATAAATGAACAAATAGCTTGTTGGCATGGCAGAAATATACAAAAAACCGGCCAAGTGCGAGTCGTACTCGCGCACCGAGGGTTCCGTATCATTTTTGGACGTATAAAGTGAAAAAATCCGGACCGCATAACTAAGTTTTTTTGTGCAGGAATTTTGATGATTTTGAAAAAAACTGTACTAGTTAGGAACATCGTTTTATTTTTGGTGCCGTATTTGGGTCAATTCCTATCAACTCTAATTATTTCAGATTTTTCGCCCCGCAAACTTCGGAGATAAGGGGGGAGAAAGGTATTTTTTTGGACATTTTTCATCATATGTCGAAAACTGTGAGACATAAAATAAAATAAAAATATATTTTGAAATGTGCAAATCAAGCCCTTTCATATGATGTGTCACTTGACCTAGTAACCCCACTTTAAAATTTCGAACCCCCACTCTGGCCCCTTTTGCAATGAAAATAAAAATATTTTTGGACATTTTTCATTTGCAATAAAGTTGAACAAGCACTCTTTATAACTGTTCTAAATTTCAAGTCGATAGCATAAGTAGTTGCTGAAATAAGCAGGTGTGACAGACAGACAGACAGACAGACGAAGTCGCACCATAAGGGTTCCTTTTTTACCATTTTGGTACGGAACCCTAAAAATTGAAAATATTCTTAATTATTTAAATTGGTCCTGTCCACACCCGACACGTCATATAATTAAAGTAAATACGAAGTTAGATATGACTTATAAATGTATATTTTTGCGAATTTTTGAACATGTTAAAGCCAAGTTATGCTTATTTAATGTTATTAAATACGACTTGTTTTCAGAGAGAGAGAGAGAGAGAAATCAAACAGGAATAACTCGGCATTTAGTCAGAAATTCCCCGTTTCACAGAATGGAGGAAGTTCGCATTAAATACTAACTCTACTTTCCTTTTAATTTTATCATCAGATCCTCACTGTACCTCAGTACGGCACTAAGCGGATTGCAGGCTTACTGGATGTTTATTGTTTTCACAACAATCGCCGAGAGATTACTGCGAAATTCTATTTTTAGTTAATACCTTGCTCTGAGTATCTTCTTTTGTTTCCGTATTTAAGTATAGAAATGTTGATTCAGTTTGAATTTGTTGGTTTGATTGGTTCTGGCCTTGATTGTCATGGATTTTTGAAGTAATTTAACATAAAACTACGGATCTGGTAATGTATTATTTACTTAAAATCTCTGACTGACATAGTTTCAGTGAGTCAAAATATGTGTGTGAAATTAAATTGTTAAAAGTTGCCGTCTAGGAACTTGTGGCGAAACATTATCACCACTAAATACGATAAGCAGAAAAATATCCATATTTTCCGACACCGGACAAGCAATAAACAAAAAAAAGCATTCATCTTATCAGCCAGTCCAGCCCATCTAATTATCATCATTAAACCGTTAAGTATTGTTCTATGCAAATATTATAATGTCCGACTCGCAGATAAAGCAAATCTCTGCCAAAAGCACATCAGATCTACCCTCGTTCCCTGTTAATCATTCGCAAGCGACGGTTACTGCTCAGAAGTTATTTGAATTTTATACGAAACATCGCCGCTTTCCTGTTTTAAGGGATCTTTTATTTTTTTTATTGCATGTATGTTGTTTTGTTGCTAAATGGAACTGTTAGATAATAACAGTTTGTATAATGTTGTAAATGACACAGTGTTTTGTTTTTGTGAAATTGTTTATAGAGTTGTGTTGATAGGAGTATTTTTGTTGTTGTATCTTGTGTGTCACTTGCTTTATGGATATTCAGCTTTATTGAACTAGTAAATAAAAAAAAATATTGTGACTATGCTAAAATCCTTGCTAATAACAAGTCTAACCTATCAAATAACAAAACAAATTATATTGTTGAGGACGCCGGCGTCTTATTAGCGGCTCAATTAATTAAATATATTACAATAGCCTTGCTCAAAATCTCTGCGAAAATAAATATCACCAACAAGGCTTGAAACTTAGTGTACACTTACACGACACTAGAACATCCGTATCGTAAGTGGCCCACCGAAATCCCTAGCCCTTAGTAAATTATGTAAATAATAGATTTCTAGGTGACACAATTAACATCTTAAGACTCGATTGTCAATTGATAGGTTTTGAGTTCGCTGTAGCACATTCATAGCTTTGGAGTTATTAACAGTAAGACTAAAAATAAACAGCAAACTTTGAAAAAATAAACTAGAACTAGATAAACATTTTCGTCCTTTTCTTAGCCACACAAAATAGACCAATAGAATGGACCAAATCTCTGTATAAACACCAATTTGGTTCGAAATCTCGATGTAAACATCGCCAACACGGGTCTAAGAAACTTATTATTATTATAAGCCTATATTGCTGAAGAACTAAACACAAGTAAAATCTATAATATAAAACTAGCTTAAATCTAACACATCTGGTTTTCCGGTTTAGTGATCAGCGTGTCCTGTGACACATAGGCCTCTTCCAGCCGCTTCTACTCATTTCTGTCTCTAGCTTTTCTAGACCAGGTGGCGCCTCCAATTTTTCTTATGTCATCTATCCATCTCTTTGTCTTCCCCTTTTTCGTTTGCCATTGCGTGGTTGCCACTCTGTTACAATTTTTGTCCATTTTAACTTACTATCTCTCGTCATGTGCCCTGTCCATCTCCATTTTAATTCTCTTACTTTCTTTATTATATCTTCTACTTTGGTTCTGGATCGTATAATAGACTAAGAAACTTAGTGCACACTTACACGACACTAGAACACCCCTATCGTAAGTACCCCGCCGAAATCCTTAGCACGTAGTTAAATTAAAATACCTTGCGACCCTTTTTCATTAATAAGAGATCTTCGCCCCCACACTGAATATTTATGCTGAGCGTGTGTGGTCCAAACACGTGTGCTTTTGAATAAATATAAAGAATAAACACGGGTTTTTAGTTAATTTGAACATATTTTTGCTTAGAATCAGTGAATATGAAAGAAAGATTAATAAGCATTTTAATAAGTGTTTTATTTTTATATTTTAATGTATAAAAAGGCAATACATTTAAAAAGGCAATACACGGTTTCAGATAACCTTTTATGCATTATGTATCGTAATTAGATTTAGTATGATGATTTGATTTGCCGCATTTAAAAGTTCAGTTGGAGCGCATTTAATATTAGAAATGAGGAATTGATTTTTCTGCTGCCGAAGCAGCTTCTCTCTGGTAAAACTTTGCGTGACCTCAGGAGCTGTCATATTTTAAGAACCTGTGTACAAAAAACAGGCCAGCCTCTAAGGTTAGGTCTGTACTAAATATTTGATAAAAGATATGATCCTATATTATCCCAGATCATTTCGATAGTGTAATATCTCCCTTTCAAACCTTTTCTCACTGAAACCAATAAGCCAATCTCTTACAAATTACACCACACACCATTACAAGAGACGTGGAAGCGGTTACTTGATTTTTCTGATACATTTTCATGAGGTTACGAGCTCCACCCGGGTAAGGTTGGGCCTTTGCCGGTCGTGATTGGGCCCCTAAACGGATTAACTCTATCTTAGCTAGTGTCAATATTGTCCGGTCCTTATCTTGTCTCCGAGGAAAATACGTCAAAATGTTACTTGTTGATTTGGTAAGGGTTAATATATAGTATGTGTATAAACTTTTGTTGACTCGACGTGTACCTCTATGTAGTGAGCAGTGGTGTGCCTAGATGGCAAGCCCGACGATTTTTTTGGTTTTAGAGGGTATTTATGTTAATTTTTCATGAATTTAAGTGAGTTTATATCGTTATTAAAGCTATACGTACCTATATTAAAAATCATTCGTGAAAAATGAATATAAAATACTCTATACAACCAAAAAAAAAATTGCGTCGGTCTTGCCTTCTAGGCACGCCACTGTTATGTAGTAGGTATATACCTAATATATGTTTAAAACATGTTATTAAATATACAGGTTGGAAAGTTCGTACCCTCGAGAGAAAGTACCCTGAATATTGAAGTTAGCAAATTTTACTCAAAATGTCATTCCTTTATTCAAAAATGTTAGAAAAGTTTTTTATCTCACACGAAACTGACCAGCCGAGAATAAGTATGTGAAAAGATAACATTGTATATTTTTATACCACGAATCGATAGGGCTAATCATAATTATCAAAACTCTCTAATAAACACCAAGAACATACATGATCATCTACAATCTACATACAATCTAATCTAAAATTCAGGCCAAGGGACTCAAAATTCAGAACATTTATTATTACAAATATTTAAAGTAATTAGATATTCTATACTCATATAGATTATAGATGTGGGTACCTACTTGTGTGTGATTCCAAAGGAAACCGATCTACATACACGTAAAATATATTCCAAAGAAAGTTATCCAAATAAAACAACTTTTACCTAAAACGATCCTTCAACATAAGAGCTTTCATAGCCTTGTCTAATAAAAACAAAATAACATCGTTTATTTTGTCTTAGTAACCACACAGTATAAAAATGTTTACCTTTCTAACAGGCCTGTTATTTGCTGTACTTGAGTATTAATTAGATAAGCTAAAGAAAACGCACGAAGCGCACTGTAAACAGAAGGCCAATTCTCGTAAATAAAAATGTTCAAAATATATAATTCCGATTTGGTTTCGATATAATCTCAATGCCTTAAATGTCATAAATTGTTTTCTAATGTATGTACTAAATGATAACATCAAACGGATAAGAGAAGACCATTTCTGATATAAATGGCATTGAGATTATATCGAAACCAAATCGGAACTCATTTTTATTTACGAGAATTGGGCTCCAAATATAAAATCTGAAATGCGACGAAACAAAATTTTTTTACTAAGACGAAAAAAGCATGCTATCTTGCAAAGCGATATTAGGAGCAGCTACAAAACTCGAGTTTGCGCAAGATTCTTTACGATATAGCTCACGTAGCAGCTCGTAGATTTTCACTACCAAATAAACCGGTACAGTTGCAGTCAGCTAAATAAAATTGTCATGAGAAACATTTGCAAAAATCGACATGCTTGGTTCACAAATTTATAATGAATACTATACGTATAAGCGCATATGAAGAGTTTACAGTAAATTTTCTCTTTTGGACGCCTTTCAGAAAAGCGGAACTATGCTTATAGCTTGCCTTATTAATACTCTAAGAACTAACAGTAATAACAATAGTCTTAGGCAGTCTCGTTCAAATTGCTAGCATTATGGTTCAATTAAAGCTAAGAGTCCTAGAATTTTGGCAGACAGGAAGGTTTTTCTTTTTGTCTTGTCTAGACGAAAACGTCTATTGTCGAGATGTCGAGAGGGCTAGGGAAGTAAATAGTTTTAGTAACAATTTACTAGGACTACTCTAAATGTTGTGTCAACGTCAGGTACACATGTGAAGATGGTATAAGAAGAACACAAGTAAGTATACATACATCAATAAAAGGGTTTTAGTAGTTTCGCCACAGTGTATTATCGACACAGTTTTTAAAACTCCATACATTAAATGTAAAATGGTCACAGGTACTTTTATTTAACAAAAGTTTCGTGTAGATTCGTCACAGGTACATATTATAGATACCTATAAACATCTATATTTTGTAAAGACTGCAACAAAATCGTTCGATGAATGATGAGATTATGAATAGAATGGCAAAAGTACTAGCAGAACATATTCATGAAGAAGATAATATAATAGAAGAATAATAATTGAATAATTATGCTATTGTACTAGGAATGTAGATTTGCTTTATAATAATAATTCAGTAAAAAAATGCAGTTTTACTGAATTGTCTAGGAAGGTACCTATTGAATCAAGTCTTTCAATTACAAATGATGTGCTTGCATTATGCATTTGAAAGAATTTCAAATATTGAGCTCTTATATTATTAGAAAAATGTAAATATCTATTTTATAAAGAGCTACCTTTTCTTGTTGACTGTACTTTTCAAAGATTTCTCAAATAAAAAAAGTTGTGACCATTTTACATAGGATGAATGTACCTGTGACGATTTTATACAAAGATTTTCTGTGACGAAACTACAGTTGTGACGAATCTACTAAAACCCCAATAAAATTCACTATTGTATATTTTTTCGTAATAATTATTAATATTATCATGTAGGTGCTTTGCCTTAGATAATGATGTTCCCGTCTCTATTTTGCACTTATAATTTGGTAGTTGTGTTGTGCGACAGGAATAATGCTAAGTTAAAACACGTGCTACGTAACGTGTATTATTCTCATGAACCAATAGAATCGCTTCATTTACCTGAGGCGAGGTAAATGAAGCGATTCTATTGGTTCATAACAAACACATCCCTCGCACACATCTCGGGTAGAAACGCAGCCTTAGTGTTGGACAAAGTTTTTATGAAAGAATAATTCACACACAGTCAAGCTTACTTGATCAAGCCATCAAGTCTCATGCAAATTAGCCGTTTGATAGTGTGTGGCGGCTACACAATATGAACTAGCTATCGTCAAATCAAATTCCCATACAAAAACTCATGTGCCGAATTAACATTCACAGCACAAACCAAATCGAAACCTATCGAAAGTACGAACACGAAAATAAATAGTTTAACACTGGTAACACAGTAGTCCAATTAGCTGACAAAGTCGCGCCGGTAACACGGTTAGTTGATGTATTCGATTGGTGCTACTGCATGCTGTCACCGTGGTCGTGTTCGGTTACTTTTATATGTCAGGTTATTTCATGATAAATTGGCCCAAACTGCTTGGTTGGTCTAGATCAGGGATTTCCAACCCCTATTTATGTAGATTCTCCCCGGATTATAATAAATACCCATTTTACTTTTTTCATTAGGTACAATAAAAAAAAAAAATCACGTCAATTATTTCAGTCAGGTAAATTAAAACTTTCGTGTACACTCCTAAGAATTTATTAAAGTGAAAGCAAGCATAATTTACGATTTAAGCCTTCAAATGGATTTTTCTTAATTGGGGCCCCGCTTATGATCTCTATACATATAGGTACTCATATCAAAACTGACGAAATGTTAACTATACACACCTGCCTACCCCTTCGGGGAATACACAAGGTTAATCATTGTTGACAACAACAATGATTAGCGAATGGCTGACCAAGTTTTAAGGGAAGCCGGAATATTTAGCTGTTGGAGTAGTCCGACTATGGAAGTGCCTCCACTTAACAGAACACCACAGCCAAATAACGCTACTCTTCGGTAGTGTTGTGTTGCTGTGGTGAGTAAGGTCGCCAGAGCCCTTGAGGATGCGCTGTGTTGACAGTGGGGAACCTGCTCGTCTACTAAGCTGGTGGCATAGCGAAACCTCATTTTAGGCTGTGTCCCTAATAGGCAAACTGTTAGCGGCCGACTGAGTTTGCGGCGTATCGGCTTAGTACGCCCTTCCATATACATATTTAAAATGGAGTGTCCACAGTTTGCTAGTTTGCGCTAACAGTTTGCCTACTATAAACTGTTAGCGCAGTCTCAGTCGGCCGCTAACAGTTTGCCTACTGGGGACACAGCCTTAAAGGGTCGTCAATGCGCATTTTGCATGCATGTATTGCAAGCACGTTGTATAAAAAAATTTACAGACTTCAAAACAAAAATAAATCATTCCAATACCCTAACCTATGAATAGATGACCTTCTCGGTAAAAAAGGCACATTGAAATACATAGCCTAGCCTAGATACGTAATCCTCACAGTACGCAAGAAGGGCGAAGTCTCGAAGTGGTACTGAAAGGACCATTAATATTCACATTTGCGGTTTAAAAGTTTCGCAAACAACTTCTATTCAAGACACATTTCTCTTTCAACAACTATAGAGGATTATGTAATACTTTCACATATCATTCGTCAGGATAAATGTTAGGACTATGCCGTATACATTTGTGTACAAACGCTCTTTCTTTTAAACAAAAACCAACATACATGACTATTTAGCCATGTTGTTTTTGTGTTAAAGCTTGTCCAATCGGTTATGCTTCATTTATTATTTTAAAATTTTAGCATAGCATAACTATCACTATCACTATCACAATCACAAAAAAAAATCAGTTGTTCCATACATTTACGTTCACATAACTCAACAAAATGTACGGAACAGCAGATTTTTTTTCGCGATTTCGGGGTTGGTCCTATAGTAAAAGTTGTTCATAATGATGAGTACAATGACCCCTTTAAATATTTCCACTATTTAACCTGCCACCCTGTATAAAAAAAAAATTGGCGCTACGGTGTAACATACTTAAATACAAACATACATACATAGACTGCTAAAATCTTACCCCTTCCTTCTGGCTTTGCCGTGGTCAGGTAAAAAACCACATATCGATCTAAAACTTAAACCTTCCAAATGAATACAAAACGTAAACTAAGATATATCACATGGATCTGGATGCGGTATTAGTTTCTTTCAAACTTCTCATATTACTTAAAGTACGTGAACGTAACCTAGATAAAATTCTCGGCTACGTTGAGGCCTCAGATCATAGAAACAAGGAGATATGCCATTTTAGCAAATTAGTACGGGAACAACTGATGCCACTTTTAGTACATTTTTCGACACAACTACGAGCATAATTAAGCGCTCCTTGTGCATAAAAGTATCTCCCACGCATTAAACATTCCGCACACCCTCAATCTAACACTGTTAATCGTCACTCAACACTAACACTAAATTAAAACACTGTATTTATACCATCGATCGTGTTCGGTTTGTCGCCAGCGTACGTTTTTATTATGAGCAATTTGCTCAAGTTCAGGCATCAAGCTCGATAGCGCCTTGGCACATCTCCCTTGTTTCTATGATCTGAGGTTGAGGCTAATCCAGGTTATACCGTCTGTTCTCATACGATATTCACTCGAATTTATTGATTGGAAATAAATAAAGTAATCAATGAAAATAAATCACTCATTGAAATCTAAATCTGATAATGAGTCTGCACATTTTTACCGCCGTAAAGGCTTGTAGTGTAATTTCGAAAAATAATGTAGGTAAATGGGTGAGGAGGTTCACAAAACCTAGGCATGAAAAAAAAATCGCGCATCCTTTCATGTGAGTTATCGTTGGATTGATCTTTGAAAATAACGTAAAAGTTTGTAAGTGACTTCCTTATTTAGGTAGGTACATATTTTGTGAACTCCAACTTTCCTACCGCGTTAACAAAAAATCTAAAAAGCAAGCTCATAGCATCTAATAAATATCTTCATCTTTTTCACGACATTGGATTTTTTTGTACACTGAACAAAAGTATACTTACATCATTCCGACAGCTTCACAAAAGATTAGTTTTATTGTAAAAGACATGATCTTTGAAAATGTTACGTTTTACTATTTTAAATTCGCCCTTAGGACCGACGGCATCTCTTTGTTCAATAAGAGACATGACATTGTCTCCTTTTCGAGAGTTACTGCAGTCTAAGACGTTGTAAAGTCTAGAAAAGCTCGTCTGGCCAGTGAAAATCCAGTGTCCAGATTTCAAAGGGACTTCTTTGTTGAAAAGTCTTATTTCCTTCGCATTCACGGTTCTTTAACAAAGTTGGATATGTGTAAGGCAAAATATAGGAAGTCTTCTTAAATCAGAGGGTTATGGTTATATAGACATAGCAGAAAATAATATGGCAGTGAAATAATGTTTTATTCTGCTGATGAAACACGGTGCAATTGTATGTTAAAATACAAAATGTATTGTGTCGAACATCTTTGGTCATAGTTTATGATATTAACGTTTATCGTGAAGAAACTGAACTTTTATACTATTTAAGTAGTTGCTGGGTTAAATTGGCTCACTTTTGTATTGTTATTCTTTTAGAAGTAGGTAGTTGCTCGGTAAAATCGGCAAACTTTCGTATTGATAATGTTTTAGTAAGGATAGGGATTTATAACATTTGTTCCGGGCGGTAATTGTACGCTGGACCCGAAATGCAGCACGTCAAACCTCACAGCCAACTGTCACAAGCTGAGGACTGTATTAGGTACCATAGTGTTTGTTAGTACTAGTATCAATTTTAATTATTTTGTTTACTTAGCGCTCCCCCGACGCTTTTAATGGTCAACAATAATTTATTTGTAACAATATTTTTTTACTTTTTAACGGACGGTTTTACGTTTCGGGGGTTTTTAATTCTTATAAGTTTTACACTTCAAACACATAGTAAGGGATCTAAAAGTCGACATTTCGGTCACATATCGCTTTTTTTTCGCAATTCCCTATGTTTTAGACTTCTCGTTCAAAACTAGAATACGGTATATTGAGAACGTTCAAACTGGGCCAGCAGCCACGCAGCCAGGCTGGAGCTGAATACTACTTCAGATGATTGTTTCTGCCTTTCTTTGCATTTGGATCAGGCTTTTTAGGAGGCGGTTTGAGACAATGCCCTGTTCTTTAAGAAGGCATGTGGTGGTTTTTGGAATGTTTTGAAATAGTGGTTCTGCTGATTAAATGCTGGTGGCTGAATCTATGGAAAATTGCTCGTATTTTTATTTACAGGCCTTGTAATAATAATGCGTGGGGAAAATGGTAGCATATGTACGAGTAGTACCTACCTGATAGGTTATTAAAGTACTACTGTGCACAGAAAGAGTGTTAGGAAACAGAATGTTTCTCCGGAGACGTGCCATCAGCGTTCCATTATAGATTCTGGAGCTCCTCCGCATGAGCTCACAATTGCTACCGTGTTTAGTCGGTAGAAATCCAACATAACCCTACGCATTTCAAATAAAAAAGGGTTACTCTTGAAGCGTGTTCTAAAATTGTTTAAGAGTTTTGGACAAGCGAAGTCTCCCTTTATCTAATAAGGTATAGTAAAGGATCATTAGATAAGGATTTGCACAAAATCTCTAGCTTGAAATTACAGTATCCTTTTGGGACTAGACTAAAACTAACAGGATATTCTAGACGCTTCCGAAAATTATGAAGTTTGCGCATTATTTCGGGACAAAGACCTATATGAGAACTACAATATACTCTTACAGTTAACATGCTAGGTATAATGAAAAGATTTTTTATTTTTAATGAAACTAAAATTAAAGAACTCATTTTCCTAATTTGTAACTTAGTTACATAAACAATAAAAAAATAATAGATGAAAAAAAACCCTTACAAAGACCATCATTCCTATTAATACCCACACATTTACATACGGCTGGCCTCATCACTTTTACTTTTCCTTTGTAATATAGTCCGCGTAAACACACCTATACATATTCAAGACCCACATTACCTAGTAATGAAAAAGCGGCGGTTAATTCAAATTCAAGGAAGGTAAGAAAATATGACACGACACGGTAATGACGTAACGTAATGAACTAAACATTGTTCCGACAAAATGAAAGGCGCTTGCAGTCGTTCGTTTTTTTCATCGGACAAAGGACCGTGTTTTGCGCTGGACTTGCGGTGTTATTTAGGATAAAATGGAAGTGTCCACATGCGCCGGAAATTGGTCATAAACAGAAATTAGGATATCACCAGCAGTGAACAGCCGAAGAGTGAAACGATATCTTAACTTACCAATTTATAGAATGGACAGTAAGGGCGCTTGTAAACGTCCGGTTTTTTTTTACCGGAAAACGGACCGATTTTTTACCGGATTCGCGGTGGTGTATGGTTTATAATGAATGTGTGTACATGCACCGGACATTGGTCCGGCGAACAATTTACGCCGGATTCATTATAAACCATACAATGGTAAAAAATCGGTCCGTTGTCCGGTGTAAAAAACCGGACGTCTACAAGCGCCCCAAGTATACGAATAAAACTTATTAAAATTCCCGTTGGCGTTTTAATTTTACGTGTCCAAAAGTATCTATGTTGTCCTTCTGATACCAAATCCGCATTTCAGCCAAGTTTCATCTATACCCTATCCGTTTTACCAAAAAATAAAATGTAAACAAACCATAAAAAGGGTTGTTTGGATGTCGCATTTACAATGATAAAGTTAATAATAACATTACTATAGCAAAATTTAATTATTTATTTCAAATATCACCTTAAACTCTTTACATTTATAAAAAAACATAAAATCTTAGATTTTACATACCAATATTAATACGTATAAAAGGACGTCGGCAGTTTTAGGCTTGATATGGTACATTAATAAAAGCTTAACCAAAAATAAAAATATATTTTAATTGTTCTTTGCCTAATTTATCTTAGAGATTAAGAATTGGAATCAAAAATCGAAATAAATAAGAAATAAAATGATTATGCCATTGACATTTTGAAAAAACCACTAAAACAAAAACGGGTGCATGCTGGCTGGCGCGTGCTTCCACAGAATATCATGGTGACAGCAACTAAAACCTTTAAATTGAGAACTCATTAGTCGGGCTGTACTTCACTGGATCATTCACACCATACTTAACCTCACTGTCAGAAATAAGAATATTTCTCTTTAACCCAATTACGTACAAAAACAAATAAAAAATGAATTTAAATACTCTTGAAATACTCGATCACACCAAACTAATTTCATATCTGTACTGACTTACACAATCTGAGGCCCAGCGTTCTATGGGCGTCTGCCAGTGCCCTTTTTCTTAATACAAAATAATACGAATAACTAACTTACCTTATAAAGAAACTAAAATGGCAAGGTTTCCTAATCTGTATTTCATTTTATACGCTGATAATTTAAAGTGTACTTTATAACTGACTATTTTACATTGGAACGAGTGTTTCTTAATTCGGTCGGATTATAACCGCCATGTTTTGTTTACAGCTGTGATTGAACTCGTTGATGCCACCGTGTTATTATTCGATATTTCGTTGTGTTTTCGTTATTATTCATTAAGTTATTGATTTTGTTGAGTTTGTCTTCTTTGTTACTCTTATTTTTATTGTTTTTTTTTGTAAAATGAGTGAACCTGGGCCGAGCAATATTTGCACTTCTTCATCACCGAAAAAAAAACGGTCCAAGAGGACAGTGATGGGTTCAGTGGATAAGGAGATCCTTATCAACGTCTACAAGCTTGTAGAAGAGACGTGGCCTAAGGATTCCTATGCTTACAAGTACGACATAGCCGATAAAACTGCGGAGATCATGGGGATATCTCGAAGATATTTGAGAACCATTGGTTTGTTTGTTTACATTTTATTTTTTGGTAAAACGGATAGGGTATAGTTTGATAGTTGTAACGTATAAGACAGATTTGACATATTTTTGCATAAATAAAGATACCTACAATTTATCAGATTACGGTCGGTTGCAGAAAAATAATTAAATTTTAATGGAGGCATTAACCATACAATTTCTATCGTTAAAGTCTCCTTTAAAACTTAATGACCTTTTCTGCAATTGTGAGAGATAATACGTACCGTAAGCAATTACACAAAACTGCAAACCGATCTATAATTCACAATACTAGATGGCACCGCATAGGCAATATGGCCGCCATTTCCGGGGCATCCCGGCGCGCGTCACTTCCTCTGCACCAGTTTCCGGTGGCGCAAAACTTGACAGTATTAATGTTTTAATTATATGAACCAGTCGCTCCCACTGTTTGTTTTGAGCGAGTTCAACTTAATTTTGTTTAATTAAATGAGATTAGTTTGATGTCATTGATGTCACGGAAATTGAACCAGATGTCAGGATGTACCGTAATTGATTTTCTGTTTTACAGGGATGTAAGGTAAATCTCATTTTGCTCGTGACGCTGACGTATCTTTGATTTTATTAGGAAACTATGTACCGTAACTAAGCCAAATAAGGTGGATCCGTCAAGGTTGCGCGCGAAATTCAAAATATTTTGAGGTTTTTGCAAATTGCAGCGCTGTTTATATATTCATTGTTATGACCCATCTTAGATATATTATGTAGATGTATCATGTGATACAAGTCTGAGTGATTCGTGTATCAAAAATTCTTTCAGTATTTTTTTCGTTTACGATATTTACCACACAAACACCTAGTACCTACAAGCGTTAACAGCGAACGATATGTTGAGCACGTGAACATATTTAACGAGCCAAGTTACTCAAAGTTCACCGTTGTATTTTCAGTACCGTAATATGTTCGATGCTTCAATATTTTGTTGAACAGGAAGGTTATTATGAAGTACAGTGGTTATTAAATTGGCCTTTTTAAAGGCTGTCTGTATTTCTATATAACTGATAAATTTTTTGAAAAAAAAAAAAACCTGAAAATACTATTACTGGTATTCTTCAGGTCAAAGACATGAGTCTTTGCCGGCGAAGATAGTCCAAACGTTACCATTCTGTTAAATCAATATTTTAGCATAAATGAAATATATCTATTAGTAGGTACTAGCCGTTAAGCGAGATTGTCCGGAAGGGATACCGCTGACCCGGACAAAAGGGCTAACGAAGGAACATGGGTGGGTTTTAGTCAGTAAGAGTCTGACACTCCCTTCCGCTCCGCCCAGAGCGGGAGGGGTCATTTGATGATTTTCCATCCTCAAAAAAAAAAAAAAAAAAAAAAAGGTACTAGCCGTTGTACTTCATCGGCACGCTGTATAATAGTCTACTTAATTATAAGTTTAATTTGAAGTCTCTCCATTTAGCTGGTTATTAATGCGAATACTAATTAACATTTTAATTATAATTTTCTTCATTACCTAACTACGTCCCATGTAATAATAACCGCAACGTTCAAATGAAAGAACATCATCGATGCATTCAATTAACGATACCGTCTGTACCTCAAAGGGACTCAACATCTACTTGGAATCAACAACGCCGGATAAGAAAATAAAAATTATTAGAAACATTTTTTTAACAAAATACAATCTACCTCACAGTTAACGTAATACTGAAAATACATTTCAATATTTTGTATACTTTCCGAATACTACTAATTTAAAACCTTGCGACATCTCGATCAGATTCTGATATCCAGCAAGTAAGCCATGGCGTTACGTGCAATTGGGTCAGACCATGGCCAACTGTGAATATATAAGTCTGACGATGGTCACTATCGACATTTCGTGTCCAATTTCAGAGCCTTATCGATGTCATTGACCTATTATAATTAATTAAATTCTTCATTAGGGGTATGGTAACATCAAAATAATAAATTAATGAAGCGTATTTATTTTACCGTTAATAAGCGAAGTACCTATGTAATAACGTACCGCATGCAGTGAATAATTTAATTAACTCTCTCAAACTAGCGTTTCATGAAATTGTTGTTTGTTTAACATTAATTATGTTTAACCGTCTATTTTATTTGAACCCTGCGGCAGTTTATTAAACTGACTTTATGAGAAAATGCAGTCTTTGACGTGAATATACAGTCTTTAAGTAAACTGAAATAATAATATTAAAGTCTAGACATTTTACTAAGTACTGTAAAAATTGTGTTTAGAGTTTACTAAATACACGAAAAAAAAAGATACTTATATCAGATAGGTATCTACGCACGAACAAATATTTACAAGGCCTTTGCCTGTTATAGAAACAAGAGAAATCGTTATTTCGGGTCACGAATATAATCATACTATACTGTTCCCACTTTTGGGATTCAGGCTTTCTCTCTGTAAGAGGCAGTGGGATGTAATTCACCACACGTGCCCAGCGGTGGACGAAATTTTTAGTTCTAGGTCGTGCCGGTTTCGTCACGATGTATTTAGTTAGATCAATATGGTATTGATTTTGACATCCATCACGCCGTATGTTTCTAAATCCGTGTTCCGATAATTAGCTCAACGACGCAATGGATGTTGCTGAACTGTCAAAATGAAAGCCATGGTTATAGAATTTGAGTTACGCAATTAGGGATCTGATTTCCACAAATTTTTTTTTTTTACTATCCACCTCAACATAATCCAAGAGGAAACCAATTATCTGGGGAGCTCGCCTCAGTTGGTCCACAGTTCTTTCACAAGTTGTGCTATTAACGCTTGACATTTGTTATGAATTGCTTGCAAGGTGCAACAATAGTCTGTTTAATTAAGAATCATTGAGAGGGGATGCGGGAACTTTGGTATTGGGAATGTTCGTGTTTTCTTATCATAATTTTTGTATTCTTGGGAGGTTTATTTATTTATTTATGTGCCATTAGTTTGAGTGGTGGTATTGTGGTGTTATAATAGAGTTTATGCTGTTGTTTGTTCTTAAGTGTTTACTTGTAAATGGTGTAAATTATTTTGTTTAACAATGTTCAGTGCTATTAAATGTTTGTGACTATTTATAGTTAATTTATTTAATACCAATAATATTCCAAAAGATTTTGTTTTGTTTAAGTTAAAGAGACTACGCAGCCTTTCGGTATTAATGACTAAAAGAAGTTTAACTGGATAATTGCCTATATTATATTATTGATTTTCGTTTTTCCTGAAATTTCGAACACTATAGCGTTTGTTGTCGTGTAGGATGACTAAAACACACTTCTTTTAATAGATCGTATATGAAATAGTTCTAAAAAAGCAATGGTTTAATCACAAAAGACCTTACTACCATTTTCAAGCAGTAGATAGGGCTACAGGCTGAAAATAACGAAAGACCTAGGATTTTTTTTTTCAGTACCCTTTCAACCTCATTCTCTTTACAAAACTAGCTTTTCTTTTACTAAAGTTTCTTTCAACCATTGTGTAAGCAACATTTTTCTGTTTCAGGTAAATACTGTTCTACGCAAACAGTAAGTACCGTATCAAGTTTTCTTTTACTTTAAAAAGGTAACTCTATCTGTGAGCGCAATTTCTATTGTAAAACAAAGCTCTTTGTGTTACTTTTTCAAAGTATTCCGCAGAGCTGTTTGAAAAAGTATAAAAGCGTAGAATTATTCTAACTTGGATACTATACAACGTGTCTCCCATTATGTGAGATTCCTCAAAGGGGGCCATTATACTCATTATTATGAGCAACTTTTACTATGGGACCAACCCTGAAATCGCAAAAAAAGTGTTGTTCCATACATTTGTGTTCACATAAATAGACAAAATATATGGAACTGCAGTTTTTTTTTTCGATATGCCATGGGTCATCCCATAATAAAAGTTCTTAATGATGAGTACAATCATGACTCCTTTTCGTATTTCGACTGACTAAAATAACACCCAGTATATTTTTAGGGTTCCGTACCAAAATGGTAAAAAAGGAACCCTTATGGTGCGACTTCGTCTGTCTGTCTGTCTGTACGTCTGTCTGTCACGGCTGCTTATTTCAGCAACTACTAATGCTATCGACTTGAAATTTAGAACAGTTATAAAGAATGCTTGCTCAACTTTATTGCAAATGAAAAAAGTCAAAAAATATTTTTATTTTCATTGCAAGAGGGGCCGGAGTGGGTGTCCGAAATTTTAAAGTGGGGTTACTAGGTCAAGTAACACATCATATAAAAGGGCGATTTGCATATTTCTAAATATATTTTCATTTAATTTTATGTCTCACAGTTTTCGACATATGAAGAAAAATGTCTGAAAAAATTCTATTCCCCCCCTTATCTCCGAAGTTTGCGGAGCAAAAAATCTGAAATAATTAGAGTTGATAGAAATTGACCCAAATATTGCACCAAAAATAAACGACTCGCACTTGGCCGGTTTTTATTACAACTTTAATATGTAATGTACCTAGATATAATAATATAATTTTACATACATAGATATACTACATAATCCTTCGTCACAGTACAAACGCTTCAAAAACGTCTTCTTTGAAGGGACACAGTTCCTCGCCCCGTCCGTTACCATGGCAACGCAGTGTTGCCTTTAATTTCGTTCAACAAAGGCTCGCCGTGCCTGTTATTATACATCATGCTCCAATTATTGTCGTCTCGCAAGAATAGAGCACCCTGTAGCCTGGTATACTCTGTCTAGTTCTGTTTGCTGTGATTTTTTGCCTTTTTGCACCTATTTTGGAAGAAAATAGGGGTGGAAAAAGGTGCTAAGGTAATTATGGTTACCTTGTTAGTTTTCACAGTGTATATTATTTTTCGCCTAGTTGATTAAGTGGTCGCAAACGCGACTTCTGAGCGTGAGTTTCTGGGTTCTATCCCCGGGCCAAGCAGTGTTATTAGGTTTTTTCATTCATGAGAGTGAAAATTCTACATTTTTTTTTTTATTTCTTTCTTTACCTAGTGACTCTCCTACCTAACTACCTACCTACTTAGTTTATATTATTATTTAAATCGATAATATTTATTCAAAACATAAGCAAATTGCGATTTAAGCGATTCTTTCACATTGCATTGAAGACCTTACCAACCCTTAACCCAGTAGGTACCTAGTTTAAAATGCAGCAGTATAATACATCCTAGAAATTGTTTTTTGACAGCACCAGCGTGATTCGAACTAGGTACTGTCGAGATTCCGTAATGCACTCATTATTATTATATCCGTCCTATCTACATTTTTGATTGAGCAGATTTTGGCAGAAAAATCACATAAGAAGTATTATTTTACTCAGTGTACATACACATTCGTCGTATTTTCTATATTTTACGATCTTCATAAAGTATACGATAATTTGTGAGATAAACTTGGTTTATGAACTATATTTATATTTCTATGGAAGACAATTTGGCAGCTCCCAGATATAATTTTTCGTATAATATATTTTGTCGTATAAACATGAAAATAAGAAAAAGACAATCATAAGATAATAACCATAAAGTAAATTCTACGACATTTCTCTCTTTTTGCTTATTCAAAAATACCTAATATCGGTAATTTGCTTTTGTAGGCTATACCTACACGAAAGCTGTCTTCAGACTACGCTATACTATATAGTATAGCGCATGCTATATAGTATAGCGCGCCATACAAAGCCATACTATATAGTATAGCACAGTGTGAACGTGTCCATAACAATGTATGGTGCGCGATATCGTCGTGCTATATGCTATAGTATAGCGTAGTCTGAAATGAGCTTCACGATTTTTAAAAGAAGAAGAAGAAAATACAGGGTTATTTGTAAAACATTAACAACCTTGCAGGACTGTATTACTAACATCATAATCAACAACTTTTGTTGTATGACAAAACGAAAATATAATACGTTAACCAAAAATACACTTTCTAGTTTTTGTTGTAAGTACCTACTACCTATCGAACACGTTTTAGAGATGAATTTTCTAGTAAATAACTGCGTAACGTATCACGAGTGCTGTCATTCTTAATAATACCTAATTAGTTTCTGCGCTTTCTATGCAAAAACCAGATAAAAATTTTAATTTTGTACGAAAGTAAAGTCTGATGAATTAATAAAAGTCGTTGAACAAAAGTTGTTGTTGACGATGTTAGTAATTAAGTACAAGGGGACTATGCCTGTATACAAAAACATGGACATTATAAAATCGGGTAAGTCCCCCTATTAAAAATGCCCAACTTACACGCTGGCCCATAAAGTTAAGAAATTACGAATGTAAACAACGTTGACCATTAAATTAGTCCACAGATATAGCGTGTTGCATGCAAACTTTGTGCAATGGAATGTTGAAAAACGTCTAAAATAAAACGGTAGACGATTTATTTAGACGTCGCGCAAAATGTCGTTTTGAAAGAACAACAATACTGGAACGTTTTGGTTTGACTAGAAATATTGTTTTTATTTATTAGCGGATGTTATGACAGTGTAACTGTAAAACGAATATTGAACTTGTACGAGATATCTGTCGTGCACTTTGAAATAATTTATCATTATGTACTACTTGTTACTACCTAAGTACCTATGAATTAATATTGCCTAGTTACAAGACTGAAAAGTAGATAGGGTTATTGGACCGACTTATTTCTTATAATAGTGGGCATAATAAAGAAATATGCAGACCGTAGACCATTTCGAATTTAAGTGGAACGCACGAGGAGTAAGTGCTATGCCTGTGCTACGTTTTCCCCGTGCTACGCCAACCCCGTGCTACGTCATCCGCGTGCTACGCTAACTCCGTGCTACGCCAACCCCGTGCTACGTCATCCGCGTGCTACGCTAACTCCTTGCTACGCCAACCCTGTGCTACGCCAACCTTATGCTACACTAGTTTCGTGCTAGCAGGATATTTGATTATCGGAGAAAGTTCTGTCAAAGATGGGTTCCGTCTGCAGTGTAGTCTTTCCCTGTAGTATCTGTGGTACAATTTTTGTTCTTCGTCTGGTTTCCCGCGAGATATCTTACCACTTCGTTAACATACAAACACCATTATTTCTACTGTCCATTATCAGCTCAATATCTCGTAAAACGTAGTACTAAAACACTTTATTAATACACAATACAGTTTGGACGCCACGAACACGTTTGAGTATAAAATTACAGAGACCGGCGGAGCAATATGGAGTCGTTTACAAGTCGTTTACGTAAGGTATTCCGATGCGCCAGTGTTATGAGAGTGATATTATTGTTTCTAGCATTAAATGAGTGGGTATTACAATAGTTAAATAGTATTTAAACTTTAGTGTTAATATAATTATATTTTCATCAAGTTTTTGTAGAACAGAGAATACAAACGTGATGTACGCTTGATTTCTCCGTAGCAGTAGGCAGAGGTTTAGGGTTGCCAGTATTAAGTCTAATTTGGCGACTTTATTGGTGCTAACTAGGTAGAAAACCAGATTTCGGATCGCTACTGAAAATTTATTATTAAAATCATTTTTCCCAACCCGGGGATCGAACCCAGGATTCCACGCTTAGTAGTCGTGATTGCGACCTCTACACGAAGCAGCCGCTTTGATTGTCTAGACGACTTTTTCATGACATTATGCTGCCTCTTTGTAAAGTCTTTATACAACGTAGGAAGCTATTTATCTTTCCTTATAATATTACAAACTTATATATTGCAACACAAATACAGTTTTTTTTTTATTTATTTTTTGCACGGTTATAGTACATCTACACAAGGCCATCTAGATGGCTGTTTTATGATTGCAGTCGTGTTAACCCATGTAAGCTCCATGTTGGCCGGAATAAAATGACGAACATGTCTAGGAATACGAAACGCAATATTATTTATCTTTGACCTTAGCATACAATACGGCATCAGAACTACAACACACATACAATCTCACACAATATTCACACAAACCGTCATAATGCATTCACCATACACATAATAAACCTGATCTATTTAACACCAAATCTCAGTTCATAGACTACATTACAATGTATAAAACTATCAGAATTCTCCGGTTGTTTCGCGAACTTGCCGCTGTATCATCAACTGTAGTCGTTCAACGCAATAAAAATAATAAAAGTTATAAATTGTATTCAAATTGTGTTAGTTTTTCGTTATGATCAGTTTTATGATGTTTTGAAAGTTGTTAGCGGTGTACTGTATGTATCATGACAACGCGGTATAAAAACTATTGGTTTGGTTTGTTTGAAGTTGATAAGGTTTTTTTTAGGGTTCCGTGCCCAAAGGGTAAAAACGGAGCCCTATTACTGTCTGTCGGTGTGTTCCCAGGCTGTATCTCATGAACCGTGATAGTTAGACAGTTGAAATTTTCACAGATGATGTATTTTTATTGCTGCTTTAACAACAAATACTAAAAACGGAATAAAATAAATATTTATGGGGGGCTTCCATACAACAAACGTGATTTTTTGGTGTTTTTTTCTCGCTCTTAATAAAGGTATAATATAGTGTCTATTGTTGTATAGATAATGGTACGGAACCATTCGTGCGCGAGTCAGAATCGCACTTGGCCGGTTTTTTTTAATAATGCCGATATACATATACGAGCTGTGAGCTCGGTGTAACACAGTATTGATGCTCTGAAATGAGACCGAGTCGCTCTGTAGCTCACGAAAGAGATGGCGGAACGACTTGAATGTCTTCCTTGAGAATCAGCATGGAGGAGCGCAGAATCGTGAACCATGACAGAAAGGATGGAGGTCTTCACCAGCATTGGGATACGGTATGGGTTATTTATAATAAAAAAATACTCTTAATTCGGCTACTGCTCGATACGTTTCTTCTCATACAGAGCAGAAATCGAGATTTTAGATTTGTTAATTTGGCGTCATGCAATTTGTGGGACCAGTCGACTGATTCAAAAATGCTATTGGGCTACTAGAAATGTCCCAGTAACTCGCAGAAGTAGATAGCCAGAAAGCTTCATAAATTACCATAATTGATCATTTCACGTTGGTGATTTCTTAGTTTATGTTGTACTAGCTTCCGCCCGCGGCTTCGCCCGCGTTTTCGGGTTAAAAAGTATGTGTTATTCCAGACTATAATCTATCTGTGCGCCAAATTTCATCCAAATCCGTCCAGCCGTTTCAGCGTAAAGAAGTAACACACACACACACACACACACACGCACAAACTTTCACATTTATAATATTAGTGTGATTAAATTGATAAAGGCTTGATAACATACATTTCTTGATCTAGGATTTATTTTAATCGCAAAAGCGGTGGTAGTGACTTAATTTTCAGATCAGGAAAAATGATTCCAGGACTACATTTTTAATTTATTTGGAAAAGCCAACAGCGACCGGCAAATATCTCAAGCAAAAGCGGCGTAGTGGGAAAGTCACGTGAGTTTTCATGCTAAATGCAAAAAATTGCGTACTGCGCAGTCAAAGTCATTTTTCCATCTTGAAAATCTCTTTGCGCAGTCAAAGTCATTTTTCAAGATGTTAGTCAGTCTTTATACCTACCTACTTTTATTAAAAATCGTTCACTTTTTATCACAAAACTAATAACATACTCTATAGAATTTGCATATGAAAAGCGATGTCCAGCAAATAAATAAACAACCGAGCGCAACTTTAATGCACGCCACATAACGTAAACATGGCCAACCGATGTTATTCCGAAACGCATTCGAAGTTCATCACGATTGGGATGGGACTGGGTCGAAATGCAATTTTGATGGAATAATTCGATTTGTTTTGGGAATTGGGAATTAAAGAAAAGTAACTACGTTACTCGGATTGTCGAGCAAAATTGTAATACCTGCGTATGGATTTTTCGGTATTTTGTATAATGAATGACATAAATAATGATTTATCTAAGGAATAAATTAATTGATATAAAATATATTTAAAAAAAAATTACGCCACCGGCATCGGAAACAGCCTCCGAGCTACGGTGGCGGTCAGGGCCCCGGAGATTATTTGAGTCCTAAATAATATTTATTACTATCTTCCGCCCGCGGCTTCGCCCGCGTTTTTGGGATAAAAAGTAGCCTATGTGTTATTCTGATATATAAGCTATATTACTGTAAAATTTCATCAAAATCCGTTCAGTAGTTTTTGCGTGAAAGAGTAACAAACATCCATACATCCACACATACATCCATCCATACATCCTCACAAACTTTCGCATTTATAATATTAGTGGGATGAATGATGACCGACTATCATGAGTGCTACAAGAAATTATAAGTGGACTGATAAGGAGATATTCCACAAACGATAAGAATAAAAAAATAACGCATAACTACAACAAGTAAACCTTTCCACAACTACTTAGTATTAAAATCTAGATTTCCAACACTATTATTCACAAATAAAACATAAGTAACATAGAATACAATAATAAAATAAAAGCGCCGCACTTATACCTTTTAATGCCTCCGTTGCGACAGCCTCTGTGAGGCAGACTGCAGCCATTACACAAAATGGCACAACTTAACCTGTCAAAGGGTGAAGAGAATATCCAATTACAAAGTGGCAAATGTAAAGTGCTGCTCTAAGGTGCCAAGGTGTTTCGAGTTATGTCTACAGATTATTTTAGAGGAATAGTTGGGGATATGTGATAGGGTCTATCCGTTATGATATGATAATATTCTTGCTCAGCGCTGCGGCATTTATTTTTAAATATGACAAGTACTGTGCTGGGATAAGAGCCTTTTGGCCTCCTCCAAGTTTTACTTTTTTTTTATTCAGTTTTTTTTTTCTTTTTTTATGTTTGTAATTTCCTGTGCGAGCCCCAATAAATCCTTTTCCTTTCTTTGTAAGTTTGTAGGGTTTCGTACCCAAAGGGTAAAACCGGAACCCTATTACTGAGACTTCGCTGTCCGTCTGTCTGTCTGTCTGTCTGTCTGTGTGTTTCCAGGCTGTATCTCATGAACCGTGATAGCTAGACAGTTGATTTTTTACAAATGATGTATTTCTGTTGCCGCTATAACAACAAATACTAAAAACAGAATAAAATAAATATTTAAAGGGGGCTCCCATACAACAAACGTGATTTTTTTGCTCGTTTTTGCTCGATATTGATAACGGCACCAGGTAGACGCTTGATATACTCACAGAATATTTAATTATATAGTCATTTTAAAAATAAATAATTAAATTAAAATAATAAAGATTTAAGGGGGGGGTTCCATACAACAGACATGATTTTTTTGCCGCTTTTATAGATAACTAGCTTCCGCCCGCGGCTTCGCCCGGGTTTTTAGGCAAGTAGCAGTTGGCAAAAAGTAGCCTAAGTATTATTGTGATGTATAAGCTATATTACTGTAAAGTTTCATCAAAATCCGTTCAGTAGTTTTTGCGTGAAAGAGTAACAAACATTCATACATCCATACATACATCTTTACATCCTCACAAACTTTCACGTTTATTATTAGTAGGTTGGTACGGAACGCCCTTAGTGCGCGAGTCTGGCTCGCACTTGGCCGATATTTTTTATAATACTTACTTTAATAAAATATTATAGGTACCATAATGTGCTAGTATTTCTATAATGCATTGCCTTTTTGTAAGTAACAAAGTGGAAGTTTGGTTTGTTGATACATACAACATTTTGGATCTGTTACCTCCGTAAAAACTTTAATTATAAGTTTTTTTTTCTTAGATAGAGCAAGATTCCAGAACAACATTTTCGTGAAATAAATATAAAATAATTTACATAATATTTTAATAAATCAGATCATTTATCACTAGCATATTTCTTAGGCCTGCGTATATGTAATTAATTAAAACCTACTTAAAGTAATTGCCAACAGTCATAATTAGGTACCATTATCATGCTTTTACTTAACAGTTTGTCTATAATAGTTTTCATGTAGGAAATAACGCTAAGTTTCCACATTGCATTAAAATGCCCGTTAAGTATAGTTCGGAGTATGTTTTTCAACTAAAACTATACTAGGTAGGTACATTGCCTTTTAGTTCATTATAACCAAAACTACTTTCAACAAACACGAAAGGTATTTCTCTGAAATTCTACGTAGCTACTAAAATTAATTAGTCTTACGTTTATGGATACTAAAATAAAAGGTAAACTTATTCACTCGTTGTTATTACATATTTTACTCGTGTTTATTTTGTTTCTAAAAGTTATAATCAGTTAGACTTGTCGTATTTGTATAGAAGATTGATGTAATAAATTCTTCAAAAAATAAAGTAGGTCACACTCGTGTCAAATAAAATAAATATCAAATAAGTTTCGCGACGTCAAAGCCGTTTACAAGATCGTCGATATTTTAGCTATGTCCGCACAAACACGTGCTTGTGAGATCATTTATCATCACACAAATATCAATAACTTGGTCGCCGACGAGGTCGACAGTAACTAATGACGTTGTCCGTACTGTTGGATACGGCGTAGGCGCGGCATTAGGCAGAATACTCGGAGTGTTTTCAAAAAGATCTTTATTGGTAAACATTTTATTGCTGTCGATTCTGAGTTTTCAGTGTATGAATTTTTGGTCATCTCCTTTTTATGGATGAACTTAGCAAATTATTAGGTAGCCAAGAAAATATAACGGTATGGTAAACTGTTTATTCGTAAACAGAATCTAGCGATTATGTTTATAAAGTGTGTAGTATCTACCTACTTCAGATAGACCAGTAGAAGAAATCATTACATCTTTTACTGACAACAACAGGTCGATAATTAAACGCTCCAATTACCTCTATAATTTACTAGCACTTCGCCCGCGACTTCGTCCGCGTGTCCCACAGGAACTGTCCATTTTTTCGGGATAAAAGTAGCCTATGTTACTCAGTGATAATGTAGCTTTCTATTAATGAAAGAATTTTTAAAATCGGTCCAGTAGTTTCGGAGCCTATTCGGTACAAACAAACAAACAAACAAAAAATCTTTCCTCTTTATAATATTAGTATAGAAGTATAGATTTATATTGGTAGTATAATATGTATAGTTATACCGGATAACTTCAGCATTGACATTGAGGGTAACAAAAGGAAGTTCTCAATCTTTTAATAATCACACGTTTTCTCCACCACTCACTTCTCGTTCATTTTCCATAACTATAAAGAGAATCACTATCTATGAATTAACATAATCCTTGCCACACCGACCGCTTAACCGTTATCTCTCGGTATGGATATGAAGTTTTGTTTTGACACTTTCCCAGATGAAACTTTGAGTGATTTACGTAGAAACTTGAACTAGGCGGAGATCTGCTGAAGATTGTAAATTGTTGGAATTAGGTTAGAGGTTTTGGCTTTGGTTTAATCGCAAATTCGCGGCGGAAAGCGTTGCCGAGGTAGGCCGAGAAAACACTGGTAACAAGATCTTGACTCCTGAGATTGGTCACATCTTTGTGCATGATGGGCAAGAAATCATAAGTATAATCGTTGCCAGCATGAGTCTTGAGCACAAACTTCACCAGCGCATTTATAGTTCGTAAAATATAGCTTGATCTCTGTGACAGATGTCAAACCCATTTAATTTATTTAATTTGTTTATTAGGCACACCAACTACATATTTACAATACATTTACCATTTAATTTCACATAGTACATTATTCTGTGTAAATATGCCACTTATAGGTGTACCACAACTCATGCATAGTAGACAATAGTTTAGTTGTTTACAATAATTTAATACATATTGTGATTTTAATTTGTTTTAAACATTGGACATCTAATCAGTTTATTTCAATATACATTATATTCAAATTATTTATGGATGAAGAAACAATATTGAATCGACATTTTATTGCGTAGGTAGTCTTACATTATTTATGTTTATTATTAATTATTTGTTTATATCTGTAGTGTTAACGTTTATTACAGGCTTGATTTAAATTGTTATTAAATATAATTAAAAGAGATTTAAGGTGAATATGTGATTTACGATGAATATACGATAAATTGGATAGTGAATATACAATAATAATAGTGAATAATAATAGTGAATAGCTGACTACAATCTAATTTCTAACAGTTTATGTTTGAGTTTGATTTTGCTGTCGTGAAATATATCTATATCGGTATGAGTGATGCTGGCTTTGTTGAACCCATACATTTTTAATGCATTTTGACATTATTTTTTCGTATTTGACATCTGCCACAGAGGTCAAGCTATATTTTACGACCTATAGTAATTTTTTTGTCTCTTTGATGGAACGAAGTAGGCGGGGGGCGCCGAGGCTGCATGCGATTGGTTCGTCAGTGCTCGTCGTCAATTGGACTATTGTCTATTGGGCCGAAAGTGTGCATGCGCGATCTGTGCTCACGACTCATACCGGTACTTATAATAAATAGTACTCTCTTCTATTGTTTTCCAAAACGATAGCATTTTGGCTCATACATTGTCCCACTGTACCTACTAGGTATACGATAATATACGTGCTTACTATCTACGATAAACATGTCGTCAGACTCCTCAAGCTTCGCCTCCCCTCACACTAATGCATCTTCAGGAATACCTACTTAATCAGAACAGAGATTTACCTCAAGTAGGGGACCATATACAGGGCGCTCGCTCTGAGTTATTTTTAAAAGGTATTTTATTTATTCTTTTGTTTTTGTTTGTCCCCCGATGGGATTTTGGTAGATGTAGTATGCATGAGTACTGATTGAAGAGTTTTACTGGGTAGGCAGAGGTACGTTGCGTATTAAAGTGACGACAAAACCGAGGCCCTTTTTTCTAGAGTAATGATGTGGAATGGTGTAAAGAGAGAAGTCTATGAGTAACTTTGTAATCGATTTGTGCACTTTTTTCCGAGTGACACGGGAATGAAAATACTTTTTTTTAAAAACTGATTAGACAGAGAGACATACAAGAAAGCGAGTTAATAAAAACGTGGTAAAATGCTGCGGCATATACATATAAGGTCTTTCATACTCGAAATATTTTAAGAGGTTCATCTGTACGTGGTAAAGATGCCATATAAACGAAAAAAAAAAATATCTGATATATTTTTTTAAATAAATTAATTTAAAATTATTTGACACATATAAAAAATATTATTTTCAACATCCATTACGCTAGTTTTTACGTACCTTACTATTAATATTAGAAACAAGCGTAATGGATGTCGAAAAATACTCAGATCCTTTTTTTTTCGTTTGTATGGCATCTTTACCACCTATAGATATGCCTCTTAAAATATTTCGAGTATGAAGGGTAGGACCCTATATAGGTATGGTGGTAGTAGTTCAGACGAGCTCTTACACAAAGAGTTTTCTACTAACTGCATAAACAAGACGGAAATTAATAGATGCCACTAAGTACTTAGTACATAAAGGCATATGAATAGCATTGAAGCATGGTATGTACATGCACAAGTACATAATATATTATGTAACAAAGCCACCAGTGCAGTAATAACGTGTACGCACAGGGTGCAATGCAAACCTCATTTTAAATTCAATAAATGCATAATTCACTGTAATTCAGAACTAAATAGGATTTGATGTTAATTGTACAGGAAAGCATTATTTGTTGGAGCTGTAACAGTAATTTGTTTTTCTAGTTTCGCAGTCATTTGTAAGTGACTATTGCAATCCATTCAATAAATTAGATTTCTAAACTATATATATTATTAAGGTTGAAAATATTTTGGTAGATGTACTAATTTGCTTTCTCAAAAAATAAGCTTAGGTTCATACTACGCAATTTATGTATAAAACGCGCGTTACGAAACCAATTTATCGATACATTTTGCTCACAGATTGTTTGTGACATGCCGAAAGATATACCCTATTACTAAAAGTTTCTGATCTCTCATAAGTTAATAAGCTGTCAAATTTTAAATTGGCTGTTCTGATTAGGTTACCAAAAAAATAATGAGACCTTTACCCATAGTTCAAGTTTAAATAAACTTTCAGTATACGGAGAATAGGCTACTTTTTATCCAAGCTGCGCTGACGAAACCGTGGCACAAGTTAGTTTCAAACAAACTACATATTACCTACTACACACGTCGCCTCTAAATCACACCTACTCAATAACTCCCTCTATACGTGGAAGAGTTTATTTACAAACAGTAGGCAGTAAATCCCTAGCTTCGGGGGATATCTCATTACCAACTTTTGTTAGGTTGGCCAGTTAAGGAGTTGCCGTTACCCGCTTGTTATAAGTTTACTTATTTACTTTTACTTTTGTTACTTGTAGAAACACATATTTTTGCGTGTTAGTTAGTTTCGATTAGAAGTTTTTGGTTTGGGATGATTTTGTTGCTAGACTTTTGTTTTTTACTTTAAGAGCCTGTTTTATCATGTTCGGATAGGAACTATCTATCAGATAAATTCTAAATTGGAACAGAATTTATATGCCAGATAAGTTATCTAATAGATACTAATCTGGAGGTGTTTAAATAAATGATTGAGTTTGAGTCCTTAAAGTTGAGAGATGTGAGAAATATGCTTATTACTAGTAGTTTACCACAAAAAATCGTATGTTTAAGTTTTTATACTGCCCTAGACAGGGTCAATTGGAAAAGACTAGAATATTCCATAGCATACACAACTCTATTCGCCGTAGAAATTCTCATCACAAAACTAATAGTTTGCAACAATAACAATTGGTTTGAGCGCACAACAGATAACGAATGGCAACAGGTACAAACCAAGGGTCTATACAAACTCAACCGTTTTCATTAAGCACTGGAACTACACGCGAGCCATTGAAAACTGACCGTAGGCAACCAGTCCCTAATAACTGGCCTTAAAATTCGATACCCACCAATCGAATTTAAACTCTCTTTTTATTATAACAAGGTTGGGAATCGAATGCATGTAACCAGTCTTGTAATATTGGAATGAAGGTTGAAACGGAGTATTCCAGTAATGTATTGTTGGATATGAGTTCGTCTCATGCTTATATGAACTTTTGTTGCGTACAAGCGTTTATATTTTTGCGTGCTGTGCAGTTTTCGTCTGAATTTCCTTTGTTATGGCTGTATGGTGTATAGCTATCTGTTTTTGTATTGTCGATTGGGGAAATGAAACTAATACGGCAGGAATTGTAATGAGAACCGTTGCTATGGAAACTGAGCCAATACAGCCGCTCTGTTGAAATATTTTTTTAAGGCGAGATAATCGCATCACTCATGTATTCGCGTTTAGTTTTTGTCATCTGGACCCAACTTTATGTCATTTTTATTAAATTCTAGGACCCTGTTCAGTTTTGTATCTCTTTTAAAACTGACAGATTGCAAATTAATTTCGACTGAAATCTAATTTTTAACCGACTTCATTAACCGACTTCAAAAAAGGAGGTTCTGTATTCGTCCCGTATGTATGTATGTAAGTATGTATGTATGTATGTTTGTATGTGCGCGATTTTCTCAAAAACTACTGATTCGATTTCGATGGGGTTTTCACTAACGTAATCTACATACTTTCAGGAAGGTTTTAGTATATAATACATTATGTAATCATTCCTAAGTACAAAGTTATAGGCATAAATGTACACACTCCGTAGAAGATTTACTGTTGAACGAATTCGTGAAAGTAATCTAACACGGGATAAAGAACTAAAAAGGGAAAAATAAAAAACTTTTTTAACAAAAAATAACTGACTTCAAAAATCCACTACAAAGAAAATAATAATTTTGGTTTCGGAAGTCGGTGGCAAAAAAAAGCAAACAAAAACCAAATTATTATTTTCTTTGTAGTGGATTTTTTTATCTAGATTCATAATTGAGAATGGTTCTAGAATACGGGCCTAAAATGCATACCGTCAGCCTTTTATTGTTTTGTCTTCTCTAATTTAGGGAATTTTTATCACAATTGAATCATGCCAGCCCTATCTAATCTAATTTTATTTAGCTTTTCTCGCCTTTAACTTAATTCAATCTGATATTTATTATATGACGTCTAATTTTATAGTGTATAGTTGTTTTTATACTTTCTTTGTTATCTTCTCTCAGGTGACAACTTACTTCTTCAACAAAAGAACAGTCAAGGTTCTTCCTTTCAAACTTTTAACGTTTTCTTTGTTAGGTTTCCGTTTTTTTTAACCTGCAACTTATTTAGCATAAATATGTTACTTTACACTGAGTTGTTTATAACTTATAATATCGTCAAATATGCAACGGTTTTCTTGCTAAGCGTTTGGCACGAGGTTTATGTTAATCTTTGCAAAATTAAACACTTGTGAAGCTGAACTTTTATATTTTTTGTAGTTGGGTTAAGTGCTAGGTACAGTGGGTAGTTAAAACACTTAGGTACTTGGGAATTATAGTTTTTAAGTCTGGAATAGTTTTTAGGGTTCCGTAGTAAAACTAGGAACCCTTATAGATTCGTCATGTCTGTCTGTCTGTCTGTCCGTCCGTATGTCACAGTCATTTTTTTCCGAAACTATAAGAGCTATACTGTTGAAACTTGGTAAGTAGATGTATTCTGTGAACCGCATTAAGATTTTCACACAAAAGTAAAAAAAAACCAATAAATTTTGGGGTTCCCCATACTTAGAACTGAAACTCAACAAAAATTTTTTCATCAAACCCATACGTGTGGGGTATCTATGGATAGGTCTTCAAAAATGATATTGAGGTTTCTAATATCATTTTTTTCTAAACTGAATAGTTTGCGCGAGAGACACTTCCAAAGTGGTAGAATGTGTGTTCCCCCCCCCCTGTAACTTCTAAAATAAGAGAATGATAAAATTAAAAAAAATATATGATGTACATTACCATATAAACTTCCACCGAAAACTGGTTTGAACGAGATCTAGTAAGTAGTTTTTTCAAAATCATCAAAATTCCTTCACAAACAAACTTTGTTATGCGGTCCGGGTTTTTCACTTTATACGTCCAAAAGTGATACGGAACCCTCGGTGCGCGAGTACGACTCGCACTTGGCCGGTTTTTTTAGTCTGGCTTTGACTCGATGTCAAAGCCATGCTCTCCTGGTTTATTATTTTCACTAGATAGGTCTTAAATAAAAGTATTGTTAAAATTAAAAATACTTTGACGAAGACTTTTACGAGTATCACTAGTCTGTTCTAATGTCTTTGCTTGTAAATATGACTTAACATTTCATAACTTTTATTTTAGATTTTTTTAATATTTGAGTGTAAAATCGGTTGGTAACAGTTTAAAATCTAAAACATTTTTAAGATCGCAAATCTATATCTACAACTATTTTAAAATATTACAGGTAAACATATTTTTTTAACACAGGTATAGCTACACTATATCCAGTAAGCTGCTTTACTTAAGGTATATGAAGTGCCCACTGGAATATCTACAATGTTAGAGCAGAGTCCAGCCTTGCCTCAACGTCCGGTGCTAAAAGGGGGACGGTCGGATTATTTCATGCAATCCCGGCGTGCTCTCTCCGAAATATACACACCCTGTAGTTTCCTAGAAGCTTTCTGCTGTGCACTGCAGTGTTTTGAAAAATCTGAAACAGGATGGGGAACTAGAAAACGAAAAATTTCTAAACCTATGCAAATCAAACATACCTAATTACCTATCATGATATTATAGCAATTTCAATCCGTTAAAAACTTGTTCCGACATTTTTGACAAGAAGAATTCGAAAAGCCGAAATTACTTATAAAGTTATTCATATAATATTACAAAAATTCGTCAGATGTTTTGGACGTTAAGAATTCTGAAATACCAATTCAAGTTTTCTAATTTCACTTCAAAGGCGGGTGAAATGTCACAAATTTAATTATCATCGGGTGAGGGAAATTTTTGTTCATTGACAAAAACAGGTCAGCGTGACCGATTGATTGTTACCGTTAAAAAAATAACAAGCACCTCAATCGAATTAATTTGTTCGCAAACAATAGGAAATTGAAGAGGCTTATCAAATAACAGCTGAGTAAATGATTGCCGTATTTTACAAATTATGTCTTTATCTTAATTTATTTCAGGTACCCGAGTACCTACCCTACTACCCTTTTAATATTTTGAAGTTATGGGGCAATTCGTCACAAATGTGATATTGTCACAATTATACATGCAGCTATTATATTATTTACTAGCTGTTGCCTGAGACTTCGTCTGCGGAAAATAGATGAAAAGTAGCCTATGTGTTTTTCCAGGTCCCAAGCTACCTCTTTGCCAAATTTCATCCAAATCCATTTAGCCGTTTCAGCGTGAAGAAGTAACAAACATACACACACACACACATAAACTTTCGTATTTATAATATTAGTGGGAAGTGGGATTGTATTTCAGTATTCTGCTAATGCAATGCTTTAAAAGAAAATAGAAATCAAACAATTTTCTATGTCCAGCCAAAGTCTGCATTGAATACTAAACCAATAAATTACATAAACAATCACCATCCTACCAAAAATACCTTACAAAACCTGCTCAATTCCACAAATTCCAATCCGATCCAAATCTGGAAATCAACACGCGTCGCTGCATCGCCATCACTTTTTCTTTCGCTCGAGTAATGCGAAAAATATGTCGAAGTCCAAGCCGGCTGGCATCCATCATAAATCACGGGCAGGCTTGCAATCCGCCTAGGGCTACCAGATCAAAAAATGAAATTTCCTGATTTTCAGTAAATTTCCTGACATCGTCTGAATGCTAGATGTAAAGGCAGCGAGAGTTTCAAAATATACGCCTTGCGCGTAATTTTTAAATCTCGCGCGTCACGCATGCTTTCCGCACGGATTGTATCAAGTTCGATACTGAGTACTAATTTAATAAATTAATAATACTTATTTTTTTTTATTTTTTGTTACCAGGATGATTCCTTAATAACTATATATATTTTTATTACTTACTTATATTTTACACTTTCAATTTCAAAACATCCTGGCAGTTACGGGTTTTCCCTATTTCCCTGACGGAGGGCTAAAATTACGGACATGTCAGGAAAATTTCTGCCACCTGGTAGCCCTAAATGCGCCCAGTCCACTGGCCCTCTTAATCCGGCCCTGTGCAAGCCTCGCGTCTCTTGCTTTGTAGTGACTATGCACTGTAGATTGAACTCTATGGGCGAGTGCTAAGGATTTACAGGTTTTAGGATCATGTTTTGATGATGCGTTGAGATATACAGCATAGACTGAAATAAAAAAAAATTGCATAAGCATAAGCATAATCGGCCTATAATGTTCCTACTGCTGGGACACAGGCGTCCTCTCTGTGAGAGGGAGTGGACCGTAGTCCACCACGCGGGCCCAGTGCGGGTTGGTGGACGTCACATGTCTTCGAATTTTTTGGTTCTAGGGCATGCCGGTTTCCTCACGATGTTTTCCTACACCGTTAAAGCAAGTGATAATTAATTTCTAATACGCACATGACTTCGAAAAGTCAGCGGTGCGTGCCTCGGGATCGAACTCGAACAATTCGCCCTGGGAGGCACATGGTTAAACCACTGGGCTATCACTGCTAAAAAAAAATAACGTTACCAGTTTTGGTTACATTAGTTTGTTTAAACATATTATTTTTCATTTTACGAACGGTTTTTTTATTATTAGTTTTATGATTAGGTTAGGACTGACTACTAGTCTTACCGGTGTGCTAAATTAATGTCGCCATTGTAGCGCCACGCTGTAGAACATTTTAATGTTTTAAAAACCTTTGGTTTATTGGATGCCACTGCACTGCTTGGTTCCTAATTCGACCCTGTGTAAGTTTCAGGTCAATGACTTGTTTGTACGCATATTACCACAGAAGCTTAGATTTTATGACGGCACCTAGATTTAGATTTTGACTTGCATCTGAATATCAAAACGTTACACAAAGCTTGTAGTCTATCTCTAATCTCATCAAATTTCAAAGGCTTTCTATTTTGCGACTAATGTGCAAAATATGTCGAAATCCAAGGCCTGGAGACCTCACATTCATAAATCACAATGGACAATATGCGCGTTGACCTACACTTAATACGGCCCTGTGTTAATTTTATATTAAAAAATACTAGGTCTACGAGTTTGGACTGAGAGTAGATGAGTCAGTCAGTGAGCGAGTCAGGACTTTTGTTTTATTATTCTTTTAGTATTGAATTAAATCTAGGTGTATTTGTTTACTTAAACTTGGTGGAATGTGAATATTTCACATTCCACCAAGTGGTTCCATTGATATTGTCTGTTTTTTTAAGCGCTGATATTTTGCTCGTTCCTCGGTAACCATTCACATGCTTGTGTTAGGCATATATAACAAATAGATAAACTATCTAAACAGAAGTACAACAGAAAATCTGGATCTTACGCTTTCAATAAAACTTAATATAATATAGAAAACTGACAAGGATTGGCAAAGATTTCAGATTATTGGATATTCTCACCCTCTTACTTTTAGCAAATGAGATTCCATAAATAATAGGTTGACTTTCTTTAATCTTAAGCTTCATGATGTCACCATAGTGGACGTTCAATATCTTTTGCGTATTTGTAATTACTCTTTAAATTATATTAAAATAGCCCTAATACTGATTTGCGAAATGTTCTAAAGATGAGACAGCTTAAGTCCCAAAAATGGCGTAGGTACACAAGCCTAACAACACTCTTTCATAGATATGTAGATCTATCCATATAATACAAATAATACAAATAAGTAATATGTTCAACATGCTATATTCAAGCGCTTTACAAACCCATAGTTTTTCCGCGCCATTCCCAATGAATTGCGCGCACAATCTCCACACAATTCAGAAACATTCAAAAATTCCACCAACATCTTATGTTAACACCATCATAAAATAAACTCTCGTTTACAGTCCAAAAAATAACATTCTGCACAACACATATCTTGTACAACATTTATTTGGAAAACCACCTTTAGAACAAACCAATATTCTAAGACCTTTCCGTTTTATTTCTGGTTTACGCACCGATTCAAAAATGGGTACTGTCAAGGTATGGAGAGGTCTCGTTTATCTGGTTGTGTCTCCTTAAAGGCAGTAACATAACTAACCATCAAACGCCCTCGCGTACTTAGAATAAATTTTCAATACTCTGGTGCACGGACCGTTAGTTCTATTCAAAGGTTTTAGGCAACGCACAGCTTATCTCGAGATGTGCGTGGTACAGAGTAGTCGATGATGTCAGAGAGTTGTGCAAAAGTTTTTTTTCCTAATGTGTTTTTAATACTTTGTTTAGGGCTAGTCTCGGGAGATTTGTGCATGATTGATTGAGGGGGCGATGTGCTGAATGTGAATTGTGGGGTTCGCTTGATTACTTATTGATATGGCTGCTTCGAGGAGTTTTAAGGCAGTTATTGTGGGTTGTGATGTGTATCTAACGAACTTAGGTATGAGTGTTTTAAAGGAGACGTGTGATATTAAAATGATTGATTAGCTAATGTTAACAAAGTTCTAGATATATCTTATTTAAAAAGGTTATTTTATGTTGAATAAGATGTGTCTAGACTTAAACTACTAACTTTACTTTCCAACTTTGAGCAATTTTCTCGATAAAAAGGAGTGAATATTAAATTCGATACTTACTATCACTTATCGGTATTTCGGCAAAACTTAAGCTAAGTGCTCCGACTAAAAAGCTACTCTACGGCTTTAACTTAAATCGCATTCAAATCTATTTAGAAATAGACTAATGAAATTTATAAACTGGATTTATATTGAAAAATTAATTTTATCACATCGAAATAATGTTATACCTAAGTAAATTATAAAAAAATCTTCCGAAATCTTTTTTCTTCCAATAAATAACAACAATTATGTACAGTAATTTATTATAATTTATTACATTATTTCGACTCACTCGTTGGTCTAGTGCCCGCGAGCGCTGGTGCTGAGCGTGCGGTCTTTAGTTTGATCGCAGTCGCGTACCATGTTATTGGGTTATTAGGAAATACTCATCTAACAAAAAAAAACAAAAATACTTCAAGTTCTAACAAAAATGGTATGTATAAAATATTGCAAGCCCGATTTGTGCCGGGTTAATGGTTCGCCCCTTATTTCATCGAACTTCAAAAAAATTACAAAATTTGGATGTACTTACAATACACCTCTGCTTATCCCTGCGGGGAATATAGGCGTTATGTTATGTATGTCACATTATTTTTTGCGAATTACTTTTCTTTTTTTTTTTACACCTGACGCCTCTAAACACACATCCTACCCTGTACCGTGACAAGCGACATACACTGAAGCGCTTCGCAAAATGACACCAATATTTCGAAGCAGGTGTGCGAAGCAACCCAGTTGCTACGATGAGGTAATGAGGTGTGCTTTCGAGGTCGCTAATGCGTGACTACGAAAGTGGTGGCTTGAGAGGACTCCAACATTTTGCGATGTGGGTGAGCTTAAGTAATTTTGTCAAGGCTTATAAAGCTAAGCTTGTAGCTTTGATAAAGCTTGTTTTGTTCAGAAGGGATTCTAATAGAATGAAGAACAGAATGTTCAAAATATAGTTCCGCCGATCATCATCGTCATAAGTGGTATTCTTCTAACAAACAACGACAAACTGAACTTATGTATATCATGAAATCTAGAGTATAGCCGTGGTCGCATGCCTCTCTGTTGGGCCAGCTTAAGAAATTACTACAGTATAGACTGTGGTATTACTCTGGATATCACCGCACCTGTATGAAGTTTTGAATGTAATAAATTGCTTAATAATACGTTGATTTATTTATTAAGTTGTTCACATTTCTAATTGCCTTTAATCTAGAAAATAATTTCAGGCTAGCGGACGGGAATATTTAGTAGTTGGGTTTTAGTTTTCTAGACTGTTTTGAAGAGAGATTTTAGAAATGTATGAGATTTTCAATTTGAAAGACATGTGAATACATTTTGTTAAGACACAGGTTGGTACTATTATTAGCATGTCAATACTTTATACTTAGATAGGGACTATTCTACAACACTCCTATACAATCTTCTCTACCATCCTTCAAAGCAAAACCTTTCACAAATCGACTACAAAACACTGTTCCAAACGCTGCACAAACGAGTAGACTCAAACTTCCTCCATGCGAACATCGAACCAGGTACACATCGTCCACAAACTATACTATCAATTGAAAGCTATCCGCCCGTGATTTCTCCTTCATACCCTTCATTGTGTACCATCTCAAATTACTACCATAATCACTTACTTTCACACCAATCAAAAATTAGCTTTATAACCAACAAATAAAGTTGATATTCAATTGTAGATGGTCATCAGATAAGACGTTTTGTCCAATCTTCAGCAAGCTTGCAACGTTCAATATTGCTTGGTTCGTTAGCGCATTGTTTTGATATTAATAGTACTGAATGAACTATGCTTGAAAATATCTTGTTCATATTGAAGTTCCAAATCTGATAATGATCGGGTATTTGAACATTGGGAGAAGTGCAAATTATTTTTAGTTGAGTGAATAGGGACATTGAATTGGGATGTGATTTTAACTTACATGTTTCAGTAATTAATTAATATTATCTGTGTGTTTGTGTATTAGTAAAATTTGCATTTATTTTTGGTACAATATTTTCAGCTTACCGAAAGTCAGAAACTTGTGATATTTTACTAAAATCGGCTAGACCGAAAATTTATTAAAAATAATATTTTTTCAAATACTGACTGACCCGTCTCCTAATCTTCCATAACTTAGTAGTCTGTTAAGAAAGCAGAATCAGTTAAGGCAGCTCATCATCCTTTTTTGTATGTGCAATTTAAAGAATATTTTATGGTGTACCTACCTACAATAGAATGTATGATAAAAAAAATAGGGAAAAAGTTTTTTTAACAACGACACTCGTACATTTTTATTTGAGTAACCTGTAAGTAGGTATGTGCTCTTCTTATGATGAACCAGTTCATTAATATTGATGCGTGTTTCCTTTAGGTCATTGACCTTATTAAGCTATCCAATAGTTAACTTTACAATTCCAATCAAGCCATTTCCATAAACCCCATAACAATGAACTGCGCCAATAATGCCATGATTTCGTACTCCAATGAATCTCTATTCCTGCTAAGTCATAGATATTATCACAAGTGTGGGTGCATAACCAGCACTGCAGTGTAATAATGCAGCGCATTAGCTAACGCTATATAGCGCTGTTTATGCGTTTCTGTACAATATAGTGGTAGTATGTGGTTTGCAATATTGTATGGGGAATGATGGGATACTATTGTAGACTAAGGGTTGTATTACAGAAACTTACTCAGAACTCAAGCATTACTTGACACTAGATTCAAACCATTTGAATGGTTGATAGTAGTCTCAAGTAATGCTTGAGTTTTGAGTTAGGTTCTGTAGTACCCACGATCCTAAGTCTACAGAGATGAAATTACACCTTATGATCCATAAATTAATAGACATTGGCGCTATTCTGTTGTACATCGCACTAAACTAATTTTAGTCACTCTTTATATCTTTTTTATAAATTACAAAACAAGATTAAAAACTGGTGTCTACGTACCTACCTACTACGTAATTAGTCTACGTCCTTGCCTTTAGTGGGAAAATCGCCACGTATGGCGATGGCGACTAATTTCACGTTGTTAATTACTAAATTAAACGAACTTACCTTAAGTGAAGTTCTATTGTAATTATACGAGATGATTTATTATCGATCTAATTATGTAGTACCATAAAGTCTACGTGCTTCTATGCGTAATCTTCAAAGCCTGTCAAAAAACAAACTTCATCGTGACAGGCTCACCAAACGTCATTATATTTAGAGCAATCTGCAATAAAAGTGATTAACAAAAACAATTTTTTCCAACTTCCGTCCCGGGATAGACAAATTTTGGTTTGTCTGGGCTTGGGTGGGAACCTAGTATCGATAATAAATCATCTCGTATAATTACAATAGAACTTCACTTAAGGTAAGTTCGTTTAATTTAGTAATTATACTCTATGATTTATTATCGATCTAATTATGTAGATGTTTAGAGATGAAGTTGAGAAATATATAGGAAGTGTCACTTTAAGCATTTTTAAATCAAGGTCAGCATGAATAATATTATTTAACCATGCTTTTATTGCAAACAGAACATAATTTATTAATCCACTGTTACTGCCAACCTTTCCATAAAATATGCTATTATTCATAATTATGGAACTTTAATAAGATTAGGTAATATCTGAAATCATAGAAAATATTATGTATACTGTATTATATAGATACCAAAAAGTATAAACCAATAGTTTTGTTATAAAACTATGTAGTTACCTATTAATCAGTCTGGATTATTAGGTACCGACAGTAATATAAATAATTAATAACAAATTAATATTACATATTAATAAAAAGTTTGGAAAACAAAATTTATACGATTGATAACTCAGTTTTAAGAGTTGTGTCCCCATGTCACATCTTTTCCACTTGCCACTGTCCTGAAGACATTTTGTCTTGAGTATGGTTTGAATCTGATGATTTTTATTATCATTATAGTGTGTAGATAGGTGTCTAAACCGCGACTAATTTTGTTTACTAGTGTATAGTACGTTTCTCAATAATGTATTATCATCATGAGTATTTTAATATTTATAAAAGGTGTTTTATTTGAAGTAACCCAGAAATCTAATATGTATTAATGTTCATGACTGAACAAATGTATTTGAGAGTGGCAGCTATGTCTGTTTTAATACAATTATTAATGTAGACCCTGGTCTGTGTATGAATAATCTATAATTCTATACTAATATTAATACAGAGTGCAAATGTGAGTTTGTGCATAGGGGTAATCTCTAGAACCACTGACCCACTTCAATTATTTGAAAAATGTTTTTTCCAATTTACAATATTCCAGATGGACATAGGTTACCTATATTATGTATATATAAAACCCCAGGAAAAAATATCAAATAGTAATTTGATAGTTGTTTTCCTGACACATAAATATGTGTAAAATTACAATATGACCTACAATGAAAACTGTATACGTTTTACAATTTTCTAACAAATAATATATAGATATGTTTATATAATATTATTATGTGAACATCAAGGGCTAAAACAGTAGGTATCAAAGAATTAGATTACCTAGGTATTTAACCTTTTCGCTGTCCCGTGAATCACATATGATTCATGGCGATTGTTTAACTATTGTGTCTGCTTCGCGGACAGCGAAGTTGACTAATCGATCGAAAACTTTATTAATCCTTGTAGATAATAAATATAGTTTTCTAGTGACCAAAAATAGATCAAAACTTTCCATTGTATTTAGTGTGTTGTTATTTATGATGTTCAACAATGAAAAATCATAATTAACAATTTGTTACAGAATAATTTCTGTAAGAAATTTCAATCCTTTCGATTATATTTGATTGTAGGTAGGTACCCACATATCGTACCATAAAAAACTTAGTAATGCAACTGAATTTATTCTGATAACAATGATAATGTTAACCAAATAATTTATTAGGTAAATACCATGTCCAGTATTAACTGTTTCTCAAATATGAAAAATAAAACTAAAAGGGTGACTATGCCTTATCTTTAAATATAATAAAATGTAGACTTCTAGAAAATGTTTCCCATGTATGTACCTACACAACTTTCTAGTTGTCTATAAGATGATAAAATTAATTAGCTTATAAATTTATTTTTTATGTAGATAATTATAAGAATATTATCTTTCCATATATGTGAATCTGTCTTCCATGATGAATACAGAATGTTATTGTATAGTTACACACTAAGTGTTGTCTCTAGTATTTACTAGAATAACAAACAATTTTCAAATAATCACATTATAAAAATTAAAGTGATTCTACAAACAGTCACTATTTATTTTCCTATTTCTAGGCTCAAACATATCATTAAGCTGTCTTGGATCATTTATTTATTTATTTATTTGCTCTCATGCACATTACTACTTTGTTATAAATATCATAATTATGTAATAGTATTGTCTATAGGTACTTGAAGCTTTCCAGATTAATTAATAAATTGAGAATATTAATCATTTTTAATTATTGATCTTATCAATAATCTTAAATCCATTCTTGCATAAAAAATAAAACTTATTATTTGTAAGTAGGCAGGTAAGTACTACCTTGTAGTGAGTTACATATACGTGAAATGAGAGCCTATTACTATTTATAATAGCATAGTAAAAAACCACCACAAAAGTAAACATTCAACAACTTGTATATTTATGAGTTTACACTTTTATGCACAGCAATTAAAAATCAAAAGGTAGTTATTATTACTTATAATATTATTAACACAACCCTCTCTTTATTGTCCTGATGGAATCAAATAATTTATATCCTGAAGTCCCCGTGTGAATCTCCAATTGACTTAAATTTTTTAATTATGCACTATCTAGTACAATATTCTTGGACATCACTGACCAAATATTAAGGTAAACTTCATATTTTTGGACTAAATTGTTATCCATATAGGTAATGATCTAGTGGTAGTAATCATTGTATATGTTCATTCTCTGTATGAAAACAAAAAATACCCCAGAGGTTTTCTTGTGGTGAACACTTATATTAATATTATTAAATTGTTAATATTAACAGCGTCAGTAATGATTTTTAACATTTTAAAAATAAATCACTGATCATACCAAATTTTTAAACCTTTTAAATTAAAGATGGAACAGAATTTACATGAAATCATCTATCAAACAATCGAAACACCACACCGTGGTGTATACAGTGGTAGTGATACAAATAACCAAAGTAGAAGAAAATACATTTCCTTCTTCAAAATACTATTTTGAAATACTTGTATATCCATCATAAGTTGATGATGCTGTAATACAATAGAAATAAGTGTGTATTAATCTTCTAATTATCAATAATGCCCATGTAATCCTTACTAGGATTAAAATACGTAAAGCTCTTGTGTTCATTTTTTAACACTTTGTATAGGTACCATATACATATAATATACAATCAAATAGATGATACATATTATTCCACTTTCAGATGGAATACAATTTGGGCATTTCCATATTATTATTACAGTCTGTCTAGTGACAAGTGTGCACTTAATAATATCCTTTAATATTGTGACATGATTAATATTCTTTACAACTGACTTTAATCATTGTAATACGTTTGTATGTCAGTATCATGGCATCTTCTTGGTGAAGTACCTATTTTTTATACCTTTGCCCCATTAACAGCTTTTCCCAACAAGGGAATTAAAGGTAGGTAGTCAACCTGAATACCTACTAGCTATATCTTACATCATTGTATCTTCTTATTTTAAATTTACTGGTGATGATGTTTCTTGCATTCCTTTAGGCTAGGTACCTATTAATACCTGCCCCCCCCCCCCTTTTTGTTATCCTCGACTCGAGCACAGGGAGGAGTCATTCTCATTGAGCAGGGGAGCGAGCTTTTCTCATTTAGTATTGAATGAATGTTTGGTCCGCACATGGTTATGTGTCAAACTTGGTTTCTACAAAACATCATCAAGAGCTTTTCTTAATAAACTTGTCTCATTCTTATTAAAATTCTCCACACAATGATCACTGTCAATAATTTTAATTGCATAAACTATATGCTTTTTAATATCTTTACAATTATGAAAATCACTCCAAAATAACTCTGTAAATATTTCTGTTCTTGTTGTATAAACTATAGGTATGCTTTATTTAACATTTTTATAATTTAGAACAAACATAGATTTCTACATGTTCTATAAAATTCACACCAAAATAACTTTGTGAGTAGGTATTTATGTTCTTGTTGCATTAACTTTATGCATCATAAGATCATTTTTAATTGTTTTTAAGAAACACATTTCTTCAGATGTTTATATGTGTGAAATTAGTAAAAATCACTTTGTTATCATCTTTGTTCATCTTTGTAATAATATTAATGTTTTGAGTATTTACTTATTTATATTAAAATCTCATCCTTTGGTTGAAATTAGGTACAATGACTCATTTTATTAGATCTTTTGGTATATCAATTCATTTTGTATTTATTTCAAATGTATTATCATTTTGTTACTTTCAGTTTATTACTATAACAATCATATTATTATTATGTAGGTGCACTGGTATGATTAAACATAAGTATGTATATAGTACCAAAAAGCGTGTAAGCCTTGTTATTTCGTACAGGACTCCTGTACAAATAGTATGTCTATAGACTAAGTCCCTTGACACAAAGTTCGCTGACTCATTGAATTCACCGAATCCTAATTCTCTCATGAGAAGTACTGAACTCATATGTATATATCATAGAACTTCTAGATAAACATATTTAGGTGCGTACCCCTGAACTACAGGGTCTGTCCAAACATGAACTTCATGTTGGCATAGCACAGTCATAAAGATGATGCAATGGTCTAGTTAATTTTTCTGGATATCTAAGACTCACTGAATTTGCTGAATTCGCTTGTAGTCTTGAAAGAGTACTTAACTTATAAGTGCATATCATAGAACTTCTAGATATAGGTACTTATTATTTGGGTGCATGCCCTTTTTACAAAAAAGGTCTGTCCAAACACGAACTTCATGTTGACATAGCACAGTCATAAATATGATGCAATACATGAATCTTGCTACTTTTTGCTGGAAAATTAAGCACACATACCTGCAAATCCGTTAGTTTTTAGGTATTATTTTTACCGTTGACATAAAAACTTCGCGCCGCCGCCGACGTCGAAATACATACACCGGTTCTCATCGACACTTTTTGAATTCTTCTCCTACTATTGACGTAAAATAAGTATTCTTACGTCCTTGTGGCACATTTATTTGCCGTAATTACTCATCTATATATCACAAAATTAGATTTGTAATAATTATTTCATCAAACATGACCGCATATTAGCGCGTAAAAATTAGGAATGACGTTTGGTGAGCCTGTCACGATGAAGTTTGTTTTTTGACAGGCTTTGAAGATTACGCATAGAAGCACGTAGACTTTATGGTACTACATAATTAGATCGATAATAAATCATAGAGTATAATAAGTGGACTAAATATCTTCTGTCCTTTGCTTGTGATATTGTTAGAAAGAGACATACTGAGATAATGTTTCGTTATTACTAAATCGTGAATGGTTGTATAAAAAAAACTACATTTTCGTGGGTTTGGAGTTCTTCGTAAATACACAAGATTTAATTTTAAGTATTAAGTAATCTAACAATGATCATCGAAACGTGGGCGCGGACCATCAGCGGCCATTGTGTGAAGTAACTAATGGGATTGTATGCAAATATTGTACTTAGTGGCAGAAACTAGTATACTGTTTGCTGTAGACTGGTTAGCGATTGCGTGTTGCCACAGAGTCATACATACAGAAATGCCGAGATGCTTAAAGGGGGTCGGGGGCATTGATCCTATGGGAAAAGTTTTTTCTTATGTGTGGTGGGCCACCGTAACGTGAATCATCATCCTCATGCAGTGGGAATCCGATTTAACTCAAATCCTGCTTTATAAAATAGATCAATACTGAAGACATCTACATTTTTGGTAGAGAGGGTGGTGTGACACCTAGAAGCTACATAGCCACATGGACAACTACCTACCTAGTTAGACAGAGAGTAGACAAGCAGTTGTAGACGTCTCCACTATATATAAATCTGACTTCATTTTGGCGAGAAAGTATAGCATATTATACGGATGCTATAGATGATAACCGTCGCCATCGGGCACTGGCACACCTGATTGGAGAATCTTCCTTTTCATCAGAAAACTATCACTTTCGTTCCTTCACTTCCACAACTCTTATTGCCCATGGGTCTAAAACGAAAATGAATTGCTAATGTTGTAACTGTGACGTTGTGCGTAGTGAAGAACTTTTCAATCGGTTCTAATACAAAATGAAGGGTAAAGAGACAGCTCTATTATTTCTCGCTCTGTGGTAGTAACAGACCTTAGTCCCAATCCTACATACATAATATGCAATCACGCTTATTCGCTAATAACTTGAACAGTTCCAATTATAACCAGAGCTTGAATTCTCGTCGCTTAAAGCTTGTCTGTCTAACTATCCGCCTAATAAGCGGGAAAATAATGACCTCACACGCTTTTCTTTATGCAATGATGGTGGCAAACATGCCTACAGTCGACTTGATGGTAAACGACCACCGTAGTCTATGAAAAGCTTGCAACACCGAGAATCACATGCGCGTTACCCTTTAAAATGAGAATTGTTGTACCAATTTGTTGACCGCACGGTTGTCGCAGTGGCTGAGAGATTGGCTGCTGCACGACGTGTCGCGGGTTCGATTCCTGCATTGCACACTGGTCTGGCTGTTTGTGTATGTGAAATTTGTGTTTGTAAACGCACTCACGACACGAGAAATCCTATGTGGGGCAACGTAAAAAAAAAACTTAGGGAACAAGCAGGTCGCTGCCAGCATAGCGGTCCTCAGAATCACTGGCCATCTTAGTTGCCTCAGGAACACAACACTACCGAAGAGTAGCGTTATTTGGCTGTGGTATACTGTAAGGTAAAGGTACTTCCCTAGTGGGGCTGCTCCAGATTTGAACGAGATATTCCCCTGTGCCCTACCTCTATCATTTGTAACTCTTTCTTTCAGTTAGGTGATAAAGACACACATTATTATCCTTTCACTTAACCGACTTCGAAAGTCCATAGAAACCCTTACCCAACTAACAGCAATTTTATTCAATTTCGTATTGAAACAATTCATTTTCAGCAGCAGTGATAGCCCAGTGGTAACAGCAGTGATAGGCCAGTGGTTTAACCTGCCTTCCACGGCAAATGGTTCGAGTTCGATCCCGAGGCACGCACCGCTGACTTTTCGAAATCATGTGCGTATTAGAAATTAATTATCACTTGTTTAACGGTGAAGGAAAACATCGTGAGGAAACCGGCATGTCCTAGAACCAAAAATTCGAAGACATGTGACGTCCACCAACCCTCACTGGGCCCGCGTGGTGGACTACGGCCCACTCCCTCTCACAGAGAGGAGGCCTGTGTCCCAGCAGTGGGAACATTATAGGCCGATTATGCTATGCTTATGCTATTTTCAGCATATTTTAAGCGAGGTAACTCGAAACAGTACATAACTAGTTTACCGTCCATTTGAATATTATTCCAGTGTTTGCGGGTAGGAAATAATTTAGGCTAAACTGCGGTTGTGGGGTACTTTATGAACGTTAATACTACTAACAAAATGTCAAGGACTTTGTAACTGCGACCTTATCTGTGGTAATCAGTTCTTTTTACTGATTTAATGTGGTGTATTTCGAAGTTTCTTTGGGTATGTTATTTCCTGAAAAAGCTTTCATATTTATTTAGGTACTTATACTTACATAAATATATTTTAGGTTTTGTCACTGCTTTCTATATTGGCTAAAACGGAACCCTTATAATTTCGTCCTGTCCGTATGTCAGAGCCATTTGATATCCGAAAATCTTGTAGAGTGCTAGTAGTATAAGTTGGTATATACCTAAATACATAATCTCAAAAGCAAATCAGTACCTACATACACTCATGTACAATCGCCGCAATAGATCACTGCACCGCGCATAGATCGCGACGCGCGATAAAACTGCAATTTGGGTGCTCACCTTTATCGTTGCATCTATTGTACAAGTGCATACTGCAGGCAACGGGAATATTGCTGTTTTGTGTGTTTGTTTGTTGTCGTATCGGAGGCAGACACATTAGTATTGTTGGAAGCCAACGTGTATACTAGCTGTGCTCTCGACTCTGTCCGCGTAAAATTCGAAAAAAAAACCGGCCAAGTGCGAGTCATACTCGCGCACCAAGGGTTCGTACCATTTTTGGACGTATAAAGTGAAAAAAACCGGACCGCATAACTAAGTTTGTTTGTGAAGGAATTTTGATGATTTTGAAAAAACTGTAGTAGTTAGGAACATCGTTTTATTTTTGGTGCAATATTTGGATCAATTTCTATCAACTCTAATTATTTCAGAATTTTTGCTCCCCAAACTTCGGAGATAAGGGGGGGGGGAATGGTATTTTTGTGGACATTTTTCATCATATGTCAAAAACTGTGAGACATAAAATAAAATGAAAATATATTTTGAAATTTGCAGATCAAGCCCTTTCATATGATATGTCACTTGACCTAGTAACCCCACTTTACAATTTTGGACCCCCACTCCGGCCCCTTTTGCAATGAAAATAAAAATATTTTTTGACTTTTTTCATTTGCAATAAAGTTGGACAAGCATTCTTTATAACTTCCAAATTTAAAGTCGATAGCATTAGTAGTTGCTGAAATAAGCAGGTGTGACAGACAGACAGACAGACAGACAGACGAAGTCGCACCATAAGGGTTCCTTTTTTACCATTTTGTTACGGAACCCTAAAAACAGAATGTCGTTGATTTTCTTCATACATACTTTACCGCCCCTTTTCACATCTTTAGGTACGGAATTACAAAAAAATCCCCATTGGTGTACATCTAGTATATTCAAGGAAACAGAATTATTTATAACTAGCTGACCCGCCCGGGCTTCGCACGGGTAAAGTTACCCTACGCCAGCTAAGCTACCCTACGCCTACCCTACGCCTACCCTACACCTACCCTACATCTACCCCACACCTACCCTACGCCTACCCTATGCCTACCCTACGCCTACCCTATGCCTACCCTATGCCTACCTTACGCCTACCCTACGCCTACCCTACGCCTACCCTACATCTACCCTACACCTACCCTACACCCCAAATCTCAAAAATAAGTTTCAAGCTTCTAGCTTTAAAAATTACGTAATTTCCACACAAACTTTCATGCCCTATTTCAACCCTTTACAGCCCTTTTTTCTCATTAAAAAGTAGCCTATGTCCTTTCTCAGGCTCCAGACTATCTCTGTACCGAATTTCATTTGAATCGGTTCAGTATTTTAGGCGTGATTGCGTAACACACAGACAGACAGACAAAGTTACTTTTATAATATTAGTAAGGATAGTATAGGCTATTCCATATCACGCTACAACCCTAGGAGCCAAGCAACAGGGTTGAAACCGCGAGGAACAGCTAGTGTAAGTATAAATTATGCACCAACATGGCTTTATTTAAGTACAATCTGTAAGCCTGTATCTGTGCGTAATTGTCAAATTTTCGTAGTGTATATGTGTTCAATTCGCCCCCTGCAAAAAGTGATAGAAAATGTTATCCGGTGATACACCGCTATAGGTACCGTTTCCAGGTCTATATGCTCGGGGATGTTACTATTTTCTTAATTTGGAATCAAGGAGGTTACATTAATTTACACCAAAAACTTATATATTTTATTATAAACTTCTTGTTTACAACAATGCATAGATTAATGATCGGTCTCTGCTGCAACAAAGACAACAACAATTTAGACAATCTTACGTCATTTGCAAAACGATTGTGTTTTATGATCATATTTTAATGATAGAATGCAGTGGTTTTATGATTTAAAAGTAATAATAATTACCTAACATATGATATGCGTCGGCGATACGAATGTACGGTGATTGGATTGAACAAATACATTTGTGGACCCGGCTTAATACACATGTTAGCAAAGTTAGTTCTGATGGTAGACTTTTTGTGATAACTTTTGATATAGTGGACCGATTTCAATGAAACAAAGACTAAATGTTACCTCAAGGTACTGCCTATACATTTCTTTCTAATTCCTCAAAATCAATTCAGTAGTATTGATTTGATGCGTGTTCAAACACACAGACAAACAGACAGACAAACCGACAGACAAACCGACAGACAAACAGACAGACATTAATTCTAAAAATGATAGAAATTTACTTCATTACTCATTCTTAGTCCCCCCTATTATTTTTAGGCAAATATATGCAATGTACAGACACGCGGAATTTACATTCTTATTATAAGTATAGATTTTGTTATTTTCTTTATTTTACCAGGTTTCCCTTACCTTATACCAAAGTCGAAGTCAAAACATTTATTTCAATTAGACCATTTACAGGCACTTTTGAATAGTCAAACAATAGTTGTCAGTCAGTTTGTCCGTTAGTTGAAGCTAGTTGTCCGCTGTTGTAGCTTGAATTATATTTTTGATGACAACCGAAAAAACTCGCCTAAAAACCATAGTTTTGGTGATTGGCTGCGAGCCATACCACGACAGACGTGCTCAATAACTTTTTGATTTAGCATAGCAAGCATGTGTCTGTGAAAGTGCTGCCAGAACATGGATAATTGGACATAGAGACAACAAAAAATACTGTGTAAAAAATATTTTTTATATAACAAGAAATTAACGATTTTCGATTTTTTTTCTTTCTAGGTCAACGGGAAGTACCTACCCCAAGTTTTGATTTATTTGTGAGTAGCAAAATATGCGACATAAATAACCGTATTTTTTTATTGCTTTGACTTAGAAGCTCGATTTCTTTACAGCTCCAAGGGATCGTAGATCCTCCACGCGTTTCTGAGAAAAAGACAGACAGACGGACAACGAAGTGCCGGTTCCTTTTTTCTTTTGAGATACGGAACCCTAAAACTGTGTTTCAGTATGAACTGGTGATCGCAATATGTTTAACGCCTAAAAAATTTTTTTATTCTATTAAGTTGCAAACGCCTAAAGACATCTTTGACACCAAATCAGTCATCATATCATAAAAATAATAATAAAACTTCCATTACCAACTACACTACGCCACAAGTATTTTCAAAATTCCAACGTTTCCGTTCTTTACCAATATATATTCCCGTATCACGGAACTGCTGACCGGGTTCCGTAGCTATTCGACTGTCGTGAAATATTTTATTCGTTCGCCCATTGCCACCTGATTTCCATTGAAAAGTTTTAGGGTTTGTAAATTCTCTCTCTGACCACTAAACGTGTGTATTGTTTGTTAATAGCGGTTTGTGGAAGCTCAGATTGTTATTGTTCTATTATGAATGAAAAGGTAGTTTGTGTCACGTGTGTCATTATTTTCTTAACTTGCAATGTTTCCTAACTACATCAACCTGTCCCAACCAGCTTTGGATGACGAAATAGCTATGCCATGAAAAACATGAAAATAAATGATGAACCTGTGCGGCGTGCAACGTTCTAAAATTGAATTTGGAAGCATGACGTAGCCAGTGATGAAAGGTTGCCAGTACTAAGTAATGAAATGATGATAAAGAAGGATCATTTCGTCACACGTTCACTCGCTAGTCCAACGCTCCCGCCAATTGTGTTATTTCCGATATTGCAATAGGATTTACCACTGCTGAACAAAATCTTCTATCTCTTTCCATAAGTCGTGCTGTCAATTCGTGCCACTTATTATCCTTATCGCCAATTTCTTACGAAAACACCGGCTGAAGCCGTGGGCACATCTGACTAATAATGTGGTACCCTTCTCGATTTTTCTTCGATGGATAACCAACCGGGAATATAAAGATACTTGCTGTGGCCCGCGGCTTCATCCGTTGTTTAATTTAAAACAAACAGGATTATTTACCCAGCCGCGCTATTACTTCGTTTTCGCTTAGCGCTTTTTCTGAGTTTTTTTCTTTTTGCTCGGCTCCTCGTGATATTAAATAGCTTATTACCTTCCTCAAGAATTGAGCTATCACATGCAAAAAGATTTTTTCAAATGCGACTGATTGTTCTAGAGATTAGTGCGTCCCAACAAACAAAGCTTTATTATGTATGAAAAACGAATAAACTATTGCTTTACACAATCTCACAATTCTTTAATTGGTTACCCGGAATTCGTTATTCAACCATTCGATTCGGTTCTCCATTAAAAAAAAAACGAAACTGCAGTCTGCGGTACAGACTCGACTCATTAAAAACTTTTCACATCATGTAACTCCAAAAACGAGCATGACGTATTCAATCGAACACACTGGTTGTACAGTTTTCACATTACATTTACATTAAAACAGTTGTGAATAAACCATTGGTGCGTCTCGACGCCCCGGTTATTGGACAAAATATTCAAAAGCAGAAGATGAACTCAATACAATTTTGAATGCAGAGGCTAAATTTTGATATCATTTATATTCGGAAAATCATAAATATTGTATTTTTATAAATGTATGACATTTTGTGAATTTAAAACATGTCAAAGCCATATTATGCTTCTCTTATGTTATTTTAGGGTTCCGTACCTCAAAAGGAAAAACGGAACCCTTATAGGATCACTTTGTTGTCCGCCGTCAGTCACCGGACCATAAGTGGAGCCATCTGCTCATAGATGGCGCCATTGGAAGTAGGCCGTAGCGCCATCTATGATCATATTTCGGAACCCTTAGGGCGCGAGGCATAGGTACTCGCACTTGTCCGGTTTTTTTTTACTAGGTTGTATTTTGTGTGTTGTGTTTTTATTGTGTGTGTTTTATTGGTATACATAATATTTAAGTAATAACTACGCTGCAGTATTAGGAATTTCCTGTAATAGTTGTAGGTATGCGTGTGGTAGTTTTATAAGAAGTCATAGAACAAAAGTTGTTGTTTATGAAGTCCTGGAAGGTTGTTACGGCCGTACCACAAAAAAATAAACATCTGTTCAACACACGTTCAACACGAATGCTACCAAAAATAATAGGCAATTGTTTTAGCACTAACTTGTCTAAAGCAAGTGAATATTATTTTTGGTAGCATTCGCGTTTAACGTGTGTCTATATTTTTTGTGGTAAGATCGTTAGTGTTTTACCAATAACCCTGTATACACTGCGGTAAAACCTTCTGTATGTCTACGTATCAATTCTGTGGTTATTGCGTCTGCGCTGGCCCCACGGTGGGCAATAACTCAACAGTAGAAACGCAATTAGCGCGTTAGGTGATAACACTTCCCTCATATATCACCTTCTGAATAAAACCTGTAGTAGTTTGTAATTAATGAATGATTTATTTTGTGTGGACGTGAGGTTTGTTGCATGTGGGCTGTCGGAAAAGCTGCATTTGTATGTGGAATCTTGGATTAAAAAGGAATTTCTCATATACATTTTCTCTTTAGAATATTGTAGGTTTGCAATTATGTTAGACTACGTGAACTGATATGAATTTATCGTTAGCAAAAATGCTGTGTGATTTAATGAAGTAGCGGCTAGTCCTGGGCAATATAACTTGGGCCACTGGAATTCAATAAGGGCGTTTAGGGGAGCTTCGGAAGATGCAGTAGTTATGCCACTATCTCCTACAACCGTTGATCGAAGTGCAGCTGGCATAAGTACCTATTTACTTGGCTATCGAATGGGCTGAGAAATGTTCTATACCTATAAAACAATACTGTCACTGACTGATAGACAACGTATAGCCTAAATCAACCTAGGACCTAGACATTTGAATTTTGGAGGAAATATTCCTGGATTACCGTAGAGTACACCTCTAAGGTAATCAACTCTAAACAGGGATTTCTTGGAATCTCGTCCCTAAAGGGGCGAAAAGGGGTGGTGAAGTGTGTTTCATGAGAATAACGATATTGTGTTGTTTTTCGACTTCCACGCGAACGGAGTCGCGGGCACAGCTAGTTACCTATAAAACAAAAGTCCGATATTAACATTTGCCTATAAAAAGTATTATTTACAATAAAGGCCTTAAACATGGAGTTCCGAACAGCCAAAGTAAGTGGGACGACATTATTCGAGAAGGTAACATGACACCTCCATTAGAGGCAACTTGTTATAGATGGCGCTTAAAACGCCGCTGACGAGATAATGGCGCCGACTTTACTGGAGTGTTCGCGGGAAAAATTGATCAGGACAATGGGATCATGGTAAAAGATATTCCTCTGATGGGAAAAAAATGTTGTTAGGAAAATTATAATAGAGTGAGCATGATATATAATTGTAAATAGGTACGGAAGTGTGTTAAATCTGGAGTTTAGTTGATTCGGCAAGTGATTCTCATTGAACCAAATGTTTTTTTTTCGATTTTTTTAATTATTTCGAAAATATGAGAATCTCTGTATACATTCTCTATCAAGCCTATCCGTTGTACTTCAATTAGGTCATCTAAAAAAGATCAGAACAATGAAAAAATGTTTAAAAAAATAGACAAATTCATCCAATCTCCCAAATACCATTCTTAAACCCACATTTCGTCTGTTCACCGATCGGCCATTTATTCCCTTTTCACAAAATACCAAATCCCGAAATTCTGCGCAAATGGTAAACAGGCTGACCGAGCCGCATTTACATAACTCTCAATTACATTTGGATTTAAAATGGCCGCCACGTGCGTGAAATAGAAATAAAAAAAAATATTGGCGCGATGCGTGCGCGGAACGACCGCACAGGATATAAAGTTTTATGATTTTTGTGCATTCCTGTAACGCAGTTAGCAGTATTGTGAAATGAACAGTGGCCGTTGATGATACTTTTTGTACCGAGTTACCATATTGTGTTTTAAGGAAAATGGGCAACGAAGTTCAATCTTAGGTACCTACCTACAATAAAACAAAAGAATACAATCTAAGCATATAGATATTATATTCTTTTGTTTTATTGAAGGTACGCTATCTAACTGATTTAATGAATATAATGTATACGGTCATCCACAATCCTGTATAATTAGAGATAAAAAAATACATCAAATTCATCAATGTCCATGCAGTCCATCAACAAATATTGCCAACGAGTTTCCCCTTAATTTCATTGAGTATAGGCATTGACCAGTATTTACCAATGGTCAAACTGAATAGGCACTAAATCAGGTTGTTAATACAATGGTTGGAACAGTCCAAATTTGTATGTAGCGTGGAACAGTGGCCACCTGAGGGCTGGTTAACTAAATTAGCATATTGATTGTTTACAGACGTGTTGGCGGTCGCCCGTCCTGGGAGAGCTAGGGGCAACAAGCAACAAATAAATATGATCTACAGAGCTTGAGACAATGCAGGTTTCAATCATAATTGTGGAGACCTTTAACGTCAGTAAATTGTAATTGATTGTTTGTGGTTGCAACAAAGGTTTGGCATATTTAGTCGACTTTAAAATGTGTTAATAGAATTTAGTTTAAAACTAAAAGGCTAAAATGTAGGTAATATTTTAAAGTGGAATGTTCAATTTCCGCAAAATTCTTGGAAAATCGATTTCTTTAATCAAATTGAAATTGTAGTCTACATTTTACATGAAACAATGAACGTTATTTCATTTCTCATTGCAAATCATGTAATGAAATATCAAACTGGAAGAAATTAACTTCGAGATCTGAAATCCATAATTCAACTACATTATCGTGAGTTTCCGAACGGCTGACCACCGTAACCAATTTAAGTAGACCCCCAGCACACTCTTTACCAGCGTTCTATAGATACAATCTCAACTTACATCGAGTCCAAGATATGTCGGTCTTTCCTTCGTACTATCCAATGTATAGAGACCTGCAATGATCCTCAATAAAAGCTTTAATAAGCGAGAATGTAGTTAGGAGGAAAGAAAATGGGGGATCTAATTAGGTTGGTTATGTTTTGCTCATGGCTGCCAGTGACATGAGAAATGAGGTGAAAATGATGGGACGTCGAATGTATACATCGTGCAATGCTCGTAATAATATTCTGTTGGACATTAGTCCCGGTTCATCAGGTACCTACGTGCAGTAATGCTCATAACAGTGGAAATGACAGACACAGGTAATTAATAATTATGTTGCATTACGTTGAATTGCTTTTGCGTTCGGAAATTCTGTGGATTATTTTCTACTGGACAGACAGTTGTTTCGGTTAGAGCGTTGGCAAAATTATTACACTTTTGCGAATAATATAGTCAGTAAGTAGCTATGTTTTATTTATTACTGCTTCCGTTAAGATTAGATACGGAATATAACAGTACATGGGTCGTTTGCTCTAGTATATTATTTAAAGAGAATTCATTAACTTGAAACATTTCTAAAAAGTAACGTGGATGTTCGGTTTCTTTCAATAATGTAATATCAAAGACCAATTAGGTACCTAAATGAATTAAACAAAATAGATCTCCTTCTAAGTAACTTAAGTTATAACTTATTATTTCAATTTATAAATAATAAAATACTCTAAATTATAAATAAATGTAGTATAAATTAAAATTAATTAATGATTATTATAAATTAAAATCCATTAATTATGCCTTAATTAGAACTGACATAAGATTAATTTACCATTTTATCAAACCTTTACCATCTTTAGCAGGTGCAGTTATGTATTACGAAAACTTTTTTCAGTACTATACCTAATTCAACGAACCACAGAAACCCATTATTGTCCCATTTCTTCTTATGTCCTTTTCTGGTACATGTGACATTAAAATTCCATGTACCAGAAGATAAATCTTCACGCCATTACCCGCCAGGGGGCGCTTAGGGGACAGGTGTTGTTATTTTTAGTCGGAAATTGGAAGGCCACTTTAATTTTGGATACATTACTTTGATGCATGCATCCTGGTGTGTGGGTGATGGTATTGTGTAAGGAACCACATCAGTAGGAATGGAATTTTGTTGAGTGTTAATTTGATAAAAAATAAAATGATTAGCTTATAATATTCCCACTGCTAGGACAAAGGCCTCCTCCCTGTGAGAGGAAGTGAGCAGTAGTCCACCACGCAGGCCCACTGCGTAAGCACTAAGTGTGGAAAAATAAGAAGCGTGCCATGAAATATTCAACTTTTATTATAAAAACTAAATACCTACTGAGGCACTTAGAACTTTTAAATAATGAAAGTAAAGGAGACACCTTGTAACAAAATTTAAACCTAATATGATGGTTTCGCTTCCAAAAAATGAGAAAAAATATTTTTCAGCGATCTATTTTGTGAGTTTAGTATGTGGAGGGTCTCCGGAACTACTGATCCTATTCTGAAAATTCTTTCATCAATAGATAACGAAATTACCCTTGAGTGTTATTGGCTACATTTTATCCTGAAAAAATGCACAATTCCCGCCAAGTCACGCCGACGAAGTAGCAAGTAAGCAAAGTGCTTGTTAATAAAGATAAAAAAATACTTATCCGTGTTTTTAAATGTCATATTGTATTGTATCGTGGATCATATTATTTGTACCTAAAAAATACTAGCAACATATCACATAAACCGACCTAACCCGTTAAAAATTACGGTAGCGAGGTCCGGCAACAAAACGACATGTCACGCTCTCTACTTAACCCTCACTTGCTCTGTTTGTGTTTACGGCTATGTCGGACACAGTGTTATATGTGCCAAGTTATCGTGTGATGTGTTTACTGTGTTATTTGGTTTTAGAGAAGAATAATTTTATAGTATAATTCTCAACAGATATACCTAATATACATTTTTAAAATTTATCTGTTACCTAATTAGTATCTACCAATGCGGAGACTGTAAATCTAGCCCTTATTAGATAAAATAAATATTTTAAGGGAGATACGTCAAGATTGCCCGCAAAATTCAAAATATCTTGGGTTTTTTGAAAATTGTAGCGCTGTAAATCATTAAAATCATTAATATAGCCCGTGTTATATTTGAGTAAAATACATTACACATTACATAAACATTACGATTTTCCAAATATTCCGATTTTTTCTTTCAATGCAACTTGATCGACACATCAAGGTTAGTCAAAATACTAAAATTATGATATTTTATTTTGTCAAAAATCAAGTTTTCAATTCGCATAATTTAAAAACTACTACGTAGTTTTTGCATACTTACATATTTAAATAAGTTACGAATTAAATAAAAAAACTTGAAGAATTATATCCTGTACTTTTATTGCGTAACACCGTCCAATGGTTACGTTTATCATATTTCCACGGATAAATTATATTATGAACTTCAAAATATTTTATGTAAGTAGATAGCCGTAAGTAGCCATAAAATATTTTCATAAAATTAACTGGATAATTTACTTAGGGCTAAGTCCACCGACAAGATAACAGTCCGATAAATTGTAAACGGCCGTTTAACATGACGTTTTGTATGGAGAAGATGTGATAAACAGCCGTTTTCGATTTAACGGACTGTTGTTTTGTCGGTGAACTTGGCTCTTAGTTGAATATCTTTCCTCTTTTTATTATTTATGAATTAACACACAATTCACATGAGTAGGTGCGGCCTAATCCAAACCGATAAGCATTTTGTTAGAAAAGGACAGAGTATGCGGAAAAAACACGACAAACGCAAACACGTGCAAAAAGTGCTCGCAGAGCTAGGTATATAAAGAAATAGCAAAACTTGCGGTTTTTTCATACCCTATTTATTATCGGCTAAAAATAGATACCCTGCAAACGTAGTCACAATAATGGTATTAGTATTATGAAGCAAGTTATAATAATAAACGTTCTAAATCAATGTGTCGTAAAGTTCATTATCGCTTGCTGGCTGACGCAATAGACGAGTCATTCCGTGACGTCACCCGCATGCGCACTTAAGATATCAGTAACGTCTAGTGAACGCTAATTTCGACGTGTAACAACAAGAGCAGAGTGGCGCAGTGGAAGCGTGCTGGGCCCATAACCCAGAGGTCCGTGGATCGAAACCACGCTCTGCTAGAAACACTTTTTGCGTTTTAATTATTTTTGAATTTTGTTCACATTTTCTTTTGTATAAGTTATCAACATTATTAAAAACCTCATTAAATCACATAGAAGATTTTTGGTACTTAAATCATTGGTTTCATTATTAAATTACATTTTAGATTTCTTGTTTTATTTTAGTACACTAATAATTATATTCTGACATCGTCTTCACACAGTTTAAAATCATTTCATCTTTTTAGTCTAGTTATATTTAACCAAAATATTAACACAGCACTGCCAATTAAAAGTTCATCGCAGCGTTTTAATCTGTCCATAGAAAACGAAGCAAGTAAACTGCTTAATAGCTTCTGCTAATTGGTTGTACTACCTGTTAGTTAGCAAGTTTAAAATATTGCCCGTTCAAGGGTTCCGTAGTCTGGTAGGAGGTATAAGATACAGACGTTTTAATTTAAAATAAGAAATAATTATACTTAGTTTAGACAAAAAAAAATGGTTTTTAAATATTTATTAAACCTAACAGTTGAAAGATCATAAAAAAACTTGATTTTTAATTATTCTGTTCATTTGATTTTAAGTTACAAAAAACAATTATTATAATTTTGGCATTGACGTGCTTCCGTGTTACAAAACAAATAAAAAATCAATCATTGATTGAAATTAATGATTAGATAGTGTTCGTAACTGGCATTCGTAAAACATCTACCTAGGTTAAATAAAAAACAGACAGACAGAAAACAATAGTTGGAGATTATGTTAATGCAAATATGATTGAAATTATTACTTTCAAACAGCTTCATGAGCGAATTGATAACAAAAACAACAGGTAAAAAAAATATAAGGAAAAAAATCTTTCACGTTTAGATTCTATCGTCAATAACTTGGACTAATACCCTCAAACCGTTAAGCTTCCATTTTGAAGGCCAGGCAATCTCTCGTCTTTAGCTTTCACTACAATATTAGCTGGATCTGCTAACTTATGTATAATCCAGCGCTTTACTGCTGGAGGGAACAACGCTCAATTTGCAGCACAGATTGAGGAGTAAGTCAATAAGGAATAGTTAGTGGTAACTTGTATGTCGGGTATCTGTTTGAACCTAACGCAATTGAACTAGTAGCGGTAGAACTCAAATTCAAATCATTAATTTCAATTTGACGGCACGGTTAGTGTAGTGGCTAACCAATCGGCTAAACTAGAGAGTTAGATAAACATCGTGTTGCTAAATTATACGCGAAAATCATGCGTCTCGTCTACATTGCATCTACCTCAGATCATAGAAACAAGGAGATGTGCCAAGGCGCTATCGAACTTGATGCCTGATCTTGAGCAAATTGCTCATATTAAAAACGTACGCGCTGGCGACGAACCGAACACGATCGATGGTATAAATACAGTGTTTTAGTTTAGTGCTAGTGTTGAGTGACGATTAACAGTGTTAGATTGAGGGTGTGCGGAATGTTCAGTGCGTGGGAGATCTTTTTATTCACAAGGAGCGCTTAATTATGCGCGTAATTGTGTCGAAAAATGTACTAAAAGTGGCATCAGTTGTTCCTGTACTAATTTGCTATGATGGCATATCTCCTTGTTTCTATGATCTGAGGCATCGACTATACGCACAATGTAGTCACACCTTCGAAGAGTCACACACAATACTTATTTAGCAGTAGGTAATCAATCATGCATGTGGTTTTTCTTCTGATAATTTCGCCTCATTTTTGCTGATAGGATCATAAGAGCCAAATATTAATAGCCGTAACCGTGGTTAAACCAATGTTTTTCCTATCTCTTTAACTCCTCTCGAATGCGAACGTAGATAGATCTACACAAGGCAATAGTTATTTTATTATACTTTTAAAAGTCAAAAATAAACAAAGATAGAGTCCATTGCAAGGATGAACGCTTATACATAAACAATACCGTGACTGACTGACAAACAACGTGCCTACAGCCAACACCGATGGACCTAGAGAATTGAAATTGAATTAATGGAAAGAGAAAATATTCCTTGAGTATGTACCTACCTAGTCAGATGAAAGGACTTGTCCGCTTTTTGTATGGACGTTGGTTTTTTATTCCGACAAAAATCTAACCAGTATCAAACTACACCTAATTAAAAGTGTCAAAAATATGGAACTTGGAATCATTTAAATAATATTTTTAGACCCCTCCATTTATGAGAAAAAATATAAACTATTAATGTTAGTGCATATATTTTTTTGTAATGCAACCCAAATAAAACCTCTCAAACACACTTTGACAACGTCTTATTTGACAGATGATTCTATTCATTTGTCAAATATGACATAAGATAAAGACAAATATGACGTCAGTGTTGACTGACAGGTTGTCATTCTCTATTGATTTGACAGTAATGACAGTACTATGTGTCAATTTTGACAAGTTTACTATTTTTTGGGTGTGTTCACTTTAATATGCTAGATATTATGAAAAGTTGGTTCGTTTTAGGAGTAAATTCACATTAAAATTAAAAACGATATTTCTCAAAATTGGAGGTCTTTAAAAATGTATGATAAAGTTGAAAACATTAGTTTTTGGGATGTCTATCCAAGTATATTTATCTTATCCTGGTTAGAATTATTGAATAATAAAAAACCATTTTCGGACAAGTCCTTTGGAGGAAATATTCTTTGAGTAGGTACTCTGAAGGTGCACTAAGGAAGTTTTTTTTAAATTTCATCAATTTCAAAAATGAATTTATTTATTTCCAAGTAGGTACATGTTATCGTTCAGATGCTTGAATTATACATCAAAAGGAGATATTTTCGCATATTATCCTCATTATATTGAACAACGTTGGCAGCTAACATATTTTGTGGTGTATTTTAAACAAATCTTTATCAAACGGGGTAAAATTAGAAATTCGGTTGGCCGTGTCGTATCCTAGCAACCATTCGATACCGAGGCTCTAACGACCTAAGAGCTTTGTTGAAAATATTTTTCGAAATTGGGATACTTATTATTAAAAACGAACTGGTGGAAGATAAAAGGGAGATGTATCCACTTATTTCAATAGGGGGTGACGTGAATTTGGGCCGAAAAATGGAATTGGATACGCGCTTTGACAGCATCGTTTCTTGCGTTTTATGAATTGACTTTCGTGATGTACAGTTAACATCTAAAGTAAATGGTGATTGTGTTTGGTTCGGTTGTCGTTGGTTGGAAGAGACGTTATTAATTAAATTAATGGATCGTATATGAGTGGTGGGCGGTATCCTGTTTACGTATTTCAGTTAAGCATAAATAGTAGAGACCAGCTCAGGATTAGATTTATTTGCTGGTTACTGGAAGACGATATTGTTAGAATGTTTGCTGTTCTGTGAGAAGACAGTAATTTACTTAGGGTCTATTTTTCAATCGTCAGACATTATCCAAGGATTTTTTTTACAGAGTTTCTATGCAAAATCTATCAAACATCATCTTTGCTCCTTGGATAAAAGATATCTGACGACGGAAAAATCAGCCTTTAATATTAATGGCTTTTTGCTGTACCTATAAATAGTATAAAACAAAGTTGCTGTTTGTGATCTTTGTTTTTCTAAACTACAGAATGGATTTTAATACGGTTATCATTATCACCACCTTTTAGAGAATGAAGGTTTATATGTCGGTATAATCCGTTAAGCTTAACAAAACATCGATATTTCTGTAATGTGTTAAAGTTTAACGTATTATACCTACACATAAATACATTTCTCCACATCAGTAGATTACAACCGTGCGAAGCAGGGGCGGGTCGCTAGTTCAATATAATTATAAATAAATAGTGAGAGTTAGAATCAAATTACATATATTGCTTACCTACTGAATATGTTAATTTTTATCTTGATGACTATTATGATAATAATTTAAGTTAATGTATTTTTAAATTGTTTCAGGTACAAAACGGACATGAATACCACGTTCAGGTTGGTGTGGGTTTATCAAATGGTCAAAAATGGCAATAAATGCTACATAATTTCACGCTAATTTCAGTATAAGCACCTATTTACACAAAGCTTAGCTCAATAATGATTTAAAATGCATTTTCTCTAAGACCCGAATACGATTGCAAAGCACGCTACACTCAAGGCCTCCGCCTATCAACCGGTATGCGTAGGCGCATGCGAACGTTCATTCATAGTTTACTCTCCCAACATACTTCCAACCTAATCTCAACCTTAATCCTATCAAATTAAAATACAAATCACTTTGCATTACTTTAGAGGTTAACGTCTTAGTTTCAATTAAGCATGCAATCTAATTTGGATTTTATGTAAAGGACATTAAAGTGTAAATTAGTATGTGTTAGTTTAGAGGTTAATATGCCAATACGGTTATTGGATAATAGTGTCGTAGGCGCTAGACACTTGCATTATTGTGTGAGTCACTTGTATGGTAATGTAAAAATTGCTTAGCCGTGAACTTATGTGGGAACTTTTTTGTGACATACTTATGGTTAGAAAGAGTAGTAAATTATGAGTAGTATAGTAATATACAACGTTTATCATATTCAAAGGGGTTTTTGGACTCTTATTCAGAGTAACATTTGATAGGTGTAAATAAAAAAACCGGCCAACATTTTTTCGACTCCTCGTATGAATTGAAACGTACGTACATACGTAAATAATATATTAATATCTTTTGAAGAATAAACGACTAACTATTCAAACTATATTTGGAATGGAATAATAATCATGTATGGATATTTTTTAAAAAAGAACGTTTTAGCCAATCTTTTATTTATTTAAAGAAAAGCAATATTTATTATGTTAACGAACCTCACACACACTCACATCAAGATACTCGATTCGATCAAAATAATCCGCAATATTCGACCAAACATTAGACCCAACATTGGCCCATTACCATTACCGAATCCCTTCACTTTTCTATTCATCTCAACCCTTTCGGCTCGCTAATGAATTTTGTACCAAATCTGTCGTGATTGGTACCGAACACTATTAGAGTATGACGGGTTAAGGTTAATGTTATGCCCGGCTGTGTATTAGGGTCTTAACATATAGTACAGTACAGGTATGGTAAAGTAGTTTAATTAATTTCAAAGGGATTATGTCCACATGGTTTTTTGAGTTTTATGACAATGTATAATATCTCATTCCTACTTTAAGTGAGTTTTTTTTTTATATAATTATCTCTGGTTTCTCAGAAACGTCTCTAACGATTTGGATGAAATTTTGTATTTAAATAATGTTTGTTCTTTCAAGTTTCTACATAGATAGGTAACATCCCCGAGAAAATCCCGAGCTCAGTCGCCTAGGTACTTAAAATTAAATACGCTCTCAGCGACTAGGCCTTAGATTTAAGAGAATAAATTTACCTTTAACGACTTTTTATTTTGGTGTTTTTGATAACTAATTAATAACTAGTACAAATTACCCTGTAGATTTAGGCATGACACTGTAGCTCAGTTGGTTAGAGCGATGCACGGCAAGGCAGAGGTCGCGGGTTCAAACCCCGCCTGTGTCAGTTGTTTTTGAAAATCTTTTATATATTTAATAATATTACAAATAAACTTTTAATAAACGGCGGTTTAGAATGTTAAGTCTGCTTTACTATCAGAATACCCGTTCAAAATTAACCTACTGTTTAACATCGACATACCAGGCTCTCATGATTAATGCAGAGCCAATTTGTCACCACATCTGAGCATATCGCCCCAAGATTGAAGGTTTTCTGCTTGATTTGTGAATCGCTAGTTGATGTTTATCTTATATTGAGATGATTTTGAGTACGGTGTTAATATTCTGTGAAATAGGGTGTCGTGTTCCGAATATCTGCTCGTACTAGATATCTATAGTACTAATATTAAAAAGCTGAAGAGTTTGTTTGAACGGGCTTATCTCTGAAACTACCAGTTGGATTCGAGAAATTATTTTTGTACATGATAGCCAAATTCATGAGAAATAGTATAGGCTATTTAACAACACGCTACGACCCTTAGAAGCCGAACAGGGGGTGAAACCGCGGGGAACAGCTAGTTATTTATAAGGCGGTAATAGATTTATAACACGTGATGCCACGTGATAACATGTGGTGCCACGTGACGTCATTGTTGCGTGCTCATTGGTCATATTTCATTTCGAGGAGCCACGTTTCCTCATTTGCCAATAACCACGTGAGGAATGGCGTAGGTAGTGTGTAAAGTGCGGTGCGGTCTTTAAGTTACTCGTGTCATCTGCCTAGCCTTTTCCCAAATTACATTGGGGTCGGCTTCCAGTCTAACTAGTTTCGGCTGAATATCAATATTTTACGTGGAGCGACTGCCATCTGACCTCCACAACCCAATTAATGGGTAATACCGGTATTCGAATGTTAGACCAGCTGTCAGACTTTTTAGGGCTTCTGACTACCCGTAACGATTGTCAAAGATATTCCTATGACAACTGGGACCGACTGCTTAACGTGCTCTCCGAGGCACGGAGGGGTCTCGATGTGTAAAGAACGGTCACCCATCCAAGGACTGACCGCGGCAAGCGCAGCTTAACCTCGCAGATCGAATGATCAGCGCGACTGTCATTTAGCCACGAGCCCCTCAGTTCTTCAGTTCTCCACTCTTTAAGTTACTCGTGTAATTTTGCAAATACATCAGTGATGAATAAGTTGTATGGCTTGGTCTAGTAGTCACAAGTGCGGCTGCAGAGCATGGGGTCTTAAGTTCGATCCCCGGGTCAGGCCAATGGCCAATTGTTATATAGCATGTAATAGAAACCCTGTTCGATCCCAAAGGGGGCCATTATGCTCATCATTATGATATTTTTTCTAATGGGACCAACCCCAAAATAGCGAAAAAACAACTGCTTTTCCATACATTTGTGTTCACATACATCGATTAAATGTATGAAAAAGCAGTTTTTTTTTGCGATTTCGAGACATACAAAATACATATTTTTATTTATTTATATATTCATAATGATGAGTGGCCCCATTTGGGATCGAACAAGTTTTTCGTTGCATGCGGTATTGGTAATGGTCATTTATATTAAGTTGTTTCATTGGGATTTTCTCAGTAACATCCCGAAGTCTGAATGTGTGCCGGAGTTACAAGCAATTGACTCACCCCCCTATTCCCATGTAATAGGAAATATTCTTAAAACATAACTGGCATAATGTAAGTGTAGGTACTTATACGCTTCTACCTGCTACATTATTTTAAACGAGGAATTTTAAAATGTCTCATTTCAAACTATTACATTCCTGACATTTGGTAAGTAAGTTATAATTATTTTTTGTATGGCATTACCCATTGTTACTTGAAACAATGAGATACCATAGAATAGGTAAGTTCAACTTGTAAAGTTCTCTATAAATAAGTACCTACCTACCCTACAAACATTTCAGTTTCTATAAGTAAACAAATCTGGAACATTCGGTAATGTCTGGATATTGATTTGTTTAAGTTTACAGTATGCCTAAACTTGCCTGTCTATTTGAGTCTAGATTCAGGCCAAATACCGATTTATATTTCGATCTCAAAACGATTTTATGTAGGGTTTGCAACTTTTGTAACCATTCATATTTCAAATATGAATTCTTTATAATTATATCAGTTTCAAGCTGAATACTGAAAAAAAAATCCACAGATCAATTACAAATTTACAATGTAAATTACCACAAAGACCACAATATAGCCCCTTAACCCTTCCAATTTAATATTCAATTTGCAAAATGCAAATTCTTTAAACCGGCAATATGCATAATAACGGACAATGTATCAACTTTTAGCATAAACCGTGCATTGTAAACGAAACATGACTTTGCACGTCCGCAGCAATCATATAGGCACGGCGGCGTAGCTACAGACGTAGCGCCTAGCTACGGCCCGTAGCCGGCGGGTGCTATAGTAACGGGACTACGGGAGGTTCAGTTTGCGTCGCGGCCGCCTACAGCGTAGACGCGCGTCGCGTGCTACGAAAGCCCATACTCTCGTCTCGGGGTGCAATTTTTTTCGCAAGTGTTTTCCCCCTTTTTTCTGAAAATTCAAAGGTAGATTTTAATTAATGGTGTCGTGTTTTGGCTCGGATGTGATTCTTGTGGTGGTGTTAGCCGTGAATTTTTGAGTGTCAACGGTTTTTTCGAAGGAATTTTCGTGTGTTTACGCGTAGTGTAATTATGTTAGTGTAACTGTGAGATGTGAGTATGTACGGCATGTAGGGTCTGCTATGAAACACGTCGTTTCAGGTTTATGTTAAAGATTCGTTAGGAGAAAGATACGTACAAAAAATATTTTTGCTACCTTTGTATGCAATTGACATCTCTTATGATCATTTGTAATGTTGTAATATGAACAAGTTATTATAAAAATGCTGTGCAATTAATTAAATTAATGATCTGTTCCTGACATAAGTCTGTAGTTGAAACTATTAATCATTCTGTGTCGAGGTAAAAAAAAAAAAAATCGTGCTCATAATATTATAACGACGAATGTTTTTGTTTGTTTAGTATGACTTTTCTGATTGATAACAAGAATAATAATTTTCGTAGTATACAAAATATAATGGTATCTTAATTTGTAAATGTTCAGAAGTATGGAAGGTTGTATAAGGGGCAAAGAACCAACACTGTAAAAGAATATGAACTGCAATAAAATAGGTACATTATACGAGTTCTCTCTAAGTATACTTCAACTATAATTTCTTGCTGTGTTAAACCCCAAGTAAGTGTACCTACTATATTTTTTTGACTGCATTTTTCATGATGACCTTCAAATGATTCAGACTATTTTTTTTTTCATACAAGTGCGCGAAGATGTATTCATTATTTTTATTTTTTTTTTTAAAAACTTTGCCCACACTAGGATTTCTCCTGTATCGTGGGTGCGTTTGCAAACACAAATTTCACATACACAAACAGCCAGACCTATGTGCAATGCGGGAATCGAACCCGCGACACGTTGCGCAGCAGCCAATCTCTCAGCCACTGCGACAACCGTGCGGTCATTGAACAATAAATTAATCTTTATATAGGTAACGTTTAGAAGTTGGTAAGTTTGTATGAATGGGGTAATCTGGACTATTGATCTGATTCTGAAAATTCTTTCACTAATATGAAGCTACAATATACTCGAGGACTGTATGCTACTTTTTATCTCGAGAAAATGTACAGTTCCTGGACTATGGTCGCGGACGAAGTCGCAGGCAAAGAGTTAATATTATTAATAATACCATCTAGAAATTAAATTAGAATAAGGTCTGGTAAACAAATATGACAACTCAGTAGGCAAACCGCTAACAATGTTTGTGACACATATTATTATGATAGGATCGTTGAGTTGTTACGACTTATATAAGTTACTTAAGTAATGTAGATATTTATTATTATTGATTACTGGGTATTACAAGAGAGGAATTTAGTAAGTAAACATTTAAATAATGTTCTTTATTCCTATAAAACTGATTGACAGACAACGCCTAATCCGGTGATCCTAAAGATTTGAAAGGGATTTTCCTTGAGTATGTACCTTAGAGGTGCACTAAGAAGGATGTTTTGATATTCTATCACTTAAAGGGTGAAAAGGGGTGGTGGAGTTTGTAATATTAGTATCTAAGACTTCTTTTATATAGGTATTTTTTTTGTGTCCAATTTTAAAATCAATGTTTCTTATTAATTTTTTAATAATATCGGTAAAGTGAAGATCTTCTCAAAATGTTTGATTTTGCGTTAAGGTAACGGTAGTAAAACAAATAAATCATTTATCGACACACACTCTGTAGTATTTTATGTAATATACAGTTTAAAAAATCTTGACTTTCAAACAAAGTAAAAACTTTTAACGTAATATTTAGTTATTCATTTTTTTTTTTTTTTTTTTATTGTTTATTTATTTTACGCCACAGACTTTTCGTCCATGCCCTTTTAATGTTAGTAATTTTACATTTTTCTTATTCTTATATTATTCAACTGTTTTACATACTACATTTACCACTAGTTAATTTGTCATTGTTGTAACATAATTAATAAAACAAACAGAAACAACGCATTGCCATGGTGGATCGAATGGACCAGTTCCAACTGAAGACACCCGTTCACGAGCATGACGTATGCATCAGCGTCGCTCCGATCAACCATTTTATAGGGAACGGAACAACCCAACGCACAACGCCACCAACAGCAGAACATTTAAGTGAGCATGACACTCGAACCCATCCGGCAATGAGTTGCTTCTGATATACTATAAACACGTTAGTCATATAGATATTGTAACTATTTACATTTTCACAATCTATTATCTATAGGTATATACCTACCTACCTAGTTATTCATTTTCATCCATTCTTCAATGTTTATGCTGACATAGATACCAGTGGCGAAGGGTCCCTACAATACGATTCCTACCGGCTTCCCATTGAAAAATAGCACATGCAGTATTGCCTACTTTTATTATTTATTAGCTTTTCGTGGCCAGGTAAGCATTTGTAGCTCCGGCTTACCTCTTACAAAAACTGACCCTTCGCCACTGATAGATACTATATGTTCATTGTTTTCCGAACCACCTACGTCACTTACAATTAATCTGATTATTAAAAGAAAATGTTTAAATACAAAATACCCGTTTTTGCAATTAATCTATAAATGAAAAATAAATCTGTAGTAGATTACAACACAAACAGCCTATAGATTAAACACTCCACATAGGTATAAACCTTAGTACACATTATACGAAATATCGACTCAGGCCACGATCTTAACATATAAAGCCGAGTACATAGCAGACTGCCTTTGATACGGCACGGCCTCGACTACACAATAGATCTGCGTACCTGTGTGTTCATAGGTTTATCGTGTCACTTGCATGAATGTGCGACGGCTTCAATTGATTGTCCTTTTGTTTTGATTTAATATTGTGTGATCGATTTTGTGGCGGTGTATTTATTATTCGTAAGGATATGTGTACAGTAGTACAGTACAGTTTGGCTACAGTAGTCATCTCAGGGCACACCAACGCCATTAATTTTTTTGTATCAGAAACGAAGTCGCCGTAGCTGAAATCGGCCTGGATGACATCATCATCATTCGTAAGGATATGTACTTTATATATTCCATGATTTTGAAGTTATTGTGTGATATTTTGAAGAAGTAAATATTATCGTGAAGTTGGGTCAACGTTTGGCCATGGCAAACATTTTCAACAAAAAAAATATCTTGTAATGCCCGGCGCTTATAACGAACAACAAGTTTTTACTAAATAATCACAATATTTGGTACCTAATGCTAATTTGTTCCTGTACCAAGTTTTCGAAATTGCCTCTTCATTTTGATACTTTTTTAAATCATATATCCAGGGTTACTTGCGTCTTTTAGTCAAATCTTAGGACACCTCATTTATTTCAATCGGTTCACTCGTTTAGCCTCTGGATGAATATAGACAGTCTGTGTTTAAACACGGACAAACATACATACCAAAAACATTACCCTCCTTTTGAGCTCCGCCGCAGTCGGGTAAAAGCAGTAAACATACTCATCACCATAGTAGTTCACACCGCTATCATACATTATCACCTATCTTACTCCTCCTTGTAAACAACTACATACATAATTATGTTTAGTATAAGTTAAACATTCTAGACATTGTATTACACTGATCAGTTAGCTAATTAGCATTGATTCGATAATTTGAACCAGTGATTTGATCGTAACTAACTTGCTATTACGGTATTAGATCGCCATTATAGTCGGGTTTGGACAATTGGACATAACTGATTAATATTATGTGTAAGTAATTATAGTCAGGTTATGCAGTGTATCTTGTCAGTGCAGTGTCATGCTTGATTAAAAAGTGGTATTAAACTTGCTAATACTATTGTTAATTATGCAAAAGCGAGTATTTTCTTATTTCCCGATTCCCGGCTAGGAAAATTAATTCAACAATCTAATGATTGTTTTTTATCAAAATCGGCGCTATTTCTTGAAATTGCGGATTTGGCCATCAATGCACATAGTGATAGCCTAGTGGATTAACCATGTGCCTCCCACGGTGAATGGTTCGAGTTCGATCCCGAGGCACGCACCGCTGATTTTTCGAAGTCATGTGCGTATTAGAAATTAATTATCACTTGCTTTAACGGTGAAGGAAAACATCGTGAGGAAACCGGCATGTCCTAGAACCAAAAATTCGAAGACATGTGACGTCCACCAACCCGCACTGGGCCCGCGTGGTGGACGGCCCACTCCCTCTCACAGAGAGGTAGGCCTGTGTCCCAGCAATGGGAACATTATAGGCCGATTATGCTATGCTATGCACACTTGAAAAATTCACCCTGTAGGTATACTCGAGGTCTAGCGATAGAATTGTTAGACCTACCATTCAACCGATAAAGCCTAAAACATCAGCCTCGCCTATGTACCGCCTATAGCCCGGATATAACCAGAAACCGGTGCTGCGTTTGCTAACGAGCACTCAACCGGTTCTCTACCGGACCGTCTGTGCCATATTGCTTGCGGCATATTGCTCAACGACGATGAACAGGTTATGCGAACGGTCATATGAGGGGACTAATTTCAAAACCCCCTAAAATGACTTCGGACACATTTACATATTTTTGCACCAACATAAAGTTTTAAATTTTGCTTTCAATATGACTATACGATAACTTTCATAACCCACTTAAATACACAGTAAAATCAGTTTAAAAAGTAATGTTAGTTGCAAATTCCGCTAAAATGCAAAGAAATATTTTAGATTTTCTACGTTTTTTTTATTGCTATGACATGACAAACAAATAAATATCAAATATTTGCTAATTGCATTAAGTTTACCACAACATTTTACAAATAACCTTCTTGTGAAAAAATTCTTCAGGATGATTTAGGGGGTTTTGAAACTATACCCCTCATATGGGAGCTAGGAATTTCTAGGATTGTCTGGAAAGATTGAAGTTTATTTTGTAGTTGCTTGGAATATATTATTATTATATAGGTACATACATTTTAAAACGCTTTAATTGTGATATTAAAGGACAAGCAGGTCAATACAGCGCATCTTCAGGAGCTCTGACGACCTTACTCAGCACAGGAACCCAACACTACCTAGACCTATCCGATACTAGATACAATGCGATATCACCCTGACCCCTATATTAAGTAACACTTGAGCCTGTACATTACTAATAGGTACCTACTAGAAGTTTATTTATTAAACGTTATCATTCTATTATAAAAATAAAAAACAAAAATTATAACCCTTCCTTTTAGCTTTGCCGAAGTCGGGTAAAAACAGAAAAACCGACTCCCAAAGAAAGCTTTACCGTTACAAAGTTATGCGTGAACATCGGTAAGAAATACAATAGTAGGAGACAAGTTGAGAACTCTTCTTTTTAAAGTCGATTAAAAATACAGCATGACTTTTAAGCTATACCAAAACTCTGAGGCCGAGATAAATAGTCGTTGCTAAGCATTAGTCACAAGTATTACTTCGGGAAGTACTACTTTGACTTAGCTTAGCAAAGTATCCGATATGACATAAATAGACGTTACTATGGCCATACCTTTGCTTAGCACGAGCTAAGTCATAGTTCAAGCGAAAGTACTACTTTTCTTTAATGCATCAGAAGCGTTCATAGTATACTCGATAATGTTAATTTCATAAACAACTGAATTTGCTTTATTTCCTTAATGAATTTAATTTTAAATTAATCCAAATTGAACAATTAATACAATTAATAATAATAATTACATTTAAACAGCTGAAAAATATTTTAATCCAGAATTAAAATAAGTATAAATTTGAACGCATGAAAATGACGCTGTCTACGCTTACGCTTTGCTGAAATTACTGACAGATACTGACAAACGTATCTGTATCTGTCTATAAATTCTTGATCGGAAAAAAAGTGGAATGGATTAATTTTATTTCATAAGTACCTAACATTTGGGAAATCTTGGAATATTGGGCATCTGGTCGACATCTTCTGATAAAAAATTATCGACCTCCTCAAAAAAAATTGTAGCATTAGCATTTTAGCATTATCGGCCTATAATGTTCCCACTGCTGGGACACAGGCCTCCTCTCTGTGAGAAGGAGTGGGCCGTAGTCCACCACGCGGGCCCAGTGCGGGTTGGTGGACGTCACATGTCTTCGAATTTTTGGTTCTAGGACATGCCGGTTTCATCACGATGTTTTCCTTCACCGTTAAAGCAAGTGATAATTAATTTCTAATAATAATAAAAATTGTAATCTCATCTAATCCAATAAAACATATGTTTTATTGTATTTTTGTAATACGACGCCTAAGAGGATAAGCAAAGAACCTCAAAAAAAATATCAAATCCATACTTAGAACGTGCTAAGTCTTCAAAAATCTATACTATGCCTAAGCAAAGCATTGGCTTAGTGTTAGGTTGGCTTTCATCGAAAGTAAATGCTAAAGTACTGTCTATTTATTCGAATTAGATGCTTAGAACGTGGCTTAGCACTTACTTTGGCTAAGCCTTTGCTTAGTAACGACTATTTATCTCGGCCTGAGAAATAGAATTTAAAAAGAATAAAGCAGTCATTCCGTTCACTTTTTACTTGTAGGTATAGAAAGAAAAACACGAAACGTAGAACAATTTAAAATCAATCTTAATTTAACATTTTTAGGGTTCCGTACCAAAATAGTAAAAAGGAACCCTTATGGTGCGACTCCGTCTGTCTGTCTGTCTGTCTGTCACACCTGCTTATTTCAGCAACTACTAATGCTATCGACTTGAAATTTGGAACAGTTATAAAGAATGCTTGCCCATCTTTATTGCAAATGAAAAAGTAAAAAAATATTTTTATTTTCATTGCAAAAGGGGCCGGAGTGGGGGTCCGAAATTTTAAAGTGGGGTTACTAGGTCAAGTGGCATATCATATGAAAGGACTTGATCTGCACATTTCAAAATATATTTTTATTTTATTTTATGTCTCACAGTTTTCGACATATGATGCAAAATGTCTGAAAAAATACCATTCCCCCCTTATCTCCGAAGTTTGCGGAGCGAAAAATCTGAAATAATTAGAGCTGATAGAAATTGAGCCAAATATTGCACCAAAAATAAAACGATGTTCCTAACTAGTACAGTTTTTTCAAAATCATCAAAATTCCTTCACAAATAAACTTATGCGGTCCGGTTTTTTTCACTTTATACGTCCAAAAATGAACGGAACCCTCGGTGCGCGAGTACGACTTGCACTTGGCCGTTTTTTTTTTAAAACGTTGTTTACTTTTTTGATTTGAATATCTTACCGAAGCCTCTGTCCTCACGAAAAAGGCATAAAGGATAATGATAACAATGGAATGTTTCAATTTAATAATTCGTCTACCCTCCCGCAGGCTACCACTGACCTTTTCCATGTTTATTTTCAACTAGCAGTTCCTGTGACTTCGCTTGCTTAATATTTTACCGCTTATTGAAACAGTTTTTATTTTTTACGCAAGTATCCCAAATATTATTGGGATATAAACTTATAAAGTTAAGATTACGGGTTTCCAAACTCTTTCAGTTCACGGCCCCTTTGTCGTTTATTTGGGAAGTAAACTTAATCCACACAGCCCTAATGCACCGAGGCGCACACTTTGAGAACCTCTAGTTTAGATTATTCCTTGCAAAGTTAAGCCAGTTCCATCGTTTCGAAGATAAGCACGTACAAATGGCAAATAAACCATGTACTTATTTTGGTTTTAGTTACGTATAAAAAACCTCATGACCCATAAGAAAAGCAGATAAGTATTTCAAAAGTACCGACAGACATTTCAATTTTCTGTATGTAGTATATTTTCTCAACTTTATTTTGAAGATATTCGGGTACTGTCGTAAGCTTTTCTGAATTACTCACTACCTACGTATTATTATCAATTGAGGTACTACTACTACTACATGCCTTTGAAAAACTGAACTGCAACAAGACTTAAACTTCGACGGTACTCGTCTCTGACAGAACTCATCTGCGACACGACTTATCTCCCATTGACAGATACCTACTTTGAAAATCGATTATGCTTTTCTCGCAATTTTACAATCAAGAAAAAAATAATATCGTTGCATTTGTTTCTAGTATACATACAATCAAACATAATATCATCGTGTCTGACACTCGCCGACCGCATTTTGTCATTGTTAAACAACGTAGTTTATTTTGATCTAGGTATTTGGTCCTAAAGTCCATGGTGATAGAAATTGTGAACTGTATTATAAACAATGTCAGTATGACAAACTGTCAGAAAGTTTGTTTACATAGACTTTACAACATTACACATAAAAACAAATCAACCATAAAACAGAATCACGTCTTACAATACAAAGTAGCAAATAATACTCTATTTAATCACATCCACCAATTTAATTACACCCACATTTACAAAATTAAATGTCATGCGGAATTAAAAGCGATTTCCCGAACCATAGTAGGCCTCCACGCCATCTTTGTTCTTTATTTGAAATGCCGACATTTTCGGTTGTCGACGTTTCAAGAATGGCGACCGCTATTGTCAGTAGTCTTTTGTTTTCAATCTGAAAATGAGGGACTGTCAAACTGAAATGTTTGGCAATAGAAATAATCTGTTGTGAATTTAAGGAATTAGTTTCGTTTCGTCAAACTTTAATTCGGTTTAGGCATGTAATTTCTTTTTTGCAATTCTAGTAGGCTCGCCCGCTATGGGATAAGGGGTTGTATACACACTGCCCCGCGCCCCGCGACGGAGCGCACCGAATAGAGAATAAACACTTCTATCTACACCTCCGCTACAAAAAAACTGAAGTGTGTACGACGCCTAAGTTTTATGCAATAAGTGGCGAAATTAGAGTGTAAATAGGTACGAGTGCTAACTCCTTCGGGGTTATGCTAAGTATAATATACTTTTAGTGGCAACCCTGCTGTATAAATATACAGGATGGCAGTTAGACAGTAGAATAATTTTAAGGGGTCATTGTACTCATCATTATGAACAACTTTTACTTTTTATTTTTTTTTCGCGATTTCAGGGTTGGTCTCATAGTAAAAGTTGTGCATAATGATGAGTACAATGACCCCTTAAAATATTTCCACTGTCTAACCTGCCACCCTGTTTAAATTATAACACCAACAATTTATAAATGATAAATGATAAATGATATTTATTTTGTAAATAGGTTAAAAATAACACTTTTACACGTCAACACATTTTTTTAAGCTAGATGAGTTCGGTGTTTCCTATATGACTACCTTTGAGAAGAAACACCGAAACAAACTCAAAGGTTGATGTCTCTTTTAAAGTCCAGACAATTAAGATAAATTGTGTAAGAACCATCCAGGTTAGTCTGAAATGGCCTTTAGAGGAAAGAGCCATACAGATTTGAGTGGACCTGACCTGACTGTGCACGCATGTGCCGGGTATCGTGGTAGCTCAACCCAGACTTAGGGAGCTCAACGACCCGACGAACATTACCATCAGAGAGGACATTTGGGTAGGCCCCCTAAAGTACTCAAACTGTCAGACTGAACTTGAGATCTATAACAGTAACATAATAACCCACATAGTACTCACATTTACAATAATTATAATCAATATATTATCACATTCAATGTCATTTTGTATAATTTATAATACAGAAACTTACATTTTCATAACAAATTAGTATAATATTAAAGCTCGCATTCAATCCGACCTTTACAGATAGCTTAAACTAACATCTTCAAACTGCTTCAGAACAGAATAACGTTTTCAATTCTATTCTGTTTTCATCTCCATAATGAATGTTTTTCTTCCATTTCATTTAGTTCAGCATACTAATTACGTTTTATACTTAAGGCCAAGTTCACCGACAAGATAACGTTTCGTATAACGTTCGTTATATTGAAAACGGCAGTTTAACATGATTTTTTCTATAGAAAAAGAAATGTTAAACGAGAGTTTTCAATTTATCAGACTGTTATCTTGTCGGTGAACTCGGCCCTTAGTAGCAGTGTATTATATTAGGTCTTTACCTATGAAATTGCCGTTCTGCAGTACTGGCCATTTCAAATCAAAATAATTTTTGTTTGGCTAAGAATTCTGATTTAAAATTAATTTTATTTTAAAAACATGTTTTTTTTTTTCCAAAAGTAGTCATTTGTTTATTGATTAGTGTTACATTTTCATCGCATTTCAATCTTTTTCGTCATCATGGATACGTTAAAAATTCGAGTAATTATGGAATACGAGTACCGTCGTGGCAGCAACGCGGCACAAGCGGCACGCAACATCAACGTCGTTTACGGAGGTAACACTACAAACCAACGCACCACCTGTTATTGGTTTGCTCGCTTCCGTTCTGGAAATTTCGACCTGAAAAATGAACCTCGCGGTCGTCCGAAGACTTTGATCCACAATGACGAATTAAAGGCGATTGTGGAAGCTGATGATACACAATCTACGGCTGAATTAGCAGCAGCTTTCGACGTTAGCGTCAAAACAATATTGGTCCATTTGCGTCAAATTGGCAAGGTAAAAAAGCTTGACAAATGTGTGCCCCACGAACTCAATGATCGCCAGCGCGAAGTACGCGTCGAGACGTGCCTTGCACTGCTCAACAGACACACAAATGAAGGAATTTTGAACCGCATTGTTACCTGCGATGAAAAATGGATTCTGTTTAATAACCGCAAGTGCTCAGCAAGTTGATTGGATCCTGGTTTAGCACCTAAACAATGCCCTAAACGAAAACTTACCCCTAGAAAAGGGATGGTCACTGTTTGGTGGTCTAGCGCCGGTGTGATTCATCACAGCTTCTTACCAAACGGGGTGACCATTACTGCAGATGTGTACTGTGAAGAACTGAACACAATGATGAAGAAGCTGGCACATCTCCAACCAGCATTGGTCAATCGCTCGTCTCCGCTGCTCCTGCACGACAACGCGCGACCTCATACTGCACAGCAGATGGTCTCCAAGTTGCAAGAACTGGGGTTGAAAGCTCTCCGTCATCCGCCCTACTCACCAGACCTTGCGCCTACAGACTACTACTTTTTCCAGAATTTGGATAACTTCTGGGCGGGAAAAAAATTCAATACCCGAGAGGCAGTACAAAATGCCTTTGAAGAATTTGTTGCCTCCCGTCCAGCTGATTTCTTTAAGAAGGGCATCAATAAACTGCCACTGCGTTGGCAAAGATGCATTGATTGCATGGATGATTACTTCGATTAATACAAATAAAAAATACATGAAAAAAAATCGTTTAAATTTTTTCATACAAAACGGCAATTTCATAGGTAAAGACCTATTATTAATTAATGTTAGTTTTATTTATGAATGATTTGATTTCTTTTAAGCATTTACATTATTTTTAGCCTAAGTTGTTTGTTCAGAATCTTTAGAAGAAATTAGTTTCAGGTATTCTAAGATCATGTTATATTTTGTCAAAAAAATTATCATGGTCATCCGTTGCTCCGTTGCTACGTGAAACAAGGACAAACAAACAAACACACTTTGGATTTATAATATTAGTAGGGAAATCTACTAAGATAACTGGGACCATCGTCATTCCACAAATTGAAAATTAGAAAGTTCCTCGGTACACATAGAAATGAATAGCAAGTAATTCTTTTTGTTGTGATATTCGTCTTATAAAAGTTAGTATTTACCCCTTTAGAATAAAAGATACTTGAGTGACTTTGATGTCTTAAAAAATTCAATAGGTTCTTATTATTACATAGACAATTCAAAAAAAATCCAAGACGCACCCCTACTAAAAACGTAGCAGGTAGGTATCTAGGTACGTACTCAGTAGCAAAACTAGTGTAACTAGGTTGCGTTATTTCGTAAGTAGCAGGTACGGAACTACGAACAAAGTTCCTCGTCTATATTAATTGCTGCAAGTTTCCTTCGCTTGCAGTTTGCTGCTCGCCTATTTATTGTTATTCACTGACGATTTTATTGTATCCCAACTTGTTCATTACGACTATGTTTTTGAACTAGCAGTACCCTGCGGCTTTACTTAGGTCTTTTTTGGGTTCTGTGCCAAAGAAATAGACACAAAAATACGTACATAGTACACACTCGAAAAACATTACTTTTTTTTTACGCCGGGGAGCGGGGTATTGTGACGAAATGATCTTTCTTCATCATCATTTCATTACTTAGTACTTACTGGCAATTTTTCACCACTAGCCACATCATTCTTCCAAATTCAATTTAAAAGAACATTGCACTGATTCATGGGATTCATGCATTTTCAAGTTTTTCTGTACATATTGCTGTATTGTTTTTCCGTCATCCAAGTGTCATTGTAATCGTGGTTAAATGTAATATTTTGATATTGTTTTTTATATTTTTTATAACCATGTCACAGTTTGTACGTAAAATTGACTAATTATACCCTCTTAGTGGGGCAGTCGGGTAAAAACGAAATTACTACTCATAATATACGCGACGTAATCCTTTAAAACTTGTTTTTAATATAAAGTTCAGTTATCGCGAAAACTTAAGACATTACTATTAAACTGAGCGTTATTTCTACTGTATTATTAAACTAATATTTAATCGCTCTCCTTAAACTCCTCAGCGAACTTCTGGAGCGGTTTGTTGTGCACTTGTTATATATAGCGAGTATCTTCTTAAGGGTCAGCACCATGCAAAAGTCTTACGGGGGAACCATAACTTTATATAGAAAACGTAAAGAAATAGCCACGAAAAAAAAAGTCTGACTAGTTAAAGAGTTTCACTAGTGGCTAATGAAATCGTATTGAGAATAAATCTTGTAGATTAATGTAAAAAAAATATTGAAAATCACTAAAAACGTGCAAAAAGCAATGCCGTGCAACCATAACTTTAGCGTAAATAAGAACAAACACTTAATAAAATTTACTTAATTATAAGCTACAATGAACAGAGTAGTAGCTGATAGTTTTTTTTTTCCATATCAATACTTCTGTTTTGTGTAAATAATTCACAAACTTTCTGAATTTTTCGCACGAATTTCCCATACAAATTACTATGGTGACACACGTTTTCTGACAACAGCAATTCGCAGACATCTACAGCTCAGTCGCCTGCGGGCTCTCAACGAGAGACCACGTCGCTTGAAAGAAAGTCACGTGATAAGCACGTGGTAAGCGTTGCGTATAATACCTACACATCACCCGTGCACAGAGGTCGACATTCCAAATTCTAGGAAAAAAAAAATTAGGTATTTACACCTTGTTATTTGCTTAGCAACGGTCAAGCTTGAGTCTAGGAGGAGGTCTATAGGTACCATAAAACTTTTACTAGAATTGATAATCTCAATAATTATGTATGAATGATGTGTGTATGTATGTATGTACGCTACAACGTAATACATAATATTATTTAGTTTATGTGATAGGTACCTACTTATTTTAAGCGTGTTGAGTAGGTACATACAGTTCGTAAAATGTAAATGTTGAGTCCTGTGAGTGTGAGTGTGTGACACAAATGTCAAATACGAATAAATAAATAATGTCAAAATGATTTAAAAATGCACGTATTTGACATCTGTCATAGGAATTAAGCTATTTTACGAACTATAGGTATAACTAGCGGCGTCAGTTATGATCACAAACGTCACCTGCGCATTAGTTTTCGGTCTCTTTGGCGGAATGAAGAAGATGGGGGGTGACTGGTTCGTCAGTCGATGCTTGTCGTCTATTGGACTATTTTCTATTACGTATTGTCAACTGTCTATTGCCTATTGGGCCAAAAATGTACATGCGCGATCTGTGATCATCATCATGCCGGTACCTATACCTACTACCTAATTATTTGTTATCTTTTACAAGTACCTATGTGGATACCTAATAAAATAGAACCTACCTATTTCTGTAATAATGTAGGTACTAACAATGATTATGTAAAAACTAAACTAAATATGTACAGTTTAGCATTTGATTTTTTTTTACAGAAATATACTTACACGTAATTATGAGTGCTGTCAAACCAAAATATAAAGGCCATATCGCCAGCAGGAAATGCGTGCATTATTCCAAAAAACGAAAAAGGTGAGTAGGTACCTAGTGTAGCCACCACAGGTAACTACCTGTAGGTACCTACGTACCTACATTATGGCAAAATTTGGCCTTCCCGCTTTTACGGTATTCGTGCAGTGTTCGGATGGAGGTGTTGGGAGGCACTCCATACATGAAACTGAGGGATGAAAAATTTTTTTCATGCACTCCTAAGTCTAGGAATAGGTCTTTAAAAATAACGTGAAGTGAGTGAGTGTCTTTTTTATTTAGGCGAATAGGTATTTGGTGATAATAATATAGGTAATGCGTAGGGATTGCAATCCGGCACCAATTTCAATCCAGCCGCATCCGGCCGGATTTCCACCAATTCGACCGGATCCGGCGGGATTGCTGGCATAAAAACGATTTTTTTTTTCGTTCTAAAATTATTTATGTAATACAACATGATCAAGTGAGTGTATTATAAACGTATGAAGTTTATAAAAAAACAACAGTTTATTTCTTATAAAATCAACTTTATTTACGCTACCTAAAGCAACAATTACGAATCAATAAAAATGTAGTAGATAAAGTGTAACTAGTTAATTTTTTATCTTTTGACAGGGTTACTGGTAGGTAATATGCTGGCAATCCATTACGGGGATGAAGGAGATATCATTTGCAACCAAATGACCTCTATTCAAATGTCAACCACTTTTGTAATTTTATGTTTTTAGGGTGCCGTAGTAAAACTAGGAACCCTTATAGTTTCGTCACGTCCGTCTGTTTGTCTCTCTGTCCGTCTGTCACACCCTTGTCATATCCACAGTTCATAACCAATTTGTATGAAACGTCGCAGATAGATGTCTGTAAGCCGCCATAAAGGCCTGTAGTGGAAAAATAAAATAATTATTGGGATTTTTTTTTTTTATTTGAAGGTCTTTGAAAATAACATAAGGGTTTCAAATTTGATTTTTTATTGAAGTGCATATTCAGTGAACTAGGAGCTCTGAAAGTCGTTAACCATGTCCCCCCCCACTGTAATTTTCCAACCACGTTATCGAAAATCTGAAAAAAATCAAGCTATAGGTACCTACAGCATCTAATAAATACTTTCGATGAAAATTGGTTTGACTAAGATACGTCAATAACTTTTTAAAATATTTACTATTTTCAGTTTTGAGTTTAACAACCGCAAAAATAACTTTGTATTTCATAGCAATATAATGAAATACAAACTTATATTTGCGGTCGGCAGACTGAAATACTTCTTGCTACGGAACCCTAGACTGTGCGTTGTCCGACACGCCCTTGCTCGGTTTTTGAAGATGCTATACAACTTTTCAAATGGATAAAATAATAATGTATTTAAGTATATTATCTGCTTGCTAACACTTCAATACATAGTATTCAATCATAAAATGACAATTATCTTCAATCGGTTTTAAATCAAATATCAAATTACTCGATAAAAATAGTTGATATTTGCATGGGGTCATAAGAGGTCATTTGGTTGCAAATGATCTCTGTTGTAATACAATGCGTGCACGAGTGAGCAAGACACGACGTTTTAATTTTTTTTTTCTTATTCCAATATTGGATTACTCAATATCGGAATTGAAATAACGAAAAAATCGATCCGAGATTCCGATATGTCGAGATTCCGAGATTCCGTACTCTGCTCGGGACCCCTAATAGGACTGAACCATACGCACCCATACGCACAGAACAATAATACTCTGGCGAGCCCATACGCGCCCATAGTAGAACTAGAACCCATAATTCCCGAAAAAAATTGATCCCGATTCCGACTGTCTGCAATGTCGTCTTGTTATTTTTTTTGTGGTTTTGCTTATATGTATTACGGACACTGATTAGCCGGGCTCTATTAATAAGGACCGATAAGTATTAATAATGACCAAGAGCGTCGGTCAAATTGATAAGTTTATTACTATGACCCGTCATTATTTTTGAAAAATTAATATGGCGCCTAGTTGTCACTTCGCTAGATATATTGAATCTTGATTACTGTCATGTATTGTGAGTTGTGACACTTACAAGAATAAGGCAAATCGATTGACGTAAGAATAATTATTAAAATCGGCCCACGCGTTTGGTCTCTAGAGCCGGAGCGCCACAAAGGAACAAACATACATACATACATATACTTATAGGCTGATAAACACATACCCTCCTTTGTGTCGCGCAGTCAGGTAAAAACATTGACAAACACTCATCGTCTTTGTTTTTGAAAATCGCAATAGCTATAATATAAATATTGATGGACACATAAAAAAAACTCTGTGCATTGAACCACCCCCTCTCCAATCCTTCTTTAAATGCAATTAAGAAAAAAAAAACAAAATAATACTAACTACCTACTACGCTACTTAATATTTTATTATGTCCACGTTGATCGTCGCACAAGACCACTGTTGTCGTCGATCGCTGTGTGGGTAGCGCTTCAATACCTAATTTTGACAGATTTTGACAGATTCTGACTCGAGCCTGCGCCATATAGGACCCTTAAGGCTATTAAACTAAGAGTTAGTTGTATAAACTGCATGCTTTTATGGTCGACTTAGTTTTAAATTGAAGTACATCATAAATTAGCTGTGCCCCGCGGTTTCAGGCACCGTTGCTCGGCTCCTGAGGGTCGTAGCGTAGGACTGCCATACGTCCCGGTACACCAGGACGTGTCCCGGTTTGAAGCCTTGTGTCCCAGTGTCCTGGTCAGTAAGTTAGCTGTCCCGGTTCGGTAGTTAGACATGAATAGTTGCACATAATATGCGAAATATGTTGTTTATAGGAAAGAAAAGTAAATCGTTGCAAAATATACCAATCTCTCTTTGCAATTCCAGGCCACAGTGCTCATGTGGAACGGGTGTTTTCGTTGACCTCATCGCAGTAGACGAGAAAACGAAAAGGGTGAAAAATGGCTTTAAAAAATTGAGAACTTCAAAAATATATAAATGGGCAAAGAAAAGTTGCATTGAGAAGATGTCGTTTTTTTGTAGATCTTCATCGATATATCGCATTGTTTTTCATTTTTAATAAATATCTACCAAAAAAAATGTAAAAGAGGCTGATTGCACAATTTTTTTTTTCTACTCCATATGTCCCGGTCGTCGTTTCAGCATTCATGGCAGTCCTATCGTAGCGTGATGTTTAGACATATTTATTACCATCTTCCTGTCGTATTTTCCACCGCTATTCATTCATCAAATTCCCAAGCTGCTTCACACTACACAAATCTATAATTTTCTCATAACATTTTACTCTCAAAGAGATAATATAAAATTACTCTGGATTTCTAGAACATCGCACCAATCAATGAATAATGCTAAAACGTTGCAACGGAAATGGCTACATAATATCCTGTCTGCTGAGACTTCTAAACAATGCGTACATAATGCAAGAAAATCAGAAGATCCGTTCTTTACACTGATAAGGATGATGACGTCATAATGTGTGTATTGTCATTGTGGATCGTTGGCTATGAGTAAGACCTATTGTCCACAGAGACGCAGTATTATAGACGCGTATACGTCACTATGTACGCTTGGTGTACCTACGCATGCATGCTGCTTATACACAAAACTATAAAACTATCGACGCGACGGCAATGGCGTTATAAATAGACTAGCTTTTGCCCGCGGCTTCGCTCGCGTCACCCTCTAATATATCATCCTCTAGGGAGTGGAATTTTATCAAATGCCTCCATCTTATAAAATACTCAAAATTTCACGTTTCTACGACCGGCGGTTTAGACCGTGCGTTGATCCATCAGTCAATCAGGACAAAGCCTCTTAATTATAGATTAAACTTTTTGTGATCCCAACAGAATTTCTTGGAAAAAGGAATTAAATATTTGTCTCTAGATTGCACTTGATCTATTACCTACTTTCATTCAGTTTGTGTATATTTAATTAGGCTCTATCAAGAATTTTACAAAGTTGACCTTCTGCTCGTATCTGGCTCGTTGTCGTTGCATCGCAGTTGTCCGGCGATTGATTAGCAATCGTCTGGCGTAGTGCACGTGGAAGATTATACTATAAATTAGTTTATTAATAGATACTTTATCTAAAATAGAAGAGCGTTTGAGTTATATTTGGATTGATTGGCTGTTAGTGGGTAACGTTTTTCTGAAGGATTTTTAGATAGAGCATTTTTTATTTTATATGGAGTTTGTTTAGGGAAACGAGTCTTTTGGGTTTTTCATTGGGAAAAGCTCCTTAACGTATGGACCGATTCCAATGAGCTTTTTTTAAATTAAAAGGTAGTTAAATCGGGACGGCTATAAGCTATATTTGAGTTTTTTTTTGCTCTTTATTTTAGGAGCTTAGTCAACTTGACTATGTTGCTCCATTTTATCATCCATTTACATCAGCACACAACATACAATCAAAACACAACTAACACTATGTGGACATCGCGCGTCGTCGCATGCCAATGCCAACCTCAACAATCTTGTAGATCAATTCAGCTGTTTTGGACACCGGATATGCCAAAACACTGTTACAAAAACCAAGCTAAATGTGTCCAGCTGTTTAAAAGTTATGAGCTTTTTTCTATGTTAATGTAAGAAAATTTATTATACCATACGTTTTATATGTACAATGATTATAGTAGTATTACAGTTTAAAAGCTACAAATAAAACATAAAGCTTTATATAATCATCTCTGACTCGAGTAGGTATATCCCGGAGCTCCCTGGTACGTTCGTAATGATCGCCTGCACTTAGACTTAAAACTGCCCACCATCCAGCAGTGCTTGAAACGCGCCTCCAAGCGCTTCTTTGACTCTGCCCCGAACCACCCGAATCCTCTGGTGGTATCGGCCGCCCGATACACCCCCTCTCAGATTAGCAAAATTCGCCGCCCGAGGCATGCTTTAAATACTCCCGATGATGCTATCACCTTACTGCAAGAGAGCAGCAGGGAGACCAGCACTCTGCGTAGGTACAAACACAGACCGGCGCCATTCCGACCTCGCCGACGAGGCCCGTCGCGACGTCCCCATCATGACCCGAGTCCGCCGCCGCGTATGACTCAGTCCCCTAACCGACCCTTGCTCGAGCCAGCCCGCGCTGAGCCTGTAGATTTAAATATGTCCCTAAATCATATTAATCCGTTCCAGCTAGTAGCCCCTCCCTCTAGTTGTCCTCCCCCCAGCGACGCCCTAAGCCGAGGTCCGTACCCCAGTAGGGGGTGCCCTTAGCGTGTGGTCGCTTAGTTTGTAGTTTTTATTTAGTTTTAAGCCTGGCTGGAGGCATTTGTAAGTCCTCACCAGATGACCGGTTAAGCAGTGACGGCTGTTAGAAGCCAACTGCGAGAGGCCCTTCAAAAAAAAAAAAAAAGTAGGTATATCCCGGATCATGGAGTGACATAAATAATACATGATTACTTAATACTATCAGGTGTTTGGTACTTACAGAATGCCAATTGAAAGCGTTCGATGCCCGACCGTGACGGCCTCGACAACAATAGGTTAAGCCTCCAATGTAAGCTATACTTTAGCTTAGCTTCAAAAATCTTCTAAAAATAACCGAATATTGGATGAGTTATTTTTTTTTCAGATACTACATACTCGTAAATATCACTAAAACTCGAAAGGCGAATGTTTAAAGGCGAATTAATAATATTATTACGTATTACGTCAGTTAAACATGGACTGTGTTTGCTTACGCATTGTGTGCGGTCTTGTGTAAGTGATTTGAAGTTAGACCTAAACGATGTACCTACTCTGGTTCATTAGGTTGGATCAAAACGCTATCAAATTGTAGCCACAAATTTTCACTAGAATTTTGACGGCCTATTCATATTATTAAAAAACTTGTGCATTTATAATTTCACGCCTAGCAAGCTACAAGCTTAGCCTTGTAACAGTGCGGTATCGCCATACAATAACTACACATGTATGCTAATATTTTAATTACTCGCTTAGCTTTCAATACACCATTAACTTTAAACAGTGTTGTTTCGTGGGTGTTGATGAATGGATTCTGCCGCCAATGAATGGACGTCTACTCCAATAGTTGACTAACAGTTAGTTGCAATAACTGCTTAGCATAATGCGTGGTTTAAAGCCTTGTCCTAGTGGCTGATATTAAGTTTGTGCTTAATTGCATTATGCATTTTGCATAATTTAGCTGACTCCTTCTTGCGGCCCGCGACTGTTTTGTAATAAAGGTCTTATCATTCGGAATTATTTGTGGTTTTGCATTTTTATACTATTTGTACCAGTAAGTACAAAATTATGAACAAGTGCGGCCCGCCTTTATTTCACTTTGCCACTATGCCACTATACAGGGTGGCAGGTTAGACAGTGGAAATATTTTAAGGGGTCATTGTACTCATCATTATGAACAACGTTTTACTATGGGACCAACCCTGAAATCGCGAAAAAAAATCAGCTGTTCCATACATTTTGATGAGTTATGTGAACATAAAATGTATGGAACAGCTAATTTTATTTTTGCGATTTCAGTGTTGGTCCCATAGTAAAAGTTGTTCATAATGATGAGTAAAATGACCTCTTAAAGTATTTTCACTGTCTAACCTGCCACCCTGTATATCGTGATTTAGAGTTCAGTCTTGGCTGAATTACCGAACACGATCCGTCACAAAAAATTCACGATTCGTGTTTTTTTCGATTGTGATTTTAAAAAGAGAATACAAGATTTGAGTCGTGTCCGTCATTTTTCATAATTCGTAATTTAAAAAGCATTATAGTCGTCAAAAAAAATACGAATCGTGAAAAAAGACGATTCGTCAAAAAAAACGAATCGTCCTTGCGTGAATGAGCCCTTGCTATAATAATAATAATTGATCTAGAACCAGTACAGAATTACTTATAAAATATGTAAATTGATCTGAGCTGCATTATCATATACCATCGTGGAAGTTAGCCTGAATCTCAGGTGTTTACCTAGGATAATTGTGTTTGCTCGACCTAACCGCACTTCGATGTTTCGAGAAGGATATTCGATTCGATTCGATATTATATTTAAAGGCTACCTATAAATATAGTATCGAAGAATATGTGCTTTAGTTAAAGGATAAATTGAAACTATGCAATTTCAGGCATACAAAAGATCGCTATGCTTGATCAACGTCAACGTTTTGACATCTTTAAAATAACCCTACTGAAAATGGGTTGGTACCCTCACCTTGATCAGGTTGCAATTAGAGTCAGGAAATTAAGCTGGATGTTTAGGTCTCTTAGATACGTTGTTCCTAAAAATGTCTGTAATAACTCAGACCATCCTAAAAATCTCTTAAACGAGATATATGTTATGCTGGTACAGTCGGTGCTCTTATACTGTATCCCTATTTGGGGCGGTGCAGCTAAAACAAAATTCTTAGAAGTTGAGCGTGCTCAACGCGCTCTAATCAAGTGCATGTACTTTTAAAAAATTAGATACCCTACTGAAAATTTATATCAAATTAGTAATTTGCTCTCGGTCAGAAAACTGTACATTACACAAATTATTCTAAAAAAACAGAATTCCCTTGCCTACGATGCTAGCATACTGTTGAAAAGAAGGAAAGATAACATAGCAAAAGTCCCTCAAACAAATTCCAAATTTGCCAGTATTCAATTTAGCAAACGATCTGCTCAGTTATATAATATAATCAATAAACACATTTACATTTACCCTATAAAATTTAATGACTGCAAAAAAATGATAACAGAATGGATAAAAACACTTACGTACACTGAGACACTTTTACAACACATACACTGATGCACACACCCCCACATACCCCCCCACACCCCCACACAATCCCAAACACATCCACACTCACCCCCACGCACCCCCCCCCCCCCACACACATAATTATAATTCGCACGGAAACGTTATAAATTATTTAAATACTTAGCGCTTAGATGTAGTCTGTTGTAATGCTCCTAATATTAATATACTTACCTACTAAATTAGAATAATATAAACATAACTATTTGCATCATTGGATTATATAAATATACCTATATACATTTTGATATGGAAGAGCGAAGTCTCCTAATACAGGCATTATTTGCTTAAAAGGAGGCTTCAATCACAAAGTTTATAAGTACCAAAATCTGTTTTGCAAAAATAAACTATTTTCTATTTTTCTATATTTTTCTAATTATTGCCCGTCTTTTTGCAGATTATGATAAATTATAATAAGTCGACATTAGACATATACAGGGTGGCAGGTTAGACAGTGGAAATATTTTAAGGGGTACTCATCATTATGAACAACTTTTACTATGGGACCAACCTTGAAATCGCGAAAAAAAAATCAGCTGTTCCATACATTTATGTTCACGTAACTCAACAAAATGTATGGGACAGCTGATTTTTTTTTCGCGATTCGGTTGGTCCCATAGTAAAAGTTGTTCATAATGATGAGTACAATGACCCCTTAAAATATTTCCACTGTCTAACCTGCCACCCTGTATAAAATCAAATTCGATTACAGAAAACCTTTTAATGATTACCAATCAAATTAAATGGCAGATTACGGGTTAAAAATGCAGGGTCTAATTTTTATTTCGAAGTGTTTTTTTTTTATAAATACTGGACCAAATACAGAATTTGTTTTTTTTAATTCTCTTTTCTACGTTTATTATTATGAGATTAATAAAACTCTGTCATTGTAATGTAACTGAAAATCAGTTTGGCTTGTCGTCGGCGGTGTGGCTCTACTTGTATTGACGCTGAGACGAGCCGAGCAACATGCTTAGTTTATTAACTTTAATAGCTTTTAGAGGATTACTAGATATACGAGGAAACTTAAAGCAGGCAGTTTCGCGTTACCTAAAATAAAAAAGCGTAACTATTTTTGACTAGCTCTTTGCTCGCGACTTTGTCCGCGTGATCCACAGGAAATGTACATGTTTCGGGATAAAAAGTAGCTTATGTAGTCGTAGTAGCCTCAGTGACAATGTAGCTTTCTACTAGTGGAAGAATTTTTAAAATAGGTCCAGTAGTTTTTCAAACAAAAATCCATAAAAGAAAACAAATCTATTCTCTTTATAATATTAGTATAGATATATTCGTAGATCGGTAAATACTGAAATATATGTTTTTACAACTTATAATCTAGCGACGCTACTAGGCCTTATGTGTTATACTAATCTGGTCAATTTTCCAATAACGTGTGTTTATTGGTATGTTTGAAATTATGTCTTATTTCTTATTGAAAGAAGACATAATTTCAAACATACCTTTAACAAAAAAATATTGTTTGCAAAAAAATTGTAAATACAGCTGTCATTCTTGTATAGTTAGTAAATACAGATAACAGATGTTATACCTGGAATTCTGTTCACCCCATTGCAGAAACTAATTGACAAAAGACACACATTGTCCCAGGGTGGCATGGTAGTACAAGAGTAGTTATATAATGTCCTTACTTCTGTGTGTGTATTAGTTCAGTGCGACTCCCGCTGGGCTGCAATCTAGTGCCAAGTGTCAATGACCTCGCACTATTGCTGTTATATTGAAACCATTGCTTTGGAATGTGTAGATATTATATTTGGGGAATTCGCTGAATTCTATGCGTTTATTTTTGTGAATTTTGTCGGGTATGTTAGAAAATGTTTGCTTATTTTTAAACAAAAAAATAATAATTTAGTTGTTACAAGTAATTACCTATTTGTTTACATTGTTATGAATCACAAGTTACCTAGCTATTAATAATGGTTTTAGACAATATCCCTTGATGGGTTTTTTGTAGCGCTTTGAGAGAGGTCAATTTAAAGCAACATAATTCTAAATAAATTAAGTAAATTAAAATTGACGGTGATGAGAGACCACTTTTCACTTTTTAAGCACATATTTAAAGACCAAATCTAAACAGATTTAACCAAATTCCAAATAACTCAAAACAATTAATTTAAAAACTCCACCCTTTGACCTTCCTATAGAACCTACAGACTATATACGTATTTAAAAGAACCCGTACTCCGCCCACATTCCAGCCGAATACCGACCCAGTGTCAGAATGAGGGAACGTGTCACTTTCAACTATTGTCTAACAGTTCTTTGTGTAAATGTCATTTAAAAAGAACACAATGTGATATGGAATGGAGGTTGAACTGTGTTGCTGAACTTTTGTGACGAATTCCTAACTGTCTGTCACTATCACTGACGAACAAGTAATTAAGTATAATAAATGTACGGTTAACGTACAGGCAATTTATTATTGTGATCTTCTTAAAGACGATTTTAACTTTTTATTTTTTATTTTGATTGACATAAACACACGCGATGATACTACATACCATTTTTTGCTGTGAATAATTACATCGTCAACATAGGCAAAGTGAACTGTACTTTTTATTGAAGCTGGGTAAAAAACTACTCAAACAAAGTTAATAAAATTTATAAGGGATCACCAAACGAGCTTCTTTTATGAAATAAAAAATAATTAGTAAAATCGGTTCATAATCGGGAAAGATATCACGTAACAAACATACAAAAAAAAATACAGTCTAATTGAGAACCTTTTCTTTTTTGACGTCGGTTCACACAATCAAGATTATAGGCGTAGGTACTCATTCCTATTTTGCTTGATTTAATAAAAGGCTTTTCCTATGAAACTGCGACGGTTAACTGACCCCCATTAGCACCAGATAAATCTTGCCATATTTCAAGCTAAGCTGCCTGCCCCATTAGGTTAACAGCTTATTTACACTGGCAATTAGCTCGGCTTTAGCATAGCTTACTTAATTCATTGGCTCTGATACTTTGAAATATGCAGCTTAGCACTTAAGCTACTAGTTTGAAGTAGGCATTGTTTGAGGGTTAAAATGAAAAAAAAATAGCCTTGAATTAAGTTCTATATTACTAACTAGCTTGTTCCCTGTGGCACAGATAATAATAATACTATACGTACAGATGCCTCATCTCATACAAAGAAATGTGACCGATTTAGCGCGGGCTATCTTCGGGCTATACATTTTTCTGTCCTTATCGGATTTTTCAAAATTTGAACAAATATTTTTCATGATGTTTTTTTTCATGTTCTCAGTTTTACACAAACTTCAATAACAAATCGATATGTATATCGCCATCTACTAAGAGTTATTTCAACAAATGTTCTTTTGTTCCTGATGAGACCCTGTGCCTGTGGTTTCACCCCCGTTGCTCGGCTCCTAAGGGTCGTAGAGTTAAATAGCCTATACTATCCCTTATGAATCCGGCTATCATGTACAAAAAGGTTTTTTCGAATCCGACTGGTAGTTTCAGAGATTAGCGCTTTCAAGTGTTAGTTTGTCAAACGAACAATAGGGATTAGTATAGACATATCAACTAAAAACATTGCTTCCTTTTGGGGTCCACAGCAGTCGGGTAAAAAGTCAATATTTGCAATTATGAAACTGAAATTCAATAGACTCACTCCAGTTTCATTATTACGTCTAGAAGATATACATAGGTACTTATATATAAAGATAATTATATTCAACCATCAATCTTCGTCTCGTGACAATCGTGTTTACATAAGACATTGGCGCTTAGAATGTTAATTAAAAGCTCTCATACTTCTTTGTATATTTATAAACGATTTGATTTAGGTATACTGCAGACTGATTCTGTGAGCGGCAGATTGTTATTAGACTGATTTAATTCCTGTTTTAATCGCTAAAATTTTCATTGGAATCCGTCGAGCCATTTCGGAGCATTTTCGAGACAAACCTTTAAAAGAAATAGACAGACACAAAATTCTAAAAACGGTCAACATTTTCCCATAAATACTTATTAGCATTCACTCATATTGAAATCACACACCATAAATAAAATTGAAGTAATTCTAATTATCTAATTAGAATTACTTCAATTTTATTTATTGGTAACGAAATATATACCTACGTCTATAGGCGTCCTATGTGACAAAAACTATGTAATAAACTTTTTAAAGCGAACTAAAAAGATCAATTTTTCAAATATAACCTAGAAGGTCAAATTATTTGCCAATCATTAAAGAGGTCGACTTTATCTCTAAAACCGTAATTAAAACTTGCATCCCCTGCGGCTAATTTTTGTTTAATTTTAATGCGAAAAGGGCTTTAAAGGGGAGATTTAAAGCGCTAAGCGTATGCGTAGTCACACATTGTCTCCCCAGCAGTGGGATACTATCTCTGTTTGAACAGTATCCGTGCAGGGGAGATAGGAAAGGATACTCGCTTGATTCTCACTTGTTTGCCTTCGTTGATTTGTAATGAAGTAGATGGATTGTTTCTAATAATGTTGAGAATAATTTCACGTTATGTGCTATTTCTGTTCTGTTATCGTCGCCTTAGAGTGAAAAAGGTTTATTTATTAGATTTATGCATCCAAACCGCACACTAAAAGATACAATTGAAAAAGCTGTAATAGTACAAGTTTTTTGTTGCTTCTGTAAAGTTAACTCTTTCGCAAAAAAGGTTTTCACTCCGACGTTATAGATCTTAAGGTTTACTGTTGCATATTTTTAGTAATTTCAACTACAGACGCCATTGTCAGGAGCAGACACTGCTGGTAAACATTGTTTAAATTTACTTTTTAATATTATTCTAGAAAACACTGTCTTCCTAACCTATTCTAGTCAGTATACTAGTGCAATTTATATAAGTAGAAATAAGCTAAACATTCCATACGTGATATTTCACAAACATTTGTGCGGATTACATGTGACGAATTTACAAACAAAAAGGTGAACACAAAAATTCGGCAATAAAGTGGCGGTCTACATAAGTGTAATTCACATGTGCCGGTGTGTTGTTGAGCGGTGGGGTGCGGCTCACCTATGACGAACAACAATAACGGTGTGAACGGCAGCGCGGGCGGGGAGCCTGCCGCCCTCGACATGGATTCGCTCGAGGAAATGCTTCGTAAGGTAAGGAAACTTATGTTAACTGCACATTTACGTTGTTTTCCGTTTCAGCACATTTGAAAATTTCCCACTAAGATATTACGCGAACATTTTGGTTGACGTTGCCGGGAAACGGCAAAGGTTTATGCTTCTAAAATGTTGTACTTATACTTAAAATTGTAGTGGAAAATATTTTTGAGCGAGTTTTTACTAGCACGAGCACAAATGGAATACGTAGGTAGGTATGTAACTAACATACGTATTTCATTTGTTAGTGCTAAGAATTTTGTAGTCATAGTTAAAAAAAATATTTGCCGGGAATCACTTTGAATAAATATATTAAAAATTACTCGTTTGATACCTAGTTTAGTATGTAATTTGTCATACTTTGAAAACTTTGGGAAATTTCATATTACTGTAAAGCAAAATAATTATATCTGTTGACTGTGATAATTCAACATAATTTTCTGCTCTAGTAGTGCTACTATGTTAAGAATAAACAGTCATAATGAACGTGACATTCTAATCCAGTGACGTCCTACCTACGTCGAATTTAAACCAGAATATTTACATGTTTATTAATTAACGACACGCCAGCTAAGGGTGTTTGCGTTCTCGTTCCTAACCTTGAGTTATTTACCTAGGTCTTGGAACACCGAGGTCGATAGAGCACGTCAGGTAACCTAACTTAATAACCTTTGCACTTTACCTTTAGTAAGTGCTAAATCTAAGAGCGGATTTTGTTGAAAATCGGGTTCCGGATTTATGGATTTTATATTTTAAAGTTACTTGATGGTTTTCTGAACCGTGTATTTTGATTTGATCTGTTTTTACATAATATCATTATATCGCGCTTGTAATACCTGAAGGGGGAGGCAGACGTGTATGTCATAGGTCCCATCACCCATGTAACAGATGGCGAGACTTTTGCAATTAACTGGACACAAATCTAGATTCTAGCCTGTTACAAAGTTTTTTTTAATAACAAAATTTATTATCACTTTCCCCGACATGGGAATCGGCCCCAGAACCCCGCGCTCAGCAGTCGCGTTTGCAACCACTGAATCAACGAGGAAGTCTGTTTTAATAATTATCAGATAGCAAAGTGATTATTATCTTCCCTGTCGTCACTTTGCTGTCCGTGGTGATAGATCGCGTCCAGTCCGTCAGCAACATGATCACATTGATCATGTCAAAGCGTCAAGCTCTATAGAGTCTTGGCACGTCTCCCTTGTTTCTATGAACTGTGGTCCCAAGGTTCGGAGAATCAGGTCTGTCCCCGTTGCCTTTGCCTTTGCCTCTGCCTCTCTCTGATAATAAAACAGCAACAACTTTACGTAAATCAAACGGCCAGTAATCTGCAAGCACTTCCATATTCAATTTATTCGAAACCCACAGACACAAAAAGCGGTTTTCCTTTTTTGTTAATTTCGAATTTCGAACCGTACATCCAAACTTCCCGAATATTTTATCCCGAAAACTCGTGCTGGACAATCTGGAGTTGTACATATCTATCAATAAATCCTTCACGAGTCTCCGTTGAAATGAAAAACTGCACAGTGCGAAATGGAAAAATATCGTACGGTGACGAAAAGCGCTGTAGGCGTCTGTTCGCGATTTTTTTTAGCTTTTTTTTCTCTCTATGAAATCATGTCGCCATGCACTGTCTGGTGCACTCGCAGACGGTTTTTTTTAAGTGTAGTTATAGATCGGCGCCTGGCACTGTCGTTTAATGGTTTGATGGATCGAACGAAGCGTCTTTTAGTATTTATTTTTATCGCATGAAAGTCCTCAGACAAACGTAGTAATAATTTTACCAATATAAATGAATGATGCTCCGAATTTAAATAATTTGTTCTGTTACAGATTCAAATCTAAGCAAACTTTTCATAATCAGTCTATAATGTTCCCACTGCTGGGATTCTGACTTCTCTGTGAAACCGTGCATAAGCATGAATTAAGAAAAAAAAAACTGCAGTGATAGCCTAGTGGTTTAACCATAGTGGCTCCCACGGCGAATGGTTCGAGTTCGATCCCGAGGCACGCAACGCTAACTTTTCGAAGTCATGTGCGTATTAGAAATTAATTATAACTTGCTTTAACGGTGAAGGAAAACATCGTGAGGAAACCGGCATGTCCTAGAACCAAAAAATCGAAAACATGTGACGTCCACCAACCCGCACTGGGCCCGCGTGGTGGATTACGCCCTCTCACAGAGGAGGCCTGTGTCCCAGCAGTGGGAACATTAAAGACCGATTATGCTTATGCTATATGCTAAGAAAACAAGCAACAACAATTTAACATCAACAGGCTAGATATCTAATTAATTATACTTCGTCGCTGCATCCTCGAGACTTACATAATTCACCTGTACCACTCCTAATCGTACTAGGCATCGAGCACATTTTTAGAGATAGCTAGCTAAAAAATAAAATAAATTAGATATAAAACGCCTTTTGCAGTACGTAGTGGCGAATCTCCACCACTGCGCCCCGACCGTTACGCCCGTTTGGCTTGTCATTCGCTTCTTTTGTGCAGGCATCGAAGCATCTCTTGCAGTTTTATTTTTAAAAGTAATAATCATTATATTTTTTATAAGTAAAGTAATAAAGTAATGTTAATGGTTATAAATTTTAGCTTAGCATAAATTATAAATATTATAATAATATATGTGGGTGTGTGGATGGTGACTACGACGCCATGGCAGCATGGTGGCACGGCAGCACGGTGACGCGCGACGGTAATGTAAATTATCCAGGTACCTACTTAATTAATATAAAGATGTCAATGTGAACATACAGCCAGCGATGGAAGTAGTTTACTTTTTATCGCATGGGTACTTAATATTTATTTGTTAATACATTGTTGTTAACAGTTGCCGAGTGCAAAATTTCTTTTCTATAGGCAATTGATATTTGCACACGTGCAGTATGGCTCATAACCTTGATTTCTTATTACTTTATGGTATAATTATTTTTATAGCGATACTTTTATTTGGATGTTAGGTTGTTTTTTTATTAACTTTTGTGACCTGGCGGGGTATGTACAAATGCATATAAGTAATTGGACAATGTATACCCTGATGCAATTTTAGTCGTTCCAGCGTATTTAAGCTCTGTAAATGTGTTGATTATACATAGCGTATAACAAGAACCGCGATGCGATTGCGGTCGACTAGTACCCACTTATGCGTATTGCTAAACAGTGTTGGGACGATTACATCCTAATAGATGAGTGACTAATATTGCCTACATTTTAATAGCAAATGTATATAATATACATACAGTGCATAGCAAGAACCACGATGCGATTGTGGTCAACTATGTTTGATCACGAATCAACTACCAACTATGTATAGTTACGAACCGCGATGCGATTGCGGTCAACTATCAACAATGTATGCAGGTTACGAACCGCGACGCGATTGCGGTCAATCCTGTTTGATTATGAACCGCGAGGCGATTGCGGTCAACTATCAACTATGTACCTATACAGGTTACGAATCGCGATGCGATTGCGGTCAATCCTGTTTGATTACGAATCGCGATGCGATTACGGTCAATTATCAACTATGTACCTATACAGGTTACGAACCGCGATGCGATTGCGGTCAGCTATCAACTATGTACCTATACAGGTTAGGAACCGCGATGCAATTGCGGTCAATCTTATTCGATTACGAACCGCGATGTGATTGCGGTCAACCTTGTTGGATTACGAACCGCGATGCGATTGCGGTCAACTATGTACAATTGTACATACCTAACTAAGCCATATTATTAGACAAAGTGTCAGACGCGATTACGATCTATATTTACGATCTATATAAATGAGTGAATGCTTTTAATGGACACAGCGCATAGCAAGTACCGCGATGCGATGGCGGTCATCTTTGTACTTTTAATTATTGTTAGACAAAGTTTCATGAGGCCATTACGGCCTAAATAAATAATGGTTAATGTTGTCAAGTAATCTGATACGATCAAACTCCTTTATCAGCATTGGTTTAAACCATTTGATTAGTACGTTACAGTAGCCGTAATAATAAGTGCAGATCTTGAATCTCTGTCCCCACGTCTTGCCTTTACTCTCGTGAAAGTTCTCCGACCTTGGTTTTTTCTGACCATGACCAATCTTGCAAACTTTCGATCAGCGGTAAAAAGTTCATCACATATACTTTTGTCGGCGTTGCCGGTGCAAGCACTGACACAACAACAGAGGGTAGGAGCCTCGGCAGATATATATGAGAGAGATCTCTAAACGTGGGGTAAGATAATGGTAGGCCTATGTAAAGTCAGAGAAACTGGTTACATTTAACTTGGATCCTGGACCTGGTTGAAGTGACCTTCCTCTTTGGAAAAAATTTTGGTATAGAAATTAAGGCGTTGAAGATTGTTGAATAAATCCGGTTCACAAACAAAAAGGACAGAGTCTCGAGTATCTATCTTTAACCGATCGAACCTTTTTCCTCATAATTATCGACAGGGAATCTCGAAGCGCCCACTTCAACACCAGTTCCAGAAAAGCAGGTCGGTGAGCCCAGCAGTTGGCCCTCCAACTTAGCCAGGGGAGACATCTAACGCTTCAAGATATTACGATTCTGTGAGGGCAGCTCCCAAGGCACTCTCGAAGCTTGAATAGAGGTAATGAAACATTGTCACTCGTTTACGACACTTTATATCCGTTTGGAAACATTACTATGAAACCTGTGGTTTTAGTGTATTTCTGGATACAAAATACATTGTTGTATCAGTTGTTCAGTATACAGAACCAGTGACTAAATTTCTTTCTCTCCTAGACGTTAAGTCCTAATTCTTCAATTCAAAGCTTTTATTATCATATGCAATAATCAAGTGGTGACATGCTAGGTCAGTTTATCTCAGACATTATTTCTGGTACCTCTAACAGACGGTGTACTCAGATTTATACATATATTATTATCCTTAAAAAGTTAAGTAAATTGATACATCCTCAATATTTTGAGATGGAATATGTTGGAATAGCTTCCAAATTATATTCAAAATGTGGCTAAAATTGACGTCAGAGGCCTGTTCTCTTAATTTAGTTCATCAAAACAGTAGCTTTTGTGATTTAAGTTTTTTTCAATCAGATTTATTAATTTTAATGTTCACATTTCATCTTATGTTTATAACATTAGAGGGCTGTTCTCATGATGTAAGAGTAAGAGTAATCACTGACCTGTTGGAGGAAATCTGTTTCATGATAATTGTCACTAAGTGACTTAATACCTAGTCAAGTTAAAACTTTTATTAGACCTAGAGTTGGATTCAATGAACATAGCTTTGAATTTACCAATAAAGAAACGGCTGAAAGTTCTAGAGATGATTGATACCTAGATACCATATTAAACAATCAGTATCAGCGGGCCTGGCCCTTGACTTTGGTTGGGATTATAGAAAGCATTTTGAAAAATTTACATATTTTGTTCTCCAGAATTCAAATGATTATTGTGATATTAATATGAGCATGCCTAATACTCTAGAATCTGATGACGATAGTCAAACGTCCTGAGTGTTTTCTGCCCGCTTTGCCAATATAATCTAGATTACATTATTACTTGTAAGGGTGATACCAGCGGTGGGCTTTGGAGCACTGTTGGGACTCATAAACCACTAGTTAATGAAATTAGAACTGAAAACACCTTTAACTGCGTGAAACGCCATTGTGAATTCACTTGTAGACAATGTTATCCTATGGACAATAGATAGCACCGTCGCAATTTCGAATATTAATTGGACGAGCGGTGTACAATATACACAGTAGTGTAAAGAGAGTCGTCTCTTTTAGTTTTTTTGTCTTTATGATTCTCATATTAAGTCAAAAGACAACTTGGAAGCTGATCAGAAGTCAAGAAGCACCAACAATGACACCGAGGGGGAACTACCTCATTCTGCCTTAATGAAGTAGTTATTTAATTTTGCTACTCCGGAGATTAATCTTATTTAAATACGAAATAGCCTAATAAATATCATGTATTTTAGAAACGAGACCCATGCGTTCAATGTTGATACATTTACTTTAAATTGGAATAATTTTAATTTCTACTCATTTCCACCATTTTTCCTTGATTCTCAAGTGTTACAAAGTAAAGGGATCTTTATAGGTCCATTTTGACCTATCCAGCCCTGGTATCTACTGTCACAGCTTTACCAATGAAATGATATGAAATATTTATTCTGTAAATTGGCTATTAATAACACTTACTCATCAATATTTTTTACAGGAGTATCCTGTATACATTACCTACAGACCCAGTGGTGTCGTTCTCTTATCTCCTTTTAGGACGCAGCATCTCCTTTGGACGCAGCTTACACTGGTATGTCCGCTATTAAGGAAGCATTTTCTAGACAGTCTTTGGTTCCGGAAATTTAAAAGTTATCACAGCTTCACTACCTATTGATATGTAAAACAATATAACAGTGTAAGTAAGCCAAAAAGTTGACTGTTGTGTTGTACTGATACAACTTGCATAATAATTTTTATACTTCTGATTATATAAAGCCTTTTTTCTAAATATCTATCCGCTTGGGATTCGTTTTTGTAATGAATATCTGTTTTTAGATCAATTTTCTTGGATCATGTTATTGACCGCACAACGTGTGCCATTGCCATTTTGGATCCGGCTCCAATATAAATATTTGTGATTCGTATATAATTATAACGATTTATGACTTAATGAAGACTTCAGCCCCTAGTAGTCAAACACACCCCATCTAGTTATTCAGTTCTTTCCCCAATAAAATGGAGAAATGCCCAAATATATTATGTTATAATTTTTTAATACGAATAGAAGTTGTAACTACCAGTTCATTATGCCAGCTCCTCTACAATTAAATGCTAGATTAAACAGACTCCCTCAGTGCCAATAGTCACCATAATATTTTTTTTTCATAGCACGATATTTCGGTGGCAGGATGTACAGATACCTCCATTGACTTAAAAGGCTGGCGGATAATCTGGTAATTCTTTTGAAAAATTTCTTCGAGCTGTCTATGAGGACAGTCTATGGAGATGTTAATTATCCAATTATGATTTAGTATTGTACAAGCGTCTTGTTGATAATTTTGATAAAAACGAATTGAAATAGTCTGATAAATAGACGTTGATTTCTTTATTTACATAATAATAGGTCCTATTAACATTTTAATTTGCTATTTATCTAAAAAAACTCTAAACATCTACAGGTGAATTATGTAAGTCTCGAGGATGCAGCGACGAAGTATAATTAAAGGTTAAACAAACTTACGTAAGTGAAGTTTGACCATAATTATATGAGTCGCTGCATCCGAAGAGACTTACATACCCTCCCAACCCTACTTTGCAAGCAAACCCGATATCGCATTTTAGATAAACAGTTCTCTTAAAAGAATGACAAGCCAAACGGGCGTAACGGTCGGGGCGCAGTGGTGGAGATTCGCCACTACGTACTGCAAAAGGCGTTTTATATCTAATTTATTTTATTTTTTAGCTAGCTATCTCTAAAAATGTGCTCGATGCCTAGTACGATTAGGAGTGGTACAGGTGAATTATGTAAGTCTCTTCGGATGCAGCGACTCATATAATTATGGTCAAACTTCACTTAGGTAAGTTTGTTTAACCTTTAATTATGGTTCACTAAATAAAAAACCATTGCTTTTAGTTCAGTCTAGATTTTCAATTAATATCTCCACGGTAAAAAATGGAAGCCAAAAGAAAATCTAGCATAAAAAGTATCCAGATCTATTCCCTAAGTTTTCCAGCATTATTTATTTAATTAATGCTCCAAAGGTTTACCATCAAGCTCTTAGCTGATGAAAGTTCGCTTGATATTTTTGCAGCAATAGTTTTCTTAATAAACTGCGACGGACCGACTTTTTATTTGCATACAACGTGGTATATTTAATTTGCTGGTGTTGTTTACTATATGCAGGTCGATGATCTCTATCCTTTTTGAGTTCTCACACGAGGTGTAATTGAAAGTGGTCATTCATTACACAACTTTTACTACGCGACCAACCCTGAAATCGCGGAAAAAAATCTTCTGTTCCATAAACTTTGTCGGGTTATTTGTATGTAACGATTAGTATTGCAAGACCAAGTTGAATCTAACCCAGTCTTTGGTCTCGGTCTCACGTCATTACACCTGGTTTTGGTCTTGGTATTGCACACTCAGTCTTGGTCTCGCAATTAGGTGGTGCAATTAGGTCTTGCGAAAATGAGTGATGCAAGACGGATTTTGGGCAACACTAGTAATGATGAGTTCAATGATCTCTTTTCGGGTTTGGGTACCTATAATATCATTCAGGGATGATGTAGCTGCCTAATAATGAGAGAATTTTCAAAATCCAATCAGTAGTTCTGGAGATTATGTACGTCATGTACACCACACTACCACTACAAAAAAAAGAGGAGGTTCTCAATTCGTCGGTATTTTTTTTTTATTATAGATTGCCTTTCATAACAAATGACATACGTCTACCCTTCGTATTCATTGTACCTTCAACCTTGTACTCTTTGAATTCTTATTATTTTCGAATGCAATTTCAAATTCTCTTTGTAATTTGTTTTGCACTCCATCACGGGTGGGTGATGTTGCCGTCTACCTCCGAGTTAATTTTGACGAAACTTTTAAGTATTATTCAAATTTCAAAGTGCATTCAACCTATTAATAAATCATCAATCATTTCATTTTTAAACAGGTGATTTTTTTTTTATCTATATTTTTAATACGAGCACACCTAAAGTTTTCCTTAAACAATGACAGCCTTACCACAAAAAAGTTAAACACCTGTTCAACACGAATACTACAAAAAATAATACACACTTGTCTTAGACAAGTTAGTGCTAAAACAAGTGCGTATTATTTTTGGGTAGCATTCGTGTTGTTGTGAGGTTTAACCCGACCAAATTCGAAACTACGCCTTGCACTGTAAATTGTTGATGTTTGTGGTTCATCTTATCAGTTTTAACGACTGCTCAGGTTGCTATTATACTGACAAGTTAAGATGACCCTAAACATCGACAAGTTACGGTGCATTGCGTGGTTTTAAATTCAGTAGATTTATACTTCCATTGTTTACGTTTCATATCAAAGCCATTTGAATGTAGTTTATATGGAGTTGTAACAACAGAACTTTTATCGTCTTACTACAAAAAAGATAAACATCTGGTGAACGAGAATGATACCAAAAATAATACGCACTTGTTTTAAGCATTAACTTGTCTAAAACAAGTGTGTATTGTTTTTAGTATCATTCTTGTTCTTTATGTTTAAAGTTAGCGTAGCTCTCATAGATTTTAAATAATAAAGCCCTTTTTCTTAACAACATCAATCCCAAAATTACTAAAAGCAAATCCAGATCATATCAAAATTTAAACAAAATGCGGACGCCATTAAAAAAAGTCGTAAAAGGGAAATTAAAAATTAATAGCGGGGTGCTTTAACGTGTGTAAGCTATGGGAGTGCTATGGGGATATTTCGGTGACGGGGATCGTGAAAAAGCAAAATATATGGTGTCAACAGTCACGCGCCTGTAATTTTTAGGTGCTGCAACTGTAAATACGTTCTCTATTGACTTGAATACTGCGTCTGTTTAATATAGGTTTTAATATTTAATATTTTGTTGTTGTTTTTATTTACGTTTCCTACATAGAATAAGTTTTTTTACGACATCGACATGTGCACTGCGCCTCTTGTAAATGCATAGCATTTTTACGATGTTCTGTTTTTTTTTTCGAAAATAACATCAGGGACACTTATCTTACAAGTTCTTTTTTCTTTTGAAAAATCTTTTTAGAACTTCATCAAATAGTAAGGGAAAATTTGTCTTTTGTGTGAAAATTTACTGATAAACGCCTTTTTCTCGAAACCGCTATTTTTCAAGTACCTACTGCATTTGCTGTTACGAAGGCAGTGTTATCGTTCGTTGTACGGAACCGACCTTCTTTAGCCATTTATATTGTGCTCGCATGGTTGACTATGGCCCAGTCCCTCTCACAGAGACTAAATATATATAAATAAGCTAGGCTGATTATGTTTATGTATGTTATAAATATATTCGTTTTAGCCAAAACTGCAATGTCGCTTTTCATAAAATAACCATTAAATTATCATAAATCAGGACATTTATTACAATGTATTACAACGTAAGCGACTAAAAGCAATATGGCCGGCGATTTAAATATTCAATTTATTCGTTGACAAAACCTATTAATTCTTTGTTAATTAATAATTTAAATCCGTTCGGTTGGATTGTCGCCTCATTAATAATGTCACTAGTTAATTAATATTTGGCTCGTTTTCACATTATGAAAATGGTTTTATAAAACTATTAGGTATGTAGAGTTGCTCATCTGCAGTTACTTGCTTATGGAGATAAAATTTTCAAGTGTAGTTTTGTAGAAAGGTCTTAGATTGCAATACAAATAGGATCAGTTATTTGCAAAAGTAAAAGTTTGTAAAAGTAGTGAGAACAGGAAAATCAACACTTACATTTATGTTATAGGTAGGACATAGCCCAAAGCAAAAAAGTACAGTGACCCCCATTGCCACTAAAGAATCCTACTAATATTATAAACGTAAAAGTTTGTGAGGACGTATAGATGTATGGATGTTTGTTACTCTTTCACGCAAAAACTACTGAACGGATTTTGATGAAACTTTACAGTAATATAGCTTATACATCAGAATAACATATAGGCTACTTTTTATCCCAAAAACGCGGGCGAAGCCACGGGCGGAACCTAGTAATAACTATTACTAAGCTACCACCGTGTGCATGGGATGGCTCACAGCTGATAAACACACACTTCCCTTTCATTCCGAGGTCATGTAAATTATACAAACAAACTTCAACCCTAAACTGCATTGTTCTACTGAACCCCACCACAACACATTTGTATTAAAAGTTGGCAGCCCCAGGAGTAAACCCGCTATATTATTTATTGCCAGCATAATAAGTTTTACCGACCGTCCTTTATTTGTTTTCTCAACTCGTTACGCCAAAGATTTGGGCCAAATTCGAAAAGTCTATTATTTATTCATTTACATAACGTCTGTTGTGCTAAACATCACCTGTTCCGTCGCGTTAGGGTTAGCTTTTGAATTTTTAAAGGATGCTTGATGAAATGAGCGTTTTTAGGGTTTCGTTGATGGATTGGGTTCATCTTGTGTGAGGATAAATTGAAATGTGGGATGTGTGTAGGTACTGAATATATTTTTGCTGTCGCGTTGACGTCAAAAAGGTCTAATTATGTTGCAACATTCTATAGGTATTATGATTCTAGCTGTGTCCCGCGGTTTCAATATATTTCTCATGTCTGGCTATCTTAAACAAATATTTTTTTTTTTATCTGACTGGTAGTTCCAGAGATTAATACGTTTAAACAAACAAACAAAAAACTCTTCAGTTTAGAATACCATTTTATTTTAAGGCTCACTCTCTCTTTACCATTACAGCTTACAATACATACATACTACACAGAAACAGATACGCTATTCCATCATTCAATACAATCTAAAACATTTTCAAGCACCATTTAACATCACCATAAAAGAGAACCCGCTTTCCGAACGTACGTCCACACAGCCAACACAATCACGCAATCAATTTTGTTTTAAAACCAAATAAAAACTTTTTAATTGTTAAGATACTTCGACGTGCACGTAAAATCTTACTAAGCAACAAAGTTCTCGTTTTTATATAAAGACTAATGAAGGTTTTAAGCTGGTAGGTTGTAAAAACTTAAGACAACGCCTTTGGAGCCACTTTGGGGCTTAACTTTAAGCTGGGCGCTGAAGTTGGGCTTAGTATTATACATTACTTTCCGTGCTTAGTTGATAGCATCATAGATTTTGTTTAAAATAGGTTGGTATAGTAGTTATACCTAGTTGTTACAGGTTTGAGTTTGTGCTTATTATTATATGGGTAAGCGTGTTTTTAAAGGATAAATTTAGCGTATAGAATTTTCATAGACTTAACATTAACAAAATCGTTGTCATTGTTTCTTATTAGGTACGAGTTCGTACCCGACTACAGACAGCAGCAGCAGGCGATGTGTCACCGCGACACTACTGGTTTCTATGTATTTCTCCGTAGACGTAGACACGTCGTCTGCCGCTACGGGCCGAGCAGCAGACGGCACTGCCGCCCGACCTCAGATCAGTAGCAGTGGGTAGACAATAGACACTTTCATACTTTGAGACTTGTGTATCGATAATATCTACTCGTAAGTATTTACTATTTTTCTATTTTATTTTCAAGTTTGAAGTAACTAAACCTATTCATGTTATGTACCCATTTTTGACTGGGAGAACATAAAAATATACGTTTTCAAAAAATAACTTCGTTATAACCACTTTGTTACAGCGTGCATACAAGCTATATTTAGACATCCACGCCATCCGGCGGTACTTAAATTGTGTAATATACTACCCTGCAATGCAGTTCTTAGAGGGGGATGTATAAATCGGCTGAAATGCGCGGCTGGCGTTAAAACCGATTAATGTCCCCACTACACGCAACATTGCAGTTAGAAGGAAAAAAAACTATACCTACGTATAATATAAAAACTACGTAAATACGATGTTTGGGCTTATTAAATAGTTACATAGTTTTTCTTTGGAACTTTCCCTATTTACGCTACGTTAGGTTTTTCTGTAAAGAATGCATTTGTCCACTGGGGGCGGCATTGCGCCAGCCGTGGGCGGAATTAAGTGCTTAGATACGCGGTATTTGTTTGTAGCTGTTAATGTCGGTTAAGGAATGTATAGGACTAGGGGAACTGGACATAGGTCTTTATTAACCCTTTCACTGTACGGGAAGTAGACTTAATAGTTAAAAAAAGTTTACTCAGAGTTTATAGAAATTTACCCATATATTGCACCAAAAATCAAACGATGTTCCTAACTAGCACAGTTTTTTCAAAATCATCAAAATTCCTTCACAAACAAACTTAGTTATGCGGTCCGGTTTTTTTAACTTTTATACGTCCAAGGATAGCACGGAACCCTCGGTGGGCGAGTACGACTCGCACTTGTCCGATTTTTTTGCACTGACAGCCAAACACAATTTTGAATGAGGTTACTTAATAAAATAATCCAAGTTAAGTCTTAATAAACCAAGTATATTCGCTGTACTATCGTAACAATACATGTCTATTACCAACCAAACTTAAAGTTACCCACAATATTCAGTGTAATAAAACAAGAACACTATCTGTGCCAACAGTACCTAACCACCCAGTACCTAAGTACCTATACTAAGTTATTTGTTTGTACAGTCGGCGACACAAGTTGTTTCACATTGTTTATTGACACAAAATATTTGCTTACACTGCATTTTAGCATTTATTCACATTCAAAATTATAACCAAGTTTGTGTTATTGCAATGGTACATCTGTTCTGATTTTTAGGGTTCCGTACCTCAAATGGAAAAAGAAATCCTCATAGGATCACTTCATTGCGTCTATCAGTCTGTTAATAAGTACCTTTTTTCTCAGAAACGCGTTGAACTTAATAGGAAATACATAAATCTACAGTCCCTTTGTATAAAAATCAAGCTTGTAAGTCAACGCAATAAAAAAATACAGCCATTTTTGCCGCATATTTTGACACACAAATAAATCAAAACCTATAGGAAACTTCCCGTTAACCTAAAATCACGAAATTTGGCAAGAACAAAGTCTCACAGCACCAAGTAAAGGAAAAAATCCAAAAATTTATTATTAGTAGTTATATCTTACTAATCTATCATATAAATCACTTATATTTTTCATAATATTTTTTTGCGATTTATACCAACTTACATTTTTCTTACAGAACCCTCAGGGCATGAGTTTTGCTCGTATTTGTTCCGTTTTTTTAGTATTATTTTCTTGAGTAATGATTTAAAAACTGAAGTGTTACCGCTGACTGTACCCACAAAACATTTGGAACGGATCCAAACCGACAATTTGATATTGTACGGCGGACATCAAAATTGCATTGATAACTAGTATTTACGTTAACGATTCACTCACTAATCATCGTGTAAATGACATTAGTAAACATTGCGAGTAGTTATGTAGACGGATTGGTAATGATTGTTTTGGGTGTTTATTTTTGTTCGACAATGGTGCTGATTCTGTTGAACATCGCACTAAACTAATTTTAATCACACTGTATCTCTTTCTTACAAATATCATTGAAAAAGGACAGAACATATTTAGAACTGTCAAATTAGTCTACGCCCTTGTCGGGAAAATAGTCGTAACCTTTTGCGATTACGACTAAATTGACATTAAAACTATTCAAGTGAACTAATTTGACAGGATTAAATATCTTCTATCCTTTTCTCATGTTCTTTATTAGAAAGAGACATAATGAGACTAAATTAGTTTAGTCGGTAAACAACAGAATCGGCACCAATAGGTCAATTTACTAATTATCTCGCAGGACTATTTAAATGCTGCGGTAGTCGCACGGTTAAATCGTATTGCTACAGTACAACAATACTATTGATATGAATGAAATAAAAAAAGACTAGGTAGGTACATGTATTGTTATTAAAAAAAAAAATGTTTTTCATAATCCTACTTCCTACTAATATTATAAAGTGAAAGTTTGTGAGGATGTATAGATGTATAAATGATTGTTACTCTTTCACGCAAAAACTACTGAACAGATTTTGATGAAACTTTACAGCTTATACATCAGAATAACACAGGCTACTTTTTATCCCAAAAACGTGAGCGAAGCCGCGGGTGGAAGCTAGTTCTTTATAGAGATTCCTTATTGTTTTATTAATTGGTGCGGATGGTGGTAACTTTAGTTCATCTATTGTCTGTTTATCTGTGGTTTTTGTCTATGAAGACACTTCTTTGAGATGACGCCACGATTATGAGAATATGACAATGTAGTTTGTGTAATTTTGAAAAAGTAGAATAAATTAAGCTTTTGTGTGTTAACTTTTATTGAAAATAAAAAAGAATTGAAGACTAATATTAAAACATTTTACCATACGAAGCTCAAAATGTATGAGTCCAAGAAATAATATATAAGTGATGGCCTTTAAAACCACCTAGTACTTCTCTGAATACTAAGACTAGAAATTAACCCTCTAAACATAAAAACATGACGTGCAATCTAACATTTTATTGTTCTGTGTATCGCGTCAAATGATTGCGGACGGAATTGCGCTCACATGTCGTAACGAATAAGTTTCACTCGTAAACATTTAATAGGGACATCGATTTGTTCGTCTGTTGTGAAAATGACAGAATTGCATCCCTAAAAAGTCTTTTAGTAGATCAGCTATTTAGAAACACGAGCGGTGACTTTTATGTACATTCATATAAATTATACAGGGTGGCGATTAGGTTATCACATTAAATGAAACCATGTATCCTAAATGGCGTTTTTTGTACACACACAATAAAAAAAATTGCCGGTTGCCGCTTTTACAGGTCAGTAAATGTACCAACTTGTATTAACAGTTGTACTATTTAATGTGATAACCTAATCGCCACGCTGTAAAGTTTAAATTGCAACATGAATATATATATGTTTTATTTGATTGAATGGCAAACTATCAGGCGGTCCACCTGATGGTATATGGTCACCACTGCTGATAAACATCTGCAATACCAAAGGCACCGCAGATGCGTTGTCCGCCCTAGAGACAAAGTAGTTGAAATATCTCATGTGGCTGTAATTAAGTGTGTAGTTTAAACACCTAGTTTAAAAATACAATAAAATACACATTTCATAAAATACCGTATAGCCGTTTAGTTATTTTACATAACGGAGCTGTTATGTAAAACAACTAGTGGTTTTGTAAAATAGCGGAATTGACAATCCATCTGCAACATATCTATGACTCATAGATCTATGATTTTAAAATATATGATAGTGTAATATCCCCCATAGTCGGAAACCCGAAAACCAACCACTAGTACACAATACCGATATTACCTAGTAAGTCGATTGCGAAACTCAGATGGCAGTCACTCCATCAAAAATACAATGTAGCATCCCTGCTTTTATTTTAAATTCCAACAAAGCAAGCTCCTCCAATAGTCTCCACACATCGCAAAATATAGGTAAGGCTATGAAACACGGAACAAACTCCGCACGTACAAACGAAATCAAACACGAAAGAATCGCGATCCCGCTTCAGCGACTAACTTCAACGTTGAACCAATCCTAGAGCGCCAAAGTATTTACCATAGCAAACTATTTTATCTACTTCCGATAGGGCAGTAAAACGTTTTCGAGTTAAATTTTACACTTGTCGACGAAGGAACACATATAAATCGGCTGATTTAGACGCTCTAGTCGGTGGCGGGCTAGCCGACGAAAGGCGCACCTTGGGAGGTGGTGAAACATATGACAGAACAGCGGTTTGTTAAAAAAAAACTGTATTGTTGTAAGTTGTAGACTTGTTGTAGCGTGTATACTTTTTGTTGTAGCTTTTGGACTATTTTATTGTAGCTTGTAGACTTTTTTGTAAGCTCTGAGGTTTTGTTCTTGCGGGGATAGGTAGCCTTGTCATAATGTGAGGTACACCTAGACATAGATAACATCTATAAATCGGAATCAGACTAACAAAACCTAGAATTACATTTTAAATGCAATTTATTTATAAGGCAATTTTTATTGAAACACACTGCTAAATAAATTACAAAATAACACTACGAATAAATATGCCGCAAAAAATTCAAACACCTTGATGCCAGAAAACTCCTTTTTATCGAAACCTATGTATTAGTTCACATTGTTTACAACGTAAATAAAAATTCTCAAAAAGTAACAAAAGAAAACTGACCATACCTTGCACCGTACCACCATCAGGTCCAGGCATCCCCAGCAATATTTTACTAGTACCAGCGGACGGTAAACGTTGGCTTCAAGAATACCCTGATTGCTGGCTTTAACAGCAATCATTTAGATGGAAGAATAGCAGGATTAAGACTTTCAGTTCGCTTAGTTGCGAGTGGAAAAGGATTATTACGTAATATTTCCTCCAACATAAGTTGTTTCCGAGTTAGAATACAAACGTGTTAAATAATGGAAGGATTAGTTGTTTAGTGATTAATTTGGGTAATTTGTGATCGTCTTTTCTTCTTTGTATCGTATTGATGGTAATGGAGGGACATTTATCGTCCGCCATATTTAATTCTCTGATAGCAGGCTTAGCATGACCACGATAGAAACGGGTTTTGCCTACAGAAGAATAGACAAAGTGGCAGATTGGAAAAAGATTTCTATCTTTTTTTGCTGCAATGAAGAGGAGAAATGTTTATATTCTTCAATAGACAAGACAAGCACAGGTCGCCGCGTGCTCGGGTAGAAGAGATAACGAGTTGGATAGAACGAACTTTGTCTGGTCACATCTAGGACACGGCCTGGACCAAATCAAATACTACGACTGTAAATATTATAATTCTTCATTTATCGAAATAGATTGCATGGTTTAGACTGTAGAAAGTAACAATCTGACTTTACATTCATAAGCCTCCTTTTGAACTCACCTAAGGCCATGTTGTTTCAACTTACAGTTACGTATCTGTAACCGTCAAATATGGCGGCTTGTACGACAATTTCATACTGACTTAACGATTACGTACTGACTTACGAATACAGATGGTTTGAAGCAACCCGCCCTAAGTTGGGTAAAAACTACTTTCACCCGATTTCTATTGTCAAAAGTAGATTTATGTACAAAAGCGATTACACTGTGCCATGTACATAATAGATCAATTCAATGGGTTCAACCAAATACAATCCGTGGAAAACAAACTCGGACCAAACCCGACTCGATGTTAGTACATAACGAGTCATATATTATGTACCATGTATCGATACTCTGCCGCCGTGCGTAACGCACAACTGTACGTGACTGTCGAGACACTTGTGTTCGCGAATGTACGTTGAGTTTCTGACTTCGTGAGGAGTGTACTCATGTGGTGCCTATAGTTTGCAACTCCAGCTCAGTAATAAGGAGTTATGGAAAGAAAAAATAAACTTATGCAAGAAAAATTAAACATTGTCGTGTTGTTAACAGAGTGTTTTAAATACATTATTTTATGACTGTTTTAAGGTTAATTGTTTTAATGCAAATTTAGTGAGACACGTGTGTTTGCAACTGTCGCTTACTGCGACTGAAATACGTGAAAGGCCATGTTGAAAGAAAATTAATAGAACGTGAGTTTTTATTAGTGATATATATTTTTTCTAATTTAATGTAAAACAAGAGTAGTCCTGATGGGAGTGGTCACTGCTGCCTGAAGATATCTTCAATACCGGTGTCATAAAAGCATACCTACCTAAATAAAAATAAACCGATTCCTGCTAATTTTACCCTTCACCACATCATGTTCGCCTTTGTCAATAAATTCTAATATAAGAATTTCTATAAAAAACCTCTATGTAAACGTTAACCCTCACAGCTCGCGCGTGGTCTAAGAGGCCCGGCCGCAAATGACACGGCGAGACCGACTGCGGTCAGGATGCAAATCAAACCGAATACTGGGCCCCGTGAAATGTTAATGCTATCTAACTGTCCGGGAAATGTCCAATTAACGCCCTTCAGCTCAGTTTTACTAGTTTTTGGGTGGAATTCCGATTGATGTTAGCGCGACTGTGAGTCAAAGAGTTTTAACTAGTTTTGTTTTTTTTATTTTGAGTGTTTTTTCAAGTTAATTTGTCCGCCTTTTTTGCTTATTTTGAACACAGATTTTTTTATGGACTTATGGTAGGTAATTTGTACGATTATTAATTTTGAACGTCCAATTTTCGTAAAGACCCGTAAATTAAAAAATAACGATTTACTCGCTCCTTTTTTCTCAAAATTCCACGGCAACCAAACCGATTGATCAATCACGAAGATTAAAAGCGTTACGCGATCAAATTACGAAGTAACCGTCAAACGCGGATGATCATGCGCGCGGATATCCGGATGAAACTCGGGCCGGAAGCGGAAACAGCCGCTAATGTATTCGTCGCACGTCGAACGACACCCGGTTAAATCCGGTTAAGGTGGAGATATACCCTGGTTAATCTTTCTACTGTTTAATTTATGACCGTGACATTCTTTTGTTATATTCAAGATGATAATGAATTCAGGTGATTAATCATTAGGGTGCTAAATTAAAACGTGGGCAACATCCCTCACTGATCTAAAGGCTTCATTTAACGGAAGGTTCGTAATTTCATAATCCCGTCACATTTGACTGTTTAATTAATTTTCCCAATTTGTATTGAAGCCGTAATTTATGAGTAAAAATAATACTTTACTTTGAAATTGCTTGTGTTTACGTAAGTCATTGGAAAATTTTGTTATGAACATGACGGATATAAGACATCAGCTGTGAGCTCTTTTAAAAAACATGTTAATTTTAGGTATTGTTTATTGAACATCCAGACTCGTAAACTAGGTATATTTTAATCTAGATTTGTATAATCTTTATGACATTATGAATTAAGAGTCATACGTATGCGTTCTAAAGAGCTTGTTTCACAACCTCCGAATAAGTTGCGGTTAAGTTGTCTGGCAGATAATTCTATACAAATTCTTCTTAATTTTATATGATGAATAGAGTCTATCCAGACACTGGAACAGTCCCCTAGCCCCCAGTAAACCAAACGCTAGAAGTTACAACAAAAAATATTTTTCCTTCAGTCGACATCGACATTTTGGTATTCGCTCGACATCCGAATATTGACTAAACGAGAGTCAAAACACGCTTCGAGGATAGTTGTAAACAAAATAACACATGGTGAACCGTCGATCCCATGACTTTGGCCTCAGTTTGGCCTACTTTTCGCTCGGCCTGACAAGTCCCGCCTTACGTCACGAACAACGTCCCTGATTTGCATATTGCAATTAAGTCCTTGTGATACATTTTATATGGGTAACGAATATTTTAGGTTTAAATTGTTGCTGAAGGGACGAGTATTTTTACTAAAGAATTTTTATCTTTCTTTATTTAGATTATTTAGTTAATGGGGAAGAATACTCTCGTTTAAGTGTTAATCAAGCCATTGAATGCCATGAAATCAATTTAAATCTGTACTACATAATCAAAACAAATCTGATAATGCATAAATTGCGATGGGTCAATATACGAAGCTAAGCTTTTTTAATCTTCGTTCCAAACAAAACTACAAAAAGTATAATAAAAAAAAAACTTCATTTACGCAGAAGTTGAGCATTCTATTTCGATAATTAAAAAAATAATTCATTGCATCATTAAATTTCAGCGTTCGCGGTATTCCATACATCAGGGTGCTTATACCCGGGTGTGATCCGGGTACCGTAATGACCGGGAGTATTGATTTATTGGCGTTTAGCTCGTATTAGCGGCACGCCATTTATCTTTGTTGCCCGTCCGCGCCTAAACTGATGCAGCTGGCTTAATACCATGGATGTTATGCATTTTTTCTAAAGGATTTTTTATAATTTATTGCCTTGCATACCTCAAACTGCATGATCATTTTTATCAAGCTTTCTTTTTTGGCACTTCACATGGCGTATTTGACCATATATTCGCGTTAGTTTGCTAATACAAAATACTTCTTCTTCTATTGAAGAAGGGCCGTCTTTCGAAATTGTAAAACAGACTATGTGTGGTAAGAAAGAAAGAAAGAAATAGAAATAATTATATCTCATTTATTTCGTAAACATCATCATCCATAGCCCAAATTTACCCACTGCTGAGCTCTTTCTTAATGCCAACTGGCATCCGCTCCTCTCATCCAAGTTCGACCCGGTCATAAATACTTACGAACAGTTATTTGAATAATAAGGTAACAGATGTTGATTCTTTAATGTTTTAATGCGTTGAAGGGATGATCATTGTAACAGGTATTTTTATTTCAGCAAAGTGTCTTTTAAAGTTTTAGCTTATCACATGTAGTTTGTCTGACAAACCTTATAGACTAATGAATTCAAAAAAACACCATCACAATCCATCGCTAACCTACATACATCCATTATAACGTCAAAATACGAGTAAAACATCAAACGCAAGATGCAAAGCTTAACCGGTTACAAGGTAAGCTGGGTGGCGCGTCGAACCGGGTCGCCGCGTGCCACGCATAATATTAGCAATACCCGGATACCCGGATTAAAGACTTAAGTAACGTTTTGCAGTGCTGTTTGCGTCGTATTATTTGTCGTCATCAACCTTACTGTGTGTTCGTTAGATTTGATTTGCAGCTGAGGGTTAATGTTTTTTGTAAGGTAACAATAGTGTTGTTTTTAATGGTATTTTTTTGTTTCAATTAAACCCATTTCTCAATTTATATTGTCGCCTATACATATATTAAAACTTATGGTCATCACTCATTATAACCGCACCGCTCTAGTACAGCAAACAACTTGTCATTTAAATTAGGGCTTTAAAATCGTGTGTCATACAATACATTTTATAATGCCAAGCGCGCTTACCGCGAGCCGTTGGCAGGCCGTTGCATAATCATTCTATCTTGTGATATTATAAAATGTATTATATAACACACGACTGAAGGTCCTAATTTAAATAATAAGTTATGGGCTGGACACTGGTGGTGCCAATGTTATGACTATGAGCGACGATCTTTACTCTTCATAATTTTACTATAGGAAAATTAAACGGGCATAAAGCATCACTTCATAGGAGACCCTTTCACCATTTACTTCAACTGTTAAATATAAATTTTCCTTCAACGTTTTAAAGCACCTTAGGCGTTGCAAAATGTTATCTTAATTTGTTTTTATATGAAAGTTTATTATTCGGTTTATTTTATTTGGTATTTATTATTATTCGTAGCACTTATTGTTATAACATTGTGAAAGATAAACTGTTTAACAATCTACCAACAAATCATGGGTGATTTGTTGACTTGGCTTGACAATGACGGCCAGATCGACAAATGGCGACAGAATCCAGCCAGCTTCAAATGGCGCCAGTTGAGGGTAAAATTAATTGATAAGGCCCTTCTAATAATTATTAGAAGGGCCTTTAAATATTACACTAGAAGTGCTAGAACTTATGATTTCCACCACAAAGGGCCAAAATAATTTAGGCACATAGATAAACGGAAGCGGTGGGACATTACCGGGCCCTCAGGAATATCCTTGTGTGCCTAAAACGGAACTTTAATCTATTAACGGATAGGATAATGGATTTAGGAAGCAATTTAAAAGGAAGTAAGAATAAACAGTTTGGTCAATGGTCGTGCAGAAATAACCACTGAATGGCCGAACAATTTAAAAGAGACACTTTAATTATTACATTAATAACAATAACAACAGAAGTATTTCTCCACTAGTTATAATAATAAAAAAACCGGCCAAGTCCGTGTTCCTGCACGCACACTGTAGGGCATACATAGAGTATTTCAGTTTTCTACAGCAAATATAAGCTATTTTTGCGGATGGTTAACTCAAAACAGAATATTTGAACACTTCCAACCAAAAATGGTTTGAATCAGATAGATTCAAACCATTTTTGGTTGGAAGTGTGATTTAAAATGTATGATGCTACAGACCACGGACAGACAGGCGTCAAACTTATAACATTTCTTGTTTTTCAAAGTCGGGGGTTAAAAAGTCATTATTAGTACATGCTCTGTTCCAAACCAGCATCGTACAGCCAAATATCAGCAACTATACAAAAACATAATAATGATAAAAAGTTACGACTAAAAACTAGTGCGGCTTATAAATCAGTCGATTCACCCGCCATTAGCTACATTTATTACTATTGTCCAATTTGTGACACTTCGCATGACTACACATAAGCCGACTTCAAATAACTGGGTCACAGGCTGACAAAAACAAATGGAAAGTAACGCACCAGCTATTTATTTTTATGTTAAACAATGTTATTCAGGTTAAGCCATAAGGCTACTGAGCCAAATGGCATTTTAATCCTCATGAAGAAACGCCTGACAAAAAATAAATGGATTAAGCGCAAATTCCCGCGCCTGAAATTACTTTTGACCAATTTAACAAGTTACGACTTGTTTCAAACCAGATTTAACCGGTTGCGAACCGGATCAGGGAACATCAGTAAACAATTTCCTAGGAGGAATACACTTTAATAAAGCTTTGAAGACGCAAATGGAATAAAACATAATGAAGTAAAGAAAAATAAAATATTTTAAGTTCTCGCCTGCAAGAGCCACGCGATCCAATTTCGACCCTTCAAAGTTCTTTGATCATGAAATTGGTTTATGTTTTTTTTTTTAATGAATATTTGATTTAAATATAGAAATGGAGGATTTGTGAAAATATCATGTTGGTATACTTGGTATCTTGTTCTTAGATCTCGCTAATTAAATTACTTTAATAAAATCAGTTTATTTTTACCCGACTGCGAGACGCAAAGGAGGGTAATGTGTTTATCAGTCTATGTATGTATGTATGTATGTTTGTTTCTATGTGGCGTTCTAGAGACCTAATGCGTAGGCCGATTTTGATATTTCTTACGTCAATCGATTCGTCTTAACCTTGCGAGTGTCACTAAAGACATAACAGTAATCAAAATTCACCATAGCGACAACCAGACGCCATATTGTCAAAATGAAAAAAAAAAAGTTGATGAACTATATCAAGTGGGGTGTCGTTGAATAGGTATTTTAAAATCATCTTTAGGTTCTTTTTATCATTTTTCATTTTAAATAATAGTTTAGGATATATAACGATTTAAAGTTGTTTAACAAAGCAATCATTCTCGCTAATTCTTACTTATTGATTTAAGTTTTTATTTCAAGTATTAACGATATACAAACAAAAAACAGTGAAAAATGGCCGATTTTTGGCGTCTTCAAAAAGTGTGTTTTCCTCAAAACCTATCATGTGGGGTATCAAAATGAAGGGCTCGAAAAGAAGATTACGAAAACATACATTAAAAACTAAAAAGTGAAAAATAAAAATAGTAAATTAAAAATTAAAAAAACCCGACTGCCAAAAAACAACTAAAAAGTTTAAAACAAGAGCACTTTTCAAGCAGTCTGATGCAGTTGGTGGCATAAAATCTAAGATTTAACACAAATAATTGCCACCAACTGCATCAGACTGCTTGAAAAGTGCTCTTGTTTTAAACTTTTTAGATGTTTTTTGGCAGTCGGGTTTTTTTATTTTTTATTAAATTAATGTAATATTGGCAGAGTTAAATATTTATGTGTAAATGAATTTGACCTAATTAATTTGGAGTTGTCTCTTACTAAAAACTTTGCTTTTGAATTTATTTTAATAAATAAATAATAAATTACAGTGTAATTCTCATAATAAAAATAGACAATAGCAGGCTCATTACATTATAAAGAAAGAAACAAAAACATTTACAGAATCAGAAATAAAAAACCGGCCAAGTGCAAGTCGTACTCGCGCACCGAGGGTTCCGTATCATTTTTGGACGTATAAAGTGAAAAAAACCGGACCGCATAACTAAGTTTGTTTGTGAACGAATTTTGATGATTTTGAAAAAAACTGTAGTAGTTAGGAACATCGTTTTATTTTTGGTGCAATATTTGGATCAATTCCTATCAACTCTAATTATTTCAGATTTTTCGCTCCGCAAACTTCGGAGATAAGGGGGGGGGAATGGTATTTTTTCAGACATTTTTCATCATATGTCGAAAACTGTGAGACATAAAATTAAATAAAAATATATTTTGAAATATGTAAATCAAGCCCTTTCATATGATATGTCACATGACTTATTAACCCTACTTTGAAATTTTTGACCCCCCCTCCGGCCCCTTTTGCAATGAAAATAAAAATATTTTTTGACTTTTTTCATTTGCAATAAAGTTGGACAAGCATTTTTTATAACTGTTCCAAATTTCAAGTCGATAGCATTAGTAGTTGCTGAAATAAGCAGGTGTGACAGACAGACAGACAGACAGACGAAGTCGCACCATAAGGGTTCCTTTTTTACCATTTTGGTACGGAACCCTAAAAAGAACCTTCACTGCGACATTCCTAAGAATCAATTACATTAACAAAATTCTAAAAAACCTTTAGCAACAAAACGTATTTACTTTTACCCAATCCCTCACTAGTATCGGAATCCCAAATTAAAATGTTCAATTAACCCAAAAACGCCGCACGAAAAACTTCGACACGAATTTATCTGAAAGTTCTCATTAAATTAATCCTTTATTCAAACGAATCCCGCTACACGTATGTAATCAGCTTGCAGGACGTTACAGGGCTGCTACGCACAGATTTTTATCAAAATATCTATACTAAAACTGTGCACGGCTCGGTAACTATATAGCTAGGTACTGTAAGAAATAAGGCTTATTATGTGATTGGCTAAAATTGTTTAACGCCGCCTACTTTTTGTCTTGACTTTGATTCATAACTTTGATGCTGAGTATTATTACAAAATGGTCAAGATTTCCACAGTTTTTACATTATTGCATATTTCAATATTTAGTCGTGCCTCGAATTTTGAAGCCTTTAAGAAAAAAATACATTAAAAAAACAAGGCAACCCTGACATTGTCTAACTCCGCGGAGATTATAGCGGAAATTGCACCGGGTACGTATGTCCCCGTGTAGAGACAGGGTTAATTAACTACATGACGTCGTTATAAAATTGCAGTATTGTACATGTACAATACTGCGCTCATTGTTTGGGAAAAGATCTTTATTTTTTGCGCGTTATTCTATTGATCACCATACTTCTGTTTCAAGTATGGTGACCAATAGAATAACGCCCAAAAAGCATAGGTATTATTGTTACTGTTAGTTGTATTCTTAAAACCTACATAGTAATCAAATATAAAAGGAAAAGTCCAGGCCCACTCACTGACTGATTCATCAACTCCAAACTTTTGGACCTAGAAAGTTGAAATTTTAGACAAGGTCAAGGCCAGATTTTTCACAATTTCCACGGAATACAGTCCACGGGGACGAAGTCGCGATCAAAATCTAGTAAGTATTAAAATTCAAACTAAAAACATACCGTACTAAATAAAGTAAAAATCTCCTCCTACATTAAATTATGCCTGATATTTTCAGCTTTCAGCGCTAAGGCTCAGACCTCAGATCATAGAAACAAGGGAGATGTGCCAAGGCGCTATTGAGCTTGACGCTTTCATACGGTCACATTGACCGTATATAAAAAGTACACGCTGGCGACGAACGGAACACGATCGATGATATAAATACAGTGTTTTAGTTTAGTGCTAGTGTTGAGAACCTAACGATTAACAGTGTTAGATTGAGGGTGTGTTGAAATTTTTAATGTGTGGGAGATCTTTATATTCACGAAGGGCGCTTGTAATTGTGTTAAAAAAATGTACTAAAAGTGGCGACAGTTGTTCCCGTACTAATTTGCTATGATGGCATATCTCCTTGTTTCTATGATCTGAGGCTCAGACCTAATTAAGCAATTCTATGAATAAATAAAACACCATTTATTTTCCCCTTGACAATACTCGTGTTTCTTTGTACTTCGGATTATTTCTCCTTTATTAATTTACTTCATATTAACGTCAATTTCTTAATTACGTTATCAGTCAGAACAGAAGTGATGTTATTAGTTTGATGAATGGCCTTCTTGGACCCAGGTGCTTGGATAAAGTTCTAGAGTAAGTTCATACTGGATAGTGCTTTTAAACTCGATTATTACAAGTTGGAAAGAAAATTAATTTGAGGATTTAGTGTCGCTGGTGCGTTAAGACTGGTTTTATTTTTTGAATATTTTATGTAATAGAGCGATGTGGGGTTGGTATTTTATCGACGATACATTTAGGCTGTCTTCAGACTACGCTATACTATTAGTATAGCGCATGCTATATAGTATCGATACGTTTAGGTTCAAAGGGCGTAACCACTATTTTGAAAACAATGAGATTTCAGCCCAAAGGTATATAATATTAGGATCAAATCCCATTTTTGCCAAAATGGTGGTTACGCCCTTTGAGCCTAAAGGTAGCGGTATGGCGCGCCCTACGAAGCCATACTATATAGTATAGCACAGTGTGAACAATCCATAAAAAATAATGCTATATAGTATAGCGTAGTCTGAAATGAGCTTTAACGTATATACCTCTGAATTTATTGATTTAAATGGTTGTATTTCTTTTAACTAGTTATAAAGTTACATAGTCTGTAAGGCATATTCCAGTTAGTCTACATTCAATGAGTAAGTAGTAAATCTAGGTGTACCAATTTTGTAGGCGTACGATAGAAACAATTCCTCCTACGGATTCTTAATGTCATAAATATTTTATTATTTCCTATTTTACTTGATTCTATTGATTCGTAGTTATTCAAGTTTAGTACTTTTGTGTTTGTGGTCAATTTACGTGTTAAAGAAGCAAAATTAAAAATATATTGTTTTCTTTCATGGAAAAACACACGGTCTGTTTATTTATTTACGTTAAAAAATGCATATTGCACCACACTGGCTCCGTGTGGACTGCAGATCACTGCATAACAAGTTTGGCGCGTCATCAGCAATTTATTTCAATACTCTATCTCTATCTATCTATCCTCTTCGATCTCAACTCGCAAAGCATCATAGTTACACAAGTATAGCTACAAGCTTATAATCATAGACGCTTTGAATTTACTGCAACCATTACGTCACGGATCATTAGGCAACACGGCCCAATAAATTTCCGACTACCAACCAAACAACAATACAATCAATTCCTTTGAATTTTGCAAAAGGTTCTGACTTTCAAGTTAGAAAGTTATGAAACTTCAGCTTACTTAATAATAAAGTTCGTCGACGGGAAATTCAATTAATTTATCGACACCGAACGAATAATGGGGCTTAACTAAAGTTTTTAATGGGCGCCGTCACAGACTCCGGTGATTGAAAACGGGAGCTTAAGGCCTTACATGCGTTATGTTAATTACTGGAGAGATAATTGTTTTTTTTTTAAACCTGACAATTACGGTCGTTCGGTTGTTTTCAAAATGCTTGTGCTAAATAGCGCTGATCATGCGTCATGTGTCATGTTCGGGAACGGGCCTCGTGAGTCGGACTGGTCATCTTTCGACTGTCATTGTACACTTTTGATCTGAGGTACCTCTAAGATACCTAATTATTTATTTTAAATCTTTGTATACAGTTTTTTACATTTTGCCTATTTTTTTTTATTACAGTTCGCTCAAGTTAATGTTACCATGAAATTATAATAACTTGATTTAAAATAGTAACCACGGGGTTACAAGCTTCAACTTTCGGATTTATTAATACCCTGACAATTTGAATGTACATAAAACAAATGCTTTGACTTTGATTGAACAGAATGACATAATATTTTATACTACCTATCAGCTGTTTGCCACTGGTTTATTTCATAGTTAAAATTGACTGAAGAAACGATTTACATGAAACTTTAGGTACCTACGTTGATATATAAAAAATAAGATACATAGAATGTACAAAGCTATACCACACAACCGTTTTGTGATATTTGACGATAACGCTGAAATAATAAGTAAATAAGCCGATAATTAATCGGCTTTGGTAGCTCAGTTAAGGAAACGTCACTAATTAACCCATATTCAATAACTATCATTACAGGCTTAACTTCCAGCGTTATTAAGGAAAGCCAAAGAAATACGTACCATAATTTTCTTTACCATGATTATATATTTTCCTTCCGCCGTAAAATACTGTCTGGCTCCAGATTTCGCATAAAAAGGCAAAATTGTTCCTGAGTGTGACCCATATATAGTCAAAGTTTTCAGCTGACCAAAAGAATAAAAATGATGACTTCTTCTGCTTGCAAAGTTAACACAAAAGTTTGGACTACTTTTACAAACATATGAAGTAAAACCTGTGATTATCATAAAAAAGTTTTGTCTGTGTAAATGGTTGTAGGAGAAACGTAAAAGACGTGAAATGTATCAATTGCTTAAGATTTTGGTCAAGCCATAAAACTAAGGAATGGAAGAACTCATCATTAGCCTATTATATAGAATACTTAGCTTACAGTCCATGGTGTTGGTAACAAATAAGCTTAATTAGTATGTTAATTATATTAAAATATTTTATGGCTATGTTCTCTCAAATCCACAAAAATGTCTTGTCAAATACTTTGTTGTCGTGCACTTTGGACTTGTACGGCAAAGTATGCAGTAAGTAACACACATTACTAGACCAATAACTTACAAAATTTTCCTAGTGAACTCCAAAGCCTGACCAATTACAGATTTCCCAATTGTGACAAAGCAAACCCAGTCCACGAACATCAAATCACAGACTGTTCGAAATGTAATTCCAGACCAAACAGAGTTTCACAGTCAAAAGCGCGTCCGTCGTATCACATTATGTCACCAATTACGTGTTAAAACGGAATAGCCACTATTATGCTATCGTGCCTGCATTACGTGTTCTGTAATCGCCATCGCTAGTAAATTGTTTGATGGTTGATAATTTTGTATTGCTTCTCTATTAAGTGTGGTTATTGTTGACGACTTTTTTTATGTGGTTGTTTTTTTCTTGTATTTTTTGTGGTAAGATATGAAATGAAATGATGTTGAAACTAATGCGGCTTGCGATAGGAGTAGAGTGGTAGAAATTGTCACGTAAGGAAAAAACGTTATGACACCTCCGCCATTCTCTCTCTCCGTCTCTTTTTTGACGGGGATCCCCCGCCGCACATTTTTTAATATTTGTGTAAGTATCCATGTGTCTGTTACGTTTTGTCGCTCTAGCCAAACCGATGTTGATGAGTTACGAGGAAAGCTTGAACTCTGAGGAAGATACTTACTTTTTATAAACTAACTAATAAAATAAAGTGGTAAAGTTTATAAGTTCGTATGTATGAGGTGATCTCCGGAAATACTGATCCGATTCAGAAAATGAATTCACTAATATGAAGCTACGAAAAAATGCACAATTCCTGTGGATGACAGGTGACACGGACGAACTCAGAGGGCATAGTGCCAGTAGGTAAATAAAAAAGATCCCTTAGGATGCGAGTGGAATCACGCGCAACAGTAGTTATAAGTATGGATAAAATCATCTTATTATAGTAAGTAGGTATATCCTTAGGAGTGCTCCCAAAATAAGTATTACAAATGTGGACGCGAAAATTATATTTTCTTTCTCTTTTCCTGACTTTACAATAACACAGAACGACTTACGATCACATTTATAAGTAAATAATATTTTAAATTCCCATTCTATAAGAAATATCATTTTATTAGACAAATAAATTACATTTCGGCTAGACGTCCGCCCCGGTCGGCCGCTATATTTCAAATGAGACTGACTGCATAGGATATTGGAACGGAAATTGACCACGTGACACGACCGGACATGGCGTCATCGAACGTGATATGAACTAGCCAATCAGAACACATTCAATCACAGGGCTGTCCACAAGTTGATTTTGTAATAGTTCTTACATTATTGTGATACCGTTTTATGAAAATAGAATGTATAAAGTATTTATTTTATTATTTCTGTCTTTTGAAAAATACTTAACTTGAATATAGTAATAACATATTTTTTTTATTTTTTTACAGGTACGATCAATATGGCGGTATGGTGTTTGTTGGTAAGATCTAAACTTAAGTTTGTTCAAACGGCTTCTTCTCATAACTTCATAAACAACCTGAATTACCTAGATTTTACTTAAAGACCTGAATTTTCCGAGCAAAACGATCATGCTTTGGTCAAAATTAATATTAAACTTATAATCTAACAAAAATGTAAAAAAATATACTTTCTTTTATTTATTTTCATTTTAAACAATAATTAAACATTCCAAATACAACAAAAAACTAATATGTACACAACTAGAGCATTTTCATATAACATACCTAACATTCACGCGAATGCTCGAATATAAGCCAATGCTTTAACATATTTACAATCACAATCAACAGTGGAAAAGAAAAGCTGTAGGTACATTATTCTACCACACAATAGTGCAATATGCATTGACCAAAGCGTGCCAACCCTAACCCGATCACGTCATTCCGTTATTTAATTAAGGACACTTTAGAAGCACTTTTTCAGGAAAGAAAGGTGAAGTATTGAGTTATTATTGAATTTACACCCACACACGTTTCACAGAGTGGTTCAATTGACTCTCTTACGTCATTTCCTGTACCCTTTAGGGATTATTTCTACTTCATAGGTTATATTTGGCGGGTTTTTGAGGGTTAGCATGGCTGGAATCGAATGAAAGGATCCATTAGTGGTTTGGATGTTTTAGAATGTGTTCTTAAAAAGGTTTAAAGCCTCTGTTACACGTGCGCATTAATGCACGAAAGAATTCGTACTTCAACCAAGTACCTTCTAGCATGTGTGAAGAGCACGTGCTAAGAAAAAGCATGCTTATTCTGAGTGCGATGTACGCAAACTAATGAGCATGCTACTAACGAGCATGTGTAAATAACCTTAATGCGAATCTAATGCTTGAGTCACAGATTTAGAGTAGACTAGATACCGCAAACCGTCCGTCCCAGCGTGCCCGAAAGTTTGGGCCATTCGCCTACTTGCCGCGTTGCTACTTGAGTTTACTTTCAAACGTGCCGGTGAAACTTGCCAGATAGTATCGTTGAAGACATACAAATGCCAAATTGTACCGATAATAACTGTAATAAAGCTCTTATAGGGTTGCCCAAGGCCTTTAAATGACTTGCGCGACAGCATAGTAGGTAGGAAAAAGTGGCACGCTCGTTTTCATACTATTTAGTGAACATGCGGTATCTAGCCTAATCTAAATCTGTGGCTTGAGTCTTGAGTTCGGTTCTGTAATACAGGCCTAAAACTCTAAACTACGTATAGTGATTGGTCACGCGAAAAGGGTCCTGCCGGCCTAGCATGACCACGATAGAAACGGGTTTTGTCTACATACTAATAGACTAAGTGACAGATTGTAGAAACATTTCTACGTTTTATGAATGAAACGGTAGAAATGTTTCTACAATCTGTCACTTTGTCTATTTCTATGTAGACAAAACCCGTTTCTATCGTGGTCATGCTAGGCCGGCTGGAGGGATTGGAAACGGAAAATTTTGTGTGTAGACTAAATTAAAGTTCAAAAAGATCCAAAATCACTTAAAAACAAACGTTTTCAACCCTTCCTGGGCCCCAATTCTGCTATTGCAATAGTGTATGAATGGTGTCATAATGACACCATAACGGTCAAAACCTAAGCGCTCATTGGCTTAGAGTAAGACTATCTCTTTCGTCATTGGTCAAAACGATGTCATTGAGAGACCATTCTGACACGATTATGACAATTGCATTAGCAGACTTGGGGCCCTGATCTCTTTTCGCGTCACTCACAAATATAATAAAATACCGTACCTAAATAAAAAAACTTTAGGTAAATGTACTCGTACATACCGAATGTACAACGTACGTTGGCGCCATGTTTGTAATTTTGTATTTACCGGGCCTTCGAGTAAAAAGGCGGTTTAGTTTGTAAGCTGTACCTACAATAGCGCAGTTTACAATGAATTACTCGTTTCTATAGCTTTTGTGCGCAATGAATGGGTCATTTTCGAGTTAGTAACAGTTTGATTTCCATCGCTGTATTTCTATAGAAAACTTTCATGAAAGTGCCACAATGTATACAATAGAAATATATCACAACTGTGAATCTGCTTTATTAAAAGTGTTGGTTTTTCAGACAGAAGGGGACAAAAATAAACTAAAACATTAGTATTATTTTCGGGTTTTCACTACCCTTTATGCTACGGGATTAGGTACCCAACTTGTTTTTTAACCGTTAACAATTTAAGACGATACCAGCAACTGCTAAAAAGTTCCCTCGTACGGTGACTATCCTGGCTGCAGCATCAGATCATTTCGACCAAGAAAATGCATGCCATCAGAATTGAACGAATATCAATACAAAGTTTCATCGCGATATTAAACTAAGAGGAATTTGTCCAAAATTAAGTTACAATAATAGCATCTCGACATCTAATAGATAAAAGATTGTAAAAAATTATGTGTGTCACGAAATATTGTTATTACAAAAATCGTTTCGCTAGTTCGATGATATCGATAAACATCAAAAAGTCTAATTTCGAACATTCCCTCCATATAATTATTTAAACAATAATAATTTCCCCATTATTAGGGGTTAACGGAGCCACAAATGGACCAGTAAGTAACCCAACGCTGTTTGTCTTCAGGACTTTCACGGGAAATCTATTTTCTAGAAAATGGGTGAAAATTTCAAGCGCCCTGGGTGTGCTTTGAATTCGCAATCGTCCGGGGTTTGTTTATTAGCAAAGTTGCCGGACCTGAGGGTTTTTTAAGTTCTACGTTTTCAAGGATTGTTTGATACGTTTTCTGCAGTTGAATTTGATGGGATTTTGGTTGTAAACTCAGTGAAAGCGCTGATTTTAGGAAAGAATGTGTCGAAAATATTATGACTGATTTTTGATTGATAATACCATTGATTTCTTATTTTATTGTTCCGTAGGGAATATCAATGCCATTACTAGGCCTACGATGTCTGTCCGTCCGTTTTTCCAGCACAGGGCTGTATCTTGTGAGCCGTAAGACAGAATACGTGTAAATATAGCCTCTATAATGGCAAATAATAAGAACTATAAAAAGTCAAAACCTAAGCCCATTCAACCGGAACGGAACCCACAGTGCACGAGTTCGACTCGCACTTGATTCGTTACTGGATACTTGGCTGGATTAGACTAAGATTTTTATTCTAATTCCTAATAAAAAAAGTACGAAAACACCGTTGGGCCAAATAGATACCTACATAGTACCTTATTCTGTAATTTTCTTAAGACTAATTTCTATTGCACTTCTTCGTCACTTAAAACTTTTAACCCTAGAGAACCGATGATCAAACATACGTATCCAAACCGAATCGTAGGAGACACCAACTTATAACTTAGTTGAAGTTCAACTTGAGACCCTAGCTAAGTGGCTATCTAGAGTTTAATAAAAGTGCATTAGACCAGTGAACCAACGTCTGGTCGAACCCACTTTGTGGTAGATTGGTAGTTTATTGCGTTAAGTACTGAGTGGCACCGTCTGTGCTGCAGACAGCATTCGTTCAAATCTCAGATCATAGAAACAAGGGAGCTTGACGCTTCGGTTTGACCACATCGGTCGTAATAAAAACGTACACGCTGGCGAGGAATCGAACACGATCGATGATAAAAATACAGTGTTTTAGTTTAGTGCTAGCGTTGAATGACGATTAACAGTGTTAGATTTAGATTGAGGGTGTGCGGAATTTTTTATGTGTGGGAGATCTTTATATTAACCATCACATACACTTTACAGGACACTCTGATCCTTATCGTTATCACAAACCTAAAGCGCGTGACCACGGGACATTTATATGACCCTCCCCAGCGTCGCACGGGTAGTTTTTTTTAATACCCCTAATTATTATTTTTTGATGTCTCTATAACATAGGAGTTTCATAGAACCTTCCAACCCTCATTTCACCCCCTAAGGGGAAATGCCTACACCCTAAGGAACCTACCTGCTCGATTTTGACGTGATAAGTTTGTAGGCCTTATAGTTACCTATGTATTTTGTAATATTATACCTAACACTATTCAAAAATTAACTGTTCCATACAAAAATCTCCAAACCAATCGACAAAATGTATGTAACAGCTGTTTTTCTCATGATTTCGGGTTAGTCCCGTAGTTAATCAAACTATTATCGAATATTGAATCACCCAGTATAGGTTTGATTGATTGCTTGATTGATAAATATAGATACTAGGTAGGTACATTAAAAGTCTCATACCCGTTTTCACCAACACTAGGCACACCTAAGTGAAATGTCTAAATATTAAAACGATTTACCTAGCGCAAAAAAACATGTCACCAATCACTAGGCGATAATAGAGTATCCATGGTTGTCCCCTAGTAGTTGGTGACATTTTTTTTGCGCTAGGTAACTTTTTTTAATATTTAGACATTTCATTTAAGTGTCTCCTAGTGTTAGTGAAAACGGGCATTACCATTACAAATCCTAGACTACAATTTAACCGTAATCCGGGCACTAATGCAATATCCATGCCGAATGTTCAATACCAATGTTATCGCCAACATAAAAGGTGTTTTACTGCATCTGGTTATAAAAATATGCCATTATTTTATGCTTTATGCCACCATAAAGTTTATAATAAACGAGCGATAGTAAAAAGTGCACTAAAACCTTCATATCGCGTGCCTGGTAAATGCCACTTATGATTTTATCCTGGATGGTTTTAACGCGATTTTTAAGCACCTTTCGGAGTCCGGATTAGAGGTAATTTTTGAGGTATTTTTATGATCTTTGTTCGGTTAAGCTATGTATTTTTAATTTTATTTTCTAACATCCACTAATTACAACAGAGAGAAGATTTGATAAACCTTCGTTTATCAAATCTGTTGTATTTAGTGGATTTCACGGTTTATAATTGCAGTTAATTGCTGAAAAGTGTTTTGATTGAATCGTTTCACATAACGCTACATGAGAGGTTAAATATGTTTCAACAAATTATCATCATCAGCCATCACTTTTACAAATTACCTATTCGAATCAAATATTGATATACTTTTAAAATGTTTTTTGATAGTCAACATAATCTGACACACGATTTAACCCTGCCTAATCCGTGCCAATTCACGCAAAAAATCAAAGTTGACAACCATTAATACACGAATATATTCGAGCAAATAATTTTTTTCCAAGAGCCTTTTTATAAACCCATCGCAAAAGCAAATGTATATAAAAGGTTTACATGTCCCGCCTGAGTTGCGATGAAAAATTCATAGGTGAATAATCTTCAGTTCGCCCGGACTTGTACCGATGCAAACTCTCCAAGGATTAAGTAAAATCCGGTCCACATATTTTAGATTTCTATTGTTGGTGATTTTATATGTTAGGTATTGATTTTTTTTGTTTTATGAAAATGTGAGAGCGATTGTTTGAATTGATTAAACGTTTTATGGATCCTGTAGCTGTCAAATATTTGATAAAAAAATCCATGGGTCTATTGAAAACCTCTAAAAACATTCAGATACTTTAAATACTAAGGTATATGGTATGTATGTAAAACAAGCAATCGATATTTTTTTTTCCCACAACACCGAAATGCTATAAGAAAAATATTTGAATGTTCAAATAAAAAAAATATATATACGTAATTTAAATTTTACAAGCATAATTTATAAACGGTCAATTCTAAATACAAGTATTTAAATATGCTAAGAATTTGAATTGAGCAAGCTTTTGACAATACAATAGTACATTAACACGTTCGATGCACACGATACTCAAGAATCGCTTATTCCAAGTATCCGACACGTATTATGCATAACAAAATAAATGTTATGATCAGATATTTATGTAATATATTCAAGAGATGAATATTGATTAGTATTAATTATTAATTAATTGTTCAAAAATAGGTCATAGTATTTATAGCACTAAAAAGAAACTTAATTTAATGGCATGTGCCATCATATTTTTTAACCATGTCGTATGATTACAGATCGGATAATCGGATGCATATTTACCTAAACATTACTTTTAATTCGACGAAAAAATAATGTGGACATACCTTTCAGATTTTTATAATATTTGATAAATACTTACTGATTATTTTATTAATTTGATAATATTTCATTAATGTGTTGTTAGTACGATTTCAATGTGATAGGAATGTATGTTGGTAATGTTTGCATCAAGTCAGAGAAAATTGTCCATGCTATATTATATACTTTTACGAACAACTCCAACTGTTATTAATAATAATAATATTATTACTGAGACGAAATATTTTAAGTTTTTAAGATAAACAATAAATTTATTCAGAGGCATGTCCATATTATTGTGGGAAAAAGTGAAGTGTAGGTAAATATGCATCCGATTATCCGATCTCTACTTATGATACATTTATCATTCATCACATTTATTACACCATTGTTACATGTCTCATTATGTGATAGTTGAAATAGTGGCCCGAATAATAATTTCATACTAATTTAACGGTTACTTACTGCCTTGTACAGACGGTTTATTACACCTGACCCTATCTCACTATAAACATGAAAAAAGATAGAGAATGCTATAAATGAATTTTCCGAAAAACTTGCGTATAAATTCAGAGAATACGTATAAAATCATATTCTTCCCACAAATCCTAGCGAATGCTATCATTTTTAAACGTGTAATATAATTCGTGACACCTATGCATTCCAAATATGTCTGCAATAAAAGCGGCAGCTAAGGCGTTATTAAAATGCATAGGTATCCTATTCCAAGGCACACGGCCACGTCTCTCGTATAAATCTAAGCAGCTCTAATTCTTTGTACAGCCACAAAGAATGTACCGCCATTTTCAACGAAAGATTTGTAACCGCTAAAATTAGACGAATAGAGAAATTATACGAATATACCGTCTTTGTCATGTAGCGGTGAAAGGGTTAACGTTCCTGCTATATTTTTTAATGTAAGAAAGTTTATAGAGTGTGGAAGCTTTTTCAAAGGTTTTTGAAGCTCGAATGTAAATTGTATGAAGTTTCATCAAAATCCGTTCAGTAGTTCTGGCATGAAAGAGTAGGTACTGTAATAAACATATTTTTTTTTATTTTTTTATTATAGGAGGCAAACGAGCAGACGGATCACGTGGTGGTAAGTGATTACCGCCGCCCATGGACACTCGCAACACCAGATGAGTGCGTTGCCGGCCTTTAAAAAAGTGCTCTTGCCTTGGGTATTGTTGAGCGCAGTTTTGCCCCCCCCACAACAATGGATTTATCAACTGCGCCATCATGGGGGGAGGGGGCCTCCTGTACCCTCACTCACTCGGCGAAGTTCGACGCAAGCGTCGTTTCATGCCGGCTTTCTGTGAGGCCGTGGTATTACTCCGGTCGAGCCAGCCCATTCGTGCCGAAGCATGGCTCTCCCACGGTCAAATATACTTACATCCTTACAAACTTTCGCGTTTATAATATTAGTAGGCACTTCCTACTAATATTATAAACGCGAAAGTTTGTAAGTTTGTTAGTAGGATTGTAATTAGTGTTACTTATCCAATGCATACAAAACGTTTTATTTAAACCATATACGACACCTGCACAATCAATTTGGAACAGCGTAAAACCGTATCCAACTCGGATTTGTTTTAACGTATCAGCTATAGCGATCATTGTAAATTTAAATCGGAGATTATGTACGGAACCATTTCCTATTTGCATGTATTGTTCTGATCCCTGGTGTTAGTATTGATTAATTAAAGTTTATGGTATTGTTTACCGTTAGAGGCAACCATGGAATGAATAAGCATGGCTGTGGGATTTGTGAGCTGGACTTTCTGTTTAAATATTTATAAACGATTGCTACATAATATTATCGTTGGTTCCTTTTCTCGTCGATGTAATTAGTAGAGGCAAAAGAATAGGTACTTACAAATGCGTAGGTACCTAACTTGTTTTCTAATTATATCGGGTCTTTTCACACACACAGAATCAAAATATCAGTATTTTGAACCTCGATGTTTAAAAGTCCCGATATAATTAAAAAACATGTGTACAATTTGCGAAAGTTTAAAAACTACAATTACTACAATTACAATTACAACTGATAATTTATTTGAAATTAAAAATAAATAAATAAATGTCCTGAAGTAACTTATTGGCAGTTTATGAATAATACACATGATTAAAACCGTTACTACATAGTACTCGCATACAAAAAGCATCTTGTCATTAAATTAATTAATTAACATAGTGCCAGTGTGCTATGGCGGCATTAATTACGAACCAAATAACTGTATGGTCTCGATAGGCCTTTATTTCTATTTCTTGTCTGCGTAGGTATAAATAGGGTAAACCTAAACATACTCGTAGTATCTACCAAAAAAGTGAAAAAGAAAAATACCCCGATTCCCCCACCTTTACCAAATTTCCATTCATAATTTTTACCTCGCCAGTACTTTGTAGAATCGCCGACAAAACGCTGAAGAAGTACCCTTCGTACCCCACTTGCTTTTGAAAAACATATTTTTGTTATGATCCAACAAAATAAACTCAATCATGCAGTAGGAGGGTGACTTTTACCCTCTCCAGGAAATCAATTTCGTTAAATATTTATTTTATCTTTTTATTGGCGGATATGACGATATTATACTATGACTAGACTTTTGCCTATGACTCCGTCCGCGTGCACTGTAGTGTAATAAATTGACCATACCTTGTATAGCCGTGAATTGTGATCTATGTCGTGCAACTCAGTAAAACATGTACTATCATTTAATTTAATTGCAATATCGTCGGGTATACTGCAAGATTGCGGCAATTGTTCTACTGAGTTTCAAGATCGATTTATAGATCTCAACTCACGGCTATACAATTGCAGCAAGAAATTGCCAAAAACTAGTTTAGTTTAGGGTGGGTAGTACGAAGAGGTCATGCTGTATCTCTGATTCATCCCACCGGAATTAGATGAAATGTGGCTTAGATGTTAAGTTGGACCCCAAGCTACGAGCTAAGATATAATGAAAAAGTTTTATTTCATCTAGTCAATATACAGATTTATGTACAAAAGGAAAGAAAAAAATAAAACTTATACCTAAGTACCTAATTATCTTTAAATTCTAAAACAAACTAAATGGCATCAAAAAATTCCTCCGCATCGCTGTCAACTGGTAGCGTGCCCAAAAGACTGGCGGCATTGCCACGTTGTATGGCAATGCTTAATCTAAAATATATTGTGCCTTATAAATAAACGTAAGCGACATCGTTCCGTCTATTTTAAGAGCGACAATCAACAACCAAACTTTAAAGTGATGGTCGTTATAAACTCCTAACAACGTATTTAGGTACTATTCAATTTTCTTCAGGAAACTTGGTCGACATTGCCGATAAAAATAAGGGCTGATTTTTCTTTTGCATCCAACAGAATCGGGCGAAACAAAATGCCATGCTTAGTATATTATTTTTTGTACATATGAAATGTACAAAAAATAATATACTAAGCATGACATTTATGTATTTTTATTTCTAAATCAGTTGAAAAGGGTCAATGCTGAAGACTCATAAGATACCTAACTTAGTTGAAAAACATAATAATATGTCTCCTATCTACCTAGACGAATGTCTTAAAATTGCTAATATACTTCTAATCATGCTAAATCAAATTGATATTCTGTAACATTTAGATACATAGTAACTTAATTTTCTAAATGGATCATGCGGACATACTAAAAAATAATCAAAAATCGACTGCAAAAAAAACAACTAAAAAGTTCAAAACAAGATCTACTTTCTAAGCAGTCTGATGCAGTTGGTGGCATTTATTTAAACTTTTATCGATTTCTTACAGGCAACCATAACTCCAACCATTTTAATAACGTACCTTCTAAAACAATACGACTTACTAAAATTGCTATAAATTATCGCTTATGAAACTAATAGCACACTAATAGTTTATGAACTTAAACGCAGGTGGCGCTTCCTGCCGAACCAGTTACGTAGAAGTATAAAAAAGCCTTCATGGAAACCAGTTACGAAACTCCAGTTTCCTAGACGGCCGAAGCGAAAAGTAGACTGAAAAAGTTACCTAACTGCTAGTTTATAGTTTCTTTTTACTAGATATTATCGTTAGTTTTAGCTATTTATGACTAGATAGCTCAATAACTTCAATCAGCTTATCTTACTTAAGTGTATGCGGAACTAGTTTTTCAAATTAAAACCATCTTACACTTTATAACCTGATGTTCTTGTTTTTATAAATTGTATTGTAGGTTACTATGATGGACTTTACGAGATTAACATAGTGCAGATGCGATCTAAAGCTTCACAAAGTAAGAGGTAAAAATTAACCGTATAATACTGTTGCGCTATAAAACGACCCAAGATCAATGCAATTTATTACATCCTTAAATTAAGTTGTATATTTTTGGAACTAAAATGTCTCAACGATAAAGCAGTACGTATCAAGATCATCCAACCGATTGTAACCAATAACATATCCCCAAAAACTATCCCATAGTGGATGGCAAGAACGTAACGTTCCATTAAGCCCCTATTACTGTCAATACCATCATCCCGGTTGACCATTTGTCACCGACGGTCGCCACGCCTCTGCCGTGTCCGCACTTTCTGGATTCGACCGGATTAAACCGCTTTCGGGCGGATTTTGTGAGAAGTTTTTTGAATAATCTGGTAGAGAGGAAATGTGGCTAGAAATGTGTCCTTTTTGCGTTTGTGAATCGGTAAAGTCTTTTTTCTTCATACGTCACATTTATTTATTTATACACCAGCTATGCCCACGCCTTCGCCCACTACGTTCTTAAATTTCTGATAAGAAAATTGGCTCTGACGATATTCTGGACTAAAAACATCAAAGCACCCAACTTTTCTGTTAATAGATGAGATGAGATTCATACCCACTAGTTTACTAGTAGTAACTACAACTAAGAAAGTACCTGTGTTTATTGGTTTCTCCTTCTTTCACGTAGCAACGGAACAACAGATCGTTATGATTTTGCATAGAGATAGTAGGCAACTTTTTATCTCGGTAGTACCTACGTTCCTGTGGGAAAATTACTAACCTCTACGCGGGCAAAGCCCGGGGCAAAAACTAGTAATAGGTATTTAATTTAACGTAGCACTTAGCGGATGAAACAAAAACCATCAAATCAACATTGTCAATCAATACACATAATTATAATATCACTAGACTTTTGCCCGCGTCTCCGTCCGCGTGGACTACAGTAGAATGACCAGTTTAAATGACCTCCGTAGGTAGGGTGGCTAGTACTTCCAAGAGGTCAAGCTGTATCTCAGGTTCCTCCTATCAGAATGAGATAAAACGTGGCTTAGATTTTAAGTTGGATCCCAAGCTGGCTCCCAAGCTCCCAACTGAACGGATTTTGATGTGGTTTTCACAGTTCGATAACTGTGAAAACCACATCAAAATCCGTTCAGTACTTTTCGCGTAATGCGCACACAAACAGAAAAACAGACAAAAATTAAAAAAAAAATATTTTCGGGCATAGTTACGTCCCAGTACCCTATCCCGACTGTTTTTTTCTGGAATATCTTCAATGTACAGACACAGCTTGTTTACAATTTTATAATAGTATGGATAGAAAAAGTAATATGTTTATCATCGAACCTGCAAATTCAACTGGCACTAATAAATTAGAATGCCTATTTTTGCCAAAACAGAGCAACCTGTATATTACACCGTCCTAAAATAAAACATCACTGGAACAGCCTGCGAACGTCTAAAATACAAACAAGATTACCTCGAAAACAACTTAATATCGTCTTCAAACTTCATGATAAAAATTACGTTATGCCAAAAATATTTAGGTATGACGGGGGTAGAGCGACACTCTTTGACCCACTTTGCAACTAATTCATTTTGTGGAAGGCTTTTGTGAAAAATAAAATGTGCCGCTGTGTTATGATCGCAATTGTGACGTTTTTGAATTATGCATAATTTTTGTGTAGGTATTTAAATGTTATTACTTATTATGTTTAAAATTGTATGTAGTATCTTTTTTAATAAACTTAAAACCTTATTGTGCAGAAAATAAAATATTATGGGCCTGTTTAATATTAAAATTATGTTTATTTTATTTTATTTTATTTTATTTTATTTTATTTTATTTTATTTTATTTTATTTTATTTTATTTTATTTTATTTTATTTTATTTTATTTTATTTTATTTTATTTTATTTTATTTTATTTTATTTTATTTTATTTTATTTTATTTTATTTTATTTTATTTTATTTTATTTTATTTTATTTTATTTTATTTTATTTTATTTTATTTTATTTTATTTTATTTTATTTTATTTTATTTTATTTTATTTTATTTTATTTTATTTTATTTTATTTTATTTTATTTTATTTTATTTTATTTTATTTTATTTTATTTTATTTTATTTTATTTTATTTTATTTTATTTTATTTTATTTTATTTTATTTTATTTTATTTTATTTTATTTTATTTTATTTTATTTTATTTTATTTTATTTTATTTTATTTTATTTTATTTTATTTTATTTTATTTTATTTTATTTTATTTTATTTTATTTTATTTTATTTTATTCTTCAAGCACACATAATATGTACAGAGGCGGACTTAATGCCATTAGGCATTTTCTACCAGTCGACCTTTGGGTGATGCAGAGACAAACAGTGGTAGGTGCAATTTCGAGAATTGATGAATAAATAAATTACATAAAGATATACATACATTTATATATAAATAATATAATTATATACATACACACATATACACACATATTACATATAAATACATATGTAATATAAGATATGCACAAATATATAAAATAAATACACAAAAATATATACTAACTATAGTAGAAAATTAATGGGAAAATATTAGCGCTGTGATGATTCTGCCAGATTCTTTCGAATATGCTCACGAACTTTAAATTTAAATGATAGTCGGTTAGTCGCCATCCTGATTTCCGAAGGGAGCGCATTCCATAACAAAATAGACTGGACAAAGAAAGAACGATGAACGAAGTCAGTACGGTGAGTGGGACATTGAAGAAGACGGTTATGTGAAGAGCGAAGATTTCTATTGTGGTTGGCGCAAATGTACTGAAAGTGGGGGGATAGGTAACTAGGAGAAGTGGGAGAGTCAAGAAAAGAAAACAAGGTGGTCAGCGCCCTTTGCTCTCTGCGCTGGCGTATGGGCAACCACTTTAGATGCGACCGTTGCGCAGAGACATGATCATATTTACGCAGATTGAAAACGAATCGAATGCAGTTATTAAGAAGACGGTCTAGTTTGTTGAGGAGATCTGCATTCAGGTCGAAGTAACACACATCACCATAATCGATCATAGGAAAAATTAAGGCCTGTACAAGCATTGCTTTGGTATTAAATGGCAACAGATTTTTCAACCGATACAGGGCCCGCAGCGTTCCGGTAACCTTCTGGCTGACACTAGCGACCTGAGTACGCCAGCTCAAGGTACTATCAATATGCAAGCCAAGATCCTTGACGTTATCGCTGAATGGAATGATCGTACTGTTGAACAGAACGGGCGGCCAGGTTGTGCTATCCACTTTAGATATGTTACGAGGACTCCCAATAATTATCGCCTGACACTTATTAGGGTTTACTGCTACACCAAATTTATCAGCCCAAGTTTTAATGGCTATCAAGTCCATATTTATTCTGTTGATGGCATCAGGTATTTCATCCAACCTCCCTTGACAGTACAACTGCAAGTCATCTGCATACAGATGATACGCACACTGAAGCTCGGAAGTTAAGAGGTTAATAAAGATAGAAAATAGAAGAGGAGAAAGAATGCCGCCTTGTGGAACGCCAGTTTCTAAATCACACCAACTAGATGAGGACTCTCCAACGTGTACAGACTGCTGACGTTCCAGAAGATAAGAAGAGAACCATTCCAGTGCTTCGGGAGAGACCGTAAGATAGGACAGTATGGCCAACAAGATGTCGTGACTGACGGTATTGAAGGCATTTGAGAAATCGACCAGTACAAGAACAGTAACCTTGGTGTCTTCCAGTCCTGCCCTTATATCGCCAGTCACTTTAAGGAGGGCGGAAACAGTGCTGTGCCCAGGCCTGAACCCAGATTGAAGAGGGCTAATAAGTGAATTACAATGAACAAAACTGGAGAATTGTTTATGGACACAGGCCTCAAGCACTTTGGATAGGAAAGGAAGAATAGAAATTGGGCGGAAGTGGGTAGGAAGAGACGGATTTGAAAGCTTAGGTAGTGGACGAACATAGGCTTTACGCCATAAGGAAGGGAATGCTCCAGAGTAGAGTGAAAAATTTACAATATGGGTTATCGCCGGCAGGAGGTGATCCAGTATAGTTATGATCATACCACGGGTGATATTATCACATCCCACCGCTTTCGACTTAATGGAAAGGATGATCTTTCGAATCTCTCCCGGTTCAACTGGAACGAAGTGAAAAGGATTAGTATGAGGACGCGTTAGACTAGAAATTAAAGATAGAGTTTGTTGTTTGGTTAGACGATCCATGGTAGCGACGGTGGAGAAATGGCGGTTGAGATCGTCTAAGTCAATTGAATTAGGAAGGTCTAAATGTTGCGGTTTGCCGATACCTAGAGTTCCAAGGAATTTCCAGATATCAGCAGAAGAGGAAGAAGCGATATTATCCAGAATGTGGCGGCGTTTAGCATTGCGTATCATCTGGTTGCATCTATTCCTTGCAGTCTTGAATAATGTCCAGTGTTCATCAGTACGATCCCTTTTATGTTTACGGAACGCGCGGTCCCTGCGTCGCATAGCCATCTGAATGCCGTTTGTCATCCATGGCGCCGGAGGACGTTTTAATTTTACTTTTTTGACGGGAGCATGGATGTCATAAAGGTTGACCACAACATCATTGAAGATCGCAACCTTGTCGTCAACTGTTTGGGCTTCCGTCATCGGCTCCCAGTCAATCATAGATGCATCCTCCTTCAGTTTATCAACATCCATTCGTGCAAAACAGCGCCTGTACAGCACCTTGGGTTTGGGTTTAGGAGGTTTCAGGATATAGGAAAGGAAAATCATGTCATGATGAGAAAAGCCAGGAGCGTCATGTTGACCATGTGAGGAAACGAGGGAAGGATTGGAGGTGAGGATCAGATCGAGCCTAGTGTCATCGCTGACAGTGTTGTGATGAGTGGGTTGAAGCGGTAACACGTGCAGACTAGATGACTCGATAAGATGAAGGAGCTTAAGGGATCGAGGGGAATTGTGGGCAAGAAGGTTTGTGTTGAAATCACCCATGATGATGTGATGTGCATACTCCGAACCCAAAGATTCCAGTACCGATTCGAATTCAGTGAAGTAATCAACAGTGGGAGGACAGTAAACAACACCAATAACAGTCTTCGCTCCTTTAACGCAAACTTCAAGAAATATAAACTCAGCAGAAGCAGAATAGTGTGAAGAAGAAGTAGCAAGTATTTTGTAAGAAAAGTCACTGCGAAGATATATGGCTACACCACCCCCTCGCTTGTCAATCCGATCATTCCGAATAAGGACAAAACCAGTGAGGGGGTAAGTGGTTGACAGAAGATGTGGTTTGAGCCAAGTTTCAGAGATCAGGATGGCATGAACGTTGCTGCTATTGAATGCGTCGTACAGCTCGCTGTAATGGCTAGGAACACTTTGTGCGTTGACGTGACACACATTCAACAGCCGATCAGACCTATCATTAAAATTCTGTTGCAGAAAGTCACCAAGGGTGTCACTAAACGAACAAAAACTTTCATTGCTTGAAGATGTAGCAGAATCGTTAGCAGAAAAAAAAGACTCGTCTGACATAAATATATGTGAATAATACAATAAAATATATAAATATATATTAAATTACAAATTTGATGATACTGACACCAACAGTTAACAAGTTTATTGCAGAACGTGCAACTCTGCACCACCCGCCAGCTAACACCAACACTGATAAAATAAGTTAAAATTAAGACGAAACACATTTCTGAACGTACACTTGAAACGTCATTATTACATATGAGTTGACACTTGACAACTTGACACTTTGACAGTAATGTAGGTAAACTAAACTTTTCACATTATTTCGAGCTTAGTGATTTCGAGGGTAAATAATTTTAAGTACTCAATATAGAGAAATGAGAAGTATTATACAGTTGGGGCACAAACAAGAAGAGTAACTATGAGACGGGAAAAATACAGAACGGTAAGTAAAGTTTTTAGAAAGAAAAGAATAGTGAAATTATAAAATAGCAACAGCAGCAACAAGACATCAATAATTATTTACGTGTTGTGTTTTTCAGGCACCCGACAACATCAACACCTCTTCCGCTCGCTGTTGGAGGTACGTCCGGCGCCTTGGGGTACTTCGTCAGCAAGGGCTTCAGCTCGTCGATGGAAGTAGCCTTGTGTCGACTTCCGTCAGACGCCTTAATAAAGATGACACCGTCCTGCGTCCAACAAGACCGCATCCCGAAGTGCTGGCGCGCCTTCCCGAAGACAGATTGCCTGGCCCTAGTTAAGAACTCCTTCACTGATATGGCGGAGCCCCTCAAACCTGTCTTTGCCTTCCAGACTGAGGCCTTGATGTCCGCACTGGTGAACCTAACGAGAATAGGCCGGGGATGTTCCTTGCTGAGGGCCCCAAGTCTGTGGCAGACTTTAATGGAGGATGTTGAGATGTTCCTGAGAGCCAGCTTGGAATTAAGGACATCCATGATTACTGCTGTGCTGTCCTCGTTTTCTGCTTCAGCAAGACCCTGAAAAACCAACGCTTTCCGTCGGTGCCTGGTCTCTAAGCCATCTATTTGTTTGGCACACTCATTAATCTGGCTTCGGAGCAGACCAAGCATGCTAAATATGAGCTCACGGAATGTACGGAACTCATCGGCTATCTTAGCTACTGTGTCCTTTGCTGGCCCGGCGGACTGTATCTGAGCTTCGAGTTCATCCATCTTTTTTAGAAAGTTCTCCTCAAGAGTCTTCTGTGCAGAGAGAACCTCGGCGATTTGAGACATTTTGAGAAGTGAAGTGCAGATCAATTTATTTGTGAAAGTGCAGTTGATGAGCTGGCAGGTGGTGTTATATGAGTGTCTATGTCACATAAATGTGCCACAAACGTGAGTACTCGTTTTTTAACTGCTGTAGACTAAGTACAGGTGTAAACTTAATCGATATTTCACTTATTTGTATTTTAAATAAAATTTTTAAAAATTAACCAATTGTACTTTTTTAACACCTACCCGCGAAATTTATCATGTTTACATTATATGAAGTTTTTCAAACTGTAAACATTACATATCCAATTTAGTAAAATGTATAGTTATGTGTAAAATTCGTAGGTAAGTACTATACATCCAAGTAAATTCAAAATTGTGATAGAATTTGTATGAAATCATCTGTCAAATAAATTAAACGGCACTTATCCACAGGTGGTGAGATCAGCCGTAAAAGTAGTTTTATAGATGTGTGTAAGGAAGAAATAAACAAAATAAAACTAACAAATAAACATCGTAAGTAAGATCAAAGACGGATATACTCAAAGGAAGTTATCCAAACATTGATTGAGATAACAAAACACGTTTCATTATGTTATATTCTTTATTATAGCCACCCGTTTTCCTCAGTAGACTCCAACAAATTGTGTGGGATGGGAACCAGCTGACACATTTTTCTTTCATTTCAGCCTTTGTAAATATTCAACACTCCACTTTGATGTTGCGTATATCCAAACTTCCAAACTAATACTAAAAATGTGAATATAACACTGTCTGTTTGTTAGGTTGTTATTGTAAACCGCTGAACAGATTTTAATGAAATTTGTTATGGACATAGCATAAGCTAACACGGAGCAACTTTAGCTGACTCAACGGTCAACTTTTAAGTTTTCATTAAACCTTATTGTTGCCAATTGCGGCAACAATAAGGTTTTGTTTACGATTACCGCGATTTTAAATAAACTTTTGAAATCATGGTCATCAGTCAGTGTGAATATGGATCTTGAAGAAGCAGCAGTTGTTGTAAAGCAAGATTGACGCTGCGGGGACAGGGAGGGAGTGAAGTCGCTCGACGCGTTGCGGTTGCTGCTCCCCTAGCCAAGTTACTTTTTTGTTAGCGTAGGTATACGCCAAACGCTACGGATAAAATGTATGGAAGTGACATTAGTGAGTCACGTGACTTTTCCGCAGGTTTCATTGCCATACATTTTGTACTTATCGTTTGGCGTGAACTGAACCAGAGGCCCTAGCCAAGCTGCTTTTCTGTTAAGAAAATCAGCTTGGCTAAGGCCTCTGGTTGTGGAATACAGCAACTTGACATAAACTGGTACAAAGTCGCTAGTTGCGGCACTTTTGGTATTGTTTTGTCACCGAGTCCAGCAACCGTAAACTGTTGTTGATCACTGAAATTCGCAACTAGAGTTAAAATTATAATAATATGGAAACCGTTATGTCATAAACGCCTAGATGCAAATTGCCGCAACTCGGGGAACAAACTTGCTCCGTCTGCGGAGCGCCTAAATCCTGGTGAAAGACATGGGATACTTTTTTATCTAGGTAAGTACATAAAATAATTCTTCTAAGATACGAGTAAAATCGCGGACAACAGCTGATAAATCTCGTAATGATGAAATTAAAACTACGCGTCAAAAAAAAATTCGACCGATCAGCACGGATTAATGTGCAGCGATATAAACAAAAAACAAAGAACAAACAATTATTTAAACACAGCTTTAGGGCGAACCCGGCGGAGGCAAGATACGTCTCACAGAATAAATTGTGGTGGTAGCCGCGAACGGGGAAAATAGTCGCAAAAAATTCGCACCATATGAGCCCGGCACAGAAATGGCATTCAAAAATGTCCGGACACATAACGTATGCGATTGTCTGGTGTTTGCGCACCGACTGGTTAAAAACCCATTTGTGTCTAGATTAAAAAACGGAATTTTAAAACTCCAGGATGGATTGTGTTCGTTTGGAATTTTTTGTGGATTTTTTGGGCACGGACGTAGCTTTATTCAGTTAGGGCATCACTGGTTACAGCAAACAACATATTGGACAGTGGTCATTTAATTCGTTTTATTAAATGGATTTGTTAGTTAAAGTTTTTGCGTCATTATTTTTCTGACGGACGGCCAGAAGCACGAAAAAGCGCCATTGTTTCATCGTTGATATCCTAAAAAGCCGAACGAAGCGCCTTGATTCCACTTTCATTGTAAAAACCGCCAAACAGTGGAATGCGCTGCCGGAGTCTTTGTTCTCCGATAGTTACAATCTGGGTGTCTTCAAGTCGCGAGTGAATCGGTTTCTTCTACGTAAGCGTGCTCTATTGTAGACCGCATCATCGCTTAACATTAGGCGAAATAGCGGTCAACGTAAACCTATTAAAAAATGCGTTAAAACTAACAAAAACGAAATAATAATTTGAAAGAGAAATATTAAACGTCATAACAGCTATAACAGTGACGTCAAACCAGTTATTCTTGGAGATTCAGACGCAGCGACAAAACCTAGGTTTTGTCGTACACCCACTAACCACAGTTCGCTAAGACGATATTCATAATGACGTAAGTAGAAACTGGGTGTATTTTATTCTGGGTTGATATTTTGATAAGTATTTTTTTGCGTAGATTTTTTTATTATTATAATTGCATGCGACTTGGCAGAATATAGCTGCAATTTATGACATCTACTTGACCTATACAGGGTGGCAGGTTAAACAGTGGAACGCGAAAAAAAAATCAGCTGTTCCATACATTTTGTTGAGTAATGTGAACATAAATGTATGGAACAGCTGATTTTTTTTACGCGATTTCAGGGTTGGTTCCATAGTAAAAGTTGTTCATAATGATGAGTACAATGAACCCTTAAAATATTTCCACTGTTTAACCTGCCACCCTGCATATTCGCAACAAAATATAGGTACTGTTGGCGCAGCGGCTAAGCGATTGACTGATGCGCTACGTGTCGTGTGTTCGGTTCCCGCACGAAACAAGTGTTTGTATTCATCAACATACATATGAACCGAAAGACGTCCATAGCTGGACATAAGGCTCTTGTGCATCCTCGATACAGGAGAAATTCCTAGAACGGGGTAACATTTTTTTAAACAAGTAACAAAACTTCTTGCACATTTATCTCAGCTATAATTGAAGACATTTTAGGTATTCGAAAGTCAATGCGAAATCATTTTAAAATCAAACCAAATCAAGGCACTATCTTTCAAAACGATTTATAAAAAGTAAAAAATTATAACTATTACTTTTAAATAAATTATCTACTTATTTTTTAAAGAATAAATAGCTACCTATTTATTTAAAATAAATAACTTACATTCTCGTTTTGGTAAGACAATACATAACGTGGATAAATAATATCTACTACTACAAAACCGTGAGTAGGTATGATATTTAAATTTAAAAAACTTAATTTATATTTCTTTAGAAAAAAAAATTCCAAGGCTACTTTTCACTAACACAATGCATTGTTCTAAGTTTCATGAACGTAGCAGTGTAGTCTAAAGTCTAACATAACACTCAATATAGTTAGTAAAGATAAGCCGGTTCATAGCTACAGCACAGGCTAGGGCAGATTCCTCGCTTCGCTGAATTTCCGTGTTAAATTTTGGTATTTGCACAGGAGTTACACCAAATAAAAACACGCAGAAGTCCTTTTCTTAACAAGACTATAACTCGATTCGCTCACCGCACCGCATCACGCAACGTTGCGCGGGAGTGCGTCATCTTTCCTTGTTTTTGTATAGAATAGAATGTTTTTGCAACTACTTGTATTTGTATAGAAATCACGCATAGTGAAACACACTAAAAACGCATTCTCGCGCGGGGCTTTTGTACCGTCGCCACGCACCCCGCAGCGTAGCGCGGGGCGGTGTGTGATTCGCCTAAACAGACCTAAACCTCTTGCTCGACCTTAATTTAATAAAAATAAATCGCGTATGGTTTTTAATTTTTCTGGTGACTGTACAATATGCGTCATCTGGGTTATGGTCAAAGTCGACTGATTCAAAAACGCTATTGGCTGACTGGGACCACGGTACCTGTCGCTTGTAGACTCTTCTTTGTCCTCTCTCCTTCGTTTTGGCATATTATAAATGTATACACAAGTTCCCCGCCGATTTTATAGTATCATAATTTTCTATCTACATGCGTCATCTTTAAAGAAGTCCCACTTAATTAGTAAATACATCTTGCATCACTACATCATGCGCAATTTAGCAGCAATATGGAAGTTGAAGATGTACTTCACACGATGCGAATACTCTCTGCGAATGCAATAGCTACGAGTTAACTGCCTTGGTAGGACTGAATTATTTGCGGCGAGTAGATCGCTGCGAGTATTTGTTCTTTGTGACCAGGGGATGATACATCCCTTTTTAAGATAGGTATTTGTCAATGTCTAGACTAATGGCTCTTTCAATTTAGACGCTTGGTGTCGCACGGTAGCCGTGCGGGTGTCGTATCGTACTGCGCTGCTCACCGCCGGTTGTTATTTTCCATACAGTTGACACGTCGAGACCACCGTCCGACTGTCGTGCGACGCCCACACGGCTACCGCACGGCAGCAGCCTGACACCAAACGTCTAAATTGAAAGAGCTTTAATATGTCCCTCTTTAGTCGTCACTGCATTTATCTGTCCTATACTTCCTTTGTTCAGTTTTTGTTCTAATTTTTTAGACGACAAACAAACAGGCGGCGGCACACTTAACGGTAAATGATCACCGTAGCCTATGGACATCTGCAATACCTAAAGCTTCGCAGCTACATTGTCCATGTCCAATTTAAATGTCCTATGTGCCTATACCTACTTGCACTTTTTATCACAACTATCATGTTTTTTCAAAGGATCCGGGTCATCTGTTTAGAAGAAGTAGGTCTTCAAAGAATGGACTTATTTGCAGTTGAGGGTATCTAATCGCCCTAATAATGCGTACCCTCATTAACATGACTGAACCTTCTGTCCCAGCTATCTATTGACGCAGTACATTCCACCCTCCTGTTATTTAAGCGCGCATTGTTGTTGCAGATTAAAATAAGTGCAAAACGTGTTCCCGCCGCACTAAACTTGAAACGTATTTTTTTTCTGTCCGCCTAATTGTGGTTTAATATGCGTTCGCGTATTTTTTTTCTTACTGGTTTTTGTACTACTGAAGTACTTAAGTATAAATATTGTAAGTGCTATAGCTTGAGTACGGTTATTACATCCGTTTTATTATACCATAATATATACTCCTCATCTTAATGCTTCTTAGCACTTATCTACTTACTAGTTTTTGCCAGCGGCTTCGTCTGCTTGTATTTCAGTACCCCTATCATGAGATTTTTTGACGTATAGTTTCGTTAACGTAAGCATATTTTGAATTTAAAATACAGCAGTCCTGGAACATTTTGATAAAATTTTATACAATTTACACATTTTAAAAAATACAGAGAAATTAATTTAGTATTAAATTTTTATAAATATTGTGTAACAAAGGTGTATTTTCAATTCAAATATGCTTACGTTAACGATACTACACGTCAAAAAAACTCACGATCGGGGTACAGAACACGGGGAATCAGTAATTTGTCCCATACCCTCTGATACCCGCACTTCATCTATCTACTACACCTAACAGGGTTGCGCCAACCGTGAATTCAATTATTTATTTTGGATATTTTCTTCATTTTATATTTTCTCCTAAACTTAAGAGACATGTCTGCGAAGTAATCAACGGCATTGGTGTAGTTATTCGCAAACCAATCGTGAGACTAGATTGCCCGTGACTTTTCCGCGTGGTTATCATTTTCCCATAAAGATAAAATTTGTTAAAGATAACATATTCATACTTACAACACACAAATACTGTATTCAGTTATGCTATCCTAGTACCTATTCACGCGAATAAAGCTCACCAAGCCCTCGCAAGGCCAACCCTTACTTGGATTGGCAGCCGTGCAGTGAAATTATTTTCAGTTATATGCTATCCTATTACCTACCTATTCGCGCGGATCGGTTTTTGACAAGAACTGCAATCCGACAGGACGATTCCGATATCCTAAAGTAAGGCTCAATTTTCAGAACTATCGGACTAAATCCCAATTAGTTCTCCGAAGCAATGACCCCCGATATGTAAAAATGATAACGCCCATCCACGGAGATTATTCGTGCGACTTTCATAATCACAGGGTTATTTCAGATCCTGAATAGACTTTACCTGCAAGATCCAACTAACCAATTCTGTACCAACTCGCACTGAACATCTAGTTTGATACGCTCCTTCATAACAGTGTTAAAATGAAACCGTTCTAACGTTAACATCTAGTGTGCTACGAAATCTCGTAGATGCTCTACAAAGTCTACGACGTAGCAAGATTTTATGGGTTGTAGCACGCGATATAGTTAAAACTGAAGCATTATATTGGATTAGTTAATCTTTTGTCTGGGCAGAACATGTTCTGGGTATTCATATCAGAGCTTAGTTATTCTATCGTGTATAATGGCATTTCCAAGTGCGAATTTACACCTAAACTCCGTTAGGAGGTACTTGTAACTAAGGTTTATTCTACAGGAAATAATCAAAATTATTTGATTTATTTTGGTTTTCAAAAAAAAACCTGAGGATGCTTACTAATAGGTACTTATTATAAATACTAAAGTGATTTCATAGTTTACACGTTTTTTTGTATGTCCTACTTTTCCTCAATTGCAATACCGAGAGTGGCAATATCATTCTCTATTATTTACTTCTTCATCATCGTACCAATAAAGAAAACGTTTTGCGAACATTACATAAACAGAAGTTAATAAATATATAAGAGATATTTAAGACTAAAGTTCTTATGGTATTATAATAAAACAAATGACGGCGGTTGAGCTGTGACCGTGGACCATTGTGTACATGACTTATTACAAATTCCATAACGCAGTCCACATTCTTCCTACCTCATATCGGCATTCCACACACAACTTAAATCTCAGCTCTCAACATTTTTATCCAGCTCTTACAGAATTTAACTAAAGTTACAACGTCATACAGCAAAAAATGCAATTTTTCTTTAAAAATATTTTCTTAAAGATCCTGGAATCTAGATGAATAGTTCGATCTGCGTTGTCAAGTCATAAGCGACAGCGGGTAGAAAGAGATGTGAAAAAATATAAACGGGGTTGTAAGTCTATTATTTTATTTGCTAATACCTATGGAAATTGCGGGTGGGCCAATAGTGGACCGAAGGGGAGGGGTGGGGGGGGTATAGGTTATGACCCCCCCCCCCCCAATCGTACAGAAGTGGTCGAAACACGGAACACATCGACCTTAATTGGTATGACCCCTCCCCCCTAAAGTCGTCAGATGCGACCGCGCCTGGAGTGAGCTGTGACCGTGGACCATTGTTTACATGACTTATTACAAATTCTATGGCGCAGTTCACATTCTTCTTACCTCTAAGTTTGGTCTGTTCAACATTTCATTTCGTCGTAACGTCTGTAGCTAAGTCCTAAGGACTACCGACAATTTTAGACAAATTGGTCAGAAAATGAAAAAAAATTAACCGACTAAATATTAAACTTCTTTAATATTGAGTTACCGTAATGTAATTTAGACCTTGAAATCTTAAAACCAGTCGCCACTAACAATGATACGTACTTACCTATTTGTTTTACTAACGGCAGTTTATCTTATTTGGCATATAATTTCATATAAACTCATTTACATTTTTAAATTCAACTGGTAGATACTGATAGTCCAGAGACTGCGAACCTGGTTCGCAGTCTCTGGACTCACTGGACTGGATCAGTATCTAATAGTAGTACGAATTTTTCACAATTACGGCTTTGTTTTCGTATAGCCCATGCGTCGTATTCCTTGCAAGATCCACAAAAGAGCTAAAAAACCACTCGCTTTCTCTCAGCACTTGCACCAAGCATGCAGAAAGTACAGGGAGCTAGCGTCAAAACTACTGGCTTGTTCGCTTGCTTAACTTCAAGCGTCATTACGCAGACGTATATCTTCTGAATGAGCCACCCGTTCCACTGGTCTATTGTACAAATTAGAAGTAGAAGGTGCACTCTATGTGATAATGAATTCATATCAATGGCCGCTAGTGCACGAATAGCTAAAAAAAAACCGGCCAAGTGCGAGTCGTACTCGCCCACCGAGGTTCCCGTACCATTCTTGGACGTATAAGAGTTAAGAAAACCGATAACGAAACTGATTATTTTGAAAAAACTGTGCCAGTTAGGAACATAGTTATATTTTTGGTGCAATATATAGGTAAATTCCTATCAACTGTAATTATTTCAGATTTTGCGCTCCGCAAACTTCGGAGATAAAGGGGAATGGTATTTTTTCAGACATTTTTCATCATAATGTCGAAAACTGTGAGACATAAAATTACATGAAAATATATTTTTAAATGTGCAGATCAAGCCCTTTCATTTATGATATGTCACTTGACCTAGTAACCCCACTTTGAAATTTTGGACCCCCACTCCGGCCCCTTTTCCAATAAAAATAAAAATATTTTTTGACTTTTTTCATTTGCAGTATAGTTGGACAAGCATCTTTTATAACTGTTCCAAATTTCAAGTCGATAGCATTAGTAGTTGCTGAAATAAGCAGGTGTGACAGACAGACAGACAGACAGAGGAAGTCACAGCATAAGGGTTCCTTTTTTACCATTTTGGTACGGAACCCTAAAAATGGGAACCACCGAACTAAGTGCAATTTAGTATTGAAACGTACCAAAGCAATAATTGGTAGAGCCAATAGCGTAAGTCCTGAGTATCATGACAGAAAATAAGTGACCGCACGTACATAAGTAGTTAAAATTTAAGTACCGTACATTGAATATTTTTTTTAATTCATTTAAACTTTTTCAAAAACATGTTTTTTCTTCGTTAAATACCAAAAAAAAACGGGCAAGAGCGTGTCGGACCACGCACAGTGTAGGGTTCCGTAGCAAGAAGCATTTCAGTGTTTCAACCGCAAATATAAGAATATTATGAAAAACAAAGTTATTTTTGCGGTTATCAAACTCAAAATGAAAATAGTGAATATTTCAAAAAGTTATTGACGTATCTTATTCAAACCAATTTTAATCGAAAGTATATAATAGATGCTATAAGCTTGATTTTTTTCAGATTTTTCAATAGTTGGTTGGTTGGAAAATTACAGGGGGGGGACACATTGCTAACGACTTTCGGAGCTCCTAGTTCACTCAATATGCACTTAAATAAAAAAGTAATTTAGAAACCTTCATGTTATTTTTAAAGACCTACCCAAAAATACCCCACATGATGGGGTGTACGATTTTTTTTTTTCATCTCACAGTTTCATGTATGGGAGCCCCCCCTAATAATTTTATTTTTCGTAATTTTACTACAGGCCTTTATGGCGGCTTATAAAAGACACCTACCTACGAAGGTTCATACAAATTGGTTATGAACTGTAGATTTGACGAGGCTGTGACAGACAGACGGACAGACAGACGGACAGACAAACGGACAGACAGACGGACAGACAGACGGACATGACGAAACTATAATGATTCCTAGTTTTACTACAGAACCCTAAAAAAGAACACTTTTTTAGTGCATTGAACTGTAGTTAACCTTCTGTTTCTTCCTACTCACTCCACATAGTACGTTTAAATCGTTTAACTTTCAAGATAAAGCGACACTTATCAGTATTTCTTGAGAATTGCCGCACTACGCCCATGGGGCCACGATATACAGCCATGGTGGTTTCAAGAAGAATTTTAAAGACCCCTGAAGGAAGTTATTGTTCTTGTTTCGCGTTTGGACGTAATGATGGTGTTCCGGCTCGTATGTTATGTAACCCCCCTTACTTTTTAAGAGTTACTTTAATTATGACCGAACATAGCCTGTGTTCCCCTCTGTGACAAGAGTGGTGATCCCTTTTCACTGTTACAAGAAAGTAATAATGTTATTTTAATTTGAATTACCGAATACAATTACAACTTCATAATAAAATGATTAAAACTGACTGACAGTCTCTAAACCGATGGATCTATAAGCATGAAATTTTGCACAGGAATTTCTTATATGACGTTAGGTGAGCACTGAGTAAGGTATTTTGAAAATTCATCACTGATGGGAAATTCCATCGGCAAAAAAAGACAATAGTTTCCGTTACAAATAATATATATAACAAAAAAGTCATAACTATGCAGCCTAGAGTATTGTACCCTACAAACACAATGTTTCTTTATCCAACCCACTGACGTTTCTTAAATCAAGATTACACAGCATAAACATATTTAATTTTATTGATGTGGCCAATACCTACCTACCACGCTTATATTCCTAAAGAGTATGAAAAAAAAAAAACCGGCCAAGTGCGAGTCGTACTCGCGCACTGAGGGTTGCGTATCAGTTTTGGACGTATAAAGTGAAAAAATCGGACTGCATAACTGAGTTAGTTTGTCAAGGAATTTTGATGTTTTTAAAAAAATTGTAATAGTTAAGAACATCGTTTTATTTTTGGTGCAATATTTGGGTCAATTCCTATCAACTCTAATTATTTCAATTTATGTGCTCCGCAAACTTCGGAGAGAAGGGGGGGGGGGAATGGTATTATTTCAGACATTTTTCATCATATATCGAAAACTGTGAGACATAAAATTAAATAAAAATATATTTTGAAATGTGCAAATTAAGCCCTTTCATATGATATGTCACTTGACCTAGTAACCCCACTTTAAAATTTCGGACCCCCACTCCGGCCCCTTTTGCAATGAAAATATAAATATTTTTTGACATTTTTCATTTTCAATAAAGTTGGGCAAGCATTTTTTATAACTATTCCAAATTTCAAGTCGATAGCTTTAGTAGTTGCTGAAATAAGCAGGTGTGACAGACAGACAGACAGACAGACAGACAGACGAAGTCGCACCATAAGGGTTCCTTTTTTACCATAGCCCAGTAAATCTTGTTTATGCGCCTAAACTTCGTCCAAATCTCGGCAATTTTTATCTAGAAAAATGGACAAGAAGACATTAAAAAGCTATGAAATACATGATCACAGTTTCACTGGATATTACCAATATTAATTAAACGTTGCTAAATATCAACTTGTAACCCAATTTAACATTTTTTTGTTTTAATGTGAACCCACACACATTACCTACCCCTCTATTATGTAAATGTTTTACAATAAACAATAAAAGAAACTAGCAATAGCAATCTTACTGCACCGAGTCTCCAAATGCAGAGAGCGCTGAGTAGGCAAGCGAGAGACTTCTTTTTTCCCTACATTAACACGAATGGGAACAGCGGGAAGAGCTAGTAATAATGTGCAATATTTTCAGTATTGCCTGCGAAGCAATATTGAATGTAATATAAAAGATAACGTGCCTTCCAAGGAACTGGGCTAAATTGAGTATATTTTCTACCTACACCTTAAAAAAAACTAGTTGAATATTTTAATAAATCTTCTATTCACTAATCAGATTTGTAGACACGTCCTAAGTACCTAGGTATTTAGATTTTCATCGATCATAAACCCCAAAAACATTGTTTCGAAATGGCTTATTCAAAAAATCTCCCTCTAATATCAATAACCACAAACAATCAGATTTCGATACTGATTGATCAACAATCTCGTTTAGAAACCAACAATTCCCTGCAAAAATTCTTTCGCTAATTTACGAGACTGGAAAAAATGTTCATCATTTTTAACTCCCAATAACGAATTCTCACCCACATTCCCGAAGCCCGAAGGCGAAACCGTAATTCAAAAATCACCAATTTATAATATCGAAAAAAACCGGAAACAATCAGCTTTCGAAATGGTACGATCAACAAATTCGTTTAATCAACTCTCGAAACGTCAAAGCGATCGACTTTAGTATTTTTCGTCAAAAATCAGTTGTGTCGGATGAATCCCGAAAAGGTCCCGTAATAAATGGTTACGGAGCTAAATTCTCTCAAACCCGCTCTGAAAGCTGCAGTGGGTTCCGCGGAATAATTTATTAAAAGCCCGTTGCTGCTTTTGTTGAACGCCGCCCGCTCAGGGTTGCTACTTCAGAGATACGAGTATTTTCGGTCCGTATTGTGTGTCGTGTTTGTTGTTCGTTGGAAATGTTACATATCATTATTTGTTTGGAGTTTTTTTTTTTCATAGTCTTGTACTACATGCAATAATTTGCAATAAACTTTATCGTCAATAAATGGGGTACAGAAAACAGTTTCTAAATATTATTTCGCTTGTGCTTTTAATTGCAGTTGCGACTATTGAAACTTTTAAACATGGTTCTTCTCTTCTTCCAGTACAAACCTCTTCTTCATTGTACAAAATATAGTCTGGTCCCTTAATTTAAGTTCCAAATTATAATGCAAAAAAACTAAATTGATAACTTGTCAACCCTGCGCGGCCGGCGTGTCACGGAGCATCAATCATGCAAAGATGGCGGCCGGCGGTTGCGCGGCGACACACGCCCCGCACCCGTTGCGTCACGGTAGCGTCACAATCGGCCTTTATCATTATCAAACGGCCTGTTTAAGTAGTTGCATTACATTTGTCATTAAAACCAAGTTAATTAACTGCTCTAGTTACAAATGCCATTCTATTACATAAGTTATGTGACTGAACAGACTGAATACGAGCCTACTACGGGGCAGCAAAAACACATTTAATAAAACTGGAACGTGCTCAAAGAGCGATCCTTAAAGTAGGTTGGTCCCTTCCTTATCAATTTCCTACCACCGAACTCTATAAAATTTGTAAGGTCCTCTCTGTTCGGAAATTGTTCATTCTAAATTTAATTCTAACAGTCCACTCCCAAAACTCATATAATCCCGAAAAATACGAATCCCTGAGACGAAAACATACAGTGTGCTCTTCCATTCCTGTTCATTCAAAGCTAGCTCAACGATTCTTTTATTTCCTTGGTCCTTATGTGTACAACAAAGTTAATTTAATCTTACATATGTACTCAATGGTTAAGCATAAATGCAAAACTACTGTACGAGACTGGCTGCTGGATATGGACTATGAAAGTACAGAAAGTATCATACGAATCATTGAATATTTTTTTACATACTTCCCATCCATGTTTATTGACAAGCACAAACATTCTCGCAGGACTTACATGCACATACACAGTACACTCTCACACATTCATACACTACACACAATCCTACAATAATACCACTTTACATTACACTTCACAAATATAACCATACCATTATAAAGATTTATCTCTCTATCTAAATTGTCTGCTTATAGTATTATGTATAATCTAAATTAAGCCGCCGTTCAATATGTTAATGTTTAAAGGGGTGTGATGCCTGGAGATCTGTCATACAGGTTCCGTACCTAGTTCAGACTCCAGCTCTCACAAAGGCTCTAGCGTAAGGCAAAATTGTATAAACACACGACTATAACAATGTACCTTTATGAGAGAAATAAATAAATAAAAAAAAAAAAATACTGTGCCCCCATATTCATTAGCAAGGGAAACCCTGAGACAGTTATATGAGATTTCAGCAAACCACAAGAGAAGATAAGTATAGATACTTACATGACTTCCTTAAGAATTAGTGAGAAGAAATACAGGAGTTTTGCAAAAATTTAGCAATAATAATAAAATCAACATACAATTTTTAAATAATAGTACTTAATAACATTAACAAAAGTGGTTAATTTCGCCGATAACCTTTCACGCAATAACCGTCGAGTTTTTCATAACCCGTTTTTACATTTAGGTATTTTAAAAGTACTTTGCGTACCCGTCCTCCACCTTTTACAGATAAAAATTTTACAGGGTCCATATTTACTCACAATTCATGCACATACTTACAAACACACTCGACATACTTGTCAAGTGCTATACAACACATTGAAAATATGAAAGATGTTTTTCCGCCGTTAGGGGGCGCTAACTCGATTTGGTAACTCATTGAATTCAGCCGCACTCGAACGCCCAGACTTACGGTACACATTTTGTATTTTAATACATTCTAAATTATTCATTGTGTTAGTACTGAAAGATTTTCTGTAAACATGCTCGTATTTGGGCAAATATTTAAGTTTTGTAGCGTCAATAGCTATTATCTATTTGATATATTGGTATTTTTATAAATCTCAATCTGTATATTTAGGCATAGTGACTTGTGTTTGTACGTCACAGTAAAATCGCAAGAGTAGGGAAACGTTTAAAAAAGGTGTGGGATAGGGTACTGAACTAGTCAAAATATACAAGAATAATACATACCTATACCTTATTTCAAAAAAAATATAAAAAGAAAACGATGTTATAATAAAAATATTATAAGCCCTCTCCGCTTCCCCGCATGGGGAAAAATCAAACGGCTTCCAATCTCCTAGCATGCTAAGTACTAGGATACGAGTTAATAACAAAACTTTGCTTTTTATGCTAGTAGCTCGCACTCTTACCAGTATTTATTTGGCATGCTTTTATGCGAGCTACAGGCATGTGTATCGCGGGCTTAATAGCAATTAATACTATCGGTCTAACGAGTAAGTATTTAGACTGCAAATTATTTTTCAAATATTTGACATGACATCCCAGTATTTTTTATAACCTACATCTATATTTAACATTTATACTGAAGTAGACTAAAACTAATTCAACTAAACCTAAGCAAAACTATGTCGCAAATCAAGTTAGAAGCAACATTACACATCCGTGGAGTTAGAACAACTGTCATAAACATATTTCCCGTTAATGTTCCGGCCGAATGAAAACCATATATCTTTGTGTTAAGGTATTTTGTATATAGGTATGTTATGTGTTCCCATCTCAGATCATAGAAACAAGGAGATCTGCCATCATAGCAAATTAGTACCGGAACACTTTTAGTACATTTTTCAACACAATTACCAGCGCCCCTCGTGAATACATATAAAGATCTCCCACACATAAAAAAATCCGCACACCCTCAATCTAACACTGTTAATCATCACTCAACACTAGCACTAAACTAAAACACTGTATTTATATCATCGATCGTGTTCGGTTCGTCGCCAGCGTGTACTTTTGTACTACGCCCAATTTGCTCTAATTAAAGCATCAAGCTCAATAGCGCCTTGGCACATCTCCCTTGTTTCTATGATCTGAGGTTCCCATTGTTACTTAGTATGTTGTGAAGCTCTTTCATGTATGAATTTGTAACATTTTATTATTATAACCACCAGTGGCGAAGGGTCAGTTTTTGTAAGAGGTAAGCCGGAGCCACAAATGCTTAGGTACCTACCTGGCCACGAAAAGCTAATTAATGAAAGTAGGCAATACTGCGTGTGTTATTTTTCAAAGGGAAGCCGGCAGGAATCGTATTGTAGGGACCCTTCGCCACTGATAACCACGTCTTATCTGTCTGTCTATCTGTTCGGTACGGTTTTACGATTTTACAATCACTTGCTGGCATCGGATTAAGCTAAGGATTACCTATGTAATTTGATGACAATGCAATAACATGAACTAAAAAGAAAAAAAAACTTTGAAAAAAAAAAAAATCATACTACGCTTTTAAAACGGACTAAAAAGTATTTAATAATTTCTAACCAAATTAAAAACGTGGGGCGCATGTGTTCATAATGATGAGTACAACGATCCCTTTTCGTATTTCGACTGACTATACACACTACACCTTGACACCTTGTATAATTTAATAACATTTCACGAGTAATTACCTCGCTGGTCTAGAGGCCGCAAGCGCGACCGCTGAGCGGGTGTCCTAGGCTCGACCCTCACGTCCTGCAAAGTGTTATTAGGTTAACAGCCCAGAGCCTGGATTTATGCCCATTTAATGACAATAGGCTCGGGACTCATTATATCGAACTTATATGACATGACTTGTAAAATGTGTCAGTGTACTATACAACTCTGCCTAACCTTTTGGAGAATACAGGCGTAATTTTAACTAGTAATTCCAACCGACACTTACTTTCCGCTTGCTTCCTTTAAAATCTAGTACCGCGCGTGCTTATGGGGGATATTACACTATCACATAATGTAGGATCTAATATTTAGGATTTTAAAAATCTTTGAATATTATCGTCTTTAAAGATTTTGACTCATTTTATTATGTCTATATTATTATTGGATTAATATAATGAATATATCTATGACCTAAATAATTTTTATCGATCTATATTTTTGATAGTGTACTAAGTGTACCCCCCTAAAAGTAGGTGTTTGTCTGGTTTTATTAACCTAGAAAAAGAATTAGGTACTGTTGTCACACTGAATTACTTCTACAAAGTGTTTTTAGTACCAAACTGTTACACACATTTTTCAATTTCACTGTAACGTTTACTGTTGAAAATCGTCATCATCATCGGATATTCTTAATAGCTGATGATTTTAACAATCTTTATACATATATCTTTCTAAGAAAGATAATCTTGCAGGTAAAATTATCTACCATAACACATTTAAAACTCGACACTAATTTTATTATCTAACACCTCGTTCCTAACTGACTTTATGTTAAACAAAGAACGATAACGGCTTCAAAATTAACACTTAACCTGAGTTAAAATTAACCTCAGTTACCTTAAACACGAGTATTCTCAACGCAGCCCTTAAAAGGATACCTGCACTATTGTACTACTACTACAGGTGTAGAGGAAACTAACTGATTTTATAAAGTTTGTGATACTGTTGGGTGAGTCTGACAAGTGGGACATAGAGTCAATGCAGAAAGTTCACTCCATACAACTTGAGTACAAACTCAGAATACGGTAATAGAACATGGTGTAGTATGTGCTATATTATTATTTCTATACAGTGAGAATAATAATCTTGCGTGGACTTAGACGCAATTATTATTAAAACAAAATTAATAAGTTTAATGTTGAAAAATTATTTTCAAAACAAGCTCTTATTATAATGGCCACTTCCTAGCTCCATCATGAGACCCTGGACATTATCTAGGACTATAGTACTTGTCAAAACAAATCCAACGAGCCCAAACACGATGTAGTTATGTTAATGTTTCAATTAAGGTCGAATTCATAAATAATGGTACTGATTAGTACCATTATTTTTGAATAATAATGGTACTAATCATTATTATTCAAATAATAATGATTAGTACCATTATTCAAAAATAATAAAACACATATATTTATTTAGCATAATGGTAAATAAATATATGTGTTACTGATTAGTAACACATATATTTATTTACCATTATGCTGCACTCACTGACTGACATCCGTGAGGTTAAAGGTTCCAGATGAAATCCAGCGCCAAGTACTTGTGAAGTTGTGACTTGGCATTATGCTGACCTGTTTGGTCCAGCCGTGAGACACACATAGTACTTTTCTTTATGTACGTTGTATTTTATAGGTAATAGGTACGTTTTTTATTTCTTTTGTATTAATTTGTATTCTGTTGTGCTGTACCTAATTAGGTATCATGTCTGTGTCTTTTTTGTGTCCAAACAAATATTTTTCTTTGTTTATTTTCTATCTTTCTAGTAATGTAACCGGAGCCCCTGACGGGTTAAATAGCAAAGCAGTATTTTTAAACGTTTTTCACCCCATGTAGTTTAACCTTCTGGACTTCCCTATAAGTTACCGACTTCAGTGGGGGCACTGTTAATACCGTGCTTCTAATATAATCTCGGGTTTGAACTTTGTCGGGTTATAATGTCAGTTGCATCGCTTCTAGTTGCGCTTTCATATAAGTTTTGGTGAAGTTGGCTAGTGGCAGGTACATGTGATAGGGGAATTGGGTAGGGAGATGTTTAGTTGGATATGTTTGGGTAGTGGTTATGTAATGTATGAAAATAGAGCTTCGAAAGAAATTAGAAGCATTTGAAATGTGGTCCTATCGACGAATGCTGCGTATCAGTTGGACGGATAAAGTTCCAAACACTGAAGTGCTACAGCGTATGGGCAAAACACTAGAACTTATCCGGACAATCAAGCAAAGAAAAGTCGCTTACCTAGGCCACGTACTTAGAAACGACCAATATGTCCTCCTCAAGACCATCATGATGGGCAAAATCGCTGGGAAACGTAAAGTCGGAAGGCGCAAAATGTCATGGCTCAGAAACATAAGAGAATGGACCGGCATCAAAACTGTAGAACAACTATTCAGACTAGCCATGAACAAGAAAATGTTTAAAGAGCTGACTGCCAACCTTCAATGATGGAGAGGCACTAGAAGAAGAAGAATGTATGCTGTTAGAGGGTTTTTATCTATACTAATATTATAAAGCTGAAGAGTTTGTTTGTTTGCACGCGCTTATCTCTGAACTACCAGTCGGATTCGAAAAAATCTTTTTGTATGTAATAGCCAGATTTATGAGGAATAGTATAGGCTATTAATTTAACGTTACGCTACGACCCTTAGGAGCCGAGCAATCTGGTGAAACAGCGACGCACAGCTAGTATGAAGATAAAAGTAGAATCTTGAAAGTATATTTGGGTTTCAGCGATGTGTATCTAATTGTAATGCATTGTTTATATTTGCCTTTAATTGGCTGATTAATTATTAAAGAGAACTACTAACTAACTATGTATCATAAATAAATATTTCTGATTTCTAAGAAACCACTTGTGTTATTCGCTTTGCTTAGGTACACATAATTATCCGTTTCGTTCTTCAATCAATTTAGTAACTTAACTGCCTTAGGGGTTCCTTCATGTCAACTTGACAGGTGATATTTTACCCTACAAAGATCCTTTCAGATCAAACCCTTACAGGGGGAAAAACTAGGGCAAGTGTCATTACCGACCCTCTGAAATTAAAATGATTTGGTTGAATGGGATCTTTAAGTCATCGGTATTTGAAAGACTCACTATTTTTTCTTATATTTTGTAAGCAATGAAAAAAAATCTTATAGCTCATACCTTAGAAAAAGAAAAGAAATAAACAAGAAAAATAACAAACCTACACCAAAAAACACAATTCCAAATAAATGCGACGTTTCAATTACCCAGTGAAACACAATACGTATATTCCGACTCGGAATTCCAACTTTATAAATTCAAAAAGTAAATTCCATTTAGCGCAGTCCGACACTCGAGCGGAGCGGAGCGGGGCGAGCGGAGCGCTCTCTTTGTTACGTCTAATTACATACGTTATGTTTGCACTGACGACTTCGAATCGCGCTTCATATTCCTGGTGGAACTCTGCTTAGCTGCATTTAGCTGCTGAAATAGCTACAGATGTACTTAACTCATATCGAGTTTAGCGGAATAATAGTGGTGGAGTTTGAGCTAATGACGTTCGAGAGTACAGTTGGATTAAGATTCTATGACTGTTTAGATGGATATTGAAAATAGCTCATAAAAGAGGTAGAGAGAGGTCTGCACCTCTCTCTTCCCCTTTCCATCTTTTCCTCATCTCTAGATAAAGGCTTCGATTGCGAGGTTATTTGGTCAAAAGATGATTGGTCACACAATGGGAAAGATTTTTGTATATCAAGAACAAAGCAATAATAACTGCCTATAACAGTACTAGCCAGCTGCAGTATAGTCTCTGAAATAAAACTTAAAGTAAATTGAGAAAAGGTTACCGTAAAATCTATACAGGGTGGCAGGTTAGACATTGGAAATATTTTAAGGGGTCATTGTACTCATAATTATGAACAACTTTTACTATGGGACCAACCCTGAAATCGCGGAAAAAAAATCAGCTGTTCCATACATTTATGTTCACATAACTTAACAAAATGTATGGAACAGCTTATTTTATTTTCGCGATTTCGGGGTTGGTCCCATAGTGAAAGTTGTTCATAATTATGAGTACAATGACCCCTTAAAATATTTCCAATGTCTAACCCTGTATAATATTTACGTACCTACTGTTCGTAGCTAGTTGCATAAGATCCACTCTCAGAGACATAATCCAGCACACGCGCTGCCCGGGTTGAATAATCCGAGCTGTCGCCAAGGTCCAGCTCAAACCTGGCATAAATATACATAAGAAAAGAACAAAGAAGCTACTAAAGGTCACAGTCAACGACCCTTACAAACTTCTGCTATTGCCATACAAAAAATACACAGTTAAAATAAAAACAGATAAAGAGCAATTTATTTTACAAATTGTTACGACATCAGCAGGTACACAGTGTCACGAAAGAGCCCGAAAGCGTACCATAAATTAAATTCTATTACCAAACTGAACAAAGTTAGCGAAAACCGTTTCGTCACAAATTGCTCTTTTAAAATCGTCGAATAACCAAAAATCCAGGAATTCCGCTCGCAAGTTCCAACTTAGGAAATAGATCCATTTCTTTTTGTAACTTAATCACAAAGAAGTTTGCCAACTTTAAAAGTTTGTGGAACTTGGTCTCGGAGTACGCGTAAAATAAAAATAAAATCGTTTTGGAGACACTGTATAAAAAGTTTCGTTCCCGAGACTGTTGTTTAAATACCTAGCTAGTATTTTTTCTAGAAAACTGTACGATATTGTGACTAGACTGAGTTTCACACAGGCGCTCCTAACTTCTAAAATCTAGTTTTGAAATCTAAACGATCTGCGGAAAATGTATGCATTGTAGTTTCATAGACAGTCTGGACTAACTTTATTGTGTAGTCTGAAACCCTTCTGGTTTGTTGTTTGCCAATATTCTAACAGATTCGCTGCTTATTTTTGTTGAAACAATAGTTGTTTACGGCTTTAACCGCGTTTTGAAACACGGCATTGGCTTCCAAAACTTCACCACAATACATGGTATGTTCCAAGTTTTATAGCCAACATTATAGAAAACATAACGGCCAACTTTCAGCAAGTCAATTCCCATCAAAACTTTGAAGTCTTCTAAGATTTAGATGACTTTAAAATAGAAAGTTGGGCTACGTTGAAACCTCGTTTTAGTCAAACTTCCGGCTCGAAGGACCACACTACTTTTTACGAGACTTAAAATCGATCTGGGCTTATTTAAAGATGAGTTCTTTTAGAACTTTGATATCGTCTGCAGATTCTACAGTTTGTTACAGTGATCATATTTAAAAAGGTTTTGCATTACTTGATAATATGGCTAAAAAAAAAGGTTGTTTCAGCTTTGTTATTGTTTATTTTTTATCTATTTGTGATCTACTATATAATATAGACTAAATACGTAGCCTTCGGACGCAATGGTTTAATTACAGTCATAATTACGTCGTTCATAAATTATGAACTTATGCGGTTTCGAGTTTACAATTGCAGTTATTAATCATAATTGCAGTTATTAATCATAACTGCAATTGTAAACCCGAAACTATATTTAAAAGTGTTGTCAAATCTATAAATGTAGCTACCATTCCAACAACCATCCTTTATGGCACCTAAAATTGAATCTGAAACGCTATTTCAAAATAGTGCACAATAATTCAGTTGAATCTCGCAATAGTAGCAATAAACGAGTACATTTGAATCGCTGTAAGGTAGGGTAGTTTGTTAATATTTGATCGCGCCGTGTCTCGTTGCACCGCGGGGATCATTTATCGCTCGGTCACCACGCCGGGCGGACGTCTTGCGGTCGTTGTAAGCGTTTATTGCGGACACTAAGATGTTTTGAACATAAATTTGTTGAGAGTTGCTATTTAACTGTGTTGTTGAGATTGTCTTATAAAATTAGATATCGGATGGAGATTCACTAGATTAATTTTAAACAAATTAGCGATATTTTTCTATGGCAAATTCAGGGTTATTAAAACACTAACAACCTCTCAGGACCATATCATTATAAACAATTTTTTTTGTTTATGATGTTGTTTATGGTTGGCCTTAATATGCCAATCGAAGATTTACCGTAAGTTCTATACCGTTTAAGTTATATTCATCTCTAACATATTATTATCAAGGTATAATTTTGGGCATAATCCTTACTCGAAACACATAGATAGGAAACTCCAAAGTACTATCATTTGAGACAGTAATTAGACGGTCTGATAGGCATTATGATTGATGCATACAGCCTTAATTGCCGTACGGAAGGCGATAATTACTTTATCACCGGTTCGCCACGCGGCTGCGCAAATTTGACTATTTAATGAGATTATAAAACGTTTAATGATAGTATCTGTGAAATTGTGGGTATCGTTACTTATAGTGATTGTTTTGGTAACATACACACTGAAGACCACTAAGGAAATGGCGAGATAATTATGTCTTCTTATAGAAGTAAGGATATGTACAGCCAATATCCTTAACTATCTACAAAACTAGCCCAGTCTTTAAAAAATATAGGATAATTTTTTTGCCCGAGCATGCCACAATACAGGCAGCTAACAAAAATTGAAAAAAACGTGCATCAAATAAAGTAGGTATGTTCAACTATAAGGCATAATATGTATGTGTTAAAGGACACAAATTGGTACTGAACGAAAGTATCCAACACCATTAAAAACGTTGTAACTTAATGATATTCAGGGCAGCCAACAGCGTCAAAGGGATTCTTATGTGAATCGCACTATATTACAGAATGTTTGAAATAAACTACCTAAAAAGTCTCCAACGCAATTTATAAAAGTTACGTAAAAATACACAAAGTTTTAATTAGGAACATAGTCTCTGATGTATAAATCCTCTTTTAACGATAGACTTATGCAAAAATCTCCTTCGTTACAATTCACTAGGATTACAAACAAAATTGATTAAAGGGAAGAGCAGTGATGTGTTCATACACCCAAAGCTAACGAAATTAGGTCCTCACGGTAACGGAGGGACCGTCGAGGACAGTTTTGACCGACGATTTTTCCATTACATAAACGCAATTACTTATAGCCGGTCTGGTGAAAATGTTAGCCTGTAGCAGTTTTGGCTTGTCCTAAATCCTTATGCAGATAGAAAAATTTTAGGCAATAAGTAATTGTGCAATTAATCCCTGTTAAATCTAAGCTGATCCAATGCATATATTGTGTCAAAACAGAACGACCTATTGTTCATCTTTGGCAAAGGAGCATTAAAAAATTGGCTGAATAGTTCTGATATTTTTTAAATATTATTAGGTAAATGGCAAACAAGCAGGTGCTGCAGGCAGCCCACCTGATGGTAAGTGGTCACCGTCGCCTACGGACATCTGCAATACCAGATGCATCGCAGGTGCGTTTTCCACCCTAGAGACAAAGTGGAATATATTTAATGTACTTGTAATTAAAAATCAACCCTTTCCTTTAATTTGCCGTATGTCAATACTTACCAGAATTTGATCCTTAATAGCCACATTAACTATACTATCGGATGCTGCAATAATACTTTTTTTTTTTTCTAAAATCAAAGGTTGGATTCCTGGCTAGGAAAATTGTTTTTTATTTTCAAAATCTAATGATACTGTTTTAGTTTTCATCAATATCAGCCTACAACTGGCAAAGAGCATTAACCACCAAGCTTGCTCAATGCGATGCGTGTTGGCGATGTCAGACCAGTTCAGGTTTCCCACAATTTTTCTTTGCACCTTTCAGCTTTCATAATATACTTAATAACATAATATACTTATCTACCTATAGGCTGTTAGTTAGGCACTTAACAGTCAACCACGTTCTTTTTGCGCGATTGAGAACGAAGCGCCCGAACAATTGTGAAACTTCACTAATTGTTCGGGCGCTTTGTTCTCAATCGCGCAAAAAGAAGGCCTCTGTAATAAATCTGGTCTGTAAATTAATTCTCACACTAACCCATCAACCAACAATTAAAACACATCAAAAGCATTTAAAGCAAGCAACAGTCATAATCACATTACACATTTCCAACTATCAAAGTACGAACTCCAGTCCAGACCGTTACTTCCAAACCAAAGAACATCAAAGGTTCGCAAGTCCGGCGGAAAATTTCACAATTCACAGTTGAAATCTTTAGCAAGTGATGCGATGCAGAAAATTGGTACGGGTCCCAGTTTTACTTTGGAGAACCGGTTGGCATGTTTGGTACAAGATGAGAGAGAAATAGCGGTAGATAATTTTTAATAAGTACGGTAGGTACTGATTTATTTTTTGTATGTCAAGTCACGAGTGAATCGATATCTTCTAGGCAAGCGTGCTCCATCGTAGACCTCATCATCGCTTAACATCAGGCGAGATGGCGGTCAAACGCAAGCCTATATTATCAACTAAAAAAAATTTTAAAAATTCACTTGGTGATACCAAGGAGACAGATTTAGAACTTTTTTTTAAAGAGGATTTTGGAAAATTTAAGAAATTTGTTAATATAAGTAGATAAATTATGAAAGACCATTGTGAGTTAGAAAGAAGATAAAGATTTCTAGGTACCTACACCTACTCAATACTTTCTCTCACGCCTGTCATGTGTTATTTTTCAAGTTTATTTTATATTGATCCCGTACTAATGGCGTCTAAATCACGCTTCCCACTCCAAATATAAGACCAAACTCAAAACCCAAAAAAAACATGTTAGATACGTAAAATGTACTATTGTAAAATATGCTTTTTGTAAAAGAAGATTTACAGTAACGTAACTTGCATACGTTACTGTAACTGTCAAAAATGGCGCCGTAAATGACAATTTCTTACTGACTTAGGAATTCTGTATTCCTAAGTCAGTAAGCGATTAGAAACAACTCACCCTTGATATTTCTGAGATAATTACGTCTTAAACATACACAAATTCGTATCTAAACACACAAGCATCTAATTCCTCTAACAGTCCCATAAGGCCCCACCCTCTAACTTCGATTTCCAACATAACGTCACTTTGATTTGATGCATCAGTGGTCGCCTTAACATGCCATTTGATGTTAGAGCTCATAAGTTTGCAACCAAGGCTTCCTTTTGGACGCCTTCGAGCAAGAAATTGGTTGATATGAACTCATATTTTGTGAAATATGAAATTGGAGTATGTTGCTTGTTTGGGATCGCTGAATGGTATTTGAATTTGTACGCTGAACTTTGAGTTTTTGGATGTTTCTGTTTCGTGAAGTAGGTTTTTAAACCCTTGGTGAACTTTGAGTCTTTGGAAGATGCTGTTTAAGTTTTTTAACCCAGCACGACAACCTGCAATGAAACTTGGTAATTAAATATCTCGAAGTTAATAATACTCACATAGAAGAGAATGATACGAAAACGTTACAAATTCAAACAGCTCACACAGACACAAATGATTTATGTCCGTCCCTAACAAAATCAATTAGTTACACCCTCCTAACTTCGCCAAACTCACAAACACATTACAACAAGATATCAGGACGAGCCCGAAAGTCAAAACTCATATAAACACTCCGTTACGCCGAGATACGAAGCATACGTCAATAAAATTGACATTACTCTTCAAGAGGACTTGTCAGACTCTGACCCAAATGTGTCATATTATTGAGCTATAAATACACATTGTCCAAATTATTGTGATCCCTCACCATCTTCATATTCAATGATGAGATAAGGAATTCAGAGGTCACGTTAAGTGGTTCTGTTGTAAGCGCGGTACACTATTATGTCGATTTAGTGTTGATATGTGACCCGGGGCAGTGTCACGTGCTGTGCCTAGTGTTAGATGTCATAAAGCTCAAAAACTTTGAGTTGATGGAAAAAGACGGCACGAATTGATGTGATTTGTACCGCCATTACAAAAATTGGAGACTTATAATATTATTTAGCCATTTCCAAAATTACTAGTACCTATCATCAAATTATTTCATTTCAAACAGATTAAAAATGTATCTGATTCTCTCTAAAACTTTTGTTTCATTTTCATTTAGATGCTTTTAAAACTCAGAATAAATTACTCAAACTTCAACATTATCTTCAAGTGCGAGTCTCCGGACACAATTCCAGACTCCACGCTGCTACTGGGAATTTCACACCTAATAGAAAAATCCAATAACACTTTCGGTTGACCTGAGGATCGAACCTTAGAGCACAGCAACTGCGCTTGCGACGTTACACGAACGAGACAGTTTAGATTTGAAAATATAATGCTGTCTCAAAAAGACGGAGGCAAGCTAAATTGAATTTAGAATGCTATCTATTCTATACCATATTCAACTGTCTTTGTGAATGGCAATGGAATCGAACCCTACTGAATTATAAATCACGCGATGCACTGTCATTTGTTGATGTTTTGGTTCAATTTAACTTGTCAGTATACAACCTAAGCAGCTATTATTATACTGACAAGATGAACCAAAACATGAACAAATTACAGCGCATCGCGTGATTTGTAATTCAGTAGAGTTTGACTTCCATTGTTTGCGTTTCGTCTCAAAGCTAGTTGAATTTAGTACAAAATACAATGGAATACCCATCATTTTTAACACAAACATCAATATTTCTAAAGTGAAGTTATCACAATATTTAGAAAACACAAAATAATGCGGTAGCGTAGAATTTCCTTTGAAAAGCTAAAAGTTCGGTTCGAATTTGATTTATTGCATATTTGCGAGCAATTCCTTTGACAGTGGCGTTGCGCTCGCAATCTCAGTGCACACACATTTTTATTTGCCCCTTCGTTACTCGGGCAAAATTTTTGTTTATATAGCAACCAAATAAAGGACATTTTGATAATTTATATGTGTGCATGGACTGTTTAGGTGTCTGACTGTCTGTATTTATACTATTGATATATGTAACACACATTAGCTGTGCTTGCAACTCCGTCCGCGTGGAAATCGGAAAACAACACAATGTTTTTAATTTCTCTTACAAACTCTGCTACTCCTTTTTACCGAGGATTGAATTTCAAAACATGCCTAATATGTAATATTATTGTCCTGCCTAGGTCAACCGGTTAAAGGCTTGCACACAAAACTGCGAATTCGCAACGCAGAAAACTACGACGCGAATTGCTGCGATGCGCTTTCGTGCGGCAAGGGTTCTCCCTTCCACGGTTCGGGTGACCATTGTTTCGATGATCGTCAACCGTGCTGAATGTATTTTTAACTAGTTAGTGACCTGTGACAAGGATAGTAAAAAGAGTATTAGCTGCTGTTATTGATAAAGAAAAAAAAAACAATAAAATCGTAACATCGCAAGAATGCGCGATGCGAATCGATTCGCAGGTTCTTCTTCTTCAGGTACTCACAACAGGAACACAACACTACCGAAGAGTAGCGTTATTTGGCAGTTTGGCTGTGGTATTCTGTAGGTAAGGTAGAGGTACTTTCCTAGTTGGGCAGCTCGAGATTTGAGCATACCACTGTGGCCTATCTCCCTTATAAAAGTAAAATGATGTTATTATTTAGAATTCATCTCATGAATACTTGCTATCCAGACGAAACAGGCACTTAATCTTATAAGCCTACCTACAAAGCTAAGACAATACAACAATAATTTGTATGGCTACCTTTGTAGCTACCCAGATAGATACTGCGCAGCTGTGAGCATGTTAGCAGGATTAGGGTTAACATCCTGACTAATCTATCTAGTCAGATGTTATGACAATGCTAATATTGTAGACGTCTGAAATACACAGATGTTGTGTAAAGGCACTTAATCAGCCTATTAATCGTGCTATTAATCGTCATCAAGAGCGGATCTAGCATTTATTTCTGGGAGGCACATGGGCCAGTCAGGTAAGAAGTGTCCCTCATAGTACCTATTGCACTTGCACTATGTTATGTCTATATTATTTTCCAATGACATATAAGAATAACTTTTAAGGGTTCCGACATAAGACAGTTCCGACAATACGATTCCTACCGGCTTCCCTTTGTAAAATAGCACAAGCAGTATCGCTTCTTTTATTAATTAGCTTTTCGTGCCCAGATAAGCATTTGTAGCTCCGGCTTATCTCTTACAAAACTTGACCCTTCGCCACTGTAATGTAGGTAAAATTACATGTGTATGAAAAGTACATCATTATTAAATGATGTTCTTTTTTATGTCTCCTACTGAAAATATCCAGCACTTCTGGGGGAGATGGGGTACGTGCCCCTGTCGGATCTAGAATAGTCCATTACACACTTACCTACCTATATGCAAAATAGTAATATTGCTTTCAGAATAAAAAAAAACCGGACAAGTGCGAGTACGACTCGCGCCCTATGGGTTCCGAAATATGCAATAGCTATGCCGCTATTACATCATAGTAGATAAGAACATATATCATATCTTGATCCTAGATATGGATCTACAGCATACTTCTAGAGGCGCCATCTCTGAGCAGATGGCTCCACTTATGGTCTGGTTACATACGGACAACGAAGTGATCCTATAAGGGTTCCGTTTATTTTTCGAGGTACGGAACCCTAAAAATAATTACTTACATCGCCATTTTCATCACCCTTAATTGTCTCATAACATCCGCTGTTTCATTTTGGCCTAAAAATCATGTGCTTACTGCCTGGTAGGTACTGTTGTAATATTTCTACTGAGCACCTCGCTAATTTGCTAATTTGGTAAACGAAACCATATTCATTGTTATTTTTGCCTAGTTCCCTACAAGGTGCTTATGATAACTCATCAATACTCATCATTCATCATTATTATTTTCATTGCAGAAATTCGTAGTGTTTCTTAGCTGAAAACCTTAGCTGAAGAGGAGAAGAAGTAGGTAACTGAAAAGAAAGTCTTACAGAACGCCAGCCAACTTTAAAATGCTTATAGAAATTCAATAGTAAAATTTATATCCAAATCCCAGCGCACATAAAAGGGATTGCCCGTCGTCACACCGAAATAAACCTTTCAAATACAATCTAACTCGTGTCTTACGGGCATATATCACTGCTATAACATTTTGCAAGTAACATACACCCTTTCACGAGCCGATTCCGCCCCCCGCCTCAGAAACCGCACGAATACTCGCTCTTACATAACAATAATACCTTTTCTACAGCCTCCTTGATAAATAGCTGGATGTACGAACTTATATTTCTACAACACGTTGTTCAATAAAGTAGTTTTGTTGCGACAGCGCCATCTAGCGGGTGGCGCTGGTACTGCTTAGGGAGCAAGCTTCCTGAAATGGTTCGGGAATAGTATTCGACTCTCCCGAGCGCTGTTTCAGGAAGAGTTTGTATGCGTTTGCCAAGAGATGGCGCTACGTGTTGCATTTTTAAACTTCTTTGATTGCTATGATTTTCTTTACACAGGTGTCTAACATTGTGTTTTTCTTTGTTTCAGCTCTCAGAGCTCGAGCAGCGAGTCCTGGAGGCCGAGGGCAGGGCGGAGGAAGCGGAAGACAAGGTAAACAATTAAAATACCTACCTACTTAGTTTTTTCAATGCAGCGATGGACTTCGGTTTTCAGGATATTCGATAGATTAATACTACCCAATTCAATTTAACACATGACTTTTTGTTTATATTTGTTCAAGAGCGGTTATCAATAAAAACTAAAAATTTTATGTAGCTATCTAAATTCTACAAACAAGGTACCTACATTCAATCACACACAAATAGAAAATCCTATTCAAATCCTAGCTCTGAGATTTTCAATAAAACCGTATTTTTTCCCGCCAATAAATTCCCCCACGCGCATACGATGTGCAAGTCAGTACGGTCAGCAAAAACGTTTCATTAATCCCCTTACCACTGGCAGCTTCTGTTTGACAGAACCTTCGTCAATGTTTTGGATGCCATTAGAGTCTGAAGATTAATAAAGTTTGCTTTTAGCGTTGATTTTGTTATGGGGAGAAATTAATAAAAAATTGTTTGCAATGTCAGTGTCTGTTTTTTTACAGAAAACAGCATTGTCAGCTGCTTCAAAATTTGCGGTCTTGAAAACTTGAAAGGCTTTTATAAATAGTTTTTTTTTTTTTTTTTTTATTCGATGATAGGCTTGCGCTTGACCGCCATCTCGCCTGATGTTAAGCGATGATGCGGTCTACGATGGAGCACGCTTGCCTAGAAGAAACCGATTCACTCGTGACTTGAAGATACCCAGATTGTAACTGTTGGGAAACACCCACTCGGGCAGCGCATGTACTTAGATAATTACGTATTGTACCTTCTCAGGACAGAATTTTCTACGTAACATAATTACTAATGTAATGTAACGTAACGTACAATATAACGTAATTTAATAATAACGAAATAAAACTTTTGTTCATTCATGCCTATCTATTAACCTTTCTACTATAGATTAAAATTCAATAGGTGCTATAGCAGAAGCCATAGAAGTTACTAGCCCCAAAATCGAAATTATAAATAAACTCAATAGCCACCATACAACACAAATACCTACTTATCTCTTTAAAATTGAATTTTAGTTCCATGCATTAAAGTATCATACATATCTGAATTAATTCATCGATACTGAATGTCACGTGTGTCGGTAAAACTGGAAGATTTAATTAAATGTCGCTGGAACGTTATAAATTAATTAATACCGGGCCTCGAGCGGACACATTACGGGATACTCCGGCTGTAATTACTTTTGCGTTGGTTAAATAAATGAGTTATTGTCTATTAATATTTCATGTCTCGGGTATGTATGTAGGCAGGGTATTTTCATTATTTTAAAACCCCGTTTTTAGGGTTCCGTACCAAAATGGTAAAAAAATAACCCTTATGGTGCGACTTCGTCGGTCTGTCTGTCTGTCTGTCGCACCTGCATATTTCAGCAACTACGAATGCTATCGACTTGAAATTTAGAATAGTTATAAAAAATGCTTGCCCAACTTTATTGCAAATGAAAAAGTCAAAAAATATTTTTATTGTCATTGCAAAAGGGGCCGGAGTGGGAGTCCAAAATTTTAAAGTGGAGTTTCTAGGTCAAGTGACTTATCATATAAAAGGGCTTGATTTGCACATTTCAAAATATATTTTCATTTTATTTTATGTCTAACAGTTTTCGACATATGATGAAAAATGACTGAAAAAATACCATTCGCCCCCCCCCCTTATCTCCGAAGTTTGCGGAGCGAAAAATCTGAAATAATTTGAATTGATAGGAATTCACCCAAATATTGCACTAAAAATAAAACGTTGTTCCTATTACAGTTGTTTCAAAATCATCAAAATTCCTTGATAAACAAACTTAGTTATGCGGTCCGGTTTTTTTTCACTTTATACGTCTAAAACTGATACGGAACCCTCGGTGCGCGAGTACGACTCGCACTTGGCCGGTTTTTTTTTTACATATTGGCATCAATTGGCGTCTTCTAAGGACTTAGATATTATTATCATATCTACCGGGATGTTTACCATGTTTACATTTCTGATATTTCACTTTAAGGACTTAATGAAAAAGATTCAGGATCAGATCTCTACTACACCCTAATGTCCATTAATCTTAGAATAAATAGGTTTTTTGTTGAACATTGAAAGTAAAAACCCATCCACAAGATAATACTACAGCCCATCTATCACAACAGTAAAAAGGGATAAAGCCGTAACACTCAACCCTACGGCTATTTTCTATGGCACATAACATAAAATTTACCACCAGCTAGTCTTCACCAAGCAGCTTCCAAATAACGCTCAAATAAAAATATATCTTAGACCATAATATAAAAGGGTATAATATTTATTTCCGTAACACACATTTCCCGATCCTAAGGCTAATATCAAATAGTTAAATGACGTCATTTTAGGAAACAAGTGAACGGCCACGCACGTCATAAAATGGATCCCCTGTCCGGGACATTTGTTGAAATACACGATGACAACTGAGGGATGGGGGATTGCGGGATTATATGGGGGACGAGTACTGTGAGCATGGCAGGTCATAACGATAAATGGGATGGGTTTATTGAATAGAGTGTGCTTATTTTGTTTCAGATATAAAATGTATGAAACTTGTTTTTGTTGCTTAATATTTTGCGTCGATTTTACATTAACTAATAACTAGTACAAAAAAATATATTAAGGATTATTGATGAAACACCTGATTCCGATATAAAGCGGTTGTCCCCTTAAAGTTCAGCCTTAACAAATTATTAAAGTTCTCAAAAAATATCTGCAAATGCCTGGATCAAAAATCTTCATTTGGACAAATCCAAATGAAGATTTTTGATCCAGGCATTGGCAGATATTTTTTGAGATATTACCTACCTACCTAGGTTGTACATAGTTTCTCTAATGGCCTTTTTCAATCATGTAGGTATCTACCCTTCATTTTTCTACAGAATCTACATTTATAGAATTCTGACATTACTTCTATGATATAGCTTGACCATTGACTCTTTCCCCTACTATTTCGAATTTTGGCATCAAAATTGTAAATACGTACGTAGTAAAGGAAAGAGTCAATGGCATAGGATAATAAAAACAAAAAAAAAGTAACATGGTACACATTTTTTTTTCTATTTTTTATTACTTAATTTAAATTATGCCTTAAAACCTTTTTGCCAACGGTACCTCACAACGAGAACTCTGTACACAAGTGAGTACAGATCGGCGTGGGGGATGGACGCTATTGATTTTCACAATTGCAGGATTATGACTCACACTGCAGGCTTTGTTTGTTCTACATTTTTACATGCGTAGCTTTTTAATTAATTTAGGATTAATCTTTTGAAAGGGAGGCCTTTGAATATTAAATTAAAAAAGGGTACCTAGCTACTGCATGTCTATTCCGTACCAAAATGCAGCGTGATATCACCGCGAGACCTGCCAATTTGTTTACGAACGTTCGAGGGAAAATCTCACCGTGACATTTTCCCTCGAACGTTCGTAAACGTAAGCTCATTTTCAGCGTTTATACCAAATTATCAAATAGCAAAATGTGAACCAAGAACTAGAATAAAATTCTTGCACAAAAGAACAACGAAAGAATGCTCTACGTCTGTTCACACTAAAAGAATTTGATAGAGTGGGGATAGAATGAGCATTTGCTCGTCTGGTGTAAATCTGCCTTTATATGAAACTTTATCTGTCGAGATGCCTCCTGGAATCAATCAATTGTATATTTTAAATGCGACAGACAAAGGGATTATAGTTGTAGTCCCATTGGCTTGGCACCCTACGGAACTCTAAAAATGACTTTACCATTCGTTACATTACATCTTTACAATTTCGGTGACAATTGCCAAAACAGCCCATGAGTCTGTAATAATCCTTGTGAAAAGACGATGTTCCAAATGTGTCAAGTATAACATTAAAAGTAAATACGGCAAGTAATAGTTACGACATAATGAAAACAATAAATATAATAATATCCTCATCCTCATTTTAGAATGGAATTGAATTCCAAGCGGGATTAAATTCACACTTCGTGTGAGTTTTCCATTAAAGCTGACTATAGTTATCGCCTTTATCACGACGCCATTATTGTTTTCCATTTCAAGTTGAATTAAAAGAAACAAAAGTTGTATAATTTGACAAAAAAAAAATAACCTCAACGTTTAATCAAATTGACTCGTGACAGTGATCACGAGAAGACTCGATTCTTCTCACTGTCCATGCATGGGGGGTGATTCTCGCGGGTTCGATATTGATATCGAATTCGATATATATTGCAAGAACTGTCAAAATCCCTACCATTTTGATATTTATTGCGATATATATCGAATTCAATATCAATATCGAACCCGCGAGAATCACCCCCATGGTCTTCTCAGTCCCGATATTATAATATTAGAAATCATATAAAAATAAAAAGCTTATCTATAGACTCAAAAACGGTAACGCTTCATTTTAACCTAGGTACTGTTAAATGTAAGCCTTTAAAACCGCTCCTAAGGGAAAAATCTCAGATCATAGAAGAAAAACCAACAACCCTTTTATCGCAAATTCATTTAAATGCTGCACAACAATTTATAACAAAGTAAAACTGTGTCAACAACTCAAGCTTACTGCACAAACGTGATCACAATTTGGAAGGAGAACTTCTCGGCTGACGACAGCCAAGGGACTGGTATCTACGTTCAGAATGGCTCGCAGCGCCATTTTATCGCTCCAATGTAGGACTGCACAGTCGCGCGTGATAAAAAATAGAAGACTATACGTATTTTCCTTTGATGGCCTCTTACTGGTTTATTTCAATGGTCTTAGAATGGAGTGGCTTGGGATTTTTATTAGGCTGGGAAGGTTTATGATGTGGAAAAAATATATGATGTTTTATTTTTTGCCAACATAAGTGATAAAATAAGGCGAAGAAAGAATAACTTCAGTTTTATGATAAAAGAAAGGCCAAAATAGAATTTTCCCTTAAATAAACGTGTTTTGTTATGTAGGTACTAATAATAAGGCTATATTTGATTCGTCAGCCATTACAGAGGACCATCCTTGAACCTAAACAAATTATAAATATTTTATTATCAAAAACGAACAAAGACTAGGTACTTATCAGTTGAACTTTTATTTTGAAGTAAACTTCATAATATCCGCTACCACTAGATACAGAAACGATTTACTTTAAACTAAGCAAAGCATTTGGTCCTTTGGGAAAAAGGACCAAATGCGTTTGCCGTTAAAGCGCCACTCCACAGCATTTTATTTACCGGTAAAAGATTGTGCCTCTTGCGAACGTGATATAAAGCGTGTTCCTGTACTATTTAAGTATCTATCCTTTTTCTTTTACTGAGATGGTTTCTTTTTAAAAGCGCTCGCTCAATCAGTAGATAGGTAGGTATAATAGGTTGCGTTATCTGGTCTGCAAAAGGTTTCACATTGTTAAAGGAAATCACAAACGAATTTTGCATGTAGACCTCTAATAATACTTAGTGTTTTATTTTACCCCTAACTACTAATTATTTATTTTATTATTGGTCCAAAATACATTAAAAGAACTACCATTACCTATTAAATATTTTCAGAACGCTTGGGAAACAGCAAACGTTTTGAGTTTGCAAGAGAATCAATAGATTTCTTGATCCTTTGGTCGTGGGAATTTACTTCCTTATGCGTATGTATTAGGGTTTGCCATTATGTAATTATAACCGTCAATCCATCAAAACTTTATCAAAAGAATGATCAAATACTTGATACAAATCTCTATAGGTACTTACCTACTCAGAATATGAGCTATGACATAATAACCCTACCGATAGCTACCCCATGCGATCCGCACCCCAATAACATTGGCTTTTTAACTTTATGCCTTACCAAATAATTTTAGACTTTATACCACCACTATAAAATACATATTGAAATAAAACATACATGTCAATCCTATAGAACTTTTTTATATCGAAAGTCTGGCTATGGCAACAATAGAAAAGTCTTCAATGGCGACCCTTCCGCGCATGCGTGCTATAGGCAACCAACTTCACTACAATACACCAAGCCACGGTACTCCACAACTTCGTCCCGATACCTGTATATACATCATAACAATTTCTCCTTATTATTTAACAGTTAAATAAAACATTAAACGTAAATTAAATCCGTCTTAAAACCGCGACTTCTAAGTCAGCGTCTTATTTATAAGACACGGTGATAGCCTTTCAGTAACGCGCGCGTTAACGTTACGATTGCGTATAGAAAATACTTTTGATCAATAGGAGCCTGCTCTTTATTAATTTATTTGTGTTCTAGTTAAGAAAGCATCGCTTTTTGCTGCTAAAATGTGTTCTTGTATATCGTATTAATTGTGATAAATACGTATCCAAGCCTAAGTGTAACAACGAACGTGTAATTAAAGCTTTACTGTGTATTTTAAGTAAAAGTGTTTATTTTTGAAGTCAAGCGTCAATTTTGATAGGAACTCAGTGTTTTGTCGGGTTAGTGATAGTGTAAATATGTCGAAACCTAACACGTTGAAGGCGCACAGACTAAGTGCAGAGTTTGCTGAGAAACGTGCACAGACGGTGAAGAAAACTGATCCATCTAATTCATAGCAACCACCCGTAAGTAACACTAGTTATGGTCACTGGAATCGATTTTAAAATTGATTAATAAATAACCTATGACTAAAACTTACCAATTAATAGAATAATGTTTGTATTGTCTGTGATGTCTAATTTATTTGGAAAAAAAGTAGAGCGATTTCTATTGTCAGTGGTATTGGTATAAACAACTACTCTTATGTTTTTTCTAATTTTATTTTGCCAGTGCTATATGATAGTTCATACAGAACTAACTTCCTTATATACAAATGATAGCCTGCATACACCTATAAGTAAGTACATAGTCTGGCCACTTAAACAAATTAGGAATCGAAAATCGATTGTTCTTCAATTTATAATGAGGTTGGGCCTTACCTACATTCCGGTGAATTAGCTGATTAGATTACTATCGTTCGAATGTGTACTACAGGTGAGAATAAAATTTCTAATATTTTATATTCCCTAATTAACTCTTGGATTTCCATGGTAAAGTAAAGGTATATATTATTTTTTCGTGCAGATTTGGTTTGGACATTGAAGATACAGTAGCATTATTTGTTAATTGTTTAGACAGTAAATAAGTTCGTTGCAGAACTCATCGATTGAAATTGCGGATTTAAGGACCAAAAACGTGAAATAAAAAGGTCAGTTGTAAGCAGTAGTATGCCAAGCACATGATGTCTACAATCCAACATGGCCGCCACTCAGCTGTTCCGTACGGTACGCATGCGCGGTGTATTTCCCGCCATCTTTGAACTTTGCCCTACTATGCCAGACGCCAGTAAAATGCTGCTTTAGGAATGTAATAAAAATCGGCCGGATTTCCTGGGAATTGTTGTTGGGAGTAATTTGTAAAACGTAGGTAAATATTTTTGCTGTATAAACGTTTGCTGTTTAAATCCTGTAGCTATGCAAATGAGAACTTTGAAGTTCGCAATAAGTTCATGTCCAATCTACATGACGTACAAACTGTATCGATAATTCCTGCAACCTAGGGCTTCATTCTGTCTGCAATAATATGATAAAAATTGATACCTATAAAATAATGATCTTGCTCAGATCTCCTTTACAAAACATACCTAGATTGTGTAGGTAATACTTTTAAAATTGGTTGAATTTTTTTTAGTTTTATTTGACCACTTTAAAAGAGTCTTTGATATAGAAATCTTTGGTAAACATTAGAGATAATTAGAAATTGGTAACAACTAACAAACTTGCCTGTCTGCGCATAGCTAAGTAGATATGGTAATTAATTGTTAAAACACGCAGAATTTCGGTCACGCAATGTCACCCGTTTTTTTTTTAAGTTTTTACCAAAATGTTGGCCCATTTATGTAAAACATAACGGTTGATAAAACTAATGAATACGATAAAAATAATTATGAAATAAGGAACATAGCTTGGTAGCTATGTTCCTTATTTCATAATTATTTTTATCGTAGGATCACACATTTTGGGGTGGTCCCCAAAATGTGTGATCCTACATATTTAGGTTACCTACTTGGTTTGTACACTGCGTTGTTATAAATATACCCGCGGTTTTCTTAAAGGTAAGTATTATTTAATTGTGTGTGCCTTCCAAAAGTACCTATGTTAAATTATTATAAATCAAAAACTTGTTTCAAGATAAAAATTTAAACTTTCGCGAACATTGTAAACGTTTAAATCAACTCGGGTCTTTTCGCGCACGAATAATATCAAAATAGCATTAGGTATAGTATTTTTATTAACCTGAAACGTTAATTTAAAAATCGCAGTAAATGTACAATAAACAAAAAATTCAAACACCACATATCGTGTTCTCTGTTAGAAAGGAAGAATATCATGATTGTACAACCATTGTTGGTAAGAATCCATCTATGCCAGACGTATCTATCGTACAAAACAATGGAAACAGTGCGGCTCGTAAGTGATATTGGAAAAACTCGAATGGGGAAATGTCGAGAATACCCATTTGCTCCTATTTTTCTTCCCGCACTAAATCAAATTTTAGTTTGAAAGTTTTCTTGTCCATGGGGCAAACTTTGCTGTTATCCGAATAGTAAACTTTTGTTATACAACTATAATTTTATTTCGCTACCTTACCTATATCCCAACTGATCCTGTAATGATAATATACTTGTATCTAAATAAATAAAATAAAAAAAAATAAAAATAAAAAACTTGGGAGCGGACTATGTCAAATAGTGATCCGTTGAAAATGATTTGTAGTTTTACAAGCAACATTAAAATAAACACGAACAATTGGAACTTGATCATAAAACTTAAAAAAAAAACAAATTTCCATCAATTATTATTAGGTAGGTACTTATGAAGACGATAGGTTGGGCCCCTTTTATTGCCATTCATTCAGGATGGTGATCTTTAACCGTACACGTTACAACTGTTAATGTCGTGCCGACGCACTTGATGTTATTTAACCCCATGGCATGGGCTTCTCTTAAAATGTGATGACACTTGATGTTCTTCAATAGACTTATGAACTCATTAGTGTCATAATGAAAATCTAAATTAATTGTCCTTAATAATCGGTCGTATAAGTATTTCAGATTTAGGGATCCAGGAATCGCGCTGATTAAACTCATTTTTTTACTGAAGATATCCCAACGTTAAACGGTATCCAAAATAGAATTTTATCATTGTTACCTATAAGGCACACACACAGTCTCAAATAAATCATTGTAGTCGTAAGACCACAATTTCTCAATATCGAGAAACCATATGTGAGAAATCTGTGATAAAAAAAACTGTGTGTTATAGCTGTTTGCAAAGTATATCAAATCAAAATTCATTTATTTCGGGTAACTGGGCCCATAGAAGTCAATTTACAAAACATAGGTATCACACAAAATAATATAATAGAATACATTACTACTAATAAAATTCATAATAAATGTCAAAAATTCAAAATAAAATTTGGATAGAATCAAAATATAAAATTACAAAACTTTAAAATACAAAGACACACACAAGTATTAATAACGCCTGACAAACGGCTTTGCCGGAACATGCCTGCTGCAGCAATGCAGCATGTAAGGGCAGTCCAGCCTGTCAGCAATCATCGCCAGGATTGCGTTGGAGCTGGCCCGCACTCTGCGCACCAGAGAGATGCTCCGCCTGCGCATAGTCGCGTAAAAACAGGCGGTACGCTCCTCCGCGAACATACCCGAAGCGCTGCAGAACCGAGGCAGCCCCAACACAATCCTAAACGCATTATTATAGAGAACGCGCAGGTCGCTGTAGCACTTCTTTGTGTAACGAGCCCACAGGCTGCAGGTGTAAAGGGATGTACAATACGCTCTAAATAGCGTCACCTTCACCCTCCCTGAACACCTAGCAAACCTGCGGGCTATCATGTTGGCTCGTATTGAGAGCGACCTCCGCTCTCTCTCTATATCATCGTTATCATTTAGGTCAGGCGTAAGAATATGTCCCAAGTATTTAAATTTATTCACCCTTTCCAGAGGTGTACCGTTCAGTTTAACAGACGGAACATTCTGGGGACTGACTGCACCGACTTCAAAAACCATGAACTGGCTTTTTGCCACATTATATCGCAAACCATGATCATGAGCATAGTCTTCACACACCTTTAACAACGTCCTCAGACCACATACCGACGCACTCAGCAACACCATGTCGTCCGCGTAACTGAGATTATTCACAGACACTCCATCAATATGGCAGCCGACATGGCAGTTGCTGAGCGCGACGATAAGGTCATTCATGTACACGTTGAAAAGCGTTGGAGATGTCAACCCGCCCTGCCTGACACCACATTCAAGCTCATATTGCTCTGACATCGCCCCCGCCCATCTCACACAATTCTTTTGGTGCCCATACCAGAACCGAAATAGGCCGGTAATTTCATTTGGTAAGTTAATCTGGTCTAACTTGTTCCACAGGACATCGTATTGGACTAAATCGAAAGCCTTGGAGAGGTCCAGGAAGCATGCGTACACCGGCGTGTTTCTCTTCGTATAATAGTTGACGGTGTGCTTAAGGCACAGTATCGCGCTCTCCGTTGATAGCTGCGGACGAAACCCGAACTGGTTGTCGTGGAGGGTTACATTATTGTTCAGCTGTACATTAAGCAGACCGTCAAGGACTTTAGCCGCTATGGTAGCAAGAGAGATAGGCCTGTAATTATTGGTATCAGCTAAGTCACCCGTCTTATTTTTAACTACCGGCACTACCACGGTTTTCATAAAATCATCCGGCAAATAGCAGTGGCTCACACACAAAGAGTAAAACATTGCTAATACTCGCGAGATGTGGGGTCCAGCATGCAGGAAGTGCTCAATACTGAGTCCATCGTGACCCAGAGATTTTCCTCGAGTCATGTGCCTTATGACATTAGCTACCTCTTTCGCACTAAATCTAGTTCCGACAGCCTGACCACTACTGTCAGCATTGAGCACCTCACCGCTCGGACCACGCAGCGATTTAACAGCAAAATGCTCTTTAAAAAGATTTGCAATGCCCTTTGGATCACTCACCCCGCCGACGCTCGCAGGAACTCCAGGTCGGACGTTGATTTTGGCCGTGCTCTGCCAGAAGCCACGGAAGTCGCCTTCACGGTGTTTATCGGCGAGGGCATCCATTTTAATCTGATCTTGGTGATCTTGACACCACTTCAATCTTGATTTGAATACTCGTCTGCTATAACACATATCATTATAGACGGAACCAGACTTGGGTCTACCGCACAGGTCCCATTCCATAAACTTAGACCTGGCGTCCCTATGAGCCCCGGCGACGTGTCTGTTCCACCCAATTACGCGTGAGCCCCTCGCACGCCGCCTGGCCCCCCCTCGGCCCTCCTCCGTTGATACCTTTGCCGCAGTGCGGAGGGCAGTGACGATGTCAGAGTACAGTCTATCCAGAATATGCCCGTGATCAAAATCATTACAATAATAATCAGCACAACAAGTAAATTCGGCTGGGAAATCGATTAGTGCTAACAATTGATTACACTCGTACATGTACTTTGCGATCTGCTCGCCACTTCGATGACCCCAAATCACGTTTTTGTCCGATTCTATAGTTTGAGATACCTTAGATGTCATTAGATTTAAATTACACTCAATGATGAGCGGTAAATGATCAGAAATCATAGAATCATATTTCATGATTATCATAATCATATTATATGAGTGACTCTAACTCGACTCATAAACTCACATACAAATCACATACGCGAAAACCATAATCTCAGTCCATAGTAGTTGCAAACGACCATGAGTCAGAGGGTGCAATAACCCCGCCCAGACGTGGCGTTGTGGATCAGTTGCTAGATTAGTCGGCGGATCTTAGCCTCAAAGAAAGTGCTGAAGGAACGATAAAAGAATTTTATTTAGCGGTATAGCTTACAAATCTAATTGAGGCGGGTGAAGCTTTGATTTTATAGTGGTTTGAAACGATTGGAGTGAAGAAATGGTATTGTTCGCAACGAAAGCCCGGCTTGAATTTCAAAGGTTAGGGTTAATTGAACAACTTTTTGCCAGGAGTTACTGTATTTTATGGAGAACATTTGCTTTCATTGCAAACTTTTAAGTAACGAGAATTAAGTACTCGGATTAGTGACTGGTTTCGTTTTTGTTCAGTTGTATTTTTTTGGAACAAAGGGCCAAAATTTACAAGTACGGTAATACTGATATCTGGTTTTCATATGAATTAAATATATCGGTAAAGTAACAGTACAGCCGGTATCCAAAATCGAAACTCTCAACAAACGCCCTCAATTTTTTGGTCCTTTAGTCAACAAAATGTATCCAACCACCGTACATGCTACAACATTTCCCATAAGCGGCGTTTAGAGGCGGTAGACTCAAGGTTATTTTAAGGAAGTGATCTCTCGTGACTTAATAAGTCTCCACACGCAAAGCTGAATTGGCCCTACGAGGCTGTAAAAGTTGGTGAGGGCTGATTGTACATAGTAGGTTAGGTACGAGGTCAGTAGGACAGGCCTTTATTTATTAAGGTACAATTCTGACACCCGTGACGACCAACCGCAGCGGCAGCTGTGTCGCCGACTTCAAGCGGCACTGGTGGTTCCTATACATTTTCTATAAGATTGTATAAAGGTACATTCCGAACGCAGGACGCCGTCGCCTGTAGCATATGGTATACTGTTCTGCGCCTCTGTCGGCCGGTGTCACCATCGTCGGAATTGTACTTTTATTATATTTGTCTGCTGCTTATAATTTTATTAATCAGAGCGACTGTTATCAACCGATAGTCGCTGTAATATTCAATTAAAATCTTGCTGATTATCTGCTATACATTTTAATAACCACAATTTAAACAAAACAGACTAGAAAATAGTTCATGAATAAACAGAAATATTTATAATACAGCGCTGATAAACTCACAGTATAAAATATGCAACAATACAGCACAACATGAAAGCTACACAGTATAAAAGCTTCATACACATTATTTACATCAACCTGGCAATTACATTACACCATCCACGGAGCGTAAAGCTGGCCCAATAAAGCTTGCTCGCCCAAAAGCGTGATAGCGTATTATTAGCAGGTATTTCTCGTTGTGGAAATTTATCTGGAGAAAAATTCCCACCTACGGACTATTACTAGAACTATTATAGAATCTCCTTCAATATTACTTTAATCTTCTAATACGTTAGGATCTAAAATATTCTGCTCCTTCCACATTATCGAGAGAGACATTATTCATAGAGTTTGGCGATTACATATCTATGACGTTACTCGGTGCTACCATAATGCATATGCACTCGAAATGGCACCCACATGGATTAATCAGAGGTTTATTATCTAACTTTTGTGTGAATTTATGTGGTATTCTAATGGAAGTCCCATTAGTCCGAAGAGCTATGCATCTAAAATCTATAGAATGGACTTTATGGCTTTGTTACATAATGAAAATTGTTTGCGCTCTCTTTTACGAATAAAAAGGTCACCTAACTTTGTAGACCAACCTAAAATAGGTCAGTCTATTTAGCATAAATACATCATGAGTAAGCACAAATATGTAGGTAACTGTATCTTGAACAGAACTTTCCAACGAACAGGGTTGTCGACATCAATTTGAACTTTGAACCCTAGGCCATGGAGCTAGACGATACTCATGCTTAGCTAGAAACCTTTTGTATGAGCAAAACAAATGAACACAGAACAGTTTTCTATGAAAAAAGTAATGATAGAAAGATTTAAAGTAACCCATCTTCTAATAGAATGATTAGGGAAGAAGTAGTATGCTTAAAGCTTCCCGTCTCTGTAATTTTCATCAATAGTGGGCCCTGGCTTTCTTGCTTAAAAAGAAGTGCCCTGAAATCCTGAGTTCTCAAGGAAACAAAAAATGCCCCAATGCAAAAATGAACAAATAGTTTCCTAAACTCAGAGCGCAGACACTCCTTAGCTGGTTTGAGAGTCAAAATCCTTACAAATCTTTTATATTCCGTAAAGGTTATAGCAAATATTCTCAGCATATAAACGAATCTGTTCCCCGCTATATTTCTCATCGGTTCATATTTATCGACACAATTTCGATACAGACGTAAAATATTTATATGAAAATTCCTATTGTATCGAGGATCTGCAGCCCTAAGGTGGATATCTCCATAATTCATGAGTCTGCATGGTATGACGCATTGCGCATTTACATAGATTCCCAAACACCCGGCCATCGGCCACATCTGGTGCTGTAATACATTTTTTATTATTTTCTCCTTTACTGAAAATAGTTTTTGCATTAAAAGAGGCTCTAAAACCGATATCCAAGTGCTGGAGTCTTGAAACTTCTTGAAATATTTCTCGTGCCGACCTGAAAATGGAATAATAATATCAGCCGTATTTGTTCTATCAAACTTTACTACATTTAATTTATCATTACACAAAAGTCGCCCACCGAGGCACAAATATTTTTTGGACCATTTCTTCAATTAGAGTTACAGTTTATCTTGGCTAACTGAAAATATTAAACTGATCTGAAGCCCTGCTGGAACAAAAACGTTATGTATTTCTATACCTACATTTATTTCCCTTAAATGGATCTTTTGAAATAAATTATAGTGGTCTTATAAATTATATAAATCATTGGCAAACCCAAGTCCTACATGATATTTATCTCTTTCATCCTCCTCTTCTACTGCCTGGTGATTTACCAATGGTAATATTGGGGATCTGATGCGATGATTACCTACGTGTCAAGGATATTTAAGAACTCAAACTAAACATCCAATCAAATGATAGGTGGTGAAATTTTTCAATCTTTTTTCCTACAAAATCTACAAAAAGGCATCTTTCTACTTTTTCAATATCTAAAGGTATCTTTAGCTATTCTTAAATACATGAAACCGAGATATTCTATTTTCCAGTTTCCATAAACAATGCTACTGTAACATCCTGTAGAATTTTTCCAACCTTGTATCAAGTTTCTGTATCCGTATCAAACTTAGTTTTACCGTCAATTACCTGGTTCTCTTGACGAGGGTTAAGACAAGTTGAGGTAAAGTTGTGATGATCGCTCGACGGGTTGAAACAAAAACCTGTCTAATGTGGGATGTACAGCATTGTAGGATGTTGGAGTTCATGATTACGGTGGAATTCTTGTGATTCTAAGTGCGATGGGTTTGGTAGAAGTTTTTAATGTGTTATGGCATCTAATTCCTATACTTTATTAAAGACCTATTTCAGTAAGGAAATGTATAAAACAACGTGTTTGCTTCTAGCAGAGATTCAATACAGTAGAGTTTATTTGGACTGGACATAGCTCGTATTAATAGGTATTATCCATTATTTTTCTTCTTAGCGTGTCAATGGTAATCTAAATCGTATCTGCCCAGAACTTAGCTACGTGTACCTTTTGCATTTTCAGTAGCATCCATAAAGAAAGAAAAATAAAAATATTTACCTCGACATGACCCACAACAATTAAGTAAACACAGAATAACAAATTTAAAAAAACAACTGTTGGGAAGATATGCGTCTCGTCCGTGCAAAACGGTCATCGCTCAGCATAATGCTGTGACATGCACGAAGTAGAGTCACAGCGCTGATTTTTATTTTCAACGAAAATCGGCAAGTTTCGGCATAAGTTCCTTCAATATGCAGGTGTCAGAGCACGCCAAACTTGATGTTAAGTGTCCCATCCTTTGTGGATCAGCACCACATTTGCACGCATAACTTATTCTACAATAGGTCTATAACAACAAGATACAACCAAATCTGAACTATAGTTACGCAACAACTCAGGAAATCACGTCCAAAAATGTCACAGGAAGTTGGTCTCGTATTAGTTTCCTTTATAGTGGCTACATATATTATTATGCGCGGGCCGTCCGTCCGTCACTCGTGTGTCGTAGATACCGCCGTAATAGACAAGACGTCTTGTCCTGTCCAAATATTGTGGTGTAAAGGCTTTTTCACAATATGCAATGGATATCCTACTTCTTACTAATATTATAAATGCGAAAGTTTGTGAGGATGGATGTATGGATGGATGTAATGTATGGATGTTTGTTACTATTTCACGCAAAAACTACTGAACGGATATCGGATATTGATGAAACTTTACAATAATTTAGCTTATACATCAGAATAACACATGACATAGGCTACTTTTTATCCCAAAAATGCGGGCGAAGCCGCGGGCAGAAGCTAGTACAATGGATATAGAGTTATTTTTAAAAGACTAATTGTTTGGTTTCTGATAATTATCATAATAAACTTGTTCAGTAAAAGTTTTTAGAATTTTTGGCTAAACACTTTCTGACTAACGTTTTGAATATTGCTATTTAAAATCCTGAAAAATGACTCTGTGTTGTCTCATTGTCTTCATAATTATATTATTGAGGGTCAAAACTCAATACCATTGCGCGGCCAATCGCGGATGCGATTGGCGTTATGATCGCCTTTCGAATGCTCTATGATGCGATTGATCTCTATTCAACACAACTAATCGAACCTAGATGTAGCGAGTATACTTTTCACTCAAAACAGATTCGAACACCAGTTGCAACAATCGCTAATAGGTGAGATTTTGATACTGCGCGCGTACATAAAAAAATAGTTATCTAAGTTATTTGTATACTAACCAAATGGACTTACAGTCTGTATTTATTTATTACCTTTTATTTGAATTCATTGTCACCGTTACCAGTTTATGCACCCTAATATTTGAACTAGTCTTGTTCGACAAAAAGCCGTCGTGCCTATGTCCCTATTGAGACTTTGATTGGACAAAACACATGTGATTAGCGTCCATATTCGGTACAGAAGTTTGCGACAGACCGTTAAAATATAGTCAGGCTGTAAATCCTACTTGAGGTAGGGAGGGGTAACCCATTGTCGGTTCTGTAAGTAGCACTTAACAAAATCACTGGATAGCAGTACCGCTCTATCATTAGATAGGAGATTGTGTTTAGAAGAAAATCTATAGCAATTTCATGTCGTGATTTCAATATAATAATATAACCTTGGTATCACATAAATATCTACCTACAGCGATACCTATTTCTATACATAACCATAAGCAATTTCACATACCATTTCACATTTGTAAACAAGTATGTGACTGTATAGTGTATGTATATTATTTGTTTACTTCAATAAATATTATAAACAGATATAGGTCCACGCTACAAAAAACATACCATTGAACTAACACATTCTTCACTTAATGCCTGTCCAGCCATTTCACATCCTTCAGCATTTACTTAAGCATCTCAGGATAAATAGAATGTCTTTTAATTTAAAACTTATATTAAATATATAATAGGTAGTTCAAAAATTCTAATAGTAATTTATCTCCTTCAAAACGATACTGAAACATTAGATAATAAACTCTGTGCAATTTTCCATTTTCTCTTGTCCGTTGTGATAAATGAAGTGTCATGGCGTCATTGGAGTTTCCCGCGCTATTGTTAAAGTGCTGTCATCGCTGCAGAGAACCGTATGCTGAGATAGATGTAAATATTTTGTTATTTAATATTTTGAGTTTTATACACTACCTACTTTTAAACGGTATTGAAGATCTTGTCAATGTTGTTAATATTTTCAAAGTTTTTGCATTTAAAGGTAGAACGTGTTTTTTTACAAAATTATGAACGTATTATACTATAGGTATACAAGCATTATGAATAACCGATAATATCCTTAAACATTGTCCAGTTTTGTCTTAATAATTTTATTAATCTACTGAACTTTAGATATCACCGAGTCAATTTACTGCGGATAAAAATAATCTTTAAAATCACCACTTTCTATCATTCCTATTAGTTCTCCCATTCTACTATTAATGGCTATAGCACTATCAGCCGCATCTGATGAATTTGGAAGCCACCCCAACGTATTATCATTAAACCAAGAGGCAATGATGATAAACGATTATGCAATAATGCGTTATGTGACCCACGCATGAGGCCAATGTTTAATTCCCGTCCACACCATCCGTATAACAATAACTAGATTACTAGACCTTGTTTATTAATTAATAATGTTTATAAACAAATCTATTGTCTAGTCTTATTCAAATACGTTTTCTTCTAAGCATTCGTGTTAGCCAAGTCATTCGATGTGGACTACTGTCACTGATATTTTAAGGAAGACTATTTTGTATAGCCACAATGAAGTTATAGTTACGTTCCAATTGATTTATTGTGTTTTAAAAATGCTATATAGTGCTGTTAATATAGCAGTATGTTTAAAAAATCAGGTAAGTGTATTGTTACAGCTTTTCCGTTTCCGCAACTTCAAACCAGATCTCTGAAAAAGCGTAGGTACTATCAAACCATTATAATTATATTCGATCTCGATTCACAAAGACGGTCGAAAAGTGAAATATGATAATTTACATAAGTGACTTTATATGCTTAATGGTTATCCTCACTTTAAATTCCACAAGGCTTACCAACAATTTAGTCGCACACGCATAAACACATTGCAGCATTGTACATACATACCTATATCTCGGTCGGTATCTGGCTGTGAACTATGACTGTATTTGGAGACGCGCCAGACCGTGCCTCCGGTCGCCACTTGCATTTTTTGTACGTTTTAACACTAGTACACGCTGTTCGTTTTGTTTGTAGAGATATCTGTAATGGTGACTGTTTTCGAAAGATTTATTTGACTAAAATTAATTTTTAAGAACAGTGAATGTCTGTCTTATGTAGTCAACGTCCAAACGGGTTTATAGCAAAGTTACTTATAACGTTTTGTATGTTAGGGCACAGATAATATAACACTATACGTACAGATGCCTCATCTCATACAAAGAAATGTGACCGATTTAGCGCGGGCTATCTTCGGGCTATACATTTTTCCATGCATAAAGGATTTTTCAAAATTCGAACAAATATTTTCCATGATGTATTTTTTCACGTTCTCAATTTTACACAAACTTCAATAACAAATCGATACATATAACGCCATCTATTATGAGTTATTTCAACAAATGTTCCTTTGTTCCTGATGAGACCCCGTGGTTAGGGTGAAAGAAAATAAAAAAAGAAAATGCATTTATTTGCGTCGACATGATGCAAAGAAAAAAAAAAGAAAAATACTAGAAAAAAAACTGCGTCACATTCTCGCAAAACGGCCATTGCTCAGCATAATGCTGTGACCCATGCACGGAGCAGAACCACAGCACTGGTTTTCTCTCCCTTTAAGTCGGTTAGAAAAAGCAATACTTACCATGGAAATTACCCACAAAAAAAGCTCATATTTTTTTTCTCTGCTGTGCTAATCTGCAATGAATGAGATTCGTTTTATTTACCCTCAAAATTAAAACTGCTTTCCTATTTTATCGAAGTGTTCATTTGTACAACCGCAATAATTTAGTTTTAACAACTTTTTTAACCAAATCTGTACTGGTACTGGATGAGTGCTGGCTGAATGCCATTTTCGTTTTAGCTGATTTTATACCTGTTGTCATTTGTGTCGTGCTCGTGGCCCTGTGTCATGTTCGGTCATGCTAATGGTTTTATTTGTCAATTAAACTTAATTATTGTCATTAATTAACGAAAGCTAAGTTCATTTCTTGGTTTATTTAAATTCAAAGTAAGGAGGCCTGTATTTTACGGTGCTAAAGCGTGAATGTTGATTTGAGATTTCATGCTAATTGTAATATAGCTATATATATACCTATTACGATTAGCATGAAATCTGTTATAAATATAGTACTTCTAGAATGCACAATTAAAGCACTTAACCGCGACTCCGTCCTCGCGACCCTCAGGGTTTTTGCATTTTTTCACAAGTAACAAGTAGCATCAGCCCCGGATCTAGGGGGGGGCTAGCAGGGGCCCATGCCCCGGGCGGAAAATTCAGAGGGCGGCAAATTTAAGCTTGGTAGACGAATACACTGAGTAGTGTATTCGTCTACTAAGCGCAGTAATCACAAAGAGCAGCGCTAGATCGGTCGTTGTGGCGTTTTTTGTAAGAGGCCTATGTCCATCAGCATCAGTGGGCGTGTTATGGCTGAAATGATGATAAAGGCAAAAAAAATATCGTAGAGTGAGGGCGGCATTTTTCAGTTTTTGTCCCGCCTCGAAATAATTCAAGCAACTGGGAATAAGCGGGGCTGAGTAGCATACGACACTCATTTAGCTTCCTATTATTGAAGAGATTTTCAGAAACGGATCAGATTGATCGCATGAATTATTCTCTGGAACTAAGTAGTTCCAGAGGTAAATTATTATGCATGAATTATTCTCTGGAACTAAGTAGTTCCAGAGAATAATTCATGCATAATAATTTACCTCTTTATGATATTGGTTTATGTGAGTAGCTAATTAAGAATTAGACAGTCTATGTATTAAGATACGTTGACAGTTTTTGACGATCAATTTATAGCGTTGATCTCCAGGGTGCACTAAAGTATGCATCATGACAAGTTGGGTAGATACGTCCCAAAAAATTTTCTTTCTGCCAATAAAGTCGAGTCATGTTTTTCTACCCATCTATAGAACGAACTCGTTTTTCGTGTCTATTTCTCAGATTAGTTCTTCTAAACTACACAATGGATTTTAATGCGGTTTTCACTACCTACCTCCTGCCTTTTTTTCTATCGGACGGCCAGAAGCACGAAAAAGCGCCATCGGTTCATGGTTGATGTACCTACCAAAAACCCGAACGAAGCGCTTTGATTCCACTTTCATTGTGAAAACCGCAAAACAATGGAATTCGCTGCCGGAGTGGATGTTCCCCGACAGTTACAATCTAGGTATCTTCAAGTCGAGAGTGAATCGGTTTCTTCTAGGCAAGCGTGCTCCATCGTAGACCGCATCATCACTTCAGGCGAGATGGCGTTCAAACGCGAGTCTATTATTTAATAAAAAAAAAAAAACTACCATTTAGAGAATTTATACCGGAAGGTTTATGGGTATAGGTGTTATGTTAATATTAAACTTAGATACAGCACAGAAATCTAGATAATATTTTAACATGTCGCCACATCAGTAGATTGCACCTGTGCGAAGCAGGTGTAGGTCGCTAGTATTTCATAAATGAGAGAATCAAAAGGGCTTATTTCCATTTTTGTTAGAAAAAAATCTATGAATGCCATCGTCAGTCATGTTAAAAAAACCGGCCAAGTGCGAATCGTACCTACTCGCACACCGAGGGTTCCGTATCGGTTTTGGACGTATAAAGTGAAAAAAAAACCGGACCGCATAACTAAGTTTGTTTGTGAAGGAATTTTGATGATTTTGAAAAAACTGCACTAGTTAGGAACATCGTTTTATTTTCGTGCAATATTTGGGTCAATTCCTATCAACTGTAACTATTTCAAATTTTTCGCTCCGCAAACTTCGGAGAAAAGGGAATGGTATTTTTTCGAACATTTTTCATCATATGTCGAAAACTGTGAGACATAAAATAAAATGAAAATATATTTTGAAATGTGCAGATCAAGCCCTTTTATATGATAATATGTCACTTGACCTAGTAACCCCACTTTGAAATTTCGGACCCCCACTCCGGCTCCTTTTGCAATGAAAATATAAACATTTTTTTATTTTTTTCATTTTCAATAAAGTTTGGCAAGCATTTTTTATAACTGTTCCAAATTTCAAGTCGATAGCATTAGTAGTTGCTGAAATAAGCAGGTGTGACAGACAGACAGACAAACAGACAGACAGACGAAGTCGCACCATAAGGGTTCCTTTTTTACCATTTTGGTACGGAACCCTAACTAGCATTTATTCCAAAATCCAATACAAAAAGTACATATTTCATAAGGAAACTTACAGACAAAAATCTCATTTTCGTACAGAAGGACACATTTCTAGTATAATTTAACACAGCTTTAACTGGTTTTTCTCCATTACTGAAAAATTTGAAAATTTGCAAAATTCACTCCTCAAATATTTACACAAAGTGATGAAACTATTTTGTCGGCTAGTCGGGTTGAACGTTTAATTCTAAAGTCTAAACCCAAACCACCCACATACTCTTTACAAAAATCCTGTATCCTTCAACTTATTAAAAGTATTAAAACTAATAACTAAACTAAAACTGAAACTCAAGCAGTCGTGAAGCGAGTGGACGACGTGGGCGTGTCTCCAAAGTTGGCTAAACGTGTTTATCCTTCAGCAAAATATTTCATACTCAGCACCAGCAGTGTATAGGATGCTTATAATACCTATAATAATAGAGATGCTGTAGTACCAAGCAAATAATAAAACCACACAGATTTTTTGGGACATTTTTTTTATGTTGTGTTTTATTTAAAATCTTAGAAAGGGCGGTAATCTCGCGTGCCATAGTTTTGTCTATCATATCGGTAGGTCTAAAAGCAATACTACGGTCATTCTCCGGTGTCCCATTGTTGAGTTGATTTCGGTGGCACATTTTTTTCTGTTAATTAGAAAATTTTTACAAGAAATATCGAATCTAGATTTAACTTAGAGAGTATTGGTAGCAGAGGGTACAGATATTTACTTTAAAATGTCTTAGTTAATCAGAAAATTGTGCCACCGAAATCAACCGATGGGACACCGGAGAATGACCCACTTATGCTTATAGGTACCTACCTAAGATTCAGCAATAGGTAGGTACCTAGTCTATGATTGCGAATCTAAACATTTGGGAAGAACTTTAAAGATAATATTATGTCTTAGGTTTTCGCGATCACTACACATATAATATTTACATTCATATCCGCCAATCGCATCTATTAGCAGCAGACAGCAGATTATATTATTTTTGGACTTTGCACGGGTGGTTTTAGTTTCATGAACCATTTTCCAAAAATTACTATCCGTGTGGATAAATAATGGGATTGAAAATAGCGTCGCCTCTATTCACCTCTCGCTTGCACCCCGGCGGGCGAATATAGACAGTAACGGTGTGCCAGCGAAAGTAGAATAAAGGCGACGCCATTAATAATTCAAATCTGTAACTGCGCGGGTTGTACTTACTAGGAACATAGATTTGTACTTACACAAAGCCAACAAACCCAAAAGTTAATAACTTCTAAACTCTGGCTACTGAAGCGACGTGTTTGTAAAGTTAGTTAAACATGTTTATCCTTCTCCATTGGAAGTTAGGATTTCTCTAGCGTGTAGTAACAATATTTTAGTCTTTCTACAGATTTAGAAAAATAATAGGTTTATGTGGAGAAAGATGGACGAAGAAGGTACGATTTGAAACCACTTGGCCACCCCTGCTCAGGAAAATACGCCTATTTCGTAAAAACATGACGATTTTCCTCAAACATAATTCCTAATTGACGGATCCCCCTTAACACTTCGCAATACGACAGGTGTTCAGAAACCCGAGATTTTAAGTTAGTTTAAACGTATTTGTCAGAGCTTCCATACTTTTAGGACTATAGGTACTCAACCACAAAACAGCCGTGTCTCTAAACTTGGAGCAACATGTTCATCCCTCGTTAGTTACCGTTTGTTATCCTCAAGCGTGATATTATTTACGACGGTACTATATGGCCGCCTGGCCGCCGACTCATAATTTTAGGATGTATGTTTCATGCTTTTGCCTCAAGTTTGGGTAATCAAATAAATATAACCTCAAAGGAATGAGACGTGAAAGCAAAGTTGTTTCATCTGGAGAGACCTGTTTTACCACCTCCAGATAATTTACCAGTTCTGGTTAATTTACCTGACATATAATTTCATACTTATTCCGTATACTTTTATGAAGAGTTTATCTAATAGATAGTGCCCTAAAATGAGTTCATCACACATTCATTAATGGCCTTATTGAGAACTACATGAACATGAGCTGAGCCCAGCTCAATGCCGAAATAATCAGCATCAACAAAAAATCTGAATTTCAAATCTGAATAAAAATTTCTAGAACACAGGATATATGGAAAGGGTCTCATTCCTATTCATTAACCCAGTCCATCAAATCCGTCCTTTTTGAACGTGGACAGTAAAATATCCGATTGATTCAACGGTTCTAAAGAACAATTGATTGGACTCCAGCAATTGTTCTCCACGACACGCTCCGATTATTTGCTCATAAGCACGGGACAATAAAAGTGTATTATTGTACGAGTATATTTACCGACACATGAACTCACTATTGGAATGTTACCTATTCTGCTAAGAGATGAGGCACGTAAGTGTCGACGTATTTCATCACAAAATACGTTTATATTCTGATTTTAAAACTGTCAAACGATATTGTTTGGAGTTGATTCAGCAGCGTGTATGTTCTCGGCTTTGCACTAGCGTTGAATGAAACTGTACGGCTATCCTGCTCTAAAAGGCCTGTATGCCCTGTATTCAAACTCGGCAAGGCTTAAATATCGACTCTTCGAATACAGTTTTAAGATCACTGGCCATATAAAATATCATCATTAGAATTATTTTTTTAAAGCTAAAAGTTGACTTCAGTCGAGCCCAAAATCTACAATGAAACTAAATGAACCATAGAGATGGTAGTCTTGTCCCAAGTTAACCCATAAAAGGAAAAGACGGCCGATTCGCGATTTGTCCAGATAAACGTGTGCTTAATCTTAGAGATGATCCATAAAGGGAAAGTGAAACATAACACATTAAACTCTTTCTAATATTAAAAGCTGTTCGCCTAGCCGGCGCCATAGATGCGTGGGTTAAGGGACGCGTAATGTCTTCGCAAACGCTGCTCATGCGTGCAACCAGGGCTGTCAGGACATTGTGCTCAAGATAAACTGACGCGCTATACATGGAGGGTATTGTTAAGTTCTTTTGTACCAACTACAATGAAGCTTTGATGGGCTGTTTTCACCTAGATTTTTGAACGTTCCTAGTTGTTTATTATTTTTATACTTGTGGAATAGATGGTGTTTGCCACAACACTACCTGTATGGAATAAAAATGCGTGGAAACTTTGGAAAAACAAATTATTTAATTTTATGAGGCGGAGAACACAACTGGTCGTAGAAAAATCTTATAACAGGAAGGGAGCAACATAGACACAGCACAGTGTTGCAAGTTTATACACACAAAATTGATAAATGTTACAAACACACAAAATAAAATATTAAGATACATTCACACAATCTTAGTTTCTATTTTCTATGTTTAGTTTGTTCTAAACATAATTGGGGCCGGCATTAATTCATTCTACAGGTAATTGACAGAGCCGTTTAATTGACCTTCTGTATACTTTGTTTTTCATCATTACATCAGCAGCTCTTACTCTACCATCTGTACCTGGGTATGTTTTTACAACACGAGCCATATTATATTGTAATGGAGCAGCACTAAAATCTTTTACAATTACTAAGTCACCCTCTTTGAGGTTTGGCTCTGGATACTTCCACTTGGGACGGCTTTGAAGTTGTGTTAAATAATCATTAAACCATAATTTCCAAAAATCTTGTTTAAGTTTAGTGCAGAGATTCCAAAACTTTAACCGATTAACTGAAACCTCTGTTAAATCTACTTCAGGATAGCTAGCCAAAGCTGTTCCAATGAGGAAATGAGCAGGAGTCAAATACTCACTATCGTTTGAGTTTGCGGAGAGTAGAGGCCTAGAATTCAATATTGCCTCGATTTGAACAATGACTGTATAAAGCTCTTCATAAGTTAAACTTAAATTGCCTACAACCCGCTTCAGGTGGTGTTTTACACTTTTTACACCTGCTTCCCACAATCCTCCAAACTCAGGTGAATAACTGGGTATAAACCTAAATTTTATATAGTTTTGTGTGCAAAACCCATCTACAGCATCCCTGTGATTTTTGGAAGATTGTAGGTCATACAATTTTTTCATTTCATTAGACGCTCCTTTAAATGTTTTAGCGTTGTCACAATATATATTTGTGGGCATGCCACGCCTCGAAATGAACCGCTTGAGACATGCCAAAAAGGCTTCAGTTGTTAAGTCTGATACTAACTCTACATGAATAGCTTTTATAGCGAAGCAGACAAAAAGCGCGATGTAGCATTTCTTAATCATAGGTTTTCTAACCCTAGCTACCTTCATGCTGAAGGGTCCACAGAAGTCAACGCCGACATGCTGGAATGGCCTGGACGCTGTAATTCTTTCCTGTGGGAGGGAGCCCATCAACTGCTTCGCAGCCTCAGCTTTTATTCGGAAACATTTGACGCATTTGCGCACCACTTTCTTGACCTCTCGGATACCATTGACAATGAAGTACCTTTGTGTAAGAGAACTCAATACTAATCTGGGGCCTGCGTGTAAAAGGCGCAAATGTTCACTGTTTATTAAGAGATTTGTTAGGTGAGAGTTTTTCGGAAGAATAGTAGGATGTTTCTTATCGAAAGACATTTCCCTGGCATTATCGAGCCTACCTCCTACTCTTAGAATACCTATTTTGTCGAGGAAAGGAGAGAGACTTCCTATTCCTGTCTTTATAACTTTTCCAGCAGCAAGTGACTCTACCTCTTTGGCAAAATGCTGCTTTTGAGTACAACGTACAATAACTGACATAGAGTCGCGAAGCTCTTGAGGTGTTAAGTAACACTCTGTAATTTTATTTTTATTTTTTGAACAATTATTATAGAATCTATAAATAAATCCTACTACTTTTTGTAATTTATATAAGTTTGAATATTTTTCAATCAAATTGACTGCAAATGATGGCTCTACCTGAGTCACATTACATGGTATCTCTTGCTCATCATTTTGTTCTGTATCTGTGAATAAATCAGGCAGTTTAAAATTTTCAGAACATGCATGGGTATATTGGTTATCTGCTAAGTAGGTTGGCCCGTGCCACCACAAGGTACTTTGTTGCAACTTATGCGGCAAAACTCCCCTCGACAATAAATCAGCAGGGTTGTCACTAGTCCTTACAAATCCCCATTGCTTCTGATCGGTCAGCTCTACAATTTGTTTGACTCTGTTATTGGCATAAACATTGGATTTCACATTGCCTGATTTGATCCAAGCTAGCACTATTTGAGAGTCGCTGTACAAAAATGTCTCTACTTGGGAAAACCTACCCATCAGGACTTTACCAACCCTTTGTGCCAGCTGTGCCAACAGGAGAGCACCATTGAGTTCTAGTTGGGGAATTGTGTGGCTTTTGCCTAATGGAGCAACACGTGACTTGGAGCAGAGTAATTCTGTTCGCACTGAACCATAAATTTTTATAATCCTTAAATAAAGACAACAGCCAAAGGCTTTACATGACGCATCAGAATACCCTACCAACTCTACATTACAAACATCATTACTTATGACACATCTGTTCATTGTGATCTTACCCATAAGTCTTAACTTATTTAAGAAATTGTTCCAGTATAAAAACTGTTCATTTGGAACTATAGCGTCCCATCCAATTTGCAAAGACCATAGCTCTTGCATGAATATTTTGGCTACCACTATAATTGGACCTACTAAGCCGAGAGGGTCAAACATTTTCCCTATAAAGCTCAATATTTTTCTCTTTGAATTTAAGTTATGCCCTTCATCTATAATGGGGCTAGAAAAAGTGAATGTGTCGGAAGTGATGTCATACATTAAACCTAAAGTTTTGACCATGTTGTCTCCACTCATATCTACATTTTCAAACTGCCTTTGCTCATTTGGAATATCATTTATGACTTCCGGATTGTTTGAGCACCATTTATGCAAAGAAAAACTACCTAACTTGAGAAGCTCTATCAATTGAGTTTTCAGTTCACAAAGCTGGTTTACATTGTCTGATCCGCACAAAATATCATCGACATAAGTACTTTTGATCACTGTTTCAGCAGCCAGTGGGTATTTACTTTTGTACCGATAAGCTAGTTCAAGTAGGCATCGAGTGGTCAAGAAAGTAGATGCCTTTAAACCGTATGTTACTGTCTGAAGCTGTAAACAGCTGATAGGCTTTCTGGAATCATCTCGCCAAAGAATGTTTTGAAGGCAAGTTTGAGGACTATTTATGAAAACATTACGAAATGCCTTTTGAATGTCACAGATTAGTGTGAAAATGTAAGTCCTGAATAAAATTAAAATATCAAAAAGCTCACTCTGTACCACGGGGCCATTCAGCATCACGTCGTTGAGGGACAACTTACTGCGCGACTTCATACTCCCGTCAAACACTACACGGAGTCGGGTCGTCTTACTTGCCTCGTTAACAACAGCATGGTGTGCTAGAAAGTAAACAGGATCTCTATCAATATCATACTTCCCAAAATCCACCTTTTTGGCATGTCCCAGCTCGACATACTGATCTACGAACAATTTATATGGCTCTAATAACAAAGGATTTGATTTGAATCTTTTCTCTAACATTAGAAATCTTTGATAGGCGACTGAAAATGAGTCACCAAGCTGCAGTTCGTCCAGAGGAGCGATGAGAGGCATGTCAACATAAAAACGACTGTCTTTAAGACTCATTGATTTCTGAAAAATTTCTTCAGCCTTCTGAAACTCATCACAACTCTTACTTGCAGGCTCTGGTAACTTTTCAGTCAACCAAAACTTTTCCATAATATTTTCTAAGTTTTTCTCACCATGGATAGCAAAATTAGAAACAATATCAAAGGTTACATTACTTACTTCACTATTTTCAGACACTCTTTCAGGAACATTGCCACCAACTACATACCCAAACAAGGTATTCTGCAAAACCGGTCCATTTTGGATTTTTATACAACCATCTAGTAAAACACTAAAATAAATATCCGCACCCAGTAATAAAGAAATTTCAGCTGGGATATTGAAATCATCATCTGAAAGTTTTACATTTTTAGGTAAATTCCAACCAGATATATTTATAAATTGTTGGGGCAACTTTGAGGTTATTTTGTCAACTACATGACATTTCAAGTTTAATTTAACATTGTTGTGGCATGGAAGCACACATAAGTTTACAAGTTTGTCAATTTGTGTTGGTTTATTACCTATACCTATTATACTATGGCGTTGATTTATAGCAATCAGCCCAAGTTTATTTACAAGGCTTGTTGTAACAAAAGATGCCTGGCTGCCCGTGTCAAACAGTGCTCGGACAGAAATCTTTTCACCATTTTGATTTAGCAAGTTAACCTTTACAGTCGGAAGCAAAACATTATTGGAAACAGGATTTGATACTAATGAGACCGCAGGCTCAATAGGAGTAGCTGATTCTTCATGTAGCAATGTGTTGTGTCCTTGTTTACATGTTTTACATTTAAAAGTAAACTTACATTTTCCGCTGTGTGTCTTTAGACATATAGTGCATAAATCATGGTCCCGCACAAACGTTTGGCGGTCCGCTAATGCTGTCGTTTTGAATACCGGACAGCTGAAAAGAGGATGGTCACTTTTATTACAATATTTACACAACTTTTTGACTTGTGAGGCAACATTGGTCACCTTTGATGGTGTAGATTTATAGAATCTAGTTGTACTTTCATTGCAAGTACCTTTAAGGGGTGAACTATCTTCTAATGCTATAGCGCGCTTTTCAAGAAAGTTCAAAAAGTCTACCATGGAAGGCATCTTTTCAATATCCCTATCTAATTGATAAGCCCTGTTAGTGATTTGATCTAATTTTCTGGTTAATATAGAAATCAGTAACATGTCCCATGTATCGATGGGCTGTTCAAGATTTTTCAATGCATGCAATTGTTGCTGCACTTCTGACACTAAAGACCTTATAGAGGCTGCAGTGCCTTTTTGCATTGTAGGCAAATCTAACAAAACACTAATATGATTTCCTATTAACCGCGCTTTGTTGTCAAAACGTTTTTCCAACAAATCTAATGCTTCCCTGTATGATTGATTTACTAGCGGCAAATTAACAATGACTGCCAAAGCATCATCTGTTACATACTTTCTTAAATAGAACAACTTTTGAACATTGGATAATGACCTATTATTATCGATAATGGCCATAAATAAATCATAAAATGGTTTGAATTTAGTAAAATCTTTACCATCATAGGGAGTTATTTCAATGTTTGGTAGTTTACAGGTTGAAACATTATGACATTCTGAGACAGTCTTTTTTCCTATTTGTTTCAGAGAAGCATTGATTTTAGCAAGCACAGAATAATATTTTTCTTCTACTTGACCAACCTGTTCGGAGTCACTTTCGTCAATACTTAGGATATCCAATTGCACCGCCTCATAACTCTTGAGTGCACTGATCAGCTTCTCTTTGCGCGCCTCCAAAATATCCACAGTTGCAGATGCAAAACTTATGGGGTCGGCTACAAACGTTTCGATGCGCGTTATTGTAGCTTTGCACTGTGCACGAAGTATGCGATGTTTACGCAATATTTCCTTTGATTCCGCCATGGTAGTACGGTATGTATACAACGAAACGACGTATTACTACGATTTATGAACACGCTGCGCACTATGATAGCACTTTACGAACTTTTGCACAAAAATATCTGTTTGTTTACAATTTACAAACAAGCCGATTTGACTTTGACGTTGACACTGACAGCTAGGTGACAGTGTCTGACATCACACGACGACTTGAAGTTCGCGCAACTCGTACGCAGGAAGTTGATCCAAGTACCAACCGTGCCAATCTAATCCAATTTTAGATTTTGGAATGAGGGTGTTAGAAGAAATTGAAGAAAATCGCAAATCTCACGATTTTTGCTGAAAATAAGATGCTGTTTCTTGATGTTGCTTCTATTTTTTCGTTCTATTATTGCATAGAACGAATTTGCGGGCCGCGTACAACCCGGCAAAATTGGCGACTTTATAGCAAGCCGACCACGACCAATTCAAAACTTCTCGATAACTCGCGAAAATTGCTCGGCACTGATTTTAACACTTCACGAAGGACCACCGCACGCATGTATGGAATAAAAATGCGTGGAAACTTTGGAAAAACAAATTATTTAATTTTATGAGGCGGAGAACACAACTGGTCGTAGAAAAATCTTATAACAGGAAGGGAGCAACATAGACACAGCACAGTGTTGCAAGTTTATACACACAAAATTGATAAATGTTACAAACACACAAAATAAAATATTAAGATACATTCACACAATCTTAGTTTCTATTTTCTATGTTTAGTTTGTTCTAAACACTACCTTATGAGTAATCCTTTTGTACACGAAGGCCCACTTTGGCTACTGTGAATCTGAATGTTGCTACAATGACATTAGAGTCCTCCACACAAAGAACCTGAAATTGGTAAGTATTTGTATTGAGTTGGTACCCTAAAATTTCAATAGACAATTTTGAGGGGACTGAGTGAACCCCAGAAATAACAAGAACAACAATCAATATTTGCTCTTGTGATATCCAAAGTCCACTCTTCTATTTCATATTTTTGGACTTCCTTAATATTTAGATACATTTTAAACATCTTCAACGTGCCAACCCTATGCATCAGCCGGGCCGGGCGTCGCCATACGGCAGTTTGTCTTAATACGGCTCCTTTGACTTCGACGTCAAGATTGTGTTGATTAGATGCGTTTTAATATTATGAAAGGAAACCATATTTTTGTTATTTTGTATTCCTCCACTCTTTGGGTGTTCGCGTAAGGAAGGGTCCTCCCTTGTGTGTAATTTTCGTCCATAATTTACTAACAGGTGACCGATTCGCACGATGGTTATGTGTCACGTTTTGGTATAATTTTTTGGTAGGGTCGTTACACTACATTTATATTTTTTACCGGAGTCAGTAGGTACCTATATTTTTATGCTATGTCATTTAAGTATTCATTTGTCAATAACCTGAAGTTTGGTTCGAAGCTCTGTCTCTATGTTCCATATCCACGATCCATGGTCTCATTAGCAAATGTTGAGCTAAGCAAAGTATACAAAGCTGCGTTTTTTTATCTAGATGAATAAAATATCATCTGTTTATAGGTAGGTAGATGTACCTACATTCCATACTACATTCTTGAGATATTAAGCAGTTTTCTCTTTAAATCTATGTTTTAAGCCATTTACCGTGACCTTTATCAAGCTGCGAGCACAAGAGTTGACAAGTCTAGATTAAACAAATACCCAAGAATCAAATACCAGTCTCTATGGTTAGGCTTTAAAACAAGCGGAATTATTCTTGAAAATAATATAAATGTTCTAATTTCACCGTGCCTATTATGTGCACTAGCAAAATATTTATCAGACAAAAACGAAACGACCGCAAGTGCGACCATTTTAACCACTTACTATAATGACTTAGCTTCTCAGCTCTCACTTATTTCCTCAAGCATAAAATAATTTTCAATTTTCTCACACAGGAATTCTAACAGAATATTTTCCTTATTTTCTTTAACATTTTCCACCGTTTCTTAGCATTTTGTAGCCACAACTAAACACGCGCGATGCGAGTGCGCCGTGAAAGGCGGTAGTTTTAATTAAATTTCTCCTGTGGACGCTTCAGGGATGTTTACTGAAGCTCGGCAAACGAAGTCTTTGTGAAACTTGACCACTCCAGCAGGTGTTATTTTAATCTAGCAATTTCTAGCCGTGTGTAGCGCGGGGATGTATGGTTGCTTTTTTTTACAGGGCTAAGGTAATTTTAGTGATTGAAGTTTTTAAAGAGCCGTTGAAAATATTGAGCCTTTTCCATTGGTTTTTCATATTTAGATGATGATTAAATCGTGGCTGTGTTATTCGCCTGAGCTTCTGGACTGAAAAAACATGTATGTAAGAATACGCCTCATATACATACTTATTTCTTTTCCTCAATTCATTAGCCTGGACATTTTCCTCAGACATTAATTACTCAGCCAACGCAACATTAATAAAATCACTAGAATATTTTATTTCATCAAGCTAATGGCAAAATATTTGACCAACTTATGTCCATAATAAAATGGCGTGCATTCGCAACTGGTCTCACAAAATTCTTATCCTGAAGAACATAAAGCTCAAAATCGTATAGCAAATATTTATAGTTCAATAAGATCCCTTTACATGAGTCAACACTGTAACACAGAGGGTGCAACATCTACCCTACTTTTAAGGGTTGACTTTGACTCACTAATCGATATTTTTGCCCCAAATATTATAATGAAACGGGGATCCTATGTGGGTCGTAGACGAAAACCAGCGCCAAATATGGTTTTGGAAATTATCCAAGGTAACCCTGACCTTATGTTGACGAAAATGCTGGCATCCATTTCGTCGGAAAACAATATATATAAATATTCTTTATCGGATGCTTACAAAATCAGTTCTTTTAGTTTTGCTCCTGAAATATGGCGGACTCTGTGTTATAGATTTCTATAGTCCATTTCACTTAAAATATTGTTTCTTCTAGTGGTTTGTGTAAGTTTCTATTTTGCAAATTCTAATTTATGAAGCATGTATTGATCTACCCTACTTGCAAGTGTTGCTTGAACAAATACTATTGCAGTATCTTACCTTTGGTCTGATAAAATATTCAGCTATTCTCGTTAGAAAGACAGACGATAAGTTTGTGCTAGCACAAAATCACGTTCACAATTGCATTGGTTGCAAATTGAAATGGTAATAGCTTTGCGCCCTAACACATGGGCCCTAATTCTGCCATCGGCAAATGTGGCATGGCACTTAACCTTAACCCTTCAGTTATTATGGCGTTTATTTTTATTATTTTTGGCCAGTGTTGTCCCACTGTTTGACAAAGCTTTCCTTTGTATTTTGTTGTTGCAAAATTACCCTTTCATCCTCTTTGCATCCAACTGACCACATCGACAACCACCCATTGCTCATTCGTTGAAACTAATCGTATGGCCCCTTAGTTTTCGATTCGATAACGACGCGCTTGTGCGTCACTAATTACTGGTTTTATTATTGTTTAGTGGTTAAAATGTACCATTAACGTATTTGATAGTTCATTATAAGTAGTAATTATTATTTATGGTTACACAGATAGTGTTGGTTTACTCTTTATTTTAGTGGTTTGTATTTAGTGGTAAAAATTACTTGTTTTGAGAATCGCTTAAAATTCGGGAACAGTTACGTCATTCAACCAGACTTCAGGCATTATACGTGCAATATTTTGTGAATTAATTTGCTCTTGAACTGTATTCAGTTCTCAAACAAAACTTCTATAAAAGTTTTATTAATTCGTTTAACTGTAGGTATACCTACTGAAATATAAATGGTAAACTCCAAATATTTCAGAAACGCCTATAAAGTAGCAACCTCGATAGCAAACACACCAATCACGAAACCACTTCAAACAAAATTTTTACAACAAACATTACAATAACAATTTGTAGTTCTAAAGACTTGGAAGTAAATAGCATACTACATCTCAATGCATCTAAGGACTGTCGCAATGACGACGTGCTCCAGATTACCTATTCTGGAAACTTTCCAACAAGCAATTGATATCGACTGAAGTCTGAAATATATCTTACATCGAGGTTTTCTTTAATCCACCAACTTAGTGCTGGAGATTTTCAATTTGAGTTGCATGGATAGAAATCTTTCGTAAATGGAACATTGTAAGACTTTCTCATAATAAGGATGGATTATAAAACAATGTGAAAATTGCTGCTGCTCTGATAGTATTATCGAGGCTCCATTTGATAAGTTGTGTCAACCATTACTGATAATATTAACGTTTAAACTGACCATGGTCAGTTTTACATATTGATGAAGGTGTATCAAGAGATAAGTTGCATACTCTAATGAAGAACCTAAAAACGTCATCGTCATAACATTTTGTACGCTTCCAGTTTGTTTTCAACCATAATATCGGTAGATTTCCAGGCAGCCTCGCTGGAAACATAAAAACACACTTCTATCTAACACAATGTTACAAAACGAACAAAATACATCCCAATTCCGTGTTTGGCACCGAATTCTATTGGTGTTTTGAAGTCGACTTTAGCCTTGAAGACTTGTCCTCGAGCTTCTGGACCATATCCAAGATTCGTCATGGTGTTTCTATATATTCTAGCTTCTATATCATCTATAATTTCCTATACTAGACTAGTTTTATATCCGGGATATATGCTGGCGCGTCGCAGTGCAATAAAAATTGTGGAACTTTTGTTGTGGCCAATCTTATGTCTTCCTTTTTTAATTTTCTTTGATTTATGGTTTTGGTACGTTTAGCTTATTGAGTTTGGGCTTTATGGTAAAAGTTTAATACTTTATAGATACTGAAATAATAATCATTGTGGATAATTATTTAGGGATAGTATTAAACTTTTAAATTGACTTATTAAGAATTTCAATGATTCAAATTATAAAAACTACGAGGTTTGAAATTTATATAATTGAAATGAGATGGTAAAATAATGATGATCTAATGTCAACGATCACCAAAAACGTTGTGCTTTTGTTTCAAGACCACCCTTAAATACAGTATTTTTCTTCTGTCCACTAGATGGTTAGACGGTGATTTAGCTGTCTCCATAATAATGGGCTCCTGCATACTTGAAATTTGATTCCAATTAAGTGAAGACATGTGCAATGAATCATGTCGTTATTTACGTACTGAAGGGACTATTAAGTCAAAGTCGTTGTTTATTTCACATACAAAATAGGCATTTACATAAAATGGCGTAGGGAGCTTTAGTAGTCGCGAAACAGCTTGTACTTTATAATTTATACGTCATTAACAGTGATGAAATGATAACGCTTTGTTCATGTTAACAAGCTTATTTGAGCTATTTGGGACATGTAGGTACCTACCTACCATTTGGGACATGTACCGTGTACTATCAAAGGATACCAAACGTTGTGAACAATTTTTAGCACCTACTGGGGAATCGAACAATTGCAGAACATTTTCCCAAATATTACTGCGATCTTTCTCCACGTTATAATACTTATTCGAGAATTCTTTGAGTGGCACTGATTTCTTTTTTAACAAAAGTTTTTGTTAATACCATTTCTTCGACTGAGATCCACTTGTTTCACTATGCCATTTTATAAGCAAACTTACAGCTTTCATATTTACCTTTGAGAAAAAAAGCGATAAAACCTTTTGCTAAATTGAAAATTATGTCTTATTTTTTATCACAACGACATTGTCTTCGCTCAGGCCATGTTCAATTTACTTCCCATCGATAGCATTTGAACTCAATTGCCATCATTGTTTGAACGTCAGCCAATTAGGTTGATTGTCGGTGCCCAATTACTTATACTGATTGTAATTAAATCGCACTAATTGATCTTGAACCTATCTCTTGGGATAGGTTCTCTCCCTCTTTTGTAAAATTATCTATCTAATCAACATATGTATGATGGACGCCTTTAGACTTTTTACGGTGTTCTGCTTCGTTTGGCGTTGGCGATAAATGTAAATTGTATATACGTGTAACAACCACATGCCCAAGTATATACGTAGCGTACCTGAATGTACGAAATTGCGATCCCGTACGAAATCGTAACTCTCTGATCTATGAACCGAAACATTTCAGATTTATAACCCATCTATATGCGCAGATATACAATCTCTTTTGTAAATCGTAAAGACGAAACACACTATTTCGTACGATATAGCTACCTACGTGGAATATTATTCGAAATTAGAAATTCATAGGACGATTACAATTCTCTGGCGGGAGTTATTGGTATGCAAGTTCGCTCGCTTACCGTCTAACTTTGGATTTCTTTGACGGGCTAACTCACTTGATTCAGGCGCGTATTTATAAATGGCTTAAAAATAGACCGGGACATTGAATCTTGACATATTTGACACTGGGATTAGGTAAACAAAGGGATAGTGGGTGTAGTAGTGAAACTGAGATAAGTATTTTTAATAAGTTTAAATACGGAGTACTTTTTTAGTTTCAGTGAAATTTCGTTTTCTTTATTTCAGGCGGTAGCAAAATATTGTACCTACGGGAACACTTTTTTTTTCTAACCTGATTTCATATTTAACAGTTTATTAAAATATTAACACAATTATCGTTTTTTTTTATTATATTACAAAATAACATTTTAAATCATAAAGTTTTTAATCATACAATATTTACAAAATTCATTAATATTTTACTGACACACCACACCGGATACACAGTAGGTACATCCAATAATTAGTAGTTAGTTAACAACTTAACATTTGAATATTAAAAGCACTATGTAAATATCGATCCTCATAACGTAAACGCGGCACGTCCTGTAGGATATCCTCAGCTCAGTTAGTTCTCTTCCGCGCCGCACGGAGCGCGCACGTATCGTTCCAAATTCCAATTATAAAATAAACCGTAAATGAACATTCCGCCGGGTTACAGTTCGCATGAGTGTGGACTCACCTTAATGATACGTTCATTGTGATTTTGTGTGTGAATTAAAAAATATTAATTGTTGTTTGTGAAGTTTTAAAATGGAAAATTTTGTTGGAATGTCGTCCGTCGAATTCATCATGCTTTTTGGTGGGTACTATGTTTATTTTAATACTTAGATATTCGGTTTCTTTTTGTTTTTAACGAAATAAGTCTTGTAGATAAAAAAAAACTTGCAGGACTTCAGAAGTCCCGTGTTTAATCCTCCTAAATCCCTCTATCAACTGTTATTTAAGTTGTAAATAAAATAGAAGAGTTTAAAACTTTCTAATCTAATTTTCGATTTTCACTTGGTAGGTTAGGTAGATAATCTAGATTTTCAGAATACCTAAACCAAGAAACGTCATAATATAGTTGAGTAGACATAATATTGTTGACTTTTATTTTATTTTAATAGGCAAACTACTGCTACAGATATTATAAATACGGTAGGTGATATTAATAATAATTTTATAACATCCTCCTTGCGGATTTTTTTATAATCGTAACGTCTCGTAACGATCACTTTATACGCCCTAAGAGCACTTGTAGGTACACCCTCGGTACTCATCAAATTGTAGATAAGTGATGCAATTATCTGCTAATACTGGAGCGCTATCGACAAGCTTATTACCTACTTAACACCTACTCTATTCCTGATTGCCAAGAAGATCAGTCTATCTGTGGTGATGACAGACCAATATGTAATAGGTAGGTAGGTGTTGATTTTTTTCTGGAATTGAAATAAAACTCAATGGTAATAAGGTGGCTATAATGTCCTAGAGTTGAAACATATTTTTTTCAAATTAAACTGTTAGCTTCACCCATTTCTTGAATTATTTAACTTAAGGATAGTTTAGAATATTAAAAACACTACTCTCCTTTTGTGCTTTGCCGTGGTCGGGTAAAAATAAAATAAAGCCGAATAAAAAATATGATAAAGAAGGATGACCAAAAAAACCAAACCAAATGATGAACTTCAAAGGACAAATAAAATATGTTAACCACTGAATTCAGCAATGATGATAACTGAGAACTATACTGATTAAAATTTAAAATTTAAGATATAAATCTTTTGCGCCGGGCCTGGGTTTTTTTTCTTTGGGCCGTGACCATTCTTCTTTCAAATTGGTCAAATTAAAAGTTTTGTGGAAGTCTCATATTTGATGCATTCCCTAAACTTATAGTTTGTACTGTGAAATCTCGCATTTATCTATGCCTTGTACTTAAGTTTGGTCTTCTAAGTTTTTTTATAAATGAATGTCTACGGTACTTTCGTATTTAGTTATTTTGTACTAACAAGCAGAGTTAGCAAGTTCTAAGTCATTTCCACGCTCCTAATGCAGGAACCCTGTCATGCCAGTAGATTTATGTGGGCAGTATTGCTAATTTATTATTAGACTGCAGTGCGGTGTCGCGAAACTCCCCACGTACATTATGTGGTACTAATTAGCCGAGAACTCGAGTGGTGTATGGTGAGAGCAAGATATTCCTTAAAAGGTGGCTTATTTTAAGGAAGACTATTATAGAGCTCTTTGTGAAAGAGCTTCTCCGGGGAAGTACTACCACCTCAACACGCTTAGCATTACCAGGATAGAAACGGGTTTTGTCTACAGAAGAATAGACAAAGTGACAGTTTGTAGAAATATTTCTATCGTTTTATGCATAGGTACTATGAAGAGAAGAAATGTTTATATTCTTCAGTAGACAAAAGTCTGTTACGCCAAGCACGGATCGCCGCGTGCTCGGGCAGTAGAGATAACGAGTTGAATAGAAAGAACTTTGTCTATTCTTTGGTATAATAGAAATAGAATTGATCATGCTAAGCCGGCAGATCATAGAAATAAGATAAATTTGCCAAAGGTCCATTAAACTTGACGCTTGAAAAGATCAATTTGATCGATGTTGTCGACGGACCTAACGCGATCGATGATTTATTTGAACTGAATGAAATTATTTATTGAAACTAAAACACTATAAATAGTGTTTTAGTTTAGTGTGAGTGACGAGTAACGAATAACAGTGTTAGATTGAGGGTGCGCGGCATTTTTAATGTGTGAAAGATCTCTTTATTCCTACAAAGGAGCGTTTGTAGGAATAAAGTTGTGACGAATAATTAAGAGTGGCGACAACGGTTTCCGTACTAATTTACAATGATGGCATCTCCTTGTTTCTATGATCTGATGAGACTACCACCTTAGCTCTTTCTGCCGGTAAACAGCACCTTAATTACGTAACTGAATTTCTATCACCATGCCTTTCATTTTGACAGTTCAACAAGATCCATTACGGTGTTGAGTTAGTTATCGGGAGCACGGATTATAAAATGTATTTACCTGCGACGTAATGGATGTCAAAATCAATGCCATGGTGATAGCAACTGAGTTAAGCAATTAGAGTGCAGCATTGCTGTGTTCTAATTTGTTTTACGTGAGTTATAGGCACATAAAACATTTCGAGATTGGACGGATATCGCACTTGCGATACCTATACTAATAGCACATTTCTATAGTTGACGGCTACCACATACCATCAAGTAGGTAGGCCACCTGCTTGTCTGTGGCAGATTCAGGAATTATTATTGAGGCGGGCTAAGGGCTTATCAGATATGCTTTTGAGGGGGAGCTAATAGGTAACAATCAAAAGGTACACCAAATTACTAATCTATTCTGAAATCTGTCAAACCTTAAGATTTTAGGGGAGCTCTGGCCACTTTTAACCGTTTTCTTAGCAACTGTACCTACCTACATGCTTTCTCAGTGAGCCAACTTCAGCCTGGCCAAGTTGGTCGTGCGGACTGTAAGCTTTTCTAGCTAACTATACTTCATCAGAGATCCTTATATCCTTGCATTTAAAAGTCAAATTCCCTTGAGTTAAATGCTACGGTTGGCAAAAAAAGCAATACTTTTTTGGACTGGCTGTGATTTGGTAGTTCCTGTCCTACCATTCCTAGGAGGCCATGATTAGGATGATACCTATTATCCTAAGTAATCTATTCAAGCGACTCATTATACCTTTATTTAACAGTTCTTTGTAATTTGGCCAATAACAACAAAAAAATATCTAGCAAAAACACTTCTTTGTGATGTAATGAAATAAGACACATTACTCGTATGTCAGATACCTAAGATACGAACGAAAAGTAGCTTTAATATAGTCTATCTTCTTGCTTTATTTCCCTTGAGATATAGATTTAGATATCTGTAGGTATGATTTACATACCTACACAGGTTTTAGAATTTTAACTTCAAGAAAACATTTGAATCTTCTAACGAACGGTCTCAGTAAACAATGAAATCTATTTTTGTTTTAACCATCTCATAAATTAAAAGCAGTTCAATCAAGTTAATAGTTATAAATACCTACCTACAATTATCCTACTTACTAATGTTATGGGACCAAACTTTATATTTTTATAAAAACCTAACCTGAAAACGTCCTGACGGAATTAAAGTCATCCTAAACGTCGATCAGAGACGGATTGTCCGAATTTAGTGATTGAAGAGGGACGACCCCACTTTCACCGTTGGCAAGGCTTCGAATAAAATGTAACAGACAGACCAATTTAGCTTTAGGAATGGGCCTAATGTAGGTATCTGCGTTGTTAAGATTAGCATACGAAGATACTTTATTCTCGAAACGAAACCAGAAATAAATTAGATAAGGGATCAAATAAGATGGAACAAAATCACACACCGCTGATTTTCAGTTGGTCCTACAGAGACACGAACAGAATTTATTAACATAGAAATATTAAAATACAACGAAATGAGGAGACAATTATTAAATAATTAACACAGGATAATTTATTTTTTTATCCTTAGAAAAAAAAAAGATCTGGTACACTTGCGTGAAAAACACTTACCTACCTATGCGAAAGACATTTCCGTGAATCCACTTGCGCGAAAAGACGTGAATCCACTTGCGCGAAAAGTCACTTGCGCGAAAAGACACTTGTGCGAAAGACACTTGCGCCAAAGAAGACATTAGATCGAATTCGCGCAAGTATCTTTCGCGCAATTGTCTTCCGCGCAAGTGTCTTGCTACCAGAAAATAGTAATAAATAGTAGGCGTTTATCACTACTTCCACTTACTTCCGGCTCTTACTTCAGAAGTGTAACGTGTGAATTTTATAATAGTAGTGATTCACTTTGTTCCTGACTGTTGTTTAAAAAAGACAAACTCTCATGTGCCCTGTTTTCTAGTACCTATTTCAGCCACATAAGCACTATACCAAGTGTCCCCAATAGTCTCATTTAGAAAAAAACCAGGCAAGAAACAAAGTGAATTCTCAAAGTTAGATTACATAGTTCCAGAAAGCCGCTATACGAGTTAAACTTGTTAAACCAAACCACTTAGAATTCTAGATTCTATTGAGCTAGTCCTATGAGGGGAACACATTTAAGTAGGTACCTACTTGAAATGTAAAAAGAACTTTGTTTTTTTTTCTTTTTAGGGTTTCATACCTCAATAGGAAAAACAGAACCCATATAAGATCACTTGGGCCAAGTTCACCAACAAGATAACAGTCCGCTAAATTAAAAACGGCCGTTTAACGTTTCTTTCACTATACATAAATTCATGTTAAACGCCCGTTTTCAATTTATCGGACTGTTATCTTGTCGGTGAACTTGGCCCTTAGTCGTCCGTTGTTCAAGGCAAGACCCTTAATGGGTGTAGGCATCTGCTCATAGATGACGCTACCTACTGGAAGAAGTATTCTTGAACCCTTAGGGCGCGAGTCCTAGTCCTAATCGCACTTGTCCGGTTTTTAACCGACTTCCAAAAAGGAGGAGGTTCTGCATTCGGTTGGTTTTTATAAACGACAATGATAGCAAACAGGCGTAGGTACAGCTCGCCTAATCGTAAGCGGTTACCTTACGGTTTACGCGGCCTATGTAACGCTTGCAACACAGACATTTTCCCTCCAAAACCCAACTAAAAAAATATACACACTATTTAACACTTTTTACACTCAAACTAACCACCCACTTAGTTCCCAATCTCGAATACCGAGAAGCACGGATGTCTCACATCCGAGTCGCCACCGATTACGATACGTATTCGAAACGACTTTTGATCTATTCCCGGCACCAAATGGATCGCGTCAGAAGTAGGTACCTACATACGGATTGATTGCGGTACTGAAGAAAAAACTTGTTAGTATCGTCAATCATGATGTTGTGTCTTTAGCCACTTAGAAGAATAACAAGCCAGTCGCCAGTTAAAGTAATTTCAGTCCTAATTTCTTTGGAATTGAGTCTGAAAAGTTGAGCACCTTCTCGCATCTTTCTTGTCCTTTGCATAGTTGCATGCGGCTTACAACCTGTGCAGATAAATATTGGGATTGAACCCCCGTCGGCGCTGCCTGTGAGTATATGTATGTAGAGACCGATAGTGTGACAGCGAGGGGTTAGTAGAGGCGACGCGATTTTCAATCCCATTCTTTAACTGCGCAGATTGTATACCTACTCATATTTTAGTAGGTAGGTATCCTAGTTCTTCAATATGACTATCAAGAACAGTGCTTAGATACAACTCAAACATTCTTTTAAATTAATTAGAGCTTAAGAAACCACCTGCTGCGGTCGCCATCGGCAAGCAAGAGATTTTTAATAGTGACACATTTTGCCCTTATCATGCATTGATGAGTTAAAATTATTCTGTCTTAAATCCTAAATTGCACTGCAAAACTTTTCACGTTTGATAATGCTTTCCCTTAACCGGCAAAAAAACCTTACCTTCCCTGGGTTTCGTAACGGTTAATGAATGTAGTTTGCACTCTATCCGCCAGGATGGGGCAGTAATCGTAATCTCTAATGGTAGCTAAGTGCTTACCGTTTAGATAACTAATCTTTAGTGCTAATCAGCTATTCTAAAAGCTCTCAAGCCACTGTACCTATAAAGTTAAATCACTCCCTCGTAAGCTATTTTCACAGTAAAAAATAATCATGACTTTTTAAAGTGCTTGCCTTAACCCTGGGTAATTGCGTAACGCATGACAATCGGATCGCTTTCATGAAAATGAAGAACATCAAGCTCGCGTCGACCGTCTAACTTTGGAATTGTGTAACTAGTGATGTCAATATTGGAATCAATCCATGGCATTATGATGACTTGGGTGTGTTTTGTTACGCCTAATTGTCAGAACTGAGCGAATGATTAGTTGCCGAAATATTAGACAATATTTTAATTTTGTTTTAGTTGTAGTTAATGGTCTTCGAATGCTATTAAGTAATAATTTATAACAAATTCCCAAAACTTCATACTCTATTTTTAAAACACTTTCTACCAAAATCTACCAAAATTGAACGACGTAACGAAACGTACTTTCACATGAAGTTTTAATTATCTGTGGCCTTTGGGCTCTCAGGCTCTATAGCAGTGTTGTCAACTTAGTGGTTATACCCCTAAAACTGGTGGATTCGACCTCTCTGTTAGTGTGTTTTTATTTAAAATCTAGTAAGCCCCGAATTAGTTTGGGCCCAGAAAAGTAAGAAAGAACTAACATAATAATGTATATTAATCGGGAAATACATGCTTGTGAAATGTAACTGAAGGCATTATAGCTTTACATTAACATCAAATATTACTCTTGTAGTTTAAGTACGTAAGTAATTAGGTACGTCGGATAACAAATAGAGATGGGGGATTTCCCTTAATTATTAAATTTTTCGTTCATGTCTTTGCAAACAATACAACAATATCTACACCATTTTGTTGAAGTGAGGTCGCGTGTTTCATTTAATCAAAATAATATGCCGAAACAACAATATACGCATTAAAAACCAATAAAAACTTTATTTTGTGAAAATATAGAGAGCTTAAGAATGCTAATCATTTTTGATAGTTTTATTGTGGATTAGTAAGTTGAATCTAGTGGGTAACTAATTGAAGAGTTGGCAACACTGCTTTGTAGTCTGTCTTGTAGTTATATAGGTAGTTGTTCCGACATAATAATATTAGGTTACATTTAACAACTTTACTTGGATTATTCAACAGAAATCTTCAATAATAGGTACCTATGTAGGTTCGGAACAAGAGTAGCAAATGTTAAAAAGTATAGTATACAGAGACCAATGGAGAAAAGTTGGTCAATTGGACAACGTAAATTATGGAGACTGCAATAAATTTCTGCTCAGTGATGAAAAGTAAGTAACTCTAATACTTACTTACAATTTAATACAAATTAATAGTGAAAATTGTTAATAAATGAGTTATGCATAAAGGGGTAGGCACCTTCTAATTAAATAATCGAATGGTCAGTCTCCGGACAAATCCAACTTTTGTTGTGTTGTGTACCTACAATCTTATTAGACTTGAGGTTATAATGATGTCGTTGTTTGTGTTACAGTACAAACAAGTATGATGTACCTATTTAATCTTACATTCTGAAAATTTGAGCTTTAAACTATTACCTAACCTAATTTGAAACCAAATCACAAGTACAATATTTTAATATTTTTACAGAAGTTATGGAACCCTTCACTTTACCTGAAGATAATCTAATTGACCCTGTGGTTGTTTAACTAAGAAGTTGGTAAATAAACTGATAAAGAGGGAACAGTGGATGAAAGAGTAATCTTCTGCACATATATTTTAAAGGTAAGCTTTTTAATACATAGAAGTATGTAATGCATATTACATTGAGACTACAGGTAAAGCATGAGAGAGCATTATACATACCTAGATACCAAACTCAAATTCAATGGATTAATAATCAACAAATATGTTTATACAATTTTATATGTGATTACATTAATTTATTATTTTAACATAATGTTTTTTACAACTCTCAGTATCGTTACTAACCTCTAGTGTAGGCCTATGCCTAGTTTGCCACATTGTGGTTATTTTGTTTTAGCATAAATTAATATGATTTTGTTTGATTATTGTAGGAGACTGGTTTCTGGGCTTTGCCTTCTACCGTCATCAATGGAAGCAGTATGAATGATGTTGGCCCCATAACTGCCACTACCCAGCTCGTCACCCATACCGTGCAGCCTTTTTCATCACAGTGACCTCTGCTCCCATCACTGCTAGTACCATCGCTGCTGCTATGTTTATAATTAATTGTATTTGTAAAAGTTGCAAAACGATATTCCTAGCCACATTATCGAGGATCACGGGTGCAAGTCGTGACGGTACAAGAGACATTCGATCCGTCGCTCAGCGTAGGTACTGTATTTTTTATATGTTATGATTTAACTTCATGTTTTATGTTGTTTTAAGTAATTATTTCCTAATTTTGAGTATTGATTAATGTTTACAAGTTATTTCTTATTAGAATTGTGTTAGTTTCTTATTGGAATTATGTAGGAATAAGATTTCATGTTTTGTATATAAATTCGTAAATACCTTTGTAACTAAGATCGAGGTTTTGTGTACGTCATGTTTTTTTTTGTGTAGGATACTCTTTTACATAAGATGTATATAGGCAGATAAACCTCTCGTCAATAGGAAAACTGTAATTTGAGAATAAGTGTTATGTACATAAAATTGCGTTTGTAGGATTGTTGTAAGGTTTTATATAGAATTTGGTCATGTATTCGGGTTCCTTAGGCAGGCCAGAACATATTATTGTGTAAAGACTCTAAATTTCATGGATATTGTGCCTGTAATATAGATCGATATCTGTTTGAAAATGCGATATTTCTGTGTGTATGTTAAATTGCTAAATTGTGTTTTATTAGACGTGTGGTGGTCTAGAAATAAGTATTCAATAAGAATATTGCAGATCTGTTAAGAAATGGCTATATTATAAGCGAATGATTATTGTAACTTTTGCTAAGTTAGATTTTTTTATAGTTTTTGTTCTAGAAAGTTTTTTAATGTGACTAGGTAGTGGGAGTCGTACCATCGGATAGATACAATTTATCCGCAAATTTTGATGTATAATACTTGTGTATTTTACGTTTGGAAGTTTTAATAAAGTTGATTAGAAGGGCTCACACTTAGTAAAAATGAAAGTGAATTCGGTTTTAAAAACGAGGTAAAGTATTTAGGCTATTTAAAAGAGGTGCGCTATTTTTAGTAAAGTGCGAGCCCTCCTAAGTGGAGAATTATTCTTTAGCAGAAATTGTCTTGTCATTTCGTCACCTCATCCTCCTCATTTGGTGGTACCTAGTAGCAGTAGCGAGAACAGGTAACGTCTGTGCTCATGACTGGTGCCGGTAACTATACATATTAGTTGATTACTGATTGGTAGATAGTTGACTGGTAAGAGGGGATACATAGTACATGTTGGAGATTGTGGTGTCATTGGGACTGGTGATAGGTTTGTAGATAACAGTGCCTAAGAGTATGTGGTAGTGTCTATTATTTCCTGACTTTAATATAATTGTAGCTATGTTTGTGAGAGGACTGGCTGGAACTGGAGGTTGATTGATCGGAGCGCAAAGTAAGTACAACCGCTGAATATATAATAAAGTTTTATTTATAACCAAGAAACTAGGATTTAACATGTAACAACAGCATATTAAACAAACATTTTGTGTAGGTTGGTATTTAATAATGTCATCATGTAGAAAACCATCATGGTTTATAATTATACTTCCTAGCAGTGCCTGCTGTAAGCATGTAAGATAAAGTAAGTAGGTACCTAGGTATATTTCTTCAATAATGTAGAGCCTGTTAGGTGCCTGAAAATAAAATAAAAAACTTAAAAGTAAACATCATCATCTTTAACATCAACTGCTTGACATAGACTTAGGGTGAGTTGATTACTATGATAGTCTCTCGTTAACGAAATAAAGCATTATTTTTCGTAAATTGGCTAATAGTTAGTAATAGACAGAAGCTTGAATTGCTAATACCTTCGTCAATTTTTACATCACATAATTTGTTTTGCTGATACATCATAATAATTATGATGTGTTTAATATAACAAACGCAGATTGCTAATTATATTTAGGTACCTAGTTATCACATTTAGTTTTAGATAAGCTGTTATCTGTAATAGGGGTATTTAGACCTAGGTCCTACCTACTTAAAACTTAAGTTCAATGTTTAACACATAAGAAATTATAGCTTTTCTTACCTTGCAGGCTTGCACAGACAATGATGAGTAAGTTTGTGAAAGTCCATTGTAGTTAAATGACTCCAATATATTTCTGACATAAAAAACAACTGTTGCAAGCATCTGAAATAGAAATAGTTTCTTAAACATACTATAGAAAGGTGGAGTGGATGAAAGAGCACAGTTTTTATGTACTTACCTACTTAAAGGTACCTTTCTTTGCTGATTACTGCTTATGACCGACCGCCGATGAAGCCCGATGAAGCATCGGTGTAATAATCCATTGAAACATATTGAAAGCTCCACTGAGTTGCTGAAAGCCTGTGGCTCATGATAACTTTGACAAAATATTGTTTGGTTTATTTAAAGTTGAAGAATTTGTCTTTCGCTTTAATGCCAATATATCCATAGAATGCCTTTCTATCTCGCGTCTGAAATAATACAATTAAACATTAAGTTTGGTTAGATGAAAACACATTTTAAAAATCGTATGCTGCCTTTATTTTTATAACATTAAATAATGATAAAAACTTTATGTTTTACACCAAAATACATTTACAATTTATCTAAAACAAGTTTACTTACATTATTTTTGCGATAACTAAGGAAATTATACGAAAAATGCTTAAAAATCCGAAACAAAAACTGATGGCAACCAGACGATAGCTGCCTTCTTCATAAGACCATCTGTCAACGCGTGGAAGTCCATCCTAATTGTCATTTTTGGTTACGCAATTCCAAATAATACATCAAACTATGACGAAATATGTCAGAACGTTCAGTCATAGTCTTCCGAAGGAGGTCATTATGGTCTTAAATAATTTCGGTGTTACACAATTCGAAATGCATCATTTGAAGGCAATAATAGCCTTAAAACGGCGGATTTCTTTAAATAAAAATGACAATCGAGTTACGCAATTACCCTGCTGAATGGCTGTCTAGATTTCCAATGGGGTGCCTCAGAATATTGGAATTGGGAGACATCGCGACATGTTTGTAAATTAAATAATTCTCACCCGGGAAAGCTATTTCCTACCTTCTAAATTCGATAAGTCGTCCTTAATTTGGGCTAGTTAACTACGGCAACATTGATTGGATTCCTGATTCCTAATCTGTAGACGTATGACCGTTTCGACGCTATGTTGGCTCCCCTGCTTGTCATTCCTATTTAGGTCATATCGTTTTGTGCTTTTTGTAGATTTATGTTTTATAATAATGTTTAGGACGTTAAAAAGTGATGAAAGTGAATTGGTGCTGAAAAAAAACTTCCAACACCGTTAAAGACGTTGTAATAAATTGAGATTCAGGGCAGCCAACATAGGCTGTTTGTGCACTACAGACGTTTTCAACTCGTATTCGGTTTTTTACAGATTTTTAGCCAATAGGCCTGCAGAACGATCCCCACCACTAAACACCACACAAAAAAACAGTCCGTGAAAAAACGTGCTGTAAACGTGTAGTGCACAAACAGCCATAGCGTCGACGGGAATTCTAGTGAAACGGTCTACTTAGGTATTCCATAGTTATTATTCTTTGTAGGTACCTTTTTAACGGGCTCGGGCTCTGGTAGGCTGTGAACACGGGCTGTACCTAGCTGTGTCTACAAAGAGTAATTTATAAACAGTTAAAAAAAGAGCACAGAGCAGTAATTTGAAAAGAAAGCATCGCCAGTTTTAAACTTTTTTATTACCTGAGTTACATTAGGTACCTACCGTACCTTTATTTTTCTAGCTGTAGAAGTAGTCAGAAACTCAGTATCAATCAGATCATAAAAATAACATTATACCTAGTTAATCCTCGATTATTAATTTACTAATTAATTAAGAAAATATGAAAAAAAACGGAGCTGAAATTATTTTTATTTTAATAAATAAACAAAAAGTATTAAAACGTTTTCAGCTTATCCGGTGCGGCTTACCGATGCGTTCAGTAGCGATTTATTTTTAAATCATAAATCACAGAGTGGCGACACTTGACTAATTTTAACCCTGAAATTACACCTTACCTTTTTTATGAATTCCTGTAGGTAGGTATAGTCGTCTTTTTATTCAGTGGCTTTAACGTCAGGAAAAATCAGTAATATACGCGATTTAATCCGTTGAAACTTGTTTTATTATAATGGCTTTGAAATTATTTTTTCGTGTGAAAATTTATGACAATGTAGAATAGTGGATGCACAGCAATTAACATTAATTGAACACCTCGACTTTATTACTTGTTTCCTAACAAAGTAATTAGGTACCAAATTAACTACTGGTTAAGGCTGAATAAACAAGGAAGTTTGTAACAGTACAATTAATCGTTGCTAAGTTTAATTAGACAGCGAGTAGTAATGAACTAGCTGTATGTTTACGTCCGTCCACTTTTTGTTCACAGTTGATCGTAAATTCTATTAGTTGGTATATATGGTATAGAAATAATTACAATTAATAAGTATTTAACAATAATTTACATATTTACCTACCTATTTAATTAATCTTGTAATTCAGACAAGACTTGTTTTCAAATTGATATTTACGGAAATCCGAGTTCTATCTACTAATGTGATGACATTAGACAGAACTTTATCTTACGGATTTCTGTAATCATATCATACATATTAAGTTGTAGGTATGTGTGATCATAAAACCTTAATTTCAAAATAATCACGTTTCAGTTAGCACTCAGATTTCTCTTTACAAACAAGTGATAACTATTGCTTATTTTTCATCGCGCCACTGTCTGAGTGTTACCCGATTTAGAAAGTTCCCGATATTCGTAGCGTCCCCTCGTGTCGTGAGTCAGGCAAATTATAGCGTTTGTGATTAATACCAGCTATTCCTGGGTGTATCCTTCACCCGACGACTCGCCTTTCTTTGTTCTTCAAACGCCTTTTGTAAAACTAGGCACGGCCTAACCATGCATTAACTTTCACATAATAAACAATGAAGTACTTACCTACCTAGAGCAACAAAGTTGGTAACTCCTTTACCTTTTGAGGGTTGACCGCCGATATTTTTAGGGAAACATAAAATTTTGATTAACAAATCAGGGTCAAAGAACTAATTTACTAGGTTGTAAAAAAGCATCTCACGTCCTCGTGTTTTACAACAGCGGAAACGGTGTACCCACGACGGCATATGCTATAAGGATTATGGACTGTAAACTGTATCTACTCCGATGATTCAGCGTCGAAATACTGAGACGTGAAGCCATCGGAATGCTGTTTACTAAATGCTTGAACGATTTTGACTATATAAGCTGTGTATAACATGTAGTATGGGTATTTGGAAAGTCAGGGCCATTATTAATGTAGTTTAAAATTGCTGATCTCAGTGTATTAATATTGGTAACTAGAAGGTTGCCTGAAATTCAGAGATTAGGACAGAGCACACAATAATATATTAGAACACCCATTGTTGAATTTAAAAAGAACATCGTAGCTTGTCGAATAAATATTTTATCGAAAATCAATATTTTAACCATTAAAAGTACCTACCTATAAGTACTTACCTACTTATTTTATTTCTTCAATGCGCCAGCGCCATCAGAAAATCCATCAGACATGACATTATTATAAATCACACCATTGTTATTAATTTAAATACAATAGTTTTAATGTTCAATAAAGTCCCTGTATATCTGAAACTTAATCAATTACCATATCGGTAGCAAGTTAAATAAGGGTGAGGTGACGATAATCCTTCCCGTATCGGATAACCGTTCTTTCAATTTGGAGTAATACTAGTTAATCTCTACTTCGTGATTGGATTAATCTGCTCAACATGCCTGAATGCGCGTGCTTCCTAATCTACACATTTTATTAAAACCAACATGACGAGATTTACACTGTTTATATTGATTGTAGGTATCTAGTAGGTATCAATATTTGCTTCATTTTGATTGGATTTAGTTTTGATTGTAGGGTAAATTGAATTAAATGGATAGGGAAGAATACCTTTGAATACATTGCTTACAATGCAGTGGACTTTGGGAATTAAACTAGTTTTGTAGATTATTTTGTTGATAATTTAACTTCATAATAAGAAAAATAAGTAGTGATATTTTATGTGTACATAGGTTACAAAACTTTTATTTCAAAAGAGAAGTGTTAAGTAGGTAGGTATGTATCCCTTCTCTTTTGAAACAAAAACTTTGTGTTTTGTTTTGGGTAGGTACCCAAAGAAGTTAAGTTATGAAAAGATTGCATTTAAAAAATCTAGATTCCCAGCATTGTGCAATATTATACTAACAATAGGTACCTCACATATCATGTCAGGCATAATGCGGTTAGCCACGCTTGAAACTAGCCAACACAACGCTTTGATACTTATCTATCCCAACACAACAGTTGCAACATCGTGGCTTGGTTTTAAATCTCGTGGTTTTGTCCCGGCCCTGCAGTTGCGGCATGTTGCGGTTGGTTTTATTGCGACAGCTTAAACATAATTAAGCCGCTTATTGCAGGGTTGAAATGCGATTTTGAGCTGTAGTCTCGCATGCTTATATTTCATACGTCATGTTTTAAAAGTCTAGGTAGGTACCTATCACGACTTCAGATAATCTTTTCAAAGTAACTGGTATTTCGTCTTTGTTTTATTTGATAAGTGTATTTTTACTTCTAAGAAATAAACCGCTATTAAGTATTGTGTTTATTCATGTGGTTTTCTTTTGTTATAGGTCCGCGCCATGGAGCAGCGGCTGTGCGATTGGCCAGCGGGCACTGATGGTGCACCCCGGGCCATAACGCGGCTAGAGGGCCAAATAGAAGAACAGGTACGACTTAATCCTGCTGTGCAATAAGGATAATGTACATACCTAATATCACTTGACTACAAAAATATTCAAGTTAACGAATAAGGTTGACTTTTTTTAATTACATATTCGTGAAAGTATTTTTTATATAAGTACCTATATTTTGCATAGTTTTCACTTTAAAACGCTTCCGTCTTTCAATCTAATGCAAAGAAAAACTACAAAATTTCATAAAAATTAAATAAAGAATAAAAGAAAGCTACGAACGCGTCGAATGCGTCCAAATATTTGTTATTGCTATGTCGTCATAACCGGTTTCCGAACTTGAATCAAACCATAGAGACGGAACTTAGAATTAGAAACAGGCTCGGTCAACTGTGTATGGGTGACTTTGGACACAAGGTGGGTTCCAGTTCATGATAAGAATAGCGATATCGATGACTCTGTCTAACAGGCTGATTACAATGAAATGTTACCAAGTAAAATAAAATGAAATATCGTGTAACAAATTATGACCTAAACATGATTAATTTAATTTAAAATGTAGCTTAATAACTAACACCTATTTTTTTACGGTATAATTAAAATTATGAACTCTAAACGAAATTTGGAAAAATAATTATATCTTTAGAAATAAATTTGAATTTAAAAAATGGACTCTGGTAGTTTGCTCTGGCTAAAGATGGGTTAATACCGATATTTGTCAGTATTAGTTAATATGAATATATTCGTCAAGTGATATTATAATATTTTAACTAATATATGAATATTACTGATATCGTATCGTACGTATCACTATTATTCTATTCTTGTAATATGTTTATTTTACCAAGCGATCTTATTAGTTTTTAAAGGATGTATGCAAGGTTTATATGCTTTGATAAATAATTTTAATAATAGCATAATTACTAGGCACTCATTTAAAGAATGATTTACGACTAACGTTTTAATAACTTATTTCAGTAAATGTTGTTATGATCTTAATAATAATACTGGGGGGAAAAACCGTGGTAGGTAATAAAACTAATATATCTCCAATAATTTTACTATAAAATAAGTAAATGTAAATAAATACACTATTAGAAACTACTAAAGAGTCCAGTCAAGAAATCTTAAAAAGAGTTGTTGTATTTGTATGTAAAATCCCGGGTCACCATGATATAAAATATCGAATGGAAAATAGTCCCTAAGTTCTGTATAATAGAGATCGAACGCCAGACGCTCTTATTGGTTAATCCATTCGGTCATTCATTTGGCTCGCTCGCTCGCACCATCTTTACGATACGAACGACACAGATATCCGTCACAAATATTCACGAATATCAGCTATATCAGCAGACGAGCCGAGTAGCCGAGTGATATTATCCAACCGATATTGAACGATCAGTGTATAAATAAAGTGGATACAGAATATTAGCATATCAGAATCCGTCGGATTACTGATATGTGAATACGCTTAATATTACTAATATCTTAACGAATACGAATATATCGGTCACATCTTTAGCTCTGGCAACACCATATGATAAATGTCTGCTGTTATGGTTGGTAGTTTTTTCTTGTTTCTGTTTATTTGTTGTGCTTTAAAACGATAAACTGTTTCTGATTTTTCCATCATAACGTTGAGTCAACACTTTTTCACCGCAACGGCGTAACAGTATGCCTGTTACGCCGTTGCGGTGAAAAAGTGTTGTGTTGAGTGAGATAGTGATTCTTTCGAGATTTCTTTGTGAGAACGAGAATTGTTTCGCAAATTAATCAAAGTAAAACATAGGAAAGTGCGTCAATTGTGGATTTCCAAATTTTCAAGATGAATTAATTTGTATTATATGCCCACCTTTATGAATAGATATTATTTTATTGATTATTTTATTGTCTTACTGTCAATAAAATAATATCTATTCTAGGTGGGCATATAATTTTTTTCATTGGATTTACTGGGATCCCACTAGATGGCGTGCAAATTCGTCTCACATTTTTACTATGAAGTTGATATTCTTCTCGTCTAGAGTAATATTGTTCTGTGATTAGAAATGTCATTGTGACAATACAAAAACACACAGCGATGTACCTATGTAAACAATTTCTTTTTCGAAATTTTAACTACGTAATGAATGAAACGGTGTAATTAGATGATGTTATTAATACTAAGAAGTTACAAACTATCATTCAAAATAACTTTACGTGTTGCACAAGTCAATGTATGGTGTGAGAAAAGACATGAAATTAGAAAGTGCTAACATTATTCATTATGCAGGTAATTAAACAAATAACTGGTTTTTTATGAAGAAGTGTATTAAAACTACCTCCAACTGCATATAAAGTCCAATTATTTACTTACTTGTTCCTTTAAAATTGCAGTTTCAGAAGTTTTCTATTGTGTAGGTGTTTAAGAAATAACACTGAATGTATAATTCTTTTGTGAATGAGAATATGAATGAATTTATATCATAATCAAACTAAGATTCATTGAATACTTTAAAATTCAGCCAGATCAACTTGTATAAAAAAATGCTTGCTTTTTGAATACCCTCCTATTCTTAACATATTTGCAAAGTCGTCGTTTTAAATTGTAATATTGGTAATAGATAGTAATCAGCCTCATGTAACTTTATAATGAAATAAAACTTTCATATACATAATATAATACAACTAAATAGCTTGATAAAATTCTATTTTACACATACACAATGTGTACCTACCTTACAAATTGCTACAACTTAAGCATACTGTCGACAGAAGCAGCTCAGACTCCAGGACGCGAAACAGGTGGAAGCAAAAGCAGCCCGTATCAAAGAGTGGGTGACAAACAAGCTACGGGAGCTGGAGCACCAGAACCAGCAGCTGAGGGAACAGAACGACCGCTGCAACCAGCAACTTGAACTACTCCGGAACCATATTGCAGCTTCTGGCAGCAGAAATTGCACTGTAAGTTTTAAATATTGTTAGACTGTGACTCATTCCAAAAACAAATCCTCCTTGCTAATATTCTTCATAACATTATTTAGGGCTTGTTTTACACAATGTCTGAGTAGCCACTACTCATCAAATAATTTAAAAAATTGTACACAATTTGATTGAAATTGTATGCCAAGTTATTTAACAGGAACTTACTCAGAGGTGATGAAAAGGCACTTAATTATTCTATGAATTTATGAATCATTTAACAACTAGTAGTGTAACATTATTAATGCCATATAATTTATTATAGCTAAACACATTCATTGTTGGATATAATATTATAGGCTTACTTAGAATAAGCTTAAAGCTAATCATAGCAAACATTTTTACATGATGCTTTAAAAGCTACTTCATTATGAAAAAAAAAAACATTAATGAAGATGGCGACTGCAACTTAAAGATCCTTAAGTCTTAAAAATCCTTCATAATGTATGAAACTATGAACTGATATTTGCATATAAATAAGAAAGAAAGGATGACTCACAAGTCTGTTAAATGGTAATAACGCCTCTACTTATTTGATTTATGAGATATTAAAATTAAAATTTTATAGACATGAATTATGTTATGTCTGATGTCTCTCTTTAATTAAATTATTCATTCAAAATTAGTTTTAAATATTGTTTATACTTAAATTAAACTCTTGACATAAATAAATGCAAGCACAGTATTTTACTTTGAAAGGAAATGCTTCATGAAGCAATTTAGACATTTCAAAGAGTTATATCGATAAGTATTACTCACAATAATGGCAAAAGGACCAAAAAGTGGTTGTAAATTTTCTATAAAACTGTGTTTGCTTTTTTATAGTGCATTCGTTTCTATGTACTCTAATGGTTGTTCTCAATGGCTGATCCGTGTACTTTTTTCCATAAATAATAGAGTTAAATTTTTAACATTACTTTTATATGTACCTTACTAGCTGTTCCCTGCAGCTTCAACCCTTCCTCGGCTTCTAAGGGCCGTAGCGTTTCGATAGATCGAATCGATATTTAGTAGGGGAAGGAGTCAATGGATTGTTTATTGAGAACGGCCTTAAGAAGAAAATATTATGCTCTATGAGCTCTATGTCAACTAGAACCCCTCTTCAATCCCACCACCACTGACATCATACCACTTTACTTCCCACCCCCAGTTCATACCAACTCGAGCAAGTCTTTCCCTAGAGGTGAGGACAGATGATGGTTCACCTCGAGCCACATCGAGTCTGTTGGCCGCAAACCGACGACGATCAGAAAGCCTAGAGGGGCCTCAGGTAGTTTGATGTTGCCATTAGGGTGCTACAGCTACTAGAAAAATTAATTTGCGAGAAATCACTTTGCTATTACATACAATGTGTAATTTTTTTTATTGCACTATGTTATTTTTATTTATTTATTTAATTATGGTTCGTCAACGATTTATTTGCTAATACACAAACATAAATTGATTTCGGAGTTTTTAGATCGCAGCACCTGCAAAATAAGAATTTACTTAATTTAAAAAATAAAAGAAGCTGAATGTTGTGTTGGATTTTCTACGGTTTGTACAGGAAGCAAAATAAAGATTAATAAAAAACAACCCTTTCCTTGCTGTCGAGTCAAAATTAAAAGCAATACCTACCTATGTTTAGATGTAGTCTTCAAGGAAATAAAGCAAATGTGATTGATTACCTAATTATAAAATAGGTAATGTACCTATATGTATTAATCCCCAATTTCTGTAAGCCTATTTGATTTTAATCTACTGTTAACATTATTTCAGCCATTGTGATTGGCTGAAATTACAAGTCAATCAAATCACTTGACATAAGGTTAACGGTAGTTTAAAATTAAATAGGCTTTTAGAAACTGGAGGTTAGGCAGACAGAACTTAAGCTTTTTATCTTTAAATGATGTTTTCTTTGCGGTGCTAAAATTAATTTACCAGAATATACTTTGCAAAAAAATACTTTATTAAGTTTTTATTGCACAACTGTAATATTTATTTTTTCTGTGTTAATTATGTTAACATAATATGAGAGGGCTGTATCTTTTATTTGCCAAGTGATCAACTTAATTTGCAAAAAACTATCACTTTGCCAGGCAATCAATGTTTATTTTTTTATTGCACAATGTTGTGATGTCTCACTGTTATTAGACCATTAGAACAGAAACTATATTTTAAATGGGATTCAATTGTACATGATGTTGTCTTTAGCTCATCAGAATAACTTTACATAACTTTACCCTATGTAAAGATCACTCTTTTTAGAGCACTTTTTTTAAATCATAAAATCATTTATTATAAGTGGGCTAACGAATTAGTACTTTTTGAACGTCAACCTACAAAGGACAGCCCCCAAAAACACCCGCCCTTCACCGCTTCCTAGTGTTTATGCTGCGAAGAAGAAACGGCGCAACAAACTCCGCAGCAAAAACGACAAAACAAATTCTAACATGTATTTTTAAAATCCACAGATACCAATAAATTCCACCGAGCCCCACTATAGTACGCCGGTGCGACATAGACGAAACCTGTCGATCGGTACTACCAACATAGCCAATAACGTCAACGCTGCCAACCCTCCCGTACTCAACACCATGAACAGGACCATGGATGAGAAGACCACCGCCAGCTTATTGGCTGACGATTTAGCTGTAAGTGTTGCTTCTATGAAAATATGAAAAACTAAAGTAGTTTCTAGGGCAGGCGGAAAAACGTCAATGACCCTAAGTATTGTGTTAGCGCAGGGGTACCCAAACTCTTTCAGCTCACTGCTCACACTTTGGGAACCCCTGGGTTAGCGTCTACTATAAACGATAATTATCGACCTTGGAATCCTTACCGCGTTTTAAAATACGTGGTGGGGTTTGAATAGTATAGTTTTATCCCTAACAATGCACCTAGACTTTATTTACTTTTTCTTCTCTTTCTAATTATCCTTTTAAATAACTAGCTTATGGTACTCTCCCTTCTTTTTCAGGCTGCTGTGGAGAACTTAGTGGTGGTACCAACGACGCCAAATACTTCCACTGATGGCGACACCACCCACGACTACGCGGAAATTTATACACCTAGCAGAGGTCAGTTTCAAAGATATAACATAACATCATGCAGGGCCGGTCCTAGGGCGGTGCGAGCGGTGCGACCTCACCGGGCGCCATCAAGGGGGGGGGGCGCTGAAATCAACCGAAACTTGAGACAAACGATTCTCGACCGATCATCACCATCGCGACGGCGATGATCGGTCGAGCGCGCAAGTCTTGCGACTCACGGAAAATAAAGCAACTGCTTTAACAATAAAGTTTTTTATTTTGAGGGGCGCCACTTTTGGATCTCGCAACGCCTAAACAATTTAATAGGACCGGCACTCATGCTTGCATATTCCCCGAAAGTTAGGCAGAGGTGTCTAGTACCTACACCCAGTGGCGTGCCTAGAAGGCAAGCCCGAAGCATTTTTTTCGTTTTTAGAGTATTTAAGTTCATTTTCCATTAATGTAAGTGATTTTTAATGTACGTATATTGCTTTTAATAACGACATCAACTCACTTAGATTCATAACAAATTAATTTAATTAAATACTCTCTAAAGCGAAAACAAATGCGTCGGGCTTGTCCTCTTGGCACGCCACTGAATGGTCCAATTAGACGACGAGCATCGACTATCGAACCAATCGCGTGCAGCCTCGGCGCCTCCTGTCTTCTTCATTCCGCCAAAGATACTGAATAATCAGCTAATGCGCAGGTGACGTTTGTGCTCATAACTGCTGCCGCTAGTTATAGTAACAGTACATGTATTGCAGAGCGCACCCCGGCGTGGCAGGGCGCCGTGAACGTGATCGTCCAGGGCAACAGCCGCGGCGGCTCGTCCACGGGCGACAGCTCGGCGTCCGAGCAGCCGCGCCCGCCCACGCCGCCCCTGCACCGGTTCCCCAGCTGGGAGGCCAAGATCTACCAGGTCTGTAGTACCACACAATAGGTACCGGCATGAGTCGTGAGCACAGATCGCGTATGTAACTGTACATTCGGTCCAGACAGTTGACAATGCACAATAGAAAATAGTCCAATAGACGACGAGCATCGACTAACGACGACTAACCAATCACGTGCGGCCTCGGCGCCCCCTACCTTTTTCATTCCGCCAAAGAGACTGAAAAATTAACTAATGCGTAAGTGAGTACTAGTAACTAGAGTATGAAAGAGCAGTGGTGGCTCAATAGTAGCAGCTCTGACTTATTGTCGTTGGTCGCGTGGGTTCGAACAAAAAAAAACATTATGTACCCTCCTTTTGGTCTCTGCCGTAGTCGGATAAAAAAAGTAAAATTGCCAGAAGGCAGGTAGAGCAAAAAATAATTTACAACTTAATTTTAAATTTAATAAGCAACTCGCTGGCTTGGTATTCTTCAGTTTCCTCGTTCTTGTATAATTTGATGCTGTTTACAATGTATATGTTACGGGCTATCTGTACGATCCGGTATTGTATTCAATACCTAGGCAATGTATAGAATAGATACCTGAAACGTTCGTCGTATGGAGCATCAAATGATTTGTACCATTCCACATATTACATTGAAATACTAATCAATAACGATATCGTTAAGGTGGCAGACGACGGTCTCCAGCAGTCGGTGGAAGAAGAGTTAAGTCCCCCGCCGTGTCCGCGGCCGATGCACGAGTCCACCAGCTACCAGGATATATCCGTCCCCGTATACGCCACTGTTAAAGGGGTGAGTGTTTTCTATGCCAAATTAGTGTAGTTTTGTTTCATAGGAAATTCATTTTAAAAGGTGAAACGTATTAACGAAATCTGATAAACCCATTGTCTCGCTTTGGGGATGGAGGATTGAAAATCAAATCAAGGAAGGAGGAATGAGGTGGAATGTTCCTTTATTGAAAAGGAAGGATCTTCCGACTAGACCAGGTGATTGACTGGACTGACCCGACGGTTGATGTCGGACAGTCCAGTCAGTCGGACGGTTGATACAGGGCGAATTTTTCAAGTGGGCGTGGATGGCCAAATCCTAAACTATATGAAATATGGAATAGCGAAAAACACTCAAAGGAGTCTCGGGGCCAATTTTGATTAAAACTAAAACTGCATCATTAGATATTCGAAAAAAATATTTCGCCAACCCGGAAATTGAACCCGTTGATTTTGAGGGGACTGTAAACCTTAGTACCTATTTCCGGACAAGTGCGAGTAGGACTCGCGCCCTGAGGGTTCCGTACAAACTTATTTACCTATGTACATAGATATACAAAATAAAATATTCTATTAGAAATATGCAATAGCGCCATCTATGAGCAAGATGCCTCGGATTTGCCACGGACAGACGGACGACAAAGTGATCTTTTATGGCTTCCATTTTTCCTTTTGAAATACGGAACCCTAATATTTTTCCCTTTATAGGTACGAAACCCTAAAAATAAAGGTTTCTATTTATATATCAATCAGCTTGCAATAGAGCTTTTATCGTGTAAAAAAAATGCGTTAGAGCTATGTGTGGTGCGGGACCATTTGATACATGTAGACCATTATTTAAAAAATTAAAAATATTGACTTTGGTGTCTATGTATATCTTAGAGATTGGAATGTTTGTTCGGAGTCATTCTACTCTTTTTCCAAAAATAAGTGATGACAGTAGATTTACTCAAAGGGACACTACCAAGTTAGCAATGAGAAAATGCAGAAGCACACTTCACCAGAAGCACCCTTCACCATAAAAATTGCTTAATCATGACTGTTAAAGTATTTAACAATATACCGAAATCAATTAGAGAGCTTCCACTGAATCAGTTTAAACGGAACTTAAAATCATGGTTACTAGAAGGATGCTTCTACACGATAAATGAATTTATGAATTTCAAGAAATAGAATAATATATTATAGCTATCTACACTTTTATTAATCCATTGACATTTTTTATTGTATTGACATCTATTTCATGACATGGTTTATTATGAGTAGGTATTGACATTTATTTGCATTATATTTATCGACATCTAGGTATTTCATGATATTATGGATTATTATATAAATTAGGTATTTAGATTAAAATTGGCATGGGCAAAATGAAATGATATTGATGTGACATATGTAATTTGAGTTTTAAATGCATGCTAGTTAATTATTTAAATATTTGCTTGCCTTTTGAAAAGGTGGAACATGATACGAACAATTTTTGTAATAAGACCTTGTAAAACTACTGTTCCTGCAAATAAACATTCTATTCTATTCTATTCTATTCTTGGCTAATCACAACCTGCTGCAATAAGGGTGTCTCCTATTTTTTTTTAACAAATGAATTATTGTTTTAGCGTGCTAGTCAGATAAGATCGATGCCGTTCACCGGCGACTCCTCGGACGACTCGTCAGACGGCGAGGAGTCCATGGGGGTCACCGTCCACAACACACCACATCACCAGCTCGTCAACGTTAACCCCATGTTCAGTAAGTTTTCTGATTAAACTGCTATATATGCATATTTAGTTGAAAGACAGGCAGGTCCAAGTATTTTGTACAAGAGTTACAAATATAAATAAGTTACTTAGGTCCAAGTTCACCGACAAGTTAACAGTCCGATAAATTTAAAACGGCCGTTTAACATGACTTTGAGGTTAAGAAAAGTCTTGTTAAACGGCAGTTTTCAATTTATCGGACTGTTAGCTTATCGGTGAACTTGGCCTTTATAACTTTTCATAGGCTGTTTATGGTATCTAAAAGCACTTTATTATTTGTGGTGATTGGTGTATGTATTGCTTGGGTACCCTTTTTGATATATTTTTCGCCTTTTACGTGAGGAAACCGTGCTTACGGGCCAACCCCCTTAAAAATAAACACAGAATGCAGCTGTTTATTTGTAAAGGGGAATAGTATATTGGATTCATCCCACCTGCATTATTAACCCCCTTTACTTCAACCCAGGTGGCCAAACATCAAACCAGATACCAATCAACAATGTCAACCTAACGAGCGTGCTGCCCGCGTCAATACAACAGACATCAAACGGCCTGGTGCTGACCAACAGCGCTAACGGACAGTGCAGCTCGTCTGACACCAGCCTTAGCGCCAGTAGCCCGTCCAAGAGTGTCAAGACCAGTTCCAGCCTAAGTCCCGCTAAGAGATCTAGCAGCGGCTCGCCTAGTAAGCAGAGTAAGACTAGAGGTATGTGGACGAATACTAAGTTTTCTTTATAATAGTGGATGCTCAAATTATTACACTCAAGTCTTCAAAATTAAAATGATTCAAATATGAGTGACCCAATTTTCTGGGTCTATGCCATAGACCCATTCCATAGGCATAGACTATGGGATTTACCCGATTTATCTAACAATAAATTAATTGAACCGCACCTTTTGAGCAAACTTTCCGAAATATTGGGCCAAAACTAGTATTTATTTTGTTAGTATATTTTCAGACCACATTTATTTTATAGGAAGTTACGTTAAATTATAATTAAGTATTATTTTAATTATAAAGTTAAATTGTAAGCCATCAATCAATAACTTATTACATGGATAAAAAATAGAAGTAATAAAACAAAACAAATATTACAGATTTATTTTAATACAACCTGAAAAGCATTTTTTAATGATACACAATTAATATTACTGTTAGTCCACCCAAACAATAATACACTACATAAACGTTTGTGGTTAAAATTAAACGATTTTACATTTTCGTTACTACTTCAACATTACCCCATTATCACAAACATAATCGACCCCAGTGATACTGCTGGCCTTATCGCTAGCTAAGAATAGCACCAGATTCCCTATATCCTCAGCCTCGCACACCTTCCCAAGAGGCATGGATTCAGAGAAACATTCCCAAGGAGTTTCATCACCAGTATTCTGCAGGATATCAGTTTTCACGGGTCCAGGACTGACGTTATTAACCCTTACGCCATATTTAGATAGTTCTAGAGCAAGTCCTTTAGTAAAATTGTCGACTCCTGCCTTCGATATTCCGTAAGCAACCAATCTCGAATCAGGGACCACTTTTCCAGCAATGCTTGATATATTTATAATGTTGCCTTTACTTTCGATTAAATGTGGTACAGCCAAACGCGTTATATTGAATAGCGCTCGCAGATTTGTATTGATCAACGCATCGAACGTTTCCAGAACGTTCTCGTCTAAAATACTCTCGTATCTCACTATACCAGCGTTGTTAACCAAAACGTCTATTCTTCCATGAGTTTCAACTGTTTCTTCAATGATTCTTTTAGCGTCGTCCATGTCAGTTATATCAGCTTTGATAATCAGTGGGTCTTCGCATTCCTTCGCGACGGTAGCTAGGTTTATCTCGTTCCTTCCCACGAGAACTACTTTAGCGCCTTCTTGAGAGAAAAGGATAGCAGTAGCCGCTCCTATCCCCGAACCGGCTCCTGTTATTAGCACGACTTTGTTGGCGAAACTCATGATTTAGTCACGAAAAATATCAAAGAATTAGGATCCTTATGTGTAAAAGTCTAGTGCTTTCTGCTCGAATTTTTCAGTTAAACTGAAGGCTCTAATTTTCTCTTCTATTTATATTGTATCCCTTTGCCCTTGACGTTACCTTTAAAAGTTCCATAGTAGTACTAAATTATGGATACGCATGTAAGTCTATAATTATGGGGTAAGAAATGTAATTTACGAAAGTGGTCTATTTTCCAAAGTGACTTTATTTCTTTTTCTAACACCTTGAACAAGCAAGGGCAATTTTAGTAGTGGTAATATTTTATTTATAGGAAAATTGAAGGTTACTTTTTATGTAATGTGGGTACCTAGAACCACTTTCACATTTATTCAAATGACTAACTATATTTTTTTTATGACGGCTGACTCCTACATAACAGCTTTTAATTGCTCTTTTTTATCGCCATCTTTTGATATACATATTTCTTATAGACTTTTGCCCGCAACTCCGTCCGCGTGGACTACAATGAACTGACCAGTTTAAATGACCTCCGTCGTGTAGGGTGGATAGTACTACCAAGAGGTCAAGCTGTATCTCTGGTTTTTTTCAGCGGAATCAGATGAAACGTGGCTTAGATTTTAAGTTGGACCCTAAGCTATCGAACTGTGAAAACCACATCAAAATCCGTTCAGTACTTTTTGCGTGATGCGCGCACAAACAGATAAACAGACAAAAATTCAAAAAAAAAAAATTTTTGGGTATAGATACGTCCCAGTACCCTATCCCGACCGCTTTTTCTGGAATATCTTCAATGTACAGACACAGCTTGTTTACAATTTTATAATAGTATAGACATAATGACATCACGCATGTATTCCCCAAAGGTTTAGGCAGAGGTGTATAGCACACCCACATTTTGCCAGTTTTAGGTACAGTAATAGGTGACGAGCCTATTGCCAATAACCGGTCACAAATGATTTCAAGCTAGTAAAAAAATTCTGATATATATAGGTACTTTGCTTGGCTCGAGTATTGAACTCAGGAACCCACAATTAGCAGTCAGGCTTGCGACCACTGGACCACTCAGTCATTATTTTAATATAATTATTTCTGTATAAAAATAAATACTGATATTGATATTGTTTTATAGGAGTTTTAGACAAAAGCCTATTTTTCTTATTCAGAAAACAAAATAATGTATCTGATGCATAATTCTTAAATATACTAGACATTGACAGAGTTCCGCTAATCGCTAGCGTATCGATTCGTTTACGCTGTTAATAAAAGCGATTGTCCCTCGATTAACGCACAGGGATGTATTATTAGTCATATTTCAAAATAACGTATCTTATTAACCTATTAAACCTAAACAGTCACTCATCTTACATAAGTTATTAAATATATAAGTGATTCTCAAAAATCATATGACCCGAGCGGGATTACATACTTCGAAACCTATATTCACACGGTAACAATACCGACCGTGTGACAATCACTGCCCATTGTCATAAAAAATAAACAAAAATGTAAAAATCAGCACGCACTGAGATGCGATTTAAAAATCGTGCGGGCATCGCGAAATAATACCGCAGAATATTTTATTTTTTTCGCATCCTACTTGTTCACAGATTGGTAATAGTTTTCCGAAATATTTTTTTTTTTTCATTGTGCCCTTTAGGTGTCGGTTCGCACCACGACAGGAGACCGCGACAAGTGTCTCGGTCCCTTCTGCATGTACTGTGGGTCAAGACACTACTGGTCCGGGCCGGAGACCGTCTCGTTGTCTTCGATCTCGCGTCTCAGTCTCCTGTCTCGGTCACACGCGTGAGCTGGCGCCTGACAAAGACTAAATGAATGACGAGTACCGGTTGCGGTCTCCTGTCGCACGGCGCGAATCGCTATAGACCTTTACCCTAAATCAGTGTCTCCATATGTAAATCGAGAGTTACTGTATTGCAAGGGTAAAAGTACGGTGTTTCTAGACAAAATTACCTACTGTGGATCAGCTTTTTAATGTACCGTGCAAATAACCCTGTACTTTTTCAAAGAAAAACAACGGTAGATTAAGACAAGATTTCGGTGCATGCACGGTACTTACCGTGTATATGGAGACACTGCCCTAAATATTGAGGGCCGTACCATAAAAAAAGATAGACCCGCGTTAAACGCGACTGCTACCAAAAATAATATGCACTTGTTTTAGCACTAACTTGTCGGAAACAAGTGTGTAATATTTTTGGTAGCATTTGCGTTTAACGCGTGTCTATCTTTTTTGTGGTAAGGGTGTGATTGTTTAATTCAGACACTTCGTTCGAGTCCGGCATGTCGGACGACTACGCGATCCCCCCGGACGCCGTGTCGTGCGACAGCACCGCGTCGCCGTCGTTAGCGTCGCTGTGTCGGGCGCCGCCGGCGACGGACTCGCCGCGACGACACGACGCCTTGGAGAAGAGCGGGCATTTGGCCAAGCTTGGAGGGAAGCTGAAGACTTGGCGGAAACGATGGTGAGTGACGTCAGATGTCGGAAGTTCAAGAAAAACGATTTTGTAACATGCTGTAAAAGTCACATTTTAGAGATATCCCCTCTTACTTATATTATAAACGATGATTAAATTAAACAGCTCTTACAATAATTATAATCTAAAGATAATTAAATTTTAAAGGAGGCATTAACTGTACAATTTCTATCGTTAAAGTCTCCTTTAAAACTTAATGACCTTTTCTGCAACTCAGCGTTAATGTTAGGTGTCATCTCTATTCATTGTCATACAAATGACAAGGATAGTTGTATATTTAATTAATTGTTAAATTAAGAGGCGTTTATAAGTAAGGAGAATCATGTTTTGGTCCTGTGATAATTTTTAATTAGGTACCTAATTTTAGCTCTGCATGCGGAGAGTTTAATCCAAAATCAGATCGATTTGGGTACTACTTGACTACCGCTCTGGCATTTTGTTTTAATGCTTTTAACAAATTGAACATTGAACATGTTCTATTGTGCAGACACAATAGAACATGTTCAATGTTCAATTTGTGGTGGGGTGGCATAGCGTTTAAAGTGTTAAGAATGGTATTTATGGTGAGCTACAAAGAAAATACCATATGGCCGAAAATACACTTTAAGGCTAGAATATGGTATTACATGAAGTTTCTATAAAGCAATGCCCCGCAACACATAAACTTCCCTTTAAAATGTATCCACTAACTTTATATCAACAGGTTCGTCCTCAAAAACGGCACTCTCTCCTACTGGAAGTCGCAATCGGAAGTGAATCGGAAGCCGCAAGGCCAGATAGGCCTGGGTGAAGCCTGCAAGATATCCCGGAACGAAGGCGCGGCCACCTTCGAGATATTCACCGGCAGTAGGACTTACTATCTGACGGCTGATAGCATCGCTACCATGGAGGACTGGATCAGAGTTCTACAGGTTTGAAAAAAAAAATACATGCCATGTTTTTTTTCGTACCAGTTCTCAACACTTTCATTATGGTTATTGGACAGGTGGCTACTTCAAGCCCCTCACTTGTGGCCTTCGTTAAGTATTCAGAAATAGTAGCCTAAGGCTGAATGCATAGGGCTGCTTTTTATCCAACAACGACCGATTTTAGATGGTTCTCACCTACTAAAGTCGGCCATCTAACAATCTATGAATGCCATCGTCACTGTCATGTTAAAAACAAGTCTTTAGTTCAAAATCCAATACAAAAAGTACATATTTCCTAAGGAAACTTACAGACAAAAATCTCATTTTAATACAGAAGAACACATTTCCAGTATAATTTAACACGGCTTTAACTGGTTTTTCTCCATTACTGAAAAATTGTTAATTGTTGTTGTTTAACCGGCAAAAAGTGGCAATATAAAGTCTTTTGCGTTAGCGTGTGTTCACTTGTTTGGTATTATTTCTGACATAGGTACTACCGACAAAGAGGGTCAAGAATGGGTCGATATTGTAGAACGTCTGCATTCAATTAGCAAAATTATGTCATATTCCCCAGACTTATCGGTCCGATTATAGTAGGTCCTTTGCAATGCTTCTAAAACACAGGTATGATAGAAAACTCATACATTTTCAGAACGTCCAGAGGCGAAACGCGACCAAACTCCTGCTAAGCAAGGAAGACAACAAGCCTACGATCCAGGGCTGGCTCACCAAGGTCAAGAACGGCCACGCCAAGAAGAGCTGGTGCGTGCTTATAGGCAAGATGTTCCTGTACTTCAAGTCGCCGGGAGATCAGGTATGTGACCTTCATAATTTGAAGATCGTAGGTAGAGCTTGCTGCATTTAAATTTTTTTTTTGTTCGATGATTAGATCAGTTTTAAATTGTTTTACTTAGTTTGACTTTAAATCAGTCGGCCTAGCATGACCACGATAGAAATGGGTTTTTTCTACAGAAGAAGACAAAGTGACAGATTGTAGAAAGATTTCTACCGTTTTATGCATACCTACCTACAATAAAGATAAGAAATGTTTCTATTCTTCAGTAGACAAAATTCTGATAAGCCAAGCACGGGTAGCCGCGTGCTCGGGCAGAAGAGATAACGAGTTGGGTAGAAAGAACTTTGTCTATTCTTTTGTAGAATAGAGAATTGGCAGGTATCTATTGTTGCTGCTCTTACGTCTCTTACTTAGAGGAGTCTCTTTTTGTTTAATCAATACAATATTTTAATAAGATAGATTGATTGATTTTTGTTGTGTAAAATAAAAAGCTATCGTTAAAGTTTCTGCCGCTAACTAGTGTTCAATCAAATTTCAGGCAGCTGAGGCATCAATATTATTTCTTAGGTTAGCAATGCATTAAATACAAAGCTCTTAGCACCCATTTTCTATCGAGTAGTCATAATTCACCAATCTATCACACAAAAAATATACCTAATATCATTAACATCAACACACCTTCTCCTTAGAATCCAACCGGCCAGATCAACATGCGCGACGCAAGAGTCGAAGACGTGGAACACGTATCGGACTCAGACTCCGAGGAGAAGAACGACGACACCCGCAACCACCTCACCGTCGCCATCTACCCGCAACACCAGGTAACTGGGGTTAGTGACACATTCAATATTATAGTTATGCTCCTAGATACAGGATAATTTTTAATCCACTACGGATATTTTAGGAGGTGAAAGTACTCATGAATATGATCAACTTTTATTATGGGACCGACACTGAAATATGAAAAAAATCAGCTGTTACCTACAAAAATGCGATATAACACGATCAAAATGTGTAGAACATCTGATTTTTAGGGTTCCGTACCTCAAAAGGAAAAACGGAACCCTTATAGAATCACTTTGTTATCCGCCGTCAGTCACCGGACTATAAGTGGAGCCATCTGCTCATAGATGGCGCCATTGGAAGTAGCAGTAGCGCCATCTATGATCATATGTCGGAACCCTTAGGGCGCGAGGCATACTCGCACTTGCCGGTTTTTTTTTTAGTTGATCATATTCATGAGTACTTTCACCTCCTAAAATATCCGTAGTGGATTAAAAATTATCCTGTATAGTGCTGTAAGTTCTAGTCTGTAAGTTATGAACCAAGAACGACGATACCCGCAACCACCTTACCGTCGCCATCTACCCGCAACACCAGGTAACTGGGGTTGGTCTGCTTTTTAAATATCTTGCTTACTATTTATTTTCAAACAACAAGGTCTATATTAAAATAATATCACCTATCTGGCAACTCTGTTTTACTAACGGTCCAATCTGTCATTACAAGTACCAGACGCCATTTTAGATTCGCTTTTTTACTGGAGCGGATTATAGTTATATGCACGCATTTTAGAAAATAAAAAACAGTAATGTTTTACAAGTTGTATCTACTTCAAATATTAAAATGGACCCTATTCTCCCAACATAGAGTGTAAACTCAAATACTAGTGGTTTGTGTCCTCTCTTCCAGGGTCCGACATACCTTCTGTTCGAGAGTAAAGCTGACAAAGACTCTTGGCTGTACCACCTGACAGTCGTGAGTGGAGGTGGACTGAGTCAAGGCACTCACTTCGAGCAGTTAGTTCAGAAGCTTATGGAGACCGATGGCGATCCTAGTAAGTACCTTTAATTCTATTAAATTTTCGTCTTTTTATTAACGGCCGTTTTCAATAACTGATCGATTGATTCTTTCCCTTACACCTAGTATCGAATTTTGACATAAGCTATATAGGGTCCTACGCTTCATACTCGAAATATTTTAAAAGGCACATCTGCCGGCCTAGCATGACCACGATAGAAACGGGTTTTGTCTACATAGAAATAGACAAAGTGACAGATTTCATTCATAAAACGTAGAAATGTTTCTACAATCTGTCACTTTGTCTATTTCTATGTAGACAAAACCCGTTTCTATCGTGGTCATGCTAGGCCGGCTGTAGGTGGTAAAGATGCCATACAAATGAAAAAAAATTGATCTGAGTATTTTTTTTTTTTAAATAAATAAAATCATTTTAAATAAATTATAATATGACACATAAAAATACTATTTTCGACATCCATTACGCTTGTTTCTAACATTAATAGTAAGGTACATAAAAACTAGCGTAATGGATGTTGAAAATATTTTTTTTGTGTTTCAAATAATTGTAAATTAATTTATTTAAAAAAAAATATACTCAGATCATTTTTTTTTTTTCATTTGTATGGCATCTTTACCACCTACAGATGTACCTCTTAAAATATTTCGAGTATGAAGGGTAGGACCTTATATAGAAGTAAATGTCAAAATTCGATCTTTATTAGGGTAAAGAACCGATGAATCGGTTGTTGAAAACGACCTAATATATTTTAGGTTTACTTAAGTATCTATTTGAGTCCTGCTTTTGTCCTTATTTAAGGACTAAACGTCTTTATTAAGAATATTTTAACCCCATTTTAGGCTACTTTAGACAGACTACATGTAGGTATTTCAGGATAATTTAGTTCAAATTCTAAAATATTATTTCATTTCTTTACAGATTGTGTTCTGTGGAGGCATCCAACGTTACTGTACTCCAAAGAAAACCTGACGTCTCCTCTCACCTCGCTCAACTCAGAGGCTTTACAAGCCGAAGCTTTGAAGTTATTCAAGGTAAGAATATTTTTATACTATATTTATGATACATGATTGTGTTGATTTTTAATAAACCGATTCATATTTTCAAATACCTATTCATTTTCATATACATTACCGTACCATCTGTTAGAAAAATAAAATAGTATTTTGTTAAAAATCAACACTTGCCTTTAGTTTGTCGTATGTCATTACTTCCCAGAATTTTAGCCTTATTAGCGACACTATCGGCTGGTGTAATAATACAGGGTGTGTTCTTTTTCAAAATCAACGGGCTCGGTTCCCGGCAAGGAAATTTAATTTTTCAAAAATCTAATGATGCAGTTTTAGTTTTTATAGAAATCGGCCCCGAGACTCCTTTGAGTGTTTTTCGCTATTTCTTGTAGTTTCGGATTTGGCCATCCACGCCCAGTTGAAAAATTTAGCCTGTATAATTCGTTTCCGCACCTACCAACGTCACGCTATATAGATCGGTCGGCGGCTGTACTGGAGTCCCTACTGTTGCTAAGCTGAAAAAATCAAACCGCTGCGGTGGTATTCAAACGGCAATAACAAAATAGCATCGTAATTTTCGTGTTTTTAGTGCGTGCAGCTATACGTGTCAGTCGCAGTAGAGCAGGCAGGCATAGCCGTTGCTGGGCTCCTAAGGGTCGTAGCGTGATGTTAAATAGCCTATACTATTAGGGCGCTTGTAGACGTCCGGTTTTGTTCATCGGACAACGGACCGATTTTTTACCGGATTCGCAGTGGTGTATGGTTTATAATGAATGTGTGTACACGCACCGGACATTGGTCCGGCGAACAATTTACGCCGGATTCATTATAAACCATACAATGGTAAAAAAACCGGCCAAGTGCGAGTCGTACTCGCGCACCGAGGGTTCCGTATCAGTTTTGGACGTATAAAGTGAAAAAAACCGGACCGCAAAACTAAGTTTGTTTTTGAAAGAATTTTGATGATTTTGAAAAAACTGAACTAGTTAGGAACATCGTTTTATTTTTGGTGAAATATTTGGGTCAATTCCTATCAACTCTAATTATTTCAGATTTTTCACTCCGCAAACTTCTAACTATTTTTTTTTTTACTTTATTATTTAGTTCCTTCTTTGAAATTATTTATTTGTACATTTTTAATAGTCAACTATAGGTACCGGCATTAAAGATGATCACAGATCGCGCAAGTACATTTTCCGTCCAATAGACAATAGGCAGTTGACAATACGTAATAGAGAATGGTCCAATTAATGGACAAACCAATCGCCTGCAGCCTCAGCGCCCCCCGTCTTCTTCATTCCGCCAAAGAGACCGGAAATCAGCTAGTGCGCAGCTGACGTTTGTGATCAAGACTGACGCCGGGACTTATACTCTGTTGTGTGTGCAGTGCGTGTAGCTATTCATGTCGGTCGCCGTCGAACAAGCGGGCATCGACTAGGCACGTGGTGCTGACGCAGAACGCGCTGGCGCAGTGCCTGGAGGTGGGCGAGCTGCAGAACGAGCTGGCTGGACGTGATTTATTAGTACATTTCTAAATTAGAATAGTATATTATGCAATTAGTGAATAAAGGACGGATTTAAAGCGAGGGCCATAGATGAATCACGAGCTAGTGAAGGATTCCAACGATTGAATCACGACCGTAGGGAGTGATTCATGATGATTGAATCACGAGCGTAGCGAGTGATTCAAGTGTTAGAATCCTGAGCGACGCGAGCGATTCATGGCCCTCGATATAAATCCGTTTTATTCAAGAGTTGCATACTATACTTTATACCATGACTACGAGAAAAAGAAAGATTTAAGTGAAAATATACATATAATGAAGAAAAAGTAAAGTTAAATTGGCTTTGATGTAAACCAGCCGTGATTTTTTGGGTAGCAAGCTTTCCACCTTTCCACTATATCGGCCGCCCTCTCTTTCACAAACTCAGGTGTTAACACATCTTCATCACTAGAATGCATTTTTAATCGATTAGAACAACACTAAACAAACACAAAATTAAAGATTAAAGTAACACTAAACTTTGTGTTCGTACAACTTACAGTATTCAAAATAGCGCCAATTTACTAAGGACAGCAAAGAACACAAAACAGTTTTTATTCTAATGCTAAACTCCTTGGCGAAAATGTCGACCAATCTAATTGAATTTAGAACACATCAATATAGGTCAAATACACAGATTACACTTACACTAGATACGGCAAGCCACGACCAAGCGTGCCCTGCATGTTCGACTGTTCGTACTAAAAAAAGTCTGTTAGCTCAGTGACGCTTAGTGATTGAAACAATTCTGTTTACTCTGAGCACATCACTAAATGGCTGGGGTGAAGTTATCGTAGGTATAAAAAAGATGACACGTTCGGTTTTCATACAATCTAATAACGTGCCGCATCTAGCATAGGTTCTTTAAATCTGTGGTCGAATACATTGTTGTGTTCCATTTTCAAACATCAAAACAGTGAGTAAAAGTGCTTTTTATTCACTGTTTTCAGTGAATAAAATAATCTTTTTAGAGGGGGAATGGTATAAATATACTAATACCGAGGGGGGGGGGACAAAAATGCGCCAAACACGGTAATTCACGGTATAGCACATCGGCATTAATTACTCGGTATGACCCCCGCCCCCCCCAAATCGTCGGCTGCGACCGCGTCTGTTTCTAACGGCTCAATACACCAAATCCGTTATCGTACGAACTTTGCTCGTACGATGACGGATTTGGTGTATTTGAGCCGTAACAGTATCCAATTACCGTATTGCAGTGCGTGCAGCTATTCATGTCGGTGGCGGTCGAGCAAGCGGGCATCGACTACCACGTGGTGCTGGCGCAGAACGCGCTGGCGCAGTGCCTGGAGGTGGGCGAGCTGCAGGACGAGCTGGCGGGCGCGCTGGCGCGGCAGACGGCGCCGCACGCGCACGCCAAGCACGGCGTCCAGGTACACAGACGCACGCCACAGCTTAAGGCCGCCAAGCTTAGGACTGTAAGTTGGGACTTTTATTTTGTTTCAGCGGGCCCAAGTCTGCATAATCGTGTCAGAATGGTCTCTCAGTGACATCGTTTTGACCAATGTCGAAAGAGATAGTCTTAGGGCGGGAACAGACAACCGGAACGGCCATCCGGCATTAAGAGACTGAATGAGGTATTTTACGTCAAATTGGACTATATCGATATTCATGGATTTCAGCCGCAATTGTTCAATTTATGAACGATATCGTTCAATTTGACGTAAAATACCTCATTCAGATTCTTTATTCCGGAGGAGCATTCCGGGCGTATGTTGCCGCCCTTACTCTAAGCCAATGACTGCTTAGATTTTGACAGTTATGGTGTCATTGACACCATTCGTACACAACTGCAATAGCAGAATTGGGTCCCAGGTATAGTGCGCGCCACGAAAGATGAGTCTCATCTTTCGTGGCGCGCACTATAGCACGGTTTTTGATCGACAGTTTGACGTTGGATAATATGTGAGATTTTTTCTCGTGTGTTGGATATTTTTTTAGCTTGTAATTTCAAGAAAATCCATCGTATTAGGTATAATCACGGGGCCTCATCAGGAAGAAGGGAACATTTGTTTTAATAAATCTCAATAGATGGCGTTATATGTATCAATTTGTTATTGAAGTTTGTCTAAAATTCAGAACATGAGAAAATAGATCATGAAAAATATGTGTTCTGATTTAAAAAAATCTTCTAAGCCCAAAGAATTTATAGTCCGAGGTTAGCCCGAGGATAGCCCGAGTTACGGCGGTCACGTTTTTTTGTATGAGACAAAATGCCTGTCTTAAATAATGCCATTTGTCTTGACACTACGTTTTTTTACATCCAGTAGCCCATCTCGCTGGTAAACTTTTTCCAATGCAAAAATGATAACTAGACGTGTTCACTTTGCCAAATCATACATTGTATGTTGATAAACATAACAATCCTCAAACAATCGGCCGCTAAAAGCAAGGGCAAATATTCATACATCATGTTGTCGCTCGCAAATTTAGATTGCAAGGAAGGCCAAATTTTCACACAAGGCCGAGGTCAGTTGCTGGCACTGAAAATGTGTGATTTCATGGTCAATGGCACTTTATCATGGCCGAGGTTGCCACTCAAGGTAAAGGTTATAATTTTCAAAGTCAAACTATCGTCATTGCCGCGATTATAGTTATCATGGCCGAGGTTAAATTCCAAGGTAGGGATAACGATTTTCGGGGCCGAATGCTAGGAAATCATGGCCGTTTTGTAGGCCATTGTTTTATCAGCTATACTGATAAAAAAAAACGGAATATTACGTCACGAAATTAACTATGCAAAGAGACGGGTAGATTATCTATAATAAATAAGTTTAAGTTCATTCATACTTATAAAGATGGGTTTGTGACGATAAATATTTAATACTTCTCGTTATTAAAAGTCAGGGGAACAATTAAAGTGAAACTAAATTGCAGACTACTTAGGTATCATAAAATTAAATTAAACGTCTCGAATATCAATTAGATATTTAGTAGCTAACACAGAAGTAATTATACATCTAGAACTTGAATTAGATATTAGTTGGAACTTCTATCGACCTGTACTCGCCAAGGTTTTGTTATGTTTGTCAAAGTTTTGTTATCAGACAATCGCATTTAAAATACTTGTATATGTCAAACTGTGGATCATAAATCGGACATAATGCTGGGTTCAGAACAGAGAATATAACCTGACCCCTCTGTGTGAATTCCACTTTATGAGAACAACATTTGAGCAAACAAGCCTATTTTAAGTAGTTACTTAAATGTTTTTAAACTATTGAGAGTCGTACCTAAACTTAAAAAAATTAACATTGGGTCTACTTCACGATTATAATTAAATACCTTAGGTAAGGTTACTTCACTTATGTAAGATTATCTACGGATAATATTAAAACTTTATTCATTGTTTAAAAAAAATCTTGGTTGTAAGTTGTTGTTCTCATTCCTATGTAAACTTTTGGTCTACTCGTTGTTCGAAAATTGGTAAAAAAAAAATTATTTAGATAAAAATGTATAAGACTTTTAAAACAAAATAGTACACCAAATACTTATTATGTTTTTTTGCTGTATAATACGAATACGTTTTATTATTTTTATAATAATGAAAAGTATTTACTGTTTTATATATAAACGGATATAAGCATGGCTTTTGATGTTACTATCAGGGCAATATGGATCTCCAACAATATAAACAAACTTGAACAATAAACAAGCCTCTATGGAATATAAAGCTTATCAATATTCATTTTGACTTTAAAAAATACAAAATATATGTATAATGGCTATTTTTTTTCTTTTGTAATAAAATACTAATTTGCACATCAACATTGAGTAAAAAAAACCCTTTCATTCAATTACGTATTTCTGTAATAAAGCTATTGCAAAAAAAAACATAAAGGAGACGGTCAATAAATGTATGGGGCTTGGTACTAAATCACAAACAGCAATCTGAGCTAAATAGGCTCAAAGAGAGTAATTAATTAGATTTTTTTGTGCTTTAAAAATAATTTTACAGGCCTGCGTTTTTTTCGCAGTTAATAGAGAAAGGAAAAATCAAAAATAATAAGCTTAAATCACTACAAATATTATTTTATGGGTTGGCAACCCTGTGCCAAATGACGTAACAGTGACAGAAATGACAGTAAGATTTTGTCACTTTTCGGATTTGACCGGATTTGATCCTTTTAGACACGTTTTGTTATTTCATTAACATAATAATCAATATTTTTTGTCATAATTCGATGGAGTACACCTCCATCGAATTATGACAAAAAATATTGCTAAAATAATATTAAAAACTCAAAGTATTGGATAGAAACGGCGGTTTCAGCTACATTTAAAATAATTATATTGCATAGAAACGAAAAAATAAGGGTAATCTGCGTTTTGTTTTTACTGAAACATTTTTCACATTTTTACAAAAACGCAGGCGTAAAAAAAACATTTTTATATAGAATCGAGTAGCTTATTATATAAGCTTTCTAAAAAGGTATACCACATGGGTTTTCGAATTTCTTCGGAATATTATACCACTTTTGACCGTCTCTTTTGTATAAAAATAAATAAATAAAATGTCAAAATGAATACTGATGTGATGTATTAACAAATTTTAGGTATTAAACCGCTTTATATTCGCTACGGCTTAGCTTACGGCGACCGCTTCGATGCTTTTCTCATATGTTATCATCATAAACATACAATTATATAATATATATAATTATAATTATCACTCATCGGTTATCTACACGAGTCTACAAGATTTTATCTCGCTTAGAATCTGTAGATTTTTCTAGAATATTGTGCTCTATATCGTTTTTGATTTATTATCTTTGGGGTGTCGACATCAAGTTATTTGCATTTTCACAGTTCACAAATAAAATTGAAAAATATTGGGAAATGGCCACATACTTATTCAGCCTATTATAGTAGGTCTATCCCATTGGTAGGTAGTGGCCCAGTGCCCGTTGGTGCATATTTCATTTAAATGATTCTTACCATAGTATTACATATCACAAAAGTAAAATATTCTTGATCAATAGATGATCTTTTTACACCATACAAATGTTTGTGCACCGACAAATACCTTGAGATTGATTTTGCACCTATAAATATAAATAAGTAAACAAAGGCATTGCACAAAGAGTAAAGATTTAGCTTCATAGAAAAGAGCACAATATATTTATGTATAAAAAGCTTTAAAATCTAATATTTTTTGCGTTGAAAACTGTAAATATACACTAACAAACCATGTTATAGTATAAGCTTTGTGTGTCGCTATTATAAAAGCTTCGTCTCGTGGTTGATCAATTTGGAATTGTGTATTGTGAATACCATTATATTGGCTTCATTGGAATATATGCTATCATATAATATAATATCTACGACAAAATTTATAACAAGGAATTGAACGAAAATAGTTTTTATTCCAATTTGATCCGTCCTAGTTCTGGCAACATTTAATAAAAGCTGTTTTGAAAAAAGAAATGTGTTGCGTTCGCATTTTGAAAAACTAAAAGATGTTGCCACAACATAAAAAAAAGAATGTTACGTTGCAAAAAATTCAAATGGAATGTTGGTGTAAATTTTTTCCCCGATTTTTTTTTTCTTCCGAGAATGTTTGTCCCTCGCCCCTATAGATTTAGGGAATGTTATTATATTTCGTTTATCTATCATTCATACTCTATCATAGCTAGTGTTATCCTTCGCACTGTTCGATCTCCTTTGTAATGAAAGGTTGATGTTGCAAGTTTTTTAGACTGTTACCCATAGCCCGTATACTTATATAATATATTTATATTATAATTATGATTATTATAATAAAATAAACCCACAATTATAGTTTTTGGTAAGTATCTAGGAGTAATTAGGATTAAGTTCTGATGATATGATTGCATAATAAGTCAATGTAATGTTGCTTTTCAATGTTAACTACTTACAATGTCAATTGTTTGATGAAACCAAGTATAAAGCTCGGAGTAGGTATGTACCTATAATCAAACTTGATTTTTATACATATATTTCTATTCTGTCGTTGCTTAATGTGTTTTCTGTAAATCCCAATACCATAATTTGGGCTTAATTTAAATTTCACATTGCCACTACTGATAAAAAAGTTTTTCAAAAAAATACTTTCTGACACCTAATGTCTTTAAAATTAGAACATATTAATTTTCCGTAGGCAACATGATGAAAAAGATCTCAATAATTTATCTCAGACATATTATGCAATCTATCAGAGTAAACCACAGAGTAAACAAACACACTGTACATTGTATCACAAAACTTAACTACTGTACATAATAGGACACTGTGGAGGACACTTATCACTGAATATAATTATTTATTTTTAATCACCGGGAAGTTGGTTTATAAAAGCACAAAACACATTGGCATTACGCACCAGCACTAACTTATGTCATTCTAAAATAATGATTGTACATGATCAAGAACTGCACATAGAAAATACTCCTATTAATATACAGGGTGGCAGGTTAGACAGTGGAAATATTTTAAGGGGTCATTCAGGTCAGGTCAAAGGGTCATCATTATGAACAACTTTTACTATGGAACCAACCCTGAAATCGCGAAAAAAAATCAGTTTCCCATACATTTTGTTGAGTTATGTGAACATAAATGTATGGAACAGCAGATTTTTTTTTCGCGATTTCAGCGTTGGTCCCATAGTAAAAGTTGTTCATAATGATGAGTACAATGACCCCTTAAAATATTTCCACTGTCTAACCTGCCACCCTGTATATGCTGTGTCAGCATAGAGTATTTCGTTTTGTTACAAATAAGCACAAATAATAACACACGTGCACATTAAAACGATGTTAGATGGGCTATAAGAATATGACCATATGTTCATAAAAAATAGTGGTCATTCAAATTACTTATTCTCGTTATTATTTAATTTTAATCTTTGGTTAATCTTATGTCAAGTGATTTGATTGGCTGTTGTGATTACCATCAACCAATCACGACGGGTAAGGGCTCGTGCAGCGTGTCGGCGATACCGCGCGACTTCGGTCACACTCGCAGCGACGAATCACAGTGCAGTAAGCGACTAACCGATAGCAGCTAACAATTTGGCTTCAAAAAATTGCCATACCTACAGCGCAAATGGCTATACCTAGTATCCGAATTTTTATTATTGGCAAATTCGTTCCACGGGCAGGATGAGAAGATTTGATATTATACAGAAGAAATTCTCAATCATTAATTATTGATTTACTGAAACCGAGCCACCTGAGGCGACTAGGCCACTGAAGGCAACAAGTCGCGCAGCTAGTGGTGTCCGTCGCGAGCACGCTGCACCGATGCCTACAGGTGCGATTATGTTGAAAATAGTCGCTGCGAGTCGCACCTACTGAAGTCGCGTGACATCGCTTGCACGCTGTCTGAGCCCTAATATGACATTTGATACTGACAGAGACTTGCTCAAGTTTTCAGAAACAGGACGATACCTTTAAGCTCAAAGGGCGTAATCACCATTATGGCAAAAAATAAATTTGAGCCTTAAGATATCTACAGGGTGGCAGTTTAAACAGTGGAAATATTTAAAGGGGTCATTGTACTCATCATTATGAACAACTTTTATTATGGGACCAACCCTGAAATGAAAATCAGCTGTTCCATACATTTATGTACACATAACTCAACAAAATGTATGTTATGTTTCAGGTTTGGTCCCATAGTAAAAGTTGTTCATAATGATGAGTACAATGACCCCTTAAAATATTTCCACTGTCTAACCTGCCACCCTGTATAATAAGTAGGTATACCTTTAGGTTCAAATCTCATTTTTGTCAAAATGGTGGTTAGGCCCTTTGAGGCCAAAGGTATCGAGGAGTGATTGTCGTGAAAACGTTGTCGACTGCTGACGATATTGCCGTTGATATTCGGCAGCAGTTGCCGACATTTTGACAGTAATCAACACATACTACTAAAAAGACACATGTCATGTAGGGGGTTTTCAGGGCAAGAGCATTCACGGTTATGGTTAATTAAAAAACACATGAGGCTTTCAAGCGGAGCTATGTATTTTATTTATATTATGTATGTATGCAATTATAATAATTATTATAATTTTTCAATAAAAATCAATTGCCGGTCTAAGTCCAGGTACTTATTGAATTGTATCTGTGTAATATATCGATACTGCCATACACAAAACAAATACACGAAACACACTTATACCTATGATATTTTCAACCTTACACATACCCAATATTATTTTACTTTACGACACACACAAGTACAAACTCCCCACTCTAAGTAACCAGACTCCACACTCCCCGTACAAGGAACATAGCACTCCAAACTCCCAGCTATAGCGACCCTATCGCCAACATTTCATTTGTTCAGCAACTGCTACTGTGCGCGACTCAGTCGCTGTTCACGTGCGACACGGGCGCGTCGTCCGTGGGCGACAACAAGAGCGACGCCCCGCCCAACGCCGCCGGATCGCCTAGCTCGATACAGGTAAACGTGTAGGAATTGTACGCGAATATGTAACGTGCAAATTAAAACTGTGTCATTGAAATACGGTAGTCGATGACTCCTGAAACACCTCTAAAGTCAGGGTCTCGTGGTTTTTATTCAGCTAAAGAATTTATTAAGATATAGTAGCTAACTTGGTTCATTCACATATGGAAGACTCCTGACTCCTGTGGAGCGCTTCTTGGTTTTTGTAAAACGATTCTATTAAAAAAAAATAGATACCTACCTACATCTGGGCATACAATAAAGTCGCGTGACTGAATGAGTCCGTAATGCCCGAAAACTGCTAAATATTATCAAATCAATGGTTTAGTCTCGGTATCGTTAAACTGTTGACGGTATGGAAAAAAAATATTATACATCCTTTTAATTTTCCAACATAAGACAACTATAAATGACAGTAAATAGGTTCCAAAATTAGTTAGCACTTACCTCACTTATTTAAATTGGAATATACGACATAATATACATCAAAAAAATTATGTCATATTCCAGTATTATATCTACGTATTAAAAGCACTATTTGTGTATGTCGGATCATATGCGTTGTACTGTTGTAAATCACTTAACAAAAAAAAATACCTGCACTATTTAGAACATTCCTGAAGCCAGTAATAATTTTCACAATCTGTAGATTGTCTGTTTGTCCTGTATTCGTGTAGTGAATCATATGAGAAAAGCAAATTAAAAACCTCCATACAATCTTAATTAAAAAAGAATGTTATTAAATAATTAAAAAAAACAAAATTAAAAGGTAAAATAATGTATAATTTATTAACACTTAAAATTATACCTATTATTTAAACTGCAGTCAGATGCGACTCACAGACAGCTGCTAATTGTTGATAGATTGACTCTGAAACTGGATAAATAGCTGAGAGCTGATCACAGAAAAAATTAGTAAAGGTCTGATCGATAAACTATAAAAGTACCTATTTAAAAATATCGAGTACAACACGATAAGCCCTCGATCTCTAATCAGTGCTCGTATTTTGCATATACAGCCAATTAAATTAGCATCTCAGTAATAAACCCGTTGGCGACTGCCTACAGAGCGTTTCACATAAAGCCCGGTTTCCACCGCGAGCGCAACGGACCCATTAAGGACTCCGTTAAACTGCATATCTACTTAATTGTATTCCCCGCCAACAAATACCTAGTCGGTAAGTAAGTAGAAGTATGTAGTATGTAAGTATAAGTTAAGTTAAGTTTAAGTATGCAGTTTACTCTTGCAAGTTAAACGGAGTCCTTAATGGGTCCGCTCCGCTCGCGGTGGAAACCGGGCTTAAGAAGTCCATTCGACGCTATGTTGGCTGCCCTGAATGTCAATATGTTGCGTATTTAATAGTGTTGGAAGTTTGTTGAGTCATGTGAACATAAATGTATGGAACAGCTGATTTTTTTTTTCGCGATTTCAGGGTTGGTCCCATAGTAAAAGTTGTTCATAATTATGAGTACAATGACCCCTTAAAATATTTCCACTGTCTAACCTGCCACCCTGTATAACGTTACCATAAGACGTTACGTTGGACCATAAGACGTTAGACAAGAGTGACCGACAGGGGAGCTTACGACGAAGTGACTTCTTATGTGACCGCCCTATACTCTAACAAATAAATCTACAAATAAACACATTACCCTCCTTTGCGTCGCGCAGTCGGGTAAAAATATAAGGGCCTACACAGGAGTGACAAACAGGGGAGTAAGTGAAACGCTCTTTTACAGACCACAAAAACAATTCGGAACTTATTTTTCTTAATTTCATTAGTCAGTAGCTAACTATGAGTCACATCCGACCGCACCTCCCACAACAGCAAAGTGTACAATAATTTTAACACGTTTTTTATAATTTTCTACCATCCAAGGAATGTTTCCAGGCACCGTTGCTATCTGTGGACTGCAAGAGCAACCCGCCCACCTATAGCTTTGTGCAAGGGTGGCAGCTGTTAGCACTGGCCGTCAGCCTCTTTGTGCCCCGGAATAATAGGCTGCTGTGGTATCTCAAGCTGCATCTCAGCAGGCATGCGGATTCTAAGTAAGTACCTAGTGTTTATTACCTAGATGTTACGTACCTGGGCCACCGAGCTTAATTTGGCGTTTAATTTTTTTGGTGAAAAAGGGTTTTCTTACGTTCTTTTTCGTTCCACACATTTGTGTTTACATTATATCGATAAAATGTATGGAACGGCAGATTTTTTTTGCGATTTCGGGGTTGTGTCATACAAAATATTGTTCATAATGAGTATAATCCCTTTGGGATCGAACAGGATTTTTGTTACATGCTATATGTCTGATATATTAATTTAAAGCCTCTGTTTGAATAGTAAAATCCCGGAGCAAACGGAACTTTTACTTTAAGAATACCACTTTTTGATCAGCTCAAGAGATTTACAAGAAAAAATAAAAATTGGATCTATTTTTGCATAGAACGGAGTGCGGTAAATACGCGGCGTACTGCTCACGCGCGCTGGAGCGTACAATACGCAACGGCGGGCGCGAAGACAAGCCTTCTCGAATGGAAGTGCTCTCTATCCTGCTTAAGAACCCGTACCACCACTGCCTACCCCACGCTATACCCGTTCACATGCTCAATAATACTTATCAGGTGTGTATTCTAATTTACCGTATTCCAATCTACTGCAAGACAGACTTATAACACGTCATGCCACGCGACGTCAGTGTTTTGTGCTCACCACATTTTTCATCTCAAGAACACGCGTGTTCACTGGGTTAGAGGCAATGTGTTGTGGCTACAAAACACGTTACAGACACAATTTGATTGGATATGTATTCAAATTGTCAATCAAATAGCACAATTTGATTGTCTGTTTGCCAATTGGTTTAATTTTTCGCCAAATTGTGCCCTCTGTATTACACTTTTTTTATACGATGATGGCGGCAAACAGGCGTACAGCCAGTCTGATGATAAGCGGTTAGCATAGCCTATGAAACGCTTGCATTTCATTTATTTTCAAAACCGAGTATTACATTCGCGTTGCCGACCCTTTAAAATGAAGGTTCGGTGTGCGACAGCTTAGGGGACAAGCAGGTCCCCCGTTGTCAACACAGCGCACACTCAGGAGCTCTGGTGACCTTACCATAGGAACACAACTCTACCGAAGAGTAGAATTTTATTATTTAGCTATGATATTCTGTATCCGTAAAAATATCATCATTAAAATTGCTCTAGACACCTATTTTTGATCACCAGGTCATAAGCTTCGACGGTTCAACGACAGTGGAGGAGTTCCTATCGACGTTGAGTACGGAGCTAGGATGTAGGGAGTCTGCAGCATCAGGGTTCGCGCTATTCAGTGACGATCCCATTGAGAAGGACTTGGAACACCATATCAAGCCTGATAAGAAGGTAATACGTATACATTTATAAACTATTTTTAGGGTTCCGTACCTCAAAAGGAAAAACGGAACCCGTATAGGATCACTTTGTTGTCCGTTTGTCACTATGTCAAGATCCTTAATGGGTGCAAGCATGTGCTCATAGATGGTGCCACTAAAAGGATTTAATACTAATAGCGCCATCTTGTTCATAGATGGCGCTATTGCATATTTCGGAACCCTCAGGACGCGAGTTGTACTCGCACATGTCCGGTTTCTTTTTAAAGTTGTTACAATGTTACAAATGTTACAAGTCACTCTTTACCATTTTATAACATAAATAAGCCTATTTTTCAACATGGCTAAAGTATCTATGTTATATCTTTTTGACATGATTTGACAGTTACAAAACTTTAAAATGATTTACAGTCGATTGCAGAAAAGGTCATTAAGTTTTAACCATAGAAATTGTATGATTAAAGTCTCCTTTAAAACTTAATGACCTTTTCTGCAACCGTCTGTTGTGTATGTGTTTAAAATAACAATTTTCTAACTAAACTGGAACGATTCTTCAAAGGTCACAAAAACAAAAATTATATTCTATACTCAAACGTCTGAAATAACCTATGTTTTTACTAAAACAAAGTCAATTTATTTATAACAGAGCATGTAGAAGATTAAAATGTATTTTCGCAATAGAATCAATTCGGAATAGAAACAATTGCGCGATTATTATACATTTGTCTGAAAATCTTTCTTTTCAGCTGTGCGATGTAATATCAAAATGGGAGACCGCCCTCAGAGAGAAAGGTTCCGGAAAATTCGAGAACTCGCGAGTGATCCGACTGACGTACAGAAATAGGCTCTACTTCAAGAACTCCATCAGGACTGAGACTGATAAGGAGAGGCTGCTGTTGTGTTACCAGATCAACCAACAAGGTACGTCCGTGCTATTCATTTACCACCTTACTTATAAATGCTTCTTATTTTAACCGCTGGTTAAATATACAACTATACTTGTCATTTGTATGACAATGAATAGAGAAGAGAATTGTAGGGTATTCAGTATTCGATACTAGTTCGATTAACTATCGGGACCAACCTTGAGATCACGAAAAAAACATAAAATTTTCCATACATTTTGTCGACTGATATAGATATTTTTGTATGGTACAGTTAATTATTTTTCGTAATATATTTCGACATTATATTCTATTGCCAAAAGTTTTTGCCGCAAGTAATAAATACGACAATCACTTAACTTAGGATGTCAATATCTCAAGAAACTAACTCATAAGTCCATTTATTTTGCGATGAAACTCAAAATGTCTTAGGAGCAAACGTAAATAAGCAGCCTGTCTGGCGTATTTTCACTGAATTATCTACCTGCATTTTAACCTCAGATCATAGAAACAAGGAGATATGCCATCATAGCAAATTAGTACGGGAACAACTGTCGCCGCTTTTAGAACATTTTCGACACAATTACAAGCGCTTCTTGTGAATATAAAGATCTCCCACACAAAAATTCCGCACACCCTCAATCTAACAATGCCTATTTATTTTATATCATCCATCGTGTTCGGTTCGTTGCCAACGTGTACGTTTTTATTACGATCAATGTGATCAAACTAAAACCTCATGCTCAATAGCGCCTTAGCACATCTCCCTTGTTTCTATGATCTGAGACCTGCATTATTGTATTTTAACCTTCTGGCATCTTTTAGTGGTAGCCGGTCGTTTCCCGGTGACACGTGAGTTGGCCGCCGAGTTGGGCGCGCTGATGGCCCAGCTAGACATGGGCGACTACTCCACCACCAACACGCAACACAACCAGCCGCTCGCGCATCGGTTCTACCCCTACAGATACAGGGCCGGCTTGAGCAACGATGAACTGAGGTGAGTGTAATAACAACAGTAATAGTACATTATGGTACAAGTGTGTAATGTTGATGATTACACACGTGAGTTGGGCGCGCTGATGGCCCAGCTAGACATGGGCGACTACTCCACCACCAACACGCAACACAACCAGCCGCTCGCGCATCGGTTCTACCCCTACAGATACAGGGCCGGCTTGAGCAACGATGAACTGAGGTGAGTGTAATAACAACAGTAATAGTACATTATGGTACAAGTGTGTAATGTTGATGATTACACACGTGAGTTGGGCGCGCTGATGGCCCAGCTAGACATGGGCGACTACTCCACCACCAACACGCAACACAACCAGCCGCTCGCGCATCGGTTCTACCCCTACAGATACAGGGCCGGCTTGAGCAACGATGAACTGAGGTGAGTGTAATAACAACAGTAATAGTACATTATGGTACAAGTGTGTAATGTTGATGATTACACACGTGAGTTGGGCGCGCTGATGGCCCAGCTAGACATGGGCGACTACTCCACCACCAACACGCAACACAACCAGCCGCTCGCGCATCGGTTCTACCCCTACAGATACAGGGCCGGCTTGAGCAACGATGAACTGAGGTGAGTGTAATAACAACAGTAATAGTACATTATGGTACAAGTGTGTAATGTTGATGATTACACACGTGAGTTGGGCGCGCTGATGGCCCAGCTAGACATGGGCGACTACTCCACCACCAACACGCAACACAACCAGCCGCTCGCGCATCGGTTCTACCCCTACAGATACAGGGCCGGCTTGAGCAACGATGAACTGAGGTGAGTGTAATAACAACAGTAATAGTACATTATGGTACAAGTGTGTAATGTTGATGATTACACACGTGAGTTGGGCGCGCTGATGGCCCAGCTAGACATGGGCGACTACTCCACCACCAACACGCAACACAACCAGCCGCTCGCGCATCGGTTCTACCCCTACAGATACAGGGCCGGCTTGAGCAACGATGAACTGAGGTGAGTGTAATAACAACAGTAATAGTACATTATGGTACAAGTGTGTAATGTTGATGATTACACACGTGAGTTGGGCGCGCTGATGGCCCAGCTAGACATGGGCGACTACTCCACCACCAACACGCAACACAACCAGCCGCTCGCGCATCGGTTCTACCCCTACAGATACAGGGCCGGCTTGAGCAACGATGAACTGAGGTGAGTGTAATAACAACAGTAATAGTACATTATGGTACAAGTGTGTAATGTTGATGATTACACACGTGAGTTGGGCGCGCTGATGGCCCAGCTAGACATGGGCGACTACTCCACCACCAACACGCAACACAACCAGCCGCTCGCGCATCGGTTCTACCCCTACAGATACAGGGCCGGCTTGAGCAACGATGAACTGAGGTGAGTGTAAAAATAATAGTAAAATAAAAACAATAATTTTATTATTATAAGATTGAGATTCAGATGTAAAGACTAGGCATTTTAACCTAAACCCGAACAATAATTGGGCAGGCAGGAACTTTCGGAGCATTATTTCCTATCAAACTGTAACGTGCATGACCACTGCTTGTACTTTTGACAAAAATGTGCCAAAGGACAATGCTGGGGGCTGTTCCAATTTGTGCCGTGGAGTGTCACAACTCACAACCAAATTTTTAGTTCATAAAATTAATCGTTTTCTATACTTAATCAGTTTTATTTAATTTGTAATGATAAAGAGTTCCGGGTTTCTGACATTCACGAACTATAGACTTCAAATTAGTTATTTTCTCAAACTTAACCTCAAAATATTAAGTAGGTAAATTACAAATAAATACAAATTGCGGAACTCCATCTAAAAAATAGTTAGCAATACAGAAAGAGCATTTAATTCGTGACACAAAGACTTGAGTTTGGTACGGGGCGCCATATATGGGCTGGCATTGTCCTTTATGCACTAATATCCTATTTTGCCGCCTATTGATTCTTATAGTAAAGAGTCAGTCAGAGTCAGGTCTTTACCAGCAGAATATGCAAACATAAAATAATACGTCATTACTACAGGGACGTTGAGGAGAAGCTGCGGTCGAAGTGGGTGGCGTTGAAAGGCCGCAGCACCGCAGACTGCGTGCGGATCTACCTCAACTGCACGAGGAAGTGGCCGTTCTTTGGTGCTACCTTGTTCCAGGCTAGGGTAAGTGTTAATGTCTTATACACGAATAACTAAATGTACAAAAACAGGCTCGAATCAGCCAGAAGTTTGAAACAATGGTAAAATGGTTTACCTTCATGACCTCCTTGTTCCCGTCAGAATGGTTAAACATGCGTGACAGACGGACACACGGGTGTCCAATATTAACACGCATTTTCATGACAAGGACGTGGGAGGGCTTAAAACGTCGACCTTCACTAAAATTTGGTCAAAAAAGCCAGATTTCGCCAGATGGTGAGGCAACGAAGGCGCCGCGCATTTCATCAAAATAAAAGAAACCGAACTGAAGAGAAGTGGTTATTCTTCAAGGTTTTTGGGATTTTTAGGTTTTAGGAGGATTCTTGAACAATGTCAGATGTACCTAACCCGATAATACGCTTCTATACAAATAAAGAAATTATTCTATTCTATACGCAACGCTAAACACAGCCGTACCTATTCTGATAATATGAAATTCTTCCTCTTCAGCTGATATTTAGATATTCCTTGGAACTTTAGGTGTCGATAAACACTAGAGCAGTGACGTTAATGAGATAAACATTATTACAGATATTATACAGGGTAAAATTTAAACCAGTGCGGATATATTCCTAAAATATCCGCACTGGTTTTAATTTTACCCTGTATATTATTCCTGTAATACATAATTATGTACATTTTAGAATACAAAAAAAGAAGCGTGACGACAATTCCATTACGTATTCAATTCGACATCAGATTTTCCGTTTCCCCGACTCAATTATTTTGCCTGTCATTCCAGATAAAGCAACCAGACTTGTCTATGGTGTGGCTAGCGGTGTCAGAGGAGGGCGTGACGGTGCTAGAGCTGGCGTCCATGGCCGTCATCGGCCGGTATGCGCTTAGCTCCATAGGACTGTTCGGGGGCTTGCAGGTACTATACTTACTCTTATCATAATTATACAAGATGTTGATTTAGCCACCTGCAACTGTTAAGAGGGTGATTCTACCCGTCGTACTGAACAACTTTCGCAATAAGACCAATATCCGATTCTGAAAATAAATTAACTACTTTTCACATACTCTGGCTACTTTTGTATTATTTTGGTGAACATTTGGTTGATTTTTTTTTACGAATCGGAATGTGGGTATAGGGAAAGTTGTTCAGTATGGCGGCTCGAATCACCCCCTTAAAAATGCAGGTGACTACATCAACAGCAGTAACTCTGTAATGTTTATTAAAGAAAAATGTCCAATTTTATTAAAATTAGACACAATTTTAACGTGTTTAAAGTGTGTATGTGTGTGTGTAGTATTAAAGTGTGTAAACACAGTGTTTAAAGTGACTAACTTGAGTAACCTTGAAAGACTATATATTTTTTATTGTTATTTAAAATTTTTGAAGGAACTGTGCCACATACAAGATGAATCACTTTTGTTGTAATAATTAAGTTGTCTGTTACAATACTCCTGAGGTGGGGTTATTACTGGTTAATTGTATGATATGTAACCATGGTAACCGCATCTCAGAGTGTCATTACCTATCAGCGTATAGTATTGAATTTTATACGATATTTTTCAGGATGACTTGATGATGTTGATCGATGCTGAAGACGCAGCGAGTCCAGTGCACAAGATGTTGATTAGTCTCAATAAGCCTAAAGTAAGTACCTACCTTTAAGTATTTACGTATTATTTTATTTAATTTATTTTAAGTAATATTATCAGAATTTCACATAAACAACAGCAGCAGTAGCAACAGTCTTAGTTACAAATGTTAAAAGATTTAAACATTAACCTTCTCTTATTCTGGAGCAGTCGACGTCGGGTAATAAAATAATGTGAACATAAGTTTGTTCTTCCGCCAGGACTCAAATTATGTAAAAAGCCAGTGAATAAACAACACTGGCTTTTGGCACAGAAACACTTTATACGCGTAGACAAGCTACTTTTTTTTTGTCCCGATTAAACATTCAGCAAACGAATTTCACGCGACTCACAATAGAATACAATCAATGTTTTAAAAGAACACCATTTCTTTCCACAGATGGCAGAGCTAACCCATCTAATAGCGGACTACAAGAACGCGATGCTACGTCCGGGCGGCACGGGGACTCCGCAAATGAATTCCCTCACAAGAAACGGTAGTCACCGCTCCATCCGCAAGCCCACCTCCACACTCCCACACTCCAGTCCTTCCACACTCCCACACACCCACCAGCTCAGCCAATCACACCACACACACCACACCACCGGCCACAACACGCTAAACTCACACGCCACAACCATGACACTAGGCTCAGACAGAAACGCAACACTAACATTAAGCTCCCATACATCAACATTCAACCAACACGTGGAAGCGAGGGTGCTGTCTCACGGACAGCCCGATATTCTAAAGTCGACGCCGGATCATCACAGGAGTGAGAAGAAACGGAGTCATACGCAAGATAGTGGGGTCGCGTGATTTTGAGTGTAGTGACGGACTGTGTAAGGATTGTATAGTGACTGTGAAGAATGGAGCGTGAAGCAACCGTTTTGGGAACTTTGAAGTAAACTTTCAAGGTATTTCTTTTTATTTTTAACATAGTTTAGACATTTTTAAAATCATCAGTGTTTTACCTACAATATATCAAGGTATTCCAATATTATTTAGGTATTAACAACTGCCAAATGATAAACTTTTAATCACAACTACCTTCGGTCCTAGAAACAAGAGAGATGTCAAGGCGCTATTGAGCTTGACGCTTTGTCATGATCAATTTGATCATGTTGCCGACGGCCGGAATGCAATTATCATATTATTATACAGTGTTGTATTTTTAATGTGTGGGCGGTCTCTATATTTACAAAGGAGCGTTTGTAGTTGTACGCACACTGCTTTAAAAGTTGCGACAGTAGTACCCGTACTAATTTGCTATCATACCTCCTTGTTTCTATGATCTGAGCACTCTTTCATATACTTATGCATAAAACAGCGTTGGCAACCTAAAATCGGCCGGTCGTAGTGCCGATATTTGGGGAAAGCCTATGTCCGGCAGTGGACGTATTTCGGCTGATATGATAATGATACTTGTGTGTAATTTACTTTAATTTTCAAAACGGTCGCGTCATTAACTCGAGGATAGAAAATGGCCCGGACAGAAAGTGATAGCATTCCACCAAATATATAGGACGATGGGAAATAAACAAATAAACGATATAATAATATACCTCATATTTTGTAGCGAACGATTCAGCCTATTTTAATTGGCTTTTTAATGATAGATTTAAAATAGTTTATAATTTATTTTTTCAGCGTAATATAATTTTTAACGGTTGCTACGTTTAGTGGATTCGGCTTGGAAATGTATACAAATGTGCGATTCGTATGGATGTGTCGATGTTTATACGCAGTTTAAATGCCAATTTTATACATGTAGTTATGTATGTGTGTGTACAGGGCATGATAAATGATACGTAGATATTTATACCGAACTATTTAACAGTTTTTTTGGGACCTATTCATTATTATTATTGCAAAAAAGTATTGACGAAAAAGGATTATTACTACTGTAGTAATAATCCTTTTTCGTCAATATTAATTATTTACATGTATAAATATACATGTAAATAATTCCGCAATTCTTTACTTAAGTAACTAAAATATTAAAGCACAAATCATATCGATACGTTATTGTTAAAAATTATATTTTAGTTCTGCATACATTTATCTACCCCTGTACTAGGTACCTAGTTAGATCGAAGTCCATTTAGCATAATAAAGCGGGTACAAGGAAGGCCCATGCGATTCTAATCTTTTATACTAACTGTGCTAGTTCGGGTAGATCTGTCTTTCAATCGACTGATATGAAGGTAGGGTTACACTTGCGTTTAATATGAAGGTTTTCATATTAAAAACTTGGTATTAAGAAGTCAAATTAATTAAATCTGCTCAAATCTCATGTTAATTAATGTGATTGGTTGTTATTTTACTCTACCAATAATAATAGCTAGCATGAAAATTGACAAAAGATTTTTTGACGAGATTTGTTCAGGGTTCTAGAAATTTGAGGCTAGGTGACAAAACTGGTTTGCCTTCTGCGATATGTCTGAATTAAGATGCAAAAAATTAAGACTCGAAAACAACAGTAATTTGTAAGCGATGTAAGAAATGGACAAAGAACATCTTTTGTTCTGGACTGATTGTGTTACTGAATAAGTGAGATTTATAATACCCAACCAATCGTCTTTACAACGACGAAGACATCATCTGCCAAAAGTTCGCCAAAGTCCCTGTAAAAAATTTTTAGGAGCACCATGTATAAAAATCTCGTAGTAAACGTAAATGAATCCGCGTCTTATTATTAAAAGTGTGACACGTGCGCTAGTGTGAATCTCAATGTAGAAAGGACGTATGTAGTACTGGCTTTACTTATTTACATACAGGGTGTAAGGCAAACGCTTCCGAAAACGAAGACAGGTGATAGAGCTAGTGATTCTCGATACGATACCACCAAAAAATCGGGAAAAAATTTTTTACAATTTTACCAATTTTTTTTTACATTTTTCGTACACTATGCTGTGAGAACAGGTAACTAAAACCAATAATTGCGATTAAATAAATTTTTTTTCTTTGCAACATTAACACGCCGTGTACTCGTAAATAATATCAGCTGACGCTCGCGCATAACCTCGAGTTCAAAGTACACGCGCTCGCCGACAGCCGCGCGGCCGACGACCCCAGCTCCGCGCGTTTGCATTTAGGTTGTATATAATCTACGTTCTGGCTTCGGAAGCGTTCTCCTTACACCCTGTATACTTTTATACTATTTGATCATTATTTAAATAGTTATTCGAAATAGTGCCAATGAGCCTGGATATAGTTTGTTAATCAGATTTTATTTGAGTAACTGATGAATTTGAATGTTTTCATAGTATCTAGGTTATTCTTGTGACGAGACCAGTGTTTGGGCAGTATGAACTTGAAAATACAAAAAATAACAGAACTAGCCGTTAATGTGTGATTCTTTCCGTCTTGAACAACTTTTCATACGAGAGAAACTTAAGATGATATAAAAAAAACGAAAAAAAAATAAAACCATAACCTTCCTTTTGGCGTAGTCGGGTAAAAAATATATTGGGATACTGCTTGCAAGGAGGGGGGTTTTATAAAGGGTAGTAAAATTTTGGTTATTTTCTGCCTAGGACGCACCGTTTTCGAGATATTTGAATTTCAATTTTTACCATTAGCCCTCACTCCAGAGCTTTTAAGGCTACACTCCAATCTTGATTTTTGTTTACGTTTTTTATATTTCTTGCTTTTATACAATAATAATTGTCTGTTGACTTTTTGTCAATTCTGGGAAACAAAAACCTTAATTCAATTCAATTATTTTGCTGTAGGTATTATTAATATAATAACATACATACTTACATTAATTTTGAATGTAGGTATGTACCTGTGATGTAAAATCCGTGAGTTATTTTCGTCCCAGAAAAAATGTTGCCGTAAAGAAGTCCCCACTTGTCGTCTCTGTTCCTCCAAGCTTAGATAAAATAGCACTACCTATTCCGATCCCTGCTTATAATACAGAAGAAGAAGAAGACAGACAACATTTATGAAAAGTAGTTTTTATATTTTTCTCGAATTCCTACTGTCTCATAGAAAGAATTGGTCAACATGACGGATAGAATCACTTCCTTAACAGATGCAGATGCATAAATCATTAGCATCTAACTTCCACAGCCACACCATTTGGAGTGCAAAAAGTTGTCTTGTTCACAAATGAGAATAGCTCTAGGCCAGGGGTCAAGCCGCATGCGGCTGTTTCGATGTAAAGTTGCGGCTTTCCAGTTCCATACGCGATTATTATCAAAACCCTTAAAAATATATCTATCTCACTTCCACTCGCGTCACACCCGCACCGCCCCCACCGCGACGTGTTGTCCTTGTCAGTCGTTTATTTTAAAACAATTATATATAATTAAGCAAATACTATAATATTGAAACTACTTTTTTTCGTGGCTCTTTAAAAACTGGTAAATTTTTTAAATTGTTACTTTTGGCTCTTCCGTCTCAAAAGGTTGCCGACCCCTGCTCTAGGCCAAATAAAAAAAACAATAGTTAGCAAAAAAAGTTGATACCCAAACATTCCAGTTTCAATACACGTGTAGCAGTCTTGTCAAAAAAATTCCCACAGATACTGAGAAAATATTCTAAACAAGTTTTAAAAATATTCATTGTGCTTTATTTTAAACTTCTATCATAATAAATTATACATTTTAAGCAAAATGTCGTATTTGGTAACTCTGTATGTCTGTAAAGGTGATAAAAACTAATGGACTGAATTATATTTAAGATCTTCAACGAATCTAAACGGATTATTCATGTTTTGTTGACCAATTTAATCAGAACGCAGTATTTATATTTAAACCATTTTGCTTTTCATAAGTATTTTCATTATTATTTTTTATGTACCTACGCCATTTTAAGCGATTTGAATCTCTGAATATTGTATGCAATTTGAAATTCTTTAAATTTTAATTTTAGGGTTTATTAATGTAGAAAACCTGAAATTAGTTTTTATAAGACGAGGAATCAATGTGTTCTGTTATTATTGGTCTAATAACTTTGTTCTATTAGTAAAATATTACACTGTCTGAATTCTTTCGTCTGAATTTTTAGAAACCGAAAGATATCTACGTATCTACTTATACAGGATGGAATTTTGTAATGCCACCTGAAGGGAAAGTACTCTTAATACTGTAGATAGAACATTTTACTCAAAGAAAACATTACTTTATTTTAAAATTAAGTAATACTGCATTCAAAGATTTTTTAAAAGTTGCTTGTTTCACCTGGAAATCGAGCCGACCAAATGTGAAAAAATGAACATTCTGTATTTTTATGATGCCGATTGAAAGGGTTAATAAAGGAATGTTTTCTTTGAGTAAAATTTTCTATCTACAGTATTAAAAGTACTTTCTCTTCAGGTGGCATTACAAAATTCCACCCTGTATACTTTTGACAGTGTAATATAAAGTGGGTACTACCTATCCATCTAATTATATGTATGTAGTAACATTTTGTGGGCATTTTTACTACACTATTGTAATATACATAGGGCATATTTTGTATATTTTTGGCATCTATTTATTCAGGGTTCCGTGTAAGTATAATCTATAAATTCGCATTATATGACAAATAAATATTATATTAATAGAAATTAATCATACTGTGCAGAGCCTTGAAGAAACTAGGATTTTAAATATTGAACCTTATCACATATAATATAAGGATCAATAATGTAAAAACCCAATTAATTACTGCACTTTGGGCGCTGTAAAGCATTCTTCGAAGCCAATTTACTGATATTCTTGTTATTCGACTTAAAACGACTTTCTAATTAACCGATCCATCGGATCTTTCCTCTACTAGAGATCGATTTTTTACAAATGTATATTTTTTGTTAATTTGAAACATGTCAAAGCCATGTTATGCTTCTATTAAGTTATTAAATATATAAGTGATTCTCAAAAATCATATGACCCGAGCGGGATTTGAACCCGCGACCTCTGCCGAACCGTGGCTAGTGCTCTGAACCAACTGAGCTACCGGGTCTCGCCCGACTCATTTGAAATTTCAGAGCACTAGCCACGGTTCGGCAGAGGTCGCGGGTTCAAATCCCGCTCGGGTCATATGATTTTTGAGAATCACTATATATTTAATAACTCGATTTTTTACATTATTCAAAGCCTATTAAAAAAACTGGCCAAGTGCGAGTCGTACTCGCGCACCGAGGGTTCCGTATCATATTTGGACGTATAAAGTGAAAAAATCCGGACCGCATAACTAAGTTTGTTTGTGAAGGAAATTTGATGATTTTGAAAAAACTGTACTAGTTAGGAACATCGTTTTAGTTTTGGTGCCATATTTGGGTCAATTCCTATCAACCCTAATTATTTCAGATTTTTCGCCCCGCAAACTTCGGAGATAAGGGGGGGGGGATGGTATTTTTTTGGACATTTTTCATCATATATGTCGAAAACTGTAAGACATAAAATAAAATGAAAATATATTTTGAAATGTGCAGATCAAGCCCTTTCATATGATATGTCACTTGACCTAGTAACCCCACTTTGAAATTTTGGACCCCCACTCCGGCCCCTTTTGCAATGAAAATATAAATATTTTGGGATTTTTTTCATTTTCGATAAAGTTGAATAAGCATTCTTTATAACTGTTCCAAATTTCAAGTCAATAGCATAAGTAGTTGCTGAAATAAGCAGGTGTGACAGACAGACAGACAGACAGACGAAGTCGCACCATAAGGGTTCCTTTTTTACCATTTTGGTACGGAACCCTAAAAATCGCCTCTATTAGTGGAAAGAGCCAATAAATCGGTTATTGAGAATAGACATAAAACAACACAACACCACTAAAAACTAAGTATATGAAACCCTTGAAAGGCAATAAATAGTCTTAAATAAATATTATATTGAAAGACAGAACTCATTCTAAAAGACAAGTATAAATATTCATAGGAGTCGTCTTGTGTCTACTAACTAGGATTGATATTATTAACTGACATCACAACGGGAACAGGGCCGCAAAATATAAACAGATAATAATAAAACCATATTCAGTAAAGCCCACCTAGTAGCTTTCACTCATCTAGTCTACCACGGAGCTCTGAAGCAATATAATTTTATACTCAACTAGCTTTCATAGATATTTCTACCAATTTTTATAATAATTCAAAGATTTTTCGTTACCAGCTTATTATGTGATCATTATTTGCTGTGTCATGCAATAAAGAAGATTTTATGTAGAAAGAAAACATTAAAATACTTATATTAATATTCTTTTGTTATACACTTGTAGATATGTAGTAAGCATTACGTTTTTTTTCTTAAACTTCTTTATTGCAATGACACAAAAGTGATGGACGGGCTAATTGTAAACAGCTACAAATACAAACGGCGACTAAATAGAGGTAGTTTTATAAATCGTAGACGTAAATAGACCATAGAAGCTAATGACAACGGTAACTATGTAATTTTGACCAATTCGCTTCCATGGCCAATCTATCCAAGCGGACTTTTACGGCCAAAGCTTGAAGAATTGTACTTTTTTGCTTATTGTAACATCACAAAAAAGGCCTGCAGAAGCACAAAAACAAATCTTATTTTGTAAATTCTCTAAGGGCGAGAAGTTCTTCAACCCTTGGCCTGCCATACGCGATTGTAGCCCTTAACAGTCCGTAACTAGAATTTAATTATTGCATAATAAAAGGGTATCACAATAAAGGCTAAAATCGCGTGTCCCGTAGTCAGCTATTTAGTAAATAAAATTAATAAATAAACCAACATTTTGATTGCACTTTTTGCATAACACATTAACTGTTGATATAATTAAGTATAGAATATTATAATGTATATTTTACATTAGACCGATGATTTAATTTTATTATTGTATTAGGAATTTATATGTTGTAACTTATTTTGTAAGTATTTATTCTATTGTTTTACAATTGGTTGTTTATTTTTTTTGAATCATTATTGACGAGTCCAGATTTTTTTGTTAGTGGCCTAACTCGAAGACTAACCATTTGAGGCCTAAAATTGGATTATTTGTGGATTATATTTTGAATGTATTTAGACGATTTTTGTTTGATGATGCGAGAATAAACTTGTATTACTGAATTACGGTATTTTATTTAGACATCCATCGTTTGTTAAAAGTTTAAGTCTATGTAGGTAACTAAAATTAAATTAAACAAGCTATTACACCCAAAGCAAGAACTTAAAACAAAGTAACAAATGAAAACAAAAACTAAAGTTGAAATGCAATGAATACCTACTTATTATAGAAAGAATATTTATTTTATCAAAACCAAAAATATTATATGTATACAATAGAAAAGCAAAACTATTTAGTAAGAAGGAACTCTTCCGGCTTTACATCCAGTGCCTTCAATATAGCTTCGGTATCGTATGGCACCGCTGTAACACAAAAAAAAACTGATTCTGGGGCTAAATCTAAGGGACACCTATTTTCTAGTGGCCACACACGCATTTAGTGTCAATAGTCTAGTATGTCTAACGTCATTATTAATGCCGTGAATAAAGTTAATACGCAACGCACAAACACGCAAATTAATGTTGAAACCTAACATTTAAAACGAGTGCAGAATTTATGAATGCACTTAAAGAATCAACTTATTTGTCACACGACAAGCCACTGTTGGATTTATTATAAAAGAAAAGAAACACTCACGTATATAAATCCATTCGTTGGGGTCGTAGCCTGAGTCCTTCCGGGACTCCATGATACACTGGCGGAGTGCGTGCGTCACTCCGTGAGACGAGCAGATGCCCATCTCGCCACAAGCTGCAATGTGTACAAAAAAATCTTGAACATACCTTATTTCTAGATGGATTTAGTAAAGTCTAACTTTACTTTGGTAAAAGTAGAGTCTTAAGGCGGGTCTCCTGCGACGTGTTTGAGTGTTCATTAAACATTGAAAAGGGGCGTGGCCTACGCGTTTTGTTTGGCAAAAACATTCGACCACGTGACGGAAAACATGTTCGATGTTTAATGAACACTCAAACACGTCGTAGGAGACCCGCCTTTAGAAAGTAGGTAACAAAAGCATAACTAAGCTTTTGTTACCTACTTTCTAAGACAACATTTGAAATACCAGAAGCATTCATTATAACTTTTATGTAGGTGGTATGTTCCATTTCCTTGGGACTGTACAGAGGAAAATAGTAATAAATTACTTGTTTTAAACCGCGAGAAGTCACCTATCAATTTCAATGTGAATTACAACTTATTTCTATCACGGTCGGTTGCAGAAAGATAATTAAATTTTAACGGAGGCATTACCTATACAATTTCTATCGTTAAAGTCTCCTTTAAAACTTAATAACCTTTTCTGCAACTCAGCGTCAGTCTTTTATCTCTAACTTCTGCATAATAATACTTAATGTTACCGTGAACATATTAGCAAATTCTGCATAACTTACTTTTGGATCCAAGAACTCCATTCGGATTCTTGTAGTTGTACCTCAACTTGACGTTGTACTCGACCGGTGTGTCCAGGGCGAGGGGTACATGGTACGTCAGTGAGCGGTTAGTCTCCAGTTTGCCCGTCTCCTTATTAAACGCCAGCTTCTCACAAGTGAAGTAGCCGACACCTTGCACGTAGGCACCTTGCACCTTCAAGCAAATACCTAGTTTAATGGAATAAAAACAGTGAAGAAAAAACAACAGTCACAAAAGTAATGCTCCCCACTTCGCTGTTGCATATATAAATTAGGCTGATTTCATAGTCGTGCTTACGCCAGCGCGGATGGTAAGCGGCGTGGGGGCACGAGATAGATGTGCCTTGTACCGTTTCATAGCGAAACGCGCGGCTCGTAAGCGTACGATCGTATGACTTACGAGCCGCGCGGACCACCCGCTCTAGCGGTCAGCGTGACTCTGAAATCACCCTATATACCCATGCATAGCATTATACTGTGACTATCAGTCTGTCTCTCTCTGTTATGGATAGAAACAATGATCACGTCTCCCTTTCTTTTTCTTCCTTCTCCTACCCATAAGTCTAAGGAACTTCGTTCCTGTCGGTGTTTTGTTTTATATGTTCTCCATTACTATCATGCAAGTCTGGTCCATCGCCATCGTTTAGAATTTCCAAAGCGTTACAATAAAAATAGGCACCAACATTTCACGGTGTCATAAGTTCTATCTCACTAATATTTGACACTCGATTTTATCGGGCTCACAATAATGATAGTCTTGCAAGTTTCACGGGCAACAACATTCAAATACATCGACTTACTGCGATCACTTCATCCGGTTGATAACAGTAATTTAATTGTCAATTGGAGCAGTTAAAAAGTAAAAAAGATTCTAAATAATGGCAAACTCACCTGTCCTACATCTAGCTTAGGGTTGGCGCTAACACCGACGTCCTCCAAAATATCTGCACGAACAATTTGGAACCTGCCTGTCGGTACATCTAGTTGTGTCTCTATGATCGCAACAGCGAACGCACTGTACCCTTTCAGACGTTCATCAGTATCTTTCATCATGAACAAAGAAGTTAAATTGACTTGCTCTTCACCGGCTTTATCGACGATTTCTTTCCAGGGAGCTTCTGGCATACTTCTTCTTATTGGGGCTAACCTCTCCTTCAAAGTTTCGCACGCTCTTATAATGGAGTAGCAAACACTTTCAGTCGTGATACTTGATCCAGAAAACACATTATTCGCAGCTACGAAAGTGTAATTGGGAACAATTTTGATGTATTCGAGAGGTACTCCTAGTTCATACGCGCAAACTTGAGCAGCTTTAGTGTTGATCCCTTGTCCCATCTCTATGCCTCCCGTGGTAACTGTTACTGTACCATCACCTCTATAAATGGAGACTAGAGCGGAATAATTCCCGTAAAAGAATACTGGGAAGCACATAACGTTGACTGAAATAGACTTTTTCATCCATCTGTTTGCTTTATTGAACTGTTCGATCTCTGTGACTCGTTTGTCGTAGTTAACGTCGCCTTTGAGAATATCGATGAGTTCTGGAAGGTCATTGTCCTCTGTCCTCATGTTAATTTTGCGGACGCTGGTTGGATCTTTCTTTACGACGAATGCGATGTGCTGCATTATGTGTTCTATGCATGTGATGCCTTCGCAAGTACCTGAAATATTAGGATATACAAGCTTACCAAATATGCCATCTATTATTTAAGTTATTCAACACGAAAAACAAGACAAATGACCAATCCTTCATAAAACTAACCTGGTGCTCTAACCCAAGAATTAGAAGTAGTATCAGTATTAACTGAGGCAGTCTTCAGGGACCAGGTGTCAGAGTTGTAGCAGTTGGGGAAGGCCTGGACTGTGAAGTCAAGCATGCTCTCGTTGTTAGAAATGCCGTTATCTTCAACGATTGATGCGTTTAGGTACTGAATTTTGCCGTCGTCATCGACTCCTACCTGAGGTTTAAAAGTTATTGGTAATTCGACAAATACTTTTTGGATCTTAATCGCTAAATATTTAAAGATTGTGAACGCTCAAGTGAATTCAAAAACTTACATAGATTAAGAAATTATTTATTTATATTTTAAAGCGACTAAAGGACCAATTTCTTAGCTTAAAATGTTAATAAAAGACTGAAAAGTTACTAAGAAGAAAATATTTAAAGAATTCCCATGCTAACCTCATAATCACATTGACACGGCAGTCTCTTGCCAGTCATGGTCAAGTTGGTCTGCAGCGGCAGTATAAACCTGCAAGGTCGGTTTAGTTTCTTGGCCACCAGAGCGCAGGCGGTGGCTGCTTGCGCGTTACGACTGACCTTGCCTCCAAACCCGCCACCCACACGACGGACCTTTACTATGACGCTGGGAAAATGTTTACCAAATCAGCGTCAAGCAAGAAGGCGATGATGATGATGATTACGGAACTCTTGAAGAACTGGTCAAAATGTGCAAAATATACCCTATTTTAAAGAATGTCATAAATATAGGGTTTGCAACAGCAAGAATTGAAGAAGGGGAATACTAGGTATCTATATTATACATTATATTATAATGTATAATATGGATACCTAGTATAAGTAGCAAATTTATAATCTGTAGCAGTGTGTAGGTACTTGTTTGCTCACATTCCAAACTCAAGTCAATATCTATACGCGAAGACTTGTCATTGGCTTTGTGTTGATATGCTGTTATTAACTCAGTTTTGTTGTAGCTGTAAGTCTTCCATGTTTTAAATAAATAAATAAATAAATAAATAAATAAATAAATAAATAAATAAATAAATAAAATTAATGGCAAAATCGCGCGAAACAGATATCGTACGATATCAGTCTGTTGCTTGGAATCACTGTGGAGTTATTAAGCGATGTTACATTATAATGTCGGGTGTTAGTGGTGTGTTATCTTTTACTAGCAACTAATTTCAAACCGCTCATAAGTTGGCCATTCGATAAAATATTTCATTTATTTTTTCACTATTGTTCATATTTTTTTCGCTAATTGGTTCTAGATTTCTAATAAAAAAAAATACAGTCCCATACCCTATTCTAAAATGTTAAATGTGGATCATACATTTGCTATATTTGTAAAAGATTATTACTGCAGTGTAGATATTGTTGGTTGTGTTTATGAGATGATGTTAGTTGTTTGCTCCATATTGGTTGCATTTATGATACACATGGGTCAAAAGAATAGCTTCTGCTTGAAATGTTTTGAGTCAACTTACTCGTTCTGACTGATCGCCAAAGACCTTGCAATAGCACATTGCGTCAAATCCATCCATTGAGTCGAATCGTACACCTCCAACTTATCGTCAACTGGTACAACAACACAAGATATAGGTTCCAAATAATAAGGAAATTGAGCTTCCATGTCGAAAAATCCTTTTATGATCTTTGTTACGTTATCGCCTTTTTCTTTCGGTTCTATAGTAGGACCACCGCCTACGAATCTCTTGCTATCTTTCTTGGCGTCATCGATGGTCAGTACTGGAGCTGCTGTGCTCACATTTTTATAAGTAACTTTGACCAATTTAGCTGCTCTCTCAGCCAGTTTTTCGGTTTCTGCTACTACTATGGCTACCGGCTGCCCGTAATACTTGACTTTACTTGCGAGAATTTCTTCATCTTCAGTTTGTAGAGGAAGGCCCGGGAAGGTAAAGGAATTGACCCCGGGGATGTCCTTGACTGTGTATATTGCTACCACGCCGTCTACAGCCTAAACATTTTTTAATGATTATTTTTTATTAGAGTATCTAGGTAAAATTAAGATACTTATAAGAACAACATGACTTCGAACTTGTTTCCATTAATTTGTTGTTTCTTTACAGCAATTAAAGAGCATACCTACATACACAAAATTTTATTGTTATCAAAAATTCGCGCCAGTCATGCTCATTGTATTGAAAACATGTTTTTCGCGATAGCAAAACTGTCAAACTGTGTTTACTTACATCAGAACTTACATACTTGACAAATATTTAAAAGAATTTGCATTTATCCAAATACCTACATCTACCTATACGACAGGTTATTTTTCGATATAGGTAACTTATTTACGTATTGAGTTGCAATTGATATTTCTCAGCATAAAAAAATAACGAGGCAAGATTGCCAATTCATAAGTAACAAACTAATGATTAATAGTAACATTTGCTCTCACCAAAGCTCCTTCAACATCAATAGTATCCACTTCTCCAATATGAACTGTAGATAGTACAAGGGCACCAAAGACCTGCCTTGGCAGCGGAGGTAGATCATTGACGAACGTAGCTTCCCCACTAGCCTGAATAGGTCCTTCCAGTTTATCTACAGGCTGGTTCAATGGAAACAGGGAGGGGTCGGTCTGATAGTCAATCTTGCCAAAAGATACGGGTCTGTTGAAGAGTTCCCCTCCAGAAGAGTACTTTTTGAGGGCGGTGCCAGCTGAAGAGATGTTTAGGATGAACTGTAAAAGAATAGGGCTTTACTACGAATGAAATATGCTCAAACTCAGAAGTTGGAGACAGAAGGACCAAAAACTGAGATATGTTATTAAATACGAAGCAGTTTCAATTAAAGAACTAAACAAGTTTTGGTAATCAGATCCACAACTGCAATAAGAAAATAGTTTCTCACCTTATAGAATAATCCAAGGCCTAATTTCTTCCGGCACTGTATGGAAGGTTCCCCAGGCATGTCTACTGGCAACAACTCACTGCTCAACACTTTTATAGCTTCCTGCAAGTTCTCATCAGTAAATATGTTCTTCCCGGTCAGAAAGTTTTCCGTGTTTGTGGCGTGAATAAAGTTCGGATCAATATTACCGTACACTATTGTGGCACACTCTATAATGTTTTTTCTTCCTATTTTGAGGTGGAATGCTGCGTTCACAATGGCTAGAGCATTCTGATTTCTGGGCATTATCTGAAATTATCATATTGAGAAAAACTTTGATTATGTGGGTACTTAATTCCTAAAAAAAGAACTAGAGTTCGGATGACTGTACCTGCAGTTTAAGGACACTATGGCAAAAACCGGCCAAGTGCGAATCGTATCCGCGCACCGAGGGTTCCGTATCATTTTTGGACGTATAAAGTGAAAAAATCCGGACCGCATAACTAAGTCCGTTTGTGAAGGAATTTTGATGATTTTGAAAAAACTGTACTAGTTAGGAACATCGTTTTATTTTTGGTGCCATATTTGGGTCAATTCCTATCAATTCTGATTATTTCAGATTTTTCGCCCCGCAAACTTCAGAGATAAGGGGGGGGAATGGTATTTTTTTGGACATAAAATAACATGAAGATATATTTTGAAATGTGCTAATCAAGCCCTTTCATATGGTATGTCACTTGACCTAGTAACCCCACTTTAAAATTTCGGACCCCCACTCCGGCCCCTTTTGCAATGAAAATAAAAATATTTTTGGTCTTTTTTCATTTGCAATAAAGTTGAACAAGCATTCTTTATAACTGTTCCAAATTTCAAGTCGATAGCATAAGTTGTTGCTGAAATAAGCAGGTGTGACAGACAGACAGACAGACAGCCGAAGTCGCACCATAAGGGTTCCTTTTTTACCATTTTGGTACGGAACCCTAAAACTAGCAATTTTGCCGCATTTTTAACCGACTTCAAAAAGGAGGTTCTGTATTTCTTGGCTCCTATTTATGGATAAATGGTTAAAAGAGTATGAATAAAGTATAAGTTCTTAACACGAACAGAGTAACGAAGCTAAGACAAAGAAAGAAAGAAAGAAAAAAAGACCACTCGTATCGCTGACTGCTTACCTTATAACTCCGGAAAACGCACGAGCTGCTGAGGGGGGGCAATTCTACGTTAAGCATCAGCATACCTTGCATGTTAAACTTCAAGAACTCTTCCAGTGTCAGTGTCTTTACTACGCCATTGCTGTCACCTGATAACAAAACGGTTGAACAATACAATAATGTACCTACAGTCAGGGAAAGGGATCCTTTAGCAGGTACAAATTCATAATAAATTGGTCGTACCTATATTCAAACTTCGAAGCAATTCGGATTCGGATTTGCTTCAAAGTTTGAATATTCGACCAATTTATGAATGATAGTGTACCTGCTAAAGGATCCCTTTCCCTGACTGTACATAGGGCAGTGGTGAAACCCCACAAAATCTTACATTCTGACACATTTCAATTTATTTTATAGCTGACACTTTCACGAAGATTCATTGGTATCCAAATGTTTGAAAATATCTACTATACAGTTCAAAGTAACGAATAAAAGTTAGTTGGAAACATCAGAAGGTCGCAATCACTATACAAAGTAGGTATTAATTAGATAATATATAATAAAACATGTTTTAACAGCTGATTACATTGCAGCGTTCATGGTCGCAGGATGACTAAGGTGGTAAGCGTCATGAGTTCATGACAGATATTCAAAAATTATTTCAATCTACCGCACAAGTTTTTAATACAGGGTAAAATTAAAACCAGTGCGTATATTATTTTTAGGAGGTGAAGAAAGTACCTACTCATGAATATGAACAACTTTTATTATGGGACCGACACTGAAATATGAAAAAAAAAATATAGAAATATATACTTTCACCTCCTAAAATATCCGCACTGCTTTTAATTTTACCCTGTATGTAATTACATTCGTTTCGATGCCTCAATAATTAATCGCTCACTGTCTTGATGTTTCGCAATGTGGTGTGAAGATTGACTATTTTGATTATTTGCCACGTATACTTGCCAACATCTTCATTAAAATTTGAATGTTATTTTTTTTTCAATAGCCTCTTGTCAAGGACATGACCAAGTAAAACAGTATTTCAAAAGAACATCTGAACCTGCTGTCGTTAAAGAGATGATAGTCCTAACGGATGTTTACATAAGGAACATGCCTCACTGCATAACATTGATTTAAAAAGACCAAGACTACCTACTTACGGACTGTAACAGTGGCTCCAACGCTTTCGAAGAGTACGAACAGATCTGACTGATAAGTTGGCACCGCGCGCCTGTACATCAAGTTGCCAGCTATGGAGCCAATCTGAAAACATACTGCTTCTAAGACTCCGAGTCGTTAAAATTAAGGTCTTTATGTTCACTTATGAAATTTTACTTTTCCTAAAATTAAAAAGTAAAATTCCTTCTTTTACTCTTCTTGAATATTTTATGTAGAATAATAGCTTTCGACTTAATGGCAAGTCGAGCCAATAGACATTCGATGGATAGGACTATCGTTGCAATGGCTTTTCGGCGAAACGGACGCCCGATCTGCTGTTCGAAATTATAGTACATCGATGCTATGGAATTTCGGCCATTCAGACGTTCGATCTGATGACTACGGGGAATTAGCCATCAGGCATGACATTCGAAATCAAGCAGTAAACTAATGAAATCCTTACCTTCCTTACGGGTATATGAGCAATGAGCTCAAGATGTTTCACCATCTCTGCTAAATACGTGAAGCCGCTCTTATTGGTGGCAGCTTCCTGGAATATCGTGATACAGTCCTGTATAGACACGTTACCTCCAAGGACCAGATTCTGGTCGAACTCGTACGTTTTAAGAGAAGTCACTTCGCTTATGTCTATTAGGATTCGAGGATACTCGAACGTTTCGACGATGCCTAAAAAGAATAAGTTTAGCATAGACGATGATGTTGGTCATTATCCCCCCTACTTATAGACGCCTCTTAACTTTAACCACTGATTAAATATACAACTATCCTTGTCATTTGTATGACAAAGAATAGAGATGACAATTGACTTAAGAGCTGTTTAATTTAATCATCGTCTATAAGTAAGGGGGTATGTGATTAGCTGTTGGCTGCCGTATCGCCCGTATGAAAACTTCAGTTCTCCCCATCTCTGTAGGTACCACAAGCCATAATAACATTACGGAACTAGTGTCGTGAAACTATAGCTCAAAAACTATAGTCATCTCATCATGACTCTACCATACAATTTACATAAACGTAATTGGGCTTAAAGGCCAAATATTGACCAATGTACAAATTATACTTATAATTATATAATTATAATTATTATATAGGTACAAAGCTATACATTTTTTCTTTAGTTTTAGCCCTCCACTAATTCAATTACTTATTTACTGATAACAACTTACTCGAATAAGAATAAAGGTTTTGAATAGGTGAGTACTACTTACACAAAATTAAAAACACTTCAATTTATTTTAGAATTCTAATTACCGGCACTATCTTATGAGTTGTGCGTTGTGGAGGTCAGATGGCAATCGCTCCATGTAAAATATTGATATTCCGCCGCAACTAGTAAGAAGCCGACCCCAATTGAATAGTTTGGGAAAAGGCTAGGCGAATGATGATCTACTTAAAATAACTCACCCTTCCCAGTGTTCCCGTCAATAAACATATACGAATCCACGCCATACTTGTTCAAGATCTCGAAAATCTCATCCTGGTCGTACACCTTAAAGAATTTCGACTTCCCGAAGTCCAAACAGATAATGTCATCTTTTTTTAACTGATCGACTTCTGTAATAACACTCCAGTCACTGCAGTCACTCTTCGTCGAACATTTTCTTTGACATGTTCGAGGATTTTTGGAACAAGTATTGAGCTCCTCAATGTCTCTGACTTGCTGGCATATTTCTGGGGACGCGTCTATGGCGAACGATTTGATGGTGTCTAAGATAGGCCTGAATCCTGTACACCTGCATGTGTTGCTGCCGAATGATTTCTCTAGTTCAGCCATCGTGAGGTTCTTGTCAATTAAACTGAAAAAAGGTTGTTTATATGATCGCAAACCGGCAACATCTGAAACTACGCGATAGATAAAAATCAGCAGCCATCTATATGGCCATCAAACGATAGGTTTTATGAAACCTCATCGTAAGTAATGGTTAATAAATTATTATGCACTCCAGTGGTGGTCCGAGGGGGGAGGGGGGTCGTAGGGGTCATAAACTCATGACCCCACCCCAAAATATTTTTTAATGAGCGCGATACACTGTAGGTAATTCACAGTATAGCACATCGGCACCAAGCATCATGAGTAGACCAACCATATCAAAATCACTTACCTAGTCAATTGCATAATCCACCCTGGCGTGCAGTACCCACACTGGGTGCCATTGAACGCGACGAGTCGCTTCTGGGCGTCACTGTAGCCGTCCAAGCGGTTGCCGACTCCTTCGATGGTCGTGATCTCCCAACCGTTACAAGAGAACACCAGGACAAGACACTGAAAGCAAACGTTGGCAGCTAATTGAGGGGAAAATTATAGCAAAACGAAAATTGGATCCGTCAAAAGCGTTAGACAACTCGCATCATCACCTAGGGCCTGGCATCCTACTACGCTGATGTCAGTCGCAAACGTCGCGTCGGCGTCGGCGGGATAGGTAACTAACCACCAATAACACCCAACCAACAAAACAACGTAATGAGTAAACTGCATCTGTCTACCTTACAGAAATCGAAATAATTTATTTGTAGTTTTTTGTGCTCTACCCACTAACTTTACTAATTATGTGAACCAGGCAAGAAACGGCAACTAATCATTTTATACGTACCTACGTATAAAATGATTAGTTGGCGTCTCTTTTGTCTGGTTCACTTAATTAGTAACGTACCCCAGAAGCTCGCGATGGCTCGCACTTGCTATTACTGGCAATTTTTGGTGGACACAGGCTCCATGTCCAATTCCAATTGATCCAATCCTCTATTGCCCTCGCCGGTAGAAAAGCACCTATACATTTACTGATGGTCGGATTTTATGATGTTGATATAATTTGTATCCATCTTTTCCATTCTTTGTATAAAATTTATACAAAAATTGAGAAGATGGATGTAGCCACGTGAATATACCACGTTGCTCCCTTGTTTCTATGATCTGAGACTCTACAGGATAACAGGGACTTACGGAGTTAACGGAGAAGGTCTCGTGCTTGCCGCTGGGGTACCGCCTCGCGCGCACCATCACGATGCAGGAGCCGCAGCCGCCTTCATGGCACATGGCCTTGGTGCCCGGCAGCGCGAGCACATAGCGGAGGTACGCGTTCAGTGTCGTCTCCCGGGGGAGGCATTCGTCCACTGATAAAAATATATACAATTCTGTAAAACGTTGCTCACTACTCTTCCTACTATAATAGGTATTATAAATGCGAACGTTTGTGATTATGTATGGAATTATGGATGGATGGATGTTACTCTTTCACGCAAAAACTACAGAACGGATGTTGATGACACTTTACAGTAATATAGCTTATACATCAGAATAGCACATCGGTACTTTTATCCCAAAAACGCGGGCGATGCCACGGGTGGAAGCTAGTCGTAAATAAAATTGCTGTACAAATAAAACATCTAAAATAGTTTTTTTATGTTATTTTCACTATAAGAAAAAAAAACAAAAAACGACTATTTATAGTTACACAATATGCAAAAAGACTGAAGAAACGATTATACTTATATTATGTATTATTTTATGAAAGACAAAAGAAAAACTATAAAAATATGTATGATAAAAAATAATCTTACCTGTACATTTTTTACCGTTTACAGTAAATTCAATTTTAGACATGACTTGTAACGTTCCTTTCGATGATAACACACGATTAAGACTGTCTTGTGCCAGAGCTAACACAGTGACAAAAATGTTTACGCAGTTTCCTACTATAGTATACAATACATCTTGAAATTTCGGCCGTTTTTAGCGAGATCAGATACAGACAATTATTTTATTATTATATCAGCTGAGTCCATACTGATTCTATGTCCATAACTCGGCTCAGACAATGGTATAAAATTTAAAAACCTTCACGGTCATTAAATGTTAAATCATTAAATCAAAAAGTTAAGATCATTATTTTCCCGATTTGTTTTACGGGTAATAAAATAATAATATTGTTTCACATACCTAGGTACATAAACGTATTTCACCTATTCATTAAAATCATGGTTGTTCTTATCAAACTAAAGGACATGAATATGTATGTGTAGGTACTACTACGTAGTATTATATTATCTGTGGTCTATTCTTTGTCAAAGAAATCTAATCTTGAGTAATGAAACCTAGTTTTACGCTATAGTTCCGAGTAGGTACAAGCAGTGCTGTAGATAATAACTGTAAGAGACGCAGTTTTACTTGCTTTTACTAACTTAATTTTAATTTACTTTTAATACTAATATGTGACTGGTACCAGTCAATATAATACAGGATGTCTATGGACTGATTTACGATAGATTAGACTTTAATGCTTCAAGATTCCAATTTCATGGACTTGAAATGAGACCACGCGGCTGTAGCACTTGTAGCACAGTATGAGCTACGCCGTAGCTCAGCGCTTTTCGACATAAATATCGAAAGGTGAAAGGCTATTTTTGTTTTAAGCGACATTTTGGGCGATATTGATTCTGAAGCCTATGGTAATTTTGATATCCCTCCATCTGTCGCATTTGAAAAATCCGCCTCATTCAGGTCGAAATCAATTGTGTCTGTCAAGTGCGACAGACTAACGAATAACATACAGAATCAATATCAATCAAAATGTCAACTAATAAAAGCCTTTCATCCGTCGATATGCTTGTGGCGCTGCATCTGCTCTTAGTTGACCTCTACCTTATTATTTACATTTGAAGTTCAACAGAATTCAGAATTATAAAAAAGATGGGACTAATAGCACGATCATCATGTATGTATATGTGAAAAAGGTAAATGAAACAAGCCATTTAAACTACCCGTTTCTTTAAATCACACACAAAACAGAAACATAATAGAATTATAACCAATTCAAAAACATTTTTAACACTTCACACAGCCTGTTCAAGTTTCATAATGCGGAACTTGAATGTAAATAGGTACAATGTTAACACAAAGATAATTTGAAAGATAATTTTTCACAGCCAAGGAATAGATTTTCTCTACAACCATTTTAACACAATACACATACTTATAAGAAAAATAGATTTTGTTTTATTTTTCAAGAAAAAAGATAAAATAAAAAAACAATTTATTTATTTAGGAGGAATTCTTCTGGCTTCACATCCAACGCCTTCAATATAGCCTCGGTATCGTATGGTACAGCTGAAACGAGAAAAAACATGCTAAAACTGGTACCATTTAGCTAAACCGTTAAGGCCGGTAAAGGTGCAATTTGCCGTAGTTAGTCAATGGATGCATTTTCGATCTTTACACATTGAGAGACACAATCAGAAAAATATCCAACATAATTATACCACTGTGCTGTCGTCTGCAAATAAAGCAACTGTATTATAAAATTTTGGTAGATCGTATTTTTTATAAATATGTAACAGTAACGGGCCAAGAACACTCCCCTGTGGAACACTGTATGAAACACGCCTGGGAATATGACTTAGACCGAAATAAATAGACGCTACTTAGCACATGCTTTCGCTGAGCAGTATCGTTGTCACTGTTGCCGATTCTGTTGTTTACCAACTAAACTAATTTAGTCTTATTATGCCTCTTTCTAATAAAAAACATGAGAGAGTGATAGCAGATATTTCATCCTGTCAAATTAGTCCATTTGAATAGTTTTAATGTCAATTTAGTCGTAATCGCAAAAGGTCACGACTATTTTCCCGTAATTGATAAGGGCGTAGACTAATTTGACAGTTCTAAATATTTTCTGTCCTTTTTCAATGATATTTGTAAGAAAGAGATATAACGTGATTAAAATTAGTTTAGACCACTGTCGCGCAACTTGCAACTGCAAGTGCAAGACAGAGACGGGAACATAGTTTAGCCAAAGCACGTGCTAAGTAATGTTTATTTATTTCAGCCTTAGTTTCATTAGCATTACACGGCCTATCCAAGTGATTAATGTCATTTTTATTAGCAGGTATCTCGGCGAGTCTCGAAAGGTTTGCACGTTACTATTAGTCCAACTTACCTATTCACGTGCCGGGCATTAAATTGGGCTGTTCGTAGGTACCTTACATATTCCTTCACGACTTCCAGTCAAATGAATACTCACGTATATAAATCCATTCATTAGGATCATAACCCGAGTCCTTCCGGGACTCCATGATACACTGTCGGAGCGCGTGCGTCACTCCGTGAGACGTGCAGATGCCCATCTCGCCACAAGCTGCATTATGTAAAAAAAAATATTACTTATTTCGTGCATCTTGCTTATCCTGCAAAGCTTCTTCAGATTCTATACTATCAAAAAGTTCCACTGCTAAAATGGCTGTATTTGTATTGTATGCCAACAGAAGGTCAATAAAGAAATTGCTTTAAATAAATTAGTGGGCAACTTCATTGTGGTAGTACCTAAGGACGTTGAATACTGCCGTCTATTTTAAGCTGTTTTGTAGGATAGTTACCATATTTTGCTAGATACCGTCCTCCCTATATTTCATGTCCCTAGTATTTTACCAAATATTTCAGTCATAATGATTTAGGAAGGTACTCACTCTTTGATCCAAGAACTCCATTGGGATTCTTATGGTTGTATCTGAACTTGACGTTGTACTCGACCGGTATGTCCTGGGCGAGGGGTACATGGTACGTCAGAGAGCGATTTGTTTCCAGTTTGCCTGTCTCCTTGTCAAACACCAGCTTTTCGCAAGTGAAGTAGCCGATACCTTGCACGTAGGCACCTTGCACCTTGATGAATATGGAATAATTGAAAATAATTGTATGTCTCTTTGGATAATTATGTAAATAAGATTAGGAAACAATGTCCACTCACCTGTCCTACATCTAGCTTAGGGTTGGCACTAACACCGACATCCTCCAAAATATCTGCACGAACAATTTGGAACCTGCCTGTCGGTACGTCTAGTTGTGTCTCTATGATCGCCACAGCGAATGCACTGTACCCCTTCAGACGTTCATCAGTATCTTTCATCATGAACAATGAAGTTAAATTAACTTGCTGCTCACCGGCTTTATTGATGATTTCTTTCCAGGTAGCGCCTGGCATACTCTCTCTTATTGGTGCTAACCTCTCCTTCAAAGTTTCACACGCTCTTATAATAGAATAGCAAACACTTTCAGTCGTGATACTTGATCCAGAAAATACATTATTAGCAGCCACGAAAGAGTAATGGGGAACAATATTGACATATTCGAGAGGCACTCCTAGTTCATACGCGCAAACTTGTGCAGCTTTAGTGTTGATCCCTTGTCCCATCTCTATGCCTCCCGTGGAGATTGTTACTGTACCATCACCTCTATAAATGGAGACTAGAGCGGAATAATTTCCGTAATAGATTACTGGGAAGCACATAACATTGACTGAAATAGACTTTTTCATCCATCTGTTTGCTTTATTGAACTGTTCGATCTCTGTGACTCGTTTGTCGTAGTTAACGTCGCCTTTGAGAATGTCGATGAGTTCTGGAAGGTCATTATCCTCTGTCCTCATGTTTACTTTACGGACGCTGGTTGGGTCCTTCTTTACGGCGAATGCGATGTGCTGCATTATGTGTTCAATTGATGAGATGCCCTCGCTAGTACCTATGTTTAAGGAAATCGTTACATATTGTGAAAAAATACCGATTACTATACCTACATAAATACAGATTGAAATACTCGTTAGTTCTAAACACGGAGGAAATACACAGAGGAGATGCCCTTAGCTAACACGAACCGTGATACTTTTGGAGTCGTGACGTCATCTTGCCACGCCCAGTTTGGGCGTGGCCTCAATCAGTCGGTCGCCACTGTTAGTGCGAATAAAACGTTCGCGTTCCCATCGTTTATTATTATTTTCTTTAATATTTGATAGAAAAAGATGAATGTGTTATTTGATTTTGTATGTTATCCTGCAAAAGCTACTCGGATAAACGTTCTGATGCTATGAATGGCGTCACATTTCACTTGCAAATATTTTTAAACGTAATTTATTCTAAGAAGTTCTAGAAAATACTCGGAATGACATTCGACACTGTCCCCTAGAAATACTTTTACTGCTCGACAAAAGATGGCGTCACTTTTTATCACATGAATCGGTACAAACTACGTGATAATTACTATATCGTTATGATTAGTAGTGTAGTGAAATAAATTTTAGATTACTTACAGCCTTTTTTTGCAAAAATATCGTATTATTCGCAGTAGGTATTACCTACTGTATAGTAGATTATTATTTTGAGGCGCACGCACGCCGTACGGCGTGAAGTAGCCTAAACAATTAATGTTTCCATCTTACGTTTTGATTTCACCCTAAAAGTTTTGTCACTTTGACACTAAAATCTTTTTCGTTTTAATAATTAATATAAAGTGTATTCGGATAGAACTTGCGAACAATGTAAACAAACACTTTAGTCAATATTTCTCTAATAACCATCACCATCAACGATCAAACACGGTTTAATTTACATTCTGTTCACTTTTTCTCTACCTTCAACTGTAATTAATAATGAAATAATAAATAAAAACTAGATTAATCCATAAAAATTAAAAATTCATTTTGCGGTTGAAGTTAGATGTCAAATTGACTTTCAAAGTTTTTTTCTTCGAAACTCTATTTGTTTTTGAAAATCAGTGAGGTTAGATTTTATAGAGAAATAAATTTATTCAATTATTCCATAATATTTTTTTTTTTCAAATTCTCTTACTAATTATTATGTCTAAGTAATATTATTATGTCCTATACGTACACCTAGACTGCCCAATATCTTCTATCTTTCAGTCCATCCAAAGGTTGTCTGGAAGAGATCGCCTTGAGTGATAAGACCGCACATTTTAAATTAGTAGGGAAGCTTTTTCTGTATATGATATTATGGTGTACAATAAAGAGTAAATAAAGGGTTATGTCGACGGCTGAAAATTAAACCTTCTAAATGGCCGAATTAAAGGTTTTGCTAGCCGGTTTGGCCCAAATCCGTGTAGCACATTGGAGAAAATGTGTTGTCCATGATTTAAAAGAGGAAAATATTAAAAATATACATACATACATACCATACCGCTACAATTATTTAATAACTAGCTTCCGCCCGCGTTTTGGGGGAAAAAAGTAGCCTATGTGTTATTCTGATGTATAAGCTATATTACTGTGAAGTTTCATCAAAATCTGTTTAGTAGTTATTGCATGAACGAGTAACAAACATCCATACATCCTCACAAACTTTCACATTTATAATATTAGTAGGATACGATATAGTAGGATTTGCATTTATTTATGGTCCTACTCTTCATACTCGAAATATTTTAAGAGGCACATCTGTTGGTGGCCTAAAGATGCTATACCTACAAACGAAAAAAAAAGAGTATATATTTTTTTTAAATAAATTAATTTAAAATTATTTGATATACATAAAAATACTCGCTCTTTATTATTTTCAACATCCTACGCTAGTTTTTAAGTAACTTATTATTATTATTCGAAATTAGCGTAATAGATGTTGAAAATAGTATTTTTTTTAATAGTATTTATATTTAGTGTCAAAATAATTTTAAAATAATTCATTTAATAAAAATAAATACTCAAATATTTTTTTTTTCATTTGTAATGCATCTTTACCACCTATAGATGTGCCCCTTAAAATATTTCGAGTATGAAGGGTAGGACCCTTTATACAACCACACCGCAATGTTTTGATACACTATGTGTATCACTGTCAACAATAAATGACCAACCTTCACACAGTATACGGACACGGATACACGACATCCAGCAATCCTTCCTCCATGAGCCTCTGTCAGGACTCACAGACAGACTTGACAGACTGTCAAGTGCGACAACTTCACACTTGCGTTTCGTTGTCAATTTTATTGATGTTCTGAACTAATGAGCGGATGCGACATATAAATATATTTTTTTAAATAGGCCGTAGGTATTACAATGTGTGAAAAATTTTAGGAAAGAATTAACGATAATATCAGTATATCATAACGAAATCAGATTTTTATTATATGTTCGTACCACAAACAAAATAGGGAACTATTTACACAAATCTCATTTTCCACTAAACCTTAAGGGCCGTACCACAAAAAAGATAAACACGTGTTCAACACGAATGCTTCCAAATATAATACGCACTTGTTTTAGCACTAACTTGAATAAAACAAGTGTGTATATTTTAATATTTTTTTTTATTTTAAAATAAGAGCCATCCTAAGCTACCCTTTAAATTGATCTTTTTTCCCTACAATAAGGCGAAATTCCAGAAAGTGGAAACACTAGTAGTAAAACAGTTTTGACTATTTGCCAAGGTAAAACTAGCGGAATATAGTTAAACTACGTCGTACCAATTTTTAGTCGTAGACTTGTAGGTAATGCTATTCACCACTAGATGGAGACACTTTGAGGTGGGTGGAGTCTCAGGTACCCTCCGGCCCCCGCGTCCCGCAAAATATCACGCATCGTAGTAAAGACAAATCGCTTTACAACACCTCTACTCTGTAATTCCTCTGTGGTTCTAAATAAAGAAAGCTATTCAAGTATTATGGTGACAATTAAGTGTCAATTTTCAAAACTTTAAAATGAAAAGCAAGGTAGGAGAGAAAAAGACGGAACTAACCTGGTGCTCTAGCAAACGTATTAGAAGGTGTATCCGTAGTGACTGTACCAGTCTTCAAAGACCAGTACGAAGTATTGTAGCAGTTGGGAAAACCGCCAACGGTGAAGTCGAGGATACCCTCGTTATTGGTACAGCCGTTGTCTTCAGTTATTGTTGCATTTAGATACTGGATCTTGCCGTTGTCGTCGACTCCGACCTGTTGAAAGATACGAATATTACCTATGTTTTATTTTGGGTGAAGGAAAGGTATTAAAGTTATAATGAAATTGGTCAGAACCGAGACGTGATTTGTTTACAGGAAACAAGGAAGCCCAAACTTCTATCCGCTCAATTTCAAAACAGACAACATCGATCGACAGATCAGAAACTTGCCAATTAAGTGTTAATGGCATTTTTTTCCCGTTGACCTGTTTCTCTTCACTTTGAATTAGACGTTAATTTTAACCTTTTTTTTTCAGATTTAAAGAGCCATTGTAATATAACTACCTCATATTCACACTGGCACGGCAGTCTCTTCCCAGCTATGGTCAAGTTGGTCTGTATTGGCAATATGAACCTACAAGGGCGATCCAGTTTCTTGGCTACTAAAGCACATGCCGCAGCTGACTGGACGTTGCGACTAATCTTGCCCCCAAAACCGCCGCCAACACGACGAACTAGAACTAGGACTCTGGAAGAATCACATAAAAGCTCTTAGTTTTCTTTTGTCAATTTTATAATGTTCACACTTTTCATTACCAGAAAAAAAAACAACTATTCCATGCAAAAATATCCATTACGACAAATCGTTATTTCAAGGTTGTTCCCGTAGTTAATCGAATACTGAATACCCTCTTTTAATACGTCCCTCGTTTAACTTTACACCCTGTATAGACTTTAGTACAGCATTGAATACGGTATAACATAATTTAATTTGCCTTTGATTAAGCTCAACATATAAGTAGGTACATAGGATCCCTGGCAATCTTCCACATTCATTTAAACATTAATTCGAACTGAGATTTTTTAGTAGGTAGCAGTAACTCACTCATCACACAACAAAATTGCTTTAAGGGTACTGCAAGGTCCGCTATTTGGGCCCTGTATTATTATTCAATCTAATAAGATTGAATAATAATACAGGGCCCAAATAGCGGACCAAGTAGAGGTTGAGCATAAAATCTTCGCCGTAATAACGGCGAAGATTAACTCAACCTCTACTTAGTTTAGAATGCTTTAACAACTTACTCGCTCTCGTGGATTCCCAAAGACCTCGCAATACAAATTTGTGTTAAATCCATCCATTGCGACGAATCGTACACCTCCAGCTTATCGTCAACAGGCTTAACAACACATGAAATAGGCTCCAAATAGTAATGATATTGAGATTCGATTTCATAAACTCCTTTTATGATCTTTGTTACATTGTCACCTTTTCCATTCGGTTCTATAGATGGGCCTCCGCCTACATATCTCTTGCTATCTTTCTTTGCTTCATCGATGGTCAGTACTGGAGCTGCTGTGCTAACATTTTTGTATGTTACTTTGACCATTTTTGCTACTTTCTCAGCCAATTTTTCGGTTTCTGCTACCAATATGGCTACAGGCTGGCCGTAAAACTTTATTTTAGTTGCAAGAATCTCTTCTTCTTCTGTTTGCAATTGAATGCCTGGGAATCCAAAGGAATTGACGCCGGGGATGTCCTCGGCTGTGTACAAACATATAACACCTTCTATTGCCTGAAAATTTGGAAGGACAATATTATTTTTTGCTGTTGCTAATTAAAACTGGCGATAAAATAAAAAAGTCATGAATTTATCCAAAAATCAGAATCTAGTCAGTCTTTGAAGGAATGGTTACATAATCCCTAATCTTAAGTTTTGACAGATTTCAGAATAGATTAGTGCTTTACCCACATACAAATGACAGGGATAGTTGAATATTTAATCAGTGGTTAAAGTTAAGAGGTGTTTATAAGTAATGGGGTTAGTGTTTCATATCCAACTCTTAGTCCCCTCAATATAATATCTGAATGAACCCTCAGCGTCCCCTCAGACATAATTTCTGGATACGCCCATGCATATCTTAGTTACTTTTCAAAACAAATACAAATCTTGACTATTGTTAAAATTTTCCATTAATATGTTACTTTATTTGTACAAGTGTTTTCAGAAATGTCAGTAAACATGACTTTGCACATATTTAGGTACTAAGATTTACACGTGTTGCTTTTGTAGAGTCAATATTAATTAACTGAAAATGTGTTTTTCTGGAGTTCATAACACATTAAATATTGTTGAATAATTTGCGTCACTCGGCCTAAATACTTCCAAAAAGTAAACATACAAGCTAAGCACAAACAAACAATCAACACGTAGGTACATACCTAGCTTGAACACAAAGCTAAATCAAAGAAAACGGGCTCGCCGTCGTTGTTACCATGAATGACGTGACGTGAAAGGAGAAAATTAATTTAGGATTAAAAAATCACTATAAATCTAATAAAAATCAGTCAAAAACTAATAATGTCAATGTATGGTCACGATATAATCTGAAAGACTGACAATAAGTTCATGCTACAGTGATTATTATTTATTAGATTAACTACTAAAAATAATAATATTTGCTCTCACCAAAACTCCTTCGACATCAATAGTATCTACTTCTCCAATATGTACTGTAGAGAGTACGAAGGCACCAAACACCTCCCTTGGGTACGGGGGTATATCGTTGACGTACCTAGCTGAACCAGCCGTTTGAATCTGTGCGTCAAGCTTATCTACGGGCTGGTTCAACGGGAACAGAGAGGCGTCTGTCTGGTAGTCTTCCTTGCCTGAAGATACGGGCCTTTTGAGAAGTTCCCCACCAGAAATGTATTTGGGAAGAGTTGTGCCAGCCGGAGCGATGTTAAGAATGAACTGCAAATAAATAATGTAGTTGACACATATACTTTTTTTTGTAGATAAATGATCAGTGTAACGTTATGACTAAATAATGATTACTGAAACTGAATGTAAGAAAGGCATTTGAGGAGATCATGAGTACATTTTCTATCATTTTTATAGTCTGATTGGATCAAAGTGGCGTATAAAAGGACCAAAACTTTGATTTTAATTTTTTCAAGCACATACTGATTTGCCAAACCTAAATAAACTAGAATCTATTCTGTGCATGTTTACAAGAAGATAATTTCCTTACTTTATAAAATAGTCCAAGAGCCAACTTCTTTCGGCTCTGTATGGAAGGCTCCCCAGCTATTTCTACAGGTTTCAGCTCACTGCTCAACACTTTTATTGCTTTCTGCAAGTTCTCATCAGTAAATATGTTCTTTCCCAGCAGAAACTCTTCCGTTTTATTTGCGTGAACAAAGTTAGGATCAATATTGCCGTACACTATGCTGGCACATTCTATTTCCTTTTTTCTTCCCAGTTTCAGAAGATATGCTGAGTGCACGATGGCTAGTGCGTTCTGGTTCCTTGGCATGATCTGAAATAGTTTCTACGTTAGAATCTAGAAGACAGGTTAAGTTTCCAGTCATAAATTCCTTAAGAACTTGATCAAAGCTTCTATTATCAAATTCTCCATGATCTTAATTCTGGTTAAAAATATGTTTTTTAAGAGTTTTCTTAAATTCTTTTAAATGTAGTATTATAATGTACCTTGTAACTCCTAAAGACGTGTGAGCTGCTTAGAGGCGGTAACTCCACGTTCAACATCAACACACCTCGCATGTCAAACTTTAAGAATTCCGTCATCGTCAGCGTCTTTGTTGAGCAATTAGAGAAACCTACGGACCAAAAGTGTTGAATTACTAAACGAATAATTATTACTTCAGTAGTCTTTAGCCTAGCAGTTACTCCGACTATCACTAGACTGCTTTTGCTGGCAGCTTATGCATTTACACCAGGAACTATTCCTAATTTTGATTTAAACATTCTGGTGTAGGTACTGTTTGAACTTCGCTGTCATTACGATTAAGTACCTATGCCTTTAGTGCCATTCGTGGCTCACTTGGTGATTAATCTTCATTGTTTGGAAAGGCACAAAAAGTATTTTTAAGTGGAAGCCACTCCCCATCTAATAAAATGTTTCAGCTGTCCTCAACCCACATCTAATAACAAAGACAATGTCATACACATTGAACTTACGATTATATTACACCATAAAGTGGTCATACAGAACTATCAACAATGGAAAATGGTCCGAACAATTGATTGAATAAAGGACTAACAATACTCACCCACAGTGATCCTGGCTCCAACGCATTCGAAGAGTATGAACAAGTCAGACTTGTATGTTGGTATCGCACGCTTGTACATTAAATTGCCAGCTATAGAGCCAATCTAAAAATAGAGTAATGAAAACATTACCGACATCAAAACTCAGATAGTTGTACAAAGTATGAAATAGCTGCCATCCTGAATAGAACTGAAATGTCTCCTGAGTCTATAATTACACCTACAGACCCTACAGTCATTCTGCAGGCATATCCTTCAAACCTAAACGCAGCAATGCTACTTTCGATAAAAATATATATTATGTCACCATAATATATATTTTTATCGAAAGTAGCATTGCTGCATTTAGATAAGAACCGATTTCTACTAAAATTTTAATTGAACCAGTTCCGGAATCACTAATCCAAACATTTCTGAACTTTTCTGAACTAATTGGCAATTACCATTTGAGACCAGATACTTTCATTCTTTGTCACTCTGATATCGTCAACTCACCTTTCTAACGGGTATATGAGCAATAAGCTCAAGATGTTTCACAAACTCTGCTAAATACGTGAAGCCGCTCTTATTGGTGGCAGCTTCCTTGAATATCGTGATACAGTCCTGTATAGACACGTTAGCTCCAAGGACCAGATTCTGGTCGAACTCATACATTTTAAGACAAGTCACTTCGCTTATGTCTATTAAAACTCTGGGATATACGAAGGTCTCGACAATACCTGTAATGTTATTTTTAATGTACACACATGGTCATTTAAGATACCCCACGGTACCTACGTTTACAAAAACCTTAGCAAAGGAGGTAACTGTTAAGCTCCGCGCGATAGCCGGGCACACGGGTGCCCAACATTAAGGCTGGTTTCACTGCAGCTGTCCGGGAGACCCGTGCACGGGAGACTCACGTCTAGTAGACACTAGAGTCCTTGCGCCTCACGATCCGGGAGCCCGTACGGGTCTCCAGTATAGCTGTGAAACCAGCCTTATATAATACGCAGAGTGCATGAGGAGTGCGCGTGAGAGCTGCAATGGTTCGTACCTTCGACATAATGTTGTGGCTTCTTGTGGATAAATTGACATTTATCACAAACGAATTTGCAAAACGGGTAAGAGCTGCTGTTTACTGTTCGTTTCAGATTGTCTCTATATTGTTTTATAAGTACACATAGGGGATCATTTCTTATGACTTTTAATATGTATCTACAATTTGTCACAAGTAATTATCCTAGAGCTAAAATATTTGCTTACGTAAAAACCTGTAACTTTTTTTTAACGATTTTACGAAATTAGTACCTAGAGCAAAAAACATGTAACTTTCACTTTTACCATTATCTAAGTAGTGCACATTCATTTATAACCAAATTGACTACCTATTAACATTTACATAGCATTTACGTGACCTTAATATGTATCAGTTGTTTTTCAATTCAATAGGAAAAATACTGAAGTAGTTTTTGATAAAACAAAACTCACCTTTCCCAGTGTTTCCATCCACAAGCATGTACGAATCCATACCATGCTCGTTAAGAATATCAAAAATCCCATTCTGATCATACACTTTGAAAAACTTATACTTCCCGAAATTAAAACTGAGGGTACTTTCACTTTTAACTTCAGCTACTAAACTCCAATCACTGCAGTCGCTCTTAGTCGAACATTTTCTCTGGCAGGTCCTAGAATTTTTGGAACATGTATTGAGCTCCTCAATGTCCCTGACTTTCTGGCATATTTCTGGAGACGCGTCTATGGCAAACGACTTGATGGTGTCCAAGATTGGCTTAAATCCCGTACACCTGCATGTATTGCTGCCGAAAGACTGCTCTAATTCTGCCATTGTGAGGTTCTTGTCAATTAAACTGGAATGAAGTATTGTCAATTCAAAATACCATACATTTTAAATTATAAATATTTATTTTGTAAATAGGTTAAAAATAACACTTTTACACGTCAAAACATTTTTTAAGCTAGATGAGGTCGTTGTTTCCTATATGACTACACCTCTGATAAGAAAAACTCAAAGGATAATGTCTCTTTTAAGGTCCAACAATGCAGGTTAGTCTGAAATGGCGTTTAGAAGAAAGAGCCATACAGATTTGAGTGGACCTGACCTGACTGTACACGCATGTGCCGGGTATCGTGGTAGCTCAACTTTAACTTAGGGAGCTCAACGACCCGACGAACATTACCATCAGAAGGGTTTTTTCTTTAAGTTCTCCTTTTTCCCCAATCTTAAAGTTTAATGCAGTCCCAGCTACTTTCATTTGTGGATAAAATCACTTACCTGGTTAATTGCATAATCCATCCTGGCGAACAGTATCCACATTGGGAGCCGTTGAACGCGGCGAGCCGCTTCTGAGCGTCGCTATAGCCGTCCAACCGATTCCCAACACCTTCGATGGTGGTCACCTCCCAGCCGTTGCAGGAGAACACCAGCACTAAACACTGAGGGCGAGATATTTAGTTTACAGCAGTACTGCATCCATTCAGACTAATAGATACTCTAGCTCAGTGATTCCTAACCTTTTTATGGTTCCGTACCTCAAAAGGAAACACGGAACCCTTAGGGTGCGTTTCCACTGACGCGGAGCTGGGTGAAGTGGAGTGGAGCGGACCGTGAAATGGCCAATCACACTGTTTCCACGGATGCGGACTGGAGATTTCGAGCACTGTAATTGGCCAATTCACGGTCCGTTTCGTTTATCGGACCTTATAAAATAGACGGTTTAAAAGATAGTCACTTACGGAGTTAACAGAGAAGGTCTCAATCATGCCGCTGGGGTACCGCCTCGCGCGCACCATCACGATGCAGGAGCCGCAGCCGCCTTCGTGGCACATGGCCTTGGTGCCCGGCAGCGCGAGCACGTAGCGCAGGTACGCGTTCAGCGTCGTCTCCCGGGGAGTGCATTCGTCCACTGTAGAAACAAACATAGGTATAGGTACCGGCAGGAATCATGATCACAGATCGCGCATCTACATTTTCGGCCCAATAGACAATAGACAGTTGACAACACGTAATAGAGAATAGTCCAACTAGACGATGAGCATCGACTGACGAACCAATCGCGTGCAGCCTCGGCGCCCCCCGTTTTCTTTATTCCGCCGAAAGACCGAAAAATCTGCGAATGCGCAGGTGACGTTTGCGATCATAACTGGTGCCGCTCGCTGCGAAGATAATCTTTGTTTGTGCGAAGATTTTCTATCTTACACTCTGTTTTTCAGAAAGACAAGGATTTCGTATCTTTGACGTATCTTTCCTTTCCTAGGGGGTTAGGTTAACTGACCCGCTCAAAATTAAAAAAAAAAGTAAAAAATAAAATTACTTAGTAGGTACCTATATAAACAAATATAAAAAAAAACTGGGAGCGCTACATGAGTTACGTGACGCTGAAAACCATTAGATACGCCGAATAACAGAGCGCTGAAAGTTTGCAATAAACACTTTCACATACACAAACAGCCAGACACATTTGCCCCGTGCGGGAATCGAACCCGTGACACGTCCCACAGCAGCCAATTGCTCAACCACTGCGACAACCGTGCCGTCAAAAGGGTCGAGTAAACCGCGGTTTTTATGTAGTAAGTAGTGTCACAGATAATACAATACTACGCGTACAGATGCCTCATCTCATACAAAAAAACGTGACCGCCGCCGTAACGCGGGCTATCGGGCTATCATTTTATCGTAACTAAAACATTTTTTAACAATATTTATATTTGTCTATTTCTTCATGTTCTACATTTTACACAAACTTCAATAACAAATCGATACGTATAACGCCATCTATTAGGAGTTATTTGAACAAATGTTCCTTTGTTCCTGATGAGACCCCGTGGTAGTGTTAAAACCAGCGTTGTTTCGTAAAAGTTAAGTTTAAGGCGACGGTAAATGGTAACGGCCGTAAATTTCAAGTGTTAAATCTCTTATTTCGCCATCAAATAATGCAGGTTAGTTGTGCATTTTATTTATGTTAAATTAGAACATATTTACATCAATCGTACCTGTGAATATTTAACTATTGTAGTAAAATACTTCATGAAATAAATTCATGAATTACTGTCTACCTAAAACATAAAAACGTAATTACTTTCAAAACGCTTAAGATATTTTAATGATTTGTTTTGTGTGAAAAGACTATGTTACTACCTATAATATTGCCTGTTATTTTTATTTTATTTTATATTTTAGATACTAAAAAGTAATAATACGTCTTATTTGGCTCAGCACGCTCCTTGATAGGCGAGTCGTATTGCTCGGTGAACGTATGTCGCGTTGATTGAGTTCAGCGCAGAACACTCAAGCTATACCACCCAAATCACTCAAGGCCGTTGGCAGTTACCAGCGCCTTCATTTCATCTCCCACACCGATTGATGGCTTTAACACGTCATAATAGTACCTACCTACGGCCCCAAGTATTTTTTTTTAAAGAACCTTTTTTAAAGTAACTCAAGGTTTTGTTATGTAAACAAATAAAGCATGCTACTTATAAGATTACTGCCGCTAGTACATGCCGCTATATTAACTATAAGCGAGGAAACTACTATTCATTATGTCGTTATTTTACCATGGGACGTAGTTTAAGGCGCTGATAACTGCGTACGGCCTTGAGTGATTTGGGCGGTGTAGCTTGAGTGTTCTGTACTGAGCTCACGCAACGCGACATAGTACCTATAAGTCCACCGAACAATACGACTCTTCTATCAAGGAGCGCGCTGTGCCGAATCAGACGTATTATTACTTTTTAGTATCGAAAATATAAAATAAAAAAAGGAGCAGGCTTTAGTATAGGTAGTAAAATAGTCTTTTCACACAAAAAAAAAACATGAAAATATCTTAAGCGGTTTGAAAGTATAATTAGGTACGTTTTTATGTTTTGGGTAGACAGTAATTCATTAAGTATTTTACTATTAAAGTTAAATATTCACAGACAAGATTGATGCATATATTATGTTCTAGTTTAACATAAAAAAATACACAACTAACCTGCATTATTTGACGGCGAAATAACAGATTTAAAACTTGAGATTTAAGGCCGTTAGCGTTTACCAGCGCCTTAAAGCATGCTATTAAACTAGATAATGATACGAAGATTACAGTAATACTGTCATAGTTTTGTCATCAGTAGGCAGGCAATCAGGTTAGGGTTAAAAACGTACATTCCTACATAGAAATATTATCTACTTTCAAGGATAAGTACCTTATTTATTTATTTATTTATTTCATTTCATCTTACAAGCTAACAGATGTCACATCCAAAACGCTTATAAGCTTAACAATTCGGTATAACACATCCTCGTCATTATTTAGGTAATAGCAAAATTATTGTACAATATCAGGAATGATCATAATAATCCTAATTAACAATAGTACATCAATAATATCATAAAAAAAAACATAAAAAATTAGTAGGTATATAATTTATTCTGTTCGTGTTGATGTGGCCAAGTCGTTACGTTAGCAAGTGTTAATTGTTAAGCATGGAAAAAAATGTTATTGATACATTGCACCCGGCTGATAGGTTGCCAAACATGTCTTGCAACTTACTCGTATGCCGTAACTGTATATTTCCACTGGCGAAACATTCACATGAAAACATGTTGAAAACTTTGTTTTCAGTTAATGTATTGAACCCTGTTTGCAGTCTTAAAACTTGCAGTCTTTCAAGCGCAACTTGCTCAAACAAGTTGCGCTTGAGACTGCATGCTGCACTGCAGAACATGCATGCATATGACATTTACGCAGTTCCTGCAGTGCGAACGTAAAGACCAACAAAACAAGTTGTGAGATTTGTCTTCTAGGACAAGTCTCGAATCTCGATACATTACCTTAACTTAAAGACGACGATTAAATTAAACAGCTCTTATGTCAATTGTCATCTCTATTCATTGTATGTACGCTCGACGCCATTGACGGTCGACCACTTTTCGCCCTTATTACTAAGAACATAAGGGTGAAAAGTGGTCGACCGTCGATGGCGTCGAGTGTACCTACCAGGTAGGTAAATTAAAAAATGGAACAGAATTTGTTTGAAATCATGATTGTGCCAAATAGGTTTTATTAATCGGAACTTATCCAGAGGTGGGTGAAACCAGCCGTGACTCTACATATTGATAAATTAAAATAAAGAAAGTTTAAAATAAGTAGGTAGTATCTAAGTAGGTATGTAGATAGGTATAGCTGCTACATACAAGTTTTTATTTCTCTGAACTAGTATTTCGCACACCTAGATCTAAAGAGACCTAACTCAAAAATTAAAATTGTTTAAACTAGCTCTCTAGTACCTAGATCTAAAGAGGGCTAATTCAAAAAAATAATTTTTGAGTTGGCTCTCTTTACATCTAGGTGCGCGATTTAGTTTGGGAGAAAAAAAAAAGTGACTGACCCGGATTCAATGCTCGCGCGTGTAATAAATATGTACCTATTACCTAGCCATCGAACCGTGATTTTCCAATATTTTTTTATAAAAGTCCATAAAATTAAATTATATTATTATATTCTGAATTCAATACCTACAGGAAGACTTTAAGGGGCATAAACTAAGAAGCCGGAGACTGGAGTCCGATAAAAAAAAGTTAATTTTTACGCTTAAAAATTTTAAAATGTTGTTTGTAGGTAATAAGTATTTACCTACAACATTATATTTTCTTAGTAGGTATAGATCTATGGGTAGGTATATATATACGAAACTGAAAGTAGTTTGTTTAGAATCAGTACTTACTTAGGTAGGTATAAGAATCGATTTCAGGTGTTTTTAAATCATGCTAAAATTATTTTTGTCAATAAAACCTTCCTCAAAGTATGTAGATTACGTTAGTGAAAACCCCATCCAAATCGAATCAGTAGTTTTTGAGAAAATCGCGCACATACAAACATAAATACATACATACATACATACATACGGGACGAATACAGAACCTCCTTTTTGAAGTCGGTTAAAAAATAATTAGGTTTAAATATTTTGTACCTACGTTAAAAAGGTCACAGTGCGGGGACGGAACTACTTAGCACATACCTACCTAACCTTTTAGTTTCAAAAATGTTTAACATCTTTTAATTAAAATTTTGGAGTGTTTCGACTTTCGTATACTTAAACAAAAAATAATAAATTGTTAAGTACAGTATTCCCAAATTAATAATGCGCATGCAGATCTTCGTTAATTGTCGTATTCCCGGAAACAAAACAGTATATAGAAAAAAAAAGTACCTATATAGAGTGGTTAAGTGCATTTTCTTCATGCATAATTTAGGGCTCTTACGATTCAATGATTCGGTGTTTCCGGGAATACGACAATTAGCGAAGATCTGCATGCGCATTATTAATTTGGGAATACTGTATATCAATACACAGGTAGGTAAAATAAAAATAAAATAAAATAATAAAACAGCACTCTCCTAACCTGTACATTTTTTCCCATTTACAGTAAATTCAATTTCACACATGACTCGTAACGTTCGGTGTAGACGCGCGAATTGGACTGTCTTATTTCTAGCACTAAGATTATATAAATATGTAATACGAACATCGTTTTGTAAGCAAGAACCACTTAGTTTGTCTGTCCATTCGTACATCAATTCTTTTTTTTTTTTTTTGTTTGGCAATTGAGCCGATACCGGCGGCGGCTATTCTGCCAGCGTCAATCAATTCTTTTATTTCTGGAAGAAATTAAATATGATTTATGTATTATTAGGTAGGTAGTATTATGTATGTAGGTAGGTACGTGTATAACTTCAGGTTAATAAATAGGTATTTGATCTAATTGTTAATTTGCGAACAAAAATATCTAGGTACCTAATACCTACCTAAATCTGAATAGATCCTACGGTCCTACCTATCTCTTTTCGTGTAAAGTCAAACGTTATGAAAGGTATGTATTCCACTATTATTATCTAATAATTAGTTACGATATCTACTTAGTTACAAAGATCTGCAGGTTCATACGAATTTAAAGAATAATCTTCAAATGAGATTAGATTTACAAATGAAAGGTGTCTTTAGTACCTACCTTTTTTTTTTTTTTTTGAGGATGGGAAATCATCAAATGACCCCTCCCGCTCTGGGCGGAGCGGAAGGGAGTGTCAGACTCTTACTGACTAAAACCCACCCATGTTCCTTCCTTAGCCCTTTTGTCCGGGTCAGCGGTATCCCTTCCGGACAATCCCGCTTTCCCGGCAGGCTTGGGCCCTAATGGGCCCCCTCTCTGATGCTGACATCTCTTTGAGGCGCGCGTGGAACACGTACGCGCCGTTCGGCACGGGCCTGGTCCTGATCGGACGGTGAGCTACCCATTACTCACCGCCCGCAGGCCCGCGCCTACGGTGGCCGGGAGTCGTCACGCGGCTCCCGACGCCCGGAGCGTCTACCGCGGCGGCTTGGACGGGAGAATCTCTCCCTCTCCCGTCCCGCCGCCTCCTTCACTAGCATGACTGCTTCGCAGAAGGAGGCGACTGCCTCCCACTCCCCCTCGCCCCGGACCATGGCTTGAACCAGGGCCGGGCGCGAGAGGTCGCCGCCGCCGCCGATCGCCTCTACGAGGACACGGCGGTGCTCCGCCCATGCAGGGCAGGCCCCCACCGTGTGCTCCACCGTGTCCTCAGGGCGATCAACGCAGTGATGACACCCGGGCGTTTCCTCCCGCCCGATGATGTGCAGGTACCTCCCGAAACTTCCGTGTCCGGTGAGGACCTGCGTCAGGCGGTAGGTGAGGACGCCGTGACGTCTCCCTAGCCACTCCTCAAAGAGGGGTCTTACCGCCGCTATTGCGGCGTGCCCTGCGCTGGGTTGCGAAAGTCGCTCCTTCCATGCCACCATGAGATCGCGCCGGAGGTCCGTCCGCTCCGCCGCAATTTGCCGCGGAAGCGGGGTTTCCCCCCGACGTAGTGCCTCCGCGCGCCACTCATACAGGCGCGCGAGGACTATCGCCTCCAGATCCCACGGTGGCAGTCCGGCAAGGAGGCTTGCCGCCTCGCCCGAGATCGTGCGGTAGCCCCGGATCAGCCTTACGGCTACCACCTTTTGGGGCGCGTTCAGATAGTGGGCGGCTCTCCGCCGCAGTGAACGCGCCCACACCGGGGCCCCATATGTGGCCATGGACCGCACGACCCCAGCGTAAAGCCTCCGGCAGGAGGCGTTTGGACCCCTCAGGTTAGGTAGGAGCCGCTTGAGGGCGGCCCCAGTCCGTTCCAGTTTGGGGGCCAAACGTCGGAAGTGCTCCACGAAGTTCCACCGGCTATCGAGCACGAGTCCCAGATACTTCATCGTGGACTCGACGCCGATGTGAACCCCTCCCACCGTTAGTTGGGATCCCGATGGTGGCCTGTTCCGAGGCCCATGAAAGGACATGGCCTCGGACTTATGCAGTGCCACCTCGAGACCCAACTGCCGGATCCTCTCTACCTACCTAAGTTCCTATTAGGTACCTAATTAGATAGGTTTTTTTTCTACTTTGTTCAGTCAACAGCAGTTTTAACTAAATATATAGGTACCTACCTACCTAAGCTAATGATCATAGTCCTAGTAGGTACAGTCAGGGAAAGGGATCCGTTAGCAGGTACACTATCATTCATATTTTTGGTCGTATATTCAAACTTCGAAGCAATTCGGATTCGGATTGCTTCGAAGTTTGAATATAGGTACGACCAAAAATATGAATGGTGGTGTACCTACCTACCTGCTAACTAAAGGATCCCTTTTCCTGACCGTACCTACCTACTTCTTCAGTTTAAAACAAAGTCGCAATGTCTGTTTATCCGCTTAGTTCTTCTAAACTACACAGAGGGTCAGGCGCGGTCCCAGGCGACGATTTTGGGGGGGGGGGGTCATACCGCAGCTGAAGGCTTTAGGGGGGGTCATACCGATTATTGTCGACGTGCTATGCCGTGAATTACCGTGTTTGGCGCATTTTTGTACGATTTTGGGGGGGGGGTCATGTCCCTCGTGACCCCTCCCCTGGGACCGCGCCTGCTGAGAGGGTGGTCCTTATTCCTAATTAAATTATTTTTTCTTTAATTTCACGAGGCACCATATAATTTGAATATGTACCACAAGAAACTATTGTAGTATTTTTTATTTAATTTTTCAATACCATTTAAGGGTCGCTACTCGCTACCAACTAAAAATCATTTGTTGGATTTTCCTATACTCTTCCGCCAACAAAAGCAAATATTGCTTTTGTGCTTCACTGGTTGTAATCAATTTATTATAATCTTCCAATACAGCAACACTACGCTCACCTCACTTCATAAACACCTAAATGAACAATTAGTAAGACTCCTATTTTAGCAGCCATGTATAGGTTTTGTAAAACTTTGACAACTGCCGGCCTAGCACGACCACGATAGAAACGGGTTTTGTCTACATAGAAATAGACAAAGTGACAGATTGTAGAAACATTTCTACGTTTTATGAATGTAACGGTAGAAATGTTTCTCCAATCTGTCATTTTGTCTATTTCTATGTAGACGAAACCCGTTTCTATCGTGGTCATGCTAGGCCGGCTGGTAGCGACCTCTAAATCGTATCCAAAAATTAAAAGAAAAAACTCAGTTTCATATTTAGATGTAATATAATCGAATGATAAAGTGCCGCGATGATAATTCAAAAGTCGAAAAGTAAGGACCACCCTACTACACAAATAATTTTAATGCGGTTTTCACCACCATTTAGGTACCTACCTACTTAGGCCATGTTGTTTCATCTTACAGTTACGTATCTGTAACCGTCAAATATGGCGACTTGTACGACAATTTCATACTGACTTAACGATTACGTACTGACTTACGAATACAGATGGTTTGAAGCAACCCGAAAGGTTTGTGTAGGTATAATACGTTAATATTTAACTTGGTTAAAGCATAGAGCATAGCAAATCTCGATGTTTTGACATGTTGCCACAACAGTAGATTGAACCCGTGCGAATCAGGGGCGGGTTGCTAGTAGATATGTATCTACCTAATAAAAGCAATTAGGTAGGTACGTAGGTACCTACCTAATTGTATCTAATACATACGACTTAGGTATTATATACTACTTACGTAGGTAAGTAGTACATAATACCTAAGTCGTATGTATTAGCCTGAAAAAAAATGAATAAATGATTCGGTGGTCTTTTTCTGTTCCGTGGGTCTAGTAATAGGTAGATATACCTACTTAGGTACCGGCGTGAGTTGTGAGCACATATCGCGCATGTATATTTTCGGCCTAATACACAATAGAAAAAAGTCCAATAGACGACGAACATCGATGGACGAACCAATCGCGTGCAGCCTCGGCGCCCCCCGCCTTCTTCATTCCTCCAAAGAGACCGACAAATCAACTAATGCGCAGCTGACGTTTGTGCTCAAGACTCGTGCCGGTATCTATACCTACTTATGCGTCAGTAGCGATTCTCATTCTATCCACCAACCGTCATCAACAGTCTAGAGTCTATCCCATAGATGAGAATATACTAAAGTAGTCTACCCACCAACCGTCATCGTCACCATTCGAAGGTACCTATCCGGTGACGCGGCGGTGCTCTGCCTACCATAGCCAGGAAAAAGCCTGCAACGGTCTATAAAGAAAGACTATACTTAGTCTTTCTTTAAAAACCGTTGTAGACTTTACCTGCCCCCCCCAAAATCTTACAAAAATGTGCGAAACACGGTATAGCATTAATCGGTATGACCCCCCCCCCCCCCCCCAAAGACACAAACTATCGTTTCATTATACTAATTAGATACCTACCGTCTATGCAAAATGCTAATCTTAACCACCTGTGCTCATAATAATCAGGTTGTGCACCTGAGTCATGTCTTGTTACTTTTAAATGTGTGGGTGATTAAAGATAAATTAAAATGTTAATTAATTTAGTCGAAGTCTTTGCTTAAATAAAAAATAATTTTAATGAAAAATAACAATAACAGAATAGTATTTGACGAACATCAACAAAGTAGATAAGTAACTACATACCTACTAGATTAATTTTAGTCTACCTATAGGTAAAATTCTAATAACAAGAGGTAGGTACTTATAGGTGGTTTGCTACCTAATACAAACATAAATTACATCTAGGTACCTATTCAATTATTATTTTAAATTGGGCTTTAGGTAGGTAGGTATTGCACGAGTACAGGTTAATTAAGTATACCTAAGGCGAATCACACACCGCCCCGCGCTACGCTGCGGGGTGCGTGGCGACGGAACAAAAGCCGCGCACGTGAATGCGTTTTCAGTGTGTTGCACCATGCGTGATTTCTATACAAACACAGGTAGGTACTTGCAAACAACGTAACATCACGCACTCCCGCGCTACGCTGCGTGATGCGGTGCAGTGTGCGAATCGCCTAAGCCCCAAGTAGCCATAATGTTCCGTCTCGAAAACAAACAAATGAAAAAGCAGAATTATTATCTCCGCCATTCTGCACTTTCTTCAATCCTTAGGCTCCTCTTCATTTTCAGATAAATTAAAGTTAATACGTCTACTCCTTGGGAAGTCCACTCCTTTAATGCGACGTATTCTTGGTGTCCTCCCAATAGATTTTGATGATCTTCTTTCAGGAGTATTCATTTCTTGATCTGTGGCGTCAGAAGACTCAGAATCAGGTGTTAGTGCTTCCATTTTCACGTATGGTGTCGCTTTGAAATCTGGAAAAAAGTAGATATTAAATATTTGTTTTTACTCAAGTGTTCTTTCCTTTGCCTAGTTTTAAAATAAATTGCCTGCAAGCAAAGCCGCAAAGCAATGTAGTTAGTAGTAAAACTAGGTACATAGACAACTACACACTAACAACTAAAGGTAGGTACCTAGGTATAACCACAGAAATCGTACATCACATATAATTATATAGATTTCTGTGCTTATAGAACCGATATCAATGTACCGGCTGCTAGGATATTCTATCAAAAGCCTGTGATGATAGTTGTATGTGTGGTTAAATAAATAAAATTAAAATTACATTAGGTTACCTACCTAATTCTATCTTGTAGCCTACTTAAAAAAAATAATTAACAACTATAGTTGTTAATTATTTTTTTTAAGTAGGCTATTAGGTATAGTAGACCTAGTAAATCTTTTGCAAAAACTGTGTCTCTGCCTATTCGTATTTTCAAAATAAGAATAGGTTTTCAATAAAAAAATTAATCAAGAAGGCACATAAGAATAATAAATGGTTAATGCAATAATAAAAATAAATCGTAATTAAGTAACTCACCTCTGTGACGTTCTTGCGTTTGTTTGCCATTAACAAGATTTAGGAACTCAACTGAGATAAAATAAACAACTTCTTCCATTTTGTTTTTATTTTTTTATAAAGATTATAATTATAATTTTTAGGACAAAGTAAGTTTACTGCTGCGACTATCACTCGTTGAGATCCACAAAGGTTATGACTAAAAAATTAAATTGAAACCATTTTTAAAGGAACCTATGGAGATAATTAGGTAATTATTAATAATGGTAATTAGCCATAATTAAGGACTTTATTGTTCAGTAATACCACAGGTAAAACCCAACCAGTGGGTCTTTAGTTAATGACCTTAACATTAAGCTATCGTGAATGTAAACATGTTAGATAGTCGTAAATTGATGGACAGATGCGGATTAACATCAATGAGTATAATCTATTTTATGTTTACTTAGTAAATGTCGAGTTATCCGTATTCGCTTATCGGGCTGGGTATTCGATAGATACTTAGATCACGGGGTCTCATCAGGAACAAAGGAACATTTGTTCAAATAACTCTTATACAACATGACATTTTAGTGGTTGTTTTCGCGCAGCAGAACGATTTGCCCTCAGTAGTATTATCGAAACATAGAGTTAAATTTTAATTTAGCAGAAAAAAAATGTTTTTTTTCTAATTCCACGTTTTTAAAACGGTCTAAAAAGTATAAAACAATTTCTAATGAAATAAAAAACGTGGGGCGCATCTTAAAATTATGCGTCCTACATTTTTCATTTCATTAGAAATTATTTTACACTTTTTAGACCGTTTTAAAAATGTGGTTATTGAAAAAAAAAATTTTTTTTTCTAATAATTATTAAAAATTAACCCTATGTTTCGATAGTACTACTTAGGACAAATCGTTGTGCCGCGAGAAAACAACCACTAAAATTTCACGTTGTATATGACGTTATACGTATTGATTTGTTATTGAAGTTTGTGTAAAATGTAGAACATGAGTAAATAGACAAATATCAATATTTGTAAAAATTTTAAAAAATCGTTTAGATACGAAAAAATGTATAGCCTGATAGCCCGCGTTACGGCGGCGGTCACGTTTTTTTGTATGAGATGAGGCATCTGTACGCGTAGTATTGTATTATCTGTGCTTAGATAATGGTACGGTCACAGAAGATACGACACAATACTATTAGATAGATACCTAGCTCTATATTTAGTTCAAATCATGGCTATTAATGAACTAGAATATTAATTACTGTACTTTTAGTCGCGATTAAGAAGCATACTATCTCGATAGTAGATAGGTAGTACCTGCTTTAGAAGAAAAACAATTTGTGAATTTGCTGTGTATATTACTGTAGGTAGTATGTATGTGCATATTATGTGTGTGTGTTTACTTCATTGTTCGAATAGAAACAAGGCAAATATTACAAAAATGATATTTATTTAAGCTTAAAAATATATAAACTAACAATATCGAGTGATATTTTGTCAATCACTAGCGATAGAATAAGGCACAACATTAGATTTCAATTCAGCTAATACATAGATATTCAATTTAGTCAAAATATTCTACTACGTGACACAATGTATTTTATTTAGCATCTAAAATATTGCTAGTATATTCCAATAGGTATCCATAGTTTTGTTCTTCCGACAAATCCGTATTTTTAAAGGTGCTGTTAAACGGGCTAGTTTTTTTACTATTTCTTGCTGCAATTGTATAGCCGTGAGTTGAAATCTATGTCGTAAGCAGATAATTGTGATGTACCATCATTTCATTTCATTGCAATATCGCCGGGCTATACCGCAAGATTGCGGCAATTGTTCTTCTGAGTTGCAGGATATAGATCTCAACTCACGGCTATACAATTGCAGCAAGAAATCAAAAAACTAGCCCATTTAACCGCACCTTAAGCAACATCTGTAAGTTAAATGCCTGATTTTTTTAAGGTCTTGTGACAGGAACTAAAATGTGGTTTATATAGTTAAGTTTTAGTTATACTTTAGTACAAGAAGTGACAGATTACAAGGTTCAGTTAAGATTTCCGTGTCCTTATCTTATGTATACTGTAAAATTGTGTATAATTATTATTATCCTTAGAAAAATCGATTTACATAAAAATTATGTAGACAGTCAACGACTTTGCAGTGTTTTTATGGTAATGACAAAATATTACATTTAAGTAGAAGTTTCCAAAATTACATATGCTTAACTACAATAAGAATACTTTGGTAATGTCACAGCTTTATTGAAAAGAATCAAAATTAAGTATCCATAAAAATATGGAAGACAAATTCGTTAAAAATATTACAAAAAAAAATGTTTTTGATTCCTTTTAACTCTACCAAAGTCATTACACTTATGCTAAATTAATTAAAAAGATACAAAATATTATCATTTTTTAAATGCAATGAAAGGCACATTTTTTTACTGGGAATACAAATAAAAAACGCAAATCTAAAATTAAAACAATACTTCCAAATATAATAATAAGTAATTGAATTATTATTTAAATGGCATGTATGTAATTACATTTTATATGAAATGAGTTCCAATATACGCATTTAAATTTCAATTTATATGTAGGTAACTGGAATTCAATTTCAATTTACACTTAAATTATGTGCATATTGCACCCTGTTGTCTCGACTATACCTATTTACCTCACCACTCATCGATGTCAAAAACAATTGAACGATTTTTATCAGGATTGGTCATAAAATCATCATAAAATATCATTTAACTCAAAGTGGTATACGGGGTAGGCACTTATCCAGCAGCGGACATAAAAAGGGAGACACAAAAAATTACATAAAAAAGAAGATAAAAAGATTGCATCTACAATCTAAATTGAAGTAATAATTAACTCAAAAAAATCAGATTCCATAATTGTTTTACACATAAATGTGCATAGGAAAAAATATGAAGAAAAAAGATATAACATTTTATAATTATTATGCCACATCAATAAATAAAACTTGCTTGATAACTGCTTTGTGAAAAATCGGTATTCCGTTACCGAAAATATCGGTAACGGTATTCCGTTACCGAAAATATCAGTAACGGTAGTCCGTTACCGATATTTATGAATATATATCGGCAATAACAATATCGATACGGACGGTGTTAAAAGGACGGGCTATGACAAAAACCAATCTACTTAATAATGTCGAATAAACTTACAAACGCAAAATATTATTATTAAAAGCATTAACAATATCTTTATTTAGGAAACAAATCACTCTCAAGTTATGCGGGGAAAGGCGATTACGCAAGTCCGTTTGAATGAGATCTGCTGTAGAAAATAGTCTCTCCAATGGCGACAGAACTCATTTGAAAGAAAAATAATGTATCGGTATGTCGCCGTTACCGATACATCGGAAAAATCAAAATATCGCCGATATATCGGTATCCGTATCGGTATCGAATGCATCCTTAATTTAAATTTTGACAATGTCACAGCATAGGTATTGTATTTTTTTATATTACCTACCAGTACCCCTATCATGAGTTTTTTTGACGTATAGTTTCGTTAACGTAAGCATATTTTCAATTCAAAATACAGCAGTCCTGGAACATTTTGACAAAATTTTATACAATTTGCACATTTTAAAAAATACAGAGAAATTAATTAAGTATTTAATTTATACAGGGTGGCGATTAGGTTATCACATTAAATGAAACCATGTATCCTAAATGGCGTTCTTAGTACATACACAATAAAAAAAATTGCCGGTTGCCGCTTTTACAAGTCAGTAAATGTACCAGTAATAGTACAACTGTTAATACAAGTTGGTACATTTACTGACCTGTAAAAGCGGCAACCGGCAATTTTTTTTATTGTGTATGTTCAAAGAACGTCATTTAGGATACATGGTTTCATTTAATGTGATAACCTAATCGCCACCCTGTATAAATATTGTGTAACAAACGTGTATTTTCAATTCAAAATATGCTTACGTTAACGATACTACACGTCAAAAAAACTCATGATGGGGGTACAGTTTAACTAAATGTATTTTTATAAGTATAAATTATTGACTTATTGATGTGGACGTATCTTTATCAGTCTTATATTAACAATTACAGAATCTGTTACAACATTCTCAATCTTATAAAAACCAGACTATCATACAGAATAGAAATTACAAGAAATCTTTTAACTGGCCTTGAACATACTTCAAGCAAGACGATATTTCCTCACTATCTGCAACCATCCCTTGCAGTTTGTCTTGCACATCCAACAACATATCTTTTTGGAAACTACCCTTTTTCAGCGCCGTCATGCAAAAAGTAGTGAGAGCTTTGAAACATTGTTTCCTTTGAGCATTGTGGGGTTGGTTGTCCCAAACAGGAGTAGCCTTAACATAGCTCCACGCGAGAAAAACATACTGGATTACTGACTCCCAATGTTGCGATTCGACCAAGACCTTGCCTTGTTCGACAACACACTTTTTGAACGCAGCTAAATGCGTAGAAACTCGAGAGTATGCTGGAGAATCAGTTTTAGATGTAAGGCGAGATGTAGGGAGACTTTTGAAGATATTGCTCTTTAAATAACACAGTCTCTCTTCAAGAGGCGTCAGGTCCGGGACTGGCATATCGCTCCGGATCTCCTGTTCGATTTCAGGGTGCTTGTATGTGATAGTTTTGATCATGTGAATGAGCTGAGTAGGACTCAGGCCTTTTAGGGCAGTATCAATAGGTCCTTTGAACTCTGTATTCAATGTTCTTTCCAGTCTACACCTTTTCATGGGTGGGGTGCTTTTAATGGGGCTGGTGATTTTGAATTTTTGAGGAGTGCTAATATCGGTAAAGTCTATTTTCTCAGGTGTGAGCGGTATGCGTTCAGTGTCGAGCAACAGGCGCTTTCGTGGGGTAGAACGAAGAGTAACGCCCAGTTTAAGGGGGGATAAGTGGTCGTCTTTCGGTGGTGTGCGTATGGTGGAGTGGAATGAGGAGTTCCGCTTCAGTTCGATGTCCGGCGACCACGTTACTGGCAGACGTTTGCGGCCTGCAATGAAAAGTTCGCTTGAAAGAATTTTGGTTATTTTTCACAGAGTTGAAGCTTTTAGCAACTTCTCATTTCGCATTCTGATTAATTTGAGCATACAAGAAATATGTGCTCTTAAACTATTGAAACTTGATATAGATGAACACTTGTACTCATGAAATGAATCCCTATATTCATGAATTCATCTATATTTTCTTATATTGTAAACCGTAAAATGTTAATTTCTATTGTTCTTGTAATATTATATGCTTTTCCTGAGATAATTTTTCATGTTACTAATATATTTTTCTATTCTGTACATAACTAATAAATAATATAGGTAGACTATGGAATTAGGAATGCATTTGACATCCAGCAGCTGCAGCATAACTATAATAATGAAAACCGGCCAAGTGCGAGTCGGACTCGCGCACCGAGGGTTCCGTATCATATTTGGACGTATAAAGTGAAAAAATCCGGACCGCATAACTAAGTTTGTTTGTGAAGGAATTTTGATGATTTTGAAAAAACTGTACTAGTTAGGAACATCGTTTTATTTTTGGTGCCATATTTGGGTCAATTCCTATCAACCCTAATTATTTCAGATTTTTCGCCCTGCAAACTTCGGAGATAAGGGGGGGGAATGGTATTTTTTTGGACATTTTTCATCATATGTCGAAAACTGTGAGACATCAAATAAAATGAAAATATATTTTGAAATGTGCAGATCAAGCCCTTTCATATGATATGTCATTTGACCTAGTAACCCCAATTTAAAATTTTGGACCCCCACTCCGGCCCCTTTTGCAATGAAAATAAAAATATTTTTGAATTTTTTTTATTTGCAAGAAAGTTGAATAAGCATTCTTTATAACTGTTCCAAATTTCAAGTCGATAGCATAAGTAGTTGCTGAAATAAGCAGGTGTGACAGACAGACAGACAGACAGACGAAGTCGCACCATAAGGGTTCCTTTTTTACCATTTTGGTACGGAACCCTAAAATCCAGTAAAATACGAACTAAAGATATATTTATTTATGAAAGTGGCCATCGCTCAGCATGAAATCACTTGCCAAATAATGCTTTCAATTGGAAGCATTTATCATTATAGTTAACTACAAAAAGTTCTTGCTTCATTGGAAGTTATAAATGTTGTAATGAAGAATGAATATTCAGTACTTTAGTGAGACAGCATATTAACAGTTAAGCCTTTATGCAAATATGCAAATAAAGTTTGCAAACAAAATTATATATAAATTAATATCATGGATTTGAAAATTTGAGAATACTGAATTAAGAATTTAAGCAAACTCAGTGGAACCACAATACTTGGGAAAGTTTGAATCACTTGAGCTAATTGAAAGTTGATGAATGACTTCAATGCTTTTTTTTAATTTTATATTATTTATTATATTGATTTAATATAAATAAATGTGAAGAACTTTAAAGGGTAATTGCATACAAATCTGGTTTTCACTTTTGTTAGACAAAGGAAGAAAAATTAACACTTTGAATGCCATGTCACCAGACACGATACAAAAAATATTGTTTGTAGGTCACCGGTGACTGCCAGGAGTTCAATGACTTGAAGTGCAAAAGTGGTTCCATCTATGCAAATATGTAGGTGAGTGTGATTTTAACTTTCAAAGTATGTTTAAAGTAGTCCCAAATTCTGGGCTTCGTTGTTAATCCCATAATTTTAAAGTAACAATGAATCTCTGATTTTAAAATGTATATCCGCTATAATATTGTAACTTTAGTCCTGTACCAATGTGACATTATTTGTCTTTAATTTCAATGTGCTGTTAACATGCCATGAAATATAAAATATTTCAATCTAAAATCAAAAACAGTAAGACATCAGACAACAAATTCTTAACAAAGTAATTTTGTTATACCTCTCTGCTGAATCAGCAGTTCGTCAGGCGATGGTGCCGGACTCAAGTACCCCGCGGGCAGGGCTGGGGAGCGCTCTCGGATGTTAGTGACGGGCTGCAGCGGGGTGACACGGAGACGGTCAAGCCGGACCGGGATCTCGGCGAGCGCCGCGCGGGTGCGACGCCCCCCCTCTGGTGTCACCGCGCCCTCCATTGGCGCTAGATGTAATAGAGCAGTTATAGAATAAAAATGTCATCAATTATTACAAGTTTTGGTACTACTTGGTACCATGTGGTAAATGAAAAAGAAATGGCCATACTATTGATTAGGAAAGATTAGGAACTAGGTCAAGACAGTCGATATTATTATAATTTTGGCAAGCATATTGAGGTCAAATTGGAAGGGACCACATGACCATATTAATTTTAATGATAAAATTTATTAGTAAATAGTTTTAATCGTGAATAAGGCTTCCTAAGGCGACTCTCTGACCGAAAGAAGCTTTAAACGCCATGTGAAGAGATAATTAACAAAAATAAACAGTCTAAAGTGACACCTGCGTTTTAAATTACCTACACACGATTTATTTGTAAAATATTACTGGATCTCGTAACGAGGCCGCTAAAATCATCACACAGTCTAGATTATTGTTAGAGCTTGATATTATAACTCGTAATTTGAAGTTTACTTACCTGTTTTTATGTAATATCTAATTACGAAAGTAGCGTGCACAGTGACGCTCCAGAATAAGGCAGATCATACAAATTACAAAATCAAACTAGTTTTCAATGCATTACCTCTATTAATTATCTTTAGATGATATCTCCAAGCGAAGTTTCACGTGCAAAATAGAGAGTGAAAGCGGAATAACAAAATAAAAATAATAATGAAATTGGCGCAAAAATTGACAACATTCACAACACAAGCACAAGCACAACGGTTTTTTATTTTTTTTTTGGCGTTCCAGTCAGGACATTGGCAATATTGGGTTACCGAACATTAAAATGGCAGTAAGCCCACGTTCGCACGGGAGCTTTTATTCGATTTAATGCCTAGCGCCGAGCGTAAGTAAGTAGGTAAGTAATAGTAAGTACCTACGCGATTTAGAGCTCGGCGCTATAAAAAGCGTGTATGTCGATACCTAATTTCCAACTGCAACGTTTTCCATTTTTGTTTCATTCGAGAGCTTTTTTTAACGCGTGTAAAAAAGCATTCGTACGAACGAGGGCTAAGACGAATATTTGCTGAGCGAGTGTCTTTAGTGCGAGTTTTTCTAACATACTCGATCGTGAGAACGAAGCGAAGGTTTGCCCTCGCTTTTTTTACGCGTAACAACGCTTTTTTTTACGCCGAGTTCTAAATCGCGTACCTATGTACTCTTAGATTTTCAACGCTCGGCGCTAGGCGTTGAATCGAATGTGCTTTGACAAGCGTACGTGCGTAGACTTTCTCCCACTACGTTGATTTTGCTCAAGTTGTTGCCGGGTAATTTAGGCATTCCACTCTACACATTTGTGTTCATGTCTAATCGCTATTCGCTGAATATGCGCGAACGTTTGGAAGCTCCATATCGCTCGATCCACACGTTCGAGTAGGTGAACCTGTTGAGATTTTTAATTAGAAACACAAACTAGTTTTATATTATTTATTGTAGAAAGCAGAGACACGCACAGTTCGTACATATTCGCGAGAGAGGAAAAAGACAAGAGTGACACACTAGTGTTGCCACACACACGGCAACAATATTAGACAATACAGCCATAACAGGTAAGGTGTAAACTATTTTAAAAATAAGAAATTATAACAATAAAATTAGAATACTTTAACAGAACCAACCGTCTTTCTCTCTAAAGCCGCGTCTGCTGCGCCCTGTTTTCGTGTTCGACGAACATCGAACAGTGAACAGTGAACGAGAAACGGGCGTGGTCTACGTGTTTTGACGAATAAAATCACTCAAAACACGTAGACCACGCCCCTTTATCGTTCACTGTTCACTGTTCGATGTTCGTCGAACACGAAAATAGGGCGCCGGAGACGCGCCTTAATGCGCCGTCTATGGATAATATGTCTATGTGGTGAACGGAACGCTTTTCGAGGCTTGCCAAACGTGAGGAAGGAACATTATTATGTTCCTTCCTCACGTAATCACGTTACTACGGTTAATATTCGTAATTTTAACTTTATCTGTGGTTGGAGTAATTAATTCCATTCATTCATCGGGTGTCGGAAATCGGAATGTCGTGATATTTATTATTTTTTGTCAAAATCATGTATGGCAAAAAAATCGCTAAAAGAAAGTGGATGTTATTAATTTTAAGTGACTGAAATTCTATGTTTCATAGTTGTGACTGAAGAAAGTGTTCTTGATGATCGTGCATAATATTAAAAACAAACATTCCGTCAGATTCGGGAAGGACTTGCCCACGAAATGAATACTTTTGCTGTTGTCCCGTGTGATACGTTTCTGTTTTGATTGTGTCAATTAGCTTTTCGAGTATAAAGTATAATTTTGTCTTGGAATTTGTGAAAGGGCAGGTGTGAAGTAGGTCAAATAAGACAAGGTGGCGTAAACAGTCAGCCGGTGCGTCGTATGTTCTAGAGTTTAATGGCACGATATGGGTTTGTTTGAGGGTCAATAAGGACGATGGAGAGGTTGTCTCATGACCTCAACCTGGCTCTGGAGGAGAGCAACTGTGGCCGGCAGGAGCGGAGGAAGCTAGGGCTCCGCCGACGGACAAGATCTGCCGGAAACCTACGTTAGTGTAGACCTTGCTTCTACTTTTCGGTCAGAGAGTCGCCTTAGGGTGATCCTTTTATGTCATTAAGTCATTTCAGTCCCCAACTAAGATTTATTTTAAAATTAGTAATGGGACCTATTTCAGACCAAGTACAATGTTATGAAAGTTTATTCCATAAAACCACTTGTTTTTGAAACCAGAAATATTAATATAGAATTTTAAAATTATTGAGTCGCCTGCTCCGTTGTGCACTTGCGTAAACTTATCTCAGGGTTAATCCGCCACTTGCTTGAAATATTAGGAAGTGAACATGGTCTTGGAGATATTTTTCATAACTTATTTGTATAATATACCTCAGAATATATGAGTGGTCTATTGAGTCACTGCGCTTACATTCCATTCTACAGACAGCGGTGACTGTATCATGTAGAATATTTTAATTCTCATTCATGAATAATAGTATTCTTTAGAACTACACTGCTAACACTGATGTACTATTTGGATTTTTCTCAAAATTGTAGCAATATTGTAAAACAATAAGGCACAGGTTATAGTTACATCTAATACTGAAATAAGATATAAAATATACAGAAAAAATCTCTAATTTATCTTATCTGAATACTAAAGATTCCTAGGCATTTGTATTTGTTTCACTGGACTTGATTCTTGTTCAGAACTAAAATCTGAATGCATGTGATCTGCATGTGAAACTCCACTTAAATAATAGGGAATATACACAAAGGGGAATTGTCAAAAAAGAAATAAACTCCTTCAAGTAAATGAAAAAATTATACACCCTCCTTTTAATCTAACCAACTTTACAGCAGCCGCAGTTACAGTAAGCCTCGTTGAAGATGGAAGCTCCAGCAGTCCACCGCAAGCACCACTCATTACGCAGCCATTATCAGACTCCGATGACCCCCACCTCAGCTTGCATAAATCGAGCCTCAAATCCAGGCATTATTGTCAGATCGGAAACTTTGAGTCTGATTCGTTTAATGAAAACTTCTCGCCCACTAGACCAGCTAATGCTAGGAGGAAACGCAAGTATAAGAAGATGCCTGTAGAGTATACGGATGGGAAGCGGTCACCGCCCATTGAGATTCTGAGTGTGACTACAGAGGTGAGTGTGTGGGGTTTTTATTTGTAATGTTAGGAATCTTTTGAAATACTATTTTCCCTGTGAGAAATATGCAATTTAATCCTTGAAGCTATTTTCAAGTTATAATGGAAATTACCATCAATATCTGTATGACTTTTTTATGGTACCTACAGATTTGATGTCCAAATAAATAGTTTCCAATTTTGGTACAAAGGACATGGCTAAAAATCTATACACTCAAAACCCAGAATCGACAGCAATGAAATGTTTACTAACAGGTTAGCTTTAATAGACATTTGATGGTACCAAAGTGCAAACCTTGAAATCCGTGGGGTATGGTAGTTACAGCTTGACCTCTTGGTAGTTCTAGCCACCCTACTCTACGAAGGTCATTTAAACTGGTCATTTCATTGTAGTCCACGCGGATAGAGTCGCGGGCAAAAGTTTAGTCTGTATTTAAGCTTATATGTTGTTATGAGACCATTCTGACACGATTATGAAACAATTGCTCTCTCATTGTAAATATCATAGTATTATTAGTAAGGATTTTTAGAAATGATTTTTATATGAAAAAAAAAACTAAATCCCACAGTGTTTCGAATAAATGAAAACATTTTTTTATAGTACAAAATAAGCCTACTCAGACCGCACATAAGAAGTTTGTGTCGACTCTGGGTATTTTTTTAGCCATCAGCTTTCTGCAGATAAACAGCACATAAAATTATGCTTGTTTTTAGCCAAATGCACTGCCTGCGACAATAATTCTTCAAAGCCAAGTGTTGTCTCCTGCGATTCAAATAAATAAACACAAGACACTCACGAAACCAGAAAGGTTGGTACTTTGTTCCCTTGTTCATTATACTTTATTTATGTATCATCTACTATGTACACTTATGTTATAAAATGCAAGTCAGTAATTTTAAATTTAAGAATATCTTTTTATCTGTTTAGTGTGTAATATTTTCATAAATAAAGCACCGATTTTGATCAATTTGGCAAAGTTTCGGTAGCCTAAAAACTTTGAAGTCGCTTAATAAGTTTCAACACAAAATGCATTTTTCCTATAATTCTGGCCGTCCTCAGAAATTTCTTAAACTTTCTGGCCCCCTATTAAGACAGTTTGCCCACCACTGGTATAAACTGTTTTGGGATATGATTTTTGTATTATTTCTTATGTTAATGTAAGTTAGCTATATGTAATTATAATATATGAGGAAAGCTGTAACTAATTTTTTATGTGTTGGCTGATTAGCTGCTTTTTCAGGAACGCATTCTGCGGTAAAAGAAAATGGTCTCACCGGGACAAAGGCGACGTTTGTGAAATGAGAGAGAGGTCCTTCAGTGGTGGATGCTCATCAAAGTCCGCATATTTCTCTAAAAACGACTTTAAATCAAGAAAATACGACACGGAACTCCCTAAAAAAGATCTTGTATTGCAGCCGGGCAAAATTGTACTCAAATCTCAAAACGCAGAAGGCACAAAATCGACTACAGTTACAAACACTCCTTCATTGCCTGGAAGCTCAAGTTTCAATTTCGTTTATAAGAACACTTCGAAAAATGGGACGCCGACGCTTTCTAAATTGACAGGGTACAAAATAACGACGGATCTTCCACCATTTTTTAATCCCACCACCAGCTCAGGAAAGAACAGTTTCGATGGAAAATACCACAGAAAATTTAAAATGCTGAACAAGACACACCCTCCATCCTTAAGAAACCCTTTGATGTTTGATGATTCTAACAGCGGGATGGATTGCGCAGGGAATGAATCAAGCTCTTTGAGCAGTAGTGATTCTGATGGAGTTGTGACAAATGACAGTGATAGAGAAGGAGATGACGAACTCACTGACTGGCCTGGTATCGAAGAGCTGAAGGTCTTTAACAAAAGTCTCACGTTCAAATCTTCGAAGTCGGTTAACAATAATTCTCCTAAATCTGCCAGCAACATGCCTCCGCCAAAACGCTTGAAAAAGGAAAAGTTGCTTGTCAAAAGTGGGTGGGCCAGTTGCAAGAATAGGTTCAAGAAAAAACGGGCAAAAGTCGATTCAGGGAATGACGATGACGCAATGATGTCTGATTCCAAAACGGTAGTCGATTTAGAAGACGAGGCCGTCTCGAAAGACAGCAGGGACATACTGCAACCGCATTCCTCCTTCAGCAGTTTTAGTGATATCAAGAACGCTGGTGTTTCTGGTCTAAATGCGAACGAGTCGTTTTTTCAGTCCTTTCAGGCCTTTCAAGAGAAATCGGGGCAGCAGGATGAATCGTTTAACCAGACGCCACGCACAAATTTTTCGCTACAGAAAACATCGTCAAGTGACCTGAATTTGAGCGAGAAATCTCCACAAAGTGACCATTATTATAGTGAACATTCTATGGGGAATGCGGTAGTGACCGAAGTCAGAGAAATAAGGGCAGGGTGTCGCAGGATACGGGACGAAAGACCTGGTTTCCTAATCCTAAGTGCTGCTAATGAACAGCTTTCGAAGTTTCTTCAAGACTCTTGTCAGACTGAATTGAAGTTGCCAAGTCTTAATGACCCTGAAGAGAAGGAGAAATTGGAGTCACTGGCTAAGCTGTACTCCTTGGAACTTCAAGTGGAAATGGGCCGACCGGTTCTGAGGAAAACCAGGTGACTATAATCCGTCTGTTTGTATAAAAGGTAAAAGTAATTTTCTGGTATGTTCTTAGATGGTATAGTTCTAGTTTTTTAATTAAATTGTTATAGAATTGGTTCTGTTAAAAAAATCTTGTTTGTTATATTCAGGACTGTTAGTATTTGCATAATCTCTTTAGTCTTGATACATTTGCTAGTCAATATCATATAACTAGTATGTTTTGCCATTGAAAAGAATAAGATAATAAATCAGATGCATATATATTAAAATACGGATAACAATGGCAAAATTTCACATATAATACCTATTTAATTTAGGGGAAAAAAACCAACAAATAATGTCACTAACACACAATAAACTTATACATATTTTCTCTTACAGCAACACAATGCAAGCGATTCGCGTCGAACATTCCTACCACAACTTTCCGTCAGACCACAAGCGTCGTTGCTATGGCGATGACACTGACACAAGCCTGTCTCTCAGCGACCCTAACTCTGTGAACTCCATCAATGACCTTGAAGACACACAGGACATACCGCAAAGACTCTACGACATGACCCCACAAGATTTGGTAGATACATTCTCGCATACTTTAGTTGATAAGTCACTGTTGCATCCTGGTGAGATAGATTGAGGTAACGCGATGCCTCTCGGAGTTCGTGCGGTTGAAATTGAACCAATTTTTATTCGGATTTAATCGGCTTTACGCGTTTGTAGTGGAATCGTTTACAGATTATTGCAAAATTGAATCGAAGTCGGTTTTTTCTTAATAATGCGAGTAATTACTTTGTATTTTTAACACTTAACATTAAACAATGCGTAAAGTTTTTTAATTCCTGTTATGAATGCAGGTCGCATGTTTGTTAAAAAATGATTTTATTGACATTATTTTGTAAAGCAAAACAAAAAATTTGACAACTCTATAAAATCCATCATGATAGGTGGTAATAAGTACCTTTATTCTACAGGGTGGCAGGTTAAACAGTGGAAATATTTTAAGGGGTCAAATATTTTAAGGGGATTTTTTTTCGCGATTTCAGCGTTGGTCCCATAGTAAAAGTTGTTCATAATGATGAGTACAATGACCCCTTAAAATATTTCCACTGTTTAACCTGCCACCCTGTATAAAAATTTTGTGGTACTCTTGTAAAAGAGATTGGTATAAAATCCGAAGGGATATCGGCGCTGAGCGTGATATATGAATATTATTAATTTCTCCTATTTTTTAATGACTGTTTATTTAAGGCTGTCTTTCTCCTAAGTTATAACTCTTGCGTCAAGTAAGTCATGGGATATCCGCACGGGCGGGTGTTGTAATTATGGGAACTGAAAAAGTGGCAAGAATAGATTGGTTGCGAAAACATTCTTATTATACTTTTACAATGTAGCTGTCGTAACAAAGGGCTTTTGAAAAGCTCACCGCTTTCGACATCTCCGGTCCACGAAGCCATATTTTACCCCAACCATTATTACAGCAAACAAATGGGATAACAATACAATTTTGTTAAAAAACTCTTATCCCGAGAAGTATATTAAAGTTAGTGCCTCTAAAGAAAATTATCTCAATCTGCCTCTATTTTTCAAAAGGTTGTCACGTAAATCTGACCGCCCCCGCAATTTCACGTGACTCCGTCCCCTAGTGACGCAAATCATAAGAAAAAGTTTTCTACAACTTCTTTCTTCATCTCAAAAATTGTTACTATGTTTTGACATATCTTCTTGTTTGCTCATTCCTTTTTTCTATAGTTTAGTTGTATATCTATGATGTTTCCTTTAATTCGAATCATGTAGAAATATTTTTTTCTGAACTTTAGTTTAGGGACCAACACTGTATGTTTGTTGGTGTTAATTTTTATAATAATCTTCTAACACAAAAGTTGTATTTAAAATGCTTCAATACTTAAATAGTTGTACCGTTGGATATATCAGCAACTTTTAATTTTCAATCATGTATCAGAGGCTAGTTTTCTGCAAGATTAGCTTAGGTAACAATGCACACTATATTAGTCTTTACGTTCAACGCAATACTGTATATTTTGTTATAACGAATTTTGCTATAAATATGTAGCAAGGATAAGGGAGGACTAAGGAGGCGAAAAAGAAAATTTTTCTTGCCTATAATTTGGGATAGGGCTCGATTTGCCCCAATTAGGCTAAGCCTGCGTGGTGTATTGGACTAATAATATTCATATTAGCGTTTCTATTTTGTTCACGCAAGAATTCTCAGTATTTTTAGATGACATTGATAGAAACACTTGTGTGAATATTATCACTTAAGATTTTCGTAGGAACTTATTAAAGCCTAACAATTAATTAAATCCTTTACGCAATGACGCATTTTGACCTAAATTAATTAAAAATGTTTTTTGCGAAGTAACGTCGAAATAGGTAACGATTAGTCATTTTGTAAGGGACCTAATAATTTTGTAAGATGGACAATTTATTTTTCAAAATTCCTCCGCTGGCACGGGGTAGTTAGTTCTGCGAGAGAGAAATTAACTCAGAACTATTTCGATTTGTAGTCTATATTGTAATAAGTATATTAGGGGGCGTTTCCATCAAATTCCATTGAAGCAGAGAAAACTGCAGTCGCAATTCAAACCTGCTGGATATCGAAAGACATGACATTTAAGCAATACTATTGGCTAGCTTCTGCACGTCTCGTCCCTCAGTGGAAACGCGCCCTTAATCTATTTGGGAAATTAAATTATGTAATTCTTTGCGCTTTTTGGTCATCCGATTTGTAATAATAATTAGAGTATTTGTATTGCACGTTGTTGATGTCCTAGATTTTATTGAGATACGTTTCAGAGTTCAATGGAGTCTATGTATCGTTAAATAATAATTGTGGCACACTATAAATACCAGTTAGAGAAATCGGGTCGTTCCCGCTCATTAATACCCTGTCGTTAACACTTAACGACTGGGGGGAATGTTTTGCTCCACCCTAACGAGTGGAACAAAACACTCCCGGTCGTTAATAGTGTTTAACACAGTGTTGAAGAACGCAACATTTTTCTCGCAATCGTTCACCCCTCGTTCCGCGTCTAGTTTAGGAGTCGAGGGTAAAGAAAAGTGAAATGAAACAAAAAATATAACGGTTAATGTCGCGTTCTTAAACATTGTGTTAACACTATTAACAACCGGGAACTCTAACGAGTGGAACAAAACATTCCCAGTCATTAATAGTGTTAACCACTGGGTATTAACGAGCGGGAACTACCTGAAATATCTGGGTGTGTTCCAGCCTAAATAATATATAACTAGCTTTAGGTTGCTTTCTCTGGAAATAACGCATCTGCAGCGCTGAGTTATTATGATAATTAATAACAACATTATAAAATATAACTACTTATCTAATTAATATGAGACTTTAATCTGATTATAAATTTACTTAATATTTGTTAAGAAACAACTGTGACAAATATAATTAAAAGTTAAATAATATTGTTAAATACGTTCTACCTATGATACTGTAATTTGGCCAGATTTTCTGGTTAAACTTAGCAAATCACTTTAGATGTACAATATTAACTTTTTCACTAAAATGTACGTAGTATTTTCACAGTTTGATATTGAATAGCCGGGAATCGGATGCCAAACGCGCAAGATATAGATGATGATATTGTTGCCATAAGAGTTTGTTATATCTGTGCCTTACTGACGAAAGAACTGAGGGCGGTCTTCCTTCTACGCTGACGTCGATCGCGTATGGAAACCGTCTTAGCATGTATGACTCGCGCCGCGGACATCAGCGTCACAATATGCTGTGCTTCATAGGACGTAAACCGGGTATAGTCAGTAGCTTGCACAATGGCATGCAAAAGCATGCCTTGCATTCTAATTCCATGCTTTTATGTGTACACTCGTGCCAAAAGGTTGAAGCGGCGCTCACTTACGCGACATATCAGCGAAGCAGGAAGATTATATTTTTTTGTATCATCCGTGTCCATGTCATTAGATCGACTTGAAACTTTGCACAGTTTCTTGTGCGCATACTAAGGTTTCTGACAAAAGATAGCCATTCAGATGCATGCCGGGCACAGCTAGGCTTAGATATAGAAAAAAAACCGGCCAAGTGCGAGTTGTACTCGCGCACCGATTTATAAGGGTTCCTAAAAAAGAAAAAAGGCATTGCAACGCATGAGAACAGTTAGTGAGTATAATAAATAAAAAATATAGTGCTTCAGTTTTTTTCGTCAGTAACCAAGTCTGTTTGTATATTAACGGCGGTTCGGTCGCCCCAAACGTAATTTTATCGAAGTTTAAAGACTATTAACTATATTTCTTTTTGTCGTAAATGTTTTAACAATCCATATACATTGTTGTACACTAACATTGTATCAAGTATTTGTAGTTATGTATATGAATCAATGTTACGATTGGGATGGATATATTGTATTATCGAATTAATACAGAAATATACTTTTGAATTATATCTCTTTTTGTTTAATTTAATTACGATTTAGTCACAATTTTTAATAGTGTGATATTGATTAACCCCCTTATTTATAAAACCAAATTCATCCTGTATAAAAAAAAATATTTTATAAAAATATATTTAATAACAAAAATCTCAACATGGCTTTATTTATACATAATTAAATAAAAAAGGTAATCATTAAATAAAAATCATTTTATTAAATATAAAACAAATTGATGATAGGAATTTAACAAATAATGAATAACAAATGAGCACCGGAACTCGAATCGTTATACGATAACCAAATAATAACAATAACTTAACGAAGTATAGAGGTCACAGGTTATAACCAATAGGAATTATACGTGTTGTGACGTGTCTATACTCTTCTAATGCCTCACAGACTGAATTCTGAAGAAGTTAGGAGTGAACGGTACCTTAAAGTATGTTATTGTCTAAATTATAGGTTAAATGCTCTCAGAGATTCAACCTTTAAATTGTGTAGGTAAAATTGTCTACCATTTATTTCATATGTTAAAAAATTTGAATAGGGATGTTGAATATATTTTTTTTATTGTGAATCTGTAAACTATTTGAAAAAAAAACCGGCCAAGTGCGAGTCGTACTCGCGCACCGAGGGTTCCGTATTAGTTTTGGACGTATAAAGTGAAAAAAACCGGACCGCATAAGTTTGTTTGTCAAGGAATTTTGATGATATTGAAAAAACTACTCACTAGATCTCGTTCAAACCAATTTTCGGTGGAAGTTTACATGGTACATCATATATTCTTTTAGTTTTATCATTCTCTTATTTTAGAAGTTACAGGGGGGGCGGACACATTTTACCACTTTGAAAGTGTCTCTCGCGCAAACTATTCAGTTTAGGAAAAAATGATATTAGAAACCTCAATATCATTTTTGAAGACCTATTCATAGATACCCCACACGGATGGGTTTGATGAAAAAAAATTTGTTGAGTTTCAGTTCTAAGTATGGGGAAGGGGAACCCCAAAAATTCATTGTTTTGTTCTATTTTTGTGTGAAAATCTTAATGCGGTTCACAGAATACATCTCCTTACCAAGTTTCAACAGTATAGTCTTATAGTTTCGGAAAAAAATGGCTGTGACATACGGACGGACAGACAGACAGACATGACGAATCTATAAGGGTTCCTAGTTTTACTACGGAACCCTATAAAGATAATTAACACAAAAAAACCGATGAAACATCTACAAAATTGGCAAAGTTATAAGCGTTTTAAAATGATTTGCCAGACACGGACGGCATGCATGATAAGTGACGTAACACCACCTATGTCCGCTTCGCGCGACAAAGACGGAGCGATACTCCCTCCACAAATTTTAAAAGCGTCTAGTTTTCCATTTTGTGATAAATTATTTTTTATTTTTTTACATTTTTGTTATTCCTATTCCTTCTTTGGAATAAAATAATTTATTTGTACTTTTTTAATAGTAGTCCACTACCGTATTCAGTCTGTGAGGCGCCTAACATTACACCCTGGTTACGCGTTCCATGTTCTAAATCCTTATATATTTCATTCCTAATACATACCTATTCGATTTGCCACGATATTTTCCATTTATAATGTTTAAAACTAATTTCCATTCACTTTTGTACTGTGATGCTAATAAATCACTGTAAATTGACACTATTAAATAGTATAATATCACATTTATATACAAAATGTCAACCCATATACTGATCATTCTTTATAAAATAAAAAAATGTCTTTTCAAATAAATTTCAAAAATTAACGGTACATTCGTAATATAAAAAAACACTCTTAAAAATAACTAATAAAATGCTAAATAATAAATTCTAAAACCATTTTTCATTATTTTTTGTGGGAAAAATGATTTTGTGCCGAATTAAGTCTTATCACAACGCTGTCATTCAAACTTGGACTTTATGTTTAGTCTTCGATGGTGCAAATTAGGTCATCGCCCTCTAGTTTTTGTCCGTTGGTGATGGATACTGATGCTACTGTGCCTGCCTTGGGTGCTTGGACGATCATCTCCATCTTCATAGCGGAAAGGACGGCGATGGGCTGACCTTTCTCGACCTTGTCGCCTTCTTTGACCTTGATTGCTGTGGGGAAATTAGAAGGTTAATCTCAGGGCCGCAATTCTGCTATTGCAATTGTGTAAGAATGGTGTCATAATGACACCACAACTGTCAAAACCTAAGCGGTCATTGGCTTAGAGTAGGACTATCTCTTTCATCATTGGTCAAAACGATGTCGTTGAGAGACCATTCTGACACGATTATGACAATTGCATTAGCAGACTTGGGGCCCTGGAGTCCTACCAATCTGTAATGTTCAAAGTTGGCTGTGGGCTATTTGACTAAACCCCATATTCACGAACATTACTATGAAGACTCAGCAAAGTGTACAAAAACCTCATTTAAATAGGAACATTGTATGCATTAACTTAAGGTTCATATTCGTATGAAGTGTTTATTTATATTGGCTAATATAAATATGAACCTAATTGTTATAGACATAATGTTCATATTTTGTATGTACACTGTGCGTTCGAGACCTCATAGTAATGTTTTTGAATACGGGGATAAGTTAAAGTCACACTTACTGAGTACTGTTCCTGGCATAGGCGCTCCGACCTGGTTCTTGTCACCTTTGATTGCCTTGGGGTGGATTTTCATTTCCTGATGATAAAATATAAGTCGTTAGTGAAGTTTTAAATAATAATCTATAGTGTCCACAGCAATATTTCGCTGTAATTTTAAATTAAGGAACCGACATTCTAGTCAACGTAATTTCTGACAAACTAAACATTTGTTTAGTTTGTCGTAGAGCGAAAAGTCATTATAAGTCGAAAAATCGTGTTTTGAGATAATGAGAGTTAAAGCTTAACTTTAACTCTCATTTTCTCAAAACACAATTTTTCGACTTAATGACTTTTCGCTCTACGAGGACGAAATACACGCCGCTCCAGCTGCACATAGCTCTAAAGCATCAAGAAAGTAGGAACCTAGTTCTCTGTCTCCTATTTCCAGTATATTACATCAGACAATATAACGATACCAGAAGTATCAATTAAAGTAGGTAAGGGTTGTATTACCTTTTCGGCAAAATGTCCTTTATTTATTTATTTATTTATTCAGAAAACCAACAGCGTTACAATAAATATACATAGTTTGCTTATTACAGATAAGTATGGCCAATTATAGGTTTCCCTGTATAACTAGGAGATTGTCCTTTAAGTCCTTTACGGTATTTGATATGGTATGATATCGACATTTTGCCTTTTCGACAAAACGTTCCTTACGTTAATTGATACTTCTGGTCAGGCGCGGTCCGAGGGGGTCGTGGGGGTCATGACCACCCCCAAAATTGTACAAAAATGCGCCAAATATGGTAATTCACGGTATAGCACGTCTGCATTAATCGGAATGACCCCCGCCCCCCCAGTCCGCCGGTCAGCTGCGCTATGACCGCCCAAAATCGTCGGCTGCGACCGCGCCTGCTTCTGGTATGGATTAAGTCTTAGAAAACATGCCAAGTCTTGGGAAATCGTAAAGCCATATATTATGTTTACCTTGCTAGCATTCTCGTCCCTAATGAACACGGATCTGAGCTGTCCGTTCAGCTCGAAGAACACCTCCCTCTCTCCCGCCGCCGTCATCTCGTCAGATATGGCGACTGTCTTGATGTCCAACGTCTTCCCGCGCTCGATCTTGACCTCTATCGTTTCGCCAACCTGTTGAATGACATTTACGATTAAAAAAAGACTGAAGAGAACCGATTTAAGTTAGAAAGCATTTTGTAGATAATTGTGCCGATTCTGTTGTTTACAAACTAAACTAATTTAGTCTTATTATGCCTCTTTCTAATAAAAAAACATGAGGGATTGATAGCAGATATTTCATCCTGTCAAATTAGTCCACTTGAATAGTTTTAATCTTAATTTAGTCGTAATCGCAAAAGGTCTCGACTATTTTCCCGTAAATGACAAGGGCGTAGACTAATTTGACAGTTCTAAAAAAAATCTGTCCTTTTTCAATGATATTTGTAAGAAAGAGATGAAGTGTGATTAAAATTAGTTTAGTGAGATGTTTAACAGAATCCGCACCAATATCAGTGGCTAGTGTTGCCGTTCGATAATATTGATTAGTATCAATTAGTATCAATACTATCGATTGTTTTGGACTGTCGTACTATCGATAGTAGGTATAGCCTTTTTTAGATGAAACCTATTGATAGTACCTACAGTGGAACTATCGATCGGAAATACTAATTACTGTGGCAACGCAGTTTAATAAAATTATTTCCCTTTTTTAGCAACGCAGTTTGATTTAATTTGATATCCCTGTCGCACATAAGTAAAGGGACACCACTACGTATTAGTATTATTTTCTACATCGCACATTTTGGCAATGCAAAAAAAATTTGATGTCTGACGCATAAACTTTATTTCTTGTAATTTTTTGAAACAGTGGGCACTCCACATGTTATATGTAACTCCAGATCTAAGTAAACAGGTAAATCTTAAGATACTCACAGTGGGTCCAACCAAGAAAGTCTTGGTGTCCAAATGCTTGACGGGTCCATACTTGTCACGGATGCGGAAGAAGTCGTTGGCCACTTGCGGGTACATGGCTGCAGACATCACGTCTTGGTCAGACAACTGGAAATCAAAAAAATGAAAAACAATAAAAAGATTGCATACAGCTAATGAAATATATTAGTAAATACGATGTCAGAAACGCACATTGTATTTTGGGTTTACTCTTAATCCATATGATTATAGTTATTGGTACCGGCACTAATCATGAACACAGATCGCGCATGCAAATTTTCGGCCCAATAGACAATAGATAGTTGACAATACGTAATAGAGAATGGTTTAATTAGACGACGAGCATCGACTGACGAACGAATCGCGTGTAGCCTCGGCGCCCCCCGTCTTCTTCATTCCGCCAAAGAGACCGAAAAATCAATGCGCAGGCGACTTTTGTGCTCATAACTGCTGCCGCTAGTTATACATTACAATTGCAAAAAGATTTTGACTCTTATTAAAATCTTCCAATTTTTAATTTAAGAATCTTTGACTCACCTCTGGGTATGTTTCAGTGAGATCTGATTTCAACTTATCGAAGTCTAAAGGCGCCAACTCCTTGCCAGGCCTGTCCTCGATTCTTGGCATGTCCTTTAGCACTTGAGATCTAAGGCAATCAATACAAGTTTTAAACAACATTATTATGAAAGAACGAACTGTAATTTAACTTATTAAAAACATGACGAAAAGGGTTCCTAGTTTAACTACGGAATCCTAAAAAAGTGATCCTCGTTTGTAGTCGCAGGTTTGTTTCTTATTCGCAGTCTCAGCTCCCGGCTAGGTACTAGGATACAGACACATTTCCCATTCCCCCTTGAATGGTCTAGGCCAGAAATTTTCAAGGTTGGCAGTAAGTATGCATTATTTTGTTATTGATCCCACAAATGATCAAAATCTTAGTTGCAACACTCACCCCCGTATTCACAGTCGTTATTGGGAACGCACAGTGTATAGAAAACTCATACGAATATGAACATTATATGTATAGAAATAAGGTTCATATTCATTTAAGCGAATATAAACTAGCACTTCATACGAATATGAACCTTAAGATAATACAAACAATGTTCATATTTGAATGAGTTTTTTGTACACTTTGCTATGAGTCCTCATAGTAACATACGGGTGATAGTAATACGCCTATGTTTGCGTAAGTGTTGGAATACAATTTTATTATGTTCTTGTTTTTTTTTGTAAACATATTAGACTTTAAGGGCCATACCACAAAAAAGATAAACACGCGTTCAACACGAATGCTACCAAAAATAATACGAACTTGTTTTAGCACTAACTTGTCTAAAACAAGTGTGTATTATTTTTGGTAGCATTCGCGTTCAACACGTGTTTATCTTTTTTGTGGTAAGGGTGTAACAGTTGATGTCTTTACATAGACATCTTAATTCACTACACTTGGCATATTTGACTAAATATCCGCATCATTTGGCTAATACAAAATCGACCCTTTTTCTATAGCAATAAAGTTTATTTTGTATTAGCAAATTAACGTGAATATTTGCTCAAATATGCCAATTGAAGTAGCGCTTTCATATAAAATGTACCTGAGTGGTTCAGGGAATCCTCCATGGGGTATACCGATGGCACCCTGCAAGTATTCTACCACAGACTTGGGGAAGGAAAGCTCTTCAGCCCTGGCCCTAATCTCATCGGGTGTCAACTTGTTCTGAACCATGAACTGGGCGAGGTCACCGACAACCTTGGATGATGGAGTCACCTTGATAATGTCGCCCAGAAGAAGGTTGGCTTCCCTGGAAGGTTAAATATTAGAACTGAAATAGGGGAGTGGAAAGGACGTCGGCAGATTTGGGCTTGATTTGGTACAGTAATAAAAGCTTAACCAAAAATAAAAATAAATTTTAATTGTTCTTTGCCTAATTTATCTTAGAGATTAAGAATTGGAATCAAAAATCGAAATAAATAAGAAATAAAATGATTATGCCGTTGATATTTTGAAAAAACCAATAAAACATAAACGGGTGCATGCTGGCTGGCGCGTGCCTCCACAGAATATCATGTCGACAGTAACTAAAACCTTTCAATTGAGAACTCATTAGTCGGGCTGTACTTCATTGGACCTCCACAGAATATCATGGTGACAGCAACTAAAACGTTTGAAATGAAACTCATTAGTCGGGCTGTACTTCACTGGATCATTCACACCATACTTAACCTCATTGTCACAAATACGAAGATTTCTCTTTAACCCAATTACGTACAAAAACAAATAAAAAATGAATTTAAATACTCTTGAAATACTCGACCACACCAAACTAATTTCATATCTGTACCGACTTACACAATCTGAAGCCCAGCGTTCTATGGGCGTCTGCCAGTGCCCTTTTTGGACTTAAACAGTTAAATATACAGTGGCGTAGCTAGGCGTGGGCGAAGTGGGCCCTCACCCATGGCCTCGCACTTAAAGGGGCCACGGCCTCGCAAGGCCCCTTTAAATGCGATGCTTCTAGACTTTACCGCAGATGACGTAAGAAGTAGGACTGTCTCTTTGCTTAGCAACCGACCGACTGTTTACTTTCAATCGAAGTAGATTTAGTTGCAAAATTTAATTACAAATCTTTACTAGAGGACTTTACCGCAAAATTACCGCCGATAAACATTACTTTTGTAAAAAACTAAATCACGCAAGTTACAAAATAAAACCTTGTTTCAAATATACCTACATAATTATATGCTTTTCAATATTCTGCTACCGCGCATTTGTATTTTTTCACTAACATGAGTAGGTATGTCGTTTCAAAGCATGTTTGGTCGGATAGATTAAGTAGTAGTATTTTATTTTATATGGAGCAACTGCGTTCGTCAGATTGACGACGGCCGATCCACACGGCTGCTACTTAGCCACCTATTGCATAAAAACAAGTTCATATGACTAAAGATTTGAATCTTACCTATAAGCCTTCTTCACCTCCTCGAACTGGCTGCCCAAACCGAGCGAGAAGGCCTGGAACTGCAAGTTGGTGTACTGTCCCCCGGGGATCTCGTTGAGATACACGTCCGCGTTGCCAGACTTCATGGTGGCCGTGGCTTCGAACGGACCGTACAATGTACGCGCTTGCTCCCAGTACGCGGAGTACTCTGATACTGTTTGGAGGGCGATCTCTGTGGGGGGAAAAGGTTTGGTTAGATATGTTTGTTGTTATGTTTTCATCGACTTAGAGGCAAGTTCAGCGACAAGATAACAGTCTGATAAATTGAAAACGGCCGTTTAACATGACTTTTCATGTATAAAAGTCATGTTAAGCGGCCGTTATCGGACTGATATCTTGTCGGTGAACTTGACCCTTAATTAGAAGTATTTGATAGAAAAAAATCTTTGAAAAATCTTTTTGTATATGATAGCCGGGTTCATGAGGAATAGTATAGGCTATTCAACATCATGCTATGACGCTTAGGATCTGAAAAATAGCGGATTAAACCGCGTTTTGCAGCTAGTAGGATAGATAAGTGGGGTAAATTGATGACAAAGACTCACCTAGTATCCAGCTTGGTGCCCTGCAGGGACGCGACCAGCGCGCCCATGCTGGGCTGGCTGGTGAGGCCGGACACGGAGTCCACGGCCACGTCACCACGTCGATAGTTATGTATGACAACAGAACACTCACTAGTATCCAGCTTGGTGCCCTGCAGGGACGCGACCAGCGCGCCCATGCTGGGCTGGCTGGTGAGGCCGGACATGGAGTCCACGGCCACGTCACCACGTCGATAGTTATGTATGACAACAGAACACTCACTAGTATCCAGCTTGGTGCCCTGCAGGGACGCGACCAGCGCGCCCATGCTGGGCTGGCTGGTGAGGCCGGACATGGAGTCCACGGCCACGTCACCACGTCGATAGTTATGTATGACAACAGAACACTCACTAGTATCCAGCTTGGTGCCCTGCAGGGACGCGACCAGCGCGCCCATGCTGGGCTGGCTGGTGAGGCCGGACATGGAGTCCACGGCCACGTCACCACGTCGATAGTTATGTATGACAACAGAACACTCACTAGTATCCAGCTTGGTGCCCTGCAGGGACGCGACCAGCGCGCCCATGCTGGGCTGGCTGGTGAGGCCGGACATGGAGTCCACGGCCACGTCACCACGTCGATAGTTATGTATGACAACAGAACACTCACTAGTATCCAGCTTGGTGCCCTGCAGGGACGCGACCAGCGCGCCCATGCTGGGCTGGCTGGTGAGGCCGGACATGGAGTCCACGGCCACGTCACCACGTCGATAGTTATGTATGACAACAGAACACTCACTAGTATCCAGCTTGGTGCCCTGCAGGGACGCGACCAGCGCGCCCATGCTGGGCTGGCTGGTGAGGCCGGACATGGAGTCCACGGCCACGTCACCACGTCGATAGTTATGTATGACAACAGAACACTCACTAGTATCCAGCTTGGTGCCCTGCAGGGACGCGACCAGCGCGCCCATGCTGGGCTGGCTGGTGAGGCCGGACATGGAGTCCACGGCCACGTCCACCACGTCGGCGCCGGCCTCCGCGCACGCCAGCATGGCGGCCACGCCGGCGCCGGATGTGTCGTGAGTATGCACGTGGATGGGAACGTCGGGGTGCTTGTCGCGGATAGCGCCGATTAACATCCTGTTATGAAGAATATTCGATGTAATTTTTTTTGGTGGAGATTTTTTTGGCACCTGTCGTTAATTGAGTCTACTGAACTCTATGGCAGTTCAATAAGCGGTGCCAGTGGTCCGAGTTCCGCGTTCCGCTCCAAAATTGGCTTGTGCCAACAACTATAACTAAGTGACATTTTAAGATAAGTACTTGGGTAGGTACTTGCGAAATTAATTTTAAGACACTAGTAGGCACTGTCTTTTGACAGTTTCGCAAGTATTCTTAACCTGTAGCTGATGAGAATCATGATTATACCATTCGCCGTTGCGACGTCATAACTGTGTCAATAAGTCAAGTCTTTAAAGAGCCAATTGAGAAGGACATAGAGAGAAGCCTTGATTGCTAAGAAATTGAGGTCCATAGATTATTATTAAAACCACTTACTTAGCAGCCTGAGGCTTCAACAACCCAGCCATATCCTTAATGGCCAGCACATGGGTTCCCGCCTTTACCAGCTCATCGGCCAAGTTCAGGTAGTACTTGAGGTCGTATTTCTTCTTGTTGGGATCTGACACGTCGCCGGTGTAAGAGATGGCAGCTTCCACCACGCCGCCGGCTTTGCCCGCCGCGTCCATACCCAGGATCAAGTTGGGCAGGTAGTTGAGGGAATCGAAGACTCGGAAGATGTCCATGCCATTTTGGACCTGAGGGTTTGAAGTTTGTGTTATTAGGAATACTTTTGAAAATCAAGAATTATGAAGAAAAATTTGCAAAACCTCCATGACTTGATTACTGAATTTTATAATCCTATTTTATTACAAATACGAAAGCTTAATGTATGTGTATGTTGTATTTGTGTTTATTACTTCTTCACGCTGAAACGGCTGGACGGATTGGGAAGAAATTTGACAAGGAGGTAGCTTGGGATCTGAAGAAACACACAGGCTACAAAAGTAGCCTATGTGTTTCTTGAATATGGATGAAAACATCCATATTCACGCCGACGAAGTCGCGGGCAACATCTAGTATTCTTATATTTTTAGGGTTCCGTACCTCAAAAGGAAAAAGGGAACCCTTATAGGATCACTGTGTTGTCCGTCTGTAATGACCATGAGTGGAGCTATCTGCTCACAGATGGCGCCACTAGAAGTATGCAGTAGCGCCATCTATGATCAAGATATGATGTATCTACTATGATGTAATAGCGGCATAGATGGCGCTATTGCACATTTCGGAACCCACAGGGCACGAGTCGTACTCGCATTTGTCCGGTTTTGTTAGCTCTTCCAAGTATTTTTTTAATCACAACAAAATTATGAATTATATAAATCTTCACGTTGCGGATATAGCTAATTATGCTCTACATAGGTACTTATTATATTATTCTACTAATTGTATCGTAGGTATCATAAGATAAAACACAGTCTATAGAATTTTAACGACAAACTGCTTCCCCTACAAACTCACAGCCATATCGCAGAACTTGTAGACGACGTTGTCGGGGTAGTTGGTGTAGCCCACGGCGTTGGCGCCGCGCAGCAACATCTGGAAGGGGATGTTGGGGATCAGCTGGCGCATGTCGCGCAGCCGCTCCCACGGGCACTCGTGCAGGAACCTGCGACACCAACGAATATTACGCCAGTATTCTCTGAAGGGGCAAATATGAACAGTATACCCCACATTTCGCCAATAGGATATTTGACTGTGACTCAAAGGTAAAAACGAAACTCTTGTAGGATCACTTTGTCGTCCGTCTGTCCGAGGCGACGGCGATAGATGGCGCCACTAGACGTATGACTAATGCCGGGGTCGCACTGGAACGGCGACAGCGACGCGACGGCGATTTCGTGAACAAATAAATTTCGTTTGTCGTTTCTGCAGTGCGGTCCCAGCCTAATAGCGGCATCTTGCTCATAGATGGCGCTATTACGTATTTCTAGTGGAATATTTTACTTTATTTATTATTCGTTTTGTACGGAACCCTCAAGGCGCGAATCCTACTCGCACTTGTGTGGTTTTTTTTTTTAAAACAAAATGGCGACGGGTGACTTATGCCAAGCCACAAAGTTACAATGGTTCTATCCCCTTTCGCCATGTAAATACTTAACCACCAACTTCTTTGAAACTAAGTGAACCCTGGAATAACGTAGAATTAATTCACAAACTCACCTCAAAGCGACATCAAAGGTAGCTCCGCCCCAGTTCTCGAGCGAGTACAGATTGCTAAAGTTGTGCGCGACGTACGGGGACACGGCTAACAGGTCGTGTGTCCTCACGCGGGTCGCCAGCAGGGACTGATGGGCGTCCCTGTACGTCGTGTCCATGAGGAGCAGGCCCTTGTTCTGTCTGACGGCCTTCGCGAAGGCTTCTGGACCTCCTTCGTTAAGGATCTGCTTGTAACCTTTCGGTGGTTGGACGGCTGCAATTTCGTGGTAAAAAGGGGTTTAATAAGGTTTTATTTGGATTGCAGAGATCTAGGAATAGGATCACTGCGTCGGGTGTTTTTTTCCCGTGATGGATGTGCCACGTGATTGGCTAAAAATGACGACATCTATATCATCTACGACAATATGAAGACTGTAGGCCGCTTGCGGTTGCCAATCTAAGTTGCTATTGGTTTGCAATAATAAAATTGTTACGAAGTTTGTTCTAAAATGTTGTTTCTGCAACGAATACTTACCGTCAAGACGTAGATGCTTTAAAAGCATCTAAACCATTTCTATCGCCGTTTAACGAGTAACACAAGCCACTCAATGTTATGTCACACCCATATTTTGGTAAGATGATAATTTCTTTAGTTTTGATTATCTTACGTTACGGTGCCCATGCGATAAGTAGGCGAAATCCGTAAAATTATTATAACTCATTAAACACTACTTTGTTATTGATGTATCAGGTATGTTTACTACTTTATACATGCAAATGTTGAGATAGTCTCCTTATTGTTAAAATACCTACCTCCCTCAGGATTCAACTTATTTGAGGTTCGCTAGTACTTTCTTCATATCTTGTTTACATAGTATTCTAATTTCTATCCTACATTATTTAAACCAAAGGATCGTCGTGGATCATCTTGGACACCGGGGTGTCCAAGATGATCCACGGGATCATCCTGCTCTCATTTAGGGAATGTCAAAGAAATTGTATTTGAAGTTCCAGTACTTTTAATATTTGTTCGAAAATTTAATTAAAATAAGTAATTAAATTATCATAAAAATAAAAGCACAATAAATAAACTACATAAAAGAAAAAATTACAATATTAATCACATCGCACATTCCGTTCTGGAACGTGTATAAAAAAGCTTTGTACACCACAACCAAGAAATGATCGGGCGAAGCTTAAAACATAATAATAAAAACCGGCCAAGTGCGAGTCGTACTCGCGCACCGAGGGTTCCGTATCATTTTTGGACGTATAAAGTGATAAAATCCGGACCGCATAACTAAGTTTGTTTGTGAAGGAATTTTGATGATTTTGAAAAAACTGTACTAGTTAGGAACATCGTTTTATTTTTGGTGCCATATTTGGGTCAATTCCTATCAACAGTAATTATTTCAGATTTTTCGCCCGGTAAACTTCGGAGATAAGGGGGGGGGAATGGTATTTTTTTGGACATTTTTCATCATATGTCGAAAACTGTGACACATAAAATAAAATAAAAATATATTTTGAAATGTGCTGATCAAGCCCTTTCATATGATATATCACTTGACCTAGTAACCCTACTTTAAAATTTTGGACCCCCACTCCGGCCCCTTTTGCAATGAAAATAAAAATATTTTTGGACTTTTTTCATTTGCTATAAAGTTGAACAAGCATCCTTTATAACTGTTCCAAATTTCAAGTCGATAGCATAAGTAGTTGCTGAAATAATCAGGTGTGACAGACAGACAGACAGACAGACAGACAGACAGACGAAGTCGCACCATAAGGGTTCCTTTTTTACCATTTTGGTACGGAACCCTAAAAATGGTATAAAAAGGGTTCGAGGCCAAATTTAGAACATAAAGTAGGCTCACCTGTATTCTCCCCTGTTAGTTCTTGTCTTTTAATAGCCTCAGGGGATAGGTCTGAAAAACATGTTAACTGAAATAATGATTGTGCGGGAATGTTTAACGTGCAGAATTATAAAAAAAATGCCTTTATGAATTCCAGTACAGAAATACAACAACAATTATTATGTTCTTATATGTATATTTTAGTGATCGCAAAAGTATTGCAGCATCCACAAATGTGTTAAGTTGAGCAGCTTTAAGGTCAACACATACATCCGTGCGGTTTCGGAGATGTGACAGGGCAGTATTTTGATACCAGCCGGCCTAGCATGGCCACGATAGAAACGGGTTTTGTCTACATAGAAATAGACAAAGTGACAGATTTCATTCATAAAACGTAGAAATGTTTCTACAATCTGTCACTTTGTCTATTTCTATGTAGACAAAACCCGTTTCTATCGTGGTCATGCTAGGCCGGCTGAGCACAAAATATCGATTGGTGTTACTTACAGTCAGCAAGGAAAGTAGGTTACTTAACACTTTCTTTGCTGACCGTATCTCAAACGTGTCTAAACAGCCAGTCGCGCACTCGCTGTACGAAGACCCGTGTTTATGTGTGCGTGCCTTTACGCTCATGGAACGGAGCCGGCCTTTTGTATTTATTTACTTTATGCTAGAATACAATTATTTCAAATGACCACTGTATCATGTTTTTGAGCAAGTATAGATAAGTATTCCGATTCCGATTGTTATCGCGAGTTCGCGAGCCTGTCTCGTTTCAAGGCGGAAGTGTGTGTACCTTTATCAGGAAAAAAAAATACTACTAATGTGCTTATCTACGGTCAAGCTTTATTTATGAATGGTGCAAATCTTTTTTGATCGGCGCGGCGGCGTTTCTGTGAGTTCACAAACAGGATTAAAGACAAAATTAATGGCAATAAAAAATAAATCATATAAAAATATGAAGCATGAAATTTTAGTCATTAAACATAAAACATAGTTCATATTATTAGCCCGTGCTCCAATGGGATGAGTTGTGTCCCAAATATAAAGGCAATTTGCTAAATAAATAGGCAAAGCTGTAGGTTATCATAGTAATTATATAATATGGCAAAATAAAGATTATATTTTATAAAATTCAATTTGTAACCTACCAAACCCATTTCGAAAAACTGGAAAAAAATAAGTTGTTTGCAGATTTTTTTGCTTTTAAAACTTCATCCTCCATTAGAGACCATTAATTTTGTTAATGGGGGACAAAACTGTTTAATTTGATGTTAAATATTGCATGATGTTAATTATCACCATTTCATTTTTTTTCGCTCATGCAAAATCCAAGTTAATATTTAAGTCTGCTCTTTTGATTGAATTAAATGAATCTTGCCTGATTCAATTCTCGGGCACATACAATTATTTATTTGAAAATTAATGCTATTATATATATAATAATCCCATTTATTAGAAATTTAACACCCCACATGAAAATCGAACAAAAAATTAGTTCCTTGAAAACTCCTTTCTCAATCTCACCTTTTTAAACTGATTAATACATATATCTTTGCCCATACACTTCAAGGGCACCTAAAATGGAGCATGTCATGTTTCATCCCACACTCTAACCCTTCATTTTACTTACAACTTACCCAAAGGTACCGCTGGAATGTAAGGTTTGACGACTGCGGGCGGTATTTTAGTGGCCAGTGGAGTTGCGGGGCCGTTGACGATGACTTGTCCGAGGTAGTTGAGGATTTTCTGCGCTCTGTTCTGTGAGGCTTTGAACATGAAGAGCTGTGGGTTTTCGTCGATGAAGTACGTGTCTAAGGCGCCTGTGGGGAAAAAGTTTACGATGTTTTATATTGAAGATACTACTGTATACACATGGAGTTTCGGTAAACTGTGTAAGGTCTCCTGAGATCTCTTATAAGACCTCTTAGCGCTCAAGCGTCACACGACTTCTCCAAGATAAAGCACTAGGCATTGTACTACATTCCTATGGAACTTTTATTCGATTTTTCATCTTGTATACTTCTACCTACAAATAGGGTGAGTACTGTGACCGACAGACAGACAACGCACACGCACAGCCTAAACCAGTGGACTTGAGGATTTGAAATTTTAAGAAAAAATCCATAAATACCCTAGAGGTGTACCGAGGAGAGATTCCATCCATGAAATTTAAAAAAAAACAATGTTCTAAAATCTAAATCATGCTTCTAAAAAGTTACCTTAATATGGTTAGGTTAATAATTTCTATAGACTAAATCTAAATTTAACAGACTTCCAGCTTAGATTTAAATGATCCCTATCACTTACCATTAAGGAACTTCTGGTTCTCAAGTACGTTGAGTAGGAAAGGAATGTTGGTCTTCACGCCTCGGATACGGAACTCGCGGAGCGCGCGGTTCATTTTAGCGGCCGATGACGGCAGGTCGTGGGCGTGCGAGATTACCTGTGTGTGGAGAGAATTTTTATAAGACTAAGGGCGGGTTGCTTCAAACCATCTGTATCCGTAAGTCAGTACGTAATCGTTAAGTCAGTATGAAATTGTCGTACAAGCCGCCATATTTGACGGTTACAGATACGTAACTGTAAGATGAAACAACATGGCCTAAAACAATTACTTATTAATAGGGGTGGGTTGTACAGTCAGGGAAAAGGGTCATTTAGCAGGTACCTACACTATCATTCATAATTGGTCGTATATTCAAACTTTGAAGCAAATCCGAATCCGAATTGCGAAGTTTGAATATCCAACCAATTATGAATGATAGTACCTACACTATCATTTACTACTTATCATTCTGCTAAACTTTAGCAGAATGATAAGTAGTACAGTCAGGGAAAGGAATCCTTTAGCAGCTAAAGGATCCCTTTCCCTGACTGTACAATACGCCAAATCTAACTTGCCTGATACCAGGCTCGTCAGAATTCCATGCATGTATGTATAGTCGTCTAAATAAGGGAAAAAATACGCAGAAACAGATACCTACTGTATTGGTATTTGGCTGCATTTTTTTATTAGAAATCCATAGCCAATTAACGAAAAGATAATGAAAAACTTTAAAAAATGGCCAAGTTGTAAGCGTTTATAAATTAGTTGCTAGAAAAAGATAGTATTACCACAGATAATATAATACTATACGTACAGATGCCTCATCTCATACAAAGAAATGTGACCGATTTAGCGCGGGCTATCTTCGGGCTATACATTTTTCCGTGCTTAAAGCATTATTCAAAATTTGAACAAATATTTTTCATGATGTATTTTTTTATGTTCTCAATTTTACACAAACTTCAATAACAAATTGATACATATAACGCCATCTATTATGAGTTATTTCAAATAATGTTACTTTGTTCCTGATGAGACCCCGTGGTATTACTAACATACTCCACAGTTCCAAGTACGATAGTCGTTTCGAGCGACATGGACGGAGAATTCCTCCTCGAAAATCTTCTAAAGTGTAGCTACAATTTTTTTTGTCCATTTTTTAAACACATATCTCGTTTTCTTTTATGCATTCTTTGAAATAAGGTAAAAGTCTTGTACATTTCATTAGTAGTCAAATACTTAGCCTAGGTATACGCAAGAATTTCAGAACAGTCAACTTAGATTAAACGCGTATTATACTCGTAGAATAATGATTTACTAGATAGATTTGAGTTCAATATCGAATAAAAATACATGTCGTTAACGTTAGCATTGTATTCCAGAATAAGAAGTATAGTTAAAAGTATACCTTGACAAGCAGCGAATCGTAGTACGGGGAGATGACGGCACCGGCGTATGTGGAAGCGGAGTCCAGACGAATACCCATACCCTCACCAGACCTGCGAGGAAATTGTACTTTATTGCAATACGTTAAGGTTCAAAATGTAACAACAATATTATTCTTTCACGACAGACTCTCACATTCAAATATCAACCTTAGATCAAAACAAATAAAGTTGAACTTACTTTAACACCTTAATTATTTCCTTGAACTCACACAATAAAATATAGCCCTTATTGTAGAAGACTTCAAGTTCAACTCACCTAAACACCTCAATTCTTCCGGTGCTAGGTTGGAAGTTGTTCGCAGGATCTTCAGTGGTTACACGGCACTGTATGGCATAGCCTTGTCTTTTCATATACCCACTCATTCAAATATAGATCTTATTACCCAAGAAATAAGATCCAACTCACCTAAACACTTCAATTCTGCCTGTGCTAGGTTGGAAGTTGTTCGCAGGATCTTCAGTGGTCACGCGGCACTGTATCGCCTAGTCTTGTCCTTTCATACACCCACTCATTCAAGTATAGACCTTATAGTACTATAGTACAAGACATAAAGTCCAACTTACCTAAACACTTCAATTCTTCCGGTACTAGGTTGGAAGTTGTTCGCAGGATCTTCAGTGGTCACACGGCACTGTATGGCATAGCCTTGTGCCTGGATCTTGTCTTGCGTTAGTCCTAACTCGGGGAGCGTCATTCCTTCTGCCACCCTGATCTGTGACTGTACCAGGTCGATGCCGGTCACTTCTTCTGTGATTGTGTGTTCTACTTGCAACCTGAGGGGGAATGACATAGTGATATTGGCAAATGAGTCATCGGAAAAAAGGTCACCTTTATGGCTGGCAATCACCAACAGCACGGCATCTATTTTGAATGTGATTGTAATAAGCATAGAACTTATATTTCGTTGATATCGTCACCAGACGAGCATATTGTGGGAAGCTTCGGAATGTTGTGGCACGTTGAAAATACGACCAAATATAAGTGCTGTGCGTATTACAATAAGATTCAAAATAATTCATCATAAAAAATCCTTTTGCCGCGCCATTATTCTGTGCGTGTCGTTAAAAACTATTTATACGAATATAAAAAGGCCAAATAAAAACGTTGAAAAAACGTTTAGTAAAAAAAAAAAGAAAAATGTTTGTGTTTTCTTCACAATAACAACCATTACCGACTGTTTAACGTGCTTTCCGAAGCCCGGTGTGTAAAGAATGGTCACCCATCCATGGACTGACCTCGACAAGCGCAGCTTAACTTCGCAAATAGATCCATCAACCCGTTGTTTACAAATTCTCTGTCTTAGCATCTATTTATCCAATGACATAGGTTCCCAACGGGGGCGGTACCGCCCCTAGTGGGCGCTAGAGCTTTTCGTGGGGGCGGTAGCGCGTCCAAAGGCAAATGGCGGGCGTTATGACAGTCAAGAAGGCAGTCGCGGCGAACCTTAACTAAATTAACAAATTGTTTAAACTTTACCAGCCTCAACCATCTCATTGATATTTATGTTTATTATCGAATTTGGTTTTTATTATATTTTTTACTAATTTTAATTAGTCGTCTTGTCATTGGCTTTGTGCAGTGCACCAGTACGGGGTGTTCCTGCTTTGTCTTTTGTCTTGCATTTGTTGGATAAGTTATAATTTTGTTAACAACACTTTTTTGTATGTTTAAATAAATTAATAATCACAACCCTCAGCCACGACCACGACCACGAGTAGCACGATGACAGAGAGAGAGAGAGAATTAATTTTTATTTTGTGATTATTATTAAATAGTAGACAGGCATATAAAATTGGTTTATAGTATTATGTAAGGGGGGCATTGATTTTTTTTTCTTGTAAACGGGGCGGAAGTCTATAAAAGGTTGGGAACCTATGGTCTAGTACATACCTAGCGTTGACCTCGATGAAGTAGAAGTTGCCCTTATCATCGAGCAGGAACTCGACGGTGCCGGCGTTCTCGTAGCCCACCGACCGCGCCAGGTGCACCGCGCAGTCCGTCATCTTGTTTCGCGTCTGAAAACATAATATTGACACTTATTTAAGATTTTTTTTTATAATAAATGCATTCAACGTAATGCTTGTATTCCCCGAAGGTGTTAGTTAGAGGTCTATATAATACAGTCAGTGCCCCACATTGTCTGACCCCTCTTAGAAATATGTAGTAAGATTCTAAGAGGGGTCAGACATTGTCGGGCACTGACTGTGCATCTATATTACGCTGTACTCCCATTAGAAATTTTAACAAGCCCTATTTAGAGTTTATTCAACCGATTTTGACTTCTATACCGTAGGCACAAAGATGACTTTAAAAGCAAAAACGTATTTGCAATATAGAGCGTTTCACATAAGAATTTCGTTAGGCGTTGGCTGCCCTAAATGTCAATATGTTACAACGTTTTTAACGGTGTTGGAAGTTTTCTTTCAGCACCAATCCTTTTTCACAACTTTTTAGTGTCCAACGCATTACTTCAATACATAAATCTACAAAAAACATAAACGGCCGTACCACAAAAAAATGAACATCTGTTCAACACACGTTCAACACGAATACTACCAAAAATAATGGGCAATTGTTTTAGCACTAACTTGTCTAAAACAAGTGTGTATTATTTTTGGTAGCATTCGCGTTTAACGTGTGTCTATCTTTTTTGTGGTAAGGCCGAAAACGTTCAGACCTATACAGGAGTGACAGACAGGGGAGCTAACATAGCGTCGAAGGGACTTTTTTTAGAACCGCTCTATACTCCTAACATTAGAAATTTTAACAAACCCTATTTACAGTTTATTCAAGCGATTTTGACTTCTATACCGTAGGCATAAAGAATATGACATTAAAAATAAAAACTTATTTGCAATACCAACTGTTTACTGCAGCCGTAATTTGTCATGTCAGCAACGCAATAGAAGTCAAAATCGGTTACAAAAACTGTAATTGGGGTGTGTGCCAATGTTATTATTTGCATAGCCTATGCCATTAACCGAATACTACAGATCCTGAGCTGAGAATGTCTTAATAAAAAAACCCAATTACTTTACACTGACTCGAGGGTCGAACCCAGGACTGGGGAACCACTAGATGACTAGACCAACGAGACAGCATTTTTGTTATTTTTAATAATATCACTAATACTATTTAGATGAATATACTTTACCGCAGGGTCCAATCCCGGCGCAGGGGCGATTTCTACAACTTTCTGGTGTCTCCTCTGTACCGAACAATCACGCTCGTATAGATGGACCACGTTACCAGCCTTGTCACCTGAAAACAAAAATTAAAAAGTCGTATTTTTGATCAGACGAAGTATACCTACTGACGTTTCAAAATATCACTTTACGAAACGTCTCTTTGTTATAGGGATCATAATGGCATGATTTTAGATTTCGAGACATCAGTTTAGTGTTTTTTCCTTCCTTGAATTAAAATACGATTTAAAATAGGTACTAACTACCTCGTCATCTTGGAAGACAGCACGATATGGAGAAGAGATAGGTATACATTATAATGAAATCGCGTATATTACTGATACACGAACACTTTGCAGCGTTCGTGGTCGCAGGACGACTGAGCGAGTCACCCACACCACAAACGCTGCAAAGTGTATATGTCGCAGGTTTTTCATAAAATTAGTTTTTTTATCAAAATCCTAAAAACCAAATTTTATGAAAAACCTGCGACATATACAAGGTGGCAGGTTAGACAGTGGAAATATTTTAAGGGGTTATTGTACTCATCATTATGAACAACTTTTACTATGGGACCAACCCTGAAATCGCGAAAAAAAAAAACAGCTGTTCCATACATTTCGTTGAGTTATGTGAACATAAATGTATGGAACAGCTGATTTTCTTTCGCGATTTCAGGGTTGGTGCCATAGTAAAAGTTGTTCATAATGATGAGTACAATGACCCCTTAAAATAATTCCACTGTTTAACCTGCCACCCTGTACATAACAACCCTTCTTCGTGTCTCAAATGTGAGTCGATCTGATTTACATAAATGTTTCAAGCGTTTCACGTCGCAATAATATGCTGTGCTTAGTAAGTTTTATGCTGAAAAGCATTTTTTCAAAACAAACTTTATAATGACCACTTCCCAGCTCCAGCATGAGACCCTGGACATCATCTAGGTCTATAGTACTTGTCAAGACAAATCTAACGAGCCCAAATACGATGGAGCTATGATGGGTACTTGAAGAGTTCCTATGAGCACCTTCCGGCTCGATCATGACACCCTGGACATCATCTAGATTTATAGTAGTTGTCAAGACAAATCCAACAAACCCAAACACGACAGAGTTATGATGGGTACTTGATGATTTCCTATGGCCACCTTCCGGCTTCATCATGAGACCCTGGACATCATCTAGGACTAAAGTAGTTGTCAAGACGATTCCGACGAGTCCAAACACGGCAGAGTTATGATGGGTACTTGATGATTTCCTATAACCACCTTCCGGCTCCATCATGAGACCCTGAACATCATCTACGTCTACAGTATTTGTCAAGACAAATCCAACGAGCCCTAACACGACTGAGTTATGTTGAGAAATTAAGGAGTTCCTATGGCCACCTCCCGACTCCATCATGAGATCACCTCCATGGTACCATATTATTGCATTGTCACGGAGGTTACATATGTGTTCCAAATTTCAGCTCAATCGCTTGGTCTAAAACTGGTCTAAAATTCTGTTGCAAGATTTGGGGACATACTAACAGAGCAAGTTAAATAAAAGCTTGTAAAAGGTAGGTTTGTCCTCACCCAGCAGCTGCACTTCAATATGTCTTGGCCTCTCTATGAACCGCTCTATGAACATGGAGCCGTTGCCGAACGCCCCCAGCGCTTCGGAGGACGCTCGCTCGAAGGCCGACGTTACTTCGCTCATCTCTTTCACAACGCGCATGCCTCTGCCGCCTCCGCCGAATGCGGCCTGGAAGGTAATTTAAATGTGTCTTTAAATAGGTTATTGATATACGGTGAGGTGGGGTAAGCCTAACACCGGGGCAAGACTAACACTGTCTAATAACTCGCCAAGTATAGCATATACGGTATACGAATCGGTAAAGCAGTACAGTCGTAAAGGTTCTGAACTAAAACACATAGATGTCGCTAATGCAAGTAAATATGGCTAAAAAGCCATCAAAAAATGACAGTTGTAAAAAAAAAAATTTTCACTCACACACGTCGGGTCAAGTCGGGTGTGAGTAAAGACAGCAATAACGTGCGAGTGAGAGGGAATAACTAGTGCCGCCATTTTATATTCGCTTCTATAAATTGGCGCGGGTTATACTTGGAATTGTGGAATACCTTGAATATGACAGGTAGACCATGTTGTTCGCAGAATTCCAACGCTTCTTCCTTAGTGGTGATCGGACCATCGGTACCCGGAACGATTGGCACCTCTGGAAAAAAAAATATTTTTTATAGGATACCGAATATTGCGGTTTTTGGGCTATCAGACGAAAATAGGATATCAGGGAGTGGTGTGGTTGGCTATTGCTTCGCTTTGAATAATTGACTTTACAGGGTTCGTTTCGACATCTATCAATGACTTACTGGCGTCAATGGCAGCTTTTCTGGCGGCGACTTTGTCACCCATCTGCTGCACCACGGAGGGCGAGGGGCCGATGAACCGGAGTCCAGCATTGAGGATCGCTTGTGCGAAGTCTGCTCTATAATTCAGAAAAGGTATTTTGGAATGTTCTGAAACTTAATCCAACAGTAGCACCAACTTCTGGGGCTCTTTTTCAAGACGGCACTTTATTAGGCATATTTGATCAAATATTCGCGTTATTTATCTAATGAAAAATAAACTTTATTTTAATAAAAAATGGGTATACTTTGTATCAGCCAAATAACGCGAATATTTGGTCAAACAAGTCAAGTGAAATGCCAATATTAGATGTGAGATATTAAAGTAAGATGGTGGTCATGCTGGATGGTACCTAAGTATTATGGTAAATTACCGGAATAACTATATCAGACTTTAAGTTCGCTATAACATCTGCAAACTCCTCGCGTTGTTTAGGTATTGACCTAAACAACGCGAGGAGTTTGCAGATGTTATAGCTATATAGATGGTCCGTCCGACACGACGCGTTCATAAGGATTGCCTTATGAACGCGTCGTGTCGGACGGACCACATTCGCTTCCTATTGGACGTTTTGCGGGACACTCAATGACAAACATTTTTGACCAATAAATTCATCCGAAATGCTTGGATTAGGGTAATGAAAATACCAAAGAGAAATGTTCTTTACCTCTCAGACAAAAGTCCATAACCGGGATGCACAGCGTCAACGTCATTCTCCTTGGCGACCCTGATGATTTCCGGGATGCTGAGGTAGGCTTCTACGGGCGGTAGACCCTTACCGACTATGTATGACTCGTCGGCTTTTTGTCTGCAAGAAAAAAATAGTACTTAATTTATTTTGAAGGTCGAATTGCAGTCGCTCCATGTAAAGAATAAGAAAGAAAATGCATTTGAAAAATGCATTGCACAAAAATAAAAAAATAACAAAGGTAAGGGAAAAAAGTTTAAGGAAAATATGCGACACATCCGCGCAAAACTGCCATCGCTCAGCATGATGCTGTGACCCATGCATGGAGCAGAGCCACAGCGCTGGTTTTCAGCGACAGCAAATTTATGTTTAGCCGCATCTTAGATGGTCACTCATTTCCCGAGCATTTACATAATGTAACCATGCAAAATTCGATGTTGAGTATTACATCACAGCTCAATGTGCTAACCTAGGAGCATTCGCTTTTGTAACCGCGCAAAGCGTCGTACGAACTGAGAACGTTACAAACTGCGAAAATTGGTGTTACAAGTGTGCGCTCTGTAATGCTCGCCTGGGCGCATTCACTAATATAATGCTCGAATCTGAACTGTTACATTACACGTGAATGTCGAGGACATTCACGTGTAATGTGAGTGACCAGCTTTAGACTGGATGACATTTATTATGATGAAGATGGAGTTTCTTGCCAGTTCTCCATCAGCAAGAACTTCTGCAAGAAATGTCTGACAGTAACTTGCTACGCAGTTTAGCCATGTTTTATTCTACGCCAATTAAAAATTATAATTATGCGACTCATCTAACAGTTAAATGAAATTCTTTATGAATATAAAATAGAGTTCTAATTAATTAATTTAATAACAGTTTTACTCAATGAAAATGCCGTAAAGCGTACGGTAACAACCTACTCGCATTAATTAACAAATTCTATGAATAAAAGTCTCATACCTACAAAGAAATATAAATTACAGGACACAACGTAGGATATCTATTGCATTAGTCATTGGAAAATGTTTCCGTACCTAGTTGTTTACGATTTGGTCTAAGACACGTTTGTTGTAAAGCCTAATGTCTATTTGGTTGCCGAATCGAATTGCATTAATTTGCCTTTCCTACATTGAACTGCCGAGCTGAATAAACTGGTACACTTACCGGCAAAAAACTTGAACATTGACCTTAACTGCGCAATAGTCGGTTTCGTCCTACGAGACGCGCTCATAAACCTACGGGACCTCCTGGACTTCTGACAGGAGCTGAGCTGGTACGCGTGACCACGAATTCGTTCCTGCGGTCACACACGCACAATTTAATGGTCCAATTAAAAGGCTATGTACGGAAAACAGGTGGTATACTAATAATCTAGTCGATTTTGTGCATTCTGACCCTTATTGCATGTTAACGTACGTGGGCACTTTCCCATACTACGCTGCAAATGTTCAAGTTATTTGCCGAGTTCTATAGCGCCTTAACTGAATCCACATTACCTGTGCATCTGCAGCTTGTCCTGTTCGCTGTAAATAGCGACGGAGCGGATGCCCAGCTCTGTACATGCTCGGAACACTCGGATGGCGATCTCTCCTCTGTTCGCCACCAGGACGCTTCTGATTGGCTTGTATTCCACATTCTTCGCGTCCTGGAATAAGGAGACATTGATCATGGATTATGATTGGTCAAGATAGCAAATGCTTGTATGATATTTGATGAAAGTTGAAACGAAGGGACGTATTCCTAACAAAGCGATCTCCTAGTAACAGTAGACGCTCTCTATTGGTCTGTTAGTTGTTGAGGGATAAGCCAGTTTTGTCTTTTTCCTCCATGCTCCATTACTTGAACTTTCCATAGCTTCGCAATATTCCCATACATAATCAGCCTATAATAATGTCCCACTGTTGGGACTTAGGTCTACTCTCTGTGAGGGGAAGTGGGCAGCATGGGTTGATGAATGTCACATGTCATCGAATTTTTGGTTCTAGGACATGACGGTTTCCTTCCCCGTTTTAGAGCATTAATGATGATACTAATTGCACAAAGTGTGTGCTCTAGAACTCACGACCTAATCATAATCGGGGCCTTTACCACCCTGGGCCAATACTGCTTTAATAGTCCTATAACTGCATCTAGTAGTCGCAGCAGGTAGTACCTAGTTATTCTAAGGATTTTCTTCATCAGTGGACTTTAACAAGCTTATTATGATAACCACAAATGCATTTAGAATGAATAGTTGATTGTTTATTCCGACGCTAAATATCCAGATGTTTCTTTGTTAGAGGACGGATGTTTTGGAGCTAACCGAGCTATGTCTGTAGGTATTGATCTTTTGCGTCAAGCGGAGTTGCTTATGAAACTGATGTTGGAGTAATTTATGTTAGAGGAATATCTAAGATACGAAATCACGGCCGAGATTGGGGCATACAGGTACAATACAATACAGGTACTCTGTGAATTGTCGTTATATCAACTTTTAATATTGATCAATAAACTTAACTTATGTTGACGAGTGCCGAATCAAAGTCAACTATTAATCAAAAGTTAAACAGTTCCGAGATCGAAGTGCAATCAACAATCAAATGGACAGTTGATGCAACGTAATGGTAAGTGGGTTACATTTATTACATAAACGATAGAACGAGACTTCCCTCATGTCGAGATGAGATTGAACTACTTAGTTGAAGAAGAGTAACCATGGAGTTTCTTGTCCGTTCTTCTCCATAAGGAATCTACATTTTGGAACATTGAACTAGCTTCAACTAACGAACAAACTGACTGACAACTATTGCTTGACAATTCAAAAGTGCTTGTGAATGGTCTAATTGAAATAAGTGTTCTGCTTTTCGGGTATTCCACGAAGCACACCCAAACGAAGCACACCCAGACGAAGCACACCTAAAGTATGGTGTAATTTGGTGTAATTCGTCTGGGTGTGCTTCGTTTGGGTGTGCTTCATGGAATACCTCCTGCTTTTGACTTTGAGATACGCAATAATAGTTCATGCCTCAGATCATAGAAACAAGGAGATGTGCCAAGGCGCTATCGAGCTTGATGCCTGATCTTGAGCAAATTGCTCATATTAAAAACGTACGCGCTGGCGACGAACCGAACACGATCGATGGTATAAATACAGTGTTTTAGTTTAGTGCTAGTGTTGAGTGACGATTAACAGTGTTAGATTAAGGGTGTGCGGAATGTTCAATGCGTGGGAGATCTTTTTATTCACAAGGAGCGCTTAATTATGCGCGTAATTGTGTCGAAAAATGTACTAAAAGTGGCATCAGTTGTTCCCGTACTAATTTGCTATGATGGTCCTTGTTTCTATGATCTGAGGTTCATGCCGTGGTAAAAAGATTGGCCAGTCACCAGGTTAGTTGCGGTGCTTACTGCTATAAGTGCACCAGATGGTCATTTACAAGACCTGACCACGATCACGCCCTTGCGTGGTTAGGTACAGGCAGGGGAGCTGGGGGGAGTGCCTTCTCTGCAGTGCGGTAGTCGTGCGGCTGAAATCAGCTGTTCCATACATTTTGTTGAGTTATGTGAACATAAATGTATGGAGCAGCTGATTTTTATTTCTCGATTTCAGTGTTGGTCCAGTACAAAGACCCCTTTTCGTATTTCCACTGTCTAACCTGTCACCCTGTATAACTATAATATTAAAATATTACACAGTCGCTTCTCTGATTTAAAAAAAAAAAGTTATCTTGTTTCGTAATAATCACAATCAACATGACTTGTGAAATAAGCAATTCTTATCAAAATCTAAATACAAAAAAATGGCATTTACGAGTGTTGTAATCATGGTTGTAAGTTTAACCGCAGATAAAGATATAAGTGCAATAAACTTTACGCTTCACTGCTTTTGATAACGATAAAACAAGTGGAACAGTGAATTATTGCCATGGTGGCCGTGGAATTACAAGTACAGACGCCTGCATTAATTGGGTTCTAACCACGCAACAAACTTTGGCAAAGGGGGCACGGGAACCGCTGTAGCCACTTTTGAAGCAGCGTGCACACGAGCGTGCATCACAACTGCAAACAGGAGCGTTTGCAGTTGTGATGCACGCAAATACATAATATACTTGAAGGAAAAGTAGATGGCAGTTATAAGAAAGAAGTAGACTAAAGAAAAGATGATGGATTGTGTGAAAGAAGTTATGGCTTGTAAGGAAGTGAAAACCGAGATGACGGCTGGTAAATAGGTAGGTATGGAAAACGCCGCAAAATAAATTACGGTAAGGACAGGAGATGACGAGATGTTTCCAGATTTCCCAGGAAGAACGTTAATGAATTAAAAATAATCGATCTTGAAAAAGAATATGAGTACAACCAAAGAACGCAAAGTATGGGCCACGAGTTACAATCAATGGGAATTCTGGTCATTAGCATGTCAGTAGAGAGCTGCACAAGGTACTATAATCGGTCCCATAATGACAAGACAAGGGATAGAGTTCAACGGCCGATAGATTTACATAACGTAATGTTTCAGAATGATTGATTAATAAGCTGCAAGCGTGATTGATTGCAGCACGCAAAAAATGTAATTAATTAATATAATGTGCCTACAAAACAATCAAATGATATATAGGTATCATAAATGGCTGTAACATTTTTGAGATGCGGCACATCTCGTCAGTTCCGGTTCAATAATTATTGAGATTACAGCACTACACGTAATGAACACTTACAAAGTAAAATTGACGGATCTTATTTAAGATACCTAACGATAAGATACTTGTATCTAGTTATCTTAAACAATTGTTAGGAACATAATAATGTCTATTTTATTAGAATTTTCATTAAAGTTGAGGGGCCAAGCATCCTAGTTTTAATGATTTTTAATGGTCTAATCTAAAATAATTTAGGTTAAAACGACAGACAATAATATGAAGTATACCTACTTCGGTGAACCATTCATTAATTTCTATGGGAAAGACGTCATCATTGAATCTGGCATTAAACAGCCACATGTATGGCACATGCTATTGCTCGTATTCTACATAGGTACCTATCTAATTTAATTGTTAAGTATTTTTTGGATAAACTGGGCAGTGGAACTCGGAACGCGGGGACCGAGTGTTGGTGCTCAACTTGGGGGCATACCTATCTATATCCAGCAGTTGATTGATTGGACTGCGTTTCAAAACTTTCAGTAAACAACGATTTCAAACCTGAGGTTTAGTGAATTCGTAAACTGGAGTTCAGTCTTTTGATTTACTGATTTGTGAATTATTGCCGCGCCAAGGGTGTTATTTCAATATTGCCTTTAGATATCATTATCTGTTTTAACATGTTGTCTTATTGATATGATTCCTATCAGCAGATGTTTATTAGTTCACACTCTCAGATCATAGAAACAAGGAGATGTGACAAGGCGCTATCGAGCTTGATGCCTGATCTTGAGCAAATTGCTCATATTAAAAACGTACGCGCTGGCGACGAACCGAACACGATCGATGGTATAAATACAGTGTTTTAGTTTAGTGCTAGTGTTGAGTGACGATTAACAGTGTTAGATTGAGGGTGTGCGGAATGTTCAATGCGTGGGAGATCTTTTTATTCACAAGGTTATGCGCGTAATTGTGTCGAAAAATGTACTAAAAGTGGCATCAGTTGTTCCTGTACTAATTTGCTATGATGGCATATCTCCTTGTTTCTATGATCTGAGTTCACACTGTTTCAAGTTTGGCTTACATTACATCATAAAACTGGACGTGACATGACACCATGGATTAAATATGAACCCGTCAAAGAAACTGAAGATATCCATAAAAATAAATAATGACTACATAAATCTATAGTTTTCCTTCTAGTCTGCGATATACAAATCTTTAAGTAAGTAGATAGGTATGCTCTCATCGATGACCAGTGTAAAGGTCATATCATTGTAGACCTCATCTATCGCTTTCCATCAGGCAAGTTCCAGTTCTAGAGCTGACCCATTTATTTTTAAAAAGAAGGTAGAGTGACTATTTATATTCTGATTTTATTTAGTGTAGAGCATATGAAATTCATGGAGTAGTTAGGGACATTAATTAATTATGTGTGCACAGTTGCACACTGTACCTACATAGAAATTGAAAATTTTTTCATTGTTTATAATGTTACGCTTATTTATGTAGTAGGTACCTATGTTGTATTGATTGTATATCTATCCTTTCCTTATACCATACGTAAACAAATACGAATCAGCATCTATGTAGGTAAGTAGGTTAGAACATGTTCCTCAATCCTCAATGCACTATTAGCTAAGTATGATATGCTATGTAATGATACTGAAATTGAAGGCGAGTGACCCTTTGAAGACGAAAAAAATGGGGAATCAAAGTAAAAAAAAACCGGCCAAGTGCGAGTCGTACTCGCGCACCGAGGGTTCCGTATCATTTTTGGACGTATAAAGTGAGAAAAACAGGACCGCATAACTAAGTTTGTTTGTGAAGGAAATTTGATGATTTTGAAAAAACTGTACTAGTCAGGAACATCGTTTTATTTTTGATGCAATATTTGGATCAATTCCTATCAACTCTAATTATTTCAGATTTTTCGCTTCGCAAACTTCGGAGATAAGGTGGGGGAATGGTATTTTTTCGGACATTTTTCATCGTCGAGTCGAATACTATGAGACATAAAATTAAATAAAAATAGATTTTGAGATATGCAGATCAAGCCCTTTCATATGATATGTCACATGACCTGGTAACCCCACTTCGAAATTTTGGACCCCCACTCCGGCCCCTTTTGCAATGAATATAAAAATATTTTTTGACTTTTTTAATTTGCAATAAAGTTGGACAAGCGTTCTTTATAACTGTACTAAATTTCAAGTCGATAGCATTAGTAGTTGCTGAAATAAGCAGGTGTGACAGACAGACAGACAGACAGACGAAGTCGCACCATAAGGGTTCCTTTTTTATCATTTTGGTACGGAACCCTAAAAAACAAGCGAACATCAAAAGTACTACAACAACTGGATAAAGAAGTAGGTACCTAATACCTATTGATACAGTAACTTCTTTTTCTAAGCCCAGCTGGCTCAGTCACACAAACTTATGAGACAGTAAGGAAAGGACACAGTCTAGCTATTATAAAAACGGTCGTATACCTTACTTTAGTAAGGAGTATACCTTACTTTAGAGTCGATCAATGCGAGGGTTTTCGCAGGTCAATCGCGGGTTATGACCGTTGCAGTGGAGCATAAGTCCTCAATTAGCATACATGCAATCCAGGATATTGACACAGCTATTTAGATAAGTACACGTATGTCATAAATGACATTAATTCTCAAGTCCTTCCCAATGTATGGGCGATGAACCACAAGGTCTACTTTGCACTGTGGTAATGCCCTAGCCCCCAAGTCTTAGTTCGTCGTATTTGGCCATACTATGATATTTTATTGTCACATTCAAGTGCTGATGTGAGACAGAAGTGCAGCTATACAAGACCAAAAGGAACAATGCCTTAAACAGATTGAACGTTTTGGATAATTCTTAAATCTGTGTTTTGGATGTTTCCCAAACAAACAAACACATATACAAAATCCTTTTGATATTTATATGATGAATATGATAATGCATAAGCCGTGTAATTTTCACGATAAGATAAAAGAAGCGTGTATTATATTGACACAAAACAACACAAAACAACATCGGAATCTAATGAATCTTGCTCAACAAAGGACGAAGGCTGGACTTAGGTACGCGGAATGAGAACTTATCGGATTTAAGTGATAAAATTAAGATTTAACTTAATTCTAGTGACTGATAGTTCATGATCCTTTACACGACAAATTATAATATTTTGAAATCCTCTAAGTAGTTCTTTTGCAAAATGCCTGTCTTTGCCAAACTTGGAGGTCATATAGTACTTATTCCTAATTTTAATCTTGGAGGTATAACTCGGAGGAGGCAAAGAGGGACTGCTAAAAAAGATAAACACCACAAATTATATTGCGATATTTATACGAAGCATTTAATGATCAACAATAATTATTATTTTTTATCCGTCGAGGATTCTGAAATGAAACCGCATTGACCGCAAGAGCTACGAAGCCACAGACAGAAACACAGAGACAGGCGTCGGGGGTTAAAAAATAGTTTACAAAAATAAGGCTAAGGCTTGTAGCTGTTTATATACATAAATGTTTAATGCCCAAGCGTATTGATAAGATATTTTTATTGTTTACTATGGTCTGCTGCGATGACTTATATTATTAAAATTTGAACTTTGATAAGATAACGCGCACGAAGCACAAGAAAAAAATAATCATGTATTGAGGAGTTAGGTAGGTATCTAAAGCCGGGTCCAGGTGTAATGTAACACGAATTCTACGTGTGGACAGCACTACGAGCGTTACATGTAACGCTCGCTCCGGCGCTCGGCTCGGGCTGATCCATCGGCTGTCGGTTTTTTTCGCGAAAACAAAGGCGTTCGCAGTGCTATTGAAATAGATTCGCGTACACAATTCGCTTTGAGTTCGTGTGCCGTCCACACTGTTGACGCTAAATTACAAGTAATCTTACATTACACAATACCTACACCCGTCTGGACCCGGCATAAAATAGGAGCGTGTATCATGTTGTGTTATCTATTGATTCATTATTTGAAGGGCCTTGAGTAGGGAATATCTTCAGATAGGTGTCAAGCTCAAAGGCCACGGTTACTTTACAATTATATTAATATCTTCATCAAAATAGCCTCCACGATCCGCAGCCACCCTGCTGGCGATATTTTTAATTTTTATCACAGCTGGAGCCCATACGAGAGAAGAACATTATTTTGGATTATAACGGTAGCTAGCAGAATACTTGCGCGAAAACTACTTGCGCCGTTTGCGTAAAAGGCCATTTCCGCGAATGACCGTTTTGCGCGAAAAGACACTTGTGTGAAGAGTCTCAGGCAGGAAATACACTAGGGTGGCTGGCTTCAAAGCAAAAAGAAGGAAAACGAAATACCTACTTATCTACAGTTGCAAGACCACTTAGGTTAGAATGGTGACCACACAACCACGAAGTCACGAGCCGAGTGAGCGATGCGAGCGGTACCATGTTAGCGGCCGGGCGGCCCTTCTTGGAAATTGCTTTTCTCGATAATAGCTTTTCGCGCAAACGTCTATAAGTATAATTATTTAAAAAACAAACTCACCGAAGAGGCGGTACGTCCTTTTGCGGAACTCCATGCTTGAAATTGTGAAGCAGTCGCTCTCAGAGCGAAACGTGCTTTTAAAATCTGCATATTTACACTTATAATAAAACTTCCTATCGAATAAAATAAGTACAATCTTAAACTACTTTAATAACACAGTGGTTTATTTCATTTTTCTTTTTTTTTTTAAAAAAAAGGGAATATATTGACTAGATTTTTTATTTCGTTTCGAGTCGTGCCTTCGGCGTGTTTCGGTTCGGAATCTGGAACAAGAGAGAAACAAATTAGATTTAACGAAGCACAGTATAGTTAGTAATTTTCATCTATCATTCAGTCTAAAATTAATGTTAAGAGCCATTTTACATTTTGTCACCTCTCTCGCTCGCACAGCTTGTTTTTAAGAATATTAAATGAAAAGATGCATTTTAGAAAATTGTTATTCATTAATGTTTTACAAAATAATATTAACTTTAATATTAAAAACTCAAATTGAATTATTAAAAACTTATGAGTTGAAATTATCTCAAAAACGAAATTGATTAGATTACACAGTAGAAATGAGTTTTTAATATTTACCTGTTAAATTAATATTATATATATTATAATAAGAACATTAATGAATAACATTTTTCAAAAATGCATCTTTTCATTTAACATTCTTAAAAATATGGTTTTGTGCGAGCGAGACAGGTGACAAAACGTGAAATGGCTCTTAATCATAACATTTTATCGAAATATCTACAACTTCTATTTGTTTTATTAGGTTGGAAAACATTATCGGCCTTACCACAAAAAAAATAGACACACGTTAAACGCGAATGCTACCAAAAATAATACACACTTGTTTTAGACAAGTTAGTGCTAAAACAATTGCCTATTATTTTTGGTAGCATTCGTGTTGAACGTGTGTTGAACAGATGTTTATTTTTTTGTGGTACGGCCGTATATGATTAGCAGATACACGAGCATCCTCCTGAGGTCAGAAACAATAGTTTTTATTTTATGGCATTGATGGGTTAATAGCCATGACTATGACTTTTGACAAAATACATTTTTGCTGTCTAAATTGGCCATTTTAGATAATATCGCACAGAGTACCTACAAGGCATAAAAAAGACATAGATAATCTTGTATGATCGCTTTTTAGATTCGAGATTGGTTGGTCTTCGTAGACAGCATGGCGTAGCGACGTATATATTAACAGAAATAAATATAGGCGCATATTACATATTATTTCTGTTTAGATACTGCACTGCACAAATAGCAATGTCAACTTGTTCAACAAGAGTTAATTGGCTTCAAACGCTATAAATTTACACAGAGACGCGTGTACAATGATGCATTTATTTAAGTAGGTAGGTACTGTTTATACATTTAAAAAAATATGTAAATCACCCACGTTAGTGCCTTACATAGAAACAGTCGTACTTTTTTCTTTTTAGTTATCCTGGCCATGAGCAAAGTCATGCGCTCTTGTGACTAAATTTTAGAATAATCAAACTTTGGCTATTTTTGTCTATTCTTTATTTTTTTCTTTTTCTACGAGAGGTTGTCCTCTAGTGTAATTGAATACATTGTGCGTCGTATTATCTGCCTGCAGCTTATCTAAATCTATCTCGTTTTTTGCATCACAGATCAATACTGTTATGCTTTATTTGCATTTACCATGAGTTTTCCAATTTGGCTCGTTCAACTGACCTTGCCTGACGTTCGGAATTAATTTGGGATTTTAGAAAAAAACGGTTTTTATCCTACTTGACGAGATAACTGGTTTATTGATCCTCATAAACATAAAAGGAATATTAAAATATTCATATTGTTACTTATAGCGGAGTCTTTCGATTCGTTTTTATGTGATTGAGTGGCAAACAAACAGGTGTTCCACCTGATGGTAAGCAAGCCACTGCCACCTATGGACATCTGCAATGTCAGAGCATCGCAGTTGTGTTGTCCACCCAAGAGACAATGATGAAAAGTTGGTATAATTTGTGCTGATGTGCTTGTAATGCTGCCGATACCCATGCCCTTTAAAGCAGAACATAGCACTTAATGCTGCTTAGTGGCAGAAATATTTATAGATGGTGGTAGTCATTTCCTGGGGGAGCTCTTTCACAGAGCTACTAGTGTGTGTAAAAACGCTCATAACTCATATAATACGCTCATAACTTTTACACCAGAAGATTCGTTCCCCTAATTTATATTCAGTTAACAAGCCAAATTAGATGCAGTCAACCGAACATTCTTTCTCACTTGAATCACTCGGGTGTCGAATATGAAGTTCAGTGACTCTGGTTCACGAATCACGCGCATTTTATTTATTCTAATAAAAATATATTTTTAAGTTAACCGCTCAAAATCTGCAATAATTAAGTTAACACATTGCTTAGTTCCGTCTATTGGTGACACAAATGACCGAAACGACCTGAATGACATTGCGATGTGTAAATCACCGTTGGATAACGTTCTGCTAAGTTTATTTTATTCTATTATAAACAAGTTGATCGGGGGATACGGGGATTTTCTCAGAAAATTCCCGTATCCCGTTTAATTCTTACGAATGAGGTACTTATTGCAATAAGTGAAAGCCATTAATCAACAGTAGATGACCTGCACAATCTATTAAATATTACTGAGTAGGTACCTATAAGGTTTTTATCAGGCGACACAGATATACGTACACGTACCTACATAACTATGCAGATAAAAAAAATACGCAAACAAATAGTAATGCTAAGGTGCATGAACTTATCGAATTCTACATAGATATGATAACAGACTGCTAAAAATATTAGCACCGAAAAACATTACGAGCGTGTCGATAATTAAAGAAAATTTTCAATAATTACAGCTAAGTTTGAAAACCTACTACCTACCTAATATGAATAGGTATGACACACAAAAAAATCAAAAAAATAATATTGATTTCGAATTTAACATCCATGGTAGGATTGGTAGGTTAGTGAAAAAGTTCGTGATGCATCTACGGACAGGAAAGCAGTAGGTACCTAGGTACTATCTATCTGCTATGCATGCTACAAAGCAACAAGACCGATTGCATAAAAGACGGGGCAGCCCCATCAACTCCTGAAGCCTATTTTCTTGTAGGTAGGTAAGTATATTGTTAGTATCTTTTTTCTCTACTCTTTAAAAAAATCAAAACATTCGAACGTTGCAATAAATGTTAAAATGTTAGATACCTACTATAAATAGCAGCAGCTCTTGTTCTTGCAATGTAAAAGTCAATGAGTGAAAGAGGTTATCACGGTACCCATTACATAGCTACTTGGATTATTATGCAGTTGCGATCTTCGACCTTATAGCGTGACTACTGGATAGAGTAGCGCTTTACTGACGTATCTACTTAGGCAAATCATGCACTATGCAGCTAGAACCATGAACATGATTGCTGGCTGCATGCGATGTTTGAATATAGGATGCCGCAGGGAACTAGTGTTGGTCCACTGACCGTTTTCACCGAATATATTTTTTTAGGTTTTTTAGAGAACCACTGGGAACAATTAAGCCATCAAGTATACCGTATGTATAATTGTATCTCTATACTTCTATATGTATGTACATGACACACACCTATGGTCGTGCTGATTACAGCCATGACCAGCCATTGGCCATGACCACAGGACATAAGTAGAATACATTTACCCCAAGTGTAGAACGAACGACATTTTACATTAGTAGGTACTAAATAATGAACTGAATACGTTGAACGAAACGTAATGGAAATTGAGCAGTTTACGTCTAATGGAGGAAAAAAAAATGACCTTCAATATGAATATTATTCAGTACCTAGGTAACAACACGGACATTTAGTCAAGTGTTGAACAATGGTTGAATGAAGAAGTAGGTAACGGAGACGACTCGACAGAAAATGAGAAAAAATTAAAACGTATCTACTATCAAAGTGTTTCTATGCAACAAAGTATTTCTAGGAAACCAAAAGATCATTGATCACAATGTGGGACGGTTAATTTTAAAAACGTTTTTTGCTCGTCTGACTTTTCGCGCCACAAAGTACCTACCTAGTAATAGATTTTAAAATTTTTCACAACTTTAGCGTCCTCGAGCTTCGAGTTCAAGATTTTGGCGCCTTTTTTTATTTTGACAGTTGTGATGAGGTGGCACCATAAAAATCGGAACTAACCAGTAACCATAGAGGTTTTACATAACAATGCTTAGTACGCTATGTATTTGAGTCACGTTTTAGTTCGTTTTGTATGTGCGCATAATTATGTACCTAAATACACGACTTGTGCCAAGTGAGAAAACTATTATTTGATCATCAAAGGATCATGTAGGTACATCATCTTTATGTGCATCAAGCATTCCTTATATTTATGACATGAACTCTTTTTACTGTACAGTGTACTGCCAATCTGTTTGAACTGCTGATTTCATAAAAACAGAACTGATCTTGTCTGGCGTTGAAGACCATGGTAAAAGCAACGGCAGGAGACTATTATACTGTATACTAGCTACTAACTTATTCGACACAAGATCTACTGTTTACTAACTAGACTCTGAGCAAACTTAACATGATTGTATTACATTACTTAGATACATTTTTCTTTGCCTTGCCACGATCCACTAGTGACTAGATTATCAGCCGCGATCGACCCACCAGCCATGAGCTACCCCTGCTGTAGGTATAGATACCTACCCTACAGTTTATAGAGAATTTTTATGTTTTGGTTTAGGTACGAATGACAAAATGAACTTTGCAGCGTGTCCAAGGGTAACTGATTAAGTTTTTATTATGTCAGGATAAAGGCTGATATTACATCGATAAGTGTGACATAGGTACTTTTTGCTATCGGCTTTAGGTACTTGCAATTTATGGGTACTTAAAGTGAAATCAGGTACGACTTGATAGTGCGTATTATAGGTAGTTGCGTCACATTAGTTTATGACGTAGCGTATCAAGATACGCTTTCATTTTTTTTTTCACATAATAGTATGTAAATTATGTGACCAAACTGATATTCGACAGGTTTTTTCCACACCCTATAATCCATGATGGATTAAAAAAAAAAAAAAACTTAGTCGCCCGTCTGACGCCCGATCATGTTTCATCCATGAAACAGATCAAAATAATAGAGGTTCTTGATTTTAACTAAATTTTGGACACGGTTCTTTATTAACCTGTCATTGTTAGGTACGCTTCACGCTTTCAAAACAGCCTCAAATCTTGCAGCGGGACTAGGGAATGCAATCTCGCGAGATTTCTGACCGAGCCGAGATCTTGCAAGATCATAAAACCAGTGTCGCGAGATTGGGTATTTTTTATTGAAAACGTATGCAAATAATATTCATTCCATTTACTGATTATCGACATGTAAGATAAAAATAGAAAATGCATGTAATCTGACATATTTATATCCGTTTTATTTCAAAACTAGCTGACCCGCACGGGCTTCGCATGGGTAAAGTTACCCTACGCCTACCCTACACCTACCCTACACCTACCCTACATCTACCCTAAACCTACCCTACGCCTACCCTATGCCTACCCTACGCTACCCTACGCCTACCCTACGCCTACCTTATGCCTACCCTACGCCTACCCTACGCCTACCCTACGCCTACCCAACGCCTACCCTACGCCTACCCAACGCCTACCCTACGCCTACGCTACACCTACCCTACACCCCAAATCTCAAAACTAAGTTTCAAGCTTCTAGCTTTAAAAATTACGTAACTTCCACACAAACTGTCATGCCCCATTTCAACCCTTTACAGCCCTTTATTCGCATTAAAAAGTAGCCTATGTCCTTTCTCAGGCTCCAGACTATCTCTGTACCGAATTTCATTTGAATCGGTTCAGTATTTTAGGCGTGATTGCGTAACACACAGACAGACAGACAGAGTCACTTTCACATTTATAATATTAGTAAGGATAGTATAGGCTATTCCATATCACGCTACAACCCTTAGGAGCCAAGCAACAGGGTTGAAACCGCGAGGAAAAGCTAGTGTAAGTATAAATTATGCACCAACATGGCTTTATTTAAGTACAATCTGTAAGCCTGTATCTGTGCGTAATTGTCAAATTTTCGTAGTGTATACGTGTTCAATTCGCCCCCTGCAAAAAGTGATAGAAAATGTTATCCGGTGATTCACCGCTATAGGTACCGTTTCCAGGGCTATATGCTCTGAGATGTTACTATTTTCTTAATTTGGAATCAAGGAGGTTACATTAATTTACACCAAAAACTTGTATATTTTATTATAAACTTCTTGTTTACAACAATGCATAAATTAATGATCGGTCTCTGCTGCAACAATGACAACAACAATTTAGACAATCTTACGTCATTTGCAAAACGATTGTGTTTTATGATCATATTTTAATGATAGAATTCAGCGGTTTTATGATTTAAAATTAATGATAATTACCTAACATATGATACGCGTCGGCGATACGGATGTACGGTGATTGGATTGAACAAATACATGTGTGGACCCGGCTTAATACACATGTTAGCAAAGTTAGTTCTGATGGTAGACTTTTTGTGATAACTTTTGATATAGTGGACCGATTTCAATGAAACAAAGACTAAATGTTACCTCAAGGTACTGCCTATAAATTTCTTTCTAATTCCTCAAAATCAATTCAGTAGTATTGATTTGATGCGTGTTCAAACACACAGACAAACAGACAGACAAACCGACAGACAAACAGACAGACAAACCGACAGACAAACAGACAGACATTAATTCTAAAAATGATAGAAATTTACTTCATTACTCATTCTTAGTCCCCCCTATTATTTTTTTGCAAATATATGCAATGTACAGACACGCGGAATTTACATTCTTATTATAGTATAGATAAGACACTACCTCCCTTACTAATAGACGATGGTTAAATTAAACAGCTTTTAAGTCAATTGTCACCTCTATTCATTGAGAAAAATAGTTGTATATTTAATCAGTGGTTAAAGTTAAGATTTTATTCTCTATTCAATGAGAAAAAATGTTGTATATTTAATCAGTGGTTAAAGTTAAGAGGCGTCTATTAGTAAAAATTTGTTATATATTTTACCATGAGGTTATAATTTTCTGTCTTATTACCTTTTTTTTTTTTTATTTATTAAACAAAATTGAACTTCTCAAGTTTTCAAAAAAAAATAACGCATTTAAAGTTAAATGAAGTAATCAAAAGTAATAAGAATTGCTTTAGAAATCAAATAAATAGTAAGTTTAAAGTTAGTCAGATGAAACGTGTCATTCTGTGTTTTAAATGGGAAAAGTTATTTTTGAAAATAACTTCTCAAAAAACAGCATATAAGGGTTTCATTTGGTAGACGGTGACTCCTGACTTTGCAGGCCATGTAAGTACCTACCCTGCGGCCGAAAATTCTCGTTCTGCCTCAACACTCGTAGGAATCACAGACGATAAACACACACGGGTTATGCTATCCCGCTCAATCTCGCAATCTCGCGAGATCTCGTAAGAAATTGGGCGAGATTCAATCTCGTAAAATATGGACGAGATCTCGAGATTGCATTCCCTAAGCGGGACCATAGGTACAACCTGAGATTAAAACAGATCATAATATCAGAAACCGGTTATTAAGATACCAGTCTGGCTGCTATTATCCTCTTTTTTATACAAAAAAAGAACCTGCAAAAAGTAAATAGTTGATTGGAATTAGTTGACTGGTGGCGCAAGATAAAACAAAACAAAACAAACGTAGGTAAATAAAAACACTCATTCTGCACGTGTTAAGCCATTATTTGATACATTTTATATCTCTGACTGCTCTATAAAGATAGACAGATGCTCGTAAATCTAGATTTAATAAGTAAGGTGGTTGTTGAAGTGGGAGCGTACCATGAGGTGTTACTATCATCATTGTTCTGCTGTGGGTGGGAGATGGAGAGCTCTGCAGCATGCGTAGGTAGCATGACTACGATAGAAACGAAGTTCGTCGACGGAAAAATAGACAAAATGACAAATTGTAGAAAGATTTCTACCGTTCTAAGCATATTAGCATACAATCAAGACAATGTTTCTATCCCGCCGCTAAATCTAATAACGGTTTCGCACTAGGTACGTCCGATCCGAATCCGAGAAAATTCGGCCCGAAAAAAAAATGAATGAAAACTATGAAAACAACTCGAAATCGGACGGAGTGCGCAACCACATAAACAAATAGTACCTACCACGGCTAAGTAGCCCTTGTAGAGTAGTATCCGAGAAAAGACGGTTCGAAGTCGTACCGTCTTTTCTCGGATTCGAATCGGACGTAGTGCGAAACCGCTCTAACACTATTTAGTTCTTATCTCTTAAATCTAACAAACTATGCAAATGCATATTATAAAACGAATTCTGTTTATTGTCTATTTATGTGTAGGTAGGAACCGTGGTAGGAACTATAGTCTCGAATATGTTTCATTGTTCTGGCTTCCTACGATTGTTTCAGCGGAGAAACAAATCAATCGGCAATCATGATTGTTGTAAGGATTCTTTTGCATGCTTTTTATTAAATGTGTCATTATATTAGTGTCCATATACCTACAAGGACCTACACATAGGGTAGTGTGGTGTTTGTGAGAGGTAGGTAAGGACCTACATAATATGTTAGTGTCCGACTTGGAACGAGACAGCTCAGCGCTTTATTTCTTGCCAAGAGACAACTAACCGATGAAATATGTACCTACTTATAACTGAATATGAGTAGGTAGTTAGTAATATCAAGTGGTACCTACTCAATGCATTGGGTGCCCTAAAACAGGTGCTGCAAGGGGAATACTCCCTTCCCTAGATGCGACCTGAAGTAGGATTTAGTACCTACATAATGGCATATATGTATTTGTAATTTTAATATAATTTGGAGATTTCAATGGTATGATGGCAAGTGGCAACTACAGACGTCTGGTATGTCTAAAAAGAGCAAGCTTCATAAAAAACAAAGGAAGACGTAGTTAAATAATTCACGTAACGTAACTAATGCAAGCTCAATGTATTTTTTCTGGTAGATTCAATCATATGATCTAACAAGCACAAAAACCATAGCAAAAACGTTAAGAACGAACAAGTTATTGCGCAATTTATTGATAAACTAGCTTTTGCCTGCGGCTGCGACTGTCCGCGTGGACCCTATCCCACAGGAATTTAAAAAAATCCAGCCTTATTCCTTGTCTATAGATCATGTTACCCATGAAGACGCGCCCCACTATTCTTCCTGATTGCTTTTAGTGCAAGTGTGCAACTTTCCGCTAGTGTTTAAGTTCTGTGGTTACAGGTGGTTAGACACTAGTTATCTATGAGTGCACACCCACACTATAACGAATAGACCAATCACTAGAGAGCTTTACGATGAACTGGAAAGATAGTTCAAAAATTAGTGAGGCGCGTCTTGGATGGCACTATCTATACCTACACCATACAGGGATCCTCTGCGCAATATGTCAGCTTTCTAGGTCCAAGGATTTGGGTATGGCAGCCAGTGAGTCAATTTTCTTTCTATTTGATAAATATTTCGTCACAACACCACACCCGAAGGCAAAGTACACAAATCTGACCGATTTGTGTATCGAGTAGGTACACGAAGCTCAGTCAATCGATACCTTAGCACAAATCGTAAGTAGGGATAGGTTTCCTCTAATACGGCTAATGCCATACCAGTCTAGACATAAGCCGTTGAATCAAGGACTTTTATATCATAATAGGCTTAACAGCGTTAGTTATGACGTATGATACATAAGTCGAATTAAAATTGAGTAGGTAGGTTTCTACTTATGTATTTAGTTTTTAGTTTGTTATCTCATTAACTACTACCTAAATAGGTTAAAACTTCTGTCCTAAAAATATCAATTAAATTAGAGCTTAGAGACTGAGTCGTATTGATGCTTAAAATGATTATTATTCTTTAAATACAAATTCGTCATTGTTGCTGGTTCTTCTTGAATCTGTTGTACATCGCACTAAAATAATTTTAATGACACTATGTCTCTTTCTTACAAATATCATTGAAAAAGGACAGAAAAAATTAAGAACTGTCAAATTAGTCTACGCCCTTGTCATTTACGGGAAAATAGTCATGACCTTTTGCAAAACCGACTAAATTCACATTGAAATTAAGCAAGTGGACTAATTTGACAGGATTAAATATCTTGTATCCCTTTCTCATGTTTTTCGTTAGAAAGAGACAAAATGAGACTAAATTAGTTTAGTTTGTAAACAACAGAATCGGCACCATTGTCGAATCATATTTTGACCAACATATCATACAACCTGATACTGAGCCGCAAATTGCAAAAAACGTAAGAAAATTTTAATAAAAAAAATTAAGAACCTCCTTTTTTGAAGTCGGTTAAAAACTGAGGAAATGTATAGCACTTCGTAAAATTCCCGTAGTCAACCATAAAAAATACATTGACGTGACGATTGTACAGGGTACAATAATGATGTTCTCTACTATGCCACCAGAATTCTATTCTCTACTATACTGGGCATTCTGTAAAATAAAAATTTAGGTTACGAAAAAATAGGATTCCTGTTCAACTATTTAAAGAATCACCCACATACCCACACAGACGGGGCACTACGAAGCCCAGGGAATTCTTCCAAAAGAACAAGATTAATTGTTTGAATAAAAAAAGGTGATACTCATAAAACATTAGATTCTTATTTCTTATCTCGTAAAGTAACAAACATTAGTAGGTATGTACCTAAATCAGATTTCCGTTTGAATTAGAGCAGATATTTTTTCTTCTTTCTGCTTCAGATTGCCCAAGAAATCTTTTGGTTGCTCTTTGATCATTTACTCGAAACGTACAGTTGTTTGGCAACACATGCGAGTGCCAATGCCGGGCATTGAACCCATACCTGTTTGTTGTCGTTATGTAAATAAAGATTGGACGAACGAGTCACACGAGTGGGTCATATAGGATTTTTTACTTTTTTATGTATTTTTATTTTTTTTAGTTTCTTCTCATTGTAATAACCTTTATGATTTTATTTCGAAACTTGTTCGTAAGACAAGCAATTTTTTATCATTTGACTTTCATAATATTAATTTAGGTAATTTTTGAATCGACTAAGTAGGTATACAATTCAGTTTTAAGCAAATGGCTGTATTTATTAACACAAACAATGTATGTAAATATTTATTTATTCATAACTAAAAATACCGTAATTTATCTCAAAACCGGTAACTGCATAAAATACCGTTTCATCGGACTTTGACCTCTCTAGCCATTGACACGAGGACGCGGATATTATCAAATAGCGATAAGTACAATAAACAGACAGTAATCTTCATTATATAGACATTAATCCTTTAAAGATATAAAGAAGTAGGTACGCATAACAATTTGTATAGCAGGTCCAAGGGACAACGATGACCCTTGATTATTATCAGTTCCAGAATACCTAAGCTTTGTAAATGTGTGGCGATGTAGGCAGTAGGCACGTATGTAGATGATTTATGTATAATTATTTTGGTTATCTCGTATTCTTTTTTACCACAGACTGGCACAGACTATAATTCTAATTTATGCCTTATCTTTAATAATAATTGTATGTTGTACTACGTACCACTACTAAACTATCTGCATCAATATACATATTATGTACCTATACATAATATGTATAGGTAACTCATATTTTATTAATGTGTATAAGGTTGAAATTGTAATTTTTGTGTTCATAATAAATTACACATAAACTCGTTTGCATCTGATCTAATCAATCTTTAGAATTTAATTGAATTTAGATTTTCTAATTCTAATATACTACTTAATTTATACTTGACTTGAAACCCTACAAATACAATAATTAGAAGAGCAATTACCTACTATGTCTCGACTCTCGTGTACAAGATAACTTTGAATGAACGTTACTAATGAGCGAAGGTCGTCAATATGTACTGTAAATAACATTTGGTTACTTTTCCAGGCGGTACCTACCGAAGCAAATCCAAAAAATATAAAAGCAGAGGAAATAAAAAGTGACACAAAAATTTAATCATTTACCTTTAAAACTCGCTCCCGAATATAAATAAACAATGATGGCGAAAACAAAATCACGTCCACACGGTCCGACTGCCGACACGCAACTAAAGATTTGTGGGGTTATGTGAAACTTTACACTATACAGGTCACAGCGACCTCTAATGAGGCTTATCAGCTAGGTTCAATGGCAATAAACGGCTAGCGATATCTGTTACGTAATTAGGATATTGGAAACGTGATCGCGCTGCAGAAGTTCAGTCAATGAAAATTTTATGTCTGGACTCTGGATTATGGAGATGAGCGGGCTAAAAAGTGCATAGTATATTATTTTTTCCCATGACAAAAAAAAGTGACTTAAAGTTCATGTGGAGATCTCATCACATTTCCTATTTTCCTTAAACAATCGGAATACTTCTATGAAACATGATTATTATTATAGCCCAATAGAGCTTGAGGGTGCTTAAAGGAACAACGTTCTGCACAGGTTCTGCAAAAAGACAAAGTGTTGACAAAGTTAACTAAAATATAGATATTGTTAAGGAATGCTAGAGAAAACCAAAACTTTACAATCACTTTCTGATTGTGTTAAGTACCTAACATGTTTGTAAATCTTTCTACTAGTTAGAGAAAAACATCTATGATTCTTCATTTGTTTCGTCCAGAAGTTTGAAGTCTGAACATCATGGACATAAAATTATTTCCATAAACATTTTTATTCACATTGCAGATTCAATGAGCTGCAAATAAAAACCACAATTAAAATATAACAACTATTACGTATCAAACAATGAACAACATTGTTTTTTTACGAGCATTTCATTCAGTAAATGATAGGGACCATTAAAAGAATATTAAGCGAGAAGACAGTGCCAAGAGATTGTTGAACAGAAATAGCATAACGTACCTACACGTAGTAGACACATGAGAATGCACGAATATATTTTTGTGCGGACACATGTCATGTGTAAACGTTGGCAATGGAGCTTTCTTTTATAGTTAGCACAATTAGCTACAAATATCATATCTTTTTTAGCAGTTTATAATAATAGGCCTGCAAATGTTTTGCCACGAGTAGATATATTGGTCGTGTTGTGAGTTTGTGATCAATACAAGAATTCAGATTTAGAAGCATTCAAGACCTACTCTTCTCTAAATTTGGAGGACGCATCCCTAAATCTCTGTGCTTTCAAGCCATTTTATATGATTTAATTTGTGCCGATACGAGAGAGAAGACAAACGAAGCTTTCGTTTTATTTGAGTTCAACGAAATACTTATCAAGTCTCACTGGACCTTTACGACTATTGAGCACGCTTTACGATTGTGGGAGCACATCTTTATGCCATAGCATTAGGTGCTTACTGCAACAGATGCAGGGTCAAGTCATATCTCGTTTAAAGTGCTCTAAGGCCTAGGCTGTAGTTGGAATGATGATGGTTAGTTTTACCTTTTTAACTCAAAATAATTATATATCAAATATCCTTATTCTCATCGGAACTTATGAAAAATGATTTTTCACTAATTTAGAGTGAATCTACTTTACTTAATGGATTTGTTTCAGATAGGAAAACAAGACGCCCATTAATAAATCTGGTATGATACTGGAATACTGCTGCAGAGGTAAATATTATAGTCATTACTTTGTTGCATTGTGCCTAAAATAGAGAGGTAGGTACCTACTACATGAGATAAAGATATCACGCGCTTAGATACAATTAGAATTTTTGTGGTATGGCCCGCATGGCAAAGAATCAATCCTTGCATGCCTTTGGCTAGTAAAAACAAAGCACATAACTGTGCAGTTGATATGTTCACTATCGGATGATTTAAAGCCCAGATGATGCCTTCGTATTTATCTATATAATAATAAAAATGAATTGCTGTTCGTTAGTCTCGCTTAAACTCGAGAACGGCTGGACCGATTGACTTGAAACTTTGTACAGTTGTTGTAGGGAAGCCAGGGAAGGTTTAAACGCTGAGCATTGCAACGCATGCAGGGCACAGCTAGTTTATCAATATAAATTAATAACTTTTATCCCTTCGTCTGTCGCATTTGAAAAACACAATTGATTTTGACCTCCAGCCGGCCTAGCATGACCACGATAGAAACGGGTTTTGTCTACATAGAAATAGACAAAGTGACAGATTTCATTCATAAAACGTAGAAATGTTTCTAGAATCTGTCACTTTGTCTATTTCTATGTAGACAAAACCCGTTTCTATCGTGGTCATGCTAGGCCGGCAGGAGGATTCTCGACAGATAAACGTAGGTATATGTCCAAGGAAGGTATGAAACCCTCGGTGAGCGAGTCCGATTCGCACTTGGCCGGTTATTTAAGTAGGTTCCCCCCTCCAGAAATACTTATTGAACTTGGTAGGTAGGTGTGTTGTGTGTGAGTGTGACGTAAATTATGCAAATGTCCATCAGTTGCTGCATTGTAAGTTTATGTGTAGTGTACACAATCAGAGTACATTAATTATTATGTATAAGTTTGCAAATTAATACCTACCGACATGAATAACTGTTATGCGGGAAATCCCACTAAGACATTATGTATGAAGATGACAACAGTAGATAGTAAAAAAAATATGAAAGGCGCGCTTGTTTTTTTTTTCTTTATTTCATTATCATCATATTAACTTAGGCATAGGTATTTTTTTTTGTAGTTTAGGTGCCTACACAACTACACTTAGTTGCAAATTGCAAGTTTAGTTACTTTGACCCTTGTTTGTATGCTAATAAGCCCATTTTATGTACCTTTTCTTCTTATAATTTCTGCATAGTAGGTACCAGGGAAAACAGTTCTAGATAGACTAAATGTCAAAATCACTAAATAGTATAAAATAAAGTCGCTTCCCTCTGTCTGTCCCTATGTAGGTATGCTTAGATCTTTAAAACTACGCAATGGATTTTGATGCGGTTTTTTAAATAGATAAAGTGATTCAAGAGAAAGGTTTATAAGTATAATACATCACAAAATATTATTTATTGAGTAACATTGACTCAGGGCTGATTTTTCCATCGTCAGATATTTTTATCTAAGGAATAAAATTGACTTTTGACAGGTTTTGTACAGAAAAACTGTAAAAAAAATAAATTAACCTTGATTATTGGTAGCTGACAATTGAAAAATCAGCTCTCAGTATATAAAAATCAACCTACATTAAACTTGGATTAATGATTTTGTTATTTACCTACTTGATGAAAAAAGAAAACTACCTATTTATATACCTAATACATTGGGGGTAAATGTTATAAGTTATAAAAGTAATACTAAATCATTTTTCTTATAGGGAAACTATGACATTGAGCTCTGACTCAGCCACTGTTGGTATTGGGCAGTAGGTACCTACCTAGTTACTTAACTAGGTACATACCTAGTTCCTAATTATTTTTAACTTTTACAAATAAACCTAGAAACTAGTTTTGTTGGACATTATATTATTTTATAGACCTTAATATGTACCTTTATAATAAATAAATAAAATAAATATAGACATAACAAATAATAACAATAGCTACTTTAAGTTAAAAGGTTGATAAAACTCAAAAGTGAAACTTACAAACCTTGATCTGCTTACAATGAATATGATAAACATATAGGTAGGTAGGTACCTATCCACATGTGCACTTAATAAATAATCAATCTTCATTTATAATATAACATACCTACCATACATGCCCTACATAAGGTTTGGACAAGTTCATTTGGAATATCAACTTTATTCATGTGTTTTCAAAGTTGTTTATTGGGTGCATTCAATTTGAGAAGGTTCAAGTTTTCAAGGATAAAAAAATGTGAATGTGAACTTTTTATAGCAGTATAACTGCCATAGAAAGTATCCCATGAAGAAATACCTACATTTTATTTCAAAAACTAAGGTCAAAGTTACAAAAACGGCGGCGGCATCCTATTTATTTATAATTTAGTAAGATACCGTAAAATATGATACAGGTGTCACACTAAAAAACCGAAACAAAAATATAAGAAAGGCAAACACAAGTTAAGTAGGTACGGTATTTAATTAAACTGGCAAATTTGAAAAAAACAATTTTAATTAATAACATTTTCTTTCAGTCGTAGGAGATAAGAACAATCAAAAATGAATAATTAGTTTTACATAATTGCGCAGGTATTAAATTACACATCTCATTTTAATTTGAATAGGTTGAGTGGCACTTTAATATAAAAATAACTATAAACTTACCGGTAAAGTAGAAAAACAGCCGTATTGATAATTTATCTACTTCGTGATTTATTTATTTTTTAAATCATGCAGGCGTGAATTTTAAAATGATTACACAAGTTGAACTTGTTGAAGTGACAGCTGAACTGAATTTTGAACTGAATGAATGAAATTAAAAGGTCAATAGTGTTGCGAATTGCGATCGAATTCAAATGTTTGGCAGCAACAAGTTAATAAATTAAATGATGGAATTATTAGATTACACTATCTTCAGCTAGGTATATTCATAAAACAGATGATGAGAGAACCCCGTCAGGTACCTAAGTGTTCATACACACTGTGCGGCTATGCGCATGAAGGCTAGCCGCCCGGTTGCCCGTGGGACGCAGTTGAATTTACAGCTAACTGCAATGCTCATAGCCACAACCTGACTTAATGGCAGGCATCCGCAAACAATAGCAACTGTGTTGCTGACTACAGTGGGGCCGCAGTCCTCCGAGTAACCAGAGTGCCTAGTGCGAGTTTTTTTATCATACCTACTCGATCGTAAGAACGTTAGCAAAGGTATACATAGTCAAAGACCAATCAAACACCGGTTTGCACTCGGTAGCGATGACGCTAACGCAAGTGATTGGTTGTACCATTCACTTCGATAGAAGTTTACTTGATTTGCAACTTGGAATCAGCACTCACAGCCGATTTGGGGGCAGCCGCATCGCAGTGCCACAGATTACTGCAGTGGTATAGAAACAACAGAAATAAGTTTTACTTATGTAGGTACTGCTGAAAACACACGGAGAGAAAGTAGACAGACAAAATTTAATTAACTTATATATCCCTTAATAGGGCAAAGGACAATACGGTATTTGCCTCATTTTGGGAAATGGTTTATATTAATCTTCATTATATTATAAGCACACTACATTGATATTTCAGGGAGATCTACTGTATTTATCAATAAAAATCAGTGATAAAGTATAAATTTCCAAAACCGCTCCAAAAACGCTGTTTCTGACGGAAGTGACGTAACACGCTTGTAATAGTAAACGAGCTTTGTCTAGGGATGCAGGAAGTGCCAAAAAGTATCGATATAATATCGTATCGATATTTTTAAAAAATATCAATATCGGTTTCGATATATCGAAAAAAAAATATCAAGTATCGAAAACGTATCAAAAACGATATATTTTCAGTAGCAAGACCATAGTCACCATTGATTAAAATGTCACAGTTTTTAGATTTAAGTGATAAAGTAATGTCAGGGACACTAATGCGCCTGCCACACACTCGACGAATGGCATGGGAAGTAGCGAGGAAAGGAGGCAGAGACATAGTGTGGCAACATTACTCGTTATGCCACACGTCATGCTCCTCGTCCTCTCTCTCTCTCTCTCTCGTCTCGTCCGGCAGAGAGGGCAACATCGCGGCAAAGCACGGCAGCGCGAGGAGCATAGCGATGAGCAGCGCAAGGAGCATAGTCTGGCAGGCGCATAAAAGTTGAGAATGAAAATAGGTGCTGAAAGAACACTGTCTTCTAACATCGTTAAAAATTCAGATCATAGAAACAAGGAGATATGGCATCATAGCAAATTAGTACGGGAACAACTGTCGCCACTTTTAGTACATTTTTCAACACAATTACAAGCGCTACTTGTTAATAAAAAGATCTCCCACACATTAAAAATTCCGCACACCCTCAATCTAACACTGTTAATCGTCACTCAACACTAGCACTAAAGACTAAACTAAAACACTGTATTTATATCATCGATCGTGTTCGGTTCGTCGCCAGCGTGTACTTTTGTACTACGCTTAAAATGACCAAACTTAAGTAAGTACCTACCTATCAAACTCAATAGCGCCTTGGCACATCTCCCTTGTTTCTATGTTGTTTCTATGATCTACGGTTAGAAACGTTGCAACTTAATGAAATTCAGCGCCGAAAGGAATACTTAGTGAAACGCACACTACATACTTTTATGAATAGTAATAATACTGACAGATTTATTGAAATAGACTTGTAAAAGCAAACACAATAGAATTTCGTAAAGTACTAATATTTTTTGAAAATTTCACCGATATATCGATATATCGATATTTTTTTTTCGATATATCGAAACCGATATTGATATTTTTTTTAAATCGATACGATATATATCGATACATTTTGGCACTTCTTGCATCCCTAGCTTATGCTTACTCCAGTGTTGCCAAGCTAGATTTTCATTTTACCCCAATGCCTGATTAATTTTACTCTAAAATCATAACTATTTATACAAAAATACCTGGCTAAAGTTTTGGTTTTAGATATACAATAAAACAAGTTCTTTCTTAATCAATGGTCATGTTTCACAATAAAAATATGCTGAATTTGTTTAACTCAAATTCAATTCAAATACTTAGGTACCTACATGTATTGCTTACCAAAAAGCCCATAAACTTTAGTAATCATAACAACAATACGAAATCTAACCTTAAAATTTTGGAAGTGACTCCGCGACCGCCGCCGTGTCCTGAATTTTCAGCCAGCACCGGTTGCTAAATTGGCAGCGGGCGCTGACTTTGGAAAAAAAAGCGGGAAAAGGAGTTGGCAATTTGGCATTTTTGCAACATTTCATGTTTCATTTGAGTAACATACCTAATTAGGGTCCAAGAGCGAGCGAAGCGAGCTCGGGAACTTGGACACCCCGACACGGACAGGTTAGGTTCGAAGGGGTTAACGGGGGCTTCAGTGAGCGAGCGAACGAAGCCCCTGTCCACCCATTCGTGTTAGGTTACTTTTAACCTTGCAGATAGAAATAGGCGCTCCGCGTACTGGGGCTCCGTCGACCACCTCCCTCCCCCTTGTAAGTCCAAAAAAGTTGTATTTTGTTTTACATTGACACTAATTTAAAAGTCAATCTAAGGTATTTAATTCAACTTAAAACACGGCAACATTAATCTGCTGCTACGGTAGTTTGCAATTATTTTCGTCTGGTATCACTGCTACTCCAAGGCTACTCCGGTTCCTAACGGCATTATTTTTGGGAGCCTAGTCGGCGCCGGCTGCGGAGGCGCTCCCTAAAATTTTACCCTCAAATTTACCCTGAAGAATTCTTTACCCTAAAAATAAGTTGGCAACACTGGCTTACTAGCGTGTGACGTCACCAGAGTGCAACAGGCCGTTCTTGTCACAGCTACAATAACAAAAAATATTGCATTTTAATTTCGTGTAATTTGTAAAAAATATACATATTTTTGTTGAAAATCAAGTGAAATAAGTTTATTTACGCTATGAACTGATAGGATGACCACAATCTGTAGCATATTTTCAATGTTGTCAAGAACCCAATTGTTTACCACCTCAGCTTTTTGACCATAGAGCGAGAGTAGTTCTATGTACACTTTCATAAATACGATATTTTTGATGTGGGAATATCCTTAAAACTTTTATTAGTACTGGCAACTAAGCTAACTGTCAAAGTTTGCAAACTATCAGCATTCAAAAACAAATATCGCAGAATTTTGAAACTCGGAGGTGTTTGGCGCCATTAAATTGAAATTTTGTTAGAAAAAGATTCCGGTGAGTGGTTTTGTGATATTTGATAGGATAATTGATTATATTATCCTGCATGACTCGTAGAATAATTTTTGAAGTGAAACTTGTCTAAATTAGAAAATCTTAGAAAATCCAAAGCAAAAACCACCAGCACCTTAACGTAAACCGGCAATGGTAAAATGATTACCACCGAATATTCGCGTACTTCTGATTATATATTTTTAGATTTTCATAAATAATGGTAAAAAAGGTCCAAATAAACGTATAAATAATACCACTAAACCTAGTTTTTCAATAATTCTTTCCTCCGCCCTATTAAGGGTTAAACAAGACCGTTTTGATTTGAACTTATGACACATTCTGCCAGTTGTTGTTAGTTCAGACCGTTCAGACCTTGTTAATTAAATGAAGGATGTAATATTAAATTAAAACAAATATGTGTAATATTAAAACAATTTAGTACATATCGATTTAAAATCATGTACTTACATTAATTTATATTTCGCAAAATGTAAAAATTGACAGCGAGCGACAGATTTGACAGATAGTGTTGTTAAAAAACAACACTATCCCTGTCAATTTTGACATTTGTATCATGTGTCATGTCAACTCATGTGACATGTGACACAGTGCTGCCATTTTAGCGCTTTTGGCATTTTAGCGCTTTTGGCGCTAGATCTAGCACTTTTTTGTCATGTTTAGCGCGGAATCTGAGAATTTGGCGCCTAGCGCATAATCTAGCGCTTTTTTGTATCCGGCCCAAGGGGCAAAGAATATACTAAAGGTACTCTACTAACTCTACCGAGAAACGTGAACTATGCTAAAATGACAAGTTTTCAAACAACAGTCTTGTTTTTAAATCCGACGAATCCAAAATTTCTCTTCAGTTGTCGCATATGTCACGCGTACGTACCGACACCACCCGACCAATCAGTGACCATTTTTTTCTTCAATTTGACGTGTTGATTATAAGAACGTTACAGATTAAAATGTATGTTTCCATTTTGATAAGGTTTTTTTTCCTATATGTAAGTCATGCATTTAGCGTAGACACAGATAATATAATACTATACGTACAGATGCCTCATCTCATACAAAGAAATGTGACCGATTTAGCGCGGGCTATCTTCGGGCTATACATTTTTCCGTGCTTAAAGGATTTTTCAAAATTTGAACAAATATTTTTCATTATGTATTTTTTCATGTTCTCAATTTTACGCAAACTTCAATAACAAATCGATACATATAACGCCATCTATTCTGAGTTATTTCAACAAATGTTCCTTTCTTCCTGATGAGACCCCATGGCGTAGAATCTAGCGCTTTTTTGACTCGTGAAAATCTGTAAATCTAGCGCTTTTTTTGTCAGTTTTAGCGCTCAATTCATTTTTCCATCTGGCAGCACTGGTGTGACATTACGGGAAAAAATCCAAAGTTTATTGTTTCGTGTTTTGTTTGTGATTAATAATTTTTAATTATAATACTAACTAGCATAATTTTGTTTCAAGTATATAATAGAAAATAAATGTAACCTAAGTTGTTGTAGAAATATAAGAGAGTTGTAGAAATATCTAGGTAGTAATTGTTGAGATACTGATTAGGTACTGTTGCATTTCAATGACGATGAATTTCACTACTGAAAACTTTGAGTTGTGTTGTCGCACTTGTTTGAGTGATGTTTCAGAAGAAATGTATGAAATATTCCAAGAGACTAACGTAGTAAATATTGCTGAAATAATATATTCATGTACTACAATACAGGTAAAATATTTACTTTACCCGACACTTACTTACCTAATTAAAAAGTAATAACAGTTCAATTTTTTTTTCAGATACACAAACAAGACAGATTACCAAAGAAATTATGCCGTAGTTGCTACAATCGTTTATTAAATTTCCATGAATTTAAAACTACAGCTCTAAATGCTGATTCTCAGTTACAAGAGTATTTTGCTGAAATGATGAAGGATCACAAAGATGTTGATAAGAGTATTCTTACTGCTATTAAACTTGAAGATGAATACAGTAAATATCAAATTGAAAATAACAGTTTAGACAATAGCATTGATTCCGATGTGGCAGTTAAACAGGAAACTTATCCTTTTAATGTAGCACTAGTGTATTCAGATATATCAGATGCAAGTCAGGTTGACTACCAAGAATACCAAACAAAACGCCAAAAAACAGAATTGAAATGTCATATTTGTGATATTACATTCAAATCTCAAAAGAAACTAGACATCCACAAACTCAAACATAAAAATAAGTATGTTTGCAACATCTGTTCGGAGACTTTTAAATTCAATTATAAATACGTAGAACATTTGGTAACTCACAGGCAAGATTCTCAAACAAAGTCACACATGACAGAAATAAACCATAATTCCGGCCAAAGCTTACAATGTGATGTTTGTTCAGCTAATTTCAAGTCCATTAACTCTCTATCTGCACACAAAAGAAAACACATATCAAAAGACAGAGTACTATCATGTTCAGTGTGCGATAAGAGGTTTAAAAAAATATCACATTTAAAAAGACATGAATTAAGTCATGAGATCAATCGTCCGTTTAAATGTTCTATATGCCCAAAGACATTCACAGTGGAAGCTAATTTAACGGAGCACTTAAATAAGCATAATGGAGTAAAACCTCATTGTTGTCCTATATGTTCAAAGTCTTTTGCTCATCTTTCAACATTAACTAACCATATAAAGATACATACAAGAGAGAAGCCGTTCTTATGTCCTACCTGTGGAAAGAGGTTTGATTCAAGCACTAATTTGGATCAGCATATGAGAAGGCATACAGGATTGAAATTGTTTGCTTGTAACTTGTGTCCCAAAAAATTTATTAGTAAAGGTAATTCTATAATATAATTAATTCTTACATAAAATTCAAAATTATGAGAATCTTTTCAAGATAACTAGCAATCTCCAGTCTCTTGCCCTTGTTCAGTAAGGCAATCCACCTTCTCTTGATTGCCAGTTAACCCCATGGCATAACCCCATGACATATCTGCGGAGCTAAAACACTAGGAAGCGGTGAAGGGCGGGCATTATTGGGGATGTCTTATGTATGTTGACATTCAAAAAGTGCTAATTCTTTAGCCCACTTTGTATAAATTATTTTTGAATTTGAATTTATCCTTTTTGTCATTCTTATGCGGAATAAGGAATGCATCAAAAAAGTAATTATTAATGCCGTTGTGGAAGCGTTACGCACCTACTCCACCTCCAATGTTAACGCCTGTGTACAAATGCGCACTAATTAACGTGTTAAAAAATAACACGTTAAATGAGTGGTTACATTATTGTAGTTCGTAGAGTTATCCTCTAATGTTTAGTGTCAATTAGGGAATGCAATCTCGAAATTGCATTCCCAGATCTCGTCCATATTTTACGAGATTGGATCTCGCCCAATTTCTGTACGAGATCTCACGAGATTGCGAGATTGAGCGGGGTAGCATAATCCGTGTGTTTAGAGTCTGGCAAACGAAAGCTGATCCTGAAAAAGCGCGGCAAATTTAAAAAAAACACATGGTATCACTAAGAACAGTAGGAATAAATTGTGTTGATACTTGACAACAAATAATATGTTAGGGGCGGATTTATCAATTGTTTGAAAAATAAAGCGGTGGTTGGTTTGACATATTTTCTACACAAAAGATGCCAAACAACCACATCTATTCCTCAGAAAAAGTTAACTGACGATTGAAAAATGGAACGTAAATAAAAAAGGTACCTACGTAATTATGTTTTAATTGGTTTTAATTTTACGTAGATTAATTTGTTATAAAGATTCTATGTATTATATAAACCATTTATTACATAATTATGCGATTAAGGTAAATATGACAATTTGAAATATTAAGTATAAGTATCAAAACTATATCTGGTAAAATAACCCTATAAGGAATGTTGCCATGTAAAAAGTTTCGATAAAATCTCAGGCTCAGCTTTCGTTTGCCAAACTCTAACTGCCTATCGTCTGTGATTCCTACGAGTGTTGAGGCAGAACGAGCATTTTCGGCCGCAGGGTTGGCCTACTTGGCCTGCAAAGTCAGGAGTCACCGTTTGTCAGATGAAACCCTTGATGTGCTGTTTCTTGAGAAGCTATTTTCAAAAATAATTAAATAACTTTTCCCATTTAAAACGCAGAATGACAAGTTTCATCTGACTAAGTTTAAACTTACTACGGCACCTATTTATTTGATTTCTAATAAGCAATTCTTATTACTTTTGATTACTTCATTTAAATGTTTTATATTTTTTTTGAAAACTTGAGAAGTTCGAATTTCATTTAATAATACCTACTAATTATTGCTGCGGAAGGCTGATATAACAAGATTATCTAAAGAAAGTGATTATAATATAAATAGGTAGAAATTATAACCTGATGGTAAAATATTTAATTACCCCCTTACTTAAAGACGCGTTGCTACAGTAAATGGAATGAATATCATTTTCATACGTTTTCAATAAAAAATACCCAATCTCGCGAGATCTCGTAAAGGACGAGATCTCGCGAGACTGGCTTTATGGTGTCGCGAGATCTCGGCTCGGTCGGAAATCTCGCGAGATTGCATTCCCTAGTGTCAATTTATTGCATTATGAAATGGCAGGATCGTAGCATTATATATTACCATTACAATTTCAGGTGAACTAAAATCTCACGGCATCACACACACTGGTGAGAAATCCTACTCGTGTGACCAATGCAACGCAACATTTACAAAACGGAGTTCAGTGGTAAAACACAAGCTCAGGCATCTTGGTATCAAGCCTTATCAGTGTGATGCTTGTCCTATGAAGTTAGTACAACCTGTAAATATATAATAGCTTATATTATATTACCGCAGGAGAAATAAGCCGCTTTTGTTAAGTTAGAAAATCACTTACACCGCGCGTGCATGAGAGTTATTATTACTCTGTGCAATTTTTCGTCTGGAACATATCTACGCTGCCACCACTTGACTGAATACACTTACCGGCACACAACTTGAACATTGACCTTGACTGCGCAATAGTCGATGTTGGGCATTTGACCTTTAATGTATGAAAGTGTGTAACTTTCTCCCACTATGCTGTTTTTGCTCAAGTTGTTTGCCGCCTGCCGGGTACTATACAAGGGCTGTTGCCGGCACTCATAGGACTGTAAGCGAGTGCCGTCTGGTAAAAGTTTTTTTTAAGATAAAGTATTTTAAATCTTAATTAAATACCTTTAGTGCTTGTATTTAAAAAAAACACGTAAACGCGTCGCGGCATAAGCCTCCTGCGGCACGCTTAAGTCTTGTTATAACATCAATCAAATATGAGTTCTAAGGGTATTAAGATAAGATTCAAATCAATTCAGCTAAAAAAATCACTTGCCGTGTTGGTGAGCGCCGGCCATAATAATTATGTCCATAAGAAAGTGTTGTTTTTAGAGAAGTCGACCATGCCGCAATCATAACATTTGTATTCAACGAAGTAACCATGTGCCGCTAGATGGCGCTGTCATCAAAATGAAATTTCTAACATACAATAGCTATCTTAATATATGTTTTTATTAAATTGCAGGTTCACAAGCAAAGATCATTTGAAGAGGCACAACAGGATACACACTGGTGAAAGACCTTACCGTTGCGATATATGCGAGCGTACGTTCACACAGAGCAACGATTTAGTCAAGCATACACACTCACACTTAGGAAATAATTTCTATAAGTATGTATTCTTTATTTGCTATGGTCCTGTAGTTGGATAAATGCTAAAGTGCCCATACATGAGGCGATTATCGTAACGGCCTGCTTGTCTATTCTGTAACGACACACTGCGTGAACTGCGAATTTGTTTGCGAATGTTCGAGGGAAAATCTCACGGTGAGATTCTCCCTCGAACGTTCGCAAGCAAATAGTAGATCGTATCGACGATCCATCTTATCGTCCGATCACATCGTTCATGTGTGATGGACGCGATGTGAATGATGTGATCGAAGGGTTTCTCAGTGAATTGAAGCATTTGAAGAGACCTATGTTCATCAGAAGACTGCAACATAGATTCAAATACAAAAGTCATTTATTCAAAGTGGGCTAAAGAATTAGCACTTTTTGAACGTCAATATACATTAGACAGCCCCCAAAAACACCCGTAGGAAATACATTGTATGGAAGCGAAACTAGCTGTGTAACATATTATGTTACACCTAGTTTCGCTTCTTTTACGTTACACATTGTATGGAAGCGAAACTAGGTGTAACAAAACTTAGTTTCGCTTCCATACAATGTATTTCCTCCGGGCGTTTTTGGGGGCTGTCTAATGTATATTGACCTTCAAAAAGTGCTAATTAGTAATAGGTAATAGGTACGTTTGTCTGTTCTATAGAGTTCAAACTCGTTCGTATTACCTATTGAGTTTTCTATGAACGCTGTCATGTCTTAGTTGGGCGACTGACCTCAAGAAGTTACGATCCCTACGTGTCCTTTAGAACACGATTCGCCACTTCTAGCTATGACAGAGCGAGCATTCATTCAATCATGATTGATTGGCCTAACCTGGTACTTGGGTACATTCACAAGGTCATATCGTCGCGTCTAGTATAATACCCTCAGATCATAGAAACAAGGAGATATCGCACATCGGCAAGAAGAGTGTCACAACACAATAAATGAAGTTTTTCGGAAATCACGATTTTCTTTTTTTTAGATCCTAGTATTCCATTAAAAAAAATCTGTATTAAATGCCATATCTCAGCGAGGAATCGCACTATAATTATGAAATTTTTTTAGTAGATCAAGTTTGTAATATTGTCTTTCAGATGGCATACATAATTCAATTTCGTATTATTATATTGTGTTGTGACACCGTTCTTGCCAATGTGCGATATGTTATCATAGCAAATTAGTGCGGGAACCGCTGTCGCCACTTTTGAAGCAATGTTTGTCACAACAAACATTGCTTCGCTCCTTTGTAAATAGAGATCTCCCTAAAAATGCCGCATACCCAGGCGCAGTCGCAGCAGAAGACTGGGGTCATACCATAGCCAAAGTTTTGGTGCGGGGGGGGTCATACCGATTAATGCTGACGTGCTATACCGTGAATTACAGTGTTTCGCACATTTTTGTAAAATTGGGGGGGGGGGGGTCATGACCCCTACGACCCCCCCTTCGAACCGCCACTGCGCACACCTTCAATCTAACACTTATTCGTCACTCGTCAATCACACGAAACTAAAACTCTGTATAAAAATCATGAATCGCGTTCGGACAAAGCGTCATGCTATTGCTTAGTAGGGCCTTAGCACATCTCCCTTGTTTCTATGATCTGAGATAATACCGATATTCCGTTGTGTCCTGTATGTAAACTGAAAGATTGTTGGCGTTTCTTTTCATGTTTTCTTATTTATTTATTTCACAGATGCGGCCAATGTTCCCAAAGCTTCAGACTCAAAACGGAACTTCGCCAACACATATCAGAACACTTCATTTCGTCGCAACTTGAAGGGTTAAAAATGACCAACACTGACAAACCTCAAGGCTTGGTTGATAATAATGTTTGTAAAGTGAAGGTACCACAGGAAAATGGTGTGGTCCAAGATAATAGTGATAAGGGTGCGGCTGGAGAAGCGTAAACGATGTAAAATCGACTCTACGCATCGTGTCTTACACTCATTGCGTTCGCGCATATGTACGATCGAACGTGCACGCTTGGGAAGGCTAGGCTTGGCTAGGCTAGGCTTGGGAGGCCTTAGGCCTTAGGGTTCCTGGTTCTCCCACTTATATTACAACATAAGGCCCTATAGTTTTCGTAAGATTGCATGGCCACGGGAAGAGCGGAAGTTGCATATTGCCGCCAAAGCTTCAGTGGTTGTGAAGAAAACAATTCTGGTTCCTTTTTAAGCAATATAAGGGTTGCCCGCCGCAAAAAGCTTTCCACGAACGTACTAGGTTAAAAACTATTCATAAATATCATTATGAATTTATGACAAATAATTTTTTACAACAATTCGTTTGGAAAATTATCACTTGAAATATAACAAATTCACGTTTCGTAAAGTATTCATTTGGCAAATGTGTCACTCACTTCGCAATGCTATGTTTATATTAATATTATATTAATAAACTTTTCAAATTTTAATTGATTGTTTATTAATTTATTTCTCAAAACCATGGTATATTTTCATCAAACACCTAATAGCGAGCGAAGTTACCGAGAAAGTACCTACTTAGATCATCCCCTTCGTGTTAAGTTTTTGTAAACCTTGCAGATATGAATAGTTGCCTAGTGTCGCTTTATTCCCTTCCCAACCAAAGATCAAACTAAGCAATTAGGTAGATAAAAAAGTCAAATTATTGCCAAACGTTGGTATTTTTTTTGTTTTTAGTAATATGTAATTTGTAGAGGCTTGTTTGCTAAATGAATATTTGTGAAACGTTTGTGAAGTGACATTTTGTCAAAAATAATTTGCCAAACATTAGGGACCCAATAATAAGTACATAGGTACCTATTATAATACCTACATGTAGATAATAAAATTATAGGTTTCTCAAGATTTGTCCAATAAAATATTTGTCGTTATGAAATTGTGGTGTTATTTTTAGAACGTTTATCTTAATTCTTCGATCGCACTATAATAGTCAGTCATTTGGGGCTGAAAAAAAGGTTTGCCTGGAAAGTTTTCCGAAAGTCTTGAAAATTGGCGATTTTATAGATTTCGATGTGCTCTTTCCGAATATCAACTTTGCCACCTCGTATTTTTGTCACTCCCGCCGCCATAATGGAAAAATGGCGCCTAAAAACAGTTTTTTATTTTTTTAACAATATTTCCTTTCCGAATCATTTTACGATAAAACATTCATTTAATAAATTAAACCAGAGAAAAATTTCTTTAATTTATGTCTAACCTTCTTTTTTGTAAAATCAATAGTTTTAGCGTACGAGTGCCGCAAAACTTCAACATCCGTTTTCCCATACAAATTTCGCCACCCGGTTTCACCCTCTTGGGGGTAGACATTTTTAAAATCCTTTAGCGGATGCTTACATCATATAAGGAATAGGTCCTCAAAATTTCACGTTTCTATGACCAGTGGTTTAGGCGGTTTAGGCTGTGCGTTGATTCATCAGTCAGGAGTGTCAGGACAAAGCCTGTTATATACAGGTGTCAGGAAATTCAACCTTTTCCTTAAAAAGGATTATACTAGAGCTATTTACAACAAATTTGAACCGTAAACTTGAGGTCGATACTGGGCGGTTTCCGAGTTTGCACTTTTTAAGTTATTTGGAAATTTTCCTCCTCTCGACCAAAAATTGCTAATTGTAAGAAATTCAATCCACCCTTACTTTAACATGTGTTTTGGCCAAAAACTAGTTTCCACATCACTATGAGATAGAGTAAGTGGCGTGTTTTTTTTATTGTGGTTACCCCAGTAGACCTAATTAACATGCAATGCATTATTCCAAAATTAAGGTTTCAAATGCACTGGACGTGAAAAACACATTACCGGTCAATGTGGCGACGCTTAGGTTCTCCTAAGCGTCGCCACTTACTCTACCTCATAGTGATGTGGAAATTAGTTTTTTGGCCAAAATGCATGTTAAAGTACACTTTGCGGCGCTCGTATGCTAAAACTATTGAGTTTACTAAAAAAAAAAAATTTCATAAATTACAGGAAATTTTCTCTAGTTTAATTTATCATATAAATGTTTTATCGTAAAATGAGTCGGACAGGAAATATTGCCAAAAAACTGTTTTTAGGTGCCATTTTTCCACTATGGCGGCGCGAGCGGCAAAGATACGAGGTGGCAAAATAGAAATTCGAAAAGAGCACATCAAAATCTATAAAACCACCAATTTTCAAAACTCCCGGAAAACTTTCCAGGTAAAACTACCAAATGACTGGACTACTATACTGTAATCACACAAAAATTGCCCCCACCCCTGATCGAAAACCAGAAAAAGAGCAGCAAATTGGGAATGGCCATTAAATTGCGCGTATACAAATACGCGCAATCTAATGGTCATTCCTAATACCGATCTATCACAAGTTACCTAAACTTATTTGTTCCACACGGATTACCGAAAGCCGACATCAAACCGCAAAACTAAAAAATCTGCATATTGCATGTTATCAGCAATAAAACGAACCGCTATAGTCAGGGAAAGTTTGCTACAGTTGTGGTGAATTCAAGAAGAAATTGCATATACTGTAACCGTAGTACCATCTCCATGGTTGACTTGCGACCTGGCGGTTACACGTAATGGGAGTTGCGGTGCGGCTTGCGACACGCGAATGTCGGAAGACATACCGATTATCTGTTCTAGGTATGTATAACTAGCGGTACCAGTTATGAGCACAAACGTCACCAGCGCTATTAAAGTAAAATAAATACTGTTGGAACTTGTGACGAATGTTTTATTTTACAATAGAATGACAAGTAACAAAATAACGAAAAACAGTTGCTATGGAGACTGAAGGTACAGTCCTCCTAACATCCACTCCTCTTTTAGGAACTGAGGCCAAGAGCTTTAGTTAGCTTTTCCAGCCTGGGTGCATATACGGGCTTTGTGAAACAATCAGCCAGTTGGTCCTCAGTTGTAACTTGCTTGACCTCAAGCATGCCAGCTGCCACACACTCTCTGACATAGAGATGCCTCCGTTGTATGTGCTTGGTACGACTATGTTGCTCGTATGGCGTATTGTACGCTAGCTTTATTGTTGACTCATTGTCAATGTAAAGAAGTGGTGGCTTTTCAGTTTTCGTGATTTCCTCCAACATTTGTTGTAGCCATATCATTTCCCGTGCTGTCTCCGAAGCTGCCACTAGCTCCGCCTCCGTTGACGATAAAGCTATCGTCTTTTGTTTATTACTCCAGCTTTCTGCATTCATTGATAACATGTCCTTTCTTCTTGCAAAATTTACATGTTTTTATGAAATTCGACTCTTCTTCATGTTCATCTTTAGTATTGTTGTTGTTGTTGGAACCATTATTAATTTGTCTGGCTTCTGATTCTTCTAAAATTTTTACCTTAAGTTCTTCAGGTTTCGGTAACGCGTCTCTGGATTCTATAGCTACACGAAAATTTTCGTAGTCAGGTGGTAAGCTGTATAGCATCATAACAGCGAGCAAATCCTCATGAATATGAATGTCCATATCCTGCAATTTGTCTACCACGTCCATGAACTTATTTAAATGCTCTCGAATATTGCCATGTTCCATTTTGGACAATATTAACTGCTTTAAAAGTGAAGCCTTTCTAGCCGGTCCCTTGCTAGCATATATGGAATCAAGCGTAGTCCAAATCTCATAAGCTGTTTTGCATTTTTTTATTTGCTTTAATTCGGAAGGTGAAATCAGAGGAACTAACTCAGATTGAGCCAAAAGATCCTTGTCTTTCTTCTCTTCATCAGCTTTTTCAAGATCCAGCGGCTTCTCAACAACACTCCATAGTTTATTTTTAATGAGTACGGCCCTTGCTTGAATTCGCCATGTATCGAAATTTTCTTTATTCAAAGTCTCAATTTTAGTACTTGAGCCCGACGCCATCGTGATCAACGTATTTATAGCTTTATTTTTGCTCTGCTACCATATTAAAGTAAAATAAATACTGTTGGAACTTGTGACGAATGTTTTATTTTACAATAGAATGACAAGTAACAAAATAACGAAAAACAGTTGCTATGGAGACTGAAGGTACAGTCCTGCTAACAAGCGCATTAGCTGATTTTTCGGTCTCTTTGGCGGATTGAAGAAGATGGGGGGCGCCGAGGCTGCACACGATTGGTTCGTCAGTCGATAATGTCATTGCCATACATTTTGTGCTTATCGTTTGGCGTGAACGCTAACAGAAAAGTTAGCTGGCTAGGGCTTTTGGTTCGCGAACATACTGGATACGGAGCTTAAAGGTGATTCATTGGCGAGCAAGACTGCTGATAGGTAGGTACCTATAAACCGCCAATGTAGCACGCCAACCTAAAACACCACGGTTTTAAAAACAGGAGGTTTAGCTCGTTGGCTCGTTGTGCATGCTTGAAATCCTGAGATAGCGGTATAAATCGAGCCTGACTTTTAAGGTTGCTAATGCATCACCGATGATAGTCGGCGAGCCAAGAGACGACGAGTAGGTAAGTAGGTAATGCCGTTGGTTCGGTGGCTCGCCAACGAATCAGGATCTTTTTAACTGTAATTGTTTATGTGAATATGTGTGACTAGAATGATGTTTTATACAACATCTTCATCATAATATATCTAAGCCTAAAGACGTCTACTGACAAGGCTTTTTCCGAGCTGAAAATCCAACGGATTTCTGCGATCTCCATAGGTCGTCGAACCACCTTGTGGACTCGCCGTGCTACTAATGTTTTTGTTAATTCAAGCCCGTATCAACGCGCACGCATATTCTATGTTGTGTACTAATTGTGGTTAGGACTTGATGACTGAGCTGCGGGGTTAATGACCTATTGACATCGGATGTATCGGATGCATTTAATAAGCCAGGTGGTGAGTTGACGCACTTTGGTCTATGTTTCCCAGATTTTTAAGCTAATATACCTAGATAGGTACCTACTTCATACATCCTGAGCCTGAGCCTAAACCTAGCTGACAGGCTAATCTTTTTACCACGGCAGTAGCTATTCTCATTCTAAAGTTTATCCAAACGAAAGAATTTCTTAAGGACATTGAACATACGAGTATGTTCCACAAATTCCACATTGCCTCACCCTGTGTTACGAACTACACGGAAAACGTAAAGAAACTATACTACGTAGTTTTCCACTTATGTGTGCATTAGGCAATAATCATACCTAGTAATGCAACCGTCAACAACTGCGCACGCGCTTGCTTTCGTACTGGAAAAGCAGCATAAGGTTGTATATACACGAGAGAAAAATTGTTGGCGATGCTACCTTGATCTTGTTTTGTGCGCTTGCCTTTATGTAAGAGTTCGTAGCCGACAGACAGCAGCGACAGGCGACGGCGACGTGTCACCCTGACACTACTGGTTTCTATGTAGGTACCTACCCTATTTCTATCAAGGCACATAGAAATATATAGAAATTGCTGCTGTCTTTAGTCGGGTACGAACTCGTACTTTTATTGGATCGCCTACATTTCGAATTTGGGGCGGATAAAATTAAACAGGAATAGCCAGATAAAATTATAAGGTAGAACCTAAGTACTTAGTTAATTTATAGATATTGATAGTCCAGCCACAATAAATGGCTGATGTGTACGTGTCTATCAATTACTGCGACCAGTCCTACTTGAAACTGCATGGCTCCTTCAAAACAACATACAAGGGAGGCCACACACGTTAGGTTAACCGGACCCGGCTGCCGGATCAGGGTAAAAAACCTGACGTCCGGTCGGTCGACGCGCCCGCCCGGGTCGACCGTAGGAATCGAATGCAATCTAGCTGTGTGGTCGGGGCTCAAACCGAGTCCGGGAAACCTGATCAGGGCACCGGACCGGGTTACCTGATGTGTGTGGCCTCCCTAAGACATTTTGAAGAAGGAGCCTCTCTCTTCTCTCATAATCTATAGTTTCAGAATGAGATAAGTCAAGAGCGAGAGATACCTACAGTTTTTAGGGTTCCGTACCAAAATGGTAAAAAAGGAACCCTTATGGTGCGACTTCGTTTGTTTGTCTGTCTGTCACACCTGCTTATTTCAGCAACTACTAATGCTATCGAATTGAAATTTGGAACAGTTATAAAGAATGCTTACCCAACTTTATTGCAAATAAAAAAAGTCCTTCACAAACAAACTCACTTATGCGGTCCGGTTTTTTTCACTTTACACATCTAAAAGTGAAACGGAACCCTCGGTGCGCGAGTACGACTCGCACTTGGCCGGTTTTTTTTTCTAGTTACACAAATCTCATCTAACGTGACGGTAGGTCAAATGTTTCTAAGCCTACAATAAGGCTTAGCCTACATAAGCAAGACTAGAGTTATTAGATAAATGAGTATGTAAATGCTAATTAATACTTAGTTACTGTTAATTATGTCATGTAATATTCAACATTACAAGCAATTATGCTATTAAAATATGCCTTTAAATATTTATAACTCAATTAATTAAACACGTACTAAATTAATATTACTTTTGTAAAATAGCTACCAAATATAGTTGTTAGGTAAGTAGGTATATGCCTTTTACAAAACATTGGGATTGCATAAAAAATAAACATTATGAATCTGGTAATCTGGTACCAGTAGGTATCTACATAGATGTTCTCTTAGGGTTGCGTCATATTATGGGGAATGCGTAATTCGTTGAGGTAGGGCTACTGCAAACTTAATTCTGTCTACTATTATTAAAAAAACCGGACAAGTGCGAGTATGACTCGCGCCCTGAGGGTTCCCAAATATGGAATAGCGCCATCTATGCGCAAGATACAGCTATTTCATACCTCTAGTGGGCCCATCAATGAGGAGATGCCTTCATCCGTTTAGGGGCTTCGGACAGACGGACAACAAAGTAATCCTATAAGGGTTCCGTTTTTCCTTTTGATGTACGGAACCCTAAAAAGAGATTTAAATATAACTGACACGGGTGGGTCTCGAACCCGCGACTTTTGTCGATCTGCGTCGCTGTAACCACTGAGGTACCGTGTCACACAACATTAACAGAACAAAACTTAGATATTCAACAAGAAAATACGTGCGAAATAATGATTATTACAAGGAAAACTTAGTAATCTACTAGAACGTTGAATAAATCTATAGGCCTGACACTCGAAGGCTTAGTAATCGTGTATAGTGTGTACGTGACCTAAAGGTTGATAGATATACGATGCTGTGGTGCAAGTGTGGATACGTCTTTATTTATGAAGGTACGTCGTCTTGTTGGCCAAGGAAGTCGGCGTGGTCGTCTTTGGTCTCACAACGTTCTGTGAAATATTTATTTTAGTCGTTTTTACGGTATTGTAGCTCAAAAGGAAAAAATCGGCCAAGTGCGAGTCGTACTCACCCACCGAGGGTCCCGTACCATACTTGGACCGACTTGGTCGTGTAAAAGTAAGAAAACCGGACCGCATGTTTGGACCGTTCGTTTGTGAAGGAATTTTGATGATTTTGAAAAATCTGTGCTAGTTAGGAATATCGTTTTATTTTGGTGCAATATTCAGGTAAATTTCTATCAACTCAATTTATTTTAGATTATTCTTCTTATTATTTAACTTCATTAACTTACAATATAGGTGTGCAAGTATATTTTTTATAATTGTTCTTTTTTTGTAGTCGATAGCATTAGTAGTTACTGAAATAACTAGCTGTGACAGACAGACAGACAGAGAGACAGACAAATATAGGAATTCGCACAATAAGGGTCCCTTTTTACCATTTTGGTACGGAACCCTAAAAAGGAACCTTTACCTTAAGGATCACTTCGTCGTTCATCTGTCCGTCTGTTTGTCAAGACTTAGATACACACATCTACGTTACAACTCAATTTGTACCTACACACACAAAATACATCATAATTTCTTACCGTTTTCGTAATACATAACGGTTAAGGTTGCTCTTATTATTTTATGATTAAAATAACAAGTTGATTTTGATACACAGTTTCCACAAAATTAATATCAGTTATAAACAAGATTAAAGGTTTCGACTTTGAGAATTTTAATCATTGAAAAGCAATGGAATTTAATCGTAATTTCCTTTGTCTTAAAATACTTACTGTGATTTAACTACTAGCGAAATTAATTTTCTCGTCCCTATTTATAGAAATATATCAAAATTCATAAGAATTTTGATGTACAAGGCTTTAGCTTGACAATAAGTAGGTAATCAACTAAGTAGTATCTAAATAGTATTTTTAAGGTTCACAAACTAATCCCAAAATCCTAGACGTTTCTGCCACTTTCAGGATTTTGTAGTCAATGTTGTCTTTCAGTATGATCTGCCCTTTGTTTTCTTTGATCTGCTTTTCATTATAAGAGTTAATCGTCTAGGTAGGTACTAAAGAACCAATGTTCAGGAGTAACTACTTCCAATGAATAACAAAGGGATTAATGAGCTCAGCTCAGATCATAGAAACAAGGAGATATGCCATCATAGCAAATTAGTACCGGAACAACTGATGCAACTTTTAGTAAATTTTTCGACACAATTACGCGCATAATTAAGCGCTCCTTGTGAATAAAAAGATCTCCCACGCATTGAACATTTCGCACACCCTCAATCTGACACTGTTAATCGTCACTCAACACTAGCACTAAACTAAAACACTGTATTTATACCATCGATCGTGTTCGGTTCGTCGCCAGCGCGTACGTTTTTAATATGTTCAATTTGCTCAAGATCAGGCATCAAGTTCGATAGCGCCTTGGCACATCTCCTTGTTTCTATGATCTGAGGAGCTCAGTTTGTTGTTTTTTAGACAGGAGGATACTGCCATCCCTTAAAAGGGCCTTCCTTCCTTCCTTCCTTCCTTTTCACTAACATTAGACTAGAATATTATTCAACTTAAGTACAACTTATTATTTGTCACTCCAATAAATAAATAAACACTATGATCTATCTCATTGCGATCAAATTTCCAGAGAAAATGACATGTGACATGCGAGTGCGACAGATAGAAACCGTTCTGCCAGTTGTACTTCTACTTACTACTAAAACAGTGGTACCTACCTTGGTTTTGCTCGTGTTTGCATTGCCCGTGTTTTTGGTAGACATAACATCCATATCTCTACGAAGTGGCGTTTAGCCTGCTATGCAAACAAAAGGCGACTAAATATTTGTATTTTTAAATAGTTAGTAATAGTTTATTAAGTAAAATCCTGCCTAACTTTTTAATGTAATTTTTTCTTGATTCTGTAGACGCATAAAAATGAACTATAGTTAGCGGGCGATAAGTCCGGATGTAGCTCTGAGTGTAATTTTTCTTTTCTTGAATATAGGTAATCTTTGATTTAGATCAGAATCGGAATTACCTAATGTCAATACAGGGTAAAATTAAAACCAGTGCGGATATTTTAGGAGGTGAAAGTACTCATGAATATGATCAACTTTTATTATGGTTTTAATTTTATCCTGTATAACTATCTATAGTTTATTTCAATCAGGCCGTTTTTCTAGGCCTGATTCCACATAACATTATCCATAGCATTGCACATAGCTCTACAAAACACCTAGGTATGTATCATCCCACAGGGATCTACATAATTAATGTAAGTTCTAGTTTAGCTATCTAATCCGGCTAGGTATGTACGTTTTAATGCATTCTCCAAGCGAAGTTAGGTGTTTGAGCATATCTAATAAGAGTAATTAGCATCTCTTAATTAGTTAGGTAGTCCTAGTTTATGTTCTAGCCCTCTTGGGTAATGCATCATTGATGCGTAAATGTAGAGGGAGCGTGTTGAGCGTCTTATTTCTAAAAAAAAAATAGATTTTCCTTTTATTAGAAAAAAATAATAATTTATAAATGTATCTTGATTTTGTGGGTATGATACATATACAAATAATAAAATACGCCAAAAGAAAACCAGTACCTATGAGGCCAGAAAAGGTCCCATCTCAATACAATGTTGATGACTCTCTGTTAATTAATATTATTATCTACCAAAAATATTAATAACGTGACAGAAACAAATATAAGTACCCGGAAAAACTATACAATAAGCAAAAATATTCCGATCTGTTTCTAGCACCAAACAGAAACAGCTTTATTTGTAGGACGCAAACATTTTTGCTTTTTGGGAAATTTGAAGCATGGAATGGCTATCACTCAACATAGAAAAACAATTCACTTGATTGGCTGATTCACTCAGCCAATCAAACGAATCGTTTTTCTATGTCCTTTCAGCTAGAAGAAATTCGAGACTGCAAAGTAAGTCAATTTAATGAATGCCAGTAGCCATCACACTTTCTTTTCGGTACTCCTAATTGCGAAAGATTAACAGATGTGGAAGGTTTTGACATATGACATGATTAATTGCTTCATCGCTAAATGGTAAAGGTTGTACTCCACTGCCCTAAATGAATTTGCTCTTAAATTGGCTGACCTTATGCCCTTATAATAATTATAAGTTGTGTAATTATTAATATATATTTCGTCAGTTGTGTTTAGGTCTCATGTAATATACTGTTGCCATCAACCCAGCACAAATCCAGGCTCCGGCCTGCTACTTCACTGAGAATTTCATAAAGAAAAATCCTAATACCACTTTGCCCGACTCAGGAATCGAACCCAGGACCGACTCAGCAGTCACGCTTGCTGCTACTAGACCAACAAATGCAGATAATACTATGTACAAGTAATAACTTTATTCAAATGTCTATGGTGTTCGGTGTATATGGCTGAGCGATTGTTGTACGTAGTAGGGGCAACCCTGTATTTCGCGAGTGGAGTGGTAGGGCGCTGTTAGTTGCGGTTTCGCGCGTTCGACGCACGCGCATCGAATAGTTATCGATTTTGAAGTTCGAACGATTTTGTTTACGTTGACAATTTCTGTTTTTGGAGTTTGGATTTTTGTTTCTTTTGTTTTGAAAGGTGAGTTTTTGTGTGATTTAATTTTAGTGATTAATTTAAATTAGTGCAGCATTGCTGAAAATATTTAACCCTTTGATGGGTTAGCCCAGCTAATGAGACACAACACAATAAAAACAATTATTGTTCCCTGTGATTGTTCCTGAATCATTGGTAGATCGGCGGGACTTGACAGGTTAAGTGAGAATATTCCTGTATTTTTAATATTGGACAAAAACAGCCGAGAAATTAAATGACTGATACAATGTTACATTGAATCAATTTTACTCTGAAAATAAAACTAAGGTCACTTTCACGAGATATGGTTCAACAAGAAATTAGGTTGTCGCAATAAAATTTGCTAATAGATTTTTACCGCTTTAACAATTAAAGCGAAAGTTTAGACTTTTAGTTCAAAACTAGACCTAAATCTAATTTCTAACCTTGAAGACACGTCTTGGTAAATTATTTGGACATTACCTGCCGTCTGAACTCTGTCATAAGATTAAATATTTCCTAATGACATCGTGGTAGGTATAGGTTAACATTATGTTTCGTATGCTGAAAACTTAACTAGGCGACAATTTCTTAGAATAAGTATGTATTGTAGTATATACCTACATTCTAACCTTTCAACTAATGATGCGAAAATGCACCGAAAATGATTGATAACCTTTTCACCCAAAATTACCTACGTATGAAAATAATTACTGATTCTAATCAGTAAGGAAAAAACATGGCATGCTTTTCATAAAGCTTATTAAGTCACCCTGTAATTTTTCTCTGTCCATTTAACTTGAATGACACGATTTTTATAATAGAAATAACACATTCAATCTATAAATAAATAGGTAGTATAAGACAAAGTCGCTTTTCGTGTCTGTGTGTTTGTCCGTTTAGTTCTTAAACTACACAAAAAAAATTAATGCGGTTTCCCACCACTTAGAGAATTTATTCCGGAAGGTTTCTGTGTACCTAATATGTTTAATATTTGATTTAGATACAGCACAGAAATCACGATGTTTTGACATGTCACCTCTCACCTCATCAGTAGATTGCACTCGTACAAAGCAGGGGTGGAGCGCTAGTTCTGAATCAAAACTAAGAATCCTAAACTATAGGAGAGCGTTAAACAAAAAATCGCACTAAAACTGTTCCTTTCCAAAATATATTTCTAGTTCTAACTAGATTTCTAGTTCAACGTAATAAAAACATATACCTACTTAAACCAAATCTTACTTCATTTGTTTAGACGTCTCCATTACGGAATCTGTCAGTTACATCATAAAAATAATTTGTACATACCTAGATCTGTATTCAGTGATTTATGGTTAATTAAGCGAGCGGTTACACGCGAATTTAGTAATTATTTGTTAATCTGTATGTATGTGTGCCAGTCAAATTACATAAGGAATAATATAATTGTGTGCATGTTCTTGAAATTTGAAAGTACGTATCCGGTTAGGAGAGCTATAATATAACAGGGCTAAGGACTAAGGAGATAATATTTAAATGTTTAAATGGGCTCCACATGAGACTAAATACAGTCTCATGTTGGAGCGCATTCAAAATAAATTTACGCGATACATATATCTTAGACTCTATGGGGTATATCCCTTGTATCCCTTGATGTATCCTACCTTGTTTGTTTTAGGCATGGTAGGAATACAACAAGTTGGAAACAAGGAGGGATCTAGCGTTGGCATCTTATGTACTACGGGTGTTCCGGGGTAATATAAATAATCCGGGTGTGCTGCAGTGGATAGGCTTGCGGGTGCCCGAGGGTTACGTGCAACGCCGACGACGGCCCAGTCTGTTCGCGGTGCCGCACGGTAGAACCAAATTGCTGGACAACGCCCCCTTTACGCGAACATTACGCACACTTAATTTGGTTGCCAACAGAATCGACTTAGGTATTCTCATGCTCACTGGGCGAGTTCACGAAAGTAACATTACAGGTGATATGTTATTCGTGAACTTAGTGGTATTAATAAGGAGTTAGATTGTTGTAAATTTTATTGTATTATTTTTTTTCTTTTTTTATACATTTTTGTTGTATCTTAAACTGAACTATCGTATTGGGAAACTGTAATGGTAGTTGTATGTATGTAATTAAATAAATAAAAAATAAAAATAAAATAAATGTTTCTAGCGGCACAGTTGCACGGTAACACGGTTGTTGGAGAGATTGAGCCCTTTTATAATTTACCGTGGCACGGCACGTCACGACACGATTTTATTGGTCCAACAATAGAAAAGTAAAATGTATGTAATTGTATGAAGAGGCTTATTATCGTCGATGGAGAATTAAAAGTGTCGTGACGATAAAATCGTGTCGTGACGTGACGTTCTACGGTAAATTATAAAAGCGATTGGCTGTTGCACTGCGTGTTACGAGCTCGATTCCTGCACGGAACAAATACATATCATACTAGCACTTCGCCCGCGACTTCGTCCGTGTGTCCCACAGGAACTGTGCATTTTTTCGGGATAAAAAGTAGCCTATGTTATTCAGTGATAATGTAGCTTTCTATTAGTGAAAGAATTTTTAAAATCAGTCGAGTAGTTTCGGAGCCTATTCGGTACAAACAAACAAAAAAATCTTTCCTCTTTATAATATTAGTATAGATTTGTATGGCCTACAGATCGTTGTTGTGGGTGTTTTTGTATGCGAGATGTATAATATTTTCTAAATGTACCCAAGTCACAGGAGAAATTCCTAATGTGAGACCATGATCTAACGAGATAAACAATATATTTTAGAAAAACCAATAACCTAGTTGTGTAATATTTAAATATTAAGGTCTAAGTATATTACTCCCACAATAAAAACGAATCTAATGACACCTCATTTGTTGAAATCCATCAAGCCGTTTAGGCTTCAGAGCGTGCCTAAGAAATAGACATTATACATGCTTTGAAAAACATTATCCTCCTTCTCGCGGTATCGGGTAAAAAAAATTACCACTAGGTATGGCACAGATTCTGTAGAACTCCAACTAAGAGTAAAGCGATGATACCTAATACTGTCTTATCCTGTAATGTGTCCCTATACAGGACAAAGACTTCTGCTTATACAGAAAAGGAAGGAGTATTTAATTAATCACCGCACTTACTCACTGACAGGTTTCCCCATGATGTTTTCCTGAATCCTAAAACTGCTATGTCCAAAACTAACTTTAATTACATAATATTACTAATGCCTGCGATCATCATCCGCATGGAAGTCGAAGAAACAAAACAATGTGGTAATTTCTACGGTGGTGAAATCACGAGATAAAAATTGTTAGCGATGCTACCTTGATCTTGTTTTGTGCACTTGCCTTTAGGTAAGAGTTCGTAGATAGCCGACTACAGACAGCAGCAACAGGCGACGGCGACGTGTCGCCCTGACACCACTGGTTTCTATGTAGGTACCTACTACCTATTTCTATCAAGGCACATAGAAATACATAAAAACTGCTGCTGTCTTTAGTCGGGTACGAACTCGTATCTACCTTTATTGGATCGCCTACATTTCGAATTTGGGGCGGATAAAATTAAACAGGAATAGCAAGATAAAATTATAAGGTAGGACCTAGTTAATTTATAGATATTGATAGTCCAGTCACAATAAATGACTGATGTGCTCTATCACCCCGTTAGGGATGGATTTGGATGAAAAATCCCTCACAACTATGTTTTTCCTAATCAAATAATGCACTCCATAATTATATAATAATCGTTTGTTGATAAATTATTCGAGATTTTTGAGTTATAAACCTTTTTTAGAGGTGACTGCGATTTTTTGAATTAAGCAAAAATAGTTGAATCGTGTTTTGGGCTCAATCGTGGCATAATACTGCTCTTTATTTTGTATGGTCAAAATTGTCATATATTACAAAAAAAAACAGCCGAAGTGCGAGTCATACTCGCGCAACGAGGGTTCCGTATCATTTTTGGACGTATAAAGTGAAAAAAACCCGGACCGCATAACTAAGTTTGTTTGTGAAGGAGTTTTGATGATTTTGAAAAAACTGTACTAGTTAGGAACATCGTTTTATTTTTGGTGCAATATTTGGGTCAATTTCTATCAACTCTAATTATTTCAAATTTTTCGCTCCGCAAACTTCGGAGATAAGGGGGGGGGGAATGGTATTTTTTCTGACATTTTTCATCATAATATGTCGAAAACTGTGAAACATAAAATAAAATGAAAATATATTTTGAAATGTGCAGATTGAGCCCTTTCATATTATATGTCACTTGACCTAGTAACCCTACTTTAAAATTTTGGACCCCCACTCCGGCCCCTATTGCATTGAAAATAAAAATATCTTTTGACTTTTTTCATTTGCGTTGAGTAAGTTGAGCAAGCTTTTTTTAAAACTGTTCCAAAGGACGTCGGCAGTTTTGGGCTTGATCTGGTACAGTAATAAAAGCTTATCCAAAAAAAAATATATATTTTAATTGTGCTTTGCCTAATATAACTTAGTGATTAAGAATTGAAATAAAAAATCGAAATAAATAAGAAATAAAATGATTATGGCGTTGACATTTTGAAAAAAACAATATAAAACAAAAACGGGTGCACGCGCCCTGGCTCGTGCCTCCATAGAGTATCATGTCGACAGCAACTAAAACCTTTGAATTGAGAACTCATTAGTCGGGCTGTACTTCATTAGATCATTCACACCATACTTAACCTCATTGTCACAAATACGCAGATTTCTCTTTAACCCAATTACGTACAAAAACAAATAAAAAATGAATTTTAATACTCTTGAAATACTCGATCACACCAAACTAATTTCATATTTGTACCGACATACACAATCTGAAGCCCAGCGTTCTATGGGCGTCTGCCAGTGCCCTTTCAAGTCGATAGCATTAGTAGTTGCTGAAATAAGCAGCTGTGACAGACAGACAGACGAAGTCGCACCGTAAGGGTTCCTTTTTTACCATTTTGGTACGGAACCCTAAATATGGTAAACTATTAGGGTATTGGTTAAAAAAAGGGTTTAGAAATCTAATTAGGCTGGTGTCAGCTTCTTAACTACGAAATGCGAAATACGATCGTTCTCACCATTACCGGTATTGCTCGATCTGTGGTCAAGAGACACAAATTAGCGATAGTAGTCTTGTCCGTTTGACTAAGGGTTAGACAGTGACAGCGCTATTGGCGGAATAAGATAAGCAATAGGTACACCTTAGTAAGGGGTGCTACCTTTTCTTTTAACAATAAAATACATACTTAGTTTTATGTTTTGGGATAGCAAAAATAAAGTATAATATACTCATAATGAAAGAGTAGGTACCTACATACTTATACTTATATATTTTTCATTGCTTCTAGATACTTTTAGGAAATAACTGTTTTTCTTGAATACTTCCTTAATTGTATCTTTAGTCCAAACTTGTAGGATGAGAATTAAATGAAAATGGTGTCAGGTAAAAAGAGTCGTAATAGCTTACTTTATTAGGTTCTGTCGTAAATTATAAAGTACGCCTACGTGAAATAGAGTACTACTACTACATGTTCTTTAAAAGATTACAGGTAGCAACCCTTATCCTAGTCCCTCAAAGTTAATCGATCTGAATTTTATACATTTTTCGAATGATCATGTTTTAATCCTAGGGATATATGGTGGCCTAGTCGTGGTGGGATTCGATTAAGTCGTGCGATTAAATTGTAGTTAAGCTTAAACCGGGATATAAACACGTTAGGAATGTATATCTACATATAAAGCCGCCGCTTTGAGTTGTATTTGTGTGCATTTAGTAGCGTAATAAAGCAGGAGGTGAACTCTGGGCCAGTATCGTGTCATCTTACAGATACGTGTTCTGTCTTTGTGTCGTGACTGTCTTTGTTAATTTCTCGCGAAATTTTCTAATGGTGTATGCTGCAGAGCTAAGCTTTGCAGCTTTGTTAATTCCTTGGAGACGTCCTGCCAAAAAGCGTTTGAATGTACGAAATTATGCCTGCTTTTTTATAAGGATTTGAAAAATGACCTTTGTCATAAATCTCATATAATATTTACGACATTGGGAACCGCATGTAATAACAAATATGACATGTGATAATAATGGTCGTATGAAGACTGCCTACAACAGGATTTATGGGTGCTCTTCAAAGTAACCCATTGTTTGGATGACTTTGAAAACTGAAGTGTGATGTATGATGATGAAATTATGAGTTTCTGTCGTGTACAATATGTTATGGGCGCTTAGTGAAATATGGTCAGTCTGCTGTCAAATTAGCACGTAACGTAAATGGCTATAAGTTCTTCTACCTCTGTTTTTAGGAATTTTCTATTTCAACTAAGTGTAGGTAGAGGTACCTACTATTTTCATAGTATTACACTATTACCTATTAGAATGTTTATAAGTAGATACTATAATCTTGATAGTATTGTATTCCCTGGAAAATACTAAAGTTCATCAAAATCGGTTCAATTGTTTCGAAGATTAGCCCGGATAAACAAACAAACAACAGTTTTTTTATTAATGGGTGCTTAGGTTTTGATAACGTGAAAATAAAACATAATTATGAGCTACAAGGTAGTTATTTCGAAATCACAAACAGACACTTACTTAATTTATTTTTAATTTCTATGTACCTACCTATAGATAACCATTAGGTACCCATACGGAACCCAGATTCCGCTTGTCTTCTTAGAACCCGTTTCACGACTTACTGATAGCATAATCCGTGCCGATAGTATAATCAGACCTGATCGGACAGAAAGGTAATAATATCCTGTATTAGAATAACATTTTTGTCTGTCAACAGTCAGATTGCTATCTGAAACTATCATATGAAAGTGGTGAAACGAGCTACTTTGTACCCTTTGCCTGGTCTTGGTCGTGGTAATCTATGCTAATGCGAAAGTTTGGATGGATGGATGGATAGATGTTTGTAACCCAATCACGCCAGAGCGACTGAACGGGTCTGGATATTTGGCACAGAGACAGATTATAGTCTAGAATAGCAAGTGAAGCAAAGTAAAAACACCCTAAAATACCTACTTTGTTCGATCCAGGTATATTTTTTGTGGTTGTTTTTGCTTTTTGTTGAGTCTTCAGCTTTCAAATATGATGATACTGATGAATTTCTTACTTTGTAACTACCTATGTAGTTACAATGTAGCTGCAATGGTCATAGAAGAAAAAAACAGCAACATAGGACCAAGGGAATTGTGTTATTCATTGTCTTTGTGTATAGTTTCTATGCATCATTGAGGCAGTGTGAGATATGCTTTTTGTAGCTAATTTATCAACGCTTAGCCGACCGACGAAATACAATATAAATACATTATTTTAAAAGTTGGTACCTACTAAAGAGCAACTGTAAACTCTTATGAACAATATTCGCATCTTTTAACATACCTAGACCTGTTATTAAAAGGAATGCAGTGAATTTATTTATAATGACAAGAAAACCTGCCTCGCTCGATGTCATTCGAGTAATTTTTTTTTGTGATTAGGTAGGTACTGATTTTTCACATAATATGACACCTATCTATCTACATATCGCAAAGTAATAAGATAATGATTAGTTGATGTAACATTTTTACTATCATGGAAATACAAAAAAATCTGATCCTAATAAATAAAGGTAAAAAATAATAATTAAAGATTTTATACTTACAGAAATAGGACAGTTGCCAATCTCTGACATAGAGGCAAATCGCAAGAATAAAAAAGAATGGGAACCCAATTTGAAAATTCCGATCCCATAAAGAAATGAATTCTTTCAGCCATCAAGTAGGTACCTATTTCAATTGCAAGCACAAACTATTCCCTACATAGACTACGTTGAGAAAATAAGTCGAAAACTCGATACACTTTACGAGAAATGCAATAGACATAATACTGCTCCACTTTCCGCCTCAAATACCAGGTTATAGATTTAAGACGTACCAATCTCAGATCATAGAAACAAGGAGATATGCCATCATAACAAATTAGTACCGGAACAACTGATGCCACTTTTAGTACATTTTTCGACACAATTACGTGCATAATTAAGCGCTCCTTGTGAATAAAAAGATCTCCCACGCATTCAACATTCCGCATACCCTCAATCTAACATTGTTAATCGTCACTCAACACTAGCACTAAACTAAAACACTGTATTTATACCATCGATCGTGTTCGGTTCATCGCCAGCGCGTACGTTTTTAATATGAGCAATTTGCTCAAAATCAGGCATCAAGAACGATAGCGCCTTGGCACATCTCCCTTGTTTCTATGATCTGAGGTACCAATATTAAACTGTACAATGGACGGTAATACCTCGGCTGTATTTCCGTTTCCGTCTCCATTTCGATCCATACTGCATCAGCTGTTTTCTTCAATAAGGAAATATTCGTGGCGATTTACAATGCTTGATATTTCTCTTCCTTTTAACTTTTAATGTTGCTGGAGATTGCATTTTTAGTACCTAGGTAATATTAAATCGCAACGTTGGTTGTTGTAGTTATTGGCTATAATTTGTTTGAGACTAGCTGTTTACCATACATTTTTTATCTACCATAAACCCTAAAAGGGGTCATTGTACTCATCATTGTGAACAACTTTTATTATGGGATCAACCCTGAAATCGCGAATAAAAATAGCTGTTCCGGATACGTTTTGTCGATTTATATGAACACAAATGTATGTCAATCAGATGATTTTTTTTCGCTATTCAGGGTTGTTCATTAGTAAAAGTTGTTCATAATAATGAGTACAGCGACCTCTTTTCGGGTTTATGGTAAATAAAAAATAGTGTTTTATAATTTTCGGAACTTTACGCTTTATTGTTTACATTAGAATTTAACATAAACATTCCAGAGCTGTGATATTATACAACGTCAATTACCTTACTCCTATTAAATAATACTTGTTTTATAAAACTAGGCAAACCGCCTCGTTTTAATAACATAGATTGATGAAAATTATTAAGTTCTAGATACAAGAGTAATATACTTATATGATAATTATTATGATTGGTGTTAATAGTTGTTTACCATATTAATAAAACCTTGACTTGACTTGTGAGGTTGTCGACATGGATGTAGACTTAATTTTAATAAATAACTGCTGATAGTAGTATAGTCAACTATGGTCTAATAGCCATGAGGCTCTACAAACACCTGAGAAGGCTCTCGTTAGGCAGTTGAATCCAGGTCTTGATGAAGAAAGTGACTTCTGGACTCAGTGCGAGTGCGTAGGTACTATTGGATGTTGTTCCCTGGACCCTTGACCACTGGTAGCTTGGACAGTTCCCAATGATAGTAGCCTATTAATTTATTTATCCCTACTAATAATAAACATACGAGAGTGTGTTTTTTCGTTTGTCCTTCTTTCACGCAACAACGGAGCAAGATCGCCATGATTTTTTGCGTAGAGATTTGTGAGCCGAAGAGTTAAATAGACATTTCTATCCGATGGCGAAGCAGCGGGAAAAAAATAGTTAGGGAATGTACCTATTTCGAGTTTAAAAAATATAAGTATTACATACTAAATAAGTAAGCGATCACTGGCAACTGGCAACGTGCCCTTTCCAAAGTCGCCCGCTCTATCACGTATGTTCGATGAACTTTAAATTGTAATGCCATATTTGGCCATTTACTTCACAATAAGTCACTTCACGCTGTATATAACTTCTTTTGACGTAATATTATGTCGTTTAAGTACCTCAAGCTGCTTTGGATGATGAAATCTGTCTGTTGATAGCGCGGCGGCAGATAGGTATAGAGCTTCAAGATTTGAACACACATTTCGTACTTTGCTATCCATTATCGATTGAAATAAATTCTTTGGAAATTATATAACATTTTGTGGTTCACATACTGTAGTTCACATAAGTGTAGTAGTTGTCATGACGCGTCACATTGTATCATGATGATATCAACATTAAATATTATGTAAAAAAATCCCAGTTGTATCGTTCTGTTTTGGTTATGTTTTCCGTATCCTCATTTTTCTTACAATATCCAATCTTTCTGACCATGAATTCATAAAAGCGATGAATTGTATATCGAATGCTTCTAGAAGGTCCTATTACAATTTCATGAAGGCTACATGGGATGAACATCGATTCCGAGTCGCACCTTTGCTGCCCTCATGGGACCATGTTCAACGGAGTTAGATATTGAAGCGTCACTGATGTATGGGGTCACCTCAATAATTATTTATTTATTTGATACTTCACGCACACAAATGTACAGAGTAGAACTTTTATTTAATACTTCAAGCAGAAAAATGTACCTGGGGCAGACAAAAACTTAGGGATTTTCTACGAGTCAAGTCAAGTCAAGTCTTTTGGGTGGTAGAAAATGCCTAAGTTTTAAAAAGTATATATTTTCTAGAAAATATATAGGTACTACTTATGTACCTATAATAGCCAAATACATGTATTGTACAGTTATGGTATGCACAAATAAATAAACTAAGTAAATACACGAATATACTTAAACAAATAGAATAAATTAATAATAGGAAAACATTAAATGTAGGTATTGTTACCAACGTGAGCTGCTACGTACAAACCTAAAACGTAGGCTCTACTTCATATAACTTAAAGTGTAAAATACATTACGTACGTACATTACGTACGGCGTAACATTCAATTAGCAATAAAATATTGTGTGTGTTTGCTTCCAGCACAGGTTCAATACAATATTTTTTCTTCTAAGAATCTTTGTTCAATCAAAATGAAGTGAAACGGGGCTGAAGCTTTATTGAATGAAGTAGTTCAAACATTTTCGTGCCTTCAGTCTAGTTAATACTAGACAGAGGTGCCCAACCGAAGGCACCAAGTGGGGTCTATATCCCACTTGGTGCCTTCGGTTGGGCGCCTCTATTCTCTCTCTCACTCTCTGTCACTCATGTTCCAAAAAAACTATTTTGGATCCTATGATCCAAAATAGTTTTTTTGGAACATGAGTGATGCGATAAACTCAGTAGGTACTTTTGCGACGACTAAGTCCTCACAAAAAATTATCAATTTTGTAAGTTAATTATGCACATTTTTCAGTATTTTATTGTTGCCAATAACCCGTGTGTGTTGATGAAGTAAAGTTAACACATCTGAAGTAAGAAAGTATGTTTTTTTAACTACTTAACATTCGTTTAGCGGTTAGTATACCCGGTCAACCAGATGTCAAGGTTTCAAGATATATTCCGTGTGTTAACTCATAGTTATGTAAAGGTTTTATTTGAAGAGCTCGAAACGTCCATTTTGAAGTCCGTGGTGTTGACATTGTAAGATTCTTCTGAGATTTGTCAACGAAGGCGGCAGCTGTACATTTGAGTTAGGTGTTTAAAGTTTACCACTTTTTCGTGTTTTGGTCTAGGCTGTCTTCTCATTCTATCATTTCCAGCATGCAAACACAAAAATAGTTCAGAATGCCATGATAGAAAGTTTAGCCAGTTAACAGATTGAAAGTGAAGAAAATTGCCTTGGAAGCACCGGGCACATGGAGTGCACTAAAAGATTTTTCACAAGTATCACCCTAGCAATTTTTTTATACGGCCGGCCTATAGGTATCTTGGGCTTTAGAAAGGTCGTAACAAGAATTGCTTGTCGCTATTCTTAAAATGAATCTTGTCAAAATGAGTAAATGATTCATTCTTATTTGTCCCACTTTGCTACACCTTAAGAAGATGATATCTTCCACTTTTTAGTGTATCGACGAGCTAAGAAAGTAAATATGATATTGTCTATGCCACATTGAACACCCATCAGTTACCCAACACTCATCATCACATTTGAATCCACAATTTGGTGTTATCATTAAACCTATGTCCCACAGCAGTACACGTTTTTCGAAAATATTATTACATATGAATTTTATTAACCACGGCAACAACCGTGTTTATAAAGACGGTCAAGGAATGAATTATATTTGACTGGGATTATAAACATTCGATAAAGGCAAGCCACTTCTGCAGCGGCTTGCCGAAAAGTAGCATAAAATAATTGGGTACAAGGTACCTTGAAGTTAAATGTTTTGGATTGTGAATAAATATCAGGTGGTATGAATAAAGGAGTTTCCTACTTTGTTGAGAGTTAATAAACGTCCGATTTGATGCGCGACTTTTTTTTAGAATATGTTTAAACTTAACTAAACTTAACTTGTATTAACTCCCTTAATACAAGTTACTCTGCCTGAATTGGAGTAAGAATAAGCTAAGTTATCTAAAAGGAGACGGTCAAAAGTGGTATAATATTCCGAAGAAATTCGAACACCCATTTGATATACCTTTTTAGAAAGCTTATATAATAAGCTGCTCGATTCTATATAAAAATGTTTTTATACCATTCCCCCTCTAAAAAGCTTATTTTTTTCACTGAAAACAGTGAATAAAAAGCACTTTTACTCACTGTTTTGATGTTTGAAAATGGAACACACCAATGTATTCGACCACAGATTTAAAGAACCTATGCTAGATGCGGCACGTTATTAGATTGTATGAAAACCGAACGTGTCATCTTTTTTATACCTACGATAACTTCACCCCAGCCATTTAGTGATGTGCTCAGAGTAAACAGAATTGTTTCAATCACTAAGCGTCACTGAGCTAACAGACTTTTTTTAGTACGAACAGTCGAACATGCAGGGCACGCTTGGTCGTGGCTTGCCGTATCTAGTGTAAGTGTAATCTGTGTATTCGACCTATATTGATGTGTTCTAAATTCAATTTGATTGGTCGACATTTTCGACAAGGAGTTTAGCATTAGAATAAAAACTGTTTTGTGTTCTTTGCTGTCCTTAGTAAATTGGCGCTATTTTGAATACTGTAAGTTGTACGAACACAAAGTTTAGTGTTACTTTAATCTTTAATTTTGTGTTTGTTTAGTGTTGTTCTAATCGATTAAAAATGCATTCTAGTGATGAAGATGTGTTAACACCTGAATTTGTGATAGAGAGGGCGGCCGATATAGTGGAAAGGTGGAAAGCTTGCTACCCAAAAAATCACGGCTGGTTTACATCAAAGCCAATTTAACTTTATTTTTTCTTCATTATATGTATATTTTCACTTAAATCTTTCTTTTTCTCGTAGTCATGGTATAAAGTATAGTATGCAACTCTTGAATAAAACGGATTTATATCGAGGGCCATGAATCGCTCGCGTCGCTCAGGATTCTAACACTTGAATCACTCGCTACACTCGTGATTCAATCATCATGAATCACTCCCTACGGTCGTGATTCAATCGTTAGAATCCTTCACTAGCTCGTGATTCATCTATGGCCCTCGCTTTAAATCCGTCCTTTATTCACTAATTGCATAATATACTATTTTTACGCCTGCGTTTTTGTAAAAAAGTGAAAAATGTTTCAGTAAAAACAAAACGCAAATGACCCTTATTTTTTCGTTTCTATTCAATAATAATTATTTAAAATATAGATGAAGTCGCCGTTTCTATTCAATACTTTGAGTTTTTAATATAATTTTAGCTACATCTCCATCGATTTAGGACAAAAAATATTGATTATAATGTTAATGAAATAACAGAACGTGTCCAACAAAAGGATCAAATCCGGTCAAGTCCGTAAACTGTCAAAATCTTACTGTAATTTCTGTCACTGTTACGTCATTTGGCACAGGGTTGCCAACCCTTAAAATAATATTTCTAGTCATTTATGCTTATAATTTTTTATTTTTCATTTCTTCATTTAAAAAAACGCAGGCCTCTAAAATTATTTTGACAGCACAAAAAATCAAAATAATTACGATCTTTGAGTCTATATATAGCTCAGGGGCCGTACCATGACGTGTTAAAACCATCATTGTTCCACTGTAAACAAGGGATAGCGCTATTCGTGCTGTATAGTGCCATCCCTCTCTCACAGCGGAATAATGAGGGCAATAACACGTCGTGGTACGGCCCCAGATTGCTGTTCGTGATTTAGTACCAAGCCCCATACATTTATTGAACGTCTCCTTTTAGTAGGGTACCTACCACTAATAAACTTCCCCTAAGAATTTGTTGGAAAGCTTTCGACAAGAAGTGAGTGGTCCGTTTTTCCACTAGACAGCAACAGCACGGCACGGCGGGCCAAAGGAAGCAGAAATGTATCAAAACTTAAGGAGAAAGCCAAAATGTACGTAACAAAATACAAGATAATGCCATTTTAATTACCCTGGCTGCAGGGCGGACGCCGCGCCGCCGCGCCCTAGCCGTGCCGCTACGAAAAATGCCCAGTGGCTGCACGTCGCGCATTGTTCAAACGTATAAACGCGCGAACTACCAACCGGCACGCGGCAGTCCATAAAAAATAGTATCAGCCACTCACTGTTCCGCTGCAAGACATTCTCTATATTAGAGCAAGCCGTCTAATGGAAATATGCCTAGTGGCTGTATGTCGCGCATTGTTCTGAAAACGTAAAACGCGCGAACTACCGACCGGCACGCGGCAGTCCATAAAAAATAGTATCAGCCACTCATTGTTCCGCTGCAACACCTTCTCTTTATTAGTAGAGCAAGAACGAGCATTAATCAATACTTCAAGCATTACCCCTTTACAAAGAAACACGAAATAAAGTTATGCAATGAAGAAGGCCTGTATAACCAAACAAATTTTAATGTTTATGCTTGTCATAATTTTATTCCGTGTTTATTTCTAAGGGGGTTAATGTCTTCTTCTGTGTTCCGGTTAAGAAGTAAACTAGTTTATTTATTTTTGGAAGTTGAAAGATCATACCATTATTTTGAAATATATAGGTACCTATTGCATAATTATTTTACTACTAGACTTTTGCCCGCGACTCCGTCCGCGTTGACTAGGTACAGTAAAATCGTTTTAAATTACCACCTTAGTGTAGAGTGGTAGACCTACTACGAGGAGGTCAAGCCCAGTGGCGTGCCTACAGGGCAAGCCCGAGGGTATTTCTCGTAATTTTACATGATTGTAAGTGTTTTTTATTGTACGCTACTCACTTACATTCATGAAAAATTTAGAGATATACCCTCGGGCTTGCCCTGCAGGCACGCCACTGGCGAAGCCGTATCTCTGGTTCATTTTATCAGAATTAGATGAAATGTGGCTTAGATTTTAACTTGGACCCCAAGCTACCAAACTGTGAAATATACATCAAAATCGAGTACTTTTTGCGTGTTGCGCGCATACCTATACAGACAATTAGACAAAAATCGCAAAAAAAAGTATGTTATGGTTTCGTCCCAGTACCCATTCCCAACTGTTTTTCTGGAATATCTTCAATGTACAGACATAGGTTTTTAACAGTTTTATAAGGCATGTATTTAATGCGGCAACTAAGTAAAATGAATATAGGTTTAAAAAAAAAATAGAGTGGGTACCATATACATATAATGGGTTGGCACTGGCAGCTAATAAGGAGTATCGTAGTAAGTAATAGCATATTAATATATCAGTAATAAGCTGCGTTTTAATTTAAACTAGCATCAAGTTTTTCTTTTGGGAACTGAATTAATATCTAAGCGGAAACTTAATGGCGAAAATAAAATTGAAAATGGGCATTAATAATATAAATCAGATTCTATTTAAAAAATAATTGCAAACTACCGTAGCGGCAGATTAATGTTGCCGTGTTTTAAGTTGAATTATCTACCTTAGACTGACTTTTAATTACAGTGTCAATGTAAAACAAAATATAACTTTTTTGGACTTACAAGGGGGAGGGAGGTGGTCGACGGAGCCCCGCTACGCGGGCCCCCCCCCCGCTACGCGGGGCTCCTATTTCCGTCTGCAAGGTTAAAAGTAACCTAACACGAAGGGGTTGACGGGGGAGACGGACTCGGAAAATAATAAGCTGTTTTATAATAGTAGACCTTATAGAATTATAGATATTCCTCCATGTCCGAAATTATACAATAGTTTGCTTAGTTATCAATATTATTATACACAGGTAATCTGGACCGACAGATTCAGGCATTTGCTATATTTATGTCTATTTGCGAAACGATATGCAGTGAAGGGTGCATTACTATTGGTCCCCAAACTACAATAGGTAAACAAACAATACTCTAGGCATGTTTATTGTAAACACGTTTGTTTATTGCGCAAGATATTATAGTGGTAGTGGTCACACCAGTTCAATAACGGTGCTAAACACATTATTATGTTTTCATAGAGAAATTCGATAATGCCATTTTTTACGCGTCTTCTTAATGTAGGTTTGTATGACTTTGCGTTTTTTTGAAACTGGCTATATACCTACGTAATGTTATGTATTTTTTATATTTTAATTTCGATTTCTAAAGTCAGCACCTATCTATTTGTAAAGAAATTATATGAGGCAAAAAAGTACCTGTATTTTTAGTTGGGCCTTCAGGACGAAATTCGAAATTACGAGGAGCAGAGAAAACTTGTAACAGGAGTATTACACATGGTTATAATTGATTTTAAGATACATGGTTATAATTGATTTTAAGATAGATTAGTTCAATCAAATCGCAATGCAGAGAGCATGGCTTGTGAGGAAAATACGCATTGTCAAAAAAGTTTTGGTCGACACATTTTAATTTTGTTGTAGGCATTCGATTTTATGTTAACAAACATCCCAACGCATGCAAGAAGGAATTTCAAAAACGTATAGGTACGTATAAGCACTGATAGCCTAGTGGTTCGAGGCACGCACCGCTGACTTTTCGAAGTCATGTGCGTATTAGAAATTAATTATAAATTATCACTTGCTTTAACGGTGAAGGGAAACATTGTGAGGAAACCGGCATGTCCTAGAACCAAAAATTCGAAGACATGTGACGTCCACCAACCCGCACTGGGCCCGCGTGGTGGACTACGGCCCACTCCCTCTCACAGACAGAGGAGGCCTGTGTCCCAGCAGTGGGAACATTATAGGCCGACTATGCTATGCATGCTTATGCTATACATATAGACACCTAGTAATTAAACAAGTATTAAAGGTCTTCCGTAAGGAAGTGTTTATTTTAATTTAATTGTCAATAAAGAAATATTACAGGAAATCCAACCTTTAATAATAATAACTTACAATTCTTTCCTTAATAATGTTCACGGGACAGTATATAGTTAAGTACCTACCTATATTGTTTTGTCTGCCATGAATGTACCTATAAGAATTGTAATATATATTAGGTATGCACTTTTAAAAATTCGTTGCTACTATTAATCTAGTATCCTCAGATCACTAAGGTAGTAAGTATCTAAACTTGCCTACTATCTACTCTAAGATCTTAGCAAAAATTCACTGAAATTGCTACTTTTTCTCAATATAGATAAGTATCTAAACACATTTATAAAAAAAAGTCTCGCGTAAATTAATCCATACCGATTCATTAAATTATAATATTATATGTATAAATATTAATTATAATATAATATTGAAGGATCTGTTCCCACAGACAAACTGTGAAAACAGTTTTGTGGGGCTTTGTTTAATTACATGAATATTGTGAAACTTTGATAAATAAAGATACATACATACATTGAAATCCAAATCTAGGTTAGATAAATTGATTCATCAAAATCTCTCCGAAAGAAATAAAATGACATGACAGCACAAACTTTATGGCACCAGTGAGCATTATAAAATGAATTACGAAAACGAACGAGGATAACGCAGGTTGACATAAAAACTTTTGAAAGTAATAAAACATACTTGTACTTCCATATCTGTAAAAAAGTTTTGAAAATGGAACAGGGTACGAGGAAATCTGTTCCTTAACTAATAAAGGGTCACACGTAGCCTCATTACATGAAGGATGAGGAAGGACAGTTGAGGAAATATCAAAATTGTCAAAGGACAGGGCAGACGCCCATAGAACGCTGGGCTTCAGATTGTGTATGTCGGTACAAATATGAAATTAGTTTGGTGTAATCGAGTATTTCAAGAGTAGGTATTTAAATTCATTTTTTATTTGTTTTTGTACGTAATTGGGTTAAAGAGAAATCTTCGTATTTGTGACAGTGAGGTTAAGTATGATGTGAATGATCCAATGAAGTACAGCCCGACTAATGAGTTCTCAATTCAAAGGCTTTAGTTGCTGTCGACATGATATTCTATGGAGGCACGCGCCAGCCAGCATGCACCCGTTTTTGTTTTATTGGTTTTTTCAAAATGTCAACGGCATAATCATTTTATTTCTTATTTTATGTCGATTTTTGATTCCAATTCTTAATCTCTAAGATAAATTAGGCAAAGAACAATTAAAATATATTTTTATTTTTGGTTAAGCTTTTATTACTGTACCATATCAAGCCCAAAACTGCCAACGTCCTTTGGTATCTTTTTTTTTATTTAGGGCATAATCGCAAACAAAAAGACGGATACGATACGAAAGAATGGTGATCGTTAGCCCAGACATCGCGAATCTGCTGATTCAAGTCTAGGCAGAACGAACCTGTTAAAATCTGAAATGCCGCAAAAATAAAAAGAACATGTGCTATCTAAAAACTATACTATACCTTGTTAAAGTTGGCGCAAATTGTGAAGAATGCTAACAAAGTAGAATGAAAAATAGGCAAAAAATTAGACACATCCGGATCCGTGTAATGCTGATTTAAAACTGAAAGTTACTATTATAGTTGTTTATTTTAATGCCTAAAAACCTGAAATAGAAATGAAAAAATATCTTCAAAAGACGGAGGATTTTTAAAGTACCTACCTACGATACATCTTTTCTACTTATCTTCTATGTCACTTTCCGCGTAAGTCACGTATGGGTATTGATAGGCCCAATTTTTTATTTTTTATTCTGCTTCTCTACATATTTTTTTTTCCTATAATCTGTGGTTGAATGCACAAATTATTCAAAGCCAATAATAAAAACAATTAAGTAAAGCATAACGTAATTACTTTTGATGGATGTCCTTTATGTGATTCATAGAACAATGGATCTGGGTCCTTGAAACATAGTGTCTATACTCACCGTACTATTTTAGTGAGCCATCAGACGAACTTGTCCTCTTCCTTAGGTAAGTACGAGTATTTTGGGTTCTACTACCAATCTAATCAGATGCGGTTGACCAGAACGGCTATCATCTGAAACAGTGTGAGATTCTGATACGGTCAATAACCATAATATTATGTAAATTACGAAACAAACTCACGGTGTATTTTTTTTGCACGCATAAATCGGTATAAATCAGTTATTCATATAAATACCGATGCAGATAATATCCGAAAAATCTTGATTAGATATATTAAATGCAGTAAATCCAAACGAGGCATAAAAACAACCGTTTATTATCTATTTAAAAATATTGTTGTTTGTTTTTTACTTTCAAAAACTGCGACGGGAAACCTCATTGCCAACCACAATCTGAAACACGGGTGTTGCAAAACATTTACATAATGGCGTCCAATGGACCGTCACTATAATCATTTACCAATAACCCACCAAAACTATCAGTTGGTATCGAAACCATCTCAGAGCGAAGCAAAAACCATCAGAAACAGACAGTCACTTTCACTAACTCGCTATTATATTCTTCTTTTTTTTTTGCAGGCGTCAAAGCCGAGGAAGTGGTCACATTCGGTGCATTCGATTCAGACAGTGTTGTGAAATTAAAGTGAATGACTGCAGATTTAGTGATTATTTTGTGATAAGTGTGAATATAGTTCATTTACGTGAAGATCGACTAAGAAAATGGTGAGTTGTATTTTTTTTTAATTATTTATTTAGGCTGTATATGTGCGTACCTTTGCTATTACATTGCAAATAAAATTAGGATATCGCAATTTCCCGCGGTAAAACGGCGTGTTCTTTTTATTGTCGTTGTCGCAATAAATTAATTTAAAAAGTTGTAACAAAATAATTTGCAGTAGGTTTAATAATCCACTTAAGTTCTTAGAAGCTTTGTTCATGGTTTAAGTTCATTAACAGCAATTAATTTATAAACAATACTAATTGGTAAGATTTTCTTTCTACTTCTAAGTGGGACAAACAAACTCTAAAAAAGTCAATTACTTATAATATTCATGTTTTTATCTTTACTGTCAGTTTAATGCTCTGGCATACATGATTAACCTTATCCTTACATAATTATTATAAAAACATCACCCTGTCTATCTGTTTGTGCGCTTATAACTCGAGAAACACAATGACATTGGTAACAGATCGGGGTGTTTTTTTTTAATTTGTAATTTTGTAGGTATGTTTTCTGCCTTGTTTTAGTGTATTATTTTTGTATACAGGGTGTCCCATGGCTATGCCACATGGAGGGAAAGTACCTTAAATATTTGAGATACGAAGTTTTGCTTCATAGAAACTTCACTTTATTTTTAAAATTAAGTAATACCGCATTCAAAGATTATTAAAAAGTTACTTGCTTCGTCTGGGAATCGAACTGACCAAATGTGAAAAATTAACATCCTGTATTTTTATGATGCTGATTGAAAGGGTATTTAGGATACTATGTTACTTAAAAGGAATTTATGCTTATAATTAACCCTTATAATCGGCATCGTAAAAATACAGGATGTTTATTTTTTCACATTGGGTCGGTTCGATTCCCAGACGAAGCAAGCAACTTTTCAAAAATCTTTGAATGCAGTATTACTAAATTTTAAAAATAAAGTGAAGTCTCCATGAAGCTAAACTTCCCATCTTAAACATTTAAAGTACTTTCCCTCCATGTGGCATAGCCGTAGGACAACCTGTACCTATACGCAGTGACCATAATAGTTAATCAAATCGAAAAAAAAATATTTACCGTTGCACAGCAAGAAACAAAATGAATGCAATTTTTTTTCAAAAAAGTTAGTAATTGAGGCATTTAATGCAGTAAAAATTTAGACACAGTTAAAATTCTATTGTTTGAGTCGCAGGAGCAACACAATGTACATCTGCAATTTGAACAATTTTTTACGTGGTGCAAAACTTTTCTCTACCAACGAGAACAGACTAAAGTAAGTGCATGGGTACCTAACTTACCTCTACAGATCGTGCGTTAAGTTTGGTTGTCCGTAAGCTACCAAGTTAACGTTACCAAGTCTACATTAAATCATAATCTTAGCAAAATATCTGAAGCTAATACTGCAAATAAATCGTGCGCTACCGATATCATTTTTATAATTGCATGTATCTATCGCGTGCCTAGCAACGGAACTGGATTCAATTACAATTATTAGTAATAATTAGACATTAACAGCATTTTCAATTCGAATTAAACTGTTAATATTTGTCTATTCATTTTCCTCCTTGCTTATGCCTCTTAATTTAACCACCGATAAAATTTCTATAACTATCCTTGTCATTTCTATGTCACGAATAGACTTAAGACTAAAGAGCTATTTAATAATTATAATAATCATTTATTAGTAAGGGGGTTCAAGTACAGTTGGCCGGGCGGGCTGAAGCTGGCTCACCGAGATATTCGCGCATTTACAGTCGCCAAGAAAACTGTTAAAAGTGGGTAAAAAACTTCGTTGTTTCACAAAAATATACTTTTTCAGTTATTTCTGGATTTATGTGGTAAGGACTAATTAGCTATTTAAATACCTAATTAGTCTTTACCACATACCTTACCATACTTTACCGGGTAAGTTCTCACGAGTAGCTGCTGCCACTCGTGAGAACTTACCCGGTGCAGTAAGATAGTACGGACTGTTTAATAACTAAAGTTTCAACTTAAAAATACAAACAATGCAGAGTTTTTTGTGAAAGAGCTCATCCGAGGAAGTAAATACTACCACTATACCTAATTCTGACACTAAGTGGCATTGCTGTGTTCTGATTTCAAGGGTATAGGTGCCGGAGTAATTAAAAGCACATGAGATATTTTAACTTTGTCTCTAGGTTGGATAACCCACCTCTGATGCTTCTGATATTGAAGATGTCCATAGGCGGTGCCCATTTATTATCAGATGGGCAATAAACATGAAAATAAAATGATTGTAGTAAGAAGTTAAAACAGAGCAATATCATAAAAAATATTTGAACATAGTTCCATTTTGATTTAAAATTGGACAGTCTAGCGTCTGAGTAAAACGTGTACCATTTTCTACTAGGTGAGATAAGGTCTCACCTAGTAGAGAATGGTGCACGTTTTACTAAAAGTAATCTTTTGACTTGCGACAATTTTATACTTATATTTATTTTATCGTATGTTATAATTTTGTTTATATTTCGTAATAAGCGATAAGATAAGCGTACATTTATCGCAACGTAATCGCAGTTTATTGTAATTAGCAGACAGTAGAAATTTACAAATTAATGCTACTTAGATACAGTCTGCACGATCTTACTTGGCCGGGCAGAAGTTAGTCACGAGTGGCTGCTAATTTAAATGGCTAAATTATCTCTTACCAGATAAATCAAGAAATAACTGAAAAAGTATATTTTTGTGAAACAACAAAGTTTATTGACCACTGTTATCTTAGCGACTGTACATGCGCACAACTTCAGCCCGCCTAAGTTAGATCGTGCGGGACTGTACACGCGGATTCTGAAAGTCTGATAAAGCTTGTAATCAATTTGCTGTCAAATCTTACGTTAGCTGTTGTGATTGGTTTACCAAAGTAACATCAATCAATTGACATGAGGATTTCAGAAACTGAGAGTAAATAAAGGTTTTTTTTTTTCAGAACTGCTTTAAGCAAGCACCATTTGTATAACATTGACCTTAACTCCTCTAATTGTTCTTGGAACAACAACAACTTAACTTCCTTGTCGTAAAGCCATGTATCGCCAAAATGGCTCATTATTCTATTATTTATCAAGACCACAATGGGTGCTTAAAACACCTTCGTTTAGACGTAATAACGACTCATGGTGAGGAAGCCATAAGGATAAGAATAAGGCATCGTGTGTGATTGCAAATGGATATAATTAGTTTATCATGTCGTAAATCTGAGCGTTTAAAAGTAACAGGGTATATATTTTTAAGAAAATTAACTTCTATAACAATTCTAGATTAGATTCAACATAACATTCTAGATTAAGGGTGAGCGAAAGTCGGTACAATAAAATAGTAATAAAATTATAAATAATTCCGTTTAACTAATGTCATACCTACTATTCACCTATTCAAAATATGTAAATGTATACAGTGAATTTAAACGTATAGGTATGACAAAGAAAAACGGAATTAGGTAGGTACCTACTAACAATTTTGTAAATATTTTATTGTACCTGCTTCCCCTCACACTTCGCCACTAATCTATATTATTATAATATCTTTATAAAAATATTTGTGGGGCTGACGGCACTACATTTAAGTATGGTTAGATAGAAGACTTGTCGAAGATCTAGAGCAGAGGAAACCGTAGTTTTAAATAGCTCCTAAGCTTTTGACGTGGATACTATTAGCCAATGTTTAGCCTTGGAAATCAAAAGCTTAAACATCTATATCTATTATCTATAAAATAATACCGTGACTGGCTTATTGACTGATAGCATTGCATATACCGGTGGACCTAGTAATTTGAAATTTGAAGGAATTATTACTTGAGTAGGTATCCTAGCACTAAGGAGGGATATTTTGAAATTCTATCCCTAAAGGAGTGGAAAGGGGTGGTCATTATGTTGTTTCCCAAATTCCACGTGAACACAGATAGTTCATAATAATGTTTAGGCTGTTAAAAATAACACGTAGGCTGGAACACGTCATCGGTTAAAAGAGTTCAAGTTAGTAATGATGGACTTAATGATCTAATTATTTGCATACAAAAGGTAGTTGCTGCTAAAAATTGGTGATAGTTTTGGCTCGGGTCTTTAGCCCTGAGTTTTTGGCTAATAGTCAATTTATCCTTTGTAATAGGAGGCGAGCCTATGGCCAATAATCGGGACAAAGCCGGGTTGCAATTAAGATATTTTTAATGAAAAGTCCATACAACACTGTCTCTCGCGAGGATCGAAAGCAAAATAGGTAAAATAAGAATAATAAACATAAAAATAACATCAGGCGAGATGGTGGTCAAACGCATATTATTTAATAAAAAAAAATGTATAGAAACTAAACTCTCACGCTAGATGCTTTCAAGGTCACGATAATAGCCTACCTATCTCTCGTTTGTTAAATAAAATTACACAGTTCTGATTTGAAAGTATGAAGTAGGGCGACAGCGGAGTGTTGCGGCCTGGAAGGGAAGTAGGTAGGTACTAAGAAGGTCTTAAGTACTATAACTATATATATCATAGTACCAACATTGTACACTTAGTTCGCAATAAACGTTTTGACTTTGACTTTGTAGGTGTTTATTACCTGGTATTTTCGGCACGCACTAAGAAGATTCCATTCTATACTCGTACTATTTATTATTTTTATGGTAATTAGTCTTTATGTAATGCTTTATCTTCTTCTCCATAATATTTACTTTCGTTAACCTAGTTAAATGTCAGACTTGTATAAGTTAAACATTTACTTTGAGTTGCTAAACGGATTACGGGATATGTAGGCCTTTTGTGAGTGTTGAAACCTACGAAGTTAAAGTTAAGCTTCGCCGATTAATTTCAGTTTTAGTTGTTATATGTGTATATTATGGATGCTTTCATATTGTATAACACAATATCTTTATTGTATTAGGTATAATAGGTATTTGGGTACGTTATGATAATAGACGTGTTCGTGTACCTGCAAATAACAACTTCAATAAACTAGTTCAATATAATAAAAAGCTAAGGAAGAGGCTTTGAATAACGAACTTTTTATGAAAATATGTTTCATAAAAAAATTTAACAAAAAAAAGTTCACGTAGGTCTACTCGAGAGTTCAGAAAAAATTGAAACATATTTCGTGAAAAGTTAATGGTTTCTATATAGGCAAAAGTTTGTAGTTAAAACGTGTTAAGTAGAGTACAAATGCGATTTAAGCGCGTTGTTACCATAGGTTTCACACTGAATTTTCTCGGACCGTATTTTCTCGGATTCGGATCAGACATAGTAAGCGCTCCAACGGAAGGCGCGTAATTCACGTTATCTGGACAAGGTCTTAGATCGTGGTTATATTGTAACTTGTTCGACAATCCAAACTAATAAACTTTGTCTGTATTTTATGTTTTAATGGTTAAATCCTCAGATCATAGAAACAAGGAGATATGCCATCAAAGCAAATTAGTACGGGAACAACTGTTCCCTCTCCTTGTGAATAAAAGGATCTTCCACACATTAAATATTCCGCACACCCTCAATCTAACACTGTTAATCGTCACTCAACATTAGCACTAAACTAAAACAATGTATTTATATCATCGATCGTATTGGGTTCGTCGCCAGCGTGTACTTTTGTATCACGTTCAATATGACCAAACTAAAGTATCAACCTCAATTGCGCCTTGGGACATCTCCCTTGTTTCTATGATCTGAGGTTAAATCCGATAGTCTGAACCCCGGGTATTAGTTGGGATCTCAGATCATGATCTGAGGTTGGGATGGACATAGGATACTTATTATCCGGGTACATTTAGTTACAGAACTACTGACAACATAGACAGTGACGGAGCAATGATGGTATTAACAGTTCAAAATGCGACTTCTAAAGAGCAATTAAAATGTTCAAAATATAGTTCCGATCTATCTTCAGTGTCATCAAATATTAGGAATAAAAAAAATCTAATAAACAACGATAAATTGAATTCTATAACAATGAAATCGAAAAATGACCAGAAATTTATCAAAAGCAAAGCGGATATTCTGCTAAAATTCTGAACTGGCACATAAATAACAACAAAATATATATATTCATATTCTCGTGCTTAAATAGGCATAAGTACGACAAAACTAATTAGCATTTTTAGTGAATTCAAAATTTTATGTTAGGTCAGTCAACTGTGTGCTAAATTAATTACGAGAATAAAATTGGCCTTCTGTTCCAATTTAATTATTATATAATTATCAAAGTGTAATTATTAGACCCTATAAATGAAAACAACACTTTAATACTTAATTACACTCGGTAACGTGCCTAGGGGTTAACATCAGGGAAAGCCAGACAGCTTTTTTAGGGTTTAGTAGGCATTTGTTTGATTTGCACGAATGTTGCTAAGGTAGACCTATTGCTTAATAACGCCGTTGGATTATTTTATCCTTCTACAGGGTTTTTGAAAAACTAACAACCTCTCAGGATTATTTACTAACATCATAAACAACAACTTTTGTTTTATGACTTTTAATAATTCGTTAGATTTTTTAAATATTTCGTCAGAATTACCTACTTTTATACAAAATTAAAAATATTATCTCGCTTTTGCGCAGAAAGCCCGGAAACTCGTAGTGTAGGTACCAGTGGCGAAGGGTCAGTTTTTGTAAGAGTTTTTGTAATTGTTATTACTTATTACGAATACAAAATCATCATCATCTGCCTAGCCTTTTCCCAAATTATATTGGGGTCGGCTTCCAGTCTAACTAGTTTCGGCTGAATATCAATATTTTACGTGGAGCGACTGCCATCTGACCTCCACAACCCAATTAATGGGTAATACCGGTATTCGAATGTTAGACCAGCTGTCAGACTTTTAGGGCTTCTGACTACCCGTAACGATTGTCAAAGGTATTCCTATGACAACCGGGACCGACTGCTTAACGTGCTCTCCGAGGCACGGAGGGGTCTCGATGTGTAAAGAACGGTCACCCATCCAAGGACTGACCGCGGCAAGCGCAGCTTAACCTCGCAGATCGATCGATCAGCGCGGCTGTCATTTAGCCACGAGCCCCTCTTACGAATACAAAATACCTACTACCTATCGGACACATTGTAGATCTGTATTTTGTTTTTTTTACGAATACAAAATACAGATCTAAAATGTGTCCGATAGGTAGTAGGTACAACAAAAACTTGAAAGTCTATTTTTGGTAAATATTTAAACATAAAATTTCGTAAAAAGTCATGGAACAAAACATGTTGGTAGAATTTTACCAATAACCCTGTATAAATTACGGAGAGCAGTGAGTCATTATTAACGCTGAGCGAAGCTCCGTCGCCCAGATACTCTTGTTAATTAAAAGCAAGTAGAAGCTGTCAATTAGTTTCCTAAAGTTGTATTGTGTACTGGATCCGTTCTGCTTTTGTTTCACTACCCAGTCTATAAAGTTTACGATCAACTTGGTCCCGAATTTCTGTCTCTTTATTAAAATGTACGGTTAGAATAAAAATGTTCAAGTGTCGTAGAGTATTTTCATGTAAGTATTTTTTTTAATTTATTTTATTGTATCAGAAATCAGGCTTGAATCTTTTGATTTGTTGTTTTTTTGTGACATAAGGTGTGCTGAATCAGTAAAATATTAGGTTAGGTATGTGTCTAAAAAAATTTAGAAAAAACTTTGACCTATTTATACTATGCAACCCCGTCTGAACGTTAATGTTTTTCACCTAAATAATAGTTTATATTTAAGTATATAAATGATGTCACCACCAATTTTATTAATAGACAAATTAAGTTTTATATAAAGAAATCGAACGACAACCCGAATCGATGACCATTGCGAACATCGCGTGATATAACTTGAGCATAAACATAATTTTTAATAGCGTTAAGATCAAACAACTGGATCGGTTACACAATACGGACATCCTGTTCCACGAAAATGTATCTAACACTTATATATTTAAGGTGTAATTTAGGAAAAACTTTGTAGGATATCCGCATGGTTTTTAATCCAAGGAATTTTATTCTTTAATTATAGTGTGTTAAAGTTTGGATTAAGTTGCAGCATGGGGAGGTGGCGAAAGTGTTTCGCGCACACTGCCTCATATATTTTTTTACTCTCACTATTAACTGCGGTCACGGTCGATGTCTTCAGACGTTTAGTATGGAGTAAGTAGGTACGTGACAGTGGGTGGTTTTGGCGCGATAATGATGGTGACTCAAATATGAAATTGCGAGTAAGTTCAGTGATTTTGGCACCCAGTGGAACACGCACGATACTGCGGTGCTCGAGTATAGTTGTTGATTTTGCCAGTCACAGGTTCAAGAAATCAAGACTGATTTGAATTTCGAGCTAAGACCGAAAAATATTTTCTAAATTTTCTTCTACTAAATTATAAATGGCATTTCTCAACTTTCAAAAGTAGGATGAGATCATCCTCCTTTTAAATGGCCAATTTAAATAAATAAGTATAATTTTAAGGAAAAGGTTACGCCTAGTAATTGTAGGCATTTTACTCGTTACTTGATCCAAAATATAATTAACACAAATTACTTGAATACCGATCTTTTAATTACATGGGTACCTGGTCTAATTGACCCCTAAATTAGAAGTCGATAAACCTATTTCTATCTCTTTCATTCTTTGCCATTAACAATGCACATCAGTCCTCACTTTCTTGAACTGGGGCACGCCCATAAACCAATGGTTGTAAGTGACACGTCTCACAAATCAGCGGTAATTAAACACTTTCACTAGTTTGTACATAGGCTACCCGTGGCTACAACCATGGAACGCTTCCTTGTGGAAATAATATGGTAATGTTGTTTTACAGACTTTTCTGGGTATGGTTGGAAAAAAATAAATGAAGACACTGATTTCTTTTTGAGGTACGGAAGCGGAACCCTAAAATAATAAATTTTACAAGTATAGTAGTCTACCATGTTTGTTTGCAAGTTTGGAATACAGGTATTCCAAAACAAAACAAAAAACGTTTGAGTTCCTAAAATGTAGGTCTACATTTTAGGAACTCAAACGTTTTTCTCTGGTCAAATCCTTGGACTGGCCCCTAGCTGTTCGTTTGCTTTGGCCTTACCATTTTACTACCCTATCATCGGCAATAGAAAGTAATTGTTAATTTTAACTCAGCATGGCAAGGAACCAATTAAATGTGCAGTAATTACCCACAATTTAACATAAGACAAGACTTGGAAGGCTATCATTAGTAAGTACTTTCTATTTTACTAAATTAGAATCTAGACTTTGAAGAGTCATGCTAGGTGTATGATTTTAGTTATCCATGCTTGTGTAACAGCGTAGCTAAGCGAGGAATTATAAGTTTTCAAGATTATAAAAATAAAAAGAAAATTATTTTTTTCGTAAGAAATTATTTTATTTACAAATGAAAGTCAAACTACAATTATTAAGTCAGCATAATACTGTTTACTCATTTAACTTATATGTATTAATTTTTTTTTTTATATTTCCACAAACAAAAAAATATGATAAAAAAATTGGTACCAACTTAAGAGGGCTCTAGCATTCGCCACCTCTCTCGCTCGCACAGAACCATATATTTAAAGAATGTTAAATGAAAAGATGCATTTTTGAAAAATGTAATCTGATAGCGAACTACAAAATGATATTAAATTATTATAATATTGTAAACTCAAATTTAATTAATAAAAACACATGAGTTAAATAAATCTCAAAAACAGATCATAATTGTTTTTTAACTTTGTTTAATAGATATCACAGTAGAACTGTGTTTTAATTATTTACCTGTAAAATTAATATTATTTTGGAGTTCACTATCAGATTACATTTTTCAAAAATGCATCGTTTCATTCAACATTCTTAAAAATGGTTCTGTGCGAGCGAGAGAGGAGACAAAATTCCGAGAGCGCCCTTAAGTAATTATGTATTTATTAGCCACCAGTCATTGTAATAAATTGCATACATTATAGGTACAACACATCCGTTTTTTTATAAAAAAATAAATAAACTGTAAATCTCTTACTTTTGCTGCTAACTGTACCAACATTATGTCTTCATTACGTTCGGCAGGTAAATTGAGAGGCTTATTTTCCCAATACCCAAATACCGTCATCCGTCAACGGGCATACGATAGGTACGTTATTAAAGCCTTATAAACGGCTTATAAATAGATTCTATACATCACGTGGTTTATAACGTGGCATATTGTTTTATCAGTATTCAATAAACAGTGAATAACATCAAATTCAATACAATAAAGGCTGTTCGCATAACCCACAATCACGGAAATGGTTCGTGAAGCTTTCCTTCATGTGTGCAAAGCTTGAACTGTAAACGTTTATCTTTCCGTTATTCATTTCTTAGCGCACATTTTAAGCGTTAAAAGTTCAAAATAACAATAGCGGTTGACTAACTGCATTATGCGTGTAAAAACTTTGCACAACTATGCACGTGAGCTTTGTGCGCTATTAAAATGTCTGATGTTGATTGAGTCATAAATTCATAATTAACATCAGTCATTTTATTTATGATATGTTCTAATTAATGCCTACACCCGATAAGGGTCTTGAAATACGGACAGATGGACAACAAGGGGGTCCGTTTTAATATTTTTTTCACTAAAGCCAGCAAATTTAATGTTGCATGTAATTACAGCTTTTAGTACTTTTTTATTCGATATTGAAACATATCATAAATGTGCGATTTGATGATTGTAATGTTAGAAGAAGAACGCACCGTCGAAACCCGTAACTTCGCCTGGGTTTTGACACATTTTTCAACACTTCTTTTTAATTTAAAAGTATTTTGAATCAGGAAGACAGAAAAAATATTTTATTGTACTTTGGTTACTATTGCAGAGAATATACGACTTAAATTTCGTTGTGTATTGGCTAAAAATTGTGTCCTGTTTTTTAAAAAAGTGTGCCGTAGGCGAAGATAGGGAGTCTGAAAAAACATGTCGTCTATTTCACGGCAAAATAACAATGGTGATCAATAATGTGAAGTTAGTTCCAATTTATTTGCAAAATCTTGCCATACATGAAAAAGCCTTTGTATTTAGTTGTTTTTTGCACAATTTTTACCAAAAATATGTTGGCAAATCCACCTTATTAAAAATTAGGCGAAGATAGGTAAAACAGGCGAAGATACGGGTTTCGACGGCATCATTGTTTTCTTGAGCCTGAGGCAAAGCGACGTCGGAGCAGGCCCACCGCTTTCCAGCCGAGAAATTAGACAAAGGCTACATTATGTAAAGACGATGCAGATATTAAGACCGGTTCGATCGCTGGTTCTAGACAAAACAATGACTTGCTCATAAGGTACAGGATGTTTTATAATAGTATTAAAGATTCATAATATATTATAAAATATACAACGTGTCTCCTATTATTCGTTCGTCTGTCGCACTTGACATACACAATCAATTGATTTCGACCTGAATGAGGCGGATTTTTTTAAATGCGACCGACGGAGGGTTATACGACACTCATCATTCCTCATTATATTCATAATAGCTGTTCCCCGCGGTTTCACCCCCGTTGCCGGGCTCCCTATACCAAATACTCCCTATACTATATAAAGGTCCCTATACTATTCCTCGTGAATCTGGCTATCATATATAGAAAAATATTTTTTCAAATCCGGCTGGTAGTTCCAGAGATTAGCGCGTTCAATATATTAGTACATACATATACTTATATATTAGAGCAATTTTTGATAGGGGAACAATTCTGAAATCCCGAAAAAAGTCAGCTGTTCCATACATTGTGAACACATAAATCGACAAAATTACTTTCGCTAAGCGTGCTGAAGTTTTTTCTAACAGCTATTTATTAGTTATTTTCTTATTATTGAAACCTAGAGTTACCTAATCCATACTATTATTGTGAATGTGAATATGTTTGTCTTGTTTGTTTTCCAAATAAACTATAAGACTAATTTTGATGAAATGTGTCAAAGATATAGCTTTGTATCCGGGGTACACAAACGAAATAATGATATAAGGTACTTATGGTACAGATATTTATGCCAATTTGTCACCTCTGTGTCAATTTTGAACCATTTAGGTAGTTCAAGCTAAGGTTTCCTATGATTACGTTTGCAATAAAAGAAAAAAATACGAATAACAGCACATAATGCATCTTTGTAATCTTGAATTACAGCGTTGAAGACAAAGTTCAAGGAGAACTAAAGTAATTTAAACTGCACTTATTAACTCGGTTCCAACTTAAAGTACCTAAGTTTAAAACTGGCATACGTTCAGACGGCTAGAATCAAAGGTTAGAGTAGGACGAACAAGCCGATGGCAGACAAAGCTATAAACTTCAAAGTTTCAACTTTCAACAAATGAACACAGATGAACTTTTTTCCTCCCTTGAAAAAGTTGCCCCACACTAAGTCACTAGTCCTCTTACTTGTAGACGCCTCTTTACTTTAACCACTGGTTAAATATACAAATATCCCTGTCATTTGAATGACAATGAATAGAGATGACAATTTATTGATATAAGAGTTGTTTAATTTAATCATCGGCTATAAGTAGAAGAAGGGTAAGAATTTCTCCTGTATCGTGTTTGAGTTTACAAATCAACACACAAACATCTATCGAAATAAATATTTGTTCCGTACATACCTACTTAGCAGTCAATCGCTCAGCCACTGCAACACTGTGTCACACTTTGTCATACATTGACAATTGAAAATTTGAAACCATTTGATGTGCTCTAAAAACCGATAATGGATATCAAACTGCAAAAGTATAAAAAAAACTTTTATTTCTTCAATATAGTTGTCACTTCTTACTGCAGCATCGATAAATCTTATGGTTTTTGATTTTTTTTTATAAAAGAAAGGTTTCTCATAAAATGGAAGGAGTTTCAATCTAATCTAAGCTATTTAATTTATTAAATCGCACATCGGCAAGAAAGGTGTCACAACACAATAAATGTAGTTTTTGGGAAATCACGTTAGATCCTAGAATTCCTTTAAAAAAAATCTGTATTAAATGCCATCTCTCAGCGAGGAATCGCACTATAATTATGATTTTTTTTTAGCAGATCAAGTTTGTAATTGCCTTTCAGATGGCATACATAACTCAATTTCGTATTATTATTATTACCTTTCTTGCCGATGTGCAAAATAATCTAATCTATTTAGAGCTATTTAGACTGGAAGCCGACCCCAACCTAGGTTGGGATGAATTTAATCTAGATATTATGTTTGATTCAAATTTTATTCGCTCCTACGGGATGCCTTCATTGTCCTAGTCAAGTTAGTATCCTAGATGTTATAGGCATGATTTTTCTTTTTCATATGACCATCATTTAAAATGTAAAAAAAATACTGAAGCACATCAACTGGCCAATTAAAATGAAAATAACTGTTAATTTGGGTTCAGCTTACTGAATAATGTACGCTGCCGTAAATATGCTTCAGAAATCGGATTACAACGAAATTACCTACCCAATTTTCCCAAATTTGCTGATGAAATATGAAACTGATAATGAATATTTTTTGATAATTATTAATTTTGAGTACGTAACACAAAAGAGCGAAAATACAAAGGAGTGAGGGAGTTTTCGAGTTTTTGGTTCCAGGAAATTCCGTTTTTCTCGCGATGTTAAACCGATATTATCATAGAAAGGAAAATAAAGAAGAAAAAGAACGCAGATGAAAAAACAAATACTCAAACAGATCAACAAATTTATAGAAGCACAGAGATGTAAAAACTTGCAGAAAAGTGAAGAAGTAGGATAGAAAAGGGATAGACATTGTTTCACATTTTTTTCCAAGAACTATAGAATTTATATTTTAATTGATAATTTAAAACTGGTTTTAATATTGATGATGACACCATGATTAAACAAAGAAAAAAGCTTAATACGATCATTAACGTATACACAAACGTATAGGTACACAAAGTCAACTTCTGAATGAAACCAAGGCAATGCTACAAAGGATATTAAAAACTCCCGTGACGTAAATGATAATCATAAATTTTTCACTAGGTAACGTTTGTGCAAAGAGAATTCATTCATGGTGAACTTTTTAAGAAATTCAAAATAAAAATAGACTTTGCAAAAGGCCAAGCTAACTTCGAAAGAACAAATATCTCTACGGCATCAAGTCTCGTACTGGCACTTCGTTTTCAACTCTATTTAGAATTGATAACTTTGAATAGAACCTAGAATTATTAACGCTGACACATGGACCTATAGAACTAAAATATTGCGACGCGACGCGACGTAGATACTGGTGGTACTTCACCGCAGTCGGGTAAAAACGGTGATAGCTAAATTTTTAGCTAAATTTTTAGCGAAATTTTCTTTGCAAAATTTCAAAGACTCTGTCAACGTCTTCGAAATTTTATATTGAGTTTTTAGTATTGGATTTGCCAAATAAATCGGTGTTTGTAGGCATAGAACTTTTTCAAAAAGTTATTTGGTTCTGTTCTACATTTTATTTTCTTGGTGGATCTGTACCCCGATCATGAGTTTTTTTGGCGTATAGTACCTATCGTTAACGTAAGCATATTTTGAATTGAAAATATACGTTTGTTACACAATGTTTATATAAATTAAATACTGAATTAATTTCTCTGTATTTATTTAAATGTGCAAATTGTATAAAATCTTATCAAAATGTTCCAGGACTGCTGTATTTTAAATTCAAAATATGCTTACGTTAACGATACTATACGTCAAAATAACTCATGATAGGGGTACTGGCATCGGGCACGCCGCAATAGCGGCGGTAAGGCCCGTGATGAGGGAGTGGCTCGGGAGACGGCATGGCGCCCTTAGCTTCCGGCTTACACAGGTGCTTTCTGGACACGGGTGCTTCGGAAAGTACCTGTGCCGTATAGGCCGGGAGCCGACGCCCGGTTGCCACCATTGCGGTGACTGCCCCGACGACACGGCGCAGCACACACTGGAGGAGTGCCCAGCTTGGGCAGTGCAGCGCCGTGACCTCGTCGCGGCGGTCGGTGCTGCGGGTGGCCTCTCGCTCCCGGCCGTGGTTGAGGCCATGGTCGGCAGCGAGAGCGCTTGGAACGCCGTCGCCTCCTTCTGCGAGGAGGTGATGGACGCCAAGGAGGCGGCGGAAAGGGAGAGGGAGGCGGTGTCCTCTCTCCCCATCCGCAGCAGACGCACCGGGCGCCGTAGGGCGGCCAACGATCTCCGGCCACCATAGGGTGCGGCCTGCGGGCGGCGGACTTGGGGCGTCCGTCGCCCGAACGGAAACAGGCCCGAGACGGTGGCGCGACGTGTTCCGCGCGCGCCTCTCTAGAGGAATTGCGGCCGTGCATGACGGCCGCATAGGGTGACGGGGCCCGCCTTTCATTTGGCGGGCCAATACCTGCCGGGGGTGCGGACGAATGCGCAAGCGACTCCCGCGCCTCCGGCGTAAGGTAATTGGAGGAACACCGGGGTGGTTTTAGTCAGTAAGAGTCTGACAGACCCCTCCGCCCTCCCCAGGGCGGGGGACATCCATGAGGATTTCCACCTCGAAAAAAAAAAAAAAAAAAAAAAAGGGGTACTGGCATGTGATGTTTAATCAGTCCACTATGTCCCTCTCACTACACGCTTTCGTCATGGTCACTTTGTTCGTTTATGATTTTTTTCTCATTTTTGTATTTTTCTTAATATTTTGGCTATGTTCTGGTGCTGGTCCTGATAGTATCGAAGTAGAAACTAACTTCTTGAATCTTAACAAATATTGAATCTTAATAAAAATTGAAATTCACTTGCTTCTTCTTCTACATCTATACTTCTATACTATCTATACTAAAATTATAAAGAGGAAAGATTTTTTTGTTTGTACCGAATAGACTCCAAAACTACTGGTCCGATTTTAACAATTTTTTCACCAATAGAAAGCTACATTATCACGGAGTAACAAAGGCTACTTTTTATCCCGAAACAGGGTACGGTTTCTGTGGGCCACGCGGACGAACTCGCGGGAAAAGTGCTAGTATTACAATTTAATGAGTACATCAGCATGTCCCATTTCTAAAACCACTGCAGTCTATGCTGATACAAGTAAAAGTTGTACCATCAGCTTTCTAAGACTATCATCCAAAATCTCTAGGCATTTTGCGTGTCAAAATACGATTGCGAACTGAATAGTTTCTTTTGCCTACTTACTGTCTAAATAGAAGAAAGTTTGATACATTTAAAAATGTCTTGTAATAAATCAAAATGTTGGTAGTAATTTATTATATAATTTTTTGGTCTTCAGAACTGGTAATAAGTAGATGAACTAGACTAGGGTCACCACACACGTGACAGATGGTTCGTAGTGGACTTGGTCTGCGAATAGATAGCTGTTCTCTGTGTTTGGTCTAAGGACCAACACAGAGAGTCGGTTATTTACCTACTGTAATTTTTTGCCTGTCTTATTTTTTGGACCCCAAGGTATTCCCGTCTGAGAATATCAATGGTGCCCAAAAAACAGGTGCTCAAAGGGAAATACTTCTTAATTATGCACTCATGTGAAGCAATAAACTTTTTCATAATGATGATGATCAAGATGAAGTGTTATTTGATGGTACGAGTTCAGGCCTAGAGGTCAACAACTTGCTTTCCCACAAAAGCGATAATGTTAGCACCACTTCAAAAGGAAAAAAAAAACAGCAGGTATATTACCATAAACTAATTGAATAATAAGCACTTTCAGAAACAATTAAGTTCGGCCTCATGCAGTTGCTTATTACCATTCAAAATGGTGTTATTTTCGGCTCAAAAGTTATAATTACATGTACTTAGTTATAACTATCATTATTCGTAATATTTCCTTATTACGAGATTGTTACACGGCAAAAATGTGGTGTATGTCTGCATAATGTTATGTCATAGAGACATAGATCTTGTTTTCGTGGAGTCCGTTAAAATAGTAGCCTAAGTAGCCATAGCGTGGTAGTCAGCATGACGAATCAGTGATTTGTTGAAGTAAATGTACCTACTATTCACAATATGTTATTCATTCATACTCAGAATTTACCCGAACACTGGTCAGAAGATACAACCTGTTCCTCAAAAAATCTTCGAGTTGAATTTCATACATTTTCAAGAGTCTGGCGTCATGTGTTCAATGTCTTTGGCTTTAAATGACTGATTTTGCTTAGACTAAACTAAAACGGATTATTGGGCTAGCTACTTTTCATTTCAGATAAGTATATCCAGTTCATTTGGATGGCTTTTGCTATTGCCTGAAATTATTACACAATAGGGCTCACGACATAATATGAGGTCTGCTATCGTGATAGGGCCCAACACAACGAAGCGATTCTGAGGCAGACCGCAAAAGCAATGACGGGATGAGCCAGAACTGTGTAAAATGTTGCTAGAACGATGTATTCTTGCCAAAACCATGTGGTTTGGAGATTAAGGGACAAAAAATACCCAGATTTATACTCAGAATAACAATATTATTCCCTCTTATATTTGCAACACAAGACCAGCGTAGTAATAAGATCTAAATAACTCTTGAAAGGTAATTTGAACTTTTCCTACCAACCGTCCACTTTGGTAGTAATTTGTCAAAAGTTTCATATTGTACAGACGATTTCGGATCTCATTATAGCATAAAGTGTGATAAAATATCAAATTACATACCTAATATGAAACTCTTTTGGTAGTGAGAGTGGAATTCAGAATTGTGGATACAAAAATATGAATTGGTAAAATCGGCATTGAAAATAAAGTGAAAACTGTATCTTATTTTTAGTAGTACGAATTAATTATGAAAGAGATCAAACTCTTGGCGGAGCTAAGGCAATCACGGCACGGCAATACTTCCTGGCCTATTGCTGCGGGGGAGGTTAATTTGGCGGGGGGTGAGTGTCGCTTCTTTACGTATTAGGTAAGTACTCAGATCATAGAAACAAGGAGATATGCCATCATAGCAAATTAGTACGGGAACAACTGATGCCACTTTTGGTACATTTTTCGACACAATTACGTGCATAATTAAGCGCTCCTTGTGAATAAAAAGATCTCCCACGCATTGAACATTCCGCACACCCTCAATCTAACACTGTTAATCGTCACTCAACACTAGCACTAAACTAAAACACTGTATTTATACCACCGATCGTGTTCGGTTCGTCGCCAGCGCGTACGTTTTTAATATGAGCAATTTGCTCAAGATCAGGCATCAAGCTCGATAGCGCCTTGGCACATCTCCTTGTTTCTATGATCTGAGGGTAAGCACTTAATAGTGAGTAGTGATTGCCCAGTGATCGAAATTCGCCGGTTCATATTTTTTTGAATTTGAATGTAACACATACAACGTAACACATATTTTATTATATTTTAGCCTTCTGCGCTCCTTCTCCAAATAAACTTTAACTATGCCAAATATCGCACTGCTCCGTGCACGCAATATCCATAAAAAGGGGTACAAAGATTTCCCTAAATAGATAATTTTTTGGCATAGGTATGTTTTTGGCATAGGTTTGTTTTTGGCATAGGTATGGTTTTGGCATAGGTATGTTTTTGGCATAGGTATGTTTTTGGCATAGGTATGTTTTTGGCATAGGTATATTTTGGCATAGGTATGTTTTTGGCATAGGTATGTTTTTGGCATAGGTATGTTTTTGGCATAGGTATGTTTTTGGCATAGGTATGTTTTTGGCATAGGTATGTTTTTAAGCGTCAATTAAGGCAATGCCTAAGTTTAGTGCCGTTTTTCCCTCGACCGGAATGTTCACGTAAGTCTAACTTAGTAAGTCGGAAATTCCAAGTATAAAAAGAAGACCGGTGAGTGTATGAATTACCACGCATTGCGTTGTAACTAACGGGTGTATGTAATCGTAAGAACAACCTGTATATACTAGTTTAACGACCTTGTAAACCGGTACTTCTTAAATTTCTGATTGCGGATTCCTGTATCCAAACACATAATAGTTTTCGTCGCTATGTGGTTTACTTACGATACGATACAGGAATGTACTTCTTAAATTTCTGGTTGCGGATTCCTGTATCCAAACACATACGGCCGTACCATAAAAAGATAAACATCTGTTCCACACGCGTTCAACACGAATGCTACCAAAAATAATAGGCAATTGTTTTAGCACTAACTTGTCTAAAACAAGTGTGTATTATTTTTGGTAGCATTCGTGTTTAACAGATGTTTATCTTTTTTGTGGTAAGGCCTATAATGGTTTTCGTCGCTATGTGGTGAATTCGCAAAATGGTGCACCAACACCAACCAACACACATGGTGGACAACATTTGGTTACTGGTGCACCATTTTGCGAATTCAATCACATTTCTGCTTGGAATGCATTTAGAATGGTTTTATTAAAAAAAATGTTATCAATCCTTGAAAGTTGATTTACATTTTTTATCTGGTCTCGCTAGCCTTACTTTAGTATTTTAGGATAACGTCACAGTGATGCTTCTTTTAATAATTATTTTTAAAATCGATTAGCGTTACTTACGGTTGTTGTTGCGATGCTTGTGAGTGTCCTATATCCAGCCTGCAGTGAACGTCTATCGGCTAATACCTAATAATGATATTGATTAGCTACCAGTGGCGTAGGGTCCCTACAATACGATTCCTACCGGCTTCCTATTGAAAAATAGCACAGGGAGTATTGCCTACTATTGTCACATATTTATAATTAGCTTTTCGTGGCCAGGTAAGCATTTGTAGCTCCGGCTTACCTATTACAAAAATTGACCCTTCGCCACTGTTAGCTACTATGGATGAGAGAACGCTACTGTACCTACTACAATAGCAGTCCGTATATTAAAGACTAACTGTTCCCTACGGTTTCACCCCCGTTCTCGGATCCTAAGGATTGTAGCGTGATGTTAAATAGTCTATACTATTCCTGATGAATCTGGCTATTATATACAAAAAGAGTTTTTCGAATCCGACTGGTAGTTCCAGAGATTAGCGTGTTCAAACAAACAAACAAACTCTTCAGCTTTATAATATTAGTACGATAGATATGGGGCAAATAAAGTACAAGATTTTCTTTAAATGAAAATCCCTATCCTTTCCCTACTGATGAATGCGAAATTGTGTTTGTTGGTTTGTCCATTTGTCACGAAACTGCGGAGCAACGGACTGTCACGATTTTTTGCATAGTTTATGGACCGGAAGGTAACATAGGGTACTTTTTATCCCGGAAAAGGCACAGTTCCCGTGGGAAAATCCGTTTTTTTTCTACGAGAGCGAAGTTATGAGTAAAAGCTAGTTATTAATAAACGGACGTCGTAAATTCGCCTTCTAACAAAAGAGAGATCTATGCGAATATATAAGGGCATTTATAAACTGTATATGGACGAGTATATACTGTATATGGAGATTGCATATAAATGCGATTTGGAAAGCTTGTTCGAATATAATGTCTTTTTGCTGACGGCTTAGCTAAATCGTGATTTGTTTTTTTTTATAATTATGTCGGTTGCGTTGGTGACGGTATTTGGAGATTGTATTAAAGTTGTGTTGTAAGTTATAAGCTATAGCGGATTGTGTAGGAGAAATAATAAATTACAATAAGTATTTAAGAAAATTATAAGAGCAAATACTTCCTTATTACAAAAAAAGTATTTATTGGGACTCGCACAGAAAATTACCAACATAAAAATAAAAACAACCATACAAATCGCCATCAGCTGATGCTATTTGTATGGGGACCCGAAAAAAATTGTCCGATTTTTTTAAATATGACCACGCATTTCTAATATATTGGAATAGACTAGACTAGACTGTGCCTATGTCCAGCATAGACGTTAGGCTAGAAAAAAAAAATGCAATCGTTTTCAGTCGAGTCTACCATTTCAGTCTATAACTTGCACCATACGGCAATAGGAAAAAGAAAGGTAAACATTGTCTGCACACGTTATGCGTAATAACTTTTTCTAGTAACCGACTGTGGTGTTACGTAATACACGCAATTACACTATTAGTATTGGCGGTTGGAATTCCACCCAGTTTTACTTGTTTTTTTTTTACAATTAATGAGGTTTATGGACTTCGGGGTTCCAAAACTACCGTGTATTGATTTATGATTATCTTAATGTTAACAACCATAATAGGTAAGACATTTCAAAAACAACACAGGCGGGGTTTTGAACCCGCGACCTCAGCCGTACCGTGGCAAGCGCTCTAACTCAACAACTCAACTGATTCAGGCGAAGACTCATTAGTTCAGTTGGTTAGAGCGCTTGCCATGGTACGGCAGAGGTCATAGGTTCAAACCCTGCCTGTGTCAGTTGTTTTTGAATTGTCATATGTTTAGGTAATAATAACATCGTGCGGAATTCTGGTCATGCTCTAAAATTGCCAACGAGTAGTAAGAAAGCGTATAGTCTTGTAATGGCAAAAGTTACAGTTATATTACTATAATACTTGTAAAGGAAATGTAGTCGACAATGTAATTTGTGAAAAGCAAATGACTGCGGTCTAACCTAAGATGGGTAACGGTATTTGAAGACCCTTTCGAGCCTCCAAGACCTTCGGTCCCTATGAAAACTATGCAAATAATCAAGCCATTCATCATTTGGTATGGTTTTGAGGCGCTGTTCCGCATATAATAATTTAGTCTCATCTAAAAGTTGATCTTTGATTGTTATTTCACCGAGAATGAAAAATTATGGTGATAGTAGACATTGCTGTACATTGACATCTTTTATAATAAGTACTTTTGAATGCCGAATTTGAATTTGAAATGCCGTCCACAAGTGATACGTCCGGCGAATTTGACTCCTCGGTCACCATTTAGTAGACCATTTTTTGTAAGACAGCATAACCCTTTTTAGGGTTCCGTACCTCAAAAGGAAAAACGGAACCCTTATAGGATCACTTTGTTGTCCGCCGTCAGTCACCGGACCATAAATGGAGCCATCTGCTCATAGATGGCGCCATTGGAAGTATGCAGTAGCGCCATCTATGATAATATGTCGGAACCCTTATGGCGCGAGGCATACTCGCACTTGTCCGGTTTTTTTTTTAAGTACGGTAGGTACTTAAAAAAAGTGCTAAAATGAAAGTAGACGCTGATATAGGTGGTTAAAAAAACTATTTAAGTATTTGAAAATCAGGTTCAACGTTTCGTCTTTGTGATTTTGTGGGTTGTGAAGATTACGATTATTTTACCATAATTTCATTTTAACTTGCTAAAACTCAAAACTATTGGAGATAAACAGTTTTTTCTTCGAAATTTTTTGAGAAACTTATTTTATTTATACATATTTATAGATTCTTTGAACTTTGCTGAAAGTTCTTGAACTTGAAGGATGTCTTTGCTAAGTATTTAGATTTATCTGTAACGTTTATCAGTGCTGGCATTCAAATGGCCACAACTATTAAGATCATAGGGCATCAACTTCTTTAATGACCAGTATTGACTGATAACTTGTTCATCAAAGTTTTGTTATTGATAGTCTAGTAGATACTGCTGACTATCCTCCTAACGTTCCACCTTTCTTGGTTCCCCTAAATACCAACTTATCATACATTTTCTTCATCGCGTCCTTGGATTATAATACTATTATGCCAGGCAACTTGACAACTTGGAAAAAAACAGTTTTGTTGTTAGTTGTCAAGTTGCCTGGCATAATATCCTTAAATCATCAATCCTTTAAAGCCCCCTAAAGGTGCAGTATGATCATGCACGTAAGGTATGTCATGCTGCATGATCGTGTAATTATATTGGCTGATGCGACTGACAAGCAAACTATACGTGGGTACTGCTGGATTGATTGAAATGATTTTAAGCGCTCTCTAGACGCCATGCTGCAGATTGCTGCATGATATGCCTTAAGGTGGTTCAAAACATGAGGCATGTGCTGCGCACGGCGGTCATCGCATACTTCGCAATGTGTGGACGTTCATATTCGTGGTGAGGCATGTGCAATGTATATCGAGCCGTGCATTGCGAGGCGTGCGCGGCGCATGTCTCGCAATGTTTGGATCCACCTTTATATGCATCATCATAGGGAGCGCTTTTGAACGAGAATTAAAACGAATTTCTTATTAAAGTAGACAAGAATTCATATGAACATGTTTTGGCATCTAAAAATCTTGCTTCGTTATGAAACTTTATTCATAGAATTTTATAGCCTCAATCATGTCGTTGCATTTTGTTTCGCAGTACGGTACTACTCTTGAAGTCTTGATATTACGACATTTCTGTAATAACTAATAACTATCTTGTGTAGGTACTGCAGTAGAGGTTCCACGCTTTTATCATGTAAATGAGGTATGCAATTGTTTTGTAAAATGTTGAGTGGTAACGTAACTTGGCTCTCATTTGTTATTAGAACCTTTTCTTGGAGTTTCATCTTTTCTTGCAATAGTGGTTGGGTTATATCGGTTATATCAAAGAATCCATCAAATATGACTATATTTGTTTTCTTTCTATAATTCTATTGAATTTTGAATGTTATACTAGAAACTTAGTCATGCTCTTTAAGTGTAAGGGACAACTTCATCATGCTCTGTCTGTAGTTGCTAAATGTCTTGTTAAGCATTTTTACATACTGTCTCTCTCTCTCAACTAACAGAGCTTGTTGAAATTGGCCTTTAGCCTCCTTTTTCTTATTCCAGAAATCTCAGTCACGTTTTGAGAGCAGTGGTGGCCCATGGTAGCCTCGACTTCAAGTCGTAGGTCTAGGTCATGAGTTGGGATTCCGCCAGTCGTACACTTTGCGCAATTTGTTTCATCACCACTGCTCTAAAAGCGGTGAAAGAAAATATCGTGAGAAAATCTAACCTACCTAGAACCAAAAATTCGAAGATATGTGACGTCCATTAACCTGTACTGGGCCCTCGTGGTATATTATGGCTTACTCACTCTCAGAGAGGAGGCTTGTGTTTCAGCAGTGGGGACATCATAGGTTGATAATGCTATGCATTATGCTTATGCAGTCCCGACTTTAGGAGCATATCTAGGCCAGAAGGGTCTATCACGTACTATTACGTTACACACCTGTATCTCGATCGATTTCACCAATACGCCTTTAATTTAACATTGCCTAACGATTTCGTTTACTTGCCATATTGCAAGACCAGCTCAAAATGCGTTGATGTAGTCTGATTGTATGTTTTAATGACTATTATGTTGAAATTTTATTGACTAGAGCCATGTCCCCACCACATGTAGCAAAAATAAATGCGGTTTAATTCTCCGATAGTGAAGGTTATTACAACATACCTATACAGTTATGTATACGTAGATAGTAACGTCCTTTCCTCATCAGAAAAATAATGTATGCTGTGGTGATCGGCTCCTCATAATTAATTATTTTTATCATCTACATTATCTCATTATCTCTTTTGGGTCTTCTTTGATCTTGTGCCTATCGTTTTCTGGTTCCGTCGCGTTATTTTCATATCTCTGGTCCACTTTTCTCTTGATCGACAGCTGGTTTCCTTTCCTTATTCTCAGCTAACGCTTATTTTCATCTGTTACCTGTCTAGCATCTGACTTAAGCATCTGTAATTCTGTATGCTCTATCTTCTTCTTTAACTTATTTGAATGCATAGCCTTGATGTAAGTCTCTTTGTGACCATGTGTATGCTTAGTTAAACCTGTCGTTCTCATGTCTACGATTGAATCTATACTATATGTCAACATAGTCCGTTTAAGCATGTTTTTGTTGTTTACCTTATAAAAGCTAATTTATTTTGTGCGAACAGCCCGCTAGTACAAACATAACGAAACAGCAAATGATAGAAATGATTGTAATAAACGATGATTTCACATCTAATCGTGAATTCACTTTGGTATGCAATCGCAATCATATTTTACGTTTCACAATGTTCCGAGACAGTGAGAAATTGCTTTTTTTTGTTGTATTGACCTAACTAATATTTAGTAATTTTTACGGTTGAACAATAACGACCGAAAATAATCTAAAATACTAGATAGAAAATATAAAAAAAATGCAGTTTTGGATATAATCACATGGATAGAGGGATTGAAGTACGAAAACATTAAGATGAAATTATCATATGAAAATGTTTTCTCATCAGAATTCCGTTGGTCATGAACTTCGATATTAACTTTCGGAAAGTATTTTCGCACTTCCTATTAATTAAACTATAAATTTCCCATACAACTGTCTGCTGTTTACCTGTCGACCAGTTTCTCTTGAACTGGCGAGACCTTGCAAAAACAGTTAAGGCCTTTAGAGAGATAAAAATTTATTGTTATGTTTTTTGTGTTTTCCAGCATTGGAGTTTTTGATATACCTATCCTCATAGCTTTTTCTTGCGGAATGGCTTGCGTAACGCCACATTTCACAACGATTGGTTAGGAAAAAATACACCTGTTTATTATTATGTCAGCACTAGTTAGAGTTAATATTTCGGAGGAAAAAAAAAAATGTGTTTGTTTATCAAATCACTGCCCTACCTGCCGGGAAGGTTAAGTCGATAAAAATATAGGTCAAATGTAAAAAATAAAAAACGTGATATCTGGAGTCCTGCGTGGGACATTGTAGGTATTTCAGGTCTCAAAATTGGGTAGTCCCGCCAAAAGAAGGACGTCTGGCACCGCAGGCTGGTCCTAGTAGACTTTTTATGACTTTCGGAAGGAATTAAGGTGGCTTGTTTAAGTCCCAAGGACTGTTTCATAGTATCCGGATAAGCATAAGTCATCAGATAAATAAAAATCGGAACAGAATTTTTATGAAAGTATTTGCGAGAAAAGTTAACACGAACTTATTTGGAGGTTGTGAAACAGATCATCAATCTCGCAGTGTATCTTGCCCCTGGCGATGATCTCTTGACCTTGATATTTAACATGTCTGTTTGAATGAGTATATCCGGGAAGATAAGGATCAAAGGAGCATAGCATAAGCATAATTGGCCTATAATGTTCCCACTGCTGGGACACAGGCCTCCTCTGTAAGAGGGAGTGGGCCGTAGTCCACCACGCGGGCCCAGTGCGGGTTGGTGGACGTCACATCTCTTCGAATTTTTGGTTCTAGGACATGCCGGTTTCCTTACGATGTTTTCCTTCACCGTTAAAGCAAGTGATAATCAATTTCTAATACATGACTTCGAAAAGTCAGCGGTGCGTGCCTCGGGATCAAACTCGAATCATTCGCCGCGGGAGGCACATGGTTAAACTACTAGGCTATCGTGTTCAAAGGAGGATCAAAGGAGCGATAACAGAAAAAAATATCCTTTATTAGGCAATAAGGAAACATAGTAACATTTTAATAACAAATAATAATAAGAAAATCAACGTAATCACAAAACTAGTCCGAGAGAGCGTTCACGTAATAACAACATAGTTGTAGAGGAAGATAGTCAAGGAGACCGGTTTGTTATCCAATCGATATGTAGGAAACTGTTGACGAACATTTTGTCCGACAACTTGGGGGCCTAGATTAGTTTTGTTTGGACACCCGGTTTATGAGGTACTGCTGAAGTTGGTAAATGTAGTGGCGAAATGTTGTTGTCCTACTTGTTTGTGTGATGACCGACAGAGATGACATCGTTTGGATTTACCGGTGTTTTGGTTTAAATGCTTCTCTGCCTTGTTGTGTAAGAAAGAGTTGTTATTATTGACAAAGTCGCTAGGCACACAGCAACTATTTTTTTTTTGTATGTGTCTACCTGTCTTGTGCGTGCCCAATAAATGTTATTTCTTCTCTTTCTTGTTGGTATTATTTTTTTAAACGGGTAGGTACTCACACTTGTATTTTTTTTTGTATTGAGAGTGCGTTTATAGTCACAAATCTCATAAGCATCAAACTAATATTTGTTCGGTGCGGGAATTGAATCCACGGCAGTGCAGAAGTCGATTCTTTTTATAAATTTTCGCAAAGAGTTTTTTTCTGAACAGATAGGAATAAACAAACTGGATAAGGAATGCAGTGGAGTAAAAATTTAATAAAATTTTGTTTAGCTGCAACGGATCCAATCCTATGGTCGCTCATCTTAGCGGTCACCAAGGAATTAAAGTTCAGCAATTGACGTTTACGACTTTTATGAAATTTATGTGTCCTAGCTAAGTGTGTTACACCTTAATCGTGCAAAATATTGCTGTTGGCAATAAAATCTCGGGTGCTTTTCGGAATAAATTGCGAAAAAAATGTTGCAGGAAAAGAAAACATTAAGTGTTATTTTTGTTTGTCATTTTTAAAATGCACTTCCAGTTTTGCCTTTACATTCCAATTACATACAATTATTGGCAATTAGTAATTGTTTTGGATTTTTTATATTGGTCTTATTTAATCGACTGCCTCGCTAGGCCCTGGGCTCGAACCCCGCGTCGGGTAGGTAATATGTTATAGGGTTAGGAAATTCTCAATTATAGCCCAAAGTTTGGATAATATGTGTCCGGTTAATGGTACCTAATAGGCTCGCCTCATTACATGCTACTTGCAACATAACTAGCCTACCTCTTCGGAGAATACAGGTGTGATGATGTTATGTAATTTTTTATATATTTTTTTGGTTTTATTTTTATGAGAAAATATTTAGGTACCTATATTTTATTTCTTTCATCTTCTCGCTATCTACATCTTAAGATCGCGTACAGACGTAATTAACATTTTATGCAAAAACCCAATATACACCGTGACATTTTCCTCGCTTTCATCCGGCGATGTAGCCACTATACTCACCATTATGAACAACTTTTACTATGGGACCAACCCGGAAATCGCGAAAAAAAAATCAGCTGTTCCATACATTTATGTTCACATAACTCAACAAAATGTATGGAACAGCTGATATTTTTTCGCGATTTCCGGGTTGATCCCATAGTAAAAGATGTTCATAATTATGAGTACAGTGGCTACATCGCCGGATGAAAGCGATGAAAATGTCACGGTGTATGCAACTGAACTCACCCAATGTCCTTGATAAGTATTAATAAACACTTAAAAATGTAAGTACCACCATATATTCCTTACGTTGCATTCACTCGACCTTCCAAACTGGTGCACTCGGCATCAAAATAAGGTAAAGTAAGTAAGATTTTAAAATAAAAGTAATACTGGTTTACATTAACAGTGTATTTTAAGATTTTAATGTTGTAAGTGCCATAAATTCGGTATGCGGACGTTACGCGTGTGTGTAAATTTTTTGCAGTGTCATATACCTAATGAAAGGATATTTCAATTTTAATAGGTAGGTACCTAATTAAAATTTCGTTATTATTATGTTACACTGTTCTTAATTTTTAGGGTTCCGTACCAAAATGGTAAAAAAGGAACCCTTATGGTGTGACTTCGTCTGTCTGTCTGTCACGGCTACTTACCCCCCCCCCCCTTATCTCTGAAGTTTGCGGAGCGAAAAATGTGAAATAATTAGAGTTGATAGGAATTAATCCAAATATTGCACCAAAAATAAAACAATGTTCCTAACTAGTACAGTTTTTTCAAAATCATCAAAGTTCTTTCACAAACAAACTTAGTTATTCAATTCGGTTTTTTCACTTTATACGTCCAAAAATGATACGGAACCCTCGGTGCGCGAGTACGACTCGCACTTGGCCGGTTTTTTTTTAAAGATTGTTAAGAAGTAATGTGGTTTGCACATTTATATATCGTGCGTGACCTTGTCGCCGCTTTCGAGCAAATTATGCAAGGCAGTGGGTGTTAAGACAAACCACTCGACGAAACCACTACGTCAATAGCATGCGTTTAAAAGTGTGACAAATGTGAACGGAATTAAGTTTAATTTTGAATTGGATTGGATGCTTTGACATTCACTGCAAACCGATGACACGCATCTGGGAATACAATGTATATTTCATAAAAAGTTAGTTAATAGGTACTTCAGTTTTTTGAAACATAACTGTACAAAATAATATTAAAAGAAATATCAAAGCAGGTTGGTGACTATCATATGAAATGCTAAAAAGCAACGTAAGAGTAAGAACACACTTACAATAAAATTATTCGATAGGTACGCAATAGTTGCACTGATCAATGGAAAACATGGATATCCATACTTTCCTTTGATCACTGCAACTATCGCACAACGATTAATTGCAAGTGTGTTCCTCCTCTTAATAATAATTTTCAGTCAATGACGGTATGCAAAAGTAACAATGTTAACTGACTTTCGTTGCGGACTGTACTATTTTTATTTGTGGATTATTGCATTTTTATCACGTTGTATATAAACAATATAATACTATGATTATTAATATAAATAGAAATACATCGATAGTTCAAGTATAAAAGAAAAAAATCGCCTAAGTGCGTGTCGGACGGACCACGTACAGTGTACAATGTGTGTAGGGTTCCGTAGTATATACTAAACACCAAGGAGTACATATTTCAGTTTCCCGACTGCAATAATAATAATTTTGTATGCTGCTGTTGCAGGCCAATAAAAAAATCTTTTTCATTGGTTTAAGGCGGCCGGGGCCGCACCATGACTTGCGCAGGTTGAGAATTGTTTTTTTATCCTTATAAAAAAACAATAACAAGGGCCATCCCAATAGTCTCTAAGTAAAATGGCCGTGACATATGGTCTAACAATGACAAACACACATGACGAGTTTATAAAGGTTCCTAGATTAACTACGAAACCCCAAAAAAAGATATTGTATTCTTAATAAGATAGGAAGATAAATTATATTGCATATTGATACTAAATGCGAATTTGATATCAAATAATAAAAAAAGCGGACAAGTGCGAGTATCAGTCGTACCCGAAGGGTTCCGCACAAATGTAAGTTTATAGTATTTTTTTTTTAGTTATTATTGATATGTACAAATTAACGATGTTTGGATTTTTTACTTTACTTAAGACGAGAACGAGTCCTTGCTTCTTGCCAAATTTCATGATTCTAAGTCATAGGATAGGTTTTGATCAGTGAGTTTGCGAATATCAAAACATGTGACAAAAATGGCCGTTAGTATGTATCTTTTGATTGCATTGACTTAGAAACTTGAAATTGTTGCACCTCTAAGGGATCGTTTAATTTCAATACCTCTTGATACATCTACTTGTTCCTGACAAAAAGGATCTTGGCAGGTGGTCGGGCGGACAGCAAAGTGATCATAAGGGTTCCATTTTTTTCCATTTGAGGTACGGAACCCTGAAAAGGAAACATCAGCCCTTTTTATGGGAAAACCATTTAGTTTATTGAAAGACGCGTGTCATTTTATCGGGTTCCTAAGTTATAGGCTATGGATTAACCCTTTTGTCTTTATATTCGTACTTGGCGTTCCAGAAATATCATTCACGTAAAATATTACTAACTTTTGCTCTCGGCTTTGACCAATGTACCCTCATTAATGTTATTACCGTTTTGTAAGTAAAAAATCGAGAAATTAGCCTGGTGGATCTAATAAAGATTCGAATGGTCTGATTTTTCATTACACGCCTAAATAGGCACGAAAATAATAAAAAAATACATTATTGCAACCTTTGTTTCTAGATATACCTACTAAGTAATTACTATATCTTATATTATGATGTTATTAAATATACCTCTATAAATATAGGTATACGTGACGCCGCTCGTGTCAAAACTAGTTATCTAAAATACCCTCCTTTTGGGCTTCGCCGCAGTCGGGTAATAAGCCACCATCCAATCTATGCAACAGTAAATTGATGATCTACTAATATATCATCAATGAACACGGATAAGTAAATAAATGGAATGATGACGCACTGACAAATAGCGCGAAAGACAACATCACGAACATTGACATTAATGTAGCTTCAGCTGTCAAAAGGCTAGCAGTCCGAGTGTGGTGCGGAGCAGAAGGATTTGTAATGTATGAATCTTTATGTCAAATATCACACCAAAAGCACCGTACACACACTGCAACTGCACGCGTGCGGTGCGTTAGCTGTGACATCTTCATAGAGTTTCATACAGCCTTTACCCGTTAAACCCCAGCTAATGAGACACAATAGATAAACAATATTGTTCCTGACTTACAGGTACTCGGTAGGTCAGAGAGACTTGAGAGGTTAATTGAGGACGTCGCTTATAGGTTGATTTAGCGGAGAAATGAGCGAATAAGCATTCCATTTATAATAACTCCGTGCTTACCTATTGAGACGATGTTTGTAAACAAACTGATTAGCATCACAATAAGTCACATGCAACACCATAACAGTATGGGAGATCGTTAGTGCTTGTATGGGCAGACCACCATCGCAAAGGCATTGTATGAGAAAGGAATTCGTAATACTTCCTTACATGTAATATTTGTCGCGGAAAAATATGAAATTGATCGATAGTTACGAGGATATTTAAAACAAATGAAAGATTATTCTATTGTATTTTGTTTTGTATGTGGAATTACTATGTATTTCTTATAAGGTGAGTACCTACGCGTATTAGAGTAGGTATATTTATAGGCTTAGGGTAATACCTCAGATTATAGAAAGAAGGAGCCAGAGCGTGTGGAGCTAGATGTGCCAAAGCGCTATCGAGCTTGATGCCTGACCTTGAGCAAATTGCTCATATTAAAAACGTACGCGCTGGCGACGAACCGAACACGATCGATGGTATAAATACAGTGTTTTAGTTTAGTGCTAGTGTTGAGTGACGATTAACAGTGTTAGATTGAGGGTGTGCGGAATGTTCAATGCGTGGGAGATCTTTTTATTCACAAGGAGCGCTTAATTATGCGCGAAATTGTGTCGAAAAATGTACTAAAAATGGCATCAGTTGTTCCGGTACTAATTTGCTATGATGGCATATCTCCTTGTTTCTATGATCTGAGGGTAATACTTATGCCAATTTCTTACTACTGATACTGATTTAATATAATTAATTATTAAAGATTTTTTTCCATTAAAATAATCTTTAATAATTATATTAAATCAATAAAATCAGAAGAGCACTGACGGCCCAGTGGTAGCGGCTTCAACTTACAAGTTGTATGTCGTGGGTTCAAATCCCGGCAAGTGCACAATCTCTGCAATTTGTTTCATCACCAATACCCTAAAAATGGTGAAGGAAAACATCGTTAAGAAACCGACATATACTAGAACTAAAAATTCGAAGACGTGACGTCCACCCGCACTGGGCCCGCGTGGTGGACTACAGCCCCCTCTCTCCCACAGAGTGGAGGATTGTGTCCCAGCAGTGGGAACATTATAGGCTGATTATGCTATGCTTACTAATAATACTAATTAATTAAGTAGGTAAATGGCATGGTTTTTAGGGTTCCGTACGTTAATAGGGAAAATTGAACCCATATAGGATCACTTTATCGTCCGTCTGTCCGAGGCAAGCAAGACTCTTAAAGTGTGCAGGCATCTGCTCATAGATGGAGTATGCACTAGAAAAAGTATGTGTTGAAAAAGAGTAACCATGGAGTTTCTTGTCCGTTCTTCTCCATAGGAATCTACGTTTTGAAACGGACAACTGGCTTCAACTAATGGACGAACTGACTGACAACTATTGCTTGACAATTTAAAAGTGCAATGGTCTAATTGAAATAAATGTTTTGACTTATGTAATACCGTCACCTTGATCATAGATGGCGCTATTGCATATATATCTAGTGGAATATTTTATTTTATTTAATATAATTAAATACGTATCTTCATATGACATATAGGTACTTAAGTTTGTACGGAACCTTCAGGGCGCGAGTTCTATTCGCACGTGTCCGGTTTTTATTTGTTCAATTTCGCAGTTTATTAAATCTATTATTATTTAATCTATAATTATTGCTGTTGTCAATAAGTCCAAGCCAAGTCAAGTTTGCAAATAAGATTATTGAAGTACATAGCTAGGCATCATACCATATTCGAAGTTCACCGACCCACGAAATAATTGTTTAAATATTAACATTAGGAGGTGTGGTTGCTTATTAAGCAAATGATATGAACCAATAGTTTAAATAAATAGTTACTTTGGTATTACGTCATTGGTTTAGTGTTGGCTGCAAAAAATATTTTGTAAGATTAAGCTCTTAATGTCCAGCTTGGAATATTAGGCTAAATATGCAATAGGTAATTACACAATGTGCATACTGACGAGAAATATAGGTACTTGCTGGTCAATGGTCATACAGTGTGATATAAATAAAACTTAAATAACGTTTCATCACTGTCTACAAAACACAAGGCGCAGACCTATGGTAAAACAACCATTACGTATGAAGGAACATAATTAAGTATACATTGAAGAATTAAGTGTATGATAATGTTTTAGAACCGTTCGATCTCTGTTATGTCTGTACTGTTCGACATAATTATGTTATAGCCATGTAATAGCTTTAATTAGCAATATAAACTCATTTGGAAGGAAATAAATAAATTATTCAGCATAGTATAAGCAGTGATAGCCTAGTGGTTTAACCATGTGCCTCCCACGGCGAATGATTCAGTTCGATCCCGAGGCACGCACCGCTGACTTTTCAGAGTCATGTGCGTATTAGAAATTAAGTATCACTTGCTCTAACGGAGAAGGAAAACATCGTGAGGAAACCGGCATGTCCTAGAACCACTAGGCCTGTGTGGTGGACTGCGGCCCACTCCCTCTCACAGAGGAGGCCTGTGTCCCAGCAGTGGGAACATTATAGGCCGATTATGCTTATGCTAAATAAATTATTCAACCGAAAATGCAATTACATAAACATTAACATCACGCCTACATTCCCTGGAATGGTAGACAGAGGTGTATTACATCCTGTGTAACAGAGGTCAAATAAACCTATTATCCAGGTATAAATCGAGACCCTAGGCTACTAGATACTGAGAACAACGATCATACTTTGACGTATTCTCTGAAGATTTGGCTACAACGGTTCATAAGATACATCCTTGTGACAGACGGACAGACGTATAGATGGCGCAGGCTTAGCAATAGGGTCTTGTTGGTACTTTTCAGGTACGAAACCCTGAAAACAACCTCTTATAGGTAATACAAAAGTAGCCAGAAAACATATGGTATGAAAAGTAATTTTTTTTGACCAATCGGATACCTATGGGTTTCATAGGATGGGTAGAATCACCTCTTAACGAATATATTTGACTAAATCAACAGGCTATATTTACATACCTTTATAAATGTTAGTATAACAAGTGTAATCAAAACCAGATTTCCACGATAGCCTCATGGCTATCGTGGAAATCTGGTTGACTGTTGACCTAGTCTAGAAATACTCGTACCTTCATAGGTACGAGTATTTATAGACTAGGTCAACAGTTTTTTTGCCTTCTTAGAATATGGAGTCGGTAAGGATAACTGCGTTGTTTTTAATAACGATGGTCGTAAGCACAGCTGTCGAGCGATTGATGCGAGGTCATATTGTTAAGAGGACGAGAAGCTGCTCGAAGTCTACAATTGTGCTGGGTAAAGGTCATAGCTCATTAGAGCCACCCGACTTCCGACTCGAGCAGTTAGTATTCTTTGTATGGAGTACAATCGGTATACACTCACTACATCAACTCCGGAGCGCCTCGCCCGCGGGCTGACCCACTCGGTGACCACTTGTTGCTCGCACGCTTACCTTGCGTTGCCCACGCGTAGATCCCGAATCGATTACGCGCTGTCCGCGAGTGGTTCTTCATCAAGCGGGACAGCTATGAGAGCCAATTCACGGTTTGTAAAGTTAGACATAACGATACACACGTGTAGACTTTGTGATGATCCCTGACAAACTACTCATCTATTCGCGAACAACGCAATGTCCACACGTTGACCACGCGACGTTTACTGGTTGACACGCGACATCCAACCGTCGACCACCTGTCGACAACGAGTGGGCACCGAGCACGAGGTGGTGCTGGTCGAATGTCGGATGGGTCTAATGAGCTATGATCTTAAGAATAAAATTCTAATTCTTTACGCAACAAGTCACTAAGTGCGAAAATTCCTCATAATTGCCATGCTATGAGGTACGTAGGTATTTTATTTATCCTTCGAATACGTCACAGACTATTGATATAAAAGACGACGAAAAAGATATAATATTATACGGTTTGCTTCTGAGAATTTTCCAACGGAAAAACTCAATATGCAAAGTGTGCCCGAGGACCCCACGCTCAGTTTACTTTCAAGCTATTTGATTGGTTGAATCTAGTTTTATGTAATGCTTGAGTCTTGAGTTAGGTTCTGTGTCTAATACGACCCTCAATCTTTTAATTTCTACTTAATAAAACTCTTGGCTTAGGTACATTATACTCAATGATACTGACTGACAGACAACGCATTGCTTTAATCGGTGGGTTTAGAAGCATGAAATGTTTTACAAGAGTCCCTTAATAACGTAGCTGTAAGCACTAAGAAAAGATTTTTAAAAATTCATCTAGACTAAAAATATCGAGAAAAGTCGGATGTTTAGGTTAGGTTACACAGAAATTTGAATAATAAGTCAATAGAAGTCGGAAAGGCGCCTGACCTTGTCACCGCTTTCGGCCTCATTATGTAAAGTAGGTGGTGTCTTACATGACATCGAGAGCGCGCATTTAAAATTTTTAATTAATTATTGAATTAAGTTTAATTTTGTTTTGCATTAGATGCGAACCGGCGACACGCGTCTGGGAATGCTGGATGACATTTCTATTGACTTATTATTTAGATTTGTATGGTATTCTTAGTGTTTACTAAACACTAAGAAAAACAAAATTCATCCCCTGGGCTATTTTCTTTTTATTTTTTAGGGTTCCGTACCTCAAAAGGAAAAACGGAACCCTTATAGGATCACTTTGTTGTCCGCCGTCAGTCACCGGACCATAAGTGGAGTCATCTGCTCATAGATGGCGCCATTGGAAGTATGCAGTAGCGCCATCTATGATCATATTTCGGAACCCTTAGGGCGCGAAGCATACTCGCACTTGTCCGGTTTTTATTCGATGATAGGCTTGCGCTTGACCGCCATCTCGCCTGATGTTAAGCGATGATGCGGTCTACGATGGAGCACGCTTGCCTAGAAGAAACCGATTCACTCGTGACTTGAAGATACCGTACCCAGATTGTAACTGTTGGGAAACACCCACTCGGGCAGCGCATTCCACTGCTTGGCGGTTTTCACAATGAAAGTGGAATCAAAGCGCTTTGTTCGGGTTCTTGGTATATCTACCATAAATATCGAGAAAAGTCAGATGGCAAGATATTACAGATGGGGAGTCCCATCAGCCTCAACGCTAGTATTAATTAACTAATTTGGTAAATAATTTAACAAACAGTAAACTTTTATACCTAAATCCCTTCCATAATCACGGTTAGATAGTCTAAAGAACTTGATACAGGTAATACGTGCCTCCACATAGCTATGCGGACTTGCCACTTGGCAAATGTTATGTCAACTAAGGAAGTGTACACATGAATTCTACCTACTTTCTAATATCAACCTTCTGTTGCGTCATATACGGTTTGGTTTGGTTCGGCCGCATTGTGTGGACGGAGATAAAGGAGTTTTAATGCTTGGCCTGGATTGAATGTAATACTTAAATGTTAAATGCTAATAGGTTGTAAGCTGAAGTGGTATTAAGACCGTTGGGGTCAGTGTTGCCAACCCTTGTCGTACTTGCAATCACTGGACCAACGAGGCAGATGATGATATTACATAAAGGGCTTACAAGATCAAATTTTATCGATTCACACAATTCCCGCCCGTAAAAACTGATATGCACGGGTCACAATAGAGTGAATGGAAACTGTCAAAACGTGTAAAAAACAGGGTAAAATTGATTAAAATTTGTATTTGCGGCGAAAATATAAACCTTATGAGAAATCTAAAACACTATTACGTTGCTTGTAGAATAATCTGATAAAAAATCAGAATCATTGCATGTATTACTTTAACGCATTATAAAACTTGCGTGTAGCTTCCTGCAGTCGCCCTTAATTAAATCAGGGCCAAGTTCACCGACAAGATTACAGTCCGATAAATTGAAAACGGCTGTTTATCATATCTTTTTCTATACAAAAAGTCATGTTAAACAGCCCTTTTCAATTTATTGAATTGTAATCTTGTCGGTGAACTTAGGCCTTAGAAGTTCAAGGCTAATAAACATTAAATTCGTCATACAACATTTTCTCCTAAAATGTCATCAGCATCACACTCTGCACTCTACTTTCACTTTAACCACATACTTATCCAAACCCGTGAAAAAGAGTGCGATTTTCTTCTTAATTTTGACAACTTTTGAATAGGAATTTGATGGAATTTTCACATGGTTAACGTGCCATGGAATGTCATTGTGATGACAATGGTGGCTTTGAATAAGATTGACATGTAACAAAGCAAAGCGCAAAGTGCAGTATAGTTATGTAGGACTCCGAATCCAATTTATATTAATTTTACGCTTTCTCTAGATCTATCTATCCATTGATAAAATCTATCTGTTTCTATCATTGGAATTTTCAACAATACATTGAGATGAAAATGATTAATAATTTCAATCATCCTCATTAATTTTTGCCTTCAAAACAGTTTATTTCTATTCAAATTAAAAGGACAATAGGTACCTACAATGTGTCCGCGTTTATCAGCGCGCGCGCAGTTTGTGTGTCAAACGAAATCCGCTTTATGCAACGCGACTTCCAGATTTTACGCTCAACACTTATGCATTTTTGATGGCGTCATTTTATGCGTATTCTTGCGTGGGTTTGTTATGTTCTGTTGTCCTCATGTTTATTTATAATTTAAGAGTTTTGCGAGGGTCACCGGGTCAAAACGTCTTTTATCATTATAGTAATTCATACTACATACTTCATCATCATATTATCAGCCGTCATTTCAGTACTCATCCCTTTTCTGGTCATATCATCTTCCTCATAATCCATCCATCTTCTCTTTGGTCTTCATGTATTCTTATAGCCATCCACATTCATACGCAAAACTTTTCTTGTAATACTTTCCTCATTCCTCTGCATTATTTTGATACTTTAAACTTGTGGTACATGTATGTCAGCATCTGTATTAAGCATTTTAACTTAGGAATTGGCTAACATAGATATTTTATTACTTCATTCAGGTGTATTGTACGTGTGTTGTGTAGTTTTGCGTATGGCAATGCCGTGGGAATATTATTGTTAGTACCTTTGACATAATTACTAAAGTGACGAGGTTTTAGCATACTAGGTACCTTACAAATGAGATTCGTAATGTTTTTTTAACACTATTTCCAAGATTAGGTTTCTACAATGCTCCTACAGTGTAATATCAACCAAACAATGGGACACCGGAGAATGACCCAATAGAAGAATTTTGTTCGACTTAATATCGATTAGGCACTGGTTAAGTGAATAAAAACAGGCAAAGGTTACGACCGTGTCAAGAGTAATTCTAGTATTCTAAGTGGTCGATAATCCATTTCTATTGTTAGAAAGGTCGATAAATTGCAGTGCTTGCGTGTGAGGTTAAACGAGGAACCAATTAAAGTGGTGTATTCAGTATTCAATACTAGTTCGATTAACTACGAGACCAAACTTGAAATCACGAAAAAAACAGCTGTTTCATATATTTTGTCGAGTGGTATGGATATTTTTGTATGGAACAGGATTTCAAAGTTGGTACAGACCTAGTTGAAAACATCCCGGATCGTTTAAACTTAAAACTTAATGCCCTTCCACACCCAAGTTTCTTATTCAGAGACTAGATGTTCCCCGCGGTTTCGCCCCTGTTGCTCGGCTCCTAAGGGTCGTAGCGTGATGTTAAATAGCTTATACTATTCCTCATGAATCTGGCTGTCATATACAAAAAAAAATTAAATCCGACAAGTAGTTTCAGAGATTAGCGCGTTTAAACAAACAAATTCTTCAGTTTTATAATATTAACTATAGATTAATAATTAGGCTGTGTTTTATGTTGTCTAGTAAATAACATTAGGATTTATTCTCGGGTGCCATTAACGGCACGGTTTTGTGCAATCTTGGCCTTCTTAGGCCAATGATCTGATAGCTGGCAGGCTCGCAGCTATTACGTATTCAATATTGGGCGATAATTTTTAAGACATGTATTAGTTGTTTTTTAGCCTTTATTTTAAACTAGCTTCCGCCCGCGGCTTCGCCCGCGTTTTTCGGGATATAAAGTAGCCTATGTGCTACTCCAGACTATAACCTATCTCTGTGCCAAATTTTATCCAGATCCGTTCAGCCATTCTGGCGTGATTGAGTAACAAACATCCATCCATCTATCCATCCTACCTACAAATTTATTCTCAGAATCGACATAAAAGTGCCGAAAGCGCTAAATTAATAAAGCTTAAGGCCCCGGTATACGCCAACGGCCTTGAGTGATTTGGGCGGTATAGCTTGAGTGTTCTGCGCTGAGCTCAAGCAACGCGACATACATCCACCGAGCAATACGACTCGCCTATCAAGGAGCGCACTGTGCAGAATTAGACGTATTATTACTTTTTAGTATCTAAAATATAAAATAAAAAAAAAGTAACAGGCAATATTATAGGTAGTAACATAGTCTTTTCACACAAACAAATCATGAAAATATCTTAAGCGATTTGAAAGTAATTACGTTTTTATGTTTTGGGTAGACACGAATTCATGAATTTATTTCATTAAGTATTTTACTACAATAGTTAAATATTCACAGGTACGATTGATGTATATATTATTATGTTCTAGTTTAACATAAAAAATTGCACAACTAACCTGCATTATTTGATGGCGAAATAAGAGATTTAAAACTGGCCGTTACCATTTACCTTCGCCTTAATAATATAATTTTAAATTTGTGTTGCATCGCTCGAAATTGTAGTAGGTACCTTCCAATCCTACCTTAGAAATATGAATCACGAGACGCGAAACATGGTCGTTCTTGCCTTTACCACTTATGCCACCAGTAGTCTCGACCCTACCAATTTTTCGGTAGTTCTACCGATTTAAAGTCGGTCACGGACCGCTGATTGGTTGAATAATCGAAAAAAGTGTATTTGTATGTAAACAGCAACTTTGTTTTAGTACTTAATAGTACAATATACCGATTTTAGAGGGCAGCTCTACTAATGTGCATTTCGACGTTCGAGACTACTGCATGTCACAAAATTGCGATATAAATGGCCGTTCTCAAAAACCGATCTATCGACTCTTTTCCCCACGAGATCGACTTATAACAAGTGTCATGCATTCCATGAGTATACATAATATATGTAAGCCTATGCGTAGTAACCAATAGAAAAAGCTGCAAGACAGAAAAATCTAAAAATAGAGAGAGAAATAGATTTATTTGCCTTCAATATTTTTATAGTCCAAGGAGTAATTTATGCAATGCAGACTTCAAGTGCACACTTGATGGAGCAAAACTAAATTAAAACTTGTGTTGACTTCACTACCCCAGAGGCTAAAGCTATTACTGCGGCAACATTGCTGCACTACAGCACAGATAATATAATATAATACTATACGTACAGATGCCTCATCTCATACAAAGAAATGTAACCGATTTAGCGCGGGCTATCTTCGGGCTATACATTTTTCCGTGCTTAAAGGATTTTTCAAAATTTGAACAAATATTTTTCATGACGTTTTTTTTCATGTTCTCAATTTTACACAAACTTCAATAACATATCGATACATATAACGCCATCTATTATGAGTTATTCCAACAAATGTTCCTTTTTTCCTGATGAGACCCCGTGACTACAGTTAAAACGACACGTGCGGTGAAAAGGCACATACGACAGTAATTTAACTTTGCCTTTAAAGTTGGGGACATTCAGCTAATCCTTTTATTCTAGACCTATACTGTAGAATATAGCTCTAGAATGAAAGGTATGAGTCATTCGACTGTTGCAAGCTCAATATGAATGCAAAAATAAGGGCCAAGTTCGCTGACAAGAAACATATTGTTAAACGGCCGTTTCCAATTTATCGGACTGTTATCTTGTCGGTTAACTAGCCCTAAATAAAGAGATGTAGGTAGATAAGGCACAGCGGGATCATCATCACCCAAATTATATTGGGGTCGGCTTCCAGTCTAAACAGTTTCGGCTGAATATCAATTTTTTTTTTGGGATATCTCGTTTAAGTCTGGACCAACCCGACTAGGAAAGTACCTCCACCTTACAGAATACCACAGCTAACTAACAGTACCCTTCGAAAGTTTTGTGTTCATGTAGTGAGTAGGTCACTACAGCTCCTGGGGATATGCTGTGTTGACAGCGTGGAGTCTGCTTGTCCCCTAAACTGTCAGCGAATCCTCATTTTAAAGGGTCGGTAAAACTCATGTGATGCCCGGTGTTGCAAGCGGGTATATGAACAAAACGGCGACGGGATGTAAGTGTAAGACTGACCCTCAAACTATGTTATACCTACTGCAGTACTAAATACTTTCCGTTAGGTAGACCATCGCCTATTTGATGTAACTACTCTGCAAGTCTGCACTCCAATTTCCGAACTCTTCAACTGAATCATGTTTTATGTACACTTTTGCAGACTGTTTTAAATTTGGAAGAGTAAAGAGTGAGGATCGAAAAGTGTAGATTTTTTGTTTTATCAAAATACTCTGCAATCTTTAATTTTCACTCTGCATCCTGCAATTTTACGCAAAGTGCAGACTTTTTGTGTTTTATGAATATTTTTATCGTACTCCACTTTAAAACATTCTAGCGAACTGACGAACTCTATAGAGACTGACGGTTTTCACGACTCTTCAATAATAAAATTTTGACTCTGCAATAATTGAAAAGTAAAGAGAACAGCAAAGTGCAGATTTGCAGAGTGGTTACATCAAATAGGCCCGGTTTTCTGGCCAACCTGTCCCATAAAAACTCTATATCATATTTACCAAAACGTCTTCTCTTGTTCTCAGCATAGGTCGCGATGGCCGTTCCTCTGCCTGCCGATACTGCTGGCAGCGTCGGCGTGTGGCAGCGACATCCTGATGATCACCATGGGTGGCACCAAGTCACACAAGATGCCTTTTTGGGAACTAGCTAGAGGACTCATTAGGAGGTAAGTTTTGATAACTGATGCAAAAACGTCTAGATGCATAATAAATCTGGCTTTTTAGGGTCTTGTCGAACTTACCTTTGCTTTTTCTAAAGCTACGAAGACCATGCGTCGTATTTTTGCTTGTCATATCCTAAACAAGCAAACGGGCGATGGGAAAAGAAGTGGGTAGGCAACAGATTCAAGATTTCGCAAAACAGCTCCTGTCACCAGGGATGGGTTAAGGGCTCTTTCAATTTAGACGTTTGGTGTCGGACTGCTGCCGTGCGGTAGCCATGCGGGTGTTGCATTGACACATGTCGGTTGTTTTTTAGGGTTCCGTACCCAAAGGGTAAAAACGGAACCCTATTACTGCTGAGACTTTGCTGTCCGTCTGTCTGTCTGTCTGTCTATCTGTCTGTCTGTGTGTCTCCAGGCTATATCTCATGAACCGTGATAGCTAGACAGTTGAAATTTTTACAGATGATGTATTTCTGTTGCCGCTATAACAACATTTTTTTTTTTTTTTGTATTATTGTTACTTTATTTATGTGCGTCATACCGACGCAAATAAACGCATTTTCTTTCTTCTTTCTTTCTTTCTAAATAAAAACAGAAAATAATTAAGGGGAAAATAATTAAATATTTAAGGGGGGCTCCCATACAACAAACGTGATATTTTTGCTGTTTTTTTTTTTCGCTCTTAATAATGGTTATAATAAAGTGTCTAATGTTGTGTAGTTATTGGTACGGTACCCTTCGTGTGCGAGTCCGGCTCGCACTTGGCCGGTTTTTATATTTTCCATACAGATGACATGTCGGGAGCGCCGTTCTACTGTCGCACGCTCGCAGATCATAGAAACAAGGGAGATGTGCCAAGGCACTTTTGAGCTTGATGCTTTAATTTGCCCACATTGGGCGTAGTACAAAAGTACACGCTGGCGACGAACCAAACATGAGTGACGATTAACAGTGTTAGATTGATGATTTTAAATGTGTGGGAGATCTTTATATTCACGAAGGGCGCTTGTAATTGTGTTGAAAAATGTACTAAAAGTGGCGACAGTTGTTCCCGTACTAATTTGTTATGATGGCATCTCCTTGTTTCTATGATTTGATTAGATGTTTGGTTTCAGACTGCAGCCGTGCCACCACGGCTGCAGTCTGACACCAAACGTCTAAATTGAAAGAGCCCTAAAGCGCTACTAGCCAATTGCTAGGCAAGCAGTTCATCAGCGCCCCTCTGGCTGCTATATTGAGTCACCGGTTTCGTCGTGCGCCTCTTTGCTCCCTGACGCATGTAGGCACGTGCGTAAAAGGTCTTAAGGTCAATCCGCCACTGCCTGTTACCCTCTTAAGTTTGTATACCGGTAGAAAAAAGTAATCAGTCGTTAGTCAGTCTTAAGTCCGATAAACCCTCCCTTTCTGAAAGTTCGTTCAATTAAAGCTGTTGTAAATTCTCATGTCAAGTGATATATATTTCAGTGAACCTATCACGTGCGATTTTTCTGCAGATTTACCAATCAGAGGCTTAATCAGGTTTTCAAAAAGTAGGGGTAAATGCCAAAGCTGAATAAGGCTTTTTGGAAACCCTTTGACATGTTAACTTGTTTGACGTAGCGGTCGCCCAGACATTTATTAATTGTGTTGTGTCTGTATCTAAAGGTTTTCCAATACCAATTACCGCTACCCTTCATTCCGTTCACGTAAAGAGGTTTAAGCCTTAGTTCTGTATCGATTTGTCTAGCGGTCACCCTTAGTAACCTCATTAAGCACTTATGGCAATTTACGGTGATATCTTTGGAAACGAAATGGGCCTTGTAGGGTTTAAACTTGCAAAAATAAAATTACTTTGGCCAGGAATTTCACCAGGGCCACCCGCGTGACAACTACCGGTGGTCCAGTAGTAGAATGCCTATTTTCTACTACTGGACCACTGATGTTCATGCGTGAATTTATTAGCTTTTATTGCTTAATTTCTTTTTTTTGTAACTTTTCTTGCAATTAGCTATGTTATCACTTTTCATTTCAGGGGTCATAATATCACCTTTATAAGCGGTTTTCCAGCTGACTTCCACATCACCGGCTTGGAGGAGATTGCTCCTGAGGGTCTGGTCACGTACGTGAGGAACTACATGTCCTTTGACCTGGTGGGGGCGAGGATGCGAGGGGAGGATCAAATGCCTGTGAAGGACATACTGCGTTATGGCTATGAGGTACTATGCGTAATAGAAATCATTGATAGGATTGATAATATAGGTACAAAATACAATATACCTACAAAATTTAACCAAAAATTTTAAAAAAGAAAGTAAAGTACCTATAACCGCCTCTAAAAAGATTACGATATTGTGTGAAACAGTTTAGGAAGTCGATGCCTTTGATTTTCGATTTGGTTTGATTCAAAACATTTTAAACTAATTCAAAACAATTTCTAATAGTGAGTCAAAAATCTTTAAATAAATCGTAAAATTAAATACAGCTTTACAGAAAATCAGTACCAATTTTATTGCTTCCATTGAAGCAGATTTGGGAAACCTTTTTACTAATTTAGAATAATCTTTTTGTGTTTATTTCGCCTCAATTTAAAAAGGCGTTAAAACGATTCAGTTTTTATTGAAGTTTCGTTTTGTAAAAGTACTTATTGAATTTCTCAAAATTCGTTAAAAAAGTGCAGTCATTTTGTGCAAGTACAGCCAACACTAAATTTATTGAGACGGGGGCGTCAAATTGGGTCGTTCGTCGGCACTTTTGGTGATCATTGTATAGAGCTTAAAAAGTGTTTAGTACTAATTTGCTATTTAAACGTCCACTTAGTTGGTATATAACTGTCTGTTTGTGTAATATTAATTGGTGGTGAACTGTTGGATATAGCCCTCCCCCATCTTTTGCAAATTATTAAACCGATAAATTTTATTTGTTATTATTTTTCCAGTCCTGCGACGCGTTCCTCAGTGACCCAGAGACGAGGTCCTTCCTCAGATCAGGAAGAACTTTCGATCTTGTCATCCTGGACGGGACATATCCTGAATGCGCTTTAGGTGTCGTCTACAAACTCAAGGTCCCCTTCATGTACATCAACACTGTTGGCTTCTACACCATGCCATTGAGCAACTCTGGAAGCCCTGCGCCATACTCCGTTACCCCATTCTTCGGCAAGGGTTTTACTGATAACATGGGTATTATTAATAGAGCCCTAAATGCAGCTTTCCACGTTACCATTTTACCATTCCACGCCTTTAGTATGCAGATTCTCCAAGGTGTTCTGCGCAGGAACTTTGGTCAGCAGATGCCCCATGTATACGATATGGCGAAGAATGTGAGCTTTATTCTTCAGAATGGACACTACTCGGTTTCGTACCCTAGACCTTATCTGCCTAATGTCGCTGAAGTAGCCTGCATTCACTGCAAGGAGTCGAAGATATTAGATCCGGTAAGATATTTTGGATTTTATTTTAAGAACCCCTTTTTAAGCAACGAAGGAAAATAAGAGCCGCAGGGATCGTTAGATTTGTAAGATTGAGGTGCGCTGGCCGTGGTAGGTCCCTGGGTACGTGACGATTCTTTATGCATTAAAAACCCTCCGCGCCTCGGAGAGTACGAGAAACTGTCGGTCCCAGCTGTCGCACAAATAACTATGATAGTCTTCGTTAACGTGCTCACCGAGGCACGGAGGGGTCTCAATGTGTATAGAAATAGTCACCCATCCATGTACTGGCTGCGGCTAGCGCAGCTTAACCTCGCAGGCCGATCGATCCACGCAGCTGCTATTCCACAGGAGCCCCACAAGCTAGTTTATCTAAACTAATCAAAACTATATCATAAAGTATTCTAAACATGAATTCGATTCTATATTTCTGTAAGTATCACACGTGTATTAAACATACAGGTGTGACATTGTTTCTAGTCTTTTGTTTTGAACTCAATTAGAAGCAGCAAATATATTTTGATTTTAAATATCTTATTCAGAGTAACTTAACTATTTTATTTGGGAAAAAAAGTAATAAACCCGCCTACGAAAAAGCTTAAAAATAATAATTAGAACCCGGACGACGGACCCCGACATTGTTACAATAACTTAAAAGGTATAGCCATCGTCAGATCGGCTGCTTAAAATCAAAACATAGTAACTCGTCCCAACAAAAATGTTCAGGAGAGCCAATAAACGGGTCGGCTACTTTGATTCGTTCGCCCGAAGAAACTAGAAAAGATAGCGATTTGGATGTTTGGCGAAAAGTTGTGCTATATTGTAGACATTAGTTTGTAATACTCGTTAGCGTTATGGAGTTTATGGTTACACTTGAATTGCTAACACTTTATTTTTATTTGTGAATTTACTCAAATATTACTGTAAAAACAATATCAAAACTTAGTAAGTCTGATTACTAGGTTACAAATTGATTTTCTATGGTAAAAGTAAAGACTAAACAAATTCACTACGCATAGTAGTGTTTATAACAACAATCAATCAATCAATCTGAGTGAAATAAAAACAATTCCAAAGTACCTATGAACGCAGATTTTGATTAAAACTTCTGTTTACTTAAAAAAAGATTTTTTTTATCGTACATCAGAAGGCTCTTAAATCAAAACATGACTCAAACTCTCAATATTTAACCAAAACTAAGAAAATAAACTCAAGCTAAAATCATTCTTATTGATAATGAACTAGGTACTCGTTGTTATCGGTAACGATTTGATCATCAGTTTGCAAATCAGTGGAGTTATCACTCGTGGGTAGATTCAGCCAAAATTTCCTTCTGTTCAATGGCATTAGGGGGACCAATTTTGAAACAATACCATCTTTCTTCGATGATTTCACCCCTCGGGGGATAGTATTTGAAAGTGGGGGAATAGTGTTGACATAAAATTTTTGCATCAAGAAGTTCAGTTCTTTGTAAGACTCATCAAAATCTGTTTTTATAGAACAGATTTCGTGATTCTTTGAGGAACTTAGCTTCAACCACTGGGTTTAGCAAAAATGTGCTGAGAGGATCGTCATTTGTATTACGCCGTGGAAATCGTTTCTTTTTGGACTTTCTTGGACTTATACTAAATGAAATTTCATTAACTTTACAATCAGTGCCAAATTCAAAACATAGCAAGTGGTATTTCAAATTCATAACTTAGTAAGTCGCTTGAGCTACTAGGGTTTTAAATTTGTATTCTGACATACTAAGTTTTGAATTTGTACTTCAAGGAAATTTTCGTAATCATGCCAAATTGCTTAAACTTGCTAAATTAAAATTTTAAAATTACGTATTAAAATGGGTGTTTTAAGGTTCACATCATTTTAATACTGTCTAGTAAGTCGAAAAATGCCAAAAACGGTTTTTTTTTCAAATCACCTGTTACTAGGTTTTGAATTTGGGCAGCCGAGATGCCGATGCACCTGGCCATACTTCGGAAGTTATAGAAGATAGATCGCTATCTATAGATGAGTGCCCTGTGCTAACTTAGGTAGGCGCCATCATATTGGTCAAATCAGCATCGACTACTGATTATTATATTTTGGCAAAATTTGCTGTCGAAATTAGATCTGTAGTTAACTGAAGGGAGCTATAATCTAACATCCATAAAGGTATGTATAGACTGTTCAGTTCATTACCCTTCTTTTGCTGCACTGTAGTCGGTCATAAACATACAGTCAAACATTTATTGTACAAGTTTTGTAAAGTTCTTTCTTCAATTTTATAAAGCTGAAAAAAGACCCCCTTAAGGCACCGAACGGTACAAATCTTCGATAGATCCGTCCGCGAATTCTAGAACACTTTACCCTTTCGTACAAAGTATCTTAAAAGTTTGTGTGTGTAACTGTCGCTCAAGTCGCGAAGTCCCGTCGGACTGCCAATAGTTTGTATTCTTTGTAGTTTCATAAGATATTTTTAGCAGCTGGTAGATTTTTTCTATAGAGATAAAAAAATATGTACGTACTAAGTATACTGATGGTTCTTCTATCTTATAACTAAAAAGTGATGGGCTAGTGGTAACGATCCTGATTTACGAGTCCTAGGTTGTGGGGTCGAACTTAGGCAGGCGCTCACTTTGTGCAATTTGCATTATCTCTACTACTCTAAAACCGGTGAAGGAAAACATTGTAAGAAAACCCGCACCCAAGGAAACCCCAACTTGCACTGGGCCCGCGTGGTGGGTGACGAAAGAGGAAATAATTATTACAGGCTGATTATGCATGTATTAAGTTCAAGTTCTGTGACATTTTAAAATTCAAGATGACCTGATTTAGGAATTAATTCGTCGCTGTTTTGGCAGCCAGCCTGCAGAACTTATCTTGCTTTGCCTAATTCTTACTTTAAAAAACCCATTTCAATCCCCCAGGAAATCGAAGAATGGATCTCTGGAGCTGGTGAAACTGGTTTCGTTTATGTATCCATGGGTTCTTCTGTGAGGACAACGCAGATGCCTCTCTCAGCTCACCGTCTGCTCGTGGAAGCCTTGGGAAGATTACCACAGAGGGTGCTTTGGAAGCAAGATGCTGAACAGAACATGACTGATATACCTTCGAACATAAGATTGTACAAGTGGTTGCCCCAGCAGGACTTGCTAGGTAAGTAGAATTTAAAGTGGTAACTTGTATTTATGTGGGTATAGGTTCTTTGGTAGCTAGAGCTGATTATGCTGAAGGTACGCAAGTGTAAGACAAGAATCCATAAATGGTGAGCATATTCAAGATCGGTTATTTATGGCAAAAAAAATTGTTTGTCTGTTTCTAAGGTTAGATTAGTCATCTATGATCAGCGAATTATGTCGGTTAATAGGTACCTACTATAATTTACAAAACATCTAAATCAACATAATTATTCAAAATACTGCTTTTTATTCTGATTATCATCTAATATTCAAGAATTTGTGATAAATGTTACAAATGTTTGGAAAATTAAATATTGTATTCAGTAATGATTTCAGAAACGTGTGAATCGACTTTTGTAGCTGAATTTAGCTAACCTTCAAAATATTTAATATAGAAATCAAGATAGAAATTACTATTTTCAGACAACTTTTGAGCTTAATAAAGCTTTCTTATTCTGTTGCTATTCTCAAAAGTTGATACATTGAGCTGCTGTAAAGTTTAATAATAAAGCTACGTCTTCCTTAGAATACTTGTCATAACTAATAGAAGTAAGTAGTAAGTACACTTAAATGCTTAGGTAGTAAGGTAGTTTAGACAACTTTGCTAGTCTGTCTAGGCTGTCTAGATGTTAGGTTTAACGGCCGTGTTTAGTAAGCTCACAATTTGAGTTCTAGATTACATCTTTTTGCACATGAATGTCTCTTGACATTCACAAAGTCCTGTCTATGCTCTTGCATAGACAGGATTTTGTTCAGAAGGGGGCAGGGGAGGCCCCCCCTCCCTGCCCCCTTCTGAACAAAATCCTGTCTATACAAACAAGGCTACAAACAAAGGCAAAAAAACAATAATATACCTACATAGGAGAAAAAAATATGAGATGATCCCCATAAGACGTGATACTGTTCGTAGTTTGAACGATATTCAACAGCTCAATGCGATAGAGTCAATGTATGAAAGGTTTTTTTTATTGCTTTTTTTCACAATGCTTTCAAATACTCAGTTCTTGCTGGTGGACCGCCTGTACCTGACTACACCCTTGGTGAATGTACTTAATTATGAAATGTCATAAAATAGGTTTAAGCTTCTAAAAAGTAAGTCTTATGGAAAAGATCTGGCAAGAAATGATGCACATAATATGGCTAATACCGATTTTTGCACCGATTATTGTATTTCGTCTACAACCAACGTAACACAGTCACGGTCATTACCAACGGTCACAACTAGTGATGGGTTTCTGCCCGGGCAAAAACCCCGAAACGATTTATTGGCCGGGCAGAAACCCAACTATATAGATGGGTTTATGCCCGGGCATAAACTCGAAACGGGGTTTTTTCCCGGGCAGAAACCCATCACTAGTCACAACGAACCGTGCAGTCTTTTGGTTAAGTGCGGTGAACCACAAGTCATGTTAAGTAGTGGTTGAAGATGTTGCACTTCAGTTCCCGGAAAATTTATTGTATGACATAAACTGCAGCCAAGTATTTTAATATTGTTCTATAATACTTTTGACGTTTCAAATATTTTAAAAGTAGAGTGTAACGTATTATCACGCCAAAACTCATCGATGGGGTAAATAGAGATGTATAAAATAGTACAAGAATAAGTTCCATGTACCTAATAGAGACAAGCCTATTGTCATTAACCGTGCCCAAATCTACTCAGGGTTGCTTTTGATATTTTTCATATCATGTTAGACGAAAGAGAGCAACTGCTGGACTTGCCTCTTTTAAGCAATGCTACAACGACCACTCCTGGGTTGTCCACATCCAGCAGATTCCTACGACCTTCAACTAGGTCGTTGTTATTCATTCAAAAAGTACCTTAAAAATTAAACAACTCCAGTCCAAATTCCCATAGGTATAATTATGTCACGTGCCAATATAAAATTCTAGTCAAAACGCCAAACTACTTTAATGCTTTCTGAAAGTTTTATGTTTATGCATTGCTAATCTTAAGAAGCCTTACTTAATATTCTGCAACTATAACTCGGCTTCTTCCAAAGGGGTTTTGGTATTTGCTACTGTAATTACTTTTGTTGTATTTTTAAGTTAGGTGTTAATGGATTTTGCAAGATTTGTGTTACGATCTTGTTTGGATTTTGTTTGCGGAAACTTAAGACTTAATAATGGAGTTACTAACTAGATTGTTTCTTTTTTGTATATCTACTAAAAATATAAATATTATTTGTATTGAAAATTTTGTATTAGACTTAACTTAGGATTGTAGGAAAAAGGTTAAGGGAAACATCGTGTCCACACTAGGTGTGATAGAACCTAAAATGAGCTTGCGTGATGGGATAAGGCTCAGACCCTCACATAAAGAGAAAGCCTGAGTACCAATTGGGAATATTAATAGGCTGATTTTGTATTGGAATTAAACCACCCTACTTTAGTTCATATTCATTTTTGCTTTCTTCTTTCATTTCAGGTCATCCGAAAATCAAAGCTTTCGTCACACACGGAGGTCTCCTCAGCATGTTCGAGACGGTCTACCACGGCGTCCCCATCGTCACCATCCCCATCTTCTGCGACCACGACGCCAACGCCGCCAAAGCCGAGGTCGATGGCTATGCCAAGAAACTCGACCTACAATACCTGACCCCCGAAAAATTGTACAAAGCTATTCTAGAAGTAATAATAGAACCTAGATACAAAATAGAAGTTAAGAAAAGGCAAGTTCTTTTGAGAGACCAGAAAGAGACTCCTTTAGAAAGAGCCATTTATTGGACCGAATACGTAATTAGGCACAAAGGGGCGTACCATTTACAGTCTCCAGCAAAAGACATGAATTTCTTCCAATATTATTCATTAGACGTTTTTCTTCTTATTGTTTCAGTACTTGTAACCTTATATGCACTTATTTCATACGCTTTAAGGTTAAGTTTCAATAGGTTAATAAATTATGTGCAGAAGAAACAAATGCACAAATTGTTGGGCAAGTCGAACGATTTGCTGTCGAGGTCAAAGTTGTTAAGTCAAGCTGCTAAGAAGAAGTTGTGAGTTACAAATGTAAGTAATTATTTGGTTAAGCGTACTTTTATGTTGATCTGAGATGAAAAAAGTTGGAAAAACTTTGAGATTGTTTTAAATAAGAATGGGTTTGACCTGAATCTGTATTTACTGCAGTTTTTTTGTGATTTTGAGTTGTAACTAGGTATATGTTAATATGTGGTAATTAGGTAAATGTGTGTGTGTATCACATTATTTAAAATAATTATGTACATATGACAAGTGATATTAAAGTTAGTCTTGTTTCCCAATTAGAATTCGTTGGGTGGAAAAACAAAGATTTAAATATAAAATTAAGGGATGTATGCGTTTTGTAATAATATTGAAATTATGGAATAATTTGAAGGCAGTTCTAGATAGATTCTGAAATGTGATACATTATCAGCTTATACTTGAGATAATAACTGTCAGAGATTTTCTTATAGCAAGTAATTTAATATTTGCCAAGAATGTACCTATTATATTTTGAAAAAGTGATATGTTTACCGATATTTTGGCTTTTTTTGGCCTTCTGGGTTTTATTCATAGTAGTGGCAGATCAAATTATTTAAAAGATCTGACTATTTTTTAATTGTTTTTTTTATTAACAAAATTATTCCACCGTTGTGAAGTTACCAATCAAAGTTACTACCAATAATTTAGTTTATTCGTGTAAAGATTGTAAATATGGATGTAGAGTAAGTTTGTACTGCTTTATATCGTGTTAAATAAGTATAAATATTTGCTCATCGGTGTAATTTATGATTTATTATATAAATTAAAAATAAATACTTTGTAATTGTTTGAAACCTTTTTTAAAACAACCATGTATTGCATAATAATTATTATTATATTACTTATATTCACCTAAATGATTTTATTAGTGGTCACACTATCGCTATGGTCTATACACTGTGGTAGAATCATAAAATCAGTGGCCCATACATTTGATAGGATTCGAGAAATGTTAAAAATGTCCCCCGTATGTGTCGTAAAGGTGCATACCTACTTGTCCCGCAACCCCTCGCTCGATTGATCCGCGAACACCCTCGCGTTGGACTACTGTAAGGAATACCTACCTAATTATTGACTAGTCTATGATTCTACTATCTAAAATGGAAGGAGTTAATAAGAAAAGGTCAAGGAAAAAAAATATTTTTTCAAATAATTCTATTTATTATTTAATAAAACTGTCTACATAATTATTATTAAAAAAAAGTGGTTTCTTAAGCTCTACAATTATTTTTATCTAATCAGTTACATACATACACCATAATTGGTCCATCTCAAATTCTAAAAGCACAAAGTTAAGCCAGTGTATAAAACTAAGTAGACGCGTATAACGTTAAAAAAATGCAAAAATTTGCTTGCGATGACAACAATGACTAGAATTATAATAATTATGAAAGAATATCAACTAAGCTTAAGACTAATAATACATATAATAATAATCTAACAGAATATGCTACAACTAGAATCATAATCCTAAAACAATATCAATAAACAATATGAAAACAAGGATCATAGATCTTTAAACATATTAATCGAATAGAAAACTTTGTACCCCTGAGGAGTGTACGATTTGTTGTTGTGAGTTGTTGTTTGTGAGTTAAAATTTATCAGGAGGAGTGCAGAAATCTAAAATTTATATTTTTTCTATACAAAACGCTTTAACAAACCCAATTGATCGAGTTTCGACTATAGACGATCTATTTATAATAATTATGAAAAAATAGCAACTAAGCTTAAGACTAATAGGTATTGATGTAATAAAATGTGCTGCCACTAGAATTATAATTAGGTACCAAACAATAAAATAATATTAATGAAAACAAACAAGTATCAAACATTAACTTAACAGAAGCTATTTCACTATCAACTAAAGCATTTTTAAGCTCTTCTGTATCTAACAAGAAATCTTAAAGTCTGAATCCATATTTCTCTCTGGACCATTCCGTATCGACGACTCCAGATGGTCGCCAAGTGTAGGAGTCGTCCGAAGGTGGATTATATGTTGACCTTGGCGGGCTCATGGGCAGTGCCGATAACACTAATGTCCTTTTCTTCAGCTTCTTCGGGTGTTACCTTCGATACCTTTGTGTCTCCAGAAACCGCTAGACGCATTATGTGATCTAGAAGGACAGAATAATTTATTATCGGATTTGTAAGAGGGCCTGTTACATTTGTCACCTCTCGCTCGCATCTAATGAATTTAGCTCAATAACTAGGATCAACTTATGAGTTTTTAATAATTCAAGAGTTTTAATATTTATTTTAATAACTAAAACATTACAAGATTACATTTTTCAAAAATACGTCTCTTCATTTTAACATTCCTAAAAATATGGTTATGTGCGAGCGAGAGAGGGGACAAAGTGTAATAGGCCTCGTAAGGGTAGGCATAAGTAGCGGCGTGGATCTGGATCACAGATCGCGCATGTACATTTTTGACCCAATAGACAATAGACAGTTGACAATACGTAATAGAAAATAGTCCAATAGACGACGAGCATCGACTGACGAACCTATCGCGTGCAGCCTCGGCGCCGAAAAACCAGCTAATGCGCAGGTGACGTTTGTCGGTTTGTGATCATATTTCACGTCGCTACCTATACTTACTTTTACTCAAATTACAAAATATTTTGTAATATTTAAATTTTCTTTTACTAAAGTTACTGCTAAGAAAAAAAAAACTGAAATAAATAAGAATGAATAATATATGGAACTAGACAAAACAAATAAATATTAGAAAACTTTTATTATTGTGTTATATCTACAATTACTGATCAACAAATTTTTTTTTATAACTTACAGCATATCGATGTTTTAAATAAAATAACATAACCCAATATCAGTTTATAGAATTGATACTTAGGTATTTTTTGTTAGAAAACTATGGTTTACAAATTAATAATACCTACAAGAAAAGTTTTGCTATTCATGTAAAACTTACCCGACGAGTAAAAAATTATTTATTTTAACATTGTAACAAATTTTGTGTTTGCAAATTGTACAAGTTTATGAAGTAAATAGAACTAGAATTTGTGCTGTTCATTGTTATTGAGTTAGATTCTCTTCATGTTAAATTTTCAACAAACTGTTATACTTAATTTAGGTTTATCAATATTACAACCAAGTACCTACCTAGGTATAATCGAAATCTGACAAGTTTTTACAAAATTGTTATAAACTAAAGTCAAAGAGAAAAAATAGTTGTATGATTGGCAAAGACTAAGAGAAGGCTTAGGCACAACTCTTTGACCTTGAGCTGGCCTTGCATATTATGGTGTTTCAATAGAATGAGAGCAGTGGCGTAGCTACCGGAGGGCTAGACGGGGCAGTGCCCCGGGGCCCCCAAGCTCAGGGGGCCCCTCGTACTCTCACTTACAAACTATAAGTTTAACTAGAGACAATTTCTCCCACATTCGGAATATAAATAAACCGTACCTACTTAAAAATATAAATAAAACGTATAGTCGGTCAAGAAAGTGGTGTTATTGGTTTAAAAATCTCTACATACGGTACCTAATTAAGATTCCGTACCCAAAGGGTGCTCAACGATACCCTCAGATCATAGAATCTATGATCTCTGAGACGATACCCTACTCCGCTATCTGTGTGTCTGTCACAGGGCTGTATTTTTTGAACCGTGACAGGTAGATATTTTCTTTTAATTACAAAAAAAGTTTTAATTTGTTCATTAAAATAAGTTACAATTTGTATTTGGTTTTTAATTTTATTATGGAGTCGACAGTACAGACCTATATAACGACGAATCTGGATTTCGACAAATCTGGACTAAGTAGCGTCGAATTCGGAACACGACGAATACGGAACAAACGATTTTAAATAGTTTAGTTGGGGCCCTAGTTTATTTTTTGCCCCAGAACCTTTGGATACCTAGCTACGCTACTGAATGAGAGGTATTATAGTTTATACTGGTTAAGTTACCACTTACGTACGGTCGACTGTACCATACTGTAGTTCTAATGGCAGTATCATGGGTACTAACTAAAGGACCCAAGTAATAAGATAAAAAAAAAATACCAATACTTGTGAACCAAGCGTATGTTACCTCTGAAGTGAAAAACAATGCCCACGAGGGCCCCAAGGCTTCCGAACGACACCATCATCCACTTGAGCACGCCAACCAAACGCTTAGGAATGAACAGCTGATGCTTGAGCATGTTCACGAAAGTCTTGTTTAGAGCTAAACCCTGAGGGACCCCAAATTAAACGTTATTATTGAAGCTAGCAAGAAAATTAAGAAAAACACAAACTTTTGGCATAACCTTGAATAAGTACTTAAATAGTAAACAGAACAACAAAAGAGAAAAGTATACAGGCAGTCATTTTTTTTTCGTGTGTCAAATCTTCATGGATATTCTTCGCCTTGGGGAGGCGAAGGGTCAGTCTTAGGTACTTATTAAAACCCACACGGTGTTCCACTAAGTACCTGTGACCGTGGGGAGGGAGTCGCTCGCGCATTCATCCGCACCCCCAGCAGGTATTGGCCCGCTAGATATTGGTAGGTGGACCTCGTCACCTTCTGCGGCCATGTCACCCTACGGTCGCAGCTGCTCTTGAGAGGCGCGCGCGGAACACAGCGCGCCAGTGTCTCGGGTCTGTTTCTGTTCGGGAGATGGACCTCCAAAGTTTGCTGCCCGCAAGCATACAGGCAGACAACTTTAATTTATTTTAACCCAGGTTGTACGTGACTATAGTCAAGTCTTTGCCGTCACGTGTCTGTATGCTACGTTAAAAGTTATTACAACTCACGCAATAACAACGAATATTGCCTCCCAAGAAGATATTTTTTGCCTGTATACTTTATTCATTTGTTGACTGTACCTACACCCCGCACGCGTAGCATGAAAAATTCCATCTCTATTCTACTAAGAATAGACAAATTTCTTTCTATCCAACTTGTTATCTTTTCTGCCCGAGCGAGCGGCGACCCGTGCTTAGCGTATTAGACTTTTGTCGACTGAAGACATCTGAAGAAATCTTTCTACTTACAATCTGTCATTTTGTCTATTCTTTCGTCGACAAAACCCGTTTTTATAGTGGTCATCCTATGCATGATGGGCCCAAGTCTGCTACTGAATTGTGTCAGAATGGTCCTACATCAACATTGTTATTGTTGGTTTTAACTTAGGTTTTAGTTATGATATCGTTATGAGACCATTCTGATACAATTTTATGACAATTGCAATTGCAGACTTAGGGCGCAGAAGATATAAAGTCTCCAGTTGTAAAGAATATTTTAATACCGTCAACTGCCGTAACTTTGCCTAGCGTCCTTGGTTTGCCTAGCATGAAAAAGATGTAATACCTATATTTTTCATTTAATATCTTTTTCACTTTACTTATGTAAAATAAAAAAGATATGATATCTTTTTCACTTTATGTAAAATGAAAAAGATATTACATCTTTTTCATGTTAGGCAAACCAAGGACGCTAGGCAAAGTTACGACAGTTGACCGGTACATTCTTGGCTTACATTTAAGTATCATTACACGATGTTTTATGACAATGCAGTAGACGATAAAATAGCTTTAGTTTAGCAGTAGTGAATTATACAAATATTGAAATTACCTCATCAATCCAAAATAAAGGTACAATATCTCCCGACAGATCCTTGAAAAGTTCTATTTTTTCAGTTTTCAATAATTGGATATTGAATTGAATTCTCTGATTAGCCACCATAGGAGTGCCGCTTATCTGAAACAGTTTAATTGGGGACTATCTTTATAATAGTAGTACAACTCTTTGTGAAAGAGCTCGTCCAGGGAAGTACTACCACTATACCTACTTCTACCGCTCAGCAGTATTGCTGTCCTGGATTCCGGTTTGCAGGATAAAGGCGTATAATTACAGGCACATAAGACATTTCAACTTTGTCTCTAGGGTGGACAACGCATCTGCGATGCCTCTGGTATTGCAGATGTCCATAGGCGGCGGTTACCACTTACCATCAGGTGGGCCGCCTGCTTGTTTGGCACTCAATCATTATAAAAAATAAAATAAAATTCATCATAACTTCAGCCGAAAGACATCTAATGCTGGACATTTGTATACCCCAAGAACGTCACAAAGACTGTTCCTGACGACAACACGATCACTAATACTATTGTAACTATACGGGATGTTAGTTTTAGTCAATTGAAATACGAAAAGGGGTCATTGTACTCATCATTATGAATAACTTTTACTATGGGACCAACCCTGAAATCGCGAAAAAAAAATCAGCTGTTCCATACATTTATGTTCACATAACTCAACAAAATGTATGAAACAGCTGATTTTTTTTCACTCTTCTTTGCCTCTTTTTAATAAAATGTTTTTATCTAGGTACATGTTCTTTTGGTTTAGTGAACAATTTAATTAATCTCAATAAAATTCAATTATGAAATCCTAAATGGCCAGGAGCGATGTTAGACAAAGTGGCTAAATTTTTATTAAATTAATTATACATTATGTAGGTTTTGTAAAGGGTTAATTAGCTTAACAAAATTGTTCGAAAATCATCATGACTAGTCCTTTGTAAAAAAATCGGTTTAGTGCGATTCGGACTCGCGCACCGAGGGTTCATACCTTCTTTGAAAAATGAAAAATTATTTAGTTTAAGAAAACTGGACCGCAAAACTAAGTTTGTTAAGAATGTGAATGAGAATGTCCGAATTAAGGGGAATGGTTTTTTTTTTTAGAAATTCTTCAACATTATGTCCAAAACAAGAAAAAGAAAATAATAGTATATTTTGGTAAAGCCCTTTTATTATGATACCTAATGCCACTCGGCCTAATAACCCCACTTAAAAATTTCGAACCCCCACTCTGGCGCCTTTTGCAATGAAAATATTTTTTTTTTAAACTTCTTTCATTTGCAATAAAGGTGGGCAAGCAACTGTTCCAAACAAGCTGATAGCATTAGTAGTTGCTGAAGCAAGCAGCTGTGACAGACGAAGTCGCACCATAAGGATCCCTTGTTTTACCATTTTGGTGCGGGACCCTTGAAGAAAGTGAAGAATGGGTGCCACTCTGGCAAATATTACAAGGTTAGAAAATATTTTATAATTATTAATTACATAATTATCATGATTCTGATCTAGAATAGAAAGAAAACACTTGTTTTTTTCCATGCAGTTGACACGTTGCGAGCGCCGTCCGGTTGTCGTGCGGCAGCCGTGCGAGCGTCGCACGACAACCGGATGGCAGCAGTCCGACACCAAAAGTCTAAATTAAAAGCCCATAAGTAAGTAAAAAGTATTAAAGCACAAACCGGCTCATAATCAAGTACGATCCCATGTTCATTGATATCAGGGTTAAGTCCTTTGACATTATTCAGCAACGCAGGATCGCTGTCCAAGAAGTGAGGCATGGAAGCGTACATCGGAGCTTTCATGCAAGGAGCTAGGTCCATCAGTCCTTTAGGAGGGCATTTGTCAGGCGCAGGGCAAAAGCAATTCAGTTCTGGGTCATTCGCGAAGTCACCAATGTTCGCGATGTAGCGGTTGGTCTTGATGCCCCGGTATGAAGTCTTCTTTAGATACCATGGCCTGAAGGTTCTGAGGATGAAACATAGAAGTCAGTATAGTCCGCTCGATCTTACTTGGGCGGGCAGAAGTTAGTAAGGGGTGGCTGCTAATTTAAATTGCTAATGATACTTACATAAATCAAGAAATAACGGCAAAAGGTCGGAGCGCAGCTGAGACAGGTACCAATCATTATCTATGTGCAAAAGTATATTTTTGTGAAATCGTCCATAAAATGCCCAATATTGCCCACTTATAACTGTTTTCTTAGCGACTGTCATGCGCGAATGTGATTAAATGTTTCGGTGTGCCAACTTCAAGTTAGATCGTGCGACTGTATGTTTGGAGTACTGTGAGCGTTCATTGTTGTGATATAAATACAATATCTGTCTATTACTAATGTAATTGGCCAAAAACGAGAAAATTAAACACATTATAGTAATAAAGAGAGTGTAAACCTATTTATCCCAAACATCAAGATCTCTGGCGCTTACCCGGCCCCAGGCTTTCCATAAGCTGTAAGGTGGCATGAATAATGGTGGATTCTACACACGACTGGTACAAGGTAATGCTTAAGAAAGTAAATGATAGATCGCCGAATGTAAGTTAGGTACCTACAGCAAGACTAAACTCTTGTTCGAGGTACTAGGATAATCGTGCCATAGGACCATGACTGTGCTTAAAAAAGGGGCAAGAGGCCCTTTATGCGCACATAATTTTCAGAAGTGGGAATAATAAATTTCATTAGGAACTTCTTGGTATTTCAATCTGAGCTATATCTATTCCAAGAATGGATGGAAAACTGTGTTCAAAAAGTTTTCCCTAATAAAAATATACTTTAATACAAAATGTAATCCTTAAAATGGTAATGAACGATACATTTACGTGGGATTTTACATGAAAGTGGGTTCCATAAAAACAGCTTTGTTTAACCTTTTCTCAAATTCCTCTTGTTACTATGAACGAATTAATGTTTCATTTCGTATAATCAGCACCCTAATTGCGTAACTCAATTGCTATCACCATGGCATTGTTTTTGACATTTATTACGCCGTATGTTTGTTAATCCGTGCTCCCGTAACTAGCTCAATGCCGTAATGGATGTTGTTGAACTGTCAATATGAAAGCCATGGCGAAAGAAATTGAGTTACATAATTAGGCCGCAGTTCGGGTTTCATTTTATATTAATCAGGTTGGGATTGCTTTTATGTACGTCTATATTTTTTTTCCATTGTGGTTTTGCCACAAAAAATGTGTGTTACTGAATGATTAATAATGATAAGTTACTGAATCGTGGTTATGCTATATTTTTTACAGTAGGCGTTTTGCTTCGATGATAGAAAAGGTCAAAGGCCTTTAAATGTTCTATAGCTGGTCATAATACGTATAAAAATTACCTCTTTTTCTTTTGTGTAATATTAAGCCTTTAGGTCTACCTGTATTGAAAGCGTCGCTCAGTCTTAAGGCTGACTATCCACTGCAGCGGAGAGGAGAGGAGTAGAATAATATTAACCAATGGAATTGCAAAATATTCCACTCCTCTCCTCTCTGCTCCTGTGGACGTCAGCCTAAGAGGCGTATTAAAAAAATGTCAACTGATGCGAGTAAAACATACGATATGGTAGAGGTTGACAGGAATAACGTGGCTTTGACATGTTTAAAATTCGCAAAAAATTAATCTTTAATTTTTTTATCTACCTTCATCTTACCTGCATAAATCAGTAGAGAACGACTCGATGCGGTCAGTTGCCTGCAAGAAAGGCGGGAACACAGTGCCGTCAGTTCCCTCGTACTTGTTACAATCACCTCTCCATATCTTCTGCTCCGAATTACCATCGATGGCAATAACTTTACCAACATCCATTACGTCGTTGATACCTCTCCGTACTGTTATTACATGAGGATCTATTGAGTTGTTTCGCTGTGAAATAGGAATGTTTAATTAGGATTCTGCTATTGTTTTAATCGGAGTGACTTCCACAACCAATATTTTACAAATCTTGAAAATAGGTAGTACCTATAATTAACTAACAACCAATATTTAATTAAAAAGCAGGTATAATTTATTTTTCTTTATTTTTGTATTTGTTCTCTATTAATTTGTTGTGTAAGTTCGCTATTTGAAAGATTATCATCACCTAATTATACACCACAGGCCACATTTTACTCCTAAACTACCTATTCAAAATGAACTATTGACACGAAAAAAGAAAGAAGAAGTGACTCTTATACAGCATGTAACAAAAACCCTGTCCGATCCCAAAGAAAGCGAATGCGCGATCATCGCGCGAATAAGCGATGCGACCATCACGTGTTCGCGCGATGGCAAAAACTATCATCGCGCGAATTGACGACGCGAGCGAGCGAGCGACCGTGGACTAGGGCAGTGGCACGGTCGATACCAACAATCATGGATGCGCGAATTTTAATTAGGACACCTATTCGAATTCAAAATGTTTGATCGCGCGTTGATACGAACCAAGTTCGCGCGAATAAATTTACAAACATTTGAGTCGCGCGACCGCGTCGTGCGATTGTCAGTTAGGACACCTATTCGAGTTAAATATGTTTGATCGCGCGTTCGTACGAAAATTCGCGCGAACCAACGATGATCGCGCATTCGCGTTCTATTAGGATGATGCTTTATGCTCATCATTATGAAAATGTTTTACTATGAGACCAACCCTAAAATAGCGAAAAAAATATTGCTGTTCCATTTATGTTCATATAAATCGTTAAAATGTATAGAACAGCAGATTTTTTGCGATTTCGGGATTGTGTCGCACAAAATACTGTTCATAAAGATGAGGCCCCCTTTGGGATCGAGCAGGGTTTTTGTTACATGCTGTATTGATTTACCGTCGCAAACAAAGAGAACCTAAACTGATTATTAGGTTCTAAAACCAGTCCACTGACAGCTTCTTTCTTCAGCGCAGTGCAAGTGGCCTTGGGAGCAAACTCGGTCCTCGCACAGTTGATGATGATTCCTCTGAACAAAATGTCCATAACCTTGACCCTGAGGAATATGTCAGGAGGGTTGTCGAATAGTCCGTTTATGGCTTTCCCAATCATGTTCAACATCGCTGGTTTGTCCCGATTTATCGTTAACGCCATGCCCTGGGAAAAAAGCAAGTTTAAGTATGTATTAAGCTTTTGGTACCTATTTTATTCTTCCTTTTGGACCCTGGACAGTGGACAGTGAACAATCAAACGATCTTTTTGACTGGTGGCATGAGCAATTTTATAAATCTTGTGAAGGTGTGTTTAAACCAAACGAACAAGAACAAAGCGCTAGAGTTAGATCATGAGCATTCTTTCTCGATCTTTTAGTATAAACAGAAGCTCGTTTTCAGCGTTTACCCCAAAATATCAATTAGCAAAAATGAGAAGAATAATCAGCCCAACGAATGATCATTGCTCATTCAAATCGCTAGAACATAAGAGCGTTTTAAAGAGACCGCCCCGGGGAGCAAACACGTCCGAACAAGAAGAAAAGCAAGAACGTATATTGTATAACCTATAGTAAGCAACTGTTCGCACACTCTAGTGCCGTTTACATAAAGCGAGCGAGCATTTTTAGAATATTCCATATCTTTGTGAATGCAGACAGAACAACGAAATAATGCTCTACGTCTATTTACACACTGAAAAAAATGGTTTGTCGGATTTACCAAATTAGCAAAGGTTGGCTGAATTACATGGAAACTACGATAAATATAACAAAACCTCGCTATTGAAGTTACAAGACTAAAGAGGTTGAATTGAAGTTGGTACCAGAGTTCTGATGTAAATCAACAAAGAGTATTGTACATTTTACCAAACAAATCTCAAAAATATAGGTGTAATCTACCAAATAAATTTGGTACAACACCAACTTAATACGTTTGGTAAAATCAATCAAAATTTGTGATAGGACCGAAATCAACCGCAAACTTTGGTAACATTTACGCAGAATCTGTTAAATCCAACCTAACATTTTTTTCAGTGCACTAAAACAATTTAATAGACCGAGCGAATCGCCTGATGTAATTCGGCCTTGACATTACAAAAATCTAAGTTTTGTATTTCTAAACCTATCAAAATGGAGTAGGTAGTAAAAGGTACTTTTTCTTCAATATTTGGATTCAGAACTATTATCCTAAACTAAACTAGTTTCATCAAATGATTACATGAAACTATGTTTAGGATAATAGTTCTGAATTCTGTAATATTTTACTGATTAGATTTTAATCAGTAAAATTTATTTGACTTACTAGCATAAAAACATGCGGCATGACAATAACTTCCTCTCCCGTTAGTCCTGGTCCAGACTTTTCGGGGTTGAAGTAGAATGTGTCACGTCTCTTGTAAGTGATCGTGTCGTCTTCCTCATGGTCTTCAATATCCACCTTCTCTTTCCATTCACTGAGAACAAAACATAAACATCAAGCAAAGGCGAGAGCGGATTATAGGATCAATACAGTCTCGCTATTCGTAGGTAATTAAAATAAACTGAACAACAGAAAAAAAAATCCAAACAGAAACACAGAAATTAAGTTACTTAGGTTAAGTTAAAATAAAATAAGTTAAGTAAAAATAAAGTTAAGTTAAAATGAAATCTGCAGGATAGGTTCGTGTTAGCAACACAAACCTATCCTGCATATTTAATTTGAACTTTCTTTTTGCACATGTATCCAATATCGATTTTAATAAAATATTCATTCCATATAAAATCCAGCTTCGTGCTTTGTGATTTGCCAATAATGGCACGGTGTTGGAAAACACTAGCTTATTAAATACCTGCGTATTTCAAAGTGAATAAGAGACGAGTATTCTTTGAAGCCTATTATTTTCCATAAAAACATGGGAACTGAAGCAATACGACCGAACAAATGACAAAATTCATATGTAAATCTTGAAACACAAATCATCACCTACCGGGTGTACCTACTATGACAAAACGAATGCCAAATAACAATCGAATGATATCAATAATCGACCACTTTAAATCGAACAACTCATTGTGTCGTCATTTTTGATTTTCATTAGCATTACTTATACACTTTTTCTTGAAATCTTGAAATGAAAAATAAAATTACAAATATCACAATTTATTTTTTTATCTAAGACTTGTTTTACCACCTTGGAGAAAGTTACGGTTAACCTATATGTCAGATAATTTCATAATTACACTGCCAGCAGTAAGTAAATATTATGTTAGTGTGGTACAGTCAAAATTCTTTGTTGTTTGCACCATCTATCCATCATGAAAAGGATGTCAAAACATAATTTATCACGAAAAAACCCAATCAAATACGAAGGGAAAGATGAGACGTTGCGATTTATCAGTTCATTGGTTACCGTAATGTGATGTTGATAAGAGTTAGGCCCAAAAATAGATCCTGCTACGTCCAGACTTTAGTAACACGGTAAATGTAGGTTCATGAGGCAATTCTTTTCGGTTGATTACTTGTCACTACGTGTGAAGCCTGAGGTTGGTGACAGGGGCATTACATTATGATTAGATATGGATTTTCCACCTATAAAAGTGACCTTAGGGTGACTTCACAGTCACGCTTACGGATGGCAAGCGGCGCGGGGCATGAGATACTCGTAGATGTGTCTTGTACCGTTTCATAATGAGACGCGTACGATTGTATGGTTTACGAGCCGCGCTGGCCGCCTGTGCTGATGCTCAGCGCGACTATGATCATCATCCTTAATGACTGTGGGTGATGCATTGGCGAGCAAGACCACTGATATGCCAACGAGCCCGTGAGCTAAAGGTATTTATTTATACCGCCAACGGAGCACCTAAAAGACAACGGTCTTAAAAATCTGGGGTTTGACTCGCGGGTACGTTGTGCATGCTTAAAATCCTAAGACCACGGTATATAATCGATCGAGACTGATAGTTTCGCTCTTATCACCGATAAAATTCGGCGAGCCAGCGAGATGACCACCTGTCTATTTTGTACCGACACACTTCGTGATATAAGAAATTAATGCTTACAATCAACCCTTTCAATCGGCATCATAAAAATAAAGGATGTTCATTTTTTCGCATTTGGTCGGTGCGATTCTCAGATGAAGCAAGCAACTTTTTAAAAATTTTTGAATGCAATATTACTTAATTTAAAAAATAAATTGAAGTTTCCATGAAGCAAAACTTCCTATCTCAAATATTTAAAGTACTTTCCCTCCATGTGGCATCGCCGTGGGACACCCTGTATATCACCGCGAGAACTGCCAATACCGCGGTGATATCACACGGCGTGTCGGTACAGCCTGTATATTCTGTACCGAGTCGGTACTGCCATTTTGTTTGCGAATGTTCCAAGGAGAATGTCACGGTCAGTACCCCGATCATGAGTTTTTTTGACGTGTAGTATCGTTATCGTAAGCATATTTTGAATTGAAAATACACGTTTGTTACACAATATTTATATAAATTAAATACTTAATTAATTACTCTGTATTTTTTAAAATGTGAAAATTGTATAAAATTTTATCAAAATGTTCCAGGACTGCTGTATTTTAAATTCAAAATATGCTTACGTTAACGATACTACACGTCAAAAAAACTCATGATCGGGGTACAGATTCTCTCTCGAACGTTCGCAAACAAATTGCCAGTTCGCAATTATAGATAGGCAGTAGGTAATACCGCTGGCTCATTCCCAGCGCAAATTGGGATTTTATACAATTATCGGGTTGTTACTTCAATAGCATATAACAAGTTAACAACAACTTACTAAGCTATTAATGACGTCCATAATAGTATAATTAACGAGCCTATTATTTATCTTTGTCATGTGATTGTAATACTATGTTATTATAGTGATTGTCAGTTTATTGTAAGGGTTTTGCCTCAATTACAGGTTTGAACGTAACGCGGTCATTTGCGTAAACGTTTTCGATTATCTATTAAACGATATGCAACGAGTTTTTTATTATTATTTCTTTAAGATTTTCCTAAGATTTCTCTAAAAATAATAATAAAAAACCCATTGCATAACGTTTAACAAAGTTGTTTTTCAACGCAAACGAGGGGTAATATAAGTTTGACGCTTACACTAAACTGAAACAGAGCTAGCGTACAGATAACCACAATAACAACAATTGGAAACTATAAACTTTTTCAACTATTGTCTGCTGCGCGAGCGACGATGATGCGTGATGGAATGTTGCCATAATTAAAACTGTATATATTATTGTAGAGCTGTTTGATTTTATCATCGTTTATAAGTAAGAAGGTTACCTACTTGTTTTTATTGTATTGTAATCACTTACTCAAAGCTGTAAGGCCCAATCTCCCTAAGGATAGGTTTGGCTCCTTTCATCACCTCCTCGTAGTTGGTATAGTTAAACATGTACACCTTGAAGTCCAGGGCGAAGGGAATCTTCTCCCACATCTGACGGACATCGGTCTTCTTTGAGAGCGCCATTTCCTGGGAAAAAGTATTTAAGTACATTTTTGGAATATCTTCGATTAGGTATATTTTCAGGTGACAAGTAAGTAATCTCTTTCCCAAATATTCAAAGTTTGTTAAACGATGTATCTTATGATTTTAATTATGTATAGACATTCATTGAAGTATTACAGATTGATGTTGTATTTGAGGAGTAGTCCTAAAATAGATCATAAGTTTTTCATAATTTCACAATAATTTTTATTACTAAATCATATATATTGTCCAATAAATCTAAATAGGCCGTTTGTAAAACTAATTATAAGGGGCGCACCTCACTGGAACGCCATGGCGACAACGTCGGCAGCGTAAACTTGCCACCTCTAGCAACCGGAGGTCACCAAACAGAGTAGTCAAAGCCACCTATCTCGAGTGATTATGTGCTAGGATAATGCCATGCCAAGCACGCCTTGCGCTGCTAATAGCGGGATGTCGATAGTCGCTCGACGTGGTCTGGTCAGACCGTAGCCGAGTGAGTTAGCTGCTATGCTTCTATATGTTTTGTTCGGCGACGTAGCCATGGTGTCTCAGTGAGGTACGACCCTAATATTAAAGACAATAGACAGTACTTATTGTTAATTACATCGCCTCTTAACCCGGACCAATTTTTCGCCTATTTGTTGAATGACCTCAACAAATTAAAGCCTTTTCTAGAAACTCGAGGAGGGGAGGACGCGGCGCGTGGACAGACGAGACACAATAAAGGATAAAGAAGACCCCTTACCCTTAAAGTCATTTGACCTTGACCCGAACTCGATTCGGCGACACGACGGCTCCAGAGGCTTAGGCATTATTCTTTATTGTTTTATTCCAAGCTTATTCAGAACCCACCCTGTATAGCTACCGATATTTTTTTTTATTAGTCGATGAAATTGAATTGGAATAAGCCCAAAGAATGGGATGAAGATTGCTTTATCAAGTTTTGCAGCAAAACTATATACCTAATCTGGGAGAATTTCGTTAGCAATATTAGTTTAACAAACCTGGCTCCTTTTAGAAGATCTTGGTCATTACTTTTTTAAAAAGAAAACTTATAGCGTTCGATCGGGCATGGTATTGATTTTTTATTTTTATATAGAATGCAGCAATTATCGTAGTTCAATCATAATTTATTATAAGTTAATATAAACTGCATTCGAGCTTTTATTTTATTGCATATTTGTGACTAAACTAAGAATGGCAAAACTTGTGGTATTAATATCTATAAAGATTTAACTGACGCAAGATATGAATAACATTATATTATACGTGACAAAGGCAGAAAAATATGGTCTGTTAGAGTTTTAGGTAATCTAACATATTTGTCAGTAGAGAGCCTACTTGTTGCAAATCATTGCGTTAATCAACATATTACACACACAAGAACAAAAACATCTCGCGAAGTGATTCGAACAACTAATCACGTGCTATAACGTCTTCACTTTCTGGCGTGAGCCGTTGTTCGATTGGTCGTGGACTATGACCTAGGTTAACGTTAAAAACTGCCACCAGGCACTCTTACATTTATTGTATTCTGTTAAAAAAAAGCAAAAACTACTTTACTACTGTGTGAGTGAGTACTGGCAACCTTTCATCACTGGCCACTTCATGTTTCCAAATTCAATTTAAATTTAGAACGTCGCACTAATTCATGCATTTATTTTTATTTGTCGGCATTGTTTTTCCGACATCTAAATCTACAGGTCGTGTATCGCTAATTTCATTGTTATTTCTGTCTAGTCTCATTGTCTATTACAAATCAAGCGTATAATATTATATGTATAAATATAAACTACTTATAATCAGAAATCGCGTGTAATGTAACTTTGATATTGTTCTTTATAACCATAATTATAACAGTTAAGTACTTTTGGAGCAGTGTAAAAGTGACTAATTACAATATACCTACTTCCCATTTCAAGTTGTTTTTCTTATCAAGATCCAGAGCGACTTCGGCACCTTAATTACGTAACTATCACCATGGCTTTTATTTTGACAGTTCAACAACATCCATTGCCGCGTTGAACTAGCTAACGGAAGAACGGACTAAGAAACATACGGCATGCATGATGGATGTAAAATTAATGCCATGATGATAGCAACTAAGCTACACAATTAGGGTGCGGGACAATATAGTACATAAGCTATGTTACCTTCTTAAGCTGACTCTTGAGTATCATAGGGAACAGGACCCATCCAAAGATGAGACCAAACACAGCCACCCCGCCCGAGATTGCAGCATACTTGAACTCCTTAGGAAGCTGCATGCTGAAAACTTTATCTGAAAAAGAAGAAAAAATATTGAAACCATGTAAAAATATTCAAATAACTTTCGGTTTGCGATAGAAGACTCTTTTGGTAGAAATGTATTCATTGGATAGTCATCAACATCATCGCTACGCAAATCAAAAATTCCCAAATTTATTATTTTTAAGGGGAATTCGGAAGTCCCAAATGGTTCTCGTCATCTTCTTCGTTGTCTTAGTTGTTTCAAAATGGTTTCCGTGTCCTACTGCCTCCATTTTGTGTTATTGATTATCTAGTCCAGGAGTTAATTTCTCAGTTTTCCTGTAAGCGAAATTGCTGGCTTCTATTTTTCACCGCAAAGCTGATGAATATTTTTAATCACTATCAATCTGTAGGAGATTCTTGGCACAATATTGGCATTCACTTCATCAATGCTTTCTTTCTTTGTAGGAAGGATAAAATAGTATATTATGCAATTAGTGAATAAAGGACGGATTTAAAGCGAGAGCCATAGATGAATCACGAGCTAGTGAAGGATTCTAACGATTGAATCACGACCGTAGGGAGTGATTCATGATGATTAAATCACGAGCGTAGCGAGTGATTCAAGTGTTAGAATCCTGAGCGACGCGAGCGATTCATGGCCCTCGATATAAATCCGTTTTATTCAAGAGTTGCATACTATACTTTATACCATGACTACGAGAAAAAGAAAGATTTAAGTGAAAATATACATATAATGAAGAAAAAGTAAAGTTAAATTGGCTTTGATGTAAACCAGCCGTGATTTTTTGGGTAGCAAGCTTTCCACCTTTCCACTATATCGGCTGCCCTCTCTTTCACAAACTCAGGTGTTAACACATCTGCATCACTAGAATGCATTTTTAATCGATTAGAACAACACTAAACAAACACAAAATTAAAGATTAAAGTAACACTAAACTTTGTGTTCGTACAACTTACAGTATTCAAAATAGCGCCAATTTACTAAGGACAGCAAAGAACACAAAACAGTTTTTAATCTAATGCTAAACTCATTGTCGAAAATGTCGACCAATCAAATTGAATTTAGAACACATCAATATAGGTCGAATACACAGATTACACTTACACTAGATACGGCAAGCCACGACCAAGCGTGCCCTGCATGTTCGACTGTTCGTACTAAAAAAAGTCTGTTAGCTCAGTGACGCTTAGTGATTGAAACAATTCTGTTTACTCTGAGCACATCACTAAATGGCTGGGGTGAAGTTATCGTAGGTATAAAAAAGATGACACGTTCGGTTTTCATACAATCTAATAACGTGCCGCATCTAGCATAGGTTCTTTAAATCTGTGGTCGAATACATTGGTGTGTTCCATTTTCAAACATCAAAACAGTGAGTAAAAGTGCTTTTTATTCACTGTTTTCAGTGAATAAAATAAGCTTTTTAGAGGGGGAATGGTATAAACACCATTAACTTGTAGTGGAATGAGTAGGGGCTGGTTTTATCATACCACTTATTTAATTGACACGTTGAGCTTCTTTGAATCCTCGCATATTTATGATCATGCAAAAATATAATATTGCGGAAACTCGCGACTGAGTTAACAATAATGGTTTCCCTCAGGGGCAGTGTACATGACAGGCTTATTTTCCAAAGTGGACATTTTCAAGTTGACGTTGATGTATTAAAAATGTGACTATAATCCAAAAAGAGACAAAGTAAATAGATACAGAGGGCTGACTTCGTTCAGCGAGCGAAAAGGCACGCACTCATAAAACGCGTCTTCGTACAGTGAGTGCAAGCGCATTCACGACTGGCATTCGTTTGAGATGGTTTGAGATCGTGTACTTACAAAGAACTTGCGTCTATGCGTGCGTGCGGCTATCGGTCATTATATGGAGCCGATCTTCTGTATCTATTTATTATGTGGAAAAGAGGTCAGACAAGACTGTGGACTTGTGTAGTATTTCATCAGTCACCGTTATCGTGTCACCATAGAATTGGTATGCTAGGGAAGGATGAGTTTTGGAGTTGAGCTTTTTTTTTATTTTATTTTTATTTTATAATACTCCAATGATCCTATACAGTAGCAGGGCTACTTCCAAAATTATGAAAAACAGAGCCAAATGCTCATAAGATGAGATTTCAGATCTCATTTAGGATTCAGATATTTTGTAAAAAGAATACGCTAGTTTTGAGTAGAGATTATTTAAATTTTAATCGGTAGGTATGTAGATTATAAGACTCATTTTAATATAGAAAAAAGTGACAGTCATGCCTAACTACTATTTTTTTTCAGACCGACAATTATCACATCAACAACTCCTTAGAACTTACTAATAATAACAATCAATTACCTAAATCGATTGCTAATAGCTTTATTATACCATTTCTTTGATGGGCATGAAGACCAATCATCGTATGTGAAGCGTGTCTTGGTTCACATGCACTTCCCATAAGTAAGCCTTCGTAAAGCTCATGGCATTGAAGAAAGGAATTTTTAATGGGAAAATTGCTGGCTAACGATTGCTGGCGAGCTTGTCAAAGAAATTGATTACAATGTAATAAGTAGGTTAGAGGCTATTTCTATGGTATTCTTATCAGGAAGGTCTTTTAGAAATTAAGTAGTTAAATGTATATTACCTGTATTGATTTTGTCAGATTTTTTTATTACAGCTATTTCTTTTTAGGGTTCCGTACCAAAATGGTAAAAAAGGAACCCTTATGGTGCGACTTCGTCTGTCTGTCTGTCACACCTGCTTATGTCAGCAACTACTTATGCTATCGACTTGAAATTTGGAACAGTTATAAAGAATGCTTGTTCAACTTTATTGCAAATGTAAAAAGTCCAAAAATATTTTTATTTTCATTGCAAAAGGGGCCGGAGTGGGGGTCCGAAATTTTAAAGTGGGGTTACTAGTTCAAGTGACATATCATATGAAAGGACTTGATCTGCACATTTCAAAATATATTTTTATTTTATTTTATGTCTCACAGTTTTCGACATATAATGAAAAATGTCCAAAAAAATACCCCCCCCCCCCCCCTTATCTCCGAAGTTTGCGGGGCGAAAAATCTAAAATAATTAGAGTTGATAGAAATTGACCCAAATATGGCACCAAAAATAAAACGATGTTCCTAACTAGTACAGTTTTTTCAAAATCATCAAAATTCTTTCACAAACAAACTTAGTTTTGCGGTCCGGTTTTTTTTACTTTATACGTCCAAAACTGATACGGAACCCTCGGTGCGCAAGTACGACTCGCACTTGGCCGGTTTTTTTTTCTTCAGCTGCACAAAAGTTAGGTATACAACTAACATTGCTCGGAGAGGTGTAACCGAAACTGTTAGCGAACACAATTAGAAAAACTTCCGCAACCGATGTCACTGTTCATTTGACTCCAATTTCCAGTTGGCAAATATTCCACGTCCGCAAAAACCGTCGGCTTCATGTGGTGAGTTATGTGACCCAAGGGCCCTTTATGTCAAGGAAGATTTGTAGCACAATTGTCAAAGTACCGATATAATTTAAAAGCTCTTTTGTATGCATAAAGAGACTAGCATAAAATATAACATAAGTACTTTGAATAAGAAGAATGTAATAAATTGCTGGAGACGAATATAAATAATATTACTTACTAGCTATGCCCGGCAGTAGGGAAGGGTGAGGGAAACCCGGTACAATATAATAGCAACAAAATTATAAATAACTAGCTTCCGCCCGCGGCTTCTCCCGCGTTTTTGGGATAAAAAGTAGCCTATGTGTTATTCTGATGTATAAGCTATATTACTGTAAAGTTTCATTAATTCATTCGTTCAGTAGTTTGTGCGTGAAAGAGTAACAAACATCCATCCATACATCCATCCTCACAAACATTCACATTTATAATACGAGTATTAGTAAGATAAGATTCCGTTTTACTTATGTTATACCTATCATTTATTCACTGTATACACCGTGACATTTTGATCGCTTTCATCCGGCGATGTAGCCACTATACTCATCATTATGAACAACTGTTACTATGGGACCTGTTACTGTAAAAGCCCGAACTTAAGTAAATCTTAAGATTTACCAGTAAAACCTAAGATTTACCAAGCCTTCATGGTAAAAGTCCGAACTGTTCTGTGATCATCGTTCATTTCGGACTTTTACCACCATACACTCGGTATACACTCGGTAAATCTTAGGTTTTACCTCAGAGACACGGTAAATGTTGAAAAGAGTGAATAAGTTGTGACAGCACCGAATTGGTCAACCCCGACTCCACGTGATCTTGTATGCCCTACCCCTAGAGTGTTTTTATAAACCCGGAGGCGCGGAGGGAGAGCAGCCCTCGCCCGCTGTGACGAAGTGTAGGCACCCGCGCGAGCCGGAGTGGCTGAGGCTGGTCGCCGAAGGCGACCAAAAAACCGAAGTTGCGAAGGCAAGTCTGGGTGCCTGCGATTTGTTACGCAAGGGCGGAGGGGCTGCACTTCCCGCAGCGCCGGAGACATGTAAAATGCAAATGGCACCGAAAACGAGGATGGAACTCGCAAAACATTAGTTTTCGCAGCCCAAAACTAACATTTACCAACCGTCATTGGTAAAACCTAGGATGTACCAAACTCTAATGGTAAAAGCCCGAAAAATTATCTCCTTTTTATAAAATCCTTACATTTACCAACTCATGTTGGTAAATCCTAAGATTTTCCGGTAAAACCCAGGATTTACCACTATTCGGGCTTTTACAGTAACATTATATAAATAATAAGTACCTACCTACTAGCATTTTGCTCGCGACTTCGACCGCGTAACATAAATGTAGCGCCATTTAGCGTCCTAAAGCAGATGTGATCATCGAAAGTCATTGTTTTTTCCCTCGGGAACAGTATTTTTTTCTGGATGAAAGGTACCGTATGTCCTTTTCTTTACCTCTGAAAACGTACTCGTATATACAAAATGTCATGATGATCAGTTCAGTGTAGTATTAGTTAGGATTTTGAATAGGCGATTAGGTATGGCCTCAGATCATAGAAACAAGGAGATATGCCATCATAGCAAGTTAGTACGGGAACAACTGATGCCACTTTTAGTACATTTTTCGACACAATTACGCGCATAATCAAGCGCTCCTTGTGAATAAAAAGATCTCCCACGCATTAAACATTCGGCACACCCTCAATCTAACACTGTTAATCGTCACTCAACACTAGCACTAAACTAAAACACTGTATTTATACCATCAAACGTGTTCGGTTCGTCGCCAGCGCGTACGTTTATAATATGAGCAATTTGCTTAAAATCAGGCTTCAAGCTCGATAGCGCCTTGGCACATCTCCCTTGTTTCTATGATCTGAGGGTATGACATAAGTAAAACGGAATTATTTATAATTTGTTACCATTTTATTGTACCGGCCTCCCCTTACTCTTCGCCTGCCTGGCATGCGTTGCAATGCCTCTTTTTACCAAGTTTTTTCTTTATTTTACAGACATTCGCGGGTGCACACACAACAGCTCACCAAAGCTTTATCGGAATCGGATGAATGGTATAGAAACGCATACGGGACAAACAAAAAAACTTTCATTCTCTATAAATAGTATAAAACATAGTCGCCATTCGTGTCTGTTTGTTTGTCCACTTAGTTCTAAACTACACAATGGATTTTAATGTGGTTTTCACCACCATTTAGAGAATTTGATCCGAAAGCCTCTCTAATTAATTAATTTTAAGAATTTTCGAATAGGTTTCGGGTATTCCTGTATAGATTCCTGTATAGATTTTCCTGTATTTTTGAAAGTATTATTGTAATGTATTTTTCTCATGAAATCTATAAATTTTGGACACTGCAAGGTTCTTAGGACACACGGATAACCTGCAGCTTTAAAGGGAGACTCAGCTACACTTGGTGCTCCTTTGACAATAAATTCTTATTTTTACCTCCTACCTTATTCTTAATCGGGTCAATTCATATGGAGAGTCCAAACATTTTTGACCTTATTAGACCTATCAAAAGTGGTTCTGGATAAGAGACTAGCCCCTTTAAATACGACCACGCATTTCTGATACACATTTTGTAAGAATAGCTTATAATCATCAGGAAAATATCAGCCGAAAGACGTCCATTGCTGGATATAGGATCGCCCAAACATCGCAACAATGACCGGTCCCACACTGTTCGCATCCAGCGGATTCTCGCGGACTTCCCAAGTTCATGTTATAGTAAAAAAAATGCCAATCAGCAAGATGGTAGCAGTGCTGGCTACCCAGGCTGAACCAGACATATATTTGAGTATGGGCACTCATGAAAGCTAGTTTAATGTATCAACTTTTTGCTATTTTAATGACGAAGGATTACTTTGATTAAATTCTTGGAAACCTTAACCGGTCTAGGTTATAACTGACAGCACTGTTAGTGGTATGTTATTTATTGCCCGTCTTGGTGACTACGGAAAATATTTCTTCCAAAATTTATAGCTGTGTCCAACAGTTGTTTGCGATGGGCTACTTACGATTAGCCGTCAGGTGATAATGTTGGTGTGATGGTTGTGTGGTAGGTAGTAATCGTTACGGGTTTCTCTAGGTTCAGCAGGATTAAAATCACATCATTATCTAATGTTCATTGAGTTGTGATAGCATAATTTTATTGTTGTTCCTAATAAAATACTGTATTAATTTAATCTAAGCATTGGATCACTTCTTTATTTTACCATTTATTTTTACGTAAAAGTACGCATTTTTTTTTTTGTAGAACCTATAATTATCCCGTATTTATTACTAACCTTTTATTTCCATTACACATGAATAATAGAAAAAAGGGGATTTTCCCAGAAATGTAGAGAAGTACATTATAAGTAAAGGATAAGTACGTACGTGCAGGTGTCCGCGTGTGAAGAAGGTCGGGAAGCAACTTGCGACATTGCACTGCTTTCAATCAATGGGCGGACCGTCGTACACGCGAACGACATTATTGTCTTTAGGCTAAAATCTATTCCGTAATTGATGTTCTAAGATTTTGTTGATAAAGATCCATCCAAGTAAACGAGAAAAAATATTATGTCTCATTAGTCGACGCTTTAAAATGATTATTATAATAATAAAAAATCTAGGTAGGTATTTATAGGTTTGATTTGAAAAAATATACCTACCGAATATATTGTGGAGTCCAGTTTTCAGTTGACGTGTACTAACAACGGCTTCTGTCAGACTGTGGGATATGGGGCATGCCTCACAATTAAGGGGTGGTTCCAAAGCATTCGATGTCTTGGATTTATACGGAACTATTAAACGTAGCATTGAAGTGAAAACATGTGAGTAATATAATTATGTAAAAGTATACTGTTATTATTTATCGTTCTAGAATCAAAAACGACCAATTCGTATCATCATCATTCTGCTTTACCTCAATTATTTGGGGACGTCGCTATACGACTATTTCTTCCACACATCTCTATCACATTTTGTGGGAATAAATAAATAAAGACGGTGCTGTTAACTGGATGACGATGATGCATGACCTAACGCAACTTGGGTGAAGCTTATGTCCAGTATTGTACGGTAAATCTGCCATAGTCACACTATGACAATTTTTTATAATTCGACAAGATCATCATCTGCCTAGCCTTTTCCCAAATTATATTGGGGTCGGCATCCAGTCTAACTAGTTTTTGGCTGAATATCAATATTTTACGTGGAGCGACTGCCATCTGACCTCCACAACCCAATTAATGGGTAATACCGGTATTCGAATGTTAGACCAGCTGTCAGACTTTAGGGCTTCTGACTACTCGTAACGATTGTCAAAGATATTCCTATGACAACCGGGACCGACTGCTTAACGTGCTCTCCGAGGCACGGAGGGGTCTCGATGTGTAAAGAACGGTCACCCATCCAAGGACTGACCGCGGCAAGCGCAGCTTAACCTCGCAGATCGATCGATCAACGCGGCTGTCATTTAGCCACGAGCCCCTCTTTTATAATTCGACAAGATATGACTTTATTTTTAATCGACTTCAAAAGGACGTTTTCAATCTGATTGCGATGATTCTTTTCTTATAGTTTTTTTTTATTATTTTCTAATAAATAAGTTTTTGTAAGTACATTTTATAAATTTTAACATTTGTTTTTAACAGTTATATATTTTTATCAGACTAAATCGTAGTCATCGAATTCAGAAACTTTTTCATAGATTTTTTTTTTATAAAATCGCATCAATAGAACGTATGTTTTATAGGAAATAAAAGGAAAAAAAAAGTAAGTGGTGAACTATGAAATTATCTTGTCATATTAACGATAGTAACCTATCTATCTAAAACATGAGCCCTGTGATTTTTTTCCTTTGAAGTTATACTTATTATGTACCTATTTCCACTTAGTGCTGTCCATATTTTATAATGCATTCGTATTCGTATTTTTTTTTCTATTTACGAATATAATTTTAAAGACAAGTTATTTATTATTCAAGTATTTTGTCAAACCATTTGTTTTATTTATGAAATAATTGCATGTGTGAATGAAAGTAGTAATTGTAACTATATCTAAACTGCAAATTTCAGAACTATAAATCTTATTGTACTACTTTCTCATAAAGTTCTTTCGATAATACGACGTCAACGATTATGTTGCAGTGGCTTGAATTTGTTATAGGTATTTTAATTATTTTTCGGTAATAATGACCAGAATTATTAAAAATGACAGAAATGGATTCCGTAGTCGACTACCAAACATTATTTTTTCTGGTCCGTACTATGACTTGTAATATTGCCAGCATTGTTTCAGTGTATGAGAGAGATCGAGGTTTGCAAGACGAAAAGTACAAACCCTTTTTCGCAAAGGGCGAATTTATTATTTCTTTGGCGATGACTACCCAGAATTATATTGAGAATATTTTTCATATTAATTAGGTGAGAACGTTATTGACTATAAAACCATTCAAGTTTTAGAATAATCCCCGCAGAAAAACTGTGCAGTATATTGTACTTTACAATTACAAGAGACGTCATTATAAAAAAAATCCGGACCGCATAACTAAAAGACAGTGGGCAACTTTGTATGGGAGTTGGTCCAAGAGCCGCCTCGATTAAGACATAATGCCAAATGAAAGGGTATAATGTAGTGTTCAAGTATGCAGATGGGCATCAGAATCTGTCCGAGTGATTCTGAGTAATGCTACGTTTTTATGGTTCATAGATTATATTGGTTTTCACGACTTAGTATTCGGATTTTAACAAATGAGGTATCATAACATTTGTCTTTATAGGTACCGCGAGTGACATTGGCTATGTGGATTAAAAAAAACCAACACAGTGCATTAACCTTTCGTGTGCAACAATTTTAGACACAGTAAAAATGTACCTAATTTTGTCTCGCGTGGATTCACGTTCCGGATATTAATATGATGGGTTAAGGATATATTTTTTTAATGAAGTCGTCATTGATGCCAGTGGTGATCGATGACGGAGGCAGTCTTTTACTATCCTTTGTTGAGTTGTGACGTGAGATTCCTATTTTTTTTGTCTACTGACTTAGTGTAGGTAGGTAGGTACTGTCTGATTTTCGAATGACTGGCTTTTGATTTTGGACACCGAGACACAAGACACCGTCACTTTCTAGGAAGTGCGATAAACCCCAAACTGCTTTGGGTATCATGCTTACCAAGTTGACCACTGACGATGATGTACCACAGCACCTTGGCTGGGATGGGGCTAATGTTTTCCAGTGCGCTATTTAGTAATCCTGATAACAATAATACGATAGTGAATTGCGGTGGTGGAATCTACGTACAGTCCACACGAGTTTTTAAATCTTTGCCGTATACTTGTCCATATAATGAATCAGTAGAAAAAAAAGAGAAAAACTCAACTCAACAAAGGATAGTGAAAGACTGCCTCAGTAATCAGTCATCAATTACCATTTCACTAAAAAAATTAATATTATTTTCATTGGCTAAAATCCACCAGATTTTTTTTTATCTACATAATTATAGCTAATGTCACTCGTGGTACCAAGACAAATGTAATGATACCTTAATTGTTAAAATCCGAATATTAAATCATGAAAATCAATAATAAACTATGAACCTTAAAAAACTTAATATAACTCAGAATTACCCGGACAGATTCTGATGCCAGTTTGCTTATTTGAAGACTACGTTATGCCCTTTCATTTGGCATATGTCTTATCTTTGGCCGCTCTTGGACCGGATTCGCTCACTATCCTTTGTTTGTCAAGGAATTTTGATGATTTTGAAAAAACTGTACTAGTTAGGAACACCGTTTTATTTTTAGTACCATATTTGGGTCAATTCCTATCAACTCTAATTATTTCAGATTTTTCGCCCCGCAAACTTCGGAGATAAGGAAGGGGGGGAATGGTATTTATGTGGACAGTTTTTGAGTTTTCATCATATGTCGAAAACTGTGAGACATAAAATAAAATAAAAATATATTTTGAAATGTGCAGATCAAGCCCTTTCATATTATATGTCACTTGATCTAGTAACCCCACTTTAAAATTTTGGACCCCCACTCCGGCCCCTTTTGCAATGAAAATAAAAATATTTTTGGACTTTTTTCATTTGCTATAAAGTTGAACAAGCATTCTTTATAACTGTTCCAAATTTCGTCGTAAGTCGCACCATAAGGGTTCCTTTTTTAGCATTTTGGTACGGAACCCTAAAAAGAAGCCATACGTTAATAACATATCATCACACCACCTACTTACTGTTTGTCGGTAAATTACAGCTTGTCCCTCAACAATTTGTATTTATTTTGAAATAAAGGGTGAAACTTCTTTAAATATTTTAGTGAAGTTTCAAGAACTTTTTTAATGTCTGTATTTCTTCATGAAACTACCATTATAATATACTTTGATTGTTTATTTAATAAAAAAGAAAATCTAAGATCTATAGAAAAAAAAACAACACAGCAATTGCATGAAACACACATTTTTTAATTAATAAAATAATATAAAACAATTTTATTTATAATACTAGCTGTGCCTACCAGGTGTGTTGCAATGTCTCTTTTTTTCTAGGAAACCTTTCTGGGAGTAAGCACAACAACGTACAACGTTTCAAGTCAATCGAATGGTATAGGGATGCATACGGGACAAGTAAACTAAGAAACATTCATAAATAAATATATTTCAATGATTTACCACTTGTTTTAACCGAGCAAAGAAAAATATTATACCTATTATCATTAATTTTAACATTGAGCTAAATAAATTCTATTATAATTACAAGTTTAGTTAGTCTATTTCACATGATGTGTAAATTAAAACTTTCGTACAAAAGATTCTCTAAATTAAATAGACTTAATAACAATTAAAACCTTTTCCTGTTTATCTAAGAATACTACAATATAATTAACGGTTTATACATGTGTTGAGTACCGTTCAAAATTCTGTGCATAATTTGGTTCCAGGCTTTCGGATAGTACAATTAACGAAGTTACACTTGTATAGTTTACATTGTACGAAATAAAACAGGGTTATGTTTGATCTACATAATTCATGCAATAAGTGTTTGAGGAAGATACTCGGAATCACTTGAGAATAAAATGTTCTATTTTATGACCCACAGCCATGAAGATATTTTCCACTGTGCAGGGATTTGCTGTAAGGATAAGGTTGAAATTAATAATATATTACATACAACCCTAACTTAAAAAATATAGGATACGTAACTTAGCACGTCTGACGAACAATTCCCCGAAGGTTTAAGCTGAGGTGTATAATATACCCACATTTCACCAAAGGACCCATGTAGGGGCTAGTCTATTGGCATTATCCGGCACAAATCCAGACTCCAAGCTGTTAATGAGAAGTCCCTAACAGAAAAACCTAATAAGACTTTGTCCGATCCGGAGATTGAATCCAGGACTCTACGCTTAGTAATCGCGAAAAAAGCAATAAAGAATCCAATACAAAATACAGCTTTTTTCCGTGTTTATATTCTCTTTTCGCAACATAAAATAAGCAAAGCATAGGTAAGATAAGCTTTCGAAACATAGATAGGTATCTTGTGGTTCAATTAGTGGCAAAGTTTGCAAAGATCACATTTCAGGAACTTAAGTAATAGAGTTACAAGAAAAGGATAATAATATTATCATGTAAGTAATGTGAAAAAAAACGTACGTATATCAACCCATTGATCCTCGTATCCAGCGTCCAAACGAGCAGCTCTTACTGCTTCTCTTACAGCATGGGTTAACACTGAAGCGAGACAAACTGCTGGTTCACCCGTAGCTAGTGAAAAAAAAAAAATTTAAGAATAAACAATCCTAAAATAAAAACTCTTCATATCCTTTTATAGACGAAAAGCGTTAGTGTATTATAAAAACCTTTCGATTGTAGTACACCCAATGGGTTTTTAGAGTTCCTTCTGAAATAAACTCTAAAATCTGCTGGTATGTCTTTCATCCCTGGAGTCTTATAGGTCCACGTGCGATCAGTGAGTAGTTTACCGCTGTCAGGATCATAAACTATTTTCTCTGAAGTCCAATACCCGAGACCCATAACGAAGGCTCCTTCAATCTAAAATTATTTGGAAAGTGTTTTATAATTATCGACTCTAAAAGGATCCGCATCATCACCTAATTTATCGATCTAACATAATTAATTGTAATTGAGTACCTGACCAACGTCAATACATGGACTTAAGCTCCTTCCAGTATCTTCCAGCAGATCTACTCTTCTAATATCATGATTTCCAGTCAAAATATCAACTTCAAGCTCTAGAGCACATACTCCATAAATATCATAAGGCTTCACATCATCTTTGCTTGAATACATGTAAGATGCTTGTAAATCTATTCCTAGTATATTTGCTTTATGAACAAGTTCCTCCCATGAAGGATTTTTCATCATTTCTCTTACAGGAGCTAATCTCTTTAATAATATTTCACAGGCTTTCACGGTAGCAAATGATACGCATTCACTGCCAATACTAGCTCCAGTCGCAATAGAATTTGGAGAAGTAAAGCTAGAACTAGGCTTAACGCTGATCTTCTCTAAAGGTATCCCAAGCATGTAGCCGCAGACTTGAACAACTTTTGTGTTGATGCCTTGACCCATTTCAATTCCTCCATGAGTAATCATAACTGACCCATCCGCGTGGTAAATAGATATAAGTGAATTGTAAGGTCCAAGGTAAAATAGGTCGTATGTCATCGGCATTAGTTTCAATGCACGTTTTCTCCATCGATTGTTAACATTAAATTGTTTAACTTCTTCAAGTCTTTCACTGTAGTTTGAATCTTTTTTTAGTTGTTCTATTAGTTCTGGTATAGGATTGTCTTCCTTAGCCATATTTTCTAATTTAACCTGCAATGAATCTTTACCAATCTCGTGAGCAATTTTCTCCATAATGTATTCTATCATTCCTAAACCTTCGCTTGAAGCTGAAAAAGTTAATAGCGGCGTATTATTTTACATACGACGAAAAATTAAGACACCAAAAATAATGAGGCAAACAGATTTTGTTGACACCATTTCTTTTTTTTTCTTTTTACATATTAATTTCAAGATAATCTTTCAGGGTTATTTTTAGTAGTTGGGATGTAATAAATATACCTTAAAGGCCAGTGTTAAAGTAACACTGGCCTTTAAGGTACCTATATTTATACAGACGAGTGTGATTTCCATAATGTCGTACATAAAGTTTCTGATGTGTATTTAGGTTCCCATTCATATCTCCTTGAGACTGAAGCGCTTATGATTTTGGGAATCTCATTACCATCTATATTATTCACATTTCGCAGTAAATTTATTGTATCCTATACGAGTTTCAACGAACATTTCATTTCAGATTTCTATGTATATTTGCTCCTCGTGAAAGGAATCGTAAAGAGTAAATAAAGGCTGTAAAATCAAAATGTTTCAGTAGGTACTTATTTTTCAATTTTAATGTCAAAGGTTTTTAACGTCAATTGGACCATTCTCTATTACATATTGTCAACTGTCTTTTGTCTATTGGGCCAAAAATGTACATGCACAATCTGTGATCATGATTCACGCCGCTACCTACCTACCAGCAGTGTGATTCTGTAACCATCTCACCGTGAAAACTTAGGTGAAGTGAGCGTGGAGTGAGCTGTCAATAGTGTCAATTCCTAGCAAAAACAAACTCACTTCACCTAAGTTTTCACGGTGAGATTTTTACAGAATCGACCGCCGAATGACGTAATCGTCGCTAGGTGCACAGATTTGACTGGGTTGGGAAAATGGCCAGGCGGATGATTTGAATACTTACACGGCGCTCTGCACCAAGTATTAGACGGCGTGTCGGTGGCTACGCTGTTGGCCTCAACGTACCACCTTCGACGGTCATAGCAGTTGAAGAAATGGTTCACCGTTATGGGACTGATAGTCTCGTTGGCAGAACATCCATTATCTTGGTAGAATACGTTCTTTAGGTATTGGATTTTACCTTTTTCGTTGACGCCAACCTATTTTAAATAGTTTATTAATAAACTGACCGAAAAATGCAAAATAATGAAGATTCTGTTACACATGCTCATTGTACTCCATCACATCAGATAGAAGATTATAATATATAGCACGTGTTGCATTCATATTAAGTTAGTATGTAGAATTTTCTCCAAATTAATATGCTCTCGTGCTAATCGTGAACATGGCTTATATTTTTCTATACTAATATTATAAAGAGGAAAGATTTTTTTGTTTGTTTGTTTGTTTGTACCGAATAGGCTCCGAAACTACTGGACCGATTTTAAAAATTCTTTTACTAATAGAAAACTACATTATCACTGAGTAACATAGGCTACTTTTTATCCCGAAAAAATGCACAGTTCCTGTGGGACACGCGGACGAACTCGCGGGCGAAGTGCTAGTTGTAAATGTGGCTTAATTTCAATTTCGGATAAAACAAATAAACACAGTAATTTGTCGAGAAATAAGAAAATTACGTTACGTATAATTTGAGATTCTATATTTTATCACCTCCTCACCCTCATTAAGGTGGTTCATCTTCATGAATGAAAGTAAAATTATTTGTAAGTAAAGCGACATTGATCACGAAAGGTCGTGATCAATGTGATATTAATTAATATTATACAACATTAATTTTCTAAGGACATGTCACAGAATAAATATATCTTCTCATAAACACAAAGCAAATTGAATCTGCCCTACACGCAGTACCTAGTAAGTTATATTATAATTAGTTTCCTGGTAGTAGTAAAGTCAGAACCCAGTTTGCACTTAACAAAGATCCAAGTTTTATCATTAAATAGTTAGCAAGTAAATGGATAATCTTCTAAGGTATTAAGAATTCACTTACCTCAAAGTTAGAGGTAGTGGGTAGTCGTTTCCCCATTATTTTCATTGAAGTTTCCAAAGGTACAATAAACCTGCATGTTTTTCCTAGGAGATGAGTGACCAAGGCTGCAGCACAGGCAACCTGACAGGATCGCGTAATTTTTCCCCCGTAACTACCACCCACTCTCCGTACGACAACTTGAATACTGAAAGAAAAAGGTTTAGTAAGTAATTTTTGTTAATTTAATTTCTGTTTAACAGTATTGTACTAAAAATATTAAAATAAAAGTAAACAATACAACATACAATATATATATGCATTTCCAATTTAGTTAATTGACGTAAACTAACTGAAATATCCAGAGATTAAAATAAAATATTAAATGTAGTACAAAATATATACCTGTTAACGGGCTTATTCAAAGATTGAGCAATAGCAACATTAGCCAAATCAAGCCACTGAGTAGCAGATAAAACCTCTAAGCCGTCTTCAGTAGGACGCACAACGCAAGTCTGCGGTTCCATATAATAATGAAACTGAGTTCCCAACTTGTATTCGCCACTGATAACATGTTTTACATCATTACCAACATCTTCTGGGTTTACAATTCTATTGTTAGTAACTCTTTTATCTTTTTCAGGAGATTTCAAAACATCATCAACATTTAGTAGAGGTTTATTATTGCTAATCGATTTATAATTTATTTTAACGAGTTTTGCAGCTTTGTTTGCAGTTTTTTCTCGGTCAGCAACTATTATTCCTACTGGGTCACCATAAAACTTAACTTCGTTTGAGCAAAGTATTTCTTCATCAACGCTGATAAGAGGACAGTTAGTTGGTGCAAATGAATTTTTTCCGGGTATGTCATTAGCTGTGTAAAATGCTACAACACCTGGAAGTTTCTGAAATAAATTACTTTATGTAGATGTGAAGGTGTATGTATGAGCTAGGATATAGCTAGTATTGTTTAAAAGATGTATATTATTGCAGTCACTCTTAAAATATGTTTTACTTATCTAATACAATCTAAAGCAAGATACCATAAATTTATAGTAACAGACATTGCTACAATAATGCTTCTGATAGCTTAAAATAGTTCAAAATACATGCTTACAAAAGCTTCAGTTGTATCAAAATCGCTTATGACACTTCCTGGCCTAATATCAGCGGTTACAAAGGCAGCAAACACTTCATTGGGTTGTCTCGGCAGATCGTTTGCAAATGTGGCTTCACCGCTACATTGCACTAACCCTTCCAGCTTTGGTATAGGCTGATTCAAAGGCCAAACACTTTTATCTGTATCAAATACTTGAATTCCATGGGATGTGTGCCGTTTTATTGTTTCGCCTCCTGATTTTAGTGTCGGATTGATTATGTTGTCTGGACATAGACTTAGGATGGCCTGAAATTTAGAATTAGAATTAAAAAGGAAAGAAATATACCAAACTGTAACATGCAAACTAAACATCTAGAGTATTTTATTTATTAATAGATATATTGTCCAATGGCAGGTACTTACTTTGTAATACAAAGAAATTGCCAACATCTTTCTAAATGCAGCTGATGGTTCAGGGGGTGCTTCTTCAGGCAATATCTCTGCGCTTAAAGTTTTCAAAGCTAGTTGCAGAGTTTCGTTTGTAAAGGGATCTTTGCCAGTTATAGCAGCTTCTGTTTTTGCAGCGTGAATGAATGTTGGTGATATACTTCCATACACTATCGTAGCTTCTTCAAGCAGTTTTGAATTAGTTTTAAATTTAAATAAAAATCCAGCATTAACTATTGCGTGAGCATTTTGAGATCTGGGCATTATCTGCAATAGTTAAAATATTTAAGAGAATTCCCTTCTTTTTTCAAAATGGACGTAATACATCTGAAATTGTATTTGTATTACCTTGTATGTTTTTAGCTTACTATTAGTAGAAAGGGGCGGTAGCATTACGTTGAAGATTAGCTTTCGTTCCATGTTGGCGTTCAAGAAATTTGAGAAAGACATCACTTTCATTGCGCTGACACCTTCGGCTAAAATAAAAGGATTATTAGTTTTTGATTTTTAATCACGACCGTTTTCCGTACTAGTTCAAAACTGGTCGGGTAAATGCCATAGTTAGAACATAAATAATCATTAATTTATTTCACGAAAATTAAAACATGAAAATAAAAGGTTTCATCAAAATGTGAGGGGCTTTTAAATAAAATACATGTTGAGGAGTTAGAGCAGTAGGGCTAAGAAATACTTGCCGATTGTGATCATAGCTCCGATAGTTTCAAAAAGCAAAAATAAATCTGATTGAAAATCATTCTTGAGGTATTTTAAATACAAGTTACCACCGATTGTACCAATCTAAACAATATAAAATACAATTAGTACACATATACACACAAAGCATTATAAAAAGTTTTTCAAATTAACTCTCAATACTCACATTTCTAACAGGGATATGAGCTATGAGATCCAAATGATCATACAAAGCTTTCAAATAAACAAAATCTTCATTTGCTTTTGATATTGTAAGAAAGAGATCCATCATTTCAGATAGTGGCATTCCTGCTCCAATAATAAGATTTACGTCTATTGTATGGCCTTTAAGTTCCACCACGTTAAAAATATCTATCAAGATGGGAGGATAATCAGTGACGTGGTAAACACCTAAAACAAGAAAAAAATGTTTAACATTTTCTTTTATTTACATTCAATATTATTTTCTCCCACTGTTATGTAATCATTGTTCTCAAATAAAAGATTTAATTATTAACACATGAGTGTACCCGTTATGATAAAATGTAATAAATACTTACCCTGTCCTGTATTTCCAGCAATCAGTTTATAATCACTGTATTCGCCTATCACCTTGAAGACGTCATCTAATGTGTAGGTTTTAAACCATTTAGTTATACCACAATCTACTACTATCATTGTATTGCTACTTTTTTCAATAACACACCAATCTTCGTCAGTTTTCGCATCTGGAGCATTATTATCTCGACTTATTTCTTTAGTTTCGTTTGTTTTATTTTTTTGGGTGCAACTTTTAGAACATTTTTGACGACAATTTTTTACAGTAGACAAATCTTCTAAATCTATAAGTTTGTTCATGAGATCCTCATCCGCATTGTTCGCGAATGTTTTAAATGCATCTGCAATGGGCCTGTATCCAGTACACCTGCAAATATTACTTGCAAACGAATTTTCTACTTCTTTCATTGTCAAGTTCTTTTTGTCTTCGTAAATGCTGTAAAAAAGAAGAAGAAACACATAAGTTTGATTCTGAATTGCTTGTTTTACCAACATAAGGAAGCATTTTCCATTTAACTTCTTAATTTTGATGATTAATTACATAATTGTTTCTTTACGCGAACTTATTATATTCAGTTCACTACGGGAAAACGTGCTACCTATTTAATAACTAAAATTTCTATGAAAACGTGGGAAGATACATGTATATATTACTATATGTGTAAGTTTGTCTAATAAAATTCAAAGATTACATCTGTATTTTATCAATTTCGTGTATTACAAAAGCAGTAAGTGGGGAACTAGATCTTTATACGAGTACTTGCGTTAGCCTATAGCTGCCAATCATTAGCTATCGTGTACAAACTAGCCAGTAGTTTCGAAAAACGCACCTATACATGTTCATGATCCATCCTGGAGTGCAGTATCCACACTGAGTCCCATTAAACTTTGCAAGTCTGTTTTGTATGTCGTGGTAGCCGGTCATCTTGCTGCCGATGCCTTCAACTGTGGTCACCTCCCAGCCATGACAGGACAGTACTGAAACTAAGCACTAAAAACGAAATGATAGTCTTCAAAACTTTGACTTTTTTTTGTTTTTTCTCTTTTGTGGTGAAAGTTGTTATTTCAAGAGATGGTGCAATACTACTCGTAATAATATATTAACTCCTAGCAGTCTAATAAAATCTAAAACACAGACAATCTATATTCGTGCATTTAACACAACTACAAAAAAAAATGATAAGACTAATAAAGAAAAAAAAAAATCTGTGGACTATGAAAAATTCTAATCCTGTTCCACAGGACTATGCAGTCTTCAGAATTTATTAACAATGATGTTCTGTAGTTTGTGTTTGAGTAACAATCTGACAAGCTTACAGAATTAACAGAGAATAGCTTCATTTCATTTGTAGGCGGTATAGCTGCGCGTACGGCGACGATGCACGCGCCGCATCCACCCTCGTGGCACATCGCCTTAGTTCCGCGCAGTTCCGCCACAGTCCGGATGTACTCGTTCAGAGACACGTCTGGACCGAATTTGCCGTCTGGTGGGAAAGTATCAAAAGATGGATGCATCGCCTTACATTCTTCTATTTGGTAATAAGACAGCCTCTTTTGTAAGGGTACTATTGCAAGGGTACTTTTATAAGGGTACCATTGCAAGACCCAGAAGAGCGATTTGGTGTATAGTGGTGAACGTTAATCTACTCAAAAAGCATATGATCAATATCGTAAGGAAGAAAATAGAACTTATTTTTAGAAAACTGCACTTTTGCTAAACGAAATTAAATAAAATGAATTTTATTTTTATAGGTATATCTATTAATAGAAATAAAAAAAGGAAAACGTTATTTATTTGCACAGAATGGCACAAAGATTAGATGTTACAATTTTATTGATTTGTACCAACAAATTAATGCTACAGCTGAGCTTAATATTTGTAAAAGCTTTCGCCTACCTTCATATTGTTTCCCATTAATTTTGAACAGAATTTTAGCCATGTCCTTTTTACGTTTATTGTCGAATTAATTTGTTACTGCACCGTATGGAGTACCACCCGCTTAATCATATCCAACGATACTAACACAGTGAAGAGAACTTATTGTTAAATTTCGATACCTTTAGGCTCAAAGGGAGTATCCACCAAAACACGATTTTTCAGTAGAGCAAAAAAAAAACTCTGCCGCCTTCAAAAAGATCAAAATAGTGTGTGAGACAGTTTCGGAAGTCAACTTCCAAAACTGTCTCACAAAACATTAATTTGATATTTTCGAAGGCGGTTTTCATTTTTTTTTGTTTTTTTATTTTTCTAATATGTTTTGAGATGTTTATTGAGAAATTAAATATATTCCATTTAAATCATGTTTAGCGATGCGAACATTATTTTGGCTGTGTACACCATTTTTTTCTGCGAATTTCGACATTAAATATATGCACTGCACTGCATCAAAATCATTTTTTTTCCAAAATGGTGGTTACACCCTTTGAGCCTAAAGGTATCGGTTTAATGTTGCTAGCGGAAATAATGATGCAATTTACAACTTGTGGACTAATGAACAGTTTATAGTTGAGTCAAATCCTTAGTGTATAATAAAAATAATTGTATAATGTGTACATTGTAATGGTTGGGGTGTATTGCGATATTGCTAGTTTAGTAGTTATATAATTAGGTTTTACATTTTCCGGTTTAAAGAGAACCTATTGTTCTTTTAAAGGGGGTGGACTGTATTCTGAGATACAGGTTATACTGCCTATTTTGGATGAAGAGGTTTCCAAATCAAAGGAGTACTTACCGTTACTCTTAACGTTCAATTGTTATTTACTTTGTAATTACTGCGTAAAAATAAATTTGCTATTTTGTGTTTCTCTTCCTTGCACGAGACTAAAAGGCGTGCGTATGAGGCCGAAGCCAGCAGGTAGAACCCTTTAAGACATTTTTCATAAAATGTTATTGATAAAATGTTATAGATGGTAGGCACCTGCCGAAACAATGTTATATGCGCACGCAAAAATGACATACCTCTGTATGCCTGTCTGTAAGTCTCTACTTGCCAACTCACTAATTGGGTCCCCCAAACATAGTTGTTCGCATTACACGGGTCACACGGGTGCAACAAGAACTTCAGTGGCTGAAAGGTGGAGAGGCTTCGCCGGACTTTAAACTCAGATCACTTGCTCCCTAAAGGTTCGGCATCACTGGCTCACTCACCACATACGCTCAGCATCCACCTTAGCGACCTTATCGGAATATCAGCGTTGCTGCATTTATTTTTAAATGTCGTGGCACTATGCTGAGATAGGAGCTTTTTGACCTCGTATAGGTGTTACATTTTTTTTTTCACACTTTTTTTTTAGCTTTTTATGTTTGTAATTTCCTGTGCGAGTCTCAATAAACAATTTTTCTTTCTTTCTTTCTTTAACCTTCAAGCAGAAGAGGTCTGCTCTAGCGACTCTACTCTGGACGGTCAATGACGGCAAGCCGGAGGTCAGGAACGGTGTCTTCTCTCTAGAGCATTCCGGTAGGTACCGCGGGGTCGCTAGTAGATTTTTTGAAGTTTGAATATTTAAACATATTATTTTATTAGTCTGTGTTAATTCTTTACGGTATGTCTGTTTTGAGATCCCTCTGAGAAGCGTGGAAGAGTTAACAAAATAAAAACTTTTGTTATACTTCATTCGTAACTCCTAAACTAATTTAGCATACTTGGAAGTGTAACTGCTTTTGTTGACTTTGTTCAACTCATTGCCTATAATTTTTTAATACTTACTACATGATGAATAAAAACGATGTAATAAGGAAGTATCATCGTTTTAATAAGCTTTAGGTATTTGTACTGACTATCAGCTGTTTTGTTCTACAAATTGATTGGTTTCGTCGCAAATACTACGCGTTTGAGTAATTGGTTCCTGTACTACAACAGGCCACAGCTGCGCTTGGTTCGATTTACACACACAGACAATTGTTCCGCATCGTCGCATTTAATCTAAGAGATACATTTGCAATATCAACTATGTGCATGAAATATAACTACATCTATTACTATTATAAAATTGTAAAAAAGCCGTGTCTGTACATTGAAGATATTCCAGAAAAAATAGTCGGGATAGGAAACTGGGACGTAACCATGCCCGAAAATATTTTATTTTGAATTTTTGTCTGTTTGTGCGCGCATCACGCAAAAAGTACTGAACGGATTTTGATGTGGTTTTCACAGTTCGATAGCTTGGGGTAAATCTTAAAATCTAAGCCACGTTTCATCTAATTCTGATGGGAGGAACCAGAGATACAGCTTCACCTCTTGATAGTACTAGCCAGCCTACACTACGGAGGTCATTTAAACTGGTCATTCCACGCGGACGAAGTCGCGGGCAAAAGTCTAACATCATGTCTGGAGCAGTGGCGTGCCTAGAGGGCAAACCAGACGCATTTTTTTCGTTTTAGAAAAAAAAAAATTTCTGTTCATTTTTCATGAATCTAAGTGGTTTTGGTGTACATATTATTGCTTTAATAACGCGGTCATTCTCCGGTGTTATTGTTTGGTTGATTTCGGTGGCAAATTTTTTTCTGTTAATTAGGACATTTTAACAGGAAATATCGAATCTAGATTTAACTTAGAGAGTATTGGTAGCAGAGGGTATAGATATTTTCTTTAAAATGTCTTAGTTAATCGGAGAAAATTGTGCCGCCGAAATCAACCAAACAATGGGACACCGGAGAATGACCGAACGACATTAACTCACTTAAATTCATGAAATATGAACATAAATACCCTCTAAAATCAAAAAAGAATGCGTCAAGCTTGCCCTCTAGACACGCTACTGGCCTGTAGTTATTCCCCGAATAGTTGGGCAGAGATGCATAGTACATACGTTCGGCAGTTATATTTAAGTCTAAGGGCATAGCCAGGATTTTGTTCAGCGGGGGCAGGCAAGGATACATAAAGGAAAGGTATACGAGATAATCCCCTCGGGAAAATGCTCGTAGTTTAAACGAAAATCAATTTGACGCGAAATCAATCTAGGTATCTTATTGATGATTTAAAATCCTTTTTTTGCCTTCTAAAATTAATAACTTTTCGGTTACTAGGGGGGGACCCCCCTGTCTGTACCTGGCTAAGCTCATGTTTAAGACTATTGTAATAGCCTATGGCCATCAATCTATTGACGAATACGAATTTCCACAAAAAATTGAGATTTACGAATTTCCTAAATATCCATACATTAGTAAAACAACAATTAAATGAATCAAAACATTAATTTAAATTATTTATACCTACGTGTCTATGAATAGGTCCTCAAAGAAAGGTAGTTATTAGAGAAAATATAGGTAATTACTAATAACCAAAGTTTTTCGTAATAAGGCCACTAATTAACATTCTCGTAATTAGAAGTACTGTGTAATTATTATGAATGCCTATTGATTATAAAATTATATTACGAGGACGCCTAGTTTTAAATGTCGGATCAGTTAATTAGGTAGGTGATTTCAGATTACATTATTACTTATTTGTATTTTAGTCTTATGATTGTTATTAAAATCTAAGCTACGTTTACGGCCCTCTTAGCTCCTCCCAAAAATCATATCTGATGAGCCCTCTTCCATCCCAAAAATAATTCCTGGATGCTTTGACTTATATATTATTACGTGCATAGCATAATCAGCCTATTTCGTTCACACTGCTGGGGCACAAACCTCCCTGTGAGAGGTGAATGAAGTCTATTATCCTATCCTACTAATATTATAAATGTGAAAGTTACAACAACACACAGAAATACAGAAACACATACACACACACCCCCCGGTGTGTGTGTGTGTATGTGTGACGCTGTGTGTATGTTTGTTACTTCTTCAAACTGAAACGGCTGGACGTTTTTGGATGAAATTTAGCAAAAAGGTAGCCTGGGACCTGGAAAAACACATAGATTACTTTTCAACAATTCTCACGCAGACAAAGTTGCAGGCAACAGCTAGTGCTGACATAAAGCTGGTCATGTGAAAATCTTGAAGATTCTTAGAACAAAAATTAATATTGACCGCTTGCGACAAAAATTTGGAATTTGGGATTTAGACTTGAATGAATCACATCTATCAGCTTCAATGCGCATTTTGTCTATTGAAATTATCATTCAGTTCTTCAACGCGCCTATCGATAGGTACTCAGAAAAAAAAAAACACTTTTTTTTCACAGAACGTGGCGCAGTAAAATTGTAGGGGACGCAAAACTATATTTTTAGATGAGAACCATTGCAGGTGTACCGATGGCCGATGACTTGTACATACACTTTTATTTTTCTAATATTGGTAATTGTTTTATTGAAATGCTGTCTTTCAATTTATATTCAAGGCAATACCTACCTACAAGAACTACAAAAGAACGATGTCCTTCAAGATACAGGTTTCCCTAATTTAAAGGGCAGGGCTCTTCATAATATAATAATAATATCAGCCCTCTTTATAAACTGTCCCACTACTGGGCACGGGCCTCCTCTCAGATGAGAGGGGATAGGCCATAGTCCACCACGCTGGCCAAGTGCGGGTTGGCAGACTTCACACACCTTCAAAAGCTGTATGGTGAACTCTCAGTCATGCAGTTTTCCTCACGATGTTTTGCTTCACCATTAAATCAAGCGATAATTAATTTCTAATACGCACATGACTTCGAAAAGTCAGCGGTGCGTGCCTCGGGATCGAACTCGAACCATTCGTCGTGGGAGGTACATGGTTAAACCAGGCTATCACTGCTAGGGCTCTTCATAATTTTGTTTTTTTTTTATCCTGACAAACAACTGTACGGTCTGCCTGACCGTAAGCGCTTAGCGTAACGTAAAAAACGCTTGCAACACTAGGGCTCGTATTACAGAACAATGCTCGAGCACAGATCTCTGCTTGGGCATAGATTGAAACTAGTTTCAACCAATCAAATGGCTTTAAATTTATGCTCAAGCAGAGATCTGTGCTCGAGCATCGTTCTGTAATACGGCCCTAAGAGTATTACATGCGCGTTGCCGACCCTTTAAAACCTAGTTAGTCCCTTCTACAAGAACCCAATTGTGTAGTTCCCCGGTAAAACTATAGCAGGAAGTTCGTTGCGCGAGGAAATTTGCCTGAAACTTCTGTGCGCGATCATTTAGGATCCAATGCGTTAGGATGAATTCTCTACCGATGGCGGGCAGTGCGATGGTACAATAATATAATTATAATCATTACCAATTTTTGCAGTGCATGCAAATATTTGAGAAAAAATCGATTGCCTCAACCGGGTACCTACTGAACCGATGCTTAAGCGAAAACAGAAAATTGTATTTTATGGCTCGATTCAACTACAAAGATCAAATCTCTCTAATATACATTTAATCCTAAATATCATGAAATCTAACAAGCACTTATAAATTAAATAGGCCAAGGGGCTCAAATTCAAAACATTTATTAATCCAAGTGTACAAAAGTAGGTCTTAAATCATGATTATGATAATAGTGTTACCTTCTACAGAAATATAATATTTTGTTTATTTTCCCTTGGAAATCTGTATTTATGACTGAATCTAATCTCCTTAAAATGTTGACAACGATTTCTAAAGAAAGATAGGAAAGTAAAAATATAAATACTTTAAACTGTTCTAAAAAAACAAATGAAAACGTTGTTGGTTCAGTTTTCTGAAAAGCGAGTTTCATACCTACCAAAGCAACAAAAATAATATTTTTAGAATTCCGTTTTTCAATCTAAAAACGACGAAACCTTGTAATAATCCTTTTTGTTATGTACCTATATGATAAATATAAGTTATACATTTTTAAATATTTCTTAAAAAATTAAAATAAATAAATAAAAAAATTGAAAAATGGGGTTCACTGGTATGGAAAACGGGTTACATTACAAGCTATCGGTGGTTAGGGATCCAGAAACAGGAACCTCCTTACAATGCGGCAGCATTGTAATGGGAGTGTATGAAAGAGAACTGCCTCCCATATCAGGCGGTCAGGCCATAGCATTCAACGACCTAGGTATTTATTTATTATAATTTATACTTAAATGTTTTTTTTTTACATTTTCAATGCAAAAACTAATTTGAGAAAATTGTAAAATAAAATGTTATGTATTTTTTTTATATAACTTGTTACACTAAGCTAGAGCTACGATACTATGTTAATCTCATTTTAAGTGAACTACTTATGTTCTTAGGAGATATAAAGCACTTAAACTGCTGTTAATTTATAATGCATTTTTCTCTCGTCTGTTTGGCGTAAAGAAATGAAGTAAACATCTATACCTATACTAATATTACAAAGCTGAAAAGTTTATTTGTTTAAACGCGCTAATCTCTGCTGGAACTACCAGTCGGATTCAAAAAAATCTTTTAGTATATGATAGCCAAAATGAGAAATAGTATAGGCTATTTAAAATCACGCTCAGACCCTTTAGGAGCCGAGCAACGGGGGTGAAACCGCTGGGACTACTTATGAGAAACTAGTTATGAAATAAATAGCAAAATCTGTTTGCTCATTTAGTGACGCTTTTCAAAGGCGCTGTCAAAGGCACCGCCTTTTAAAGGCGACACTCTTGGGGACATCCATTAATCACGTGATGTTTTTAGCAACTTTTTGACCCCCCTCCCCCTGGTGATACGTGGTGAGGTTTTTAACCTAACCCCTCCCCAAGATCACGTGTATTTTTTTGGTACAAAATATCTTATTTTTTTTCAGATTCAGATTCAGATCTTTGAATACAGCAAAAAAAAAATTTCGGTTTAGAAATCGCGCGTCCAACGAAAAAAATTATACCTACACGTGATATCTCACTATACTCCTCCTCCCCCCTTGTGATATTTCGTGATTTTTTCCGAACCCTCTCCCCCCTCTTTCCAGCCTCACGTGATTAATGGACGGCCCCTAAGCGAACGGACTTATAGTGCTGCTGGAGACAGAAACGCAAACGAAATACTATTAATATAATGGAGCTTTCATTTCCACTAACGAATATTATAAGAGCTTTTTTGCTGCATTTTAAGTGAAGTTAATAAGGAGCTGCACTTTGATACAAACGAAACTGAAGTGCTGTTTTATTACATAATAAATAACAAAAATAATTTGCAAGTTACTGTAAATATTAGTGTAACGTATTTTACTTTTTAAGGGATATTTTTGTGTTGAGATTTTTTTATTCATATCACTTACGGAAATTTTTTGAGGAAAACGTATAGTGAAATTCGCGATAATTTGCAAAAAAAAACACTTTTTTGATAAAAATGGTTGGCGACAGAAAAGTATAGCAGTCACAAACTTTAAAATTAGTTATCTGTGTAGCTGTTAAATAATCAGCTCAACACCATGAACATTTTCATATCCCGATTAGACTACCTTTCAATAAAAAAAAACCGGCCAAGTGCGAGTCGTACTCGCGCACCGAGGGTTCCGTATCATTTTTGGATGCATAAAGTGAAAAAATTCGGACCGCATAACTAAGTTTGTTTGTGAAGGAATTTTGATGATTTTGAAAAAACTGTACTAGTTAGGAACATCGTTTTATTTTTGGTGCCATATTTGGGCCAATTCCTATCAATTCTAATTATTTCAGATTTTTCGCCCCGCAAACTTCGGAGATAAGGGGGGGGAATGGTATTTTTTTGGACATTTTTCATCATATGTCAAAAACTGTGAGACATAAAATAAAATAAAAATATATTTTGAAATGTGCAGATCAAGCCCTTTCATAAGATATGTCACTTGACCTAGTAACCTCACTTTGAAATTTCGGACCCCCACTCCGGCCCCTTTTGCAATGAAAATAAAAATATTTTTGCATTTACAATAAAGTTGAACAAGCATTCTTTATAACTGTTCCAAATTTCAAATCGATAGCATAAGTAGTTGCTGAAATAAGCAGGTGTGACAGCCAGACAGACAGACAGACAGACGAAGTCGCACCATAAGGGTTCCTTTTTTACCATTTTGGTACGGAACCCTAAAAACACATTGATATCGGTCTACTCTACCGGTTTGAGAGCTATGATGCGACAGACAGACATAGGCGGCAAAGTTATAAACACCCATCGTTTTCGTCTATTAATAGGTACTAAGTCTAACCTGTCTGTAACATACGATGGACTTAGGGCGGGTTGCTTCAAACCATCTGTATCCGTAAGTCAGTACTGTTAGGATGGGGCTCCGTGGGTCCTTTTTTAAAATTAAACACTTTATTAACTGCTAAGAAAACCTTTAATTAACTGAGAACATTTAAAGACAATGGTGAAAATACACTGTAAGTATAGGTACTCTAGGTATTCGAGTTAGCGACTGACTGCCTAAAACACGTGCATTTGCGTTTTTATAGGTTCGGCATAAATGTGGATGCAATGGGGGTTTTGCATAGTTGCATTTTGTTACTAAATGGAATTATTCATAACATCTCCCCCCTTAGACTGAGCTTTATTTTTAAAAAAATTGAATAAAGCGACGGATCAGAAGAATATTGAAAATTAAAGTTGTAAATAAAATTTGAAAAAATAAAACCCAGTTTACATTAAAATTTTACCTAATTAAGAATAGTCACTCATTTGAGGCAGTGTATAATAACTCATTACATTAAATGTATTACCTACATTAATAAGTACTATAATAGTTAAAACCCAAAGTAGAAAAAAAAAATATAAATGATTAAGTGCACATTATACATATAGGTATAGAATTAATTTGGTTCTTAGGAAGAATTAGAAATTACTGAGATTCCTAGTTGATTTAGATCTATCTATATTTTTGGAAGTAGTGTTATTTTTATCAATTTCTATATTTGGGAGGCTTTTTACAGATTTTATGTCACTTTCTAAGTCCTCTGAAATTTCAGCAAGTTCTAATGAAGTGGTAACATTATTACCATTTTTGTTTATCTTCGTGTTACAACATTGATTGTAAATTTGGATACAGATACAACACATGGCGTTTGAAGTACCAAAACATCTTTTGTAAATTTTATAAATTATATAAATAAAAACTGTTAATATTATAGCATAAGTCAGTCCTGAATAGTAATTACCATATTTTACATTAAGGGACTGATTTTCACTGTTACAAAGTTCATTATATAAATTATTATCTAATCAGATTCTAGATTAACATTAGATAAGCTAATTGGCTTAAAAGTATGCGAATTTTCATTAACAAAATATACTCAAAACAATCATCTAAGGCTAAATCAAAATTTAAAGTTCGGTACAGTAAATTTGTACTTACATAATATTTGAAGAATAAAATAATAGTAGTGTTTGGAAGTATGCAACACAATTATTTTCTATAGACAAAATTCCTGTTCCTTGTAAAATATAATCAGTAATGCTATTGTTACATTTCATTGTTAGTTTGTTAGATTTGGATTGCACGTAAATGTATCTATTGTCATTCAACTTTTGCCAAACATTTATGTTACCATAAATAACCTTAGAATCGCAGCTCTCAGGAAGCGATAGGGTAACTTCTGTTAATAATTTAGATTCACATGAAGGATTATTAATTGTTGACAAAATTGACGGCCAGGGACATATAATATACTCACTATTAACATGTTTACATTCACTAATGCTATCTAACAGTACATATTTTAATCTATCATCCGTTAGTGCTACATATAATTTGGAAGGATGAATTAAAACGTAAGTTAAATAATGCTTAATATCGCGTGGAGTAGGTAGCGGCAAATTCTTGTATAGGTTGAACTTTATAGAATTTATTAAAGGTATTTGTATGATAAACATTAATTTGCTATTATAATAATACACAGTTAGTTCAGACAGGTCGATTATAGTATAAATGTTTTGCAACGATAGTGAAACCGGAAACTTGGAAGTTATTTTTAATTGAATGTTTTTTGATAACTAATTATAATTTTACCTTAGCGAATAAGATCGAGTTTTAAAATGGTTTAAAGAATATTAGAAACAGACTAAAATTATTCACTAATATTTAACATAGAGTTAAGTTTTACCAAGTTCGTTGAGTTAGTATTTGTCTTAGAATTAGCCGTAAATATGTAATTAAGTTTTTCCTAATTTCGTTATTATTTCATTTTTGTATATTTGATATATTAAAATTATGAATAGTAGAGCGAACAACATTTATCTTTCATCAAGGTGTAAATATAATGTTCGTTTTGTTGACACATGATAATAGCTTTGTCATATTTTCTAGCGTCATCAGCAATCTCGGACAAATTGGAAACCGGATAATGATGGCTTACTACAGCTGATAGGTATTTCGTAACCTTCTAAATTAAAAGTTTTAGTAGAATAATTAATATCTATTTTAAAATGTTGAACAAAATCACTACCAATAATACCGTCGTAATTTAAATTGATCGTATCGTCAATCGCGTGAAACATGTAGGCGAATAATATTTTCCTTTTAGATGAAACATGATATTCAAAATTGAGTTTAATAGATCCGAGAGATTTGCAATAAGAATCGTTGTCACATAAATCTTTAAGTTTTTTAACTTCAGGGTCAAGCACTGGTTTATTATGTAAACTAGAATATTTAACAATGGAAATTATAGAACCGGTGTCTATCAAAAAGCACATAGGCTAAGGGCTTATTATTATAACTAGTTTTAAAATAAACGTGAGGTATAGAAACTTTATTATTTATATAGTTAATAGTAAATGTATTCTCACGTGAACAATCCCTAGAAGAAAGACTCGATTTTTTACGAGGTGAGGGACTGTCTTTAAAATTCAAATCTGAATTTAACTTATTATTTGAAGACTCAGCAGTCTCTATATGTGCAATTACCTGTGTTGGAGAGAATTTAGGAACACAGTTTGAAGGACGTTTAGTCTCTGAATGCACTAACCTGTGTTGAGAATAATTTAGGAACACAGTTTGAAGGACTTTTAGTCTCTTTGAATGCGCTGACCTGTGTTGGAGAAAATTTAGGAACACAGTTTGAAGGACTTTTAGTCTCTTTGAATGCGCTGACCTGTGTTGGAGAAAATTTAGGAACACAGTTTGAAGGACTTTTAGTCTCTTTGAATGCGCTGACCTGTGTTGAAAATAATTGAGGAACACAGGGGGAAAACATTTGATTTATCGTCCGTGTTTGAGAAAATTTAGGAACACGAGATTCAGAAAAGTTTGAGGTTTTCGTGTCATTTAAATTATTATCACGAAGTTTCGGCAGACACGGAACCGAAACCCTATTTAGTTTAAATTATCATCATCACTATAAATGTCAACAATATGCACATTAGAGCTATTATCGCTCGACATATTACACGCATTCGGTGCAAATGCACTTGATAGTGTAACATTACGTTGATCGGTCTGCAAATTGTTATGGTTTTTAATTTGAAGTTTGCGACATTCGCGTATCAAATGACCGCGTTTCTTGCATCTATAAGAATATGAGTTATCGTGATTATTAGCAAAATTATTATGTTCATTATTATTTGATGAATTTACGTGATGAAAATTAAGAAAGGAATTGCTATTTTTATTTTTATAACACTCTGAAGCGACATGGCCGCTCTTATTACAAGTTGTGCATTGTTTATTAGAACGAGTTGACATTTTAGATAGATTGAATAATTTTTCTTCTTCAATCGCATGTGTAATTGCTTCTGATAACGTCTTGGGGTTCCTACACCGCACAATGTGGGAAAAATTAGAGTTCAACCCTAACAAGAATGTATTAAGGGCCAAATCTTCCATTGCGGCTATTCGACCTAGAAGCTCTTTATCATTTTCGCAGCTATAATGGATGTCAGATTGTAGTCGCGTGAAACACGATTCAATGCGTATAGAATACTGCACCACGTCTTCGGAAGGCAATTGTTTGCAATTTTGTAGATCAATTAATAAATTAGTAGAATGTTTCTTCTCTCCAAAGGTGGCTCTAAGGAACTGTTTAATTTCAGGCCAACTATTAAATCTTTTTAAACAGCAAGCTAATTGAGCTTTGCCTTCCAACTGCGAGATGATGTATTTACACAAAACGTTCTGTTGCTCTGTAGTTGCTAAGGAAATTGCATTTTCGCAATTTGTTAAAAATGCGGGCAACAACTCGCGATCCCCATTGAAGGGTTTGATGAATTTTGTGAGGACAGAAAGTGTAACTTTGTCAGCCATTTTTACTTTTTGTTTTGGTGCTGGACTGTCCTCGGAGGAACTATCTGAGGAATTAGATGAAGACGCAATTTCTTCGGATCTCTCTGTTTTAAGAGGCATTAAAATAGTATATGCTTATCGCATTAAAGCACTACAGAACATCAGACAGAAAAACATGCACAAAAATTATAAATAAAATTGTAAACAAATTGTAAAAGTTGTAAATAGAAAAATCGTAAAAATGATGTAGTACCTATATAAAAATCTTGAAATTAGGGTAAATTTGGGAAAAATCACTTCACAAAGATTGAAACCGGAGCACTTTCACTAGATAAATGGATAAATAAGAGAACTCACGGTAGAAGCGACGTGGCAGCAGCACTCGAGAAAATTTTGGAAAAATTACGTCACACAAAACGCAATGACGCACGGCGCGGTGAACTGGCGACTCAGGGAGTCGTATTGCAGAAATGCGTCGTCGTCACGTTGCGTTCTACTTACACGTAGTGCGCTTAGACCACGTGGCAAATTATGGATGTTTGAGCAGTCGCAGATCCTCGGTGAGATATTGATGGAAGGTCCTTAGAATGTTCTTGTGATGCGGGCTCACACTCGAAAGTGGAAGCTGACCGTCGACCACAGCAGCAGGAGGTATTCTAGGGTGATGCGGGCTTACGCTCAATGGCGGAGGCTTATCGTCGATCACGCAGGGTAGCAGAAGGTGTTCTGGGGGTGATGCGGGCTCACGCTCAACAGCGGAGGCTTACCGTCGATCACAGGGTAGCAGGTGTTCTGGGGTGATGCGGGCTCACGCACAATAGCGGAGGCTTATCGTCGATCACACAGCATGCGGCAGCGCGGGCTTAGGCTTTTGGAGAGCCCAAGGCTTATCGTCGACCACACAGGATGCAGCAGCGCGGGCTTAGGCTTTTGGAGAGCCCAAGGCTTATCGTCGACTACACAAAAGGACTTCTTGACCACGAAACCAACAAATGAAATGGTGCAGACGAGTGGAACGAATTCGCGACGCCTACACCTATAGATCCCAGTACTTAGCGATTTTCCTGGGATGCCACTTCTGACACCAGTTTGTTAGGATGGGGCTCCGTGGGTCCTTTTTTAAAATTAAACACTTTATTAACTGCTAAGAAAACCTTTAATTAACTGAGAACATTTAAAGACAATGGTGAAAATACACTGTAAGTATAGGTACTCTAGGTATTCGAGTTAGCGACTGACTGCCTAAAACACGTGCATTTGCGTTTTTATAGGTTCGGCATAAATGTGGATGCAATGGGGGTTTTGCATAGTTGCATTTTGTTACTAAATGGAATTATTCATAACAGTACGTAATCGTTAAGTCAGTATGAAATTGTCGTACAAGCCGCCATATTTGACGGTTACATATACGTAACTGTAAGATGAAACAACATGGCCTTAGAGTTATCTTGTATTTGTAGGCGATATCCTTACGTAATGTTTAAAAGAATAGGCGCTAACGTATAAACGTTACGATATTGCAACGACTCACGACAACAAACTCGATATCATATTGCTTGATTACCATATCTTGTAGATCGTTATTGGTTGAATTCTTTATTTTCTATTTTTATTAATAAGGAATTCGGTCTTATAACTGAAAAAAAAACAAGTTTTTAGTGGAATGATATTACCTAGTAATAATTAAATTTAATCACTAGATCGGTAATTATAATCCGTACCTACGGTTTAACGTGCTCTCCTAGGCAAGCAGTGACATTGATGGCCATCATGAGTGCCCATCTACGAACTGACCGCGCTAAGAGCAGCTTAACTTGCGTGCAGCAAGTGCAGCAAGTGCGTCTGTAATTCAATTTAGCTTCTGGCTGTGGAAGAATAAGAATTGAAAGCATAGTCGTGTCCAAGAGTGTAGCCAGGATTTTGTTCAAGGCAGGGGCAGGCAAGGAAAACAATATAGTATATCTACATAAGTAAAAGATATACGAGGTTATCCCGCTGATAGTTTAAAATGCGTTTTTCTTTCTAAAATTATAAATATTTACTAATCAGTTCGGGAGCACTCTGACCGAGCGGTGAATAGTTACCTACTCAAGTCTTGCTGAAGGGGAGCAGCTTGCCCCTATGCCCTTGGTCGTGTCGTGTCTGTATCGTATCGTTAAAGTAAGTTCTTCTATGTCTCGAAGATCAGTACTGACGGATTTATTACGAGTATAGGTCGAGCTGCGAGAACATTCGGTGACCTTGTCTGTTCCTCTGAGATATTTGTTGTCTGTAACTAAGGCGTAAAGTTTTCTATATTTTTTCTTTACCTAGATGAAGAAAAAAGTATATAAAGATGAAATTAGGATCAATTTTACGCTGTAGAGTCTAGAGTGTGAAATTGAACCTAATTCATATGTTGACGGTAATGTTTTTCAAAGTTTGTTCTATTTCTGTTAAGTAGGTAATTAAAATTGGTTTAGTCGTTCGGATCGGTTATTGAGAAAGTTTATAAAACAGTAGGTACCTACATTATGACTGAGCCAGACAGTGCTCAGCCTAAACTTATAGTGGACCTTGATATTTGTTTCGAGGTATTATTTCTCCAGTAGATACTATAAAGCCTGTGTGACCTGGGAGTAATTACCCCCTCGGGGGTAAAACAGTTATTCTGAAGGGGTAATAAGGCTGGTAATAGATAGTAAATTTTATCAATAAATAATTATAAACTTTACCTAACATTAACATCCTTACCACAAAAAAGATAAACACGTGTTAAACGCGAATGCTACCAAAAATAATACACAATTGTTTTAGACAAGTTAGTGCTAAAACAATTTAAGTGCGTATCATTTTTGGTAGCATTCGTGTTGAACATATCTTTCTTGTGGTACGGCTCTAAAATGCTTGCATTAACTTTTTGTGCAATTTATTATGATTATAAAAGGCTAAGTAGGTATTTTCATGTGATAACATTTTAAGGAGGGATAAAATGAGTTTCCCTAATAGATCATATGGGTAACAAGATTGAAAAGGTTAGGCACCGCTGCTCTAGAGGTTGCATGAAGGAGGGTTTTTTTGAAATTCCATCCCTGAAGGGCTGAAAAGGGGTGGTAGAATTTGTATGAAGATAATAACTTCTACTTCCACGCGGAAGGAGTCGCGGGCACAGCTAGTCTTAAGTAATCTTAACTTCTTTACTAATTTTATAAATGCGAAAGTAAGTTTGTTTGTTTGTTACCTTTTTACGCCTAAACCACTGAACCGATAATTATAAAATGTTGCATAATAAATTACGTTATCAGGGATACAGAAAAAGACATAGGGACCTTTCATTCAATAAAAAAAGTATTGTTTCCGAGGGAAAGAATAATTATTAACTTTCGACGATTACAATTGCTTTAGGACGCTAGATGGCGTTACTTGTATATCACGCGGACAAAGTTGCGGACAAGTGCTAGCACTTTTTTGTTTGATAAGCGACCAATTTGAAAGTCAAATTTTATTTTTACAAGATTTGCTACAATAGTTATTATCCAGCTATCATGTTTCTACATATACTTAGGTGTCTACGACACATTCGCTCAATAGTCTTCATTTAATACAACTTTCATTCTTACATTCATTCTTATATAAATTCACGCCTTCACTCTCGTTCAAGAAAAATGCTCTGTACGTTACGTTTTTAAAAGTTATCAAAAATTGTAAAAACCTTAGTAAACGTGTTTGTCTATCAAATTCTTTGTTTAATTCATCATAAACAAAATTGGCGACCGTGACAGGACTTGCAATCGTCGGATCAAAGCAAAATAGCCACTCAGATTGTTCCCGTGTCAAGGGCACTCGAAGGACATCGTCGACACCGGACGAAATCTACCAGTACCAACGGAAGGCCGTGTTGAGAATCCAAGATCGCCGTGGCTGTGGACTGGCATCCTACTTTTACCTGGGTCGAGCAACCTTACCTTCGCCAAGCCATTCTGGGAACACGGCTTGGACTACGGAACTCCGATCGAGCAAAGTCCACCCAAGAACGAGTCAGAGGAATCACTATCTACCTATCTACGTGCTCCTGCCTACAAGGCGACTGCGGGGATTAGCTGCCTGCCTATTTAAAGTGAGCTCGTTCCATCTTACTAACATACCTATAGATAGTGTTATCCTTTAGTCTGTGCATTTAGTGGATTTTAGTTTCTCGAAGTCAAGTGAAGTTCCTACCTTATATTTGTGTCTATTGTGCCTAGCCATAGTTATCTTCGAAAGAGGTCTAAACAGGATAGGCAAAGCACAAATTAACCTAATTAATTTCACTTAAAGACTTACCGCCATCTTAAATTAATGCACATTTAATTACAATTTAATCTCTTACCGGTACTCAAACCAAGCAATTTTATAAAACTATTCCACTATTATCGATTCTTTATCCCCTTTATCACTCAATTCAACCTTTAGATTACTTACGTACTAAATACTTCCCGAGTTTAACTGTAAACTAACGAACCGTCGTTGTGTCGTCATACGAGTTGTTGTTATAAGTTCACTAAGGCGCACGGAATTGATCTATTCCAGTGATCGTGGTTTGTGACTTGTGACACGGCATCGCTTGCGCATCGCTGTTACCTGACTGCCGGCGCGCCTCGCCTGCATAGCTCACCATTGCGTGCAGTCTACGTGACCCGCGGGCGTCAGCTGATCAACAAAGCGAGGAGCGTATCGTATGCTATATACCTATTTCGTTATCTATTAACATATGTTTGTGTGGCTCATTACGAGTTTACTACAATGTCTGAATCTTTAAAGTTAAAGGAACTAATAAGCAAACGCGGTTCTATTAGAGGACGCGTAACGAAATTTAAGTCAAGTCTCGATAGTTTGGTTTTATTAGCATCAATTCCAGAATTAGAAATAAGTAAACTCGCATTGAAACTACCAAGCGTTGAGGCATTGTTCATTACCTTTGATGAGGTGCAGAATCTGATAGAAATTAACAACGCAGATAATCTAAGTAGCGAGTTAGCTACTAGAGACTTAATTGAAAACGATTTCTACTATTGTATTGCGTTAGCTCAAGATTTAATTAAGAAAAATTCAACAGTTCAGGTTGATGAGAATAATTCTCAAAATAAATCTTCTATGGTTACTTGTCATCGGAACGATCACAGTTGTAATGCGTTAGGTTTTAAATTACCGGTGATTAAAATCCCAAACTTCGACGGTGCGTATTTTAAGTGGTTGGAATTTAAGGAAACATTTGTTTCGCTAGTTCATAACAATGATAAGATCGAAAGTATTCATAAATATCACTATTTACAATCATATCTTGACGGAGAAGCCGCTCGGGTAATCGCTAATTTGGAGGTTTCTCATAATAATTATTCCGAAGCATGGAAACTGTTATGCGAACGTTACGACAATAAGCGTCAATTGATAAATAACCATCTTAAGTCTTTGTTCAACATTAACTCCGTTCAAGAAAATGATAAGTCCTTAAGGTATATTATTGACCACGTTACAAAAAATTTACGTGCACTCAATTCGCTAGGGCTTCCTACTGACAAATGGGATGTTTTAGTTACATATATTATTGCAGGTAAATTAAATAGTAGTACATATTTCAAATGGGAAGAACATAGAAATAGTTTGAGTGACATACCTTCGCTTAATGATTTTTTTAGTTTCCTTAAATGTCGCGCTGATGTATTGGAGACCGTTTATCGCCATAAACATGATAATCATGACAATAAACAAAAACAGTTCTCTATTAATCAAAACAAACATAATAGTTCCAAGTCTTTAGTGGCTATACCGAACGATGGCAACACTTCTACTTCTAAAGCACCGGAATGTTTGTTCTGCAAGAATAGTCATCGTGTTTATGAGTGCCCGTCTTTTAAGTCGAGCTCAATAGAGGATAGGTTAGCCTTTGTTTCTTCTAACAAATTATGTGAGAATTGTTTGAGATCTGGTCACATTGCTAAACGTTGTCGTCTTCCAGCTACATGTCGTCATTGCAAATTACGACATAATTCTCTTCTTCATAAATCAGAAGAAACTGAAAATTCCAACTCAGTTAATTCCGCCACTATGCCCTCAACATGCTCTTCTGAAGTACTTTTGTGTACTGCTCGAGTAAAGGTTACCAACCCAGCCACCAACGAGACTATGATCGTGCGAGCTTTGCTCGACAGCGGGAGTCAGTCGACAATTATCACGCAGAACTTAAAGCGCCATCTAAACCTGATTCCTCAGCCATCAGACACTATCATAGTAGGCATTGGTAACACTAAGTTAAATATTAACACAGAACGCTGTATTCTACGCATTCATTCTGAAACAAGTTCTTTTAATGTGACAGTTTCATGTTTAGTTTTGCCGCAAATTACCGGCAACTTACCTAAATCATATTTTGATTTAAAAAAATTAAATATTCATGGTTTTCAGTTAGCAGATCCCACTTTAAATGAACCATCCCCAATAAACATTTTGATTGGTGCTGACTTATTCTGGGATATCATTAGTGCCCAGCAGCATTCGTTAGGACATGGTTATCCTAAGCTTCAGGCGTCAAAGTTAGGATGGCTCGTTACGGGATCACTGCCTTGTTTTAATAAAAATAACTCAGTCATGGTCAAATTTGTCTCAAATGATGACACCTCTAGTAACATACATGACGAGTTGCCTAGATTCTGGGAACTTGAAAATTTTCCTCAAAAAAGGCCCCCGAGTAGTGAAGAAAAATTGTGTGAGCAACACTATCTCGCCAACACTACTCGCACTAGTAATGGTCAATTTTGTGTAGGGTTGCCACTTCGTGATAGCGTAGATTGTTTAGGTAATTCCTATAACCTAGCCAAAAAGAGGTTTTTTAATTTAGAGACTCGTTTCCGAAAACAACCAGAATTAAAAAAACAATACTGTCAGTTTATAAACGAATACGAAGCATTAGGCCACCTATCTGAATCTCCAGAGTCTAGGCCATTAAATGCCTATTTCTTGCCCCACCACCCAGTGATACGGGAACAAAGCGAGTCGACTAAGTTACGCGTGGTTTTTGACGCCTCGGCTCGTACTTCTTCTGGTGTTTCTGTTAACAACCTACAAATGGTGGGACCAGTAGTGCAAGAACCATTGTTTAATATATTAGTTCGTTTTAGACAACATAAATATGTTTTAACAGGAGACATAGAGAAAATGTTTCGCTCAGTGCTTCTCAAAGAATCTGATCGCAATCTTCAATTGATACTGTGGCGGGATAGTGAAGATAAGCCTTTAAGGACGCTTCGTCTAAATACGGTTACTTACGGGTTCGCTAGTGCCTCTTTTCTCACAACTCGCTCTCTTTGGCAGATAGGTGAAGAGTGTTCAGATCAGAAGGTTAAAACTGTAATACAAAATGATCTATATTGTGATGATCTACTTACCGGTGCAAGCAGTGAGGAGGAGTTACGTCATATCCGTCTTTCAGTCTCTTCTGAGTTAGCAAAGGGATGTTTTCATCTGCGTAAGTACCGTTCAAACTTACCCGAGTTACTCGCAGACTCCGTTAACCTGGAAAGTGGCAATCTTATGATTAGTAATGCGACTAGTACGCTAGGTGTAGGTTGGACGCCGTCTTCGGATGAATTTCACTTTCAGCATGATGTTTCGGCTTCTGAAAATGTCACGAAGAGAACTATACTTTCCTCAATATTTAAAATATTTGATCCACTTGGTCTTCTCTCTATCTTCACAATTAAACCTAAAATTATACTACAAGAACTATGGAGTCACAAAATTGATTGGGATGAATCTGTTCCTCCAGAAATAAGGTCTTCCTGGTTAAAGTTTTCTACAAAATCTTCATGTTTGTCTTCTTTAAGGATTCCTAGATACATTCTAATTGACAATAATTCCTCTGTACAAATACATTGTTTCTGTGATGCTTCGCAGCGTGCCTACGGTAGTTGTATATATTTGAGGTCTGTTTCTACTAGCGGCGCCATACAAGTTAGCCTGGTATGTGCAAAATCACGGGTTGCACCTATTAAGCCCACGACTATACCACGGCTCGAACTCTGCGCTGCCCTATTAGGAGCTCAACTAACTTCTACAGTCTTAGCCGCATTACGTTGCCCCATTGAACGTCAGGTGTATTGGACAGACTCTAAAGTTGTATTAGGTTGGCTAAACTCTAATAAAACTAAAACGTTTGTTGCCCACAGAGTAGCTGCTATAAATGAGCTAACAAATCCCACAGACTGGCGTTATGTTCCTACTTCTATCAATCCGGCTGATTTAGTCTCGCGCGGCATCGATCCAGACCAGGTAGATCTCTCTATATGGTGGAACGGTCCATCGTTTCTTTTAAAAACCGAGGATTCCTGGCCCGCTTATACTGCGGACTCTATAGAATTGCCAGAGCTTAAGACTCACCATACTTTAGGGGGTGAGGAGGCATCTTCCATGCCAGATTTGTCTGTAAATTTAGCAAAATATTCTAATTTAACTACTCTTATTCGGGTTCTAGCTAGAGTTTTAAGGTTCGCCAACAATTGTAGGTCACACAAAAAATCGGACAGATTACAAGGTCCGCTTCAAGTTTCCGAGTTAGAAAACGCTCACAACGTTTCTATAAAGTTAGCGCAGAAAGATTCCTTTCCTGTAGAATTAGGACTACTGCAAAAAGGTAAATCTTTAAATTCTAAAGCCGCGCTCTCATCTCTAAACCCATTTTTAGATGAAAATGGGATTCTTAGAGTTGGAGGGCGCATTGATTCATCTACTTACCAGTATGACAAACGTCATCCTATCTTGTTACACTCTAGTCATTATTTAACAAAGTTAATATTCAAACAGGAGCATCTACGCTTGTTGCACGCCGGTCCTCAGCATCTCCTGGCATCTATAAGGGAACGCTATTGGCCTATAGGAGGCAGGGCTCTAGCTAGACGTACAGCGCGTGAATGCGTTACCTGTCGTCGTTTCAATGCTCGTACTATGGATAATATTATGGGAAACTTACCTGCACATCGCGTTGAAGCTGATTTCCCTTTCTCTACTATAGGTACCGACTTTGCCGGTCCATTTCTTATTACGGACCGCAAGGGACGAGGCTGTAAAATAACTAAAAGTTACCTGTGTATTTTTGTTTGCTTTCGGTACAAATGCGTTCATTTAGAGTTAGTCAGTGACTTGACAATGGACGCATTTGTGCTGACATTAAAAAGATTTATAGCTCGCAGAGGTAAACCAAAGGTCATCTACTGCGACAATGGTAGAAATTTTGTTGCAGCAGCTAAAGAAATTAATTCATTTCTTAAGTCCAACAGCGACTCTATTATTGACTCTGCATCTCGCGAAGGAATTGAATTCCGCTTCTCACCAGCATACGCTCCTCACTTTGGTGGTTTATGGGAGGCCGGGGTCAAGTCCGCGAAATTTCACTTGCACAGAGTACTTAAAAATATTCACTTGACGTTCGAGGAGCTGAGTTCGTTGTTTGCTCAGATCGAGGCGATACTCAATAGCCGTCCTCTATGCCCGTTAAGTCCTTCACCACAAGACCTATCTCCGCTCACCCCGGGCCACTTTATAATTGGTAGACCGCTGACGTCTTTGCCATCGCCGTACCTGCTGGACTATAGCACAAACCGTCTTGACCATTTTCAGCGATTAGAGCAAGCTCGTCAGCACTTTTGGAAGCGGTGGTCAACAGAGTACGTCGCGGAGCTCCAGCAGCGCACGAAGTGGAAGGTGCGGTGCCGAGAATTAAAAGTAGACGACCTAGTCCTAATCAAGGATGATAGGACGCCTCCACTATGCTGGCGCCTTGGAAGAGTCTCGAAGTTATTTCCCGGCGCTGATGGTGTGCCACGAGTCGCCGACGTATCTACTTCACAAGGCACTATACGTAGAGCCATCAACAGATTGTGTCTGCTGCCTTCACCAGATCACGTTGAAAAATGATCTTGAAAGCTTCATCAATATTTATCTTTCAAGGCCCCCGAGGATGTCTACGACACATTCGCTCAATAGTCTTCATTTAATACAACTTTCATTCTTACATTCATTCTTATATAAATTCACGCCTTCACTCTCGTTCAAGAAAAATGCTCTGTACGTTACGTTTTTAAAAGTTATCAAAAATTGTAAAAACCTTAGTAAACGTGTTTGTCTATCAAAATCTTTGTTTAATTCATCATAAACATTAGGTATAGGTCACTTTTGGTCCGACCTAAATCTTATTCCAGTGTATTCTGTCAGACCTAAACAAACAATCAAAGTTTGTTTATAACAACTTAGGCAATACTAACAAAACATTACGTAAACAAGATATCTGACCAATGTTTTTGATTTATGTTTGATAGTGTTGTATAACACTGTTGTGTATGAAATGTTCCAGTCAAAACACAAAAATACTTTTGCTCAGAATCCTGTTCTATCCTACTTTATAATATTATAAACGTAAAAGATTTTGAGGATGTATGAATGTTTGTTACTCTCTCACACAAAAAATACTGAACGGATTTGAACGAAATTTGGAAGGGAGATAGCTTATAACCTAAGTTAACATATAGGCTATCTCCTTATCCCGAAAAATGCGGGTGAAGCCGCGGACGGAATCTAGTATTTTGATACAAGAACGCAATACTACGGCGTAGTCAATGCGATGTCTGCACTACGCCGCCGGCTACGGTTTCGTACCTAGTAATCGATCTGCTACGCGTCAGTTAAAATAAGAAATCAAACATAATTGTATGATATTATCTGCTGGATGTTAATTGGAACTATCAGGAGGTAATGAAACATTATTGTTAAATAAATTATTAGTATTATTTGAGAGAAATAGTAATAACAAAATATTTGATTATTTTGAGTAGTTTTCAGTTATTCTGCTGTCAAAAGATGTTTGTATAATTTGATACATAGAGCTATTCTTCTAAATCTAGGAATTCATGCGACAAATATCAGAATGTGATCTGATTCTATTTCTCTCTATCGATCTATTTTTTTTGGTGTCATACTCTTGCGGCTGATAATTACCATAATTGTTCTCGTATGACAGAAAAGGAACTATAAAGAACGAATACCACGGTTCATATCGAATAATTCAAATCAAATTCCATTCGCAATAATAATTACCTATTTATTATGCTATTTAACTTGTATTTCTTATAACATCTTATTTCAATTTAAAATGTTCCAGCTTGTGTCCAACAGCCATGAAGATATTTTCCACTGTGCAGGGGGTTTCTGAAACAGAAAGAAGTATCTATAAGGCTGGTTTCACAGTCACGCTGACCGCCAACACGGCTCGTAAGCTGTACGATCGTACGCGTTTCACTATGAAACGGTACAGTTTAAGTTAAGTTCTGACCCTGAATTACTTTAAGCAATTTTGGACTTTACTTCTGAGATAATACGACGCGCACACAAATCCCCACCACTCCGCCGAGAGCTCAACTTAACCGACGTGCGTCGGCGGGCGTAAGCGCGATTATAAAATCACTCATATATGTATAAATATAGTCTGCTGTCCGCAAAATTTCAAGTATAAGTCTACCGGCATTTATATCCTCGGTGCACGGTACTGCAAAATTAACCAGGAATATTCTAGCTTCCACACTGGTTGATTTTGAGGTACCGTGCTTCACTGATGCAATGAATGCCTGGAAAATTGCCTGCCCGAATACTAACCTACCCGTCAACCCGTTTTCCCAGAGACAATGGGATGAGCCGCTCAGCAGAGTGATACTGAATAATTTAGTCGATACATGTAATACTACTGCTGAGCGAGCGCGCCTATTGGCTGTGGGTGAATGGGAGTCGGGTTTGTGGCTTCAGGCACTTCCGTCGCCCAACATAGGCACTATGTTGGACGACACTACTTTCCGCCTCGCTACTTGTCTGCGTCTGGGAGCACCCTGTTGCGCCCCTCATCGCTGTCAATGCGGGGAAGTTGTCAACAGCCTCGGACACCACGGTTTGTCTTGCAGCAGGAGTGCGGGCCGCATAGCGCGACACGCGAATATCAATGACATAATCCGTCGTGCTCTTGTCACCGTCGGCGTGCCAGCTATTTTAGAACCTAATGGCTTGGCGCGTGACGATGGCAAGAGACCGGACGGTATGTCATTATTCCCATGGAAGATGGGTAGGCCTTTAGTGTGGGACGCAACATGTGTTGACACTCTTGCGCCTTCCCATCTTCCTAGCTCGGCGCGTTGTGCGGGCACTGCTGCTGCAGCTGCGGAAAGCCTCAAACGGCGGAAATATAATAACCTCATCGGTAATTATATTTTCGAGCCGTTTGGGGTTGAAACCCTAGGGCCGTGGGGTCCGAGTGCTCATCTCATTTTTAAAGATATCGCCAAAAGATTGGTTGACACTTCCCGTGACCAAAAGGCTGGCTTTTACTTTGGGCAAAGATTAAGCATTGCCATACAACGTGGCAATGCCGCCAGTCTTTTGGGCACGCTACCTGTTGACAGCGATGCGGAGGAATTTTTTGATGCTCTTTAGTTTATTTATAATTATTACTTATAAGGTTTTTTTTTTTTTTTTTGTAAATAGAACTGTATATATATATTATGTAAATAACTTATTATAAATAAAAACCGTCTGTTGTTAAGGGGCTCGTGGCTAAATAGCAGCCGCACTGATCGATCGATCTGCGAGGTTAAACTGGGCTTGCCGTGGTCTGTCCATGGATGGGACGCCCTTCCTTACACATGGAGACCCTTCTTGCTTCCTCGAGCACATTAAGCAGTCGGTCCCGGTTTCATACGAATATCTATTGACAGTCGTTACGGGTAGTCAGAAGCCCGAAATTCTGACAACTGATCTAACTTTCAAATACGTGTATTATACAATAATTGGGTTTTGGAAGTTAGATGCTAGTCACTTCACGTAAAATATTGATATTCAGCCGCATCTAGTCAGACTGGAAGCCGACCCCAACCTAGTTCTTGGAATTAGCCTTTTAGCAGTGATAAAGGTGGGTACAGATTGTTTGCAGTGCAATGCAACATGTATTGCAACATTTTTCCAGACATTTTAATGTGTTCACACTAAAAACAACTGCGTGCACGCAGACGACAGACTTTTTGTGCGATCGAGTCTGCCGCGCTTTGCAGCGCTCGAACAATTTGTTCACTAAGTTTCGCAGATTGTTCGTAGCGATTCAAAGCGCTGCAGACTTGATCGCACAAAAAGTCTGTCGTCTGCGTATGGGAAAATATCGCATTGCATGTCTGTACACGCCCTGAGACTGCTGTTGTCCGTTGATTCACACGGATCTTACGAGAACTAATAAAGTAGGTTACATCAATAATTCACCAAAATGTAGTGCATGTTTATTATTGATGAAAACGTTAGTCTAGTCCACTATAATATTAATGACTTTTTTATGTTGTTGACGTGCTATTGAATAAATAAATAAATCTGCGAGCCATTTATTTTTTCATCTTAATCCAATTTATTTAGTTCATCTAAATCCAATCAGTCGCTGATTAATAATTTAATTATTATCATCTATTGTCAGCCACACTATAAGGCCGCGGCCGCACTGGTACGGCGATTGCGACGCGATGGCGATTTCGTGAAAATAAGCTCATATAAACATGTGTCGGTGGCCGCACTGCTGCAGTGCGGCCATCGACATTATGTTTATGCTAGCTTCCGTCCGCGGCTTCGCCCGCGCTTTTCGGGTTAAAAGGTAGCCTATGTGTTATTCCAAACTATAATCTATCTGTGTGCCAAATTTAATCCAAATCCGTCCAGCCGTTTCAGCGTGAAAAAGTAACAAACATACACACACACACACAAACTTTCGCATTTATAATATTATAAGTGGGATAAGTTTGTCAGTTTGTTCGCCGTCGCGTCGCAATCGCCGTACCGGTGCGGCCGCGGCCTCAGGTCGTCTTTCCACCTAGCCTGCATGCATGCTACACTACGGGTCATATTACAGAACCTTACACAAGACTCAAGCGTTACTTGAGACTAGTTTTAACCAGTCCGATGGCTTGAAACAAGTCTCAAGTAATGCTTAAGTCTTGAGTTAGGTTCTGTAATAAGATCCCACGTTTACCTAGTCGCGGTATCCACTCACGAAGGCTATGACTAGTATCTTTTACACTAACAAGGTTGATGATGGTTATGAAGAAAATGTTATAGTTCGATAATTGCAAATTAAATGTTTTCAAAGTTTCCTAAAATAATAGATATAAAGTTTCGTTTTCGGACAAACGCCCTTAGGTACCTTTTTGTTGCCAAAAATATACCTGCCCACATTTTGGTATTTTCAAACGCAGGTATTTATAATATTACTAACTATGTAGTACTTTCTTGTATTTACTTTGTTTAAGTACTGAATTATTAGATACAATACATTTAATTTGTTTTATTCTGTTCCTGCGGGCTAGCCCTGTCTGTTCCAGAAAAGCTGATTATAAATGTGCTAATGTTAATAATTTTGTAAGGGTTAAACGAAAATATCAAATATTCATTATAGTAGAGAAAATCTGTTATTTTGAAGTAGGTATATCGTAACATCTTCTTTTTATTGTTTCTGGAATTTCGTTTGTTGTTTAAACTATGACATTGTTTTATATTTTATTATATTTAAACGCAAATCCACATTAGTTTGCCCTTTTCGTGGGTTTTACTATTTACTGACTAAAATCACGAAACTCCTAGATTTTTTTAATAGCAATGAATAGCATTTTTTATACGACGATGGTGGCATACAGGCGTACGGCGCACCTGATGGTAAGTAGCAGGGACCGATTAATCGGGTTAAAAGGTTACCGGTTAAATCTCTAACCCATATTTTTGGTTAATCCTAATGCAGGGTAACCGGTTAACCCTTTAATACGGATACCGTTACCGGTTAATATTGCTGATTAACCCGAATGAAATAGAACAAAAATGAAAAAAAAAGGAACAAAAATGAACTCTATGCGTGAACCGGTTATTATTAGGCTGATTAACCCAGAATACGGTTACCTTTTATGCAAGGTTTTTCACCAAACCCAAAAAGAAATAACCCGGGTTAACCCCTATACGGGTGACCTTTTCGGTCCCTGGTAAGTAGTTACCGTAGCCTATGAAACGCTTGCAACACCGAGTGTCACATGCGCAAGGCCGAACCAAAAATGAGGAGTCGCTGTGGGTTCCCGCTGTCAACACTGCGCATCCTCAGGAGCTCTAGCGACCCCACCACAGGAACACAACACTACCGAAGAGTAGCGTTTTTTGGCTGTGGTATTCTGTAAGGTACCTACTTTCCCAGTTGGGATATTTCAGATGTGAGCGAAATATCCTGCTGTACTGTACCTCTCTCATGTAATGTTGTGTACCTACGTACCAATATCAAACCAAGTGTCCTCATAGCCGGCGACGTCCTGGCGGGCAGAACGAAGCGCATCACGAGCTGCATGGAGGAACGCTGTGGCCAGGCAGAATGATGGCTCACCAGTCGCTGTAGACACACAGGTAACAATATCAAGCTGGTTTGCTCCGAAAGGTTAGGCAGAGTACACCAATAATTGGTGTAGAGTTGACCATGTTTGCCCTAGTGGAGGTAAACGACTTCTAGGAAGGAAAACTATAAAGAATGCCCGACAATACGTCACATTATTAAAGCAACTGTCATGCCAGTATCTATAAGTAGTAACATAGTTTGTGAAATTAAATTGGTATTCTTATATAATAAGGGGTAAACCTATTGCCATAAATCATCGGAGCTACTACTGGATTACTGATAATTTCCAGGCAAAAATTCTGATGACAATTTGTCTGACTTGGTGATTGAACTCGACACCATGATCAACAGTGGCACCTGTGACTAATACATCAATGAGGCAGTCAACACAATAAGGCAAAAAAAGTCGCAAGAGTTCCGACTGTTCGGATAAAAGGAACCAGTTCAAAATTTTGTAGGTAGCAAGACTCCGAAAGCAGACAGAGAGACAGACAGGAAACGAAATACGTAAGTTAAATAAAAGCTTTTACAAAATAATGTACAGAACGCGGTATACGAGTCAGGAGCATAACTAGATTTACCTTTAGACTGCAGCACGCCTAATTCATTCTTGGCATTTCGACGGAAGTAAATCCTCATGTCAGATGGAATGTCTTTGATTCCTGGGATCTTATAGGTCCAGGTTCTATCAGTGAGCAGCTTTCCAGTGGAACCATCGTAGACTAGTTTCTCTGCAGTCCAATATCCTAAACCCATGACGAAGGCACCTTCGATCTGCGAAGCGATATTTGTGTCAGATGATACGAAAATAAAAGACTGGCAAGGACGACCTTTCAAAGGGTCACCTGTTTTGATAGATAAAAGTGGATTTCTTATAATTTATTCGTTTAAATAGTGAGCACTTTGCCTGCGACTTCGTCCGCGTGACATAAATATACGTAGTGCCATCTAGCGTCCTAGAGCCATTGTGGCCGTCAGAAGTTATTATTTTTTACCTCGGGAACAGTACTTTTTCTCTATGTCCTTTTCTGTACTCTTGACAACGTATATGCAAAATTCCATGATGATTGGTTCAGTGGTTGGTTTAAGCGTGGAAACGAAACAAACATTTATAATATTAGTTAGGATTTGTGGTGATTTTATAATAACCATATGGATTGGATAGGCGTGTTCCTAAACTAGTTTCCATGTTTATTTCGAGTCATTTTATTTAATATTTTCATAGATTGAACTTACTTGAGCAACGTCTATTTCTGGACTAAGACTTCTTCCAGTATCCTCCAAAATATCAACCCTTATAATATCATGGTTACCAGTCAAAATATCCACTTCTAATTCTAATATACCAACAGCATAAACTTCATAGGGCTTTCCATCACTAAGATTGAACGAGGAAGAAGCTTGCAGATCCACCCCAGCACCATAAGCTCCGGCTATCAGCTCCTCCCACGAAGGGTTGCCCATCTTTTCTCTAATAGGTTTAAGCCTATCGTTCAAAATTTCACAAGCTTTCTTAGCAGCAAACACAACACTCTCACTACCAACACTTCCACCAGTGACAATGGCATTTGGAGAAGTAAAGCTACTGCTAGGTTTGACACTGACTTTATCTAAAGGTACACCAAGAACATACGCACAAACTTGAGCTGCTTTAGTATTTAAACCTTGTCCCATCTCTATTCCTCCATGAATTACCACAACGGATCCATCACCATGATAGATTGATATTATGGCATTAAAGTATCCTGTGTAGTTTATATCAACCGTCAATGGTATAATTTTTATAGCTCGTTTTCTCCATCGATTGTTTCTATTAAATTCTTCAACTTGTTTCTTTCTGTCATCGTAGTTCGCATCAGATTTTATTTGGTTTATCATCTCTGGGATCGGATTGTGCTCTGTCACCATATTCATAAGTCTCACTTGAATAGGATCTAGTTTAAGACTGAACGATATCATCTCCATTATGTATTCTATCATGGCAACACCTTCAGCTGAATCTGTTCAATAAAACTAAGTTGTAAATAAGTTAAAGATAAAAGTTCAAAGGACTTGAGTTTGACCTCATTAACATTTTAAATACGTGACAGTTAAACTTTAAGTTATGCAGTAATGTAGTAACCCTTAAAAAGTATAGGCACTAAACTCATTAAAAAATAATCTTGAAAAATAACCTTGCTAGTTTTAAAAAGAAATTATCAAATTGAATTACATGACACATTTTAATACTACCACAGTTTAGTACAGAAATTATTAGTTAGAAGAATAAATAATTTATCTTATAAATAAATTATTTATTTACGTGATGTAGGCATCACGTTAAACAAGTTCTTTGTTTAAATTAGATACTTTATCAATTCTCAATCAGTTATACGTAAATGCCTATTTGTTCGCTCTGATTGCCAATTTGACTGAATTATCAGTCATTTAAATGCTAACGATGTTATGTTTACTATAATTTGATAACTTACAAGGCGCTCTACACCAAGTATTAGAAGCTTTATCAGTCAAGACGCTGTTACTGGAGATGAACCACCTCTTGGGGTTATAGCAGTTGTGGAAATGCATGATCGTAATGCCCGTGAAGACCTCGTTGTAAGAACAGCCGCCATCTTGGTAGAAAGTATTCTTCAGGTATTGGATTTCACCCTCAGCGTTTACGCCAACCTGAAATACAAAGATCAAAATACTTAATATTTTATCATGATTGCTCATAAGTTATTAAATATTTAAGAGATTCTCAAAAATCGAATGTCGCGAACGGGATTTGAACTCGCGACCTGTGGCGAACCGTGCCAATGCTCTCTCAACTAAGCTACCACGACCCGCTCGGTCAACTCGAAATTTGAGATCGCTTTATAACGCCTCACGAGCGTGATGATTGCTCATATTTACAATATGTTTAAAATTTTGTCAAACTCAATGCAATTTACTTTGTTCACGTACATATTTATTTATTTATTTATTTAACAATTTATGTACACACAATAGAATTTACAGTGATAAATTAAAAAGTGATTGGAGTACAAAGGTACTGCTTATTTCAATAGAAATTTCTGCCAGCAGACCTGCGAAAGGAGAGATGAATAAAAAGAAATGTAGACATAATGTGTGTGAAAGCATGAAGAGGAGATTAGAGTGAACGTCTTAAATATTATATTATGGCTTAAGGAACTACGTATGAGAACTTATGAGTAGAAATAATGGACCAGTAATCAGTATATTGGCATGTTTTGGTAGTAATTATTTCTTTAAAAAGATTTTGCTTTAAGTTTTTTACCTCAAAGTTACCCTTGGTAGGAATTCTTTTGCCAATCGACCGCATATTTGTCTGTAATGGTAGAATCATTCGGCAAGTTTTGTTCAAAAGATGAGTGACTAGTGCTGTTGAGCATGCAACTTGAACAGAACGGGTAATTTTACCACCATAGCCACCTCCTACCCGACGAACGATCACGTTTATACTGTAAAAATGCCAGAAACGTTTTTAAGAAAAAATAATTTAAGCAAATAAACATCCAATGAGTATTTTACTTGCGGATATTTTCAAAATTATTCATGCAATAATTATTCTCTTACTCAGGATATCAGAAAAGCTCAATACATGTCTAAAACTTACCTGTTTACAGGTACTTTTAAACTCTGCGCGATAGCAACGTTGGTCAGATCAAGCCACTGAGTAGCCGAGAACACTTCCATTCCATCTTCAGTAGGCTTAGCCACACACGTTTGGGGCTCCATGTAATAATGGTACTGTTCCTCCAATTCCATTTCACCATAAATAATAGTTTTAACATCATGTCCAACATCGGTAGGTTTTACAGTCTGATCAGCTCTAACTCTTTTATTTTTTTCTGGAGATTTTAAAACTTGATCAATAGTTAGTAAAGGTCTATTTTTGCTTATTGAAGAATAACGTATTTTGACAAGCTGAGATGCTTTATTTGCCGTTTTTTCTCTATCGGCTACTATGATTGCTGCCGGTTGTCCATAGAACTTGACTTCTTTAGCACATAGTATTTCTTCTTTATCCGATATGAAGGGTATATTATTGGGGGTGAATACGTTGTCTCCTGGGATGTCTTTTGGTGTGTAGAAGGCAATTACACCGGGTAATTTCTGGAATAAATTAAATGTGCAATGTGTATGGTTAGAAATTTGCAATTATGTAACTAAAGACTGAAAATTGAAGTTTAATAATAAGCTAGAATAACATTTATACTTACAAAAGCTTCAGAAGTATCAAAATCCTTGATGACACTGCCCGGAACTGCATCAGCAGTAACAAAGGCTGCAAATACTTCGTTAGCTTGCCCTGGCAAATCATTAGCAAACGTAGCTTCACCACTGCATTGTACCATTGCTTCTAATTTTGGAATAGGCTGATTCAAAGGCCATATACTTTCGTCTGTTTCAAAGGATTGCATACCTTTGGATTTCTGGCGTTTTATGGTTTCGCCTCCTGATTTGTAGAATGGATTCATTCTGAAGCTAGGACATAGGCTTATAATTGCCTAAAAATATACACTTTTATCAAATCAAATTAAATCTTTTATTTGTGTGGCTCTTGGTGGTACAAAGATCTTAATACTAATGGCGTGTTGCTCAAAAACCTGTCCAATGGGGCTTACACAATTCGTCATTATAATAGATAAATAGGCATTACAAACATTATCATAAATTCATAATCGATCAAATAATAATAAAGCACTCTTAATACATCATTTAATTGTCGTTGAATTAGTAATTATTAATAGATATCGGATTTTTAATAATATTATTAAATGTCAAATTAGGTATATAAAATACACACATCAAAAGTGTCTAGGGATCAAGCATTTTTATGCGGATTTCTTGAGATTGAGATGTGGCTTTGTAATAAATTTATGATTTTATAAATTTATATGGATCCTTTTTGGTGCATTTCATAATTTGAATCAGGAACTCTCAATCAAATTCGAGTAAAAGATGAAAATAAGCTGTCAATATTTTCCCTATAAAAACATACAACGCATTGAAGACATTATTAGTGCTATTGTTTCCCTACTACTGATTAAAACCAACGTTATTATGGAGCGGCGACGTCATTTAAGCAGGGAAGAAATGCTCAGAGCCGTGGGAATGATAGAAGCTGGTTCCCGGCAACGTACTGTAGCTTTAGCTCTGAATACAAGTCAGAGTGTTATCAGTCGACTTTGGACACGTTACCGAAGCACTGGTACCGTGGCTGAGCGCCATGGAGGACGGTATCGCTGCACCACACGGAGACAAGACCGATACATTCAAATCTTAACTCGAAGAGCTCCAACAATAACCGCCATGATGTTAGCCGTGAGGCTTCATCACTCTTCAGGGAACTTAATTAGCGACCAAACAGTCAGAAACCGCTTGCATGAAGTGAACCTTCATTCCCGAAGACCGCTACGGGTACCACCTATAGCAATGCACAATCGTAGGATTCGATATCAATGGGCTCTTGAACACAGAAATTGGGCAGAAGAACAATGGCGTTTCGTGTGCTTTTCTGATGAGTCTCGTTTTGGTATGAGACCGGATACAAGACGTATACGACACTGGAGAACCCCTGGACGCCAACAGCGATTAAAATCCTGCCAGGAAGTCCATCCTTATAGTGGTGGAACCATCATGGTATGGGCGGGTATTTGGATCGGCGGAAGAACTGAGTTGATTTGGATCAGAGGCAACCTCAACGCTCAAATTTATGCTGAGACGATTGTATCAGACGTCATCGTTCCTCTACAAGTGCAAATCGGTCCCTGTTAATGCATGATAATGCACGACCGCACACCGCAAGAGTTGTAAGACAGACTCTCGCCGCAGCTAACATCAATGTCCTGCCCTGGCCTGCTCAGTCGCCAGACTTGAACCCGATTGAGCATGCATGGGATATGCTACAGAGAAGAGCTCTGCCGAATATGGAGGGTATCCAGTCGCAAGAAGACCTTTTTTTGTTGTTGCAACGAACATGGGCGGCCATTCCACAGCGTGATTTGGATGAACTCATTTTGAGTTTGCCAAACCGATGTTCTTGTGTTGTTAGTGTTCGCGGTAGAAACACGGATTATTAATTGTTTAAGTTACCCAATAAAATTTAAAAAAAAACTGTTATTTCAGTCTTTTTTTCGAACTTTAATGTTCAAAGGTTCAAATGTCAAAAATCCCTTTATTAGGAAAATGGCAAATTTCTTTATTAATGCAAAGGTGACTTGGTTTATCGTTACTGTGACAAACGAAAACACTTTATTTGATGAATCCTTAAAGAAAATTTTAATTAATATCAATCAGGAGAAAAGTTATTGCAAAAATATATGTTGATCCCTAGATACTTTTGATGTGTGTATTATAAATGTCAAAATTTGTCAATAAGGAATTCATTTATTAAATACTGTAACAACATTGCACAGGAAGTTGCATTAACAATTATCAATAAATATCACATTTTTAATAATATTATTAAATGTCAAATTAGGTATTATTCATATTATAAATGTCAAAATGTGTCAATAAGGAATTCATTTAAACTGTAATCATGCTCTGAAACATACCTTATAATACAAAGACACAGCCAACATCTTCCTATAAGCTGCTGAAGGCTCAGGCGGTGCTTCCACGGGATTTATCTCATCATAAAGAGTTTTTAAAGCTAATTGTAAAGTCTCATCAGTATATGGATCTTTCCCAACCAAAACTTGTTCAGTTTTCGACGCGTGTATAAATGTTTCCGAAATACTGCCGTAAACGATTGTAGCACTTTCTAGTAAGTTTGTGTTTTGATTGAATTTGAATAGGAATCCTGCGTTTACAACTGCGTGTGCGTTTTGCGATCGAGGCATAATCTATAAACAAAAGATACAATTGTTTTCAAAAATAACTAACGTGACATGTTTTATCAGTTTTAATGATACCCACCTTTGATGCCTCGACAATAAGTTCACGACTTACAGTTCACAATCCTGTTCACTCAATTCAATGCGAAGAATACTAATTCATGTTCTTAAAATATATGTATAGACAGAATTAAAACCATACCTTGTAAGTTTTTACCGAACAGCAGTGCGATAGCGGTGGCAGCATTATGTTTTTAATAACTTTGCCTTGCATAGGTGTTTTCAGAAATTCTGGTAACTTCAGTTTTACTTCCTCATTAACGCCTTTAGCTGTAAGAGATTTTCATGTTTTTAAGTGTGCGCTGTAGAATTACTTTAACATATATATGTTAAATTATTTTTAGATATCCATTTTATGATCAGGCTTGTATAATTTTATTACTATAGTACTTATTATTCTTTATGTAGAAATGTCTTTATTCATAATAATTATTCTTACCAATAGTTATCATTGCTCCTACAGTCTCGAAAAGTAGGAATACATCGGATTGGAATTCATTGTTGAAATATTTTAGATACAGGTTGCCGCCAATGGTTCCGATCTGAAACAAGTAAGTTAAAATCAACCATTTATTATTTAAGAACATTGGAAGCTTTTGATGGAATAATTTACGAAAATCTTCTGTTAATTTCAATGATTAATATAAGAAAGTACTTACATTCCGTACAGGGATATGAGCCACTAAATCCATGTGATCGTAAAATTGTTTCAAATAAGAAAACTCCTCCCTCTGTACTGATAGATTCAGGAAAAGCTCCATCATCTCAGACAAAGGCATCCCAGCTCCTAGTATTAGGTTCACGTCAATAGTGTGACCTTTTAATTCAGCCACGTTGAATATATCAATTACGTTTGTTGGATACTCCGTGACGTGGTATACACCTGCAAAAATCAAATAGATTGTGTAAGGTTTCATCAAGATTTCATTGTTTAAATGTTTTAATGTTATGCCATGTACCTAATTGATACGCAAGGCAAGATAGTCTGAAGTGCGAAATTTTTAAAATGCATAGGTATATCATTTATATTTTTAAATACACTTTATCAGTTACAAATCATTGCAATTGCGTAGACTGTGTATGTATTAAAGTCAGATATTAAACGTTACGTAACCAGTTTCAGATCATAGGTACAAGAGATCTATGAAACAAGTGACCCGATACTAAAGTATATTGGCCAAATGCCAAAAGATAGAAGATATCCTTATGTTTTTTTCTCTTTAATAAATATTCATTACCTTGACCAGTGTTCCCAGCAATTAACTTATAATCTCCATGACTTATAGCTTCAAAAACATCGTTCAAATGGTAAGCTTTGTACCATTTATGTTTTCCAGCTTCTACAATCATCATTTTTTCATTATTTATATAAATGAAATCGTTATTATGTTCATCTATTTCCTTCTCATCATTTTCATCTACATCATTGAATTTAATATCTCCTTTAAAACATCTATCTCGGTGGGAACATTTTTGAGCGCATTCTAGTCCACAGGGTTTTATTATGTCCAAGTCTTCAAGATCACATAGTTTGTCTAAAAGTTTTTGATCAGCGTCTTTTGCGAAGGTTTTGAAAGCATCAGCAATGGGTCTATATCCAGTACACCTGCACATGTTACTAGCAAAAGAATTTTCAACCTCCACCGAAGTAAGGGATTTGTTTTTTGATTCGTATAAGCTGAAAAATATTTTCATTTTAATTAAATTATTACTTGAACTAAATTCTTATTGAACATGTATAAATCAAAGATGAGTTTTACTCAAAATACATCGGTAAAAGTAAATCATAAAAATAAAAAGCGTAGCGATTTTTTTGCAAAAGATTTTATGGGTGTAGGAGATACACGAATATCTAATTTATTCATCTTACGTGATACGTTGTCTAATAAAATAAAGATCGCTCCATGCAAAATATTGATATTCAGCTTATTGCTCTCTTCAGCTTCAACTTCTAGTTGGACTGGAAGTTAACCTCAACTTTGTTTGGAACTGGTTAGGTGCATGATTTCTAAACTCTACTATTTATGCTAAAAGTTTCATTGTTTTGTGATATTTTTCTATTTATTCATACTAGTGTCCTCTTAAAAATTTTCACTTTAATGGCAAGTTGTTAAAGTAAGACTGTTATTAGGCCCTGTTTAGGTCCTAAAAAGTTATTCCTGGGAACAATATAAACAATATACATAGGTACGACCTAGTTTGTCTTTTTACGACATCGTAAAACATTAGTATTCATTTCACGCCCACAAAGAAAAAGATGACACAAAATTGCGTAGGTTTCCAAAATTGTTTGTTATTCGATACCGAATTGTTAAAGATAAGTGTATAGTTTCTTGAATATTGTGTTAGAATGGAGCCTTTTTGAGATTGTATATTTATATGAATTGGGCAGCTATGGATACTGATAAAATTGTATTGTCTTGGATTCGACTAGATGCAGTTAAATATCAGTGTCTTACATGGAGTGACTGCCGTCTGACCTCCAGAACCTAATTATTGGGTAATTAATGTTGCAGGGACTCAAAAGTTAGACCAGTGAGCTGTTGGACTTTTGGGCTTCTGACTACCCGAAACGACTGACAACCGGGACCGGCTGTTGAATGTGCTGTCTGAGGCTTGGAGGGAATCACGAAAAAAATTTGCTATTCCATACATTTTGTCGAGTAATATGGATACTTTTCTATGGAACAGCTGAATTTTTTTTCGAGGTTTCTAGGTTAGTTCCGTAATTATCGAATAGGTACTAGTATTTTGCTCGCGACTTCGTCCGCGTGACATACATGTAGCGCCATCTAGCGTCCCAAAGGAATTGTGACCGTTGAAAGTTATTGTTCTTTCCCTCGGGAACATTTTTTTTTTTCTGGATGAAAGGTACCCGAGGTCCTTTTCTGTACACTTGACAACGTCTCTGCAAAATTTTATGATGATCGGTTCAGTGATTTAGGCGTGATAAGGTAACAAACAAACTTACTTTCGCATTTATAACAATTATTAACTTAGATCCAGCTTTGTAATTATTATTTATTTAAGAATATTCTTTTTGTTAGTTATATTTTGCCTCTCCAAGAGTTCTTACCTGTACATATTCATCACCCATCCGGGAGTGCAGAATCCACATTGGGTGCCATTAAACTTGGCCAGTCTGCTCTGTATGTCGTGGTAGCCTTTGATTCTGTTCCCGATACCTTCTACCGTGGTCACCTCCCAACCGTGGCACGACAGTGCAGATACTAAGCACTGAAAAAAGTAAAAAAGCTCATGTATAAACGTACTAGGTATATTTTCATGAATTTTATAAACATGTTAAAGCCGTGTTTAGCTTAATTTATTGTTATCTATACTAATATTATAAAGAGGAAAGATTTTTTTGTTTGTTTGTTTGCACCGAATAGGCTCCGAAACTACTGGACCGATTTTAAAAATTCTTTCACTAATGGAAAGCTACATTATCACTGAGTAACATAGGCTACTTTTTATCCCGAAAAAATGCACAGTTCTAGTGAGCTACGTGGACGAAGTCGCGGGCGAAGTGCTAGTTAAATATATAGACGACTTAAGAACTACTGACACGGGTGGGACTTGAACCCAGTAAAGGTAAACAAACTCATAAAGACTTCCATGTCAACTAAGGCGGCTTATGTCCAGGAGGGAGATTTTCTGAACTGTTATGAGATTGTGTTATTTTCCGACATCCGCGCAGAGTCATGGGCACAGCTTATCACATTAATATTATATAAATGCGAAAGTTTGTGTGTATGATTGTTACTTCTTCACGCTGAAACGGCTGGACGGATTTGAATGAAATTTGGCAAAAAGATAGCCTGGAACTTATCTATAGGTGAAACTGGTGATAATAGGTACAAACATAACTTTATGATTCAAAACACTTAATTCTAATGGCAGCAATTAGTTCCCGGCAACATTTTTTGAATAATTATGTGCATAACGTGTGATATGCATACAAAAGTGGCGGCGATTACTCGCAGCGATTAAGTTACTAGCGACCGCCATTAATTGCTAGGTTCGACCAATGGCGGCCACAAGTCGCGATTACTTAGTACCCTAGATTCTAACGGCGCCAACTGGTTGTATAATAAGTAGCTGAATTGTTTACATATTAATTACTAGCTTCCGCCCGCGGCTTCGCCCGCGTTTTCCGGGATAAAAGGTAGCCTATGTCCCAGACTATAATCTATCTGTGTGCCAAATTTCATCCAAATCCGTCCAGCCTTTTCAGCGTGAAGAAGTAACAAACATACACACAAACATCCACACACACACATCCACAAACACACACACGCACAAACTTTCGCATTTATAATATTAGTAGGATAGGATATTCCCAAAAGAGATAAATAAGCTCCTTATAGATATGAGCAGTCGCATGCGCAGTTGTAAATCGAGAAGTCTCCTATCTCTAGGTCGAGTTCATTCAACTATTGTATTTACTTTGAAGTTATTTTTTAGTACCTGAGCTCTTTGTAAATGAAATTCAGCAACCAGCATTGATAAATGATAAATGATATTTATTTTGTAAATAGGTTAAAAATAACACTTTTACACGTCAAAACATTTTTTTAAGCTAGATGAGTTCGGTGTTTCCTATATGACTACCTTTGAGAAGAAACACCGAAACAAACTCAAAGGTTGATGTCTCTTTTAAAGTCCAGACAATTAAGATAAATTGTGTAAGAACCATGCAGGTTAGTCTGAAATGGCCTTTAGAGGAAAGAGCCATACAGATTTGAGTGGACCTGACCTGACTGTGCACGCATGTACCGGGTATCGTGGTAGCTCAACCCAGACTTAGGGAGCTCAATGACCCGACGAACATTACCATCAGAGAGGACATTTGGGTAGGCCCCCTAAAGTACTCAAACTGTCAGACTGAACTTGAGATCTATAACAGTAACATAATACTCACATTAACAATATCATAACATAATCAATACATAATCAATACAATCAAAACATAATCAATAACCCACATAGTACTCACATTTACAATAATTATAATCAATATAATTATTACATCATTATTATCACATTCAATGTCATTTTGTATATAAATTGTTACAAAAGGAAACATTCAATGTCAAAGTGTATATAGAAAAAATTATAAAATCAAATAAAAGAGCAATAATTTAGTGGTTATGTCAATTCCTATTTCTGCTACTTAGCAGCATTACTATGTTCTAGTTTGAAGGGTATGGGTGCCGGTGTAATCATAGGCACATGAGGCATTTCAACTTTGTCTCCATGGTGGTCAACGCATCCGTGATGCCTCTGGTATTGCAGATGTCTTGCAGCAGTGACTACGTACCATTCTTATGAGTAGATATTTAGATGGAAGATGGGTCTATGGACCTCCATCCACCCTGATCCGTCGCAATTTATGTGATGTGTCCCGTTTGTCGCGTCCTGGTGGTTGTCACGCTTTTCATATTAGTGCAGAACGTCTTACATGTGTTAATCAATCAACAATCTTTATGTTGGCAGAAAATAACTTCAAGATTTTCTGAGGTTAGTTTTTTATGGCTATAAAGAGCTCCGGTTCAAGATTCGTGGTTACCTAATAATATTTGTAAAAAAGAAGGCACAATCGTTTTTATACAACGTTATTAATGTCAAAGTATCAAAGGTTGATGAAGCCTTGACCGGAGAACGCGAAAATATATACCTACACAGCGAAAGACAAGAGCGGACTGCTTCGGTTGATCAAACCGGTTGAAGCGGCTAGACTTGAAACAGAACTACGGGTAGGCTTAGATACTAATGTGTTGTATGCAATAGTAAAGCTTTTTGTGAAAAAGTTCGTCCGGGGAAGTATACCACCATACCTACCTATTTTTGATTTTGGCTATACTATGTTCAAGGAAATCTGCTTAAAACATTGAATGTGACAAGGAAGGAAGAAAAGAAGAAAAGAAGAAAGAAAGCAAGGAAGCAAAGAAACAAGAAATTTAGTTTTTCTGAACTTAAAAAGTGTGCCATATCTCGGTAACAACCCAGTATCGGCCCGAAGTTCACGAGTTGGAATTTGCTGCAAATGAGCTCTACATAGTATAACTCCTTTCAAAGAATAGGTCGAATTTTCAATCCACCTGTATAACAGCAAAGCTATCTTTTACGAAGCTTCGTTCAAGCCGTTAAGTTCACAAAAAATGACCATGAAAATAAAATTGACTATCTTTTTTATATCCTTTATCAAAATAACTAATGAAAGCTGGTTCTACAGTTCAATCTGTCAGGCAGAAAATGCGGTCTAAGTACTTCCTCCGACTGACACGGTAAAAGTGTTGGCTAGAATTAGGTCGACCAATTTATTTAGCGTCTACTTACAGAATTAACAGCAAAGGTCTTGGCCACATTGGTAGGCGGTATAGCTGCGCGTACGGCGACGATGCACGCGCCGCATCCACCCTCGTGGCACATCGCCTTAGTTCCGCGCAGTTCCGCCACAGTCCGGATGTACTCGTTCAGAGACACGTCTGGACCGAATTTTCCGTCCACTAGAAATATTTGCAAATTCTGATTAGCTTCGAAACATACCCGTATAAATCACTCAGCTCTTGCCCGAGGGCGAAGCCAGGTGCAGGAAGCAACTCCTATTGCTTATCTTATCTTATTTCACTTAGGGTGCTGTCATTGTCTAACACTTAGGACCGTAAGATCAATCGTAGCTTAACCACGGAAGAGAGTTTAATCTCCCGTCTTCGATTGTTTTCTAATACAAAAACCCAAAGAAACGATCGAAGACGGGAGATTAAACTCTTTTCTGTGGTTTAAACTAAGATTGATCTTATGGCCCTTAGTAAAACTGGAGAGACAGGGGAGTTTTTGAACACGGGTCAGTATGGCAACTACGCCAATTTTTAGAGATAGAAAGATTTATTTTTTTGATAAAAATACCTATCTACAAATAATATTATGTCGAAGAATCCTAAAAGTAAATAAATAATTTTCTTACCTTCATATTCTTTTCCGTTTATCTTAAATTTTATTGTAGCCATTTTTAAGCTGCACCTACAAAAATACAACCACGTTAGAATACTTAGAGAATAATTTTATTATTTTAAATTTTGAACCTTTTAAACCTCTGCGGTCACAGGTACGAATGACGCTCGTCTCAGTTGTTTTTGAAATCTATAGATTTCAAAAACAACTGAGACATGTATAACAGGGGAATTTTTGATCCTTTTTCCTTTAAATAATAAAATCTTTGGTGAAAATAATAAAATACTGTTTTCTGTTTATGTATTACTCGGTACTAAAATATTAAGATATGCGTTGCGTGTATACAACGTTGTCTGAAAAGTGGGCACACGCCCCTACCCTTCCCGCTATACCCGGGCTTCGTCCCCACGTTCGCCCCTTTCTCTCAGTGAGTGCATGCGCAATTAGCGTAGTATTTTACGTATGACTTAGTAACCATGCAGAATTCAGGAAATTTCGGGAAAAAATATTTTTTAGAACATTTACCTATCAATTTTTTTGCAAAAATGATGTTTTTGATAATTCCTAATGCCTAGAAAAAAAGTTGGTGATTAAAAAGTCATCACCTATAACAATTATATAGTGCCGTGATGTTCCCACTTACATACATGAGGTGCATTTAAATGAACAATAATTATAGTCTTATAAGCATGTAACTACCTAATCTATGTTTGCGTTGCGCACTTCTAGATTTATCGCCATAAGAGTAAAAATGCGGTTAAACTATTTCATACAGTTAGCCTTAAATCGCTGTTTGTGGCTTTCAATATTAAGGTCATTGTTTTGTTTAGAAAGCCTATTTTCATTGAGGTTGCTGAAATGTTTTTCTTTCTTTCTGACCATAATGAAGAGACAACAATTGTTTATTATAACGTATTAAGTGAGACAAGCTTTACTCCTGTGAGTGTTTGCAAATTGCATTATTGGCTATATTATTATGTATTTAGAAAGCTCATCCTAGTCCATTTTAAATAAAACTTAAAAATTGTTAAAGTAAAAAAAATATAATTTCCCAAAATAAAATTCCATAAAATGTATACAAAAATAATATAATGATATTCTTGGACGATTATAATTTATTATATTCTTGGACATACTTTTTAATTTTACTGGTTTTAAGTTTACCTACTTACAGAAAACTTTAGAACAAGAGGTGGCAGGTATATCCCGAGAGGTATTAGTACCTATAGGCTCGTTTTTTGCCATAAAACAATAATCACGTCATGCTCCAAGCTCCAACGCACGCTCAATGGAAAAAAAATCTGGCGATTTGTAAAGGTGCGGCCGTTTCGACGGGTAGGTACCTACTTAATATGGTGAATATTATGTGCTAGGTGAGGGGCAATCTCAGATCATAGAAACAAGGAGATGTGCCAAGGCGCTATCGAGCTTGATGCCTGATCTTGAGCAAATTGCTCATATTAAAAACGTACGCGCTGGCGACGAATCGAACACGATCGATGGTATAAATACAGTGTTTTAGTTTAGTGCTAGTGTTGAGTGACGATTAACAGTGTTAGATTGAGAGTGTGCGGAATGTTCAATGCGTCGGAGATCTTTTTATTCACAAGGAGCGCTTAATTATGCGCGTAATTGTGTCGAAAAATGTACTAAAAGTGGCATCAGTTGTTCCCGTACTAATTTGCTATGATGGCATATCTCCTTGTTTCTATGATCTGAGGGGGCAATATTCAAAAAGTAAATAAAAAATACGGAAACTACCTACGCGTGTCATGTCGAAGCAAATAAATGCATTTTCTTCTGTCTTTCTAGCAGCTAACAAAAGTTACAAAGTTGTGATGTATTATTATTTGTTTATAAATTGTATTCTAGGTGGTTATTTTAGGACTGCGTGACGTCGAAATAACGTGATAATTAGTGTAGGTGTGAAATACGCATTTGCGTGTACCTACTTACTTGCTTTTTTGTATGCTATGGTTTGCTCTTGAAATTGTGGTCTTACATAACATAAACTGACGGAAATTCAATAATAAATAGCATGTTATTATTAAATATATAAAAAAAAATCATTGCTTTTTAAAATTATACAGGGTAGCAGGTTAGACAGTGGAAATATTTTAAGGGGCTGTTAAAAAAAAACAGCTGTTCCATACATTTATGTTCACAAAACTCAACAAAATGTATGGAACAGCTGATTTTTTTTCGCGATTTCAGGGTTGGTCCCATAGTAAAAGTTGTTCATAATGATGGGTACAATGGCCCCTTAAAATATTTCCACTGTCTAACCTGCCACCCTGTATAAATGCTTTTAGTAAAATACTTATAATTAAAATACTTACATGCGATGTTATAGAGAGGGTCAATTTTAATTTAATCTCATTCTATTTTATTAAATTCAACATAAAGTATTTAAAATATCACCGCTGATACTGGCACAATTTTTTTTTTATTAAAATCAAAATTATAATAATACACTATGATCGTTAAAACAGCACGTCACTATTCAAAAACCTATGATATCAAACTGACCTAGCAGTAATCGCTGCTGAACTCATGCTGTATAACACGATGAGCCATGTAAAAACCATATAGTATGTATAACTAGCTGAGCCTCGCGATTTTGCCCGGCGTTTAATTTAAAAGAAATCGGATTATTTACTCGCCCGCGCTATTACTTTGATTTGGCTGAGCATTCTTTCTGATGTTTTTACTACGTTTCGTGTCTGTCTGTCTGTTCGGTACAAATTTTGCAATTCAAGCATTTCCTGTCATCGGATGAAGCTGAAAGAACAATGGCCATTTTGGCCTCGGCAAAAACATTAATTCTTATAGAGATAATAATGTTAGCAAAACAAAACGCAGGATACAATATTTATTTATTTATGAACGCATCCACATTTATTTACGTCCCTAGAGACGTCCATACTTTTTCTAAAATCTAAATCGATTTTATTTCTGAATATAAATTAAATCCCAGGCTGTATTCAACTGGACAAAATCGTGATAGTTATTTAACCCAAGGTTTAATATACCTACCTACTTAAATTAGACCTCAATGTAAAAAACCTCTCAATCCAAAATGCTGCAGCTTAACAAATATACCGCATAACCACAAAAAACATTATACGTAATTTCTCGATTCTCCATGCTTTAAAAAATATATTGAATGCCGAACGTAGTTATATATAAATAGGCAAATAAAATGACAAATGTTTCATAGTTATAACTTTTATAAGATTTTCCGAGTCCAAGCATGTTAGGAAAGTGGCCATTGTTCTTTGGTATACCTATGTAATTTGGATGACAATGCAATAATACGGACTAAAAAGTAAAATAATAATAATTGTAAAAAAAATACATATTATTTTTAAAACCACGTTTTTATAACGGACTAAAAAGTATAAAATAATTTCTGATGAAATGAAAAACGTGGAGCGCATGCAATAGATAATAGTCCCCACGTATTTCATTTCATCAGAAATTATTTTATACTTTTTAGTTCGTGGTATTAAAAAAAAAAAATTACAATTATATTTCTTTCTGCTCGGCTCCTAAGGGTCGTAGTCAGGCGCGGTCCCAGGGGGAGGGGGTCACGGGGGACATGACCCCCCCCCCCCAAAATGCGCCAAACACGGCAACTCATGGTATAGCACGTCGACAATAATCAGTATGACCCCCCCTAAAGCCTTCAGCTACGGTATGACCCCCCCAAAATCGTCGGCTGGGACCGCGCCTGGTCGTAGTGTGATGTCAATTAGCCTATACCACGGTGTCTTATCAGGAACAAGTGGGAACAAAGGAACATTTGTTCAAATAAATCTCAATAGATGGAGTTACATGTATCGATTTGTTATTGAAGTTTGTGTAAAATTCAGAATATGAAAAAATAGACCATGAAAAATAATTAATTGTTTTAATTAAAAAAAATCCTATATACTTACATAAAAAAATATATAGCCCGAAGATAGCCCGCGCTACGTTGATTTGGTTGCTTTGTTTGAGACGAGGCATCTGTACGTAGTATTATGTATCTATGTCTATACTAAACCTCATGAATCTGGCTATCATATACAAAAAAAAATCGAATCCGAGGGGTAGTTAGCTAATTCCAGAGATTATCGTGTTCACACAAACAAACAAACTCTTCAGATTTATTATATTAGTATATATTATATGCTAAAGAGTGGACGTATCTAATATAAAGAAGAGGCATTTTTTGTTCAACATTTGTATGTTTTTAGGGTTCCGTACCAAAATGGTAAAAAAGGAACCCTTATGGTGCGACTTCGTCTGTCTGTCTGTCTGTCTTTCACACCTGCTTATTTCAGCAACTACTAATGCTATCGACTTGTAACAGTTGGAACAGTTATAAAAATGCTTGCCCAACTTGATTGCAAATGGAAAAAGTAAAATATTTTTTTTATTTTCATTGCAAAAGGGGCCGGAGTGGGGTCCAAAATTTTAAAGTGGAGTTACTAGGTCAAATGACATATCATATGAAAGGGCTTGATTTGCAAATTTCTAAATATATTTTTATTTTATTTTGTCTCACAGTTTTCGACATATGATGAGAAATGTCTGAAAAATACCATTCCCCCCCCTTATCTCCGAAGTTTGCGGAGCCAAAAATCTGATATAATTAGAGTTGATAGGAATTGACCCAAATATTGCACCAAAAATAAAATGATCTTCCTGACTGGTACAGTTTTTTCAAAATCATCCAAACTCCTTCACAAACAAACTTAGTTATGCGGTCGGGTTTTTTTCGCTTTATATGTCCAAAAATGATACGGAACCCTCGGTGCGCGAGTACGACTCGCACTTGGCCGGTTTTTTTACTTTCAAGTCGAATCAAACAAAAAAATAATTTATAGTTTTTTTTTGTTACCAACGTATAAGTAGGTACAAGATCATTGCTCGGATATGTGCGATAACAAATCAAGTAAAACGTCTTAAATGTTTCAGAATATAATAAATATATTATAAATAATACCTACGCTATACTATACCGGGTGGCAGGTTAAACAGTGGAAATATTTTAAGGGGTCATTGTAATCATCATTATGAACAACTTTTACTATGGGACCAACACTGAAATCGCGAAAAAAAAATCAGCTGTTCCATACATTTTGTTGAGATATGTGAACATAAATGTATGGAACAGCTGCTTTTCTTATCGCGATTTCAGGGTTTGTCCCATAGTAAAAGTTGTTCATAATGATGATTACAATGACCCCTTAAAATATCTCCACTGTTTAACCTGCCACCCTGTATAGCATTATAGCTCATAGCACGACAATATCGCGCACCATACATTGTTACGGACACGTGCATACTGTGCTATACTATATAGTATGGCTTTGTAGGGGCTCAAAGGGCGTAACCACTATTTTGGCAAAAATAAAATCCTAATATTAATACCTTTAGGCTCAAATCTCATTGTTTTCAAAATTGTGGTTACGCCCTTTGAACCTAAAGGTATCGATGCTATATAGCATGCGCTATACTATATAGTATAGCGTAGTCTGAAGACAGCTTTAAGTTTTAAGCATCACAAAGTCAGTCTACAATGGACAGAAAACAGGAAAGTTATAAACCAGATATCTTCTTTTCTGTTACTTCTTCCAATATTTAATTTAATAATTTGTCCCAGTGCGCTACTTAGTAATTAATAGAATGATGAATAAAAAAAATCCTAGTTTTACTACGGAACCCTAAAAAAAATAACCTGCCTAAAATATTTCTGAACCCCTTATTAACTGATAAATAATCTCTATTTAATTAGTTACTGAATCTAAAATTATTTCGAAAAGTGCAAACCTTTTGTAAGAAATTGTATGGAGCCTCATTAAAATCACATCAAGTGGCAATTACTTGATAATACAACATATTGTCCTCATGTGGACTAACTAGGTCTAATTGTACTGTAGCAATGACGTAATTACAGTTTTCTGCGCGTGAGCACGTATAATCAATGTCAGGTTCTTATTGCGGTGGAGGCATAGCCTACCTACTAAGAAAATTATGTTATTAAGTTTATTACAGGTGGTTAGGTTGTGACGTCAGTCATGTGCTGCCTTGCACCGCGTGTACTGGGCGGATCGACCTTGTTACTCCCAGGATTCGGTGCCTCTGTTCCGAGTTCATAGAAATCTACTGTCAATACGTTGGCGTGCTTAGAGGGTAAGCAAAATATGCTTACATTTATGATATCATACGTCAAAATAACTCGTGATTGGCCCACTGTGCAATTATCGCAAACCAATCATTGCAAGTTACGAGTAGTTAGTGTAGTCAGTTTCCATCCTACTCAATCCAATGTAATATTAAGTTTATGTTCCATATAATATTACTAGCTTCCGCCAGCGGCTTCGCCCGCGTTTTTCGGGATGTACTCGTATTATACCTACATATAAACCTTCCTCTTCAATCACTATCTATTAAAAAAAACTGCATCAAAATACGTTGCGTAGTTTTAAAGATCTAAGCATACATAGGGACAGACAGACAGCGGGAAGCGACTTTGTTTTATACTGTGTAGTGATATATCAGTAAAGTCTTCGATCAAATACTGGATATTTGATCGGTATTATAATAATTTTGTAACAGACATCCCCTAATAGCCCTTTTCGTAATTCAGAAGTATTAAATAACCAAGCAAAATACAATTTTTCCAGACAAAAAAGAATGTCATTGCCTCGGGATACATTTTAATAAAATATTAGAACCAACTTATGTCCCGATCAGATGGTTGTTATTAAATAATAAAGAAAAAAGAAATTGTATGTTGTATAATGTCGTCCTAAGGGCGCTTGTGGACGTCCGTTTTTTTCACCGGACAACGGACCGTTGTTTTTGCGGTTTTTTTTAGGTTTTTTTTTTGGTAAATACAACGTTGTCCCACACTAGGAATTTCTCATGTATCACGGGTGCGTTTACAAACAGAAATTTAAGCCCCCAGACTCGAAACAAATACATATTTATCCAGGGGGGTGATTCTCGCGGGTGATATATTGATATCGAATTCGATATATATCGCAACAAATGTCAAAATGGTAGGGATTTTGACAGTTCTTGCAATATATAGGTATCGAGAATCACCCCCCAGTGTGGGAATCGAACCCGCGCCGTGACAGCGTAACGCAGCTCCCAATCGCTCGGCCACTGCGGTAACAGTGCCGTCTTAAAGTTACTTATAATAAAGTATGTAGGTAGGTACATGCACCGGACTTGACCGGACACAAATCCGAATAACGATTGATAACGTCCTCCTTTTTGAAGTCGGTTAAAAAGGGTCTTCTAATAAGAATTACGAATGCAATTTTAAATAGTTTTTATTATTATAATTTATGGTGAACTTTAGTCCCTATAACAATGTTTTCACGTTTTTATAATCGTGTCTTGTATTATTTTTAGTTCAATTTAAAATGTTCCAGCTTGTGTCCAACAGCCATGAATATGTTTTCCACTGTGCAAGGGATGTCTGAAAATAAAATATAACAATTATTGGCGGGTGTAAGCGATTCTTCTATATTTCTCCAACACTATTACTAAAACTATAGGTAATAAATTGACGTCAAACATTTTACCAAAATTGACAAAAAAAATAAAAAATAAAACTTTTTCTTTTACCTTTTCCCATTTTGGTAGGTACAGAACCCTAATGACAGTTGGACTCGCAGTGCATTTTCACCCAGGTATCTCTTGCTGATTCCGATAAAAAAGGAACATACATAAATTGCGTTAACTTGTACGTACCTATATCAAACCATGTGTCCTCATAACCCGCATCCTGGCGCGCAGAGCGAACAGCTTCACGAGCCGCATGGAGGAACACGGTGGCTAGGCAGAATGACGGCTCACCGGTCGCTGTTGACAAACAGGATTTACATAATTACGTATCTATGTAAATAAAAGTACGTGGGCATAATATGAACAAACAAAAACTGGCAAAGTGCGAATCGTACTCGCCCGCCGAGGGTCCCGTACCATTTTTGGACCTATAAAAGTAAAAAAAACCGGACCGCATAACTAAGTTTGCTTGTGAAAGAATTTTGATGATTTTGAAGAAACTGTGCTAGTTAGGAACATCCTTTTATTTTTGATGCAATATTCCGACAAATTTTTATCAACTCAAATTATTTCAGATTTTTCACTCTACAAACTTCGGAGATAAGGGGGGGGGGGCCTTATCTCCGAAGTTTGTGAAAGAGTGAAAAATGTGAATATATTTGATATTTGATGTGATAGGTAGGTATGCCATTTAACCTAATGACCCCACTTTTAAATTTCGAACCCCCACTTCAGCCCCGTTTTTCACTGAAACTAAAAATATGTTTTAACTTCATTCACTTGCAATAAAGCTGGGCAAGTATTTTTTATAAATGTTCCGAAGTCGATAACATTAGTAGTTGCTTAACCAGCTGTGACAGACAGACAGGCAAACAGACGAAGTCGCACCATAAGGGTTCCTTTTTTACCATTTTGGTACGGAACCCTTAAAAGAGATGCTTCGAAAGAGACATTAAAAATCACGCATTCAAAGGCTTTTTGAATAATATTTAAATATGTTGTGTCATGGCTGGCATTACAAAACAAGAACAATAAAAAAACGAGGGAAAAGTTTTCTTTGAACAGGACTGATAATTTTACCCTTGGACTGCAGTACTCCAAACTCATTCTTAGCATTCCGACGGAAGTAAATCCTCATGTCCGATGGAATGTCTTTGATTCCTGGGATCTTGTAGGTCCATGTTCTATCAGTGAGCAGCTTTCCAGTGGCATCATCGTAAACTAGTTTCTCCGCAGTCCAGTATCCAAGACCCATGACTAATGCGCCTTCGATCTGCGAATCAGGATTTAGAATTCTTACTGTAACATATAGAAACAATTTCTACAACTAGTAAAGAAAAATAAATTGTAATTTCATTATCATCATCATTATTTTAGTAGAAAGACGTCCACTGCTGGACATAGGCCTCCCTCAAGTGTTGCCACATGGACCGGTCCTGTGCTTCTCGCATCCAGCAGAGTCTCGCGACCTTCACCAGGTCATCCGTCCATCTCATGGCCTACCATACTGACGCAGTATGGTAGTTCAGATACGCGGTCGCCACTCCAGAATTTTTCGACTGAATTGTGATTTATTATTCCATAATTAATATTTTCTAACTACGTTTTTCTAATAACTTTTTTTTTTAAATACCTGGCCGATGTCTATTTCTGGACTCAAACTCCTTCCAGTATCTTGCAATATATCAACTCTTCTGATATCATGGTTTCCAGTCAAAATATCCACTTCTAATTCCAATAAACCAACAGCATACACATCATAAGGTTTTCCATCAGTTTGACCAGAGAACATGTAAGAAGCTTGAAGATCCACTCCAGCATAAAAAGCACTGACTATCAGCTCCTCCCACGAAGGGTTATCCATCTCATCTCTGATGAGTTGGAGCCTACTGTTGATAATTTCACAAGCTTTCTTAGTAGCAAACACAACACATTCACTACCAACACTTCCACCGGTGACAAAGGCATTTGGAGAGGTTAAGCTGGTGCTAGGTTTAACACTGACTTTTTCTAAAGGTATACCAAAAATGTAGGCGCAAACTTGTGCTGTTTTTGTATTAATCCCTTGTCCCATTTCTATTCCTCCATGGGTTACCACTACTGATCCGTCACCATGGTAGATTGATACTATGGCATTGAAATTCCCTCCATATGATATGTCAAAAACCAAAGGTATCAATTTTAGGGCACGTTTCCTCCATCGATTGCTTTTATTAAACTCTTTGACTTGTATCGTCCTATCGTCGAAATTAGCATCTTCTCTTAGTTGATCTATCATTTCTGGGATTGGATTATTCCCTTTCTTCATGTTTAGAAGTCTCACTTGAATAGGATCTTGCTGCAGACAGAACGCAATTTTCTCCATCATGTATTCTATCATGGCGATGGCTTCGGTTGAACCTGTAAATTAGCCTATACTAAATATATTTGTCATTAGTATAAGTTATTTCTTGGTAATAGATATTACTTTTATAATAGCAAAATGTTGTCGTGGTGGGACCAAAAATTGTTTTTGAATTTAATGTTTTCAATTTCAAATGTCATATTCAGATCAATGAAATATTATATCTTATTAATGCACGTGTATGAAGGGTAAGACCTTATATAAGGTCCTACCCTTCATACTCGAAATATTTTAAGAGGTACATCTGTAGGTGGTAAAGATGCTATACAAACGAAAAAAAAAAAATTCTGTGTATATATTTTTTTTAAATAAATAAATAAAAAAAAAAAAAAAAATACTTAGATCAAGTTTTTTTTCATTATTTTGTATAGCATCTTTACCACCTATAGATGTGCCTCCTAAAATATTTCGAGTATGAAGGGTAGGACCCTATATATGTAGGACAGGAGATGCTCTAAGCATCATTTCGAACCTCATTTCAGCGACCATACCAAATCAGAACTAGATAATATTATGTTTTTGAAAATAATAAATCACTGTTTCATTATCTCGACATCATATCAGTTTTCAAGTAATGTTTAGAGAATAGCACTGCTCGAAAAAAATACTAACCATAGTGGTGCATATGAGTAATATTTTATTGAACTCTTTTGTACTTACATGGCGCTCTACAAGAAACATTGGAAGCTTTGTCTGTCAACACGCTGCTAGCAGAAATGTACCATCGCTTGGAGTCATAGCAGTTGGGGAAGTGCTTGACCGTGAAGAGCGTGATGACTTCATTATAAGAACAGCCTCCATCTTGATAGAAAGTGTTCTTCAGGTACTGTATTTCACCTACTGCATTTACTCCGATCTGCATTAATTAATTAATTCATTAATTGACCATTAGATTAAGGCTGCGGCCGCACCGGTACGTGCGACGCGGCACGATGCGACGGCGATTTCGTGAAAACAATTTCATATAAACATATTTATGTCGGTGGCCGCACTGCAGAAACGACAAGCGAAATTTATTTCTTCAGGAAATCGCCGTCGCGTCGCGTTGCGCGTACCGGTGCGGCCGCGGCCTAATAGTTTTATGCACTATGGCATACTGTGTGCTTACATCTTACTTTGTTCACATAATTATATGGCAGCCTCAACGCGAATCACTCATTTGTGTTACAGATGAATACTTAAAATTAATTAGTACATTTTTACCTCAAAGTTGCACTTGGTAGGAATTCGTTTACCAATCGACCGCATATTTGTCTTCAAAGGCAGAATCATTCTGCAGGTTTTGTTCATAAGATGAGTGACCAGTGCTGCAGAGCATGCAATTTGAGTAGCCCGGGTGATTTTTCCACCGTAGGCACCTCCCACTCGACGAACGATTATGTTGACACTGAAATTGGAAATAACAACAGCTAAGAAAGGTCAGCGAGCAAAATTAATTGAAGTAAATAAATATCCTTAATGATCATGGTTGATCTCCTAAGTTAATTGAGTAACTTTAATGAAATCTATTTCTAAAATAAAATAATAAAAATAATTGAGCGTTGAATTTAGTTTAACACAATTAGGCTGCGTTTCTACCAGAGATGTGCGAGGATGCGTAGCGAGGGATGTGTTTGTAAAGAACCAATAGAATCGCTTCATTTACCTCGCCTCGGTCAGCACAGCTCTGGTGGAAACGGCTCAGCGGAGTTAGATTTTTGCGCATACAAAACAATAGAGGGATGTGTGCGAGGGATGTGTACGAGGGATGTGTGCGAGGGATGTGTTGCGAGGGATGTGTACGAGGGATGTGTGCAAGGGATGTGTGCGAAGGATGTGTTGCGAGGAATTTCCCACTACACCGCACCACCGTCGACACATTTCACAGCTTCTCAACGCATCCTCGCACCACACATTAATGCGCATTTTCACAGCTCCGCTACACATCCTCGTCGGCATATTTTCATCGCACAGCTTTGGTGGAAACCCCCACCCACACATTTTCACAGCACAGCTAGACATCCTCACACGACACATTTCCATCGCACATCTCTGGTGGAATCGCAGCCTTACAGTCCGCGAAGCATAATAGTAGCTAAACAATTGCTGTGAACATTTATGCGGATCACTGCACAGGAGAAGTGTTAAGATTATACGCAGAATTTTGTGTCAATTGATCTCGTGCGTTTTAAAACTTACCTATTAACAGGTACTTTTAAAGCTTGGGCGATGGCAACATTAGTTAAATCAAGCCACTGAGTAGACGAGAACACTTCCATTCCATCTTCAGTAGGTCTCGCAACACAGGTTTGTGTTTCCATATAATAATGATACTGTTCTCCCATTTCAATTTCTCCACTAACAACAGTTTTAACATCATGACCAACATCCGTAGGTTGTATTGTCAGGTCAGGTCTCACTCTTTTATTTTTTTCTGGAGATTTTAAAACCTGATCGATAGTTAACAAAGGTCGATTTTCGTTTGTTGAAGTGTATCGTATTTTGACAAGCCGAGCAGCTTTATTGGCTGTTTGTTCTCTGTCAGCTACTATTATTGCTGCCGGTTGTCCGTAGTACTTGACTTGTTTGGTACATAGTATTTCTTCTTTGTGTTGTAAGAACGAGAAATTGGGAATGAATTGATTGTTCCCTGGGATATCACTTGCCGTGTAGAAAGCGTAAACTCCAGATAATTTCTGAAATCGTACAGCACAGAAGTTGAGAATGTCAAAATCAACATGAGTCAGATTTTTACATTAACTGATTCATACACATTTTGTATAAGTTTTTTAAACTCTTACACCCTTACCACAAAAAAAATAAACACGCGTTAAACGCGAATGCTACCAAAAATAATACACACTTGTTTCAGACAAGTTAGTGCTAAAACAAGTGCATATTATTTTTAGTAGTATTCGTCTTGAACGCGTGTTTATCTTTTTTGTGGTACGGCCCATTGACTTGTCTAAGTTTCTATGTCTAAAATGAAACTGTTAAATGTTTTTATGTCATTTTTACTTACAAACGCTTCACAAGTATCAAAATCGTTAATCACACTTCCCGGAATTGCATCAGCTGTTACATAGGCAGCAAACACTTCATTAGTTTGCCCGGGCAAATCATTGGCAAACGTAGCTTCACCACTGCACTGCACCAACGCTTCTAATTTCGGTATAGGCTGATTTAATGGCCATATATTTTTGTCAGTTTCAAAGGACTGCATGCCTGTGGATTTCTGACGTTTTATAGCTTCGCCGCCAGATTTGAAGTGTGGATTCATTCTGTTGCTTGGGCAGAGGCTAAGAATTGCCTAAAAATACTCATATTATTCATTAATACAAGATTGATAAAAGTAAAACTCATTGATTGTGTGAGGACTTATATTAACAATACCCATTTCTGCAATCATAATAATTTGTAATCTTTGATGTACAGGTTAACATAATTATCTTTTCTTCTCAATGTTTATTTTAGTAGTATCTGAAAGACATTAAAACATACCTTGTAATACAAAGAAACAGCTAGCATTTTTCTGTAAGCTGCTGAAGGCTCAGGCGGTGATTCCACAGGATTAACTTCATCATAAAGAGTTTTTACAGCTAATTGTAACGTTTCATCAGTAAACGGATCTTTACCAAGTAACACTTGTTCAGTTTTCGATGCATGTATAAATGTTTCTGAAATACCTCCGTAAACAATCGATACTTTTTCTAGCAACTCCGTATTTTGTCTGAATTCGAATAGAAATCCCGCGTTGACAATCGCGTGTGAGTTTTGTGATCGAGACATTATCTGAAAACGTAAAAGGCCTTTGTTACATAAACACAACATCACGCTCGTATTCTCCGAAGAGGTAGGCAGCGGTGCTTCTTAGACTTCAGTCTTCTACTTATCCTATTGGAAAACCGAATAGATGAACCGAATACACTTTACATGACTCGGGAATCGAACCCACGCTCAGCAGGGCTTGCACTAGATCAACGAGGCAACTAAATAATTTATCTTTTAATTATTTTAAGGATAGAAAGAAGTATTACCATACCTTATAAGTTTTCACAGAACATAACTTCGATAACGGTGGCAGCATTATATTTTTTATTATTTTACCTAGCATAGGCGTTTTGAGAAACTCTGGCAACTTCAGCTTGACTTCTGTGTTTACGCTTTCAGCTGTAAAAAATATAAGTGGTAACAAGCTAACCCCCAGTCTCTGAAAGGTTTTATATATAATTATATATAATATATATAATTTAACTTGTTTTCGAATCTTATATCAAGTGATATTGGCCAACGTCATTTCGGTAAACTAGATAACAACGCTAATACGAGATTTGATAGTTGACTTACTAATCAGTTACTTAATTAAGCTTTCAGATACTGGTTTATTTATTGAATTTTAGATTAGGATAACATTCAAAAGCGCACGTTAAATTGAAAATTCTAATAAATGTACAAACTCGAAGTTGTTACCGACTGGAAAGCATTTTTTTAAGATTACAGTAAAGCCAATACGGATAGAAAATCGTCTGTGTATAGAATCATACAAACACAAAAAAATATTTCAAATTGCTCATTTATGTAATTCGCTTTTTCTATCAAACGATTTTTTATGTCTTTGATGAAAAACTGCAATGTTAACTTACCAATGGTTACCATTGCTCCAACAGTCTCGAAAATTAAGAATAAATCTGATTGGAATTCATTGTTACAGTATTTCAAGAACAGATTTCCGCCAATTGTTCCGATCTAAAACATTGAAATCAATTGATATCAAATCGTGCAGTGATAGCCTAGTGGATTAACCATGTGCCTCCCACGGCGAATGATTCGAGTTCGATCCCGAGGCACGCACCGCTGACTTTTCGAAGTCGTGTGCGTATTAGAAATTAATAATATCACTTGCTTTAACGGTAAAGGAAAACATCGTGAGGAAACCGGCATGTCCTTGAACCAAAAAATTCGAAGACATGTGACGTCCACCAACCCGCACTGGGCCCGCGTGGTGGACTACGGCCCACTCCCTCTCACAGAGAGGAGGCCTGTGTCCCAGCAGTGGGAACATTATAGGCCGATTATGCTATGCTTATGCTATGATATCAAATCAGTGAAAACCATAGGTATTGTTAAATAAACATCCAAACAATAGGATAGGCAATAGTCTATTCAAATTGGATTTCACACTGAGATAGGAGGGCAGTACCTATTGTTTATTCAGTATTAGTATCTGGTTTCTGAATTTAGCTAGCTGTGAAGGCGAATCTCAATCATGTATGGTTTGCTATTTTCGCATTCAAATTTCAAACCAAAATTATTTGATAGTTTAGAAGTTATATATTAAACTAGCTTTTGTCCGTAATTCTGTCCACGTGGACCTTATTCTGTGGGAATTTCTGTTGACATCATAAAGGTTCTAAGGTCCAAGGGTTTGGGCTGGCCGTTGATGCGTGAGTCAGGACTTTTCTTTTTATATGTATTGATTGCTAATCCTTGAGATTTGTAGGCTACTTGTTAGAAATATTTTGATTTTAGATGTAAGTGTGTTTATTTTAGATGTAAGTGTTAAGTGCATTACTCAGCTTTTGAGCGATTTTAATTATTACTTGAAAAAATACTTACATTCCTCACAGGAATATGAGCAACCAAATCCATGTGATCATACAATTCTTTTAAATACAAAAACTCCTCTTTCTGTTCCGATAGATTCAGGAAAAGCTCCATCATCTCTGACATTGTCATGCCAGCGCCTAGTATAAGGTTCACATCAATCGTGTGCCCTTTTATTTCAGTCACGTTGAATATATCAATCATGTTTGTAGGATATTCTTTGACGGGGTATACACCTGAAAAGACGGATGTATTTATATCAAACATGTTAATTTTCAAGCTAGTTTTCAACACTGTTACAGTGCCCACTGTTTCTCTGTAAAATTATTGTCTGCAATATTTTTTTACTTCATTAAATATTATATTTAGTCTGACGGGTTACCTTACAAAATAAACACGGGATAAATAGTTATGCAATGAATTACATCGGTATAACCATACATTTCTTGATGTTTATGCTTGTCATAACTTTATTCCGTGTTTATTTATAAGGGGGTACGAGACAATAAATTATTACCTTGGCCTGTATTCCCAGCGATTAACTTATAGTCGCCACGACTCAAAGCTTTGAAAGCGTCATCTAAATTGTAAACTTTGTACCATTTTTGTGTCTTCGTTTCTATCGTTATCATTTTTTCAATATTGATATGAATAAAGCCATTTTCATCTTCATCTTTATCCTTTTCGATATGTTTTGCTTCTCCAATGGTTTTTCCATCATTATTTTTAAAACATCTATCTCGGTGGGAACATTTCTGAGCGCATTCTAGTCCACAGGGTTTTATTATGTCCAAGTCTTCAAGATCACATAGTTTGTCTAGAAGCTTTTGATCAGCGTCCTTCGCGAAGGTTTTGAAAGCATCAGCGATGGGTCTGTATCCGGTACACCTGCACATGTTACTACCAAAAGAATTTTCAATCTCTTCCGAAGTAAGTTCTTCTTTTCTTGATTCGAATAAACTGCAAAGAGAATACTGATCAGGTCCAGCTTTGTAATTTTTATTTACTTATAATTTGACTTCCCAAGAGTTCTTACCTGTACATATTCATCACCCATCCAGGAGTGCAGAATCCACATTGGGTGCCATTAAACTTGGCCAGTCTGCTCTGTATGTCGTGGTAGCCTTTGATTCTGTTCCCGATACCTTCTACTGTGGTCACTTCCCAACCGTGGCAAGATAATACTGACACTAGGCACTAAAGAAGAAAAAAAGATGAATAGGAATGGATTTAAAATATGATTTTAATGAAAGAATTTAATAGAAAATTAAAGCCTGTGTCACTCAATATATTTTTCGATGTTCCATAAGTGCTTACCTACCGTGTTACATACTAACATGCAAATTTTGACACTTCAAAAGTGAACAATTATATCGCTATTATGAGCATTCTTTTAAAAACGACGATTTATACCCGGTTTAGTATAATCCCAGGAAAACCTACATCTCAGACGTCAATCGCAGCAAATGACTGCGGTTGCCAACCACTTTGAGCCGTGTAATTTATACGGAAAATATCTCCGCGTTTAAAATAACTGAACTTATAGCGAACTGCGTCCATCTGCATATTTTGCAGAATTTTGTACTTTTTTTTCTACAGTTTTGGCAAACAGGTGATGCTAATAGTCTGTATACCTACTATATACTTACTCTATTCAATGAAAAGGAGGTTACTCAGAAGTAATGACTGGTTAAGACTGACCAGCTAAGAGATATACATCCCGCGCAGCTAAAGAATGAGATTACAAATAGCGTTGCCTTTATTCAACTTTTGCTTGCACCCTGTTGCTGTTTATACTCACACCCGTCGGAGTGCCAGCGAGAGGCGACTAGAGGCGACGCCATTTTCAATCCAATTTTTTATCCGCACGGACCTTAGACTATTTATTTGAATGGTCGAATCTAAAGTACGGGCAGTAGTAACTTTGACAATGCACACGTGCTTGGAAAATCCCAGGCATCCATCTCTTTCAAAATTAACCACAGCAATGCAATTATATGTGGCAAAGATAAATAAAAAAATAAAAATTACTTTTGTCAACTTACAGAGTTAACAGCAAAGGTCTTGGCCTCATTGTTGGGTTGTATAGCTGCGCGTACGGCGACGATGCACGCGCCGCATCCACCCTCGTGGCACATCGCCTTAGTTCCGCGCAGTTCCGCCACAGTCCGGATGTACTCGTTCAGAGACACGTCTGGACCGAATTTACCGTCCACTGGAAATTACATAAATAATGTAATCTTTTATCTGAACTACTGTGTAGCTCATAGGATAATACGATAGACAAAGCAGAATGTATTAGCATAAATCAGGCCTGAAGTTATTGTTATGTTATTTTTATAGTTAGGCACATGGAATAATAAAAATTATTCCTTGGTTAGGCAGAAGTATAAGTATACTACCTACACTTCTGCGTAACCCTTCGAGGATGAGGGGAAATGAAATAGTAACAAAATTATAATAATTCTGTTTTACTTATATCATACCTATTCGTATTTTGTCGAAATTATCGAAAAACTGGACAAATATGGGATATTTAACATACGGGACGCGATAGTCAAATATTGTGACAGTTCTTTACAGAACTGTACCCCGATCATGAGTTTTTTTGACGTGTAGTATCGTTAACGTAAGCATATTTTGAATTGAAAATACACCTTTGTTACACATAATTTATATAAATTAAATACTTAATTAATTTCTCTGTATTTTTTAAAATGTGAAAATTGTATAAAATTTTATCAAAATGTTCCAGGACTGCTGTATTTTCAATTCAAAGTATGCTTACGTTAACGAAACTATACGTCAAAAAAACTCATGATTGGGGTACAGTACCCCTATCTTTATCTATATCTTTTTTTGACGTATAGTTTCGTTAACGTAAGCATACTTTGAATTGAAAATACACGTTTGTTAAAAATACAAAGAAATTAATTAAGTATTTAATTTATATAATTATTGCGTAACAAACGTGTATTTTCAATTCAAAATATGCTTACGTTAACGATACTACACGTCAAAAAACTCATGATCGGGGTACTATTACAATATTTGACTATCGCGTCCCGTATGCGTTTTTTCGTAATAAATATTGATTATCCCATATAATTATATGATCATCATACATATATTTGATTGTGTAATATCATCCATTGACCAACAAGGCAAAAAAAAGTTAATAAAAAAAGTAATATTTACCTTCATACTGTTTCCCATTGATGAGGAACTGTACACTTGTCATTTTTCTATAAGGCACCACCTAATGAACTTAGAAATTAACTTTAAAAATTATTAACTTAATAATTAATTAACTTAAAAATTAGGTGCACCGTCTTAATGAACAACATAAATTAAATGATTAGCCTTTGAACGAAACATGTCTACTAGCTGTCAAGCAAGGCCGGATAGTGGCATTGAATCCGTCGACATTATAATATTATCAGTTGCAATTTTATCATCAAATTATTTTTAATTAAGTTTTTTTACTTAATTTTATTCGTTTTTAATTACTTATAAAATGAGGTTCCCATACTGTTTAAGTATGTGATTTTGTTGAACGCGGGAAACACTTTTTTATGGATCTTAAAAAATTCTAAACGCATGTACAGTCAGCGACAAATATTAGTTAACACTTCAGTTTATAAATCACTACAGCTGGTTGCCCTCAACTTCGTCTGCGTGAAAATTGATGAAAAGTAGCTTATGTGCTTTTCCAGGTCTCAGGCTACCTCTTTGTCAAGTTCCATCCAAATCTATCCAGCCGTTTCTGCGTGAAAGAGTTAAAACACACACACGATTTTCGCATTTATAATATTAATAATGTGACAACATCTGAACAGATATAACATGAAAATAATAATTGAACGCCGATAAACAGTTGCATTAAACATTTTCGTGTCAATTTAGATGCTACGTAAGTAAAATTGCTAGCCAATTTATTTCGTTGTCCGTACATAGATGGCTTTTGTTTTAACGGTTGAACAATCTTCATTGCGTCGAGCTAGTTATCGTGAACAGGGTTTTCTGAACCATGCGCCGCAATGCATATTGTATTACTGCCAAAATAAAAGTAATTGCGATTGCGTGTACCTTTAGATCATAGAAACAAGAAGATATGCCATCATAGCAAATTAGTACGGGAACAGCTGTTCCCTCTTTTAGTACATTTTTCTACACCATTAGAAGCGCTCCTTGTGAATAAAAAGATCACACACATAAAAAATTCCGCACACCCTCAATCTAACATTGTTAATCTTCACTCAACACTACCACTAAACTAAAACACTGTATTTATATCATCGATGTTCGGTTCGTCGCCAGCGTGTACTTTTGTACTACGCTCAAAATGACCAAACTAAAGTATCAAGCTCAATTATAGCGCCTTGGCACATCTCCCTTGTTTCCATGATCTGAGGCGTATACCTATTATACAATTAGTTGCAGTTTTTCAGTGCAATGATAGCCTAGTGGATTAACCATGTGCCTCCCACGGCGAATGGTTCGAGTTCGATCCCGAGGCACGCACCGCTGACTTTTCAAAGTCATGTGCGTATTACAAATTAATTATCACTTGCTTTAACGGTGAAGGAAAACATCGTGAGGAAACCGGCATGTCCTAGAACGAAAAATTCGTAGACATGTGACGTCCACCAACCCGCACTGGGCCCGCGTGGTGGACTACGGCCCACTCCCTCTCAGAGAGGAGGCCTGTGTCCCAGCAGTGGGAACATTATAGGCCGATTATGCTATGCTTATGCTATGCAGTTTTTCTCTTACTGTCCTCCCTTACCACATAATGCCACTTTAGGATGACTCCGCAAATACAGTTAATTATAAAGCGGGTCTTGTATAACGCAATAAACTGTAATTAGCTCGCATAGCGCTGAGTTCCTAAAATTATTACGCGTAACTCTTCTGACGTGGCGTACCTAAACCCACTGACTTGCCTCCCCGGGATGGGGCTAGGTAGCCCCATTCCGGGGAGGCAAGTCAGTGCCCCAGGGCCCCAATTCTGCTATTTGAATAGTGTACGAATGGTGTCATAATGACACCATTACTATCAAAATCTAAGCGGTCATTGGCTAGCAAGACTAACTCTTTCGTCATTGGTCAAAACGATGCCATTGAGACACTATTCTGACACGATTATAACAATTGCATTAGCAGACTTGGGGCCCAGATGACAGGAATTTTCCTGACATTTCACGAATTTTGAATCATTCTGATTACAGTGAATGATTTAGTTGACCGACAAGATAACAACATTAAACAGCCGACAAGACTTTTCTGAAGGCCAAAGTCATGATTTATGGGACTGTTAACTTGTCGGTGAACTTGGCCCTAAGTATATTAATTTATTGATTAAATCAATCATGCTTAATACGCTAGATTTTAAAATTAGGTGCGCGGCGCATACCTATTTTAAAATCCAAAATTAAGAAAAAATGACAGGTTTACTGAAAAGTCAGGGACATTGTCAGGAAATTTCATTATTTGATGTAGTAACCCCACCCCGGCAAGGCACGCCGATATGTTTGTTGTCTGCTCATTAAGTCAGCTTACATGGGTAAGTTACAAAGTATTTGAAGAATAATATTTATAGCAACACTGTGAAAGAATCATAATATTTTGTTACAGATACTGACACACCAAACTGATACTGATGCTACCGTTTTATCTTTTAGTATTGTGCTATAGATACTAGCGATTTTTATTTTCTCCAAAAGTCACTTCCACAAAATTTCCAGTATTAGTTTACCCGCGTTCCTGTCCGTATACGGCACTGAAAAGTTAACCAGGAAAATTTTAGCTCCGTCACTGGTCGACTCCGAGGTGCCGTATCTGACCGATGCTGTGAACGCTTGGAAAGTGGCTTGCCCCAATACAGTTTGGCCCGTCAACCCATCTTCCCAAAGACAGTGGGATGAGCCGCTCTGCAGGTTGGTACGGAATAATCTGATTAACACGTCCATCAATACTGCTGAGCGTGCCCGTCTGCTGACTGTGGGCGAGTGGGAGTCGGGCTTTGGCTTCAGGCACTTCCGTCACCCAACATAGGTACTATGTTGGGTGATAGGTACTACTTTTCGGCTCGCAACATGTCTGCGTCTAGGCGTTCCCTGCGTGGCTCCGCATCGCTGTCAATGCGGTGAAGCGGTTGACCGCCTCGGATACCATGGCCTGTCTTCAAGAGCGCAGGCCGCATAGCACGGCACGCCAGCATCAACGATATCATTCGTCGTGCTGTTGTCATCGCCGGGGTGCCAGCTATATTAGAGCCCAGTGGCTTGGCACGTGACGATGGCAAGAGACCAGATGGAATGTCGTCGATGCCATGGAAGTTGGTGTGGCTCTTTGAAACCGTTGTCAGGCTATAGTTTTACGACACTAGTTTTGTAATGTAATCCCCACTTTAGATCGTACGGTCTGTATTACTAATCCTAAATAAAATGACAACGGTCTGAAAGTGTCACAATAATCTATTTCCAATTGAGAAAGGATTGAAAACGGTAGACACGTCATTATACAAGGGGATAAATAGTGTCTACCGGCTTTCATACCTTTCACAAACTTTCTAAACGGTATTATGTTCGTAGCTAAAGCCTTTTAAAAACTATTACCTACTGTCTCGTGTATTCAAAAGAATGTAGCATTGAGAGGTTTAACGTAACTGCCGTAATAAGAGAAATTTGCTAAAGCCGCATAGTGAACCGGCCAGACCTGGTCCTGGATCTAACATTAATAAAAAAAAAAGTATTTGTTTAAAATTTTAGACAATATTATTCTGTTTGTTTTTCTTATATTAAAATTCATAATCATTTGCTCAAAAAATATGTGTAAGTACCTACCTATATTATTTACTTAGCTAGCTGTAAATGCACTTAAGAATGAATTCACTAAGAAATAAAATGTACTTACCTAATTTTAACTAATGATTACACGCTAGTTACAACACGTCACTATTCTTAAGCTGATGATAATGCACTGTTACTCGTATGCAATGAGCCATGAAAATACAAATAAAATTTTGTTTGGAAATTTTACCAAAAGAGTTTCGTTTCATATTACGGAACCTTTGTATTATAATTATGAGGCACGTTTTTTGTTTTATGATTATATTTTTATATAAAAAAGAGGTTGAGTAGAGCGTATTTTTTACAGGTAAGTAATTATTTTTTTATTGCATTTATTATTTTTATTATAAGTACTAAAATTATGAGTGAATAGGCGAACTAACAATTTATACTCGTTCATAAATACTTGTATAAATACTTGTAATAATTAGTCGGGTTGTACTTCATTGGATCATTCACACCATACTTAACCTCACGGTCACAAATACGAAGATTTCTCTTTAACCCAATTACGTACAAAAACAAATAAAAAATGAATTTAAATACTCTTGAAATACATACACAATTTGAAGCCCAGCGTTCTATGGGCGTCTGCCGTGTCCTTTTTGTAAGATTTCTGACAGTTTTTTTTAAATATCCTCGATAAAATTACTTTACTCCAAGGTTATGTAATTATATTTATTATACGTAATGCTGTAAATAAACCTCTATGAATTAATAAAAGTAGTTAATCAGGACATAGGTATTTACCTGATCAAATTGAAAAAGGAAGAACTAACAATTAATAAAACTAATAAAATACAAACCGCTACGGTAGATATTATTGCAGTCGCAAAAACTAAACTCTTATCTGCTGTTGTTTATACAGGTTAGACAGTGGAAATATTTTAAGGGGTCATTGTACTCATCATTATGAACAACTTTTACTATGGGACCAACCCTTAAATCGCGAAAAAAAAATCAGCTGTTCCATACATTTTGTTGAGTTATGTGAACATAAATGTTCCTCGAACGTTCGCAAACAAATTGGTATCTCCCGCGGTGATATCACGCGGCGTCTTGTGTGTACAGAATAGTCAAGCAGATTTTCTACATTGTAAAAGTTGTTTTATTTTCATATCTTACGTATCATCAATTAAAGTTATTCATTAAAACTAACATTACCTATCTTAAAATTGATGCTCTAATAGCCATTTAATCGTTTGTAATGTTACAAACATTACCTATCTTAAAATTGATGCTCTAATAGCCATTTAATCGTTTCAAATCAAGCAGACAGTAATGAAGAATGATGGCATATACTGTACATTATTTGGACTATCACTCATGATTAGTTACAAGAGAGTAGGTATATTCTGTAACTTCAGTCACTTACACTATCCTGGGGCTAATATTGTATAATTAGGTACGTACCTAATTATACAATATTAGTCCCAGAATAATTTCAAAGAACCATTTCAATAGCAAAGATTACTAATCTTTGCTTTCTTTTTATCAATTGAAACATTTCAAAAGCAAAGATTACGAATCTTATATTCAAAAGAATAAGTTTTTAGACTTCAGGAACGTGGCGTAGCTAAATAAAATGATATTATTAGCAAGCGCCCAATATATATATATATATATATATTTAGGGTTCCGTACCAAAATGCTAAAAAGGAACCCTTATGGTGCGACTTTGTCTGTCTGTCTGTCACACCTGCTTATTTCAGCAACTACTAATGCTATCAAACATATCAAACAAATCCATCATTGTATGCGGTGATTTTAATATTAATTTATTAGAAAATTCTGGGTCTTGCATTAAAATTATAAGTTTATTCCAGTCATACAATCTTGGTAACCTATTTCTGGAGCCCACTAGAATAACTACCTCTACTGCCACTTGCTTAGATAATATTTATACCGATGTTATACCTTACCAAAAAAAAATTATTAATTTACTGGACTCAGATCATTGTGGACAGATGATCACTATTCAAAATCAAAACAAAGATGTAGTTAAAAAGGATATCACTGTTAACCCTAAAACTGCAGGCCGCCTGAAAACATTCCGTACTAAACTCATTAATAAATTACCTTATTTATCAAGTAATGATGATCCTAATAAATTATATGATGATCTTTTTAACATGTACTGTACACAATTTAATTCTACTTTTATTCCAAAGACAATTAAAGTTAACAACACTGCATCCTTCAGTGAATGGGCTACCATTGGTATACATAAAAGTAGAAAACGGCTTTATGAACTGTACAATGAAAGGATATATGTAAACACACCCGAATTCAATTTATATGTCAAAAATTATTCAAAATTATTTAAAAAAGTTTGTTGCATGGCCAAATCGCATTACTTAAGTTCAAAGATAAAATCTAGTAATAATATAATTAAAACGACTTGGAATATTATTAACAGTGAAACGGGTAGGTCTAGTAATCGAGATAGTGAATATAGCCTTAATATTGATGACAATGTAATTAAATCGGATTTACAAGTAGCCACAGCTTTCGAAAATTTCTTTTCAAAGGTTCCAGTTGTAACTACTAAATCTTTGAACTCATCACCTGCTGTTGCAGAGACTTTGCTTAAAGAAAATGTTAAAAATTGCGATTCGGAGTTTCATTTTCAACATGTTAGCTGTAGAGACATAATCAAAACTTTTCACACTTTAAATGTAAAAAAAACAGCAGATCTGTGGGGTAATTCGGTGGACGTTGCTAAGTGTATTATTGACATTGTAGCACCTTTTTTTTTTTTTTTTTTTTTTTTTTTTTTTTTTTTTTTTTTTTTTTTCGAGGTGGAAATCCTCATGGATGTCCCCCGCCCTGGGGAGGGCGGAGGGGTCTGTCAGACTCTTACTGACTAAAACCACCCCGGTGTTCCTCCAATTACCTTACGCCGGGGGCGCGGGAGTCGCTTGCGCATTCGTCCGCACCCCCGGCAGGTATTGGCCCGCCAAATGAAAGGCGGGCCCCGTCACCCTATGCGGCCGTCATGCACGGCCGCAATTCCTCTAGAGAGGCGCGCGCGGAACACGTCGCGCCACCGTCTCGGGCCTGTTTCCGTTCGGGCGACGGACGCCCCAAGTCCGCCGCCCGCAGGCCGCACCCTATGGTGGCCGGAGATCGTTGGCCGCCCTACGGCGCCCGGTGCGTCTGCTGCGGATGGGGAGAGAGGACACCGCCTCCCTCTCCCTTTCCGCCGCCTCCTTGGCGTCCATCACCTCCTCGCAGAAGGAGGCGACGGCGTTCCAAGCGCTCTCGCCGCCGACCATGGCCTCAACCACGGCCGGGAGCGAGAGGCCACCCGCAGCTCCGACCGCCGCGACGAGGTCACGGCGCTGCACTGCCCAAGCTGGGCACTCCTCCAGTGTGTGCTGCGCCGTGTCGTCGGGGCAGTCACCGCAATGGTGGCAACCGGGCGTCGGCTCCCGGCCTATACGGCACAGGTACTTTCCGAAGCACCCGTGTCCAGAAAGCACCTGTGTAAGCCGGAAGCTAAGGGCGCCATGCCGTCTCCCGAGCCACTCCCTCATCACGGGCCTTACCGCCGCTATTGCGGCGTGCCCGGCGCTGGGTCGCGCAAGTCGCTGCTCCCATTCCGCCACAAGGATCTGGCGGAGCTCAGCCCTTTGTGCCTCAACCTGTCGAGGCACCAGGTGTTCGCCCCGCTCCGCTACATCCCCGCGCCACCGATATAGTGACGCGAGGAGTTCCGCCTCGAGATCCCGACATTGTAGCACCTACTCTAGCCTCTATTTTTAATAGTTGTATTGATTGTGGTAAGTTTCCTGATCTAATGAAAAGTAGTAAAATAATACCTCTATTTAAATCGGGTAGCACATCAGACCCTACAAATTATAGACCAATTTCAGTGCTGCCTACATTTAGTAAAATTTTCGAAAAACTTATTTTAGAGCAGATGCAAAAATTCTTTAATAAAAATAAATTATTACATAACAAACAGTTTGGCTTTACGAGGGGTCGTTCAACAACTGACGCCGGTGTTGAACTTTTAGGACATATTTTTGATTCGTGGGAGAATTCACACGATGCTTTGGGTATTTTTTGTGACTTGTCTAAGGCATTCGATTGTGTTCTTCATGAAACACTAATCAGGAAACTGTACCACTATGGCATAAGGAACTCATCTTTGGATCTTCTTACTTCATACTTAAGTGATAGGATTCAGAAGGTGGATGTTAATGGTAAAAGATCACCCGGGTCTGTAGTAACAATGGGAGTACCACAGGGCTCAATTCTTGGCCCTTTCTTGTTTCTTATTTATATAAATGACTTACCCTTCCTTATAAGGGACAATCATGAGATAGTACTGTTTGCAGATGACTCTTCACTTTTGTTTAAACTTAAACGTCAGCAGCTGGTTACTGACGATGTAAATAGCGCTATCTCAAAAATAGTGCACTGGTTTAATGTTAATAACTTACTTTTGAATGAAAAGAAAACTAAATGTATTAAGTTTACGACACCTAACGTTAGACAGGTGAAAACTAGTGTACTAGTGAAGGGTGAGGAGCTGAATCTTGTGGATACCACAGTGTTCTTAGGTATAACATTGGATGCTAAGCTTCAGTGGGGACCACACATAGATAAGTTGTCGAAAAAGCTTAGCTCTGCAGCATACGCTGTTAGAAAAATTCGCGATTTAACTGATCTTGAGACTGCCCGTTTAGTATACTTCAGTTATTTTCATAGTGTCATGTCGTACGGTATTCTGTTGTGGGGACATGCCGCCGACATACAGACTGTTTTTGTTTTGCAGAAAAGAGCTATTCGATCAATTTATAAGTTAAGTCCCAGACATTCACTCAGAGAGAAATTTAAAGATATTAATATAATGACTGTTCCATCTCAGTACATTTATGAAAATCTATTGTATGCACATAAAAATATTAATCTCTTCACTAAATATAGTGATATTCATAATATTAATACTAGAAACAAACATAGACTTGTTGTTCCTGCCACGAGGCTCCAGAAAATAAGTGGCACATTTAAATGCCAAAGTATACGCTTTTACAATAAAATCCCTAGCCATATTCAAAAATTAAGCCTTAATAAATTCAAATCATTAATAAAGCGAAAACTTTGTCATAAAGCCTTTTATAGTGTTAAAGATTATATGGAGGACAAAAAGGCTTGGGATTGAGCTGTTCCAATACATACATGGGCCAATACTACTATTGACATAACCACTAAATTATTGCTCTTTTATTTGATTTTATAATTTTTTCTATATACACTTTGACATTGAATGTTTCCTTTTGAAACAATTTATATACAAAATGACATTGAATGTGATAATAATGATAATATATTGATTATAATTATTGTAAATGTGAGTACTATGTGGGTTATTATGTTACTGTTATAGATCTCAAGTTCAGTCTGACAGTTTGAGTACTTTAGGGGGCCTACCCAAATGTCCTCTCTGATGGTAATGTTCGTCGGGTCGTTGAGCTCCCTAAGTCTGGGTTGAGCTACCACGATACCCGGCACATGCGTGCACAGTCAGGTCAGGTCCACTCAAATCTGTATGGCTCTTTCCTCTAAAGGCCATTTCAGACTAACCTGCATGGTTCTTACACAATTTATCTTAATTGTCTGGACTTTAAAAGAGACATCAACCTTTGAGTTTGTTTCGGTGTTTCTTCTCAAAGGTAGTCATATAGGAAACACCGAACTCATCTAGCTTAAAAAATGTGTTGACGTGTAAAAGTGTTATTTTTAACCTATTTACAAAATAAATATCATTTATACCATTCCCCCTCTAAAAAGCTTATTTTATTCACTGAAAACAGTGAATAAAAAGCACTTTTACTCACTGTTTTGATGTTTGAAAATGGAACACACCAATGTATTCGACCACAGATTTAAAGAACCTATGCTAGATGCGGCACGTTATTAGATTGTATGAAAACCGAACGTGTCATCTTTTTTATACCTACGATAACTTCACCCCAGCCATTTAGTGATGTGCTCAGAGTAAACAGAATTGTTTCAATCACTAAGCGTCACTGAGCTAACAGACTTTTTTTAGTACGAACAGTCGAACATGCAGGGCACGCTTGGTCGTGGCTTGCCGTATCTAGTGTAAGTGTAATCTGTGTATTCGACCTATATCGATGTGTTCTAAATTCAATTTGATTGGTCGACATTTTCGACAAGGAGTTTAGCATTAGAATAAAAACTGTTTTGTGTTCTTTGCTGTCCTTAGTAAATTGGCGCTATTTTGAATACTGTAAGTTGTACGAACACAAAGTTTAGTGTTACTTTAATCTTTAATTTTGTGTTTGTTTAGTGTTGTTCTAATCGATTAAAAATGCATTCTAGTGATGAAGATGTGTTAACACCTGAGTTTGTGAAAGAGAGGGCGGCCGATATAGTGGAAAGGTGGAAAGCTTGCTACCCAAAAAATCACGGCTGGTTTACATCAAAGCCAATTTAACTTTACTTTTTCTTCATTATATGTATATTTTCACTTAAATCTTTCTTTTTCTCGTAGTCATGGTATAAAGTATAGTATGCAACTCTTGAATAAAACGGATTTATATCGAGGGCCATGAATCGCTCGCGTCGCTCAGGATTCTAACACTTGAATCACTCGCTACACTCGTGATTCAATCATCATGAATCACTCCCTACGGTCGTGATTCAATCGTTAGAATCCTTCACTAGCTCGTGATTCATCTATGGCCCTCGCTTTAAAACCGTCCTTTATTCACTAATTGCATAATATACTATTATCATTTATCATTTATCGACTTGAAATTTGAAACAGTTATAAAAAATGCTTGCCTATCTTACTTATTTTTATTTTCATTGCAAAAGGGGCCGGAGTGGGGGTCCGAAATTTTAAAGTGGGGTTACTAGGTCAAATGGCATATCATATGAAAGGGCTTGATCTGCACATTTCAAAATATATTTTCATTTTATTTTATGTCTCACAGTTTTCGACATATAATGAAAAATGTCCGAAAAAATACCCCTTATCTCCGAAGTTTGCAGAGCTAAAAATCTGAAATAATTAGAGCTGATAGGAATTGACCCAAATATTGCACCAAAAATAAAACGATGTTCCTAACTAGTACAGTTTTTTCAAAATCGTCAAAATTCCTTCACAAACAAACTTAGTTATGCGGTCCGTTTTTTTTCACTGTATACGTCCAAAAATGATACGGAACCATCGGTGCGCGAGTACGACTCGCACTTGTTTTATTAAAACGTTGCCCACACTAGGATTTCTCCTGTGTCGTGGGTGCGTTTACAAACACAAATTTCACATACACAAACAGCCAGACCTATGTGCAATGCGGGAATCGAACCCGCGACACGTCGCGCAGCAGCCAATCTAGCCACTGCGACAACCGTGCGGTCATATTATTTTAGCTTTTAGGCGTCAGTACACACTGCCCCGCGCCACGCGACGTCGCGTGCGCGTCTTTAGTGTGTACGATAACGCGTGTTTCATATACAACCAGTGGCGTGCCTAGGGGTCAACAGTAGGGCAAGCCCGATAGTAATGTAGGCCTACAAAAAAAAATATTATTAAAACACGTTTTCATCCAAATCTATTTAGCCGTTATGGCATAAATGAGTAAGAAGTGAAGTTAAGGTATCATTACACCTTTTTTTTCGGGGGGAAACCTTCAAAGGTCCGTGGAGTGTGGGATTCTTACCTCACTAAAACCACTTTGGAGGCTACCATTAGCACATCGCCTATACACCATTGGCATGATCAACGGCAACGATGCGACTTCTGAACATAATTATGTGAAGTACCTTTATTTTTATTTTATTTTATTTTTATTTCTTCAGGACAACAAACAATAACGTGACAATGCATAATATTACAAAAATCTTATAAAAAACTTAAGTAATCACGCAACCAACACCGTTATCCACAAAATAATGTACCTAGTGAACAAAATAATAAGTACAAGCAAATTTAGCAAACAATGTTTTTCAGGATATCAACAATGTGACTTAAACAAACAATGTATGACAAATTATGGGAAATTGGGAATACAGTACCCCTATCATGAGTTTTTTTGACGTAGGTACCTATAGTTTCGTTAACGTAAGCATATTTTGAATTTAAAATACACCAGTCCTGGAACTTTTTGATAAAATTTTATACAATTTGCACATTTTAAAAAATACAGAGAAATTAATTAAGTATTTGATTTATATAAATATTGTGTAACAAACGTGTATTTTCAATTCAAAATATGCTTACGTTAACGAAACTATACGTCAAAAAAACTCATGATAGGGGTACAGATGGCGAGAGAATTACAAGTAATTACATTTTTCAGAAATGAGTCTTTTAAATTGTGTGAGTGACAAGACGAATAAGTCAAAATCAGTAAAATTATCGTTGTAACTTTTCATTAATCGCCATAAAGGGGCTCGTTCTCCCGCATTTGTCCTGCATCGTTTCGGAGCAAATAGACTGTGAGCATAATATATGTATCACGAATGCGTTGGGAGCGACTTTAATGCCTACATTACCTCCATAAAGTTGTAAGTGATTTCATACAATTATGACATTGTTACATCATAAATGTATATTTTTTGTGAATTTGTAACATGTCAAAGCCATGTTATGCTTCTATTAAGTTATTAAATATATAAGTGATTCTCAAAAATCATATGAATATATTTAATAACTTAATAGAAGCATAACATGGCTTTGACATGTTACAAATTCACAAAAAATATACATTTATAATGTATAGATGGTGATATCGCATCGATGTCCGATAACTGCAAAGTAATTGGTATTGAGTTGGAAAGACTGCATAAGTTTTCCGATAGATATCGCCAAACGCTCCTAAGAAGCGTATTACAAAGGGGTCTCAATTTTCAAATGAGTCGGGCGAGACCCGGTAGCTCAGTTGGCAGAGCACTAAGCCACGGTACGGCAGAGGTCGCGGGTTCAAATCCCGCTCGAGTTTTGAGAATCACTTATATGAGCGTTATAACATTTTGAAAAGTACTAACCTACTTATTGCACATAGGAATCAAAACAAACAACTTTACTGTGCTTGTAACTTCTATTACAATTGGAGTTATACCTACCTATTACAGGCACGATTAAGTTATTTCACTGATAAGCCTTGAAATTATGTCTCTTTCATTTTCATTCTACATAATATGAGGAATCAAAAGCCTACAATTTTTATATTATGCACATCCGTCGTAGAAAAAAATAATATGTCCAAGTGACCTTCACCTGTCAAGATGATTACGATTTACCTCGTTACCGCAACTGAGAATTAGTTGAATAGACCAACCATAACTTTAGGGTGTTTCTAAACTGACCGATTTATCGCACCCGTCGCAACCGTCGTCGCCGTGATGGTAATTTACGCAATTTTTAGGGTTCCGTAGTAAAACTAGGAACCGTTATAGTTTCGTCATGTCTGTCTGTCTGTCCGTCCGTAGGTCACAGCCATTTTTTTCCGAAACTATAAGAACTATACTGTTGAAACTTGGTAAGTAGATGTATTCTGTGAACCGCATTAAGATGTTCACACAAAAAAAAAACAATAAAGTTTTCCCCATACTTAGAACTGAAACTCACAATTTTTTTTCATCTAACCCATACGTGTGGGGTATCTATGGATAGGTCTTCAAAATTGATATTAAGGTTTCTAATATCATTTTTTTCTAAACTGAATAGTTTGCGCGAGAGACACTTCCAAAGTGGTAAAATGTGTCCCCCCCCCCTGTAACTTCTAAAATAAGAGAATGATAAAACAAAAAAAAATATATGATGTACATTACCATGTAAACTTCCACCGAAAATTGGTTTGAACGAGATCTAGTAAGTAGTTTTTTCAAAATCATCAAAATTCCTTCAAAACAAAGTTTGTTATGCGGTCCGGTTTTTTTCACTTTATACGTCCAAAACTGATACGGAACCCTCGGTGCGCGAGTACGACTCGCACTTGGCCGGGTTTTACTTTCTGGTTGGCACGGTCTACGCCGCGCCGATGCGATTTATTTTGCATGACTTAGGGTGGAACATGGAAAAACTTAAATTTCATGAATGTTTATCACAAGCAATAAATCAGGCAGGTACCTACTTAAAGTTCAACACTTATATGCGTAACGCATTCGCAATCACAAACGCTTTATTTTTGTTTTTTCATCATGATTTTCGCTATATGTTTTGAAATCCGTGTTCTCTCATGAGAACCAGCTCATAATCATGCATAAGCATAATCGGCCTATAATGTTCCCACTGCTGGGACACAGGCCTCCTCTCTGTGAGACGGAGTGGGCCGTAGTCCACCACGCGGGCCCAGTGCGGGTTGGTGGACGTCACATGTCTTCGAATTTTTGGTTCTAGGACATGCCGGTTTCCTCACGATGTTTTCCTTCACCGTTAAAGCAAGTGATAATTAATTTCTAATACGCACAAGACTTCGAAAAGTCAGCGGTGCGTGCCTCTGGATCGAACTCGAACCATTCGCCGTGGGAGGCACATGGTTAGACCACTAGGCTATCACTGCTGAGAACCTGAGCTGGTTCTGCGAATGCGAATGAAAAATAATTACGCATGAGTTAGGTACGTAATTAAGGCTAGTCAGGGTGAAAAGATACATTCATTTGAATCAACAAGGTAGTCGTCATCGACACGGAGTTGGTGCTGACACTGCCCAGAATTTTCCGTGTGTGGACGTCCTAACGTATAAGGAATTTATAATATAAAAAATGGCCTTGAAAAATAACATGTGAAATAACATCATTAGTCTAGTTATTTAGGCTATAAATGGGTAAAAACACATTGTTTACACGTGTCTAAATGTTAGGTACCGGTGTGTCCCATTGCTACAGCAATTTCATCAGGCGTTGAACATCTGATTCATTCGACAATAGGGGCGCCATCTATGTTATCTTTGAATGAACTTAATAAATCGAAATAATTCTGCCGCAATTTTTGAGACGACATTATTCTCACAAACTTTGACCGAATTCTGAATTTTGCTAATTTTCAGATAAGAAGTTAAAATGTTTGTAATTTTGGCGATAGGTATTTAGGATAATGTTGTCCTAATTATTATTTTATAGTAGGTACCTATAATAAAGTCAAAGTCAAAGTCAAAAACATTTATTCAATTAGACCATTTACAGGCACTTTTGAAATGTCAAACAATATTACAATAGTTGTCGGTCGGTTTGTCCGTTAGTTGAAGCTAGTTGTCCGTTCCAAAACGTAGATTCCTATGGAGAAGAACGGACAAGAAACTCCATGGTTACTCTTTTTCAATAAATTCTGTTACAATTTCTTTGATTACAGTCATCATCATCTGCCTAGCCTTTTCCCAAATTATATTGGGGTCGGCTTCCAGTCTAACTAGTTTCGGCTGAATATCAATATTTTACGTTTCTTTGATTACAGTGATGCCCTAATATGTTAATGATCTATATCTATATATATATATATATATATATATATATATCTATATCTAATATGGTAATGTTTTACTAAACTGACTTTCATTGAACTTCGGAGTTCTTTGACCATTCGAATTTCTTCTATGAGTGAGAGTTAAAAATAGAGATCTAAAAATACAACGAATGCAAATTTTATAGGACAATAAAATAAGAATAACTTAGTGGTCAGTAGCAAGCAATGCCACGATTCGGCAGTGACCGCGGGTTCGAGTCTCGCTTGTGTCAATTGTTTTTAGATCACCTATGAATAATAGATATACCTACTTATACTTATTCGTAAAAAAAATCTCCAAAGAAAATTCCATCGTAACGTCATTACATTCGCGCATGTTATTTCAACAAGTCAACGTGCATGCATGGGAAACATTTCGTAACAATCATATGATACGATCAAAGGGTGGCGGAACAAAACGCGACATTTCAAACTAGATAACATCGCATCGACGAGTTACAGTTCAACCACAAAAAGTGAGAACTTGGATACTTTATGGAACATTAATATTTGGTTGATTTATAACACAATAGACTTTGCCGGTTATGATGATGATGATTCTTACACTAGATTTATTTCGTGATGCATCATTTGTACATCAGAAGCCTATCACACTATTCGACGTGATGACGTAATGTAGGTAATGCATCACGTTTTGTGCATTGAATGTCCACCATGCAGAGGTGGCGCATCACCATCACCGTACGTCTTGTCGTCCAGCGATAGAACGGGCTTGGCGGGATTAAGTTGTGCAATTCCAACGGACACTCTCCAAAATGTTACCGACAAAAAACTGATATTATTGTATTATTAATTATGTTGCTGCGGAGTTTGTTGCGCCGTTTCTTTTTCGGAGCTAAAACACTAGGAAGCGGTGAAGGGCGGGCGGTTTTGGGAGCTGTTTTAAGTATGTTGACGTTCAAAAAGTGCTAATTCTTTAGCCCACTTTGAATAAATTATTTTAGAATTTGAATGAATTTGAATTATTAGGCTTGCAATTCAGCGACGATGTTCAGAGCTCTGAAGAATCCTTGACTCGTGCAGTGCATTGCTGCTAATAAGCCTCTTGGCCCGTTTCTCAATCGACGCTCGTCTGTTCAAAAAGTTTACTTTACGAATATTCTTTTGTCTACAAGTATCATCGGCAGTTTCTAGGGAACTGCAAGTAGTACGTGCAATATCTTCATATCATTGTGTAGCTTAAGACCATGATTGCAAGATTATCAAACGTTATGATCAAAACCCGCGGTCTCATGATGATACATCCCACACTATTTTTATTAATTTGATTGAGAAATTATCTGAAAGACATGTCTATTAACACCGACTTTAGTGACCTACAACATTGCCAAAGAGTTACAGAAAAAGTTCTTCAAATATTTTTATTTTCAGTGCCTTACCCATTATTACCGTTATGCAAGGAATTCAACAACACAAAATTATGCAAGTGAAGCAACAAACTAAGCATAGATTAATTATTGGTCTCCGCTGATAATCTAAGAAGCTAACGCCAAAAAAAAAGTGTTAATGTTCTTACAGACGAGCAGCACTTTGTCGACGAATGAGGTAACTGCAGCCGTCAAGTCAACGCTGCTGTCGACACGTCCGCGGCCACCGCCGACAAATGGTGACGCATGAAGTCTTCGTCTTCGACGCGCGTCTAAGGTAGCTGCCGGCACGTCGATGCCTGCAGTCGTCGCAGTAGACAGGTAGTCAACTAAACAATGACACGTTTCGCTACAACTACAAGCGTCCTCAACCGTAGCCGTGGACACGTCCACGGTAGACACTGACGTGTCGACGGCAGCAGTTACCTCTGTCGTCGGCAAAATGGCGCTCCTCTGTAAGAGCACTTAAGGCGTAGATATACGACTTTTAAAGACTTTAAACTAAAGATCACGTCTAAACGAGCAGTCTTAATGATTTGAAAAAATATATATGCTAAACTAGAGCATTTTCTTAATAATTTGATTATAGTATATTTTAGATTACGTTTATCTATGTAGTGTAATTAATTTGTAAAGTTAGGTCTAACGCGTTCAAAAAAGTGAAGATCGTGCGAAAACTATTGAGCGTATTTTTACGAAACCTTCGCCATTTTAAAGATAATTTAACTATCTAACTTTTAGTTAGAGTGTTTTTTTTAATCAAATTTTCCTTACTTAAAGTACCTAATAATACGTCTAATTTGGCACAGCGCGCTCCTTGATAGGCGAGTCGTATTGCTCGGTGGACGAATGTCGCGTTGCGTAAGCTCAGCGCAGAACACTCAAGCTGTACCGCCTAAATCACTCAAGGCCGCTGGCACTTAGTAGCGCCTTAATAGGACGACCTACATAATATGAGTAGGCAGGTACTAGATCTTTTTTCTGCCTCAGTGGCACTTGACAAAAATAAATGCCTCATTTATTTTAGTTTATTTTTGTCAAGACGTGTCACTCGCATTTCTTAGTCGTAAAACTAGGCCAAATATAAAACAATTGATACCACTTTTGGTGTGATCTCCTTACATAAAGATTTGGCGAGGATCAGCGTTTTTTAGGCCAAACAAGGATTAAGTTTCTTGACTTGTTTTCGTGCTGGTTTCTCCGAATCAACAGATTTCTAGGTTTTCACGGGTCTCACATTGACGCTTGTTTTTATTACCTTTTTAACAAACTTCAAAAGGAGGTTCTTAATTTGACTGTATTTTTTAACTGACTTCAAAAAAGGAGGTTCTTTTGTATGTTTATTACGCGATATCTTCGCTGATTATGAACAGATTTTAATTATGCTTTTTTCATTTGTTAGAAGCTTGCGCAGTTCCATATAAATTGTATTAATTGTTGTCGAGTCATGATTTTATAACCAGCTTTAATAAACGGTATTTAGTTCTCTTTGCAAATGTTGACGATGTAATAATACTTTATAGCAAAAAGTAGTGCTTATGTAAGTTCAGTTAGTGGTAATGAATTCACACTATTGCTGTAATCGCGTGTTTATGTCACTCAAAATAGAAAATTTAATTACGGCAATAAAACACATTTTTGTCATGAAATGCACAGTAAAAATTTCCGCATTACATACAGTTAGTGGTTGACATTCGTATCAATAGTACTTACGCAGTAATAACATATTTTTTACAATAGTCCCCCATCAGTGTCGTGTGAAATGATTAGTTGTGAGTACGACCATTTTATTTTAAACATAATCATTTCTAGTATATTTTCTTCTTCTTCCTAACTAGCACTGTCTAGCATTTGTGTATCATAGGCAAAATTGTAACGTAGTCTCAATAGCTTAGCTTATGAGAGTGTTTCATTAATTGAAAACGTTTAACGGTAGAATTGCCTACTTCTCATAAGGAGCTAGTTATGCAAAAAAGCTATGTTTGGTAAGCATAAACAGTTTTATAAATGCACAATTGATTGGCAAGTTGTCTTTCTCTAAAGCAGGCTATGTTGGCCATAGCTCGCTGAGCGACGACGACGAGTACCAATGTATAGACAGCACATTCGTATAGCCTCGCCAATGCTCGTAGCTAAGTGCAGGCGAGCGCAACTCGTCTCACTTCGGTGGGACCTCAGATCATAGAAACAAGGGGATGGTGCCAAGGCGCTATTGAGCTTGACGATTTATATTATTTATATTGACCATAGTTAAAACGTACACGCTGATGACGGACAAAGCGATCGATGATATAAATACAGTGTTTTAGTTTAATGCTTGTGCTGAGTGACGAATAACAGTGTTAGATTGAGGGTGTGCGAAATTTCTAATGTATGAAAGATCTTTATATTCATAAAGAGCGCTTGTAATTGTGTCGCAAACTGTTCTAAAAGTGGCGACAGTGGTTCCCGTACTAATTTGCTATGGTGGCATATCTCCTTTTTTCTATGATTTGAGGGCGGGACAATGTCGAATTTCCGCCTGCATTTGGCAAATTGTGTCCACATGTTTGCATTGGCAGTTGGTATTAGTCTCGTTCAAACTTGACCGACGGATAGGCGGTAGCACTCGCCTTGTATCAATTGACCTATGCTTGTGTTGGCTAAAGCTTGGCTAACATAATATATGTATTGCCGGCTCAGTGATGTAGAGTACAGCTTTCAATGTAATTAGATGTTGCTAAACTGTGAATGCAGCGACCGATGCACATTGGATTGCTTTCCAAGTTCAGTTCTCTGGTATCTGACCAGTATTATCAGACATTATTTTCATGATTGCTAATGAGGGTCTTAATATATCATCGAGACATCGCGGGGTCTAGAAAACATCTTACATTTTCTACTTTTACCGCCCCGATGATTTTGTTGATGGCAAAATTGAAATCCATCAAATTAAGGTCGACGTTTAATCAAGGACAACGAGGATATAAAAGAGGTTTACAAAATGAAGTGTACCAAAACACGCATGTTTTGAGCTCGAGCACGGGACAATATTGAGGAAGAACATAATAAATACGAGCGGCATAGATTGGTACTTAATTGTGTAGTCATTCAACAGAACGCTAAAGAACTTCTTGACTCCTTAGTTGCTAACGTTAGTCCTTAGTTCTTAGTGAGTTAGTCCTTAGTTGCTTACGAAACCTTCTTAAAGACACGCTGTCATCAATGAAAGTTTTCTGATAATTCATAGGTACTATGTCTAATACCTACAGGGTAAAATTAAAACCAGTGCGGATATTTTAGGAGGTGAAAGTACCTACTCATGAATATGATCAACTGAAATATGAAAAAAAAAATCAGCTGTTCCATACGTTTTGATCGTGTTGTAGTGCATTTTTGTAGGGAACAGCAGATTTTTTTTTACCCTGTATATCAGCTTAAGAAAAGGTTTTTTCTAATACTTACAGATAAATATTTCTGATAACACTACATCGTATAGTGCTAGTAAAAAATTATGTCACCGGCATTTTTCTTACTGCTAACAACAGTTATTTAATTTCAGTGCAAAACTTGGAATTGATATACATTTTCAAGTATCTCTTCGTCGCGGGATTGTACGCTGCAAGCATATCTCACACCGACCCCGTCGGGTTTTCGCTGAGCTCGCTCTTAGACTCGACAATTTCGATGATACACCCTGTGGTTGCTGCGGGATCAAATCGATGTGAGTAAATGAATATCTTTAATATAATCAGCAAATAATGTTCTCACAGCTGGGACACCACGCGGGCCCAGTAAGGGTCGGTAGGCCGACTTAAAATTTTTTGTTTTCTGGTCATGTCAGATTGTATGCATATTTTCCTTCACCGTTATTAGAGCAATGGTGATAAAAAAAACTGTCAAAGTAAAGTGAACTTTACGGACTGCCGAATCAATTTTAACAATTGAATATTATGGCGTACCAAAAATGACACATATCGGAAAAATATATTTTGAAATCTGAAATTAAATCATGATTATGTTACCTACGTTAAAGGAGCTTTGAAAGGGCAAACATTTCACTGAAAGGTATCAATATGCTATATTGATATAGTGTACCTATTTCTACACCCAGATATTATTATGATCCGCACTCTTGAAATCCACACAACGTTAGGCAACAACAAGAAAGTTTTTGTCACTTCCATCATAGTTGAATTCGGTTCAAGATGGGCTCCACCGTGTGGGCAGAAAAGTAGTTAATGTTTTTCTTTAATTCCTAAATCGTCTCGATGATCGAATTTGAAACTTAGATAATTTAAGTCTTTAGTAGCAATGAAGTTCAAGGAGAACAGTACAAGTAAATATTGGTTATTGCCCTCAGGATTTGAAGTTTTCTAGTTATTATTGTGGAGTAGACTTAACAATACCAAATAAGTTTGTTGGGCTCTGTAACAATTGTATATTACCTACAAGAGGTCAAGCTACAAGTCTTGCGATCCACTTCGAACCTACGAGTAATTGAATTATTGGAAAACTACGACTTTATTAAAGATTTTCCATTAAAGCTATCACAATCATGTTTTTAATTATATCGGGACTTTTCGCGCACATATACATATGGACAGTAGACTCAAATGAAATTGCTGTTACGACAACGCGGCACAAATACTCTGAGAAATATGTATTTACTTTAGAGGACATTCAATATTATTGTACATCATCTTGATTGACCACGAATCAACTTTCCGAACCAACTTATAAATTATTCGGAACATCTTTTAAGGATTCCCCTAATGACATTTAGATCAACGTTTCCTAATTTTAGGTGAGGCCTTCAAAAGCTTTTTTGGTATTACGTACGAGCAGATGCAAGAGAAGAACAAAACCAACTTTCATGAAGTATTAAACATAGATCTGATCACTAAAGACGGGAACATCAAATATAACTTGACAGCAACAAAGAGGATTAATCGATTAATGGCTCGTGCCCAAACTATAGTCATACTAATCCATGGTTTCATGGAGAGCTCCGATGGCTGGATGGTCAATGCCATAGCTCCGGAGCTCCTGAAGAAACCAGACTTGAAGGTGTTTGCCCTGGATGGTAGGAAGATCATCAATTTGGAGTACTTCCGATCGTCGACCAACGTGAGGTTTATGGGAGAAATGCTTGGTTCGTTTTTGGGTGAAGTAATTAAAAGTGAGTGTGATTTGTACTTTCTAATGTTTACGTATGATCTATAAGTTGCGTTCTAGGACTTTTGTAATGACATTATTCGACGAATGCTATTAAACATTCGAGAGGTAAGTATAATAAGACGTACAGAACAAATAAATTAATGGCATTTACATTTTTATCGATATGGTGTTTACGTTATTTAATTGCAATAGTGGGGACTATTGCAATTAAATAACGTAAACACCCAACTTTACAATGATTTACAAGGCCAATTACCTCGGTACGTAGGTACTTGTCGTATGTGATTCAGAGTCTAATAAATAACATACATTTTGTTTGGGACTAAATTACATGAATAAAACTGATTCGTTTATTTTTTCTTCTCTATTACGTACAATTTTCTTCTTAATAGCTACGAATGAGAATGTAGATAGGTACGCAATAAAAGTTATCAGAATCTAGTGTAACATTTTTTTCAGATGGCCAGGACCCTTCCAAGATCTACATCGTAGGGCACAGCTTGGGATCCCATATTGCTGGAGTAGCTGGAAAGAAAGTCCATGAGCTAACTGGCAAGCTTGTAGGCCGCATCACCGCCTTGGACCCAGCTGGTCCTTGCTTCAGCAACGTCAGCCTTAGTGGAAGACTGGACAAGACTGATGCTGAATACGTGGACGTCATACACAGCAATGCAGGCATACTGGGTCTTAAAGAGCCTGTAGGTAAACGACGATTTTTTTTAAATATTTTGTTATTTGACCCAGAAGGAGAAGATGGGACGGTTTAGACACCTATCAGCAATAACAGAGGCATCGTAGATGCGTTGACCGCTCTAGAGACAAAGTTGAAAATGTCCCATGTGCCTGTGATTACAGTCATACCCATATCCTCCAAATTGGAACACAGCAATGCTGCTTAGCGGCAGAAATAGGTGTAGTAGTAGTACTACCCCGGAAAATCTCTTTCGTAAAAAGTTCTACTATTACAACTTTAAGCCGAAAGGAGTGAAAGGCAAGTAAGGTGGCCTTTGCCCTGCTGTGGAATGATCTTGATCATGGCTAAATAATAATCATTATATGATACACTAGCACTTTACCCGCGAATTCGTCGACGTGACCTACAGGAACTGTGCTTTTTTTTCGGAATAAAAAGTAGTCTATGTTACTTAGTGATAATGTAGCTTTCTACAGTGAAAAAAATTTGAATATCGGTCCAGTAGTTAGTTTCACTAAAGATTCAATCATTTATTCATCTAAAAAAGGCCATACTATTGATAGGACAATCGATTATTATCGATCCAAAACAATCGATAGTGTTGATACTAGTTGATACTAATCAATACTATCGAACGGCAACACTATCGTGTACCAACATGCATCATGAGCTCTAAGTGTGTAAGTCACACTTAGCTCATGATGCAGAATCTATTGTTTATAATTATGCTCGTACTTCAATGGATAATTCACTGCCATTTAACTGTATGTTTTAGAACTCCGTCTGCTGACTAAGGCATTAGCGCTGTTTCACACAAAGGAAATAAAATGTCGGTAGCTATACCGAACAGAACACTTTCTAACCAGTATCCATAGACATATTAACCACGAGACACGAAACACGATCGTTCTCGCCTTCACCCCTATCTTGCCAAGAAATGTGGTCTGAAGATAGTCTGCAATATGACCCCTGATTCTGAAAGTCTATTCAATTTAATCTGTTGTCATATCTTATGTCTGTTATATAATTGGCCAGCTAACATGAGATCTGACAGCAGAATCAGCTGCTTAACCAGGCTTTCAGAAAGGGGGGGTCTGTCTTATCAGTCTGATTCAGTGTTAGATAGTGACAGCGCTATAACTGGAATTAGATAAGCAATAGGCACACAACCCTCTCTCATCCCTCAAAAGTTTATTTTTGACCTAAAGTTTGGCTGGTGGAGAACGCCACATGGCATTATGTCTGCGGTGTGAACCTAACTGTATTTTGTTTCTTCAATCTCTACTGTCCCAGTATTGGGTAAAGGCCTCCCCAATCCCCATATCCTTCCTTTGTGTTGCCTTTTCCGGCTAAACTGTCCTAAACACATACGGCTAACGGGCCAATCACGCCAGCGTTTTCTAGGCCTGCCTCGATGACGTCACCTGTTTCAGTCACCCACTGCGTGATGACCTTGGCCCATTTCCTCGTGCATTCGACAAGTATGCTATGTCCATTGTCCAATCCTACTTCAGCCTGGCAGACTTATTGACCACGTCATTGTATCAACGATACCTGTCTTGGCGCGTATCGTGGTATCTCGTCACAGAATCTAAATAATAAGTCAATAGGCTAAAGGCGCGTGACCTTGTCGCCGGTTTTGAGCAAATTATGTTAGACAGGTGATGTTTAAACGGCACCTACTACGCTCCATTGCATTTGGGGAAGCCTTAGGGCCTGTGCACACCACGTTCTTTAAGCGCGCACCACGTTCTTTGAGCGCGTCGACGACGTGGTGTGCACAGGCCCTAAGTAATAGGTCCATAAAAGATTACCTAAATCCTACTCCTACTAATATTATAAATGCGAAAGTTTGTGCGTGTGTGTGTGTGGGGGTGTGTGTGTGTGTGTTTGTTACTTCTTCACGCTGAAATGGGTGAACGGATTTGAAATTTGGCAAAGAGGTAGCCTGAGACCTGGAAAAACACATAGGCTACTTTTCATCTATTTTCCACAGAAGAAGTCGCGGGGAACAGCTAGTAAAAAAATAAGTTACTGTGATGAGACTCGTGTCTCGTGGTTAATATATCTGCCAGTGTCATTATGTACCTTGGGCAAACAGTCTCCATTGACGAAGGAATTATGTGGTATTACCGAGGCAGTCCATTGTTCTAAACGAGTATAACGTTCCTGAATAGGTACTTAAATATCCTTAGTCCTCTACATTCTGCCTATTACCTTTTCTCTGTTCGTAACAGTTTTCTGGATGGTATTAAAATGGTACATAATATATTAAAATGAAAGTCGGAGAACACAATGTCGTTACGATTACGTCTATTCTTCATACAAATTTATCCACCCCCTTTCACAACTTTAGGGATGGAATTTCAAAAAATGCCTTCTCAATGCACCTCTAGGGTAATTAAGCAATGTTTCCTTCAAATTTTAAATCTTATGATTCACCGGCTGTGCCTTATCTGGTAGTCATTCATGATAGTGTTCTAGGTTTATAAGATAGAAAATTATGTCCATTTTTATTTTGCGAGTTTTGCGTCTCTTACTACAAGCTTTTATTTCCCTCTCACAGAGGAGGCCTGTGTCCCAGCAGTGGGAACATTATAGGCCGATTATTATGCTAAGCTTTTATTTAACTTGTCGTGTGTGTACCGAGCGAAATCTTGCAACTGTATTTTATACCGTACAGTACAGTTCCTCTCAACCAATTGAGCTGAAAGGGAAATGCCCATTTGATAAACAAGTTTTGGCCAAGTAATGCCCAAGAAAGAAACCAATGATAGGTATTAGGATTGATATCGTAGATAAAGAAATAACCGCTATTTTTTACCTAGAACTTGGTGGAACATCACAAACTGTAAATAGAAATTAATGGGAAAAAAAATATGCATAATTATAGTTTTCAAGTCTTTATTCATTTTCATTTAAATAAGTTATAAGTACATCATCTAGGAACTGGGCTGGGGGATTTATATTCGATTGATACCTTGCCCAGCCCAAGAACCACACAATCGTCATCACGTGGGCACAACACCCTACTGTCCTGACACTGCAATAATCGACTGAGTTTTGAATAATTCATCTTTTGTTTTCCGAGGTTTTTATAACAGATAAATATTGGTAAAATTTAAGTTGTAAAATTAGTATTTTAATTGTATTTATCTCATAGATGGGCAAGTACATGGCCAAGAATAGGCGATTCCCTTTGGAACGCATATTCGGTGACAATGCAATGCAATAATAAGATACCATGGAGGTGGTCTCATGATGGAGCGAGGAGGCCATAGGAACTACTCAACTTCTCAACATATCTCCGTCGTGTTTGGGCTCGCTGGATTTGTCTTGACAAGTCCTAAATACACACCTATGTGATATCCAGGGTCTCATGATGGAGTTGGAAAGTGATCATTATAAAAGCTTGTTTGAAAAATGTTTTTCAACATAAAACTTATTTAATTAATTTTAACTTCACAGGTCACAAAGACTTTTATCCTAACGGTGGTATTACACAACCAGGATGTTACATTTCAATTTGCGACCACAGCAGAGCTTGGGAGCTATTTGCTGAATCTGTCGCATCACCAAAACATTTTCCAGGTAAATGGAGATTCCATTTTCAGAACGACTGTCTATTGATGAGTGCAAGCTCTCAGCACGGTTCTAAGACTACCCCATTTTGTTAAGTGCACTACCTAGCAGTGTTTTTGAAGATTGTTATCTAAACGATGCCTAATCATAAATGACCGTTTTTAGAATTTTTGTCTGTCTGTTTGAAAGTTTGTCTCGAATAAGCTCCGAAACGGCTCAACCACAGAAATCTACAGCTTGATTTCAGCCGTAGATACTTAGTGCTACCCTGAGGTGTTACCCGTACGAAGCCAGGGCGGGTCGCTAGTTGGATATTATAATTTTACTCTCAGACTGGCTTATCAGAGTGTGCATGACGATGGTACCTAATGAATATGACATGACATGACCCTTACATCTAATCCATAAAAAAATGTTGCAGCCCGTAAATGCAGCAACTGGACGATGTTCGACGAAGGTCTCTGTTCCAAGAACGAGATATCCTACATGGGTTTGGAATCCGACAACAAGAGTCCAGGTCTTTATTTCCTTGCTACTACGAAATCTCCGCCTTATGGCATGGGTTCCGCGGGCAGTGGATGAGAGGAATGCTAAAATAAACTTTTTAATAAAATTAGTTTTCATTTTTTTTAAGGTACGATTGTTTTAGAGAAGGATATTTACGCCCGTTTTACCAACACTAGGAGACACCTAAGTGAAATGTTTAAATATTAAAAGAATTTACCTAGCGCTAAAAACATGTCACCAACCATTAGGCAAAAACCATGGATAGCCCATAGTTGTCGCCTAGTAGTTGGTGACATGTTTTTTTTGCGCTAGGGAACTCCTTTTAATATTTAAACATTTCACTTAGGTGTCTCCTAGTGTTGGTGAAAACGGACATTAGAGAACCACCGATAGTCAGAACAAATAAAATGTATATACCATACATTACATTTTATAGAATAATTATGTTATACTTAAAAGTCCCATGTAATAAGGAGGTTGAGTCTATTTCTATAGTCCAGACACTGGGCTGCTACTCAGAATTACATAATAGAAAAACCCATTATCAGTTTACCTGATCCAGGCATCGATCCTAGGACCCAAAGTTGAAGAGCTGTTATGCTTGCAACTATTTTCATATTTCCGTACGAATATAATTTTCGACGAATATCGTATCCTCTTGTAGGTACTATTAAAAACAAGGAAACATCTATCTCTTGCCAATTTTACCTTAACTGTGACATAGATACTTGTGTCAAAGGAAATTGGAAAAGGTATACCGTGTTATAAACTCGAGACATGTCTTTTTAACATGTTTTTTCTTTGTAGCTTTACATAAAATCAGAGATATCTTGTATCATTTGTGACTTCGAAATTCATAATTGTTCCGTTGTGAAAAAAGGATAGTGCTATTTGACTTGTATAGCTCCATTTCTCTCACACACGGAACAACGATCGCTTATTGCCATCGTTAACGTCAAAATAGGGCTTCAAATTAAAATAAAATCAAGAATAAAATACTGAACGGGATGTTTACGGTCCCCCTTTTGGGCGAAGTAAGTACGTTTTGTTGACGTAACTTGGGGGAGGCATTTACAAATAGGTGCGGATATAGGGGAGAGGCAATAGCTGCAAATTGCCCCCCTGACTTACGACCGCCCAAATTTGATAGATATTGTCATAACTACTAGAAATAACATAAGAACTCGCCCCCCTCCCCCCTAAATGAAATCCTGTATCCGCGTCTGTTTACCAGCAGTAAACAAAAGTAAAGTTGATTGATTCGTTTAATATTTTCAGGTAATTTACAAAGTTCCTACGTAATCAAATAAAAAAAAAGAATAGAACCCTAAATACAAACAAACAGGCACAATCACGCGCCGCTAAAATGTGCTTCCCAAATTAATAGCCACTAGCAACGTGACGAAAATAAAACGGTGGTCACGTGGGATATTACACCCAAACCACTCGTTTACCAACTTTTTTTCCAACAATGAACCCTAAACTTACCACGACGAAGGGATCCTTTAAAAGTCTTCTTTAATTTAATTTTTCTTGGGGAATGGGAATAATCGTCGTAAGTTTTTTCCTCATTGTTGTCAAATTGTATGGAAATGATCAACTTTTTTCAACCCTCGTGGAACAACGCATTGGGTGAAAAGAGGGGTTGATTGCTAAAATAATCAACCCCTCTTCTTCTCTTTTCCGTAAACAACAAAAATGTCGTTTATTAGGGTTGTCGTACATTTAACGCCTTACACCAGACCAGCACCGCCTCCCCTACTGAACGTGGTGTCAACCCGTCGTCAACTGTTTTCTTATATGTATGAAATTAATGTGAGATAATAAAAATAAATCATCGAGACTGTTTTATTGAATATAAATTAACACTATTTTCTATAAAAGTGATTGGATACGTGCAACTAAATGTGAATTTTAGAAATATTCTACCTGTATAATAAAGTTTAACTTTGACTTTAACAACATCGTACGGTCAAACAACATAAAGTTGATTAACTCCTATAGATACTTTTACGTAGCATCTAATCTTACAAAATTATTCCATACACCACTTTTTAACATTTCATGTAAAACTCAACATTTCATATTTAAAATGTTCCAGTTGAAATATTCGTACAAACTGATACCGTGTACCTAATGACCGTGATAACAGACTTCAGCTGATTGTAACAAATTGTGGCGTGCCACAGTGCCGCACAATATTGCAAGTTTCAGCGACAAGGCAACCTATCATTTGTAATAATTATGGCGTATATGTATGATTCTGTGGATGCTGCGGCTTGTATGAGACTTCCACGATGTGGCATGCCACAATGTAGCAAGATTTAGAATGGTGTAAACCTGGCTTAAAGGCTTGTACTACATAAAACTACGAATCGGCGTGATGCCAATTCGCAACTCAGAAAACTGCGACGAGAATTGCTGTGATGCGATGCAGCGATTTCGTGCTGCAAGAGGTCGGGCTTCCACAGTTCGGGTGACGATTCCTTCGACGATCGTCAACTGCACTGAATGTATTTTTTTTACTAGGCAGTGACCTGTGGCATGGATAGTAAAAAGAGTGTTACATTGCTGTTATTGGTAAAAAGCTCAGATCATAGAAACAAGGAGATATGCCATCATAGCAAATTAGTACGGGAACAACTGTCGTCACTTTTAGTACATTTTTAACACAATTACAAGCGCCCCTCGTGAATATAAAGATCTCCCACACATTAAAAATTCCGCACACCCCCAATCTAACACTGTTAATCGTCACTCAACACTAGCACTAAACTAAAACACTGTAGGTATTTATATCATCGATCGTGTTCGGTTCATCGCCAGCGTATACTTTTGTACTACGCCCAATGTGGGCAAATTAAAGCATCAAACTCAATAGCCCCTTAAATTGGCACATCTCCCTTGTTTCTATGATCTGAGGTAAAAAGATATGAAAAAAAACAAAAACGTAACATCGCAAGAATGCGCGTTGCGAATCGATTCGCAGGTTCGCAGTTTTGTGGACAAGCCCTAAGTCCACTGCGCTACAGCCGGCCTAGCATGACCACGATAGAAACGGGTTTTGTCTACATAGAAATAGACAAAGTGACAGATTGTAGAAACATTTCTACGTTTTATGAATGAAACGGTAGAAATGTTTCTACAATCTGTCACTTTGTCTATTTCTATGTAGACAAAACCCGTTTCTATCGTGGTCATGCTAGGCCGGCAGGTCGATGTAGTTCTGTTATTCCACGTAAGGCCAAACTGTATTTCTCTTATAGTATATCCTCTCAGCCACTAGAATTAACACAGCTGCTACATAAAGGCACGCCAGTTGAGTGAGAAGTATTGTGGTTTGCTTCAAGGATATGCGTACGAGATGAGACGGCGCGCATATTGATTCGGCGAAGTCCGTTGATACTATCCGATTGAGTATGCCAGCTTCTTTGATGCGGAGTGTACTGAAAATGAAGGGAAATATAATTAGATAGTACTTTCAAATAACGCTTTTAAAATGTATGTAGTGCTTTTGTCAACGATTTTATGAAATATTGCTTTCAGGCTAAAAGTGTTGCTCAAAATCGGTCTTGCATTATTCAATTTTGCAAGCAAAACCACCTAATTGCAGCAAGACTGAGACCAAGACCAAGGAGTGTGCAATACCAAAATCAAGACCACGACCAGGTGTACCTACTGACATGAAACCGATGGCTAGACTTGGTTTTCTGGGCAAAATTGTTTTCTTAGTTTTCAGGGCAAGATTGGCAAATAAAAATACCATAGCCACGTAGTCGCGTATTGTATTTAAAATCAAGTACCTACTTACCCAATTTTAAATTGTTCCTTGTACTGAAAACTTTTTGAAGTATAAATGTATTTCTTGATATTCGAGTACAGGTCAACAGAAGTCAATTTGCAGATCTCATTGTTATTGTATGCTGAAAACAAAGTTAGTATTTTGTTATGTTGTATCATACGAGTATGTTGCGAATTTGAGTTATACCTACTTGATGAGATTAAGAGCCATCGCTCTTGAACTGTTAAAATAGGTTAAGTAATAGCAGTTATAAATCATTAAATAGTCTATAAAGTTAAAAAGTCATAGGAGAATTACCCAAAACTGAGCAAAGGACTTCTTAGCCTTCCAATATCGGCTTTACATCATAGACAGACACATCGTGCAGCAGTGTGACGTGCTAGATTGCCGCTGGTTATTGCTTTTAATGGCTATTTTAATGGTCGCCTGCTGCCTTCGATATGCGACAGTCGCTCGCCAAGGGCCGTTTGCACCGAGGCGCCGTTTGCACCGAGTCGTCTGTCGCCATCTTTCACTGCGTGCCGAGAAGATGTCAGTTGTGAACGACAGTCATCTAGGCGACTAGGTGTTTATAGCGACTCGTTTGCATTTAGTGCAGGGTGTCTTAACATTATGGTAGTCGCAGACCACTTTCAAAATTTGAAAAATTCCACCAAAGGTTTTCAAATGAAAAAGAAAAGAAAACAATCGAATAAATAATTTTGTTATTATGAACAACTGTATTTTTGGTTACGTATCATTTCAACTAAAGTTGTTTCAACGATGGTCGAAATAACTACGGTTGATTCACCTACTGTTTAAATTACCTAAATGTAAATCACATAAGTTTGTAATAACTAATGAACGAAATACCTATAGGACAATTCACCTAAGGTTGATTGAACTAACGGACGATTCACCTACTAATGATTTATCTGTGGCCAATATTTGTAGCCAAAAAAGTTAGTGACAGAAACGAATCGCTGCAAAACCTACTCCACGTAGTCTTGTCTGCCCTACCCCTAGAGTTTAATTTAAGCCCGCGTAGGCGCGGAGGGGCGAGGCGGCCCGCGAGCTGAGGCGCAGGTGGCTTCAACGCTCGCCGCCGCGGCTGAGGCTGGCCGGCCTAGCCGGCCAGCATGCCGAAGCTGCGGTGGTGAGTGTTAAAACCATCTGCGACGATAAGCTCGCGTGGGACCGCCGGAGCCCTGCAGCGCCGGAGCCGTGATAGAAACCATGCCTGCTGCATGTTACATGTTCGTTTACATGCTACATGCTTGCTTGCATGCCATTGTAGTCGAGTCGTCCATTAGGTATTTCGAACATTAGTGCAATTGATTTTAGTTGAATAAAAATTATGTAAGTTAAACAGTAGTTGAGTCAACCAATATGCGATATGAACATAGGTGAATCAACCGTAGTTATTTCGACCATAGTTGAAACAACTTTAGTTGAAATAATACGTAACCGTATTTTTTTCTAAATAAATTATGTTACGCGCCTGCCTAACATAATTTATTTAGAAAAAAATGCACTCCATGTCATAAGTGCCGGGGATCCATAGCTAGCCTTAGCTATGGATCCCCGGTACTCATGACATGGACCCCTCAGGGGTCCTTAAACCCCAGGTTAAGAAACCCTGCTTTAAAGCGTGCGGCAATATAGCACGCCGCAATGTTGCAAGATGTTGCCGTGGCGTAAAGCTGGCTTATCAACTTACTTTTTTTTATATATGGATAAATGGTGGTATAATCCGACAGTAGAGCGACTTCTCCTTTCTTCACAGCATCTAATCCATTTGGGACAGTCACGGATGGCAATGCCAACAGCTTGTTCAATATTACACTGCGATTGTGGCTATACATGAGGGACTGTTAAATAATAAAACATTAATAATAAAATAAGTTAAAAAAAATACACGAAGCACGAATCACAGCCACGAATCCAGACTACAGGTTGACCATTTTCCCTGAACCCCACGTTTGTATGTGCCTAAGCAGCAAGCAGGCGTACTGGCGTACACCAAGCGTATAATGCAAGCTACAGAAAGCCTAAGGGCTCTTGCAAATTGCAGCAGTCCGACATCAAACCTCTAACCCCCTCACTTATAGACAATGATTAAATTAAACAGCTCATAAGTCAATTGTCATCTCTATTCATTGTCATACAAATGACAAGGACAGTAACTGTATATTTAATCAGTGGTTAAAGTTAAGAGGCGTCTTTATGTAAGGGGGTAAATTGAAAGAGCTCTCAATCTTGTTCGTGCGAGTTGGCAATTTCAAATCATTAAATGGTCTAGGCTAGGTTGAGACTAGGTCCCCATTAGTCAATAATGTATAAGAAATTAAAAAAGATAATTTTGTATAGGAAATAAAAATACTTGCTTCTTACAAAAAGTAACAATGCTGCTTGCCCAATTGCCCATATCGAATCTCCAATCTCGTGCTCTAAAAACAGATTCTCTACGTAGTTTATTCTAGTTTCCCTAGTGACAACATTGTGTGGCACTCACATGCTCAGAAATGGCCAACATCATGTAGTCCACCATGACACATTTATATTCGCTTTCCGCCAGGCCCTTCAAGTCAATATTATGTGCCTTATCGTTCACCAGGTTGGAGAGCAGGTTCGAGGCGTAGTACGTGTAGACAATGTAGGTAAAAAAGGCGAAGACGAAGTAAGCAATCCTTCTAGATAGTAGTTTTGAATCTACTGGTGGAACTGTGGAAGTACAATCGATAATATTAGTAATTAGAACGTCCAAATTGATGCAGAGTCAGAAGACAAATCAAATCTTTTATTGTGGGCCATAGGATAAACAGATATTAATAAAAATTATAGCTCCATTATGTCTACAAGATGTGTCCATCAAAGAGTAGTGTAGAACTGTAAACGATGTACTTTAGATACCCGTCCCATGAAAAGCCAAGAAAAGGTGACAAACAATATTGTAAAAAAAGATGCCAGACGATACGATACGAAAAGTGACCTTGTTTTATAAATTTAAAAAAATATTGATCCAAACACCTAATTGTTGAATTTATTTAAGTGTTTCGAAGAATCAACTTAAATATCAAATAAACGCTACAAAGCTAGTAAACAAGAATTTCTTAAATTAAATTCGTATTCTGAAAGATTTGAATAAATGGCTGCCGAAGCTTTTAGGACACGAACCTTTTTTGGACTCAGTTCACTCAATTAAGTTATTTACTCGCGTTATTTATTTTGAACTGATATTTTAGGGGTTTAGCTTAAGGATTGAATATTTATTTTTCTGCGTATTTTCCTTTTAGGACAACATTATTCACCATCTTATTCGCTTGTATTATATTTTTGAGTGGAATCGCAGTTTATAATCAGTTAAATAAATTATATAGCATGTAATAGTTTTGTCTAATAGATTAATTACGATTTCTTTTGACATCATGAATTAGTCCTAAAATGTCTGGAAGATTAAAGAGATTTTCTTATTTTTGTTGTAACACTGTTTTAATTGCCTATATAAAGTCAGATAATCATACTTAATATCTATGGTACTACCCTGATTATACTAAAAGTTTTTTGGTAAGCAAGTCTAGTTTTTGCTACTGTGTCTCTTTTGATCGTTGTTAGAGATGTCCTCATGAGTATTTGTTGGAGATCTTTTCTTCATCATTTATAGAAGCGATACCGAAAACACTTAATTCTTTATCATATTTACTATTCAAATCACAATTAGGTACCTACCAATTACACATTCATTATTTTATCTCAATCAGTTGTAATATTATTTTTGTAATATTTTTGTTTTAGCACCGTTTGTCGTAGTAATCATAGAATTTTCTATGAAATCTTTTCCGAATCAAAGGTAAAGTGAAACTGACCTTCTAGATTACGACTATTCCTTATATTTTGTATGACATAAAAAATAGGACTGGTTTATTAGGTACTTACTATGCTGACAATATGAACCAATAACCATTAGAAATTCATACACGAAGCTGTACTGGCATCCACCCATAACGCTGAACTCCCATCGCTTTAGCAGGTAGAAAATAATGCTGATGAAGAACGCCATTACAAAAAGACAGAACCAGGCAGGTCTCGTAAAGGTTTTGCTGTAGAAAGTGTTAAAAAAATGGGTTTTCCGGCTAAGAAGAAAGCCAAATCTGGGAAAAGAGAAAATTTTAATTAGGTAAGACATAGAGAAGTAGGAGAAAAAGGTTTTTACCAATCTACACTGGTCTAAGACCTTGTCTGATTGTGTCAGAGTATAGTCACACTCGCAATTGATCGTTGTGCGATAGTGGTACTGATCAAAAGAAAGCATGGATGGATATTGTGGTACGCGCACAGTTGCAATGAGATTCAAGACGATTTTTCTATAACTTTATAAATTGCATCCGCACGCTATTTTAGGTGACATTGGAATCATTTTCTTTAATCAACTATGTTCTTATAAAAAATAAAGTTCTTTAAACCTAAACCTAATTATACAACTAACTTAACGCGTATACTCCGCGATGGTTGCATACAACGATCAGTACCTACTGAGAATATTTTATCCGTTTCATCTACCACAATAAAATCCATGTAAAAATAAACAATTGCAATCGCCAAATGTGCCATATAGGTATAGGTACACTGCAATAGTTGCACGAAGACGAGATTACTGTAAAACGATTAATTACAAGTGTGTTCTTTCTCTTATAGGATAATGAGGTAATTTCCAAAACTACTGATCCGATTCTGGACATTCTTTTACTCATAGGATTATCATTAGCCCAGAGTGCTATGTTGTATCTCAAAAATATGCACATTTCCTGTGGGTCTCGCGGACAAAGTAGCTGGCAAAGTGTAATTTTTTTTTTACACTTTTATTTCACTAAAAGTCCGTTGAACAGTTTTTGGATTGGTACTATCCACTTGATAAATTCAAAAATGTGACCAAATTTATACGAAATTATCCGTCTATATCTTTACATGGTGAAACCAATAATTGCCTTACCCAGATTTATTGCTGGCGAGTGTAGTCTAGTATTTTTTACATACATAATTTTTACAAACCTCCAAGTATTAATAGCTAATACGGGATAAACTTCGTCTAATAAATATGAAGTTAGACTCATAGATCTTGCATACACATCCACGTCATTGTTAGCATTATGGGACATGTTCAAATAATCACCAATTATGGTCACGTTCCTTTCTGGATTATCGTATACATAAGACATACTGTAAGGAGAAAATATAAAAAATAATTAATGTAAGTTGTAACACCCTGAGAGTTAATGGAGTGAGGGTTTTCGCAGAGTGGCTGGTGGTGGTAACGGATGGGTGAGGCTGGCCGAGGATCAAGCTGAGTGGCGTACAACTGGAGAGGGTTTAAGTGATCTGAGTTTAAAGTCCAGCGAAGCGTTTTCACCCTGCAGCCGCTCACAGCGTTCACTTTTTTGCTGCACCTTTCTTGCGACCTGAGAAACTATTTTGGGGAGCCTATTAGTGAGTTGGCAAGTCTCCGACTACCATCGGGTGAGATATTGATCAAACGCAATTACCTATACGTGATTGAAAAAAAGGAACAGTATCAAAGTAATGTACTGAATTTATTTTTTTATGATTTAATCGGTTTACCTTTCAAATGTTTGTTTTTACTTACTTGAATTTGTACATATCCCGCAAAATTGTCAGGATCTTGCAGCCAGTCACAGTTTGCATCCACATTGGATTAAACGTGTTGTTGAATCCGCCGTGGTCTTGAGGCAGCGAGTCGCAATCGTATAATGTGGCCACTTTAATTGTGACGTTCATTATGCCTGTGCTAATGGACCACAACTGTAATCGGCTAAAATAGGAGTCCACTAGACTCCTTTTTCAGATTGATGATGATTTGTCACTGCGATAAGTCTTCCTTCCACTATTCGTCTTATTATAAAAATATATTTATTTTTTCCCAAATCAAATCGAACTTTTTGTAAAAAATAAATATTTTCACACCATGATTTTTATCTTATACTTTTGTTAAACAAGGTTTTAAATATGACGGTATGATTCGTCTACTCTAGTTGCGGTTCCCGTTCGTTTATTGGAAATACTTTCTCAAAGTCTAGAAGCTAATAGAGTACCTACTGTATCCCAATCATGAGGTTTTTTGACGTATAATTTCGTTAATGTAAGCATAATTTGAATCTAAAATACAACAGTCCTAGAAAATTTTGATAAAATTTTATACAATTTGCACATTTTAAAGAATACAGAGAAATTAATTAAGTATTTAATTTATATAAATATTGTGTAGCAAACATATATTTTCAATTTTAACAAGTAGTCCAATACTTTGAGAATACAAAAAAATCAGAATAGCCTCGACGAGCGGTGGAAGGTTGAAGGTGTTAATAAATTAACTTTTAAAAAAGAAAACAAGTATCCTTTTCAAATAGGAATCATTTTCATTACGCACAAATTATGCAATATGCACACTGTACATACATCGTACTTGGTCGCCGAGGCCCAACTCAAAACTTCCGGGCCGAAACCGGACACCATACCTCGGCCGCTAAAATTCCAGCGCAGCCTTGCGTACAGTGCACATAAAAAAATTGCCGAATACAACAAGTATTCAGCTATTTTTTTGTGTGTGAAAAATCAATACAATATATTGTGTTGATTTTTCACAGACGTGTTACTGTTATTTTTATATATACAAATAATAGTAACACGTCTTTACCTAAAACAGTAGGTACCAAAAAACAGCAAAAATAAAATAATATAAAGTTCTAATTCGGATAAATGTCCGCAGAAATAATAATTAATGAGGTAATTCTAATAATACGGGTTCGAATAAATATACACACAGGCAACCATCCGTTGCCCATGGAACAACACTAAATGGGTACACGTCGGTTATACAAACAAATTAAATGAGGTATAAATATTTTAGACGTTGTTTTTGCTTAAAACAACATGTTAAGGGCCTGTTCTGATGCCGCGAGTAGATAAGTATGAGAATAATTTAATTGTGTTCAAGCCAAAGCATTTATTTCAATTAAGCGTCGGAAAAACTGCCTCGCGCCACGTGACGGGTTTTTAGCGTTGTATGCAAGTAGCTCAGTTTGTATAGAAACACGCGTGGAAAACGGACACACTGACCTTGTTGTTCCGCACGGGTTTTTGTAGCAGGCGTGTAGATAGAAGTATATAATAATAATTTCCAGTGGCGTACCTAGAAAGCAAGTCCGACGCATTTTTTTGGTTTTAGAAAGTATTTATGCTAATTTTTCATGAATATAAGTGAGTTGATGTCGTTATTAAAGCAATACGTACATTAAAACACTTACATTAATGGAAAATTAATTTAATTGCTGTCTAAAACGCGTCGGGATTGCCCTGTAGGCACGCCACTGATATTTTCTATTCGGCGCGGCCCCGTCATGCCACGTTTTCGGATGAGGTCACGGAAAACCATGCGTGGCGCGTGATCGTCGCTACGCGCAGGACTCCGTGTTCCGCACCAAGTCGCGTTCGCGGGGCAGAATCTCTTCCTTAAACCATTTACAGTCACTTTTGAAATTGATAACTTTTTTTACAGGCACTTTGATACGTCCCTGGTTTAACCGGACAAGAGGCCCTAGCCAAGTTGCTTTTCTGTTAGCGTTCACGCCAAACGATAAGCACAAAATGTATGGCAATGACATTACCTGCGGAAAAGTCACGTGACTCACTAATGTCACTTCCATACATTTTGTCCGTAGCGTTTGGGTTAAACGCTAACAGAAACTTAACTTGGCCAGGGCCTGCAGTCTCGACATGATAACGATCGCTTTACGACCGAAATCGGTCGCTAACTATGAAAAAATCTATGGAAAAAAAATTGATAGCGACCGATTTCGGTCGTAAAGCGAACGCTATCTATGTCGAGACTGCAGGCCCAGGGGGGAAGGACAAGACAGGGACACGATAAAATACTATAAAAGGTTAATACAAACATTTTTACGAATTTTTCCTTCTGGCACGGAAACAAGGATTAGAAATAACATTCAATGTACAAATTGCCTCTGAGGTAAAAGATACATTTCATTTTCTACAAAATATACCCATGGTAATTAAATTGTACCGTTTCGTTTGCTTATCTTCCTACTTATAACCGTTTTTGTCACAATATAAGAATGTAAGAAAGTTTTGTCGTATCAAAACGCACTTTTTCTTCTCTCAAATTGGCAGGAACTTATTATACCTATAGTTTTAGTTTTATTGTTCTGCAATGCAAGAAAAATAACTTAAAGCTAACTTTGTATTTAATTCATTGTAAGCGCTACGAAGTCTACGTGTATCCGTAGCTGGTGCTACGAAATCTGCCACGGTCTACAACTAGCTACGATTTATTGTGGAGACGCAAACATCTAGCGTTGAAATTAAACGAAATGCATTTGTCAGAATACTGTTATATACAGGGTGGAATTTTGTAATGCCACCTGAAGGGAAAGTACTCTTAATACGGTAGATAGAAAATTTTACTCAAAGAAAACATTCCTTTATTTTTGAATAGAAAGAGATGATTTTCGAAAATTTTAAATTTTTCAAAGCTTTAACTTGACTCATTGAATTTATAAGTCCAGATTTCATGGTTTTCCTTTCGTTTAATTTATCAAGTTTCTTAGAGAGATTTCATCCTTATAATTGATCCTAAAGATCGATGCAATAAAAGTACAGGTTGTAATTTTTACAGATTTTAGTCGGTTTGATTCCCGGGAGTGGCAAGCTAATTTTTGAAAATCCTTTTCATTCTATTAAAAAATAAAGGAATGTTTTCTTTGAGTAAAATTTTCTATCTACAGTATTAAGAGTACTTTCCCTTCAGGTGGCATTACAAAATTCCAGCCTGTAGGTATAAAGTTGTAACATTAATAATATTTAAAGGTTCATAGTATTCTGCCGTTTCCGGCGTACAAATATATTATCCGTTGGTAGCTGTGGGTCAACGTTAGATTTATTCATTAAATTATATAGCTACATTACATTATCCAATTCCCACTTACTTTTTTTGCAATTAGAAATAACACAAGTAATTGAAGACCCTGCCTGGCTTTTCTTCCAAATCATCATTGCCCAAAAAAACTATTGTTGTAATTATATTAAATTGAGTATAAAGTATACATTTAATTTAATTGTTTCTAACTTCATAATTACTCGTATAAATAAATAAAATAAAATTGTAAGACCATTACTGTACATAGGTACCATGTTCTAGCAAATAAATTATTTGAATTGAATTGAAAAGTGAAACTTCTTTACGTCCTTGCTCATTGATGTACAAAAGGCGTATCCAAAATATTCCTTTTGTTATTTCAAATAAGAAAATTCTGCGAGACATTTTCAAATATAGTTACTGCCTTGGGAACCTTACACCTTACGTGTTATTTTCTGGTGATAATGAAATGCAAATATGTTAAGGTACAATAAAAAAACAGTGGGATAGAAAACCTCCTTTTTTAGATGGGTCAAAAACGTCTTTATGTACGACTGTATTTTTTATTTTACCAGCTAAAAGTCTAAGAACTTTATTTTGTTCGCAATTTTAGTAAGCCCCTTTGGGTTAGGTAACATGTTTTATTTGTTTTTGAGAAATTCTGTATTACTTTGATTAAAACATTAGTTACTAAAAATAAATTAACAAATTATACAACGTGAAACTGTAATACACAGCGTGAGAAACAATAATGGCCAAAACTAAAGATGCTCTTCAAAGTTTTATAAATTACCTTTATGAAAGTTCTAGTGTGGGTAGCGTCACGGGCGGCACTAGTATAAGCATAGCATAATCGGCCTATAATGTTCCCACTGCTGGGACACAGGCCTCCTCTCTGTGAGAGGGAGTGGGCCGTAGTCCACCACGCGGGCCCAGTGCAGATTGGTGGACGTCGCACGTCTTCGAATTTTTTGGTTCTAGGACATGCCGGTTTCTTCACGATGTTTTCCTTCACTGTTAAAGCAAGTGATAATTAATTTTTAATACTCACATGACTTCGAAAAGTCAGCGGTGCGTGCCTCGGGATCGAACTCGAACCATTCGCCGTGGGAGGCACATGGTTAAACCACTAGGCTATCACTGCTATCTAGGCTATCTCTGCTATATGGACGGCACTAGTTTATTTTAAAATAGGTTTCCGTTATAATGTTTTTATTAGATAATATAGAACCTGCAAAAAATGTATGAAAAGCTGATTGATACTCCAGTTGAGTTAAACTATTTAATGATGCATCCCCACTAGCGCATTCACGTGGTTAGGATTATTCTAATAAACAAAATACCCGCAGTGGAGAAGGACTCTAATAGCAGCAATAATGTTATAATTGGTGGCCATAAATATTGTTCTTCAACCGTCAATCAAGTAACACGTAAGGGCTCATGTAGATAACACCGACGCTGCCATAATATTGTTAGTAATTGTTAAGGCCGACCATACATAGACTGCTTGAAGCAGTCAGTATCGACTGCTTCGACTTTGTGTGGGACATTTGGTGGCATATTGTTGGTCTTGATGGCAGTAATAGGCTTTACATTTTTTTATATTTATTTTCATAACTACTGAACCCTGCTAGATATCGAAATGAAACATATTCACATACAACATAAACATTTCTGTTTTCATCTCTAAAAATTTCATGTGAATCTGTTGAGCCGTTTCGGAGCATCTTCGAAACTAACTTTCAGACAGACAGACAATAACAAGACATTCTAGAATGGTCATTTATAGGTTAGGCATCGTGGAAATAGAAGCAAGGAATTTATTTTTAAATCACAGACAGATTTCGGAATTATAACACCTACATACACCTCACTTTCTTCAGATACGACATAATAACAATAAGAGTGACCATCCACTATTCCGGGATACTTCGAGAAAGGTCGCCGGGATAACGAATTGTATGACAACGGCGCTCCAGCATAATTATTGTATATATATAATAATAATACTAAAATATAATAATATATTATATTGTAGACAGGCTTTTGTTAGATTCTCTACGGCGCGATTCACACTTTATTCTGAAGGCCTTACTGTAGTGAGGGTAGTCGAGACTATGTTTTTAACGAAATGGTTGTTTCTTCAATGGAAGTTATACTTATATTGAATGGAGCTGTTTTTAGAGTTTCGTTCTACAAAAGGAAAAAAAAAACAGTGTTGCGACGAATAGTGATGTTGTGTAACAAGCATAACTCTGAGGTATTAATTTTTACCTACTCTGTGATACGCTTAACTTTATGGCAAGCAGTGTATGTGAGTAAATTCTTTGATTAACAATATCTTTGATAAGCATTAGCCTGTGACCAAAAGCTTTTTGCCTGTGACAATTATTACTCCGTGATAAGCATTAGCCCAGACAAATTACGTTTTTAGGAAATAATTTAATAACAGTAAAGTTTTTGCAGAATATGTTTTTAGGTAAATTAAAAATAGGTGCTATACTATTTACGAATCCACACAAATATCGCTACGGAAAGCATTAAAAGATGTATAATTATGTAGAAAAGTTGGCTTTAATTGTGAGCAAAATTAATAACAATATTCTATTAACAACTAATACATATAGAAAACAACTTCTCCCCAATTTAAGTAGGTAGATAAATAAAAATAATAAAGCTGGTATATAACCGTCACGTTTGATCTTTAATTATTGTAGCTTAGTACAGTCTTACCTTTGAGGGGCTCGTGGCTAAATGACGGCCGCGCTGATCGATCGATCTGTGAGGTTAAGCTGCGCTTGCCGCGGTCAGTCCTTGGATGGGTGACCGTTCTTTACACATCGAGACCCCTCCGTGCCTCGGAGAGCACGTTAAGCAGTCGGTCCCGGTTGTCATAGGAATATCTTTGACAATCGTTACGGGTAGTCAGAAGCCCTAAAATCTGACAGCTGGTCTAACATTCGAATACCGGTATTACCCATTAATTGGGTTATGGAGGTCAGATGGCAGTCGCTCCACGTAAAATATTGATATTCAGCCAAAACTAGTTAGACTGGAAGCCGACCCCAATATAATTTGGGAAAAGGCTAGGCAGATGATGAGTACAGTCTTACCCAAAAGATTATTACGTTGATCAATTAGCTCTTTTTCCATCCAATAAGGCACCAATGAAGCATACAATATTAAATTCCTGACAACTAAATTGTTTTTCTTTTGTAAACATAAAACACGTACAGAATCGATTGTAATTTCATTTTAGAAAATAAAATGCTACAACTTATGGTTCCCGACAGTACAGTCTAGTTTTTAATTTCTCTAGAGGACTTTCTTACCTCGACTTTCTTGGTAACTGGTGAAGTTAACGTAAGTTCGCAAGAGACTACTAGTACTAGACTTTTTGATCGTGAACAATTTACGGTTTATAATTTCCGTAACTCAAATGGAAAAACGGAACCATTTTAGGATCACTTTGTTGTCATCTGTTGGTATAAGTATCGGTAGGGATCTTGATCACAGATCCCGCAAGTAAATTCTTGGCTCAATAGACAATAGACAGTTGACAATTCGTAATAGAGAATAGTCCAATAGACGACGAGCATTGACTGTAGAACCAATCGCGTTCAGCCTCGGCGCCCCCCGTCTTCTTTATTCCGCCAAAGAAACGATGGGACCGACACTGAAATATAAAAAAAAAAACAGCTGTTCCCTACAAAAATGCACTACAACACGATCAAAATGTATGAAACAGCTGTTTTTTTAATATTTCAATATCGGTCCCATAATAAAAGTTGATCATATTCATGAGTACTTTCACCTCCTAAAATATCCGCACTGGTTTTAATTTTACCCTGTATACTCGTACTCGTATAATATACTATCTACGTTTGAAACAGACAACTACTACAACTTACTGAAATAGACTGACTAGGTACTGTTTGACAATATTCAAAAGTGCCTGTAAATGGTAGGTATAATTGAAATAAATTATTGATATACCTACCTAATAGAGTGTATGCATGCATTTTTTTTATATTCTTATTCGATTGTTTAGGTTCGTGTATTACCGAAAAAAAAGTTACACTTACAAAATATTGATAATAAGCAATAAAATATTTAATTGAAAACTGCAGTCAGTTTCTGGCGGTTTAAACGCGCCCATTGTGGCGCGTCGCCTCTGTGACGTCAGAGTCCACAGCAACAACACTTAACACTTTGGCGTAAAAGTCTATATAATCATAAACAATTCACTGTCTTTTTTCCTTTCAATCAATAAATTCTTAATTCCGGAAAGGCATTTCGGATGTATGTGGCCGGTCTTATTACTTGTTATTGTGGACACTGACGTCAGTCACGCAACGCTATTGGTTGAAACGAGTCAACCAATAGCGTTGTGTTGTGATATTTTGAATTTCCCTCGCATTTTTTCCACTTTTAGTTATTTAAATTAAAATATTAAAACGCTTTTAATTAACATAATAAAGATATAGGTGTAATTCTATAGTAATAAAGATAACAAATAAAAATACTAGATGTATATTTGAATCACATGCATGTACCCTATTGAAATAAATAAATGATGAATAAGTTTTAGGATCACTTTGTTGTCCGTCTGTCAAGACCCTTGTTTTTAAGAACGGGTAGAGGTGTCAAGTTGAAATTAATGTCAAATACTCTTTGAGATGTAAAAACTTCAAGCGTCCAAGACAACGCAATCAAAAGATACGGTCAATGTCATTTGTGTCACATAATTATTATACTGTAATTGAACCATATTTTAGCTGTAATAGTTGAAAAAGTCTTGCTAAGTTGCTAACGATAAATCTAAAGAAAGTTTGACAAGATGATTCACCAATTAGTACCTACCTTAACTAGGGTCCGCCGCTTCAGGGCACCAACCTAAGGTTATACGAGTAGGTATAATATGTTCCTCCGCACGCGATTACACAACATACATAATTGAGTTTGTACGGAACCGTAAGGCCGTGAGTTCTACTCGCACTTGTCCGGTTTTATAGACTACTTATGTAGCCGTGGGTTCGAATCTGCTTTACTTTGTGCATTTTATTTCATCACCACTGCTCTAAAAATGGTGAAGAAAAACATCTACAGCTAAAGATTCTAAGACATATGACGTCCATCACCCACACTTTTTTACCGTACAACTGTATCGTGTTTTACGCAGGCTGACTGACAGTACAAGTAAGGCCTGTCCACGGAGGCGAAGCTTCATAGACGTACGCTTCGTGTACACCTGCTTGCTGCTTACATACAAAACTATGCAACTGTCACCGGCGGCGGCGTCATGAAACCTGGATGCAGTGACACGAGCGTATCGGATTCAGAGAATTTTAATCTTGTATTTCATTAATTATTTTATAAATATAAGCATTTTTAGAAGAAAGATTTCATTTCCGAACGAAACCTACATTGTGATTTTGCAAAAATAAAATATAAAAACTTATTTTACTGTGTCATTAAGTTTAATTGTATTAATTGATCAATAATTGCAGTTAAATATTTCTCAGTTTTAATATCCTATTTTGATATCATTATGTTTCAAATGATAAATATAGCAAACTCAGTTGATGTTATGTTTTATCGAATTTACTTAAAGATAACAGATATATTGATTTAAAAATACATTAATTATCCTTTAATGTTTTAAAACAGTTCTAACAAATTAGATTTCATTAAGTTTATCAATATTAAATGTTATTCGGTAAAAATATATGATTGGTTCAAAAGGGCGGCACAATGTTTGACACCATTATTATGGTGGGTAGGGTATAAAAGCCAGGTGATCGGCTAGTTGAGGACCTTTTTGATTCTAATCATCGTTTTTGTGAAGTAGTGTCTACGAGGTGCCACTTGAGTTAAGTACAGTGTTATTATTCTCCAAAATTATGTTAATTTAATATCTTTATATCTGTGTTGCTATATTGCTATGCTTTGTGTATCCTCATTTTATAATTGCTAATTAAAATGAAAATGATTGTCTAAATGATCTAGTTATATTATGTCGGAATATTCTGGTTTTTCTACCTACATGTTTTACAATGGTTATGACTAAATTTAATTTGTGTATATCATAATGAAAACAATATGTATAAAAAATAAACCATGGAGTTTCTTGCTCATTCTTCTCCATCGGTAATTTCTTTTGGAATGAGCAACTAGTTTTTCGAGTCACAAAAATAAAAGTCTAGTCTTGCCTAAATTGTGTTATTTTATAATAAAATCCCTTTTTTGTTGGATACCTACCTGCACATATTCACAAATACTTGATAAATCACAAATAATCTCTAACATATATCTATAACAATGTAACCCACCAATATAATTTTCTGACAAGCGCGACGTTGCCGCTCCGTCGTTTCATAGTTTTGTATGTAAACAGCAAGCAGGCGTAATAATACCAAGCGTATAACGCGTCTACGAAGCTACGCTATCGTGGACTGTAGGCTTAAACTACACATTACGCAGGTGCTCGTTGTATTCATTATACTGACAGACAATCGTGTCCCAGAAAAAGTTTGTAAGCAAGTTATTCCATATTTCGTATTCTGAATGTTTTTATTAGAAATATTCTTTCCCCATATTACATTTCCTCATCTATATAAAAAAGTTGATTCTTATTTTCTGCCTTACTTTTTGATACAAATTACAAGTTTTCTTAATAATATGGGTATGCTTGTCATAACCTGAACAGTATATTACGTTATTTCATGAAAATACAAAAGAAAAACTGCAATCTAACTTTGCAAAATATCAACACTGAATGGCTATTATTATTTCAGCCAAGTGTCAAAATAATGCGAGTTAAAGTTTGCTAAACAATCATAAATCTTTATTAACCATGTTATAATATTCGTCAAGAATATTTTACTACAGAAACCTAATTTAAAAACAGCCGTTTTGCAGGGCCTCAAAGTCTGCTATTTTACGAGATTTGTCATTCTGAGAACGATACAAATACAATCCCATTACTACGAAGCCAAAAGTTCGTAATATACTAAATTCTCAATGGTCGGTCTATATGGTCTTGTGAAGAAATTGTGGTAGAAAACAAAAGCGATCGGTATTGCAAATAACACAATTTTAGGTACGGTAGTAATATTGTGAACGATATAAAATATTTTACTATGACCATTTTTATTTTTAAATAAATTATACTGGTAGTATTGCTGTAATGGACTACTTATTTAAAATCGATTAAAATATTTAATTAAAAAGTTACAAACACATCGCAATCAGGATGGCTAAGTTACGAGACATTTAGTAGTGAAAAATATATTGAGAAAATATTTCTAAAATTATGTGGTGTACAAAGTTAGCCCCAAAGAAGTTTCTAGGACGATATTGTTTGCAAAAAGGTTCACTTATCGCCGGTATTTTTATGTTTGTAAGTAATTTGGTGGTATTAGAATGTTTTCTATTGCAGCTGAATTAGATGACAATAGAATCCTAGAGGCTTATTTTCGAAGGATATTATACGTCATTTAGATTACACCATACCGATACCGTGTCGAGAAGGGTGTTACACTGTTCAGTGTGCTCTTCTTTTTTCGTGGTGAAAGTTCCAAAAGATTTCCCAGACCCTGAGGATAAGGTCGGGGTGTATAGGATTCGTACCTCACTAAAACCACCCTAATAATCACCATCAGCATGTAGAGAGGGCTCTGGGTCCTCTTAAGCGATCAGAATCCTTCCGGACCTCCCCTTGTGCAATGCTTGCGGGCTAGGGATATCTCTGGGGAGATTGTAAAGGTATCTTTCCTGAGCTCCGCTATACACGGCTGCACGAAACTTGACGTGACCCCTATGCCAACTTTTTTGAGGTCACTTGTCAGGCGGATAGAGTCCCCACTCTGAAGTTTCAAGTACCTACTTAATTAACATCAGGGGTTTTTAATAATGCACCCTATTGTCGCCGAAGATGTTACAAAGTATAAATTTTAATTAGGGTGGGCTGCTTTAAGCCGTCTGTATTAGTAAGTCAAGGCGTAATTAATTAAATATTATTCGGGCCACCACTGTTGACGGTGACACGCACATAGTTGTAAGATAAAACAAATGGCCTAAGGCTGACTTTCCACTGGAGCGGAGAGGAGAGGAGCGGAGCAATGTTAAGGAATGGGATCGCGTAAAAAATTTCGCTCTGACTGGAGCGGACAGGAGAGGAGCGGAGCAATACCTACTAACCAATGGAATTGCATAAAATCCCAGCTCCGTATCAGACTGGAGATTTTTATGTAATTCAATTGGTTATATCAGTGTTTCCCAAACATTGTTCTGCCATAGCCCGGTAATTTTCACACTGCCCCTTCGTGACCCACTCAATATTACATATTTTGGTATCGCCTATTTAGTCACAAAATTTTAGTACGAAGTATGGAGCTGCTGCTTATTTTTCTCTTTACCGGCGGCACCCGATACTGGTTTACCGGTGACCCTATATTTTATTTTGAAGGCCCGGTACCGGGTCGCGACCCGGCAAATGGAAAACGCTGGTTTATATTGCTCCGCTCCCTCTCCTCTCTATAACATTCCACGGCAAAACTCCGAAAATCTCTAAATACCTTCCGTGTATTCGAAATCTCATGTGGATTTGCTGGAGTGGTAAAAAATATTGGAAGTCCAAACATTCCATAATCCAAAATCCGACGTTCCAGTTTCCACATTCCACAATCCAACGGTTCGTATGCGAGATGGGCCCGCGGGTTGCGATCGCTAAATGGAGTGCAGTGGCGCGTTTGCAGTGGATGGCGCGTACAGAGCGGAGAAATCGTATCACGCGTAGTTGGTCGATATTTGCGGTTGGACTGACTGCAATCCTCGCCGCTCGGAGTAAAGGAAATTGAGCACTGACCTTTGAGAGTGTCAAAATTGTAGGTGCACGTCACTCACACCTAGTGTGAGTGACGTGCTTCAAATCAGACCTTGGCTCATTTACTGTAGTGTCCTAGTTGGTAGTTAATTAAAATTAGTATCTAGTATAACAAAAACTGTTTCAACTTTCAGATAATTAGCATAATATGTGTGATCATCCTTGCTGTAGAAATTACGTACTACAAGAAATGTGACTGCACTGTTCTTGTGATGCACAATGCGTACAGCTTTAGTATCAACGCCATCATCTACAGCATCTTTATGATCATCATCAATTTGTGGTTTATTTGGGGTGTTATGCGTGTAAGTTTATTGTGTTGCTGATAAATTTTTCATAAGATTGAAGGTACATTATGTCGCAACGTGAACTGCGTTACAGAGCTACTACAACTGATAATTTCCTGACTGAAACCCGATAAAACCTTATCCGACCTGAGAATCGAACTTGGGACCTCACGATCACAGCAGCTGCAATTGCGATAACTAGACCAAACGTGACAGTTTATCCATCTTTAAACTATAATACTTTTTTTCTGGTATCATTTTCTGCATTTAAATTAGTCTTGACAGTGCAAGTCAGGGGTTACCAACTAGTTTCTAGGGGGTCCATTTTAAAAATATAAAAGCCTGTTGTGTCATTGATAAAACCCCGAACGGCAGCGTGCCAACACGTGTACATTTTGAATTTATTTTCTTTGGTCTTCTGAGTTAAAATATTATGAATGTATTGTTAAAGTTCGCACAAAATAGATCGACGGTCTGGATCCGGACCGCGGTCCACCAAATAGCGACCCCTGTTTTAAATTGTCTTTGGTGTTTTCAGCAAAAGTCCTCAGTGGTCCTCAGTTGGGTGGTGATCACAGGCGTGTGGTGGGCACAATCCCTGTGCCTTGTGTTTGTGCTACTGTGTATCTACATGACAGACACCAGCCTGGCTTGGATGGCGGCCCTCGGCTTCGCGATTATTGCCTTCAGTAAGTTCGCATAATTATGTTGGGAAAAGATAGAAGATTTGGGCTGAAATAGTCTTTGCTTGCATTTTACTGGATGTAGATGTGGGTTGCGGGTTGCGGGCAAGAGGTTACATATGAATTAAGTCATCAAAATCAACATAACGAAACGTTAGACAGTTTCTAGGCACATGTAGTCCGCACGATATCTGACGGTCAAGTGACCACACCGCATCGCAGTCATCCTCCCATCGACTCGTACGAACATCAACCATAAACTCTGTCAAAGCGCGCCAACTTCACACTTGCGTTTCGTTGTCAATTGACGTCATGTAGGTACTAATGACTCAGATAATACTTGTTGAATTTCACGAGCGCGCGTCGTTCATTCCAATTTAGATCTTATTTAAAATAATGTTCAAATAATGTTCATGACGCGCGGTAAGGTAAATCAGTAAAGTTTCATTTAGGTATGTATATTGCATGCTCATTAATTTGTGTGCAAGAAAAGAGATGCTATGTTTTTTTGTGTCTGAACTCTGAAGTATGCAAAGTAATGAGCATGCTAGTAATGAGACATTATTTTTTCATTCCACTAATCCCACTAATATTATAAATGCGACAGTTTGTGTGTGTGTATGTTTGTTACTTCTTCACGCTGAAATGGCTGGACGGATTTGGATGAAATTTGGCAAAGAGGTAGCCTGGGACCTGGAAAAACACATAAGCTAATTTTCATCTATTTTTCGCAGACGAAGTCGCGGGCAGCAGCTAGTTATAAAATAAGTTTACGCCTGTATTCACTGAAAGGGAAGGCAGAGGTTTTAAATAGACACATTTTTCGCCAGTTAGGTATGTGTCCCATTTTTAAAATTAGTGTAAAACAAAGTCGCTTTTTGTTCCTATCCTACTTTATCCGCTTAGGTAGTGCTTCTAAACTACACAGTTAATTTGATTGCGATTTTCACCACCATTTACAGAATTTATTCCGGAAGGTAGTGTATAATACGTTAATACCTATTTAATTAGATACAACACAGAAACCTCAATGTTTTGACATGTTGCCACATCAGTAGATTACGTGAGAAGTAGGGGCGGGCCGCTTGAGTAATAATATCTCCAATCCAACGCTCTCTGACAGTCGCTTCCCAAATTAACATTTTATGCGTAATCAGAACATTGTTAACCTAAGTTTAACCTACGTGTCGCGGGATTTGTCTTCTAGAAATAAACCGCTTAAATATTCTCAGCTCTGACAACGGTCGTACCATCCTCGAAGATTATACAAAAATCTTTACGATTGGGAGATTCACTGCCGGTGAAACGGAAAAACGATTTCGAGGAAGGGATTGTTTTTTATTTAAATATACCTTTTTGTTAGCTATCGTTTTCCCTTTTATTTGCGAAGTACGAGTAGGTGTGGTAGATAACTTTTTGTAAATTTTGTAACAGTAAGTATGGTACCTATTCTGGTTAGAAATATTTATACACTATTAAAAATGTTCCATTTTATTAAATTAGTCTTTTAAATTTAAAATACATCTTGTTAACAGAAAATTTTATGATTCGATATATCAAATAAAAATAATCGCATTTTTGATACTTAGGTACATGTTGTTTAGCAGCAGTTCTATTTTTATGACATATATTATTACATTACGTCTACCATGCTTCTTCTATGAACCGGTACATATTTATAAAATACCTATTTGGCAATGTTTTCTCACTTAATCATCATTTGTTATTTCAGTGATATTCGCCTACTTCATATTAGTTGGCTACGGATACTGGCTTGAAATTCGAAAATCATCACAAACTTCGATTCAAGAAACATAATTTGGAAAAGGACGTCTGTAATACTACAAATAAAGTCACTTAATCTTTCTTTTAATATAAAGTATAACCAACGAATATGATAGAATCATATCTATTTATTTTGTGGCCATAGTATAAATTATAGACATCATTGTTTCGTTACGAATAATGGACTATTCATTCCATTTATCTTCATATCTCTCTGACACTGGAAAAGAGATAGGTTCACGTTTTATTACCCAAGATGTAATTTTGTCACGAATTCAGGTTTCCTCCCAAACATATGTAATGTAAAATGTATTGTCTTATTGTAATGTATTTTGTAATAACGCTAATAAACCCAACCTTTTGTTGATTGTTCTTTATTATTTTTTATCGTGACACATATCGTTACAATTTACAAACACAATAATCGAACACACAGACATACTCTGCATTGGAATCAATTATTACCCAAATAATTTGACGACTTTGTATAGTGCAACGACATCAACAGCAATACCGTGTTTTATACTAAGCGTGATGTTTTAATTATTTCAAACAACAAACGAACAACAATTACTAGCAATGTTTCGCCGGTGAAGCCGGTGTGATACCTAATCAATGATGGGATATTCGGGCACTTATTTACCTATACATGAATTTTTGCCCATGGAAGGACATGCCTTTTCGAATAAATCTTTTTTTTATTGTAAAAAAATCCCTGAATAATTTCTAAACAAATTGATTATTTCGTTGAAATAAGTAAATTAGCGCCCGAATATCCGAACACTGGTGTATAATACTAAATAAAAACCGGCCAAATGCGAGTCTGACTCGCGCACTGAGGGTTCCGTACAAACTTGTATGTAGATAGTTCATCCATCATGGGAATTGAGTCTTGAAGATTTTTGCCCATTTTGTTTGGGATTTTTACTTTAAGCGGACAATAGGATTTCTATTTTCTTCTGATTTCATCGTAACACTTTAATACATATACAAACACTCAAACCCGAAACAAATTATGTATTCCGTGCCGGAATCGAACCCGCGACACGGTGCTACTGACTAACGAGATCGACGAAATTAATTGGCAATAATTCAGCGAGGGTCATTATTGCGAGAAAAATCTTAACACCGCGATTCAGAAAAAGACGTTATCTGCACAACGCGATCTATCGACAACGTAGATAAATCGTCATAATTAAAAATAACTATGTAAGTTGCTATAACAAATTCTTTGTAGCTTCTGAATACTGAAAAGGTACTTTAATATATATCTATTAAATATATAATATTAGCATTTTGCCTGCGACCTACCTACAATGCTTACTGTAAATAAAAATATTTTATTTATTTCTTTCTATAGCGTCAGTAACGCTATCTAGCTTTGAATCTAGCAAGAACAAATATTGAAATACATGAAACACATTTCCGCCATCGCACGCTAGAGTCATAATTATTGAGTAAACTAAAGCAGTGGTATAGCTATTGAACAATGAAAAAAAAGTGATCTTAATAGGATTCCGTTTTTCCTTTTGAGGTACGGAACCCTAAAAAAGAAAAGTATTTTAATATCAATAAATAAAGCTATTTATTTTGATGACTTATATTATTGCACTGGTCTTGCGTAACGCCTTTAGCTGACTTTTATCAGGTTCTACGACAAGGGTCTTGCGATGACTATTCACCACCAATATGAAGTAGATTGTTACTGAAAACAATAAAAAACTTCACAATTATACAATACATGCTTTTTAAGTGAGATGGCAATCCCTATTACTCTAGCAGGGTAGGTACTTATAAATACAAAAGTGTGTTTGTATGTTTGTTTGTTGATTTGACCTTCTTTCACGCAGCAACGGAAAACGGATCGCCATAATTTTTGCATAATGATAGTTTATGGGCCGGAAAGTGACATAAGCTACTTTTTATCCCAGGAGTACCTTCCGTGGGATCATTTCTGATCTCCACACGGGCGAAGCAGCGGACAAAAGCTAGTAGGTTATAAAGTTACTTGAATCATTGGATTTTACAGAATGTATAAGAATATGAGGGACTGAAGATGACTTAGGGCTCTTTCAATTAGACGATTGGTGTCGGCTGTTCAGTTGCCGTGCGGTGATAGAGACCTTGTAGGTTATTTAATTTAGGCATGCAGCGCTGTACGAACTGAATTACACTTTATTGCGTTGTCGCAAGAGTCGCTTTTTGATTTCTTTTTTTCTTGATCTGTCTTTGCGGAGTTATCCTTTTGTAGTATTCTGTGATGAAGGTATTGGAGATACACTCACATATATACCAAAGCATTCCCAATATGACGGCGAATACCCTGCTCCTCTGTCTCCTGGAGGTGAAGACTAGTGCCATTAGTATCATCATCATCAGCATTACCACTACGAATATCACTGAATACCAGATCCATATGGAGCAGAGCAGGGGATTATTCTGGAGAGCATAATTAGAGAAGTACTAACAACATTTGGCTAGGCTTTGTTATAAACGATGGAATTATAGTGCACAAAATTATTTTTTTCGTGATGTTTTAAATTAAGGGCTCCAAGAGACTATTTCAAAAATAAAGCACAATAAAAGGTTAAATATGAAAGAATCCGACTGCAAAAAAAAACAACTAAAAAGTTCAAAACAAGATCACTTTTCAAGCGGTCTGATGCAGTTGGTGGCATAAAATCTGAGATTGAACTTAAATAATTGCCAGTAACTGCATCAAACTGCTTGAAAAGTGATCTTGTTTTTTGAACTATTATGTTTTTATTTTAAGAGTTTATTTTAAATCGCAGTCGGGTTTATTTTAGGTTTATACCACCGCTTTGTTCGAGATTACCATATTGGTGGCCCCCATAATGCTCTACAGGTATCTTCGAAACTCTAGTGTTTAGATGTATATTTTTTGTGAATTTGAAACATGTCAAAGCCATGTGAAGCTTGTGCTAGTGATTCAAAGTCAAAGTCAAAAACATTTATTTCAATTAGACAATTTACAGGCACTTTTGAAATGTCAAACAATATTACAATAGTTGTCAGTCGGTTTGTCCGTTAGTTGAAGCTAGTTGATTAGGCTCTATCTGCCAGGAGAACTCTAGAATTTATATCTACTGCTAAACAAAGGTTTCTTTTCGATTTATTTTTAGGTTATATGGTATTTAGATTATCTTTTGCTTTTGAATTAAAATGTTTATACTTTTAGTATCTAATGATTAAATTATTTTACTGTACTCATAAATATCAATATTTCATTTTGTTACTTTTTTTATACCTACATTAGCTAGCCCACAAAATAGCACGACGCTAGCAGCGAAGAACAATGCGACCAGAATCCAGATCGTGACGAGGAGGTAGCTCATGGGCATGAAGAACGAACATCCGTAGGCCATGGGATGGACCTGGAAAATACAAATAAGTGGTAGTGCTTTAATTGCGATTAGAAGTCCCGGGGCTTTCGCCCACAAAACTTTACAATTATAATTTGCAATTGAGTTACGCAATTAGGGTGCTGGTTGGGCAAAAGTATTTTTTTTTTCTGTTCATCGTCATCTTCAGACAACTTATGCAACTGTTCGTTATCACCTCATACTTTTTGGTATGCTGGAGCATACCAAAAAGTATGAACCCAACTAAGCTGGAGCTTAGTTGGGTTCATACTAATCAAATATTACCTCATCAAAATCTACCCTTAAAATAATCCTCAGCATTCATAACAAAACAAAAATGCTACACATAATTACCAACAGTGCGTGCACACAACATATTTTGGGCAAATCCCGGACAAAGGAAGCTTTAACAGTAAGCTACTTTTCTTTGCGTTCGTTGTCCCGGACTAGGCAAGCGAAAAATTTAATATAGGTACTATAGGTAGTATGTTGTCCCGGCGTGCGTAGCAATTGCGTTACGTGTATTTTTTTGGTATTTGTTTTTGGTTTATTTTTTTATTTTATTTATTTATTTTGGTTTATTTGTTTTTTTGGTATTTGTACTTTTTGGTATTCCGAGCGAACGTTTGAGGGAATCCTATGGATTATGATGACTTCAAACTATGAGAGACCGTTACTACCGTTCCATTCCGTTAATAAGTCCATCATTTGAAACTTAAACCTGTACCGTTTGGTTAATTAAATGTACCCGCTTGAACGTCGTTCGCCGAGGGTGCCCGATATCAAATACGCTCCGATTGATCATGGATGAAAAATCCATGACCAATCCAAGCCAAATCCGTGTATGTGAATGTGTATACGTATTAGAAAATGTGCGACACGTCACGGGAACCTATGTAAAATTTAGGCTATGCAAAGTATAGCATATTATTCTGTTGTGTGGTGCGGCTTACCACGCCTAAAGCTGCAATAATCATAGACCCCGTCTTTAAATCTACTCCGAAGAATGAGTCCACATCAGGCAGATCGTCCAATGCTGACACCATTTTTATTTATAGTAAATTTTTATATAATTTTCCATAAAATTATTGTTGTTTCGAAGTAACTTTGGCATGTTATTGTCAAAGTCATAACATTGACGTAGGAACACAGATTGTAATATTATTGTCTGTTGTTTTGAATCAAGGAGGTTACTTCCATGTTTTGAGGATTTGAATAAGCTTTGGACCAATATTGGTTCGAGTCTTCGATCTTCGATCAAGAATTTTAATCTACTGTCATATTGATATCATTCATTCGCTATTGTGACTGATTGACCGAAAGGACGTCGGCAGTTTTGGGCTTGATTTGGTACAGTAATAAAAGCTTAACCAAAAATAAAAACAGATTTTAATTGTTCTTTGCCTAATTTATCTTAGAGATCAAGAATTGGAATCAAAAATCGAAATAAATAAGAAATAAATTGACATTTCGAAAAAACCACTAAAACAAAAACGGGTGCATGCTGGCTGGCGCATGCTACCACATAATATCATGGTGACAGCAACTAAAACCTTTGAATTGAGAACTCATTAGTCGGGCTGTACTTCACTGGATCATTCACACCATACTTAACCTCATTGTCAGAAATACGAAGAGTTCTCTTTAACCCAATTACGTACAAAAACAAATAAAAAATGAATTTAAATACTCTTGAAATACTCTAATAATACTCTTGAATTTCATATCTGTACCGACTTACACAATCTGAAGCCCAGCGTTCTATGAGCGTCTGCCAGTGCCCTTACAACAGCTCATATTAAACAGGGTGAATTTTTAAAGTGGGCATGGATGGCCAAATGTAAAACTATATGAAATAGGTCGTAAAAAACTCCAAAGGAGTCTCGCGACCGATTTCGATAAAAACTAAAACTGCATAATTATAATTAGATTTTTGATAAATTAATTTTCCTAGCCATTATTCGAACCCGTTGATTTTGAAAAAGAACACACATCCGAACCCCGATCATGAGTTTTTTTGACGTGTAGTATCGTTAACGTAAGCATAACATATTTTGAATTTAAAATACACGTTTGTTACACAATATTATATAAATTAAATACTTAATTTCTTTATTTATAAGCTAAATTAATGAATGAGCAAAGGACATGAAGTTCTTTGTTTCATAACCAGTGATAGGAATAGGTAGTGCAATTTAATTTAATTAATTTCTCTGTATTTTTTAAAATGTGCAAATTGTATAAAATTTTATCAAAATGTTCCAGGACTGTTGTATTTTAAATTCAAAATATGCTTACGTTAACGAAACTATACGTCAAAAAAACTCATGATAAGTACCCCGATCATGAGTTTTTTTGACGTGTAGTATCGTTAACGTAAGCATATTTTGAATTAAAAATACACGTTTGTTACACAATATTTATATAAATTAAATATTTAATTAATTTCTTTGTATTTTTTTTTATGTGCAAATTGCATAAAATTTTATCAAAATGTTCTAGGACTGCTGTATTTTAAATTCAAAATATGCTTACGTTAACGAAACTATACGTCAAAGAAACTCATGATAGGGGTAAAGGTACCGATATTTAATTGTCGCTAATGAAGATCCAATTCTGGGCAGTAATGACATAATATCTAGTAAACGAAAGGAAGTATTGCGCAGCGGCGATAAATCACTAATTAAGATTTAATATTTTTATAATAAATTTTTAAACCTAATGGTGGGATGGCTTTAAGCTCGGAAATACTTTGGTAAAAAAAAATGTTGTTTACTCAATACAAAACAAGTGTACATACTTAGGTAGGTACATCATTATTTATTTCGGGGAATTTCCCTTTTCAAAACGTAGACTGTAAAATACTGAACAAAGAAAAATATTTATACCAGCTGCAGGCGTAACTGATATTTTAATAAAATGCCTTTATTATGAAGCTCTTAACTTTTTCAATTGCGAATTCAAAAGAAAATTAGGTAATTTAATCACTAATTACATTTAATAATTAGTCAGTACAAGTCCCTTGTTACGGTTTTTGTGAATAATTAATACTCAAATAAAAATCTTCCTCTTTGTTTGATTTATTTAATATTTTGTTAAAGAAAGAATTAAATAATCCGGAGATTGTGAAACTGGCTCTTACACTTAAACTTTATAATTACTATTTGTCTATAAGTCTAGCACATAGACTTATAGACACATAGTAATTATAAAGTTTCTAAAATGATCTATAAGTCAAACAGAATGATAAATATTACTCTTGTAAAAAAATATTTATATAGGATAAACGTGAATCAATTTTCAGTACCGATTGTTGTAGCTCTCACTAATCCCAAAACAAAAGTCTTTAATACCCTGTTAAAAATAGTCACATGGCTTTTTAATTGAGGATTGTGCAATCCACACACGTTCGAACTCGGTTTAAAAAATAGCAGCTTATCAATTTGACGGGAATTTTTAAAGCTACACAAATTGGCTCTAATATCCAGCCAGAGTTATTATCCTTTTAGTTCTATATCGTTAACCTTTGTCCACCGACGTGGGATTGAAAAATTCAAAAAGTCCAGTGCAAACCGGCTCAAACCGGAAAATCCGGAATAATCCAATTAAGACTAGCAAGGCTGTGTTGCGTCAGTAGTTAGCTTCAGTATTTAGCTTTGGACTGGACCGTCAACACTGTTGCTTTTGAAAGGATTCTCGAGAATTTAGGTTAATTGAAAAGTTTCACGTTTATACCGCAATTGCAATGCAATAAAGGCCGATTTACATCAGACGAGAAAATGCTCATTCTATTAGCTCTCTATCAAATTCTTTTAGTTTAAACAGACGTAGAGCATTCTTTCGTTGTTCTGTCTGCGTTCACAAATTCTATAGAATATTCAATAAATGCTCGCTCTTTTGATGAAACGGCACTGGAGCGTGCGAACAGTTGCTTAGAGCGTTCTTGCATGTTCGGACGTGAAGAGTTCTTGTGTTCTAGCGATTCGTTCGGCTGAGCTAAACATCTACAAATTGTGCAAGAATTCTAGTTCTTGCTTCTCATTTTTTCTGTTTTCTCTTCGGTATATTATTTTGGTGTAAACGCTTTCGTTTACGTTTTAGTTTACAATACACTAAAAGATCGAGAAATAATGCTTTTGTTCTACTCTAGCTCTTTGTTCGTTTGGTTTAAATCGACTTTGACATAATTATCAGTTATTACTGCAGGTGCAGCTAAAGTTTGCAACGTAAAGTTAATTGGAAAAGGTATTTCTCCTTTTCAATCAAAAACATAATTAAAAAACTGGTGCAGTGTTCAAGAATGTAAATATTGCTCCAGTTAAAAAACCGGCCAATTGCAAGTCAGACCACGTACACTGTAGAGTTCCGTAGCAAGGAGTTATGGTTAAAGGTACGATTTTCCATTTGACTACGGAACCCTAAAAACTGTACCTAGGTACTTATCAGCGAAATACCCTTGAAAATATTAAATATCAATATGCCGTTGATCTAGCAGTCGAAAACGTGACTGCTGAGCCGAAAGGACTTGAGTTCGATTCTCAAGCCGGGCAAAGTGTTATTAGGTTTTTCTTAGTAGCAGCCTGGAACTTAGATTTGTGCCCGGGTAATGGCATTAGGCTCGCCTTATTTACCTATCACTTGAGACGTCGTATCTAAGTAGGTTACATAACATTTTTTTTATTTTGTTAAGTGATAATCTTCGCTGACTATGAACCAATTTTAATGATTGCTATAATAGTTCACTTTGCCAATGTTGAAGATGTGATTATTTGCTGGAAAAAGGGTTATGTTACGTTCGGTTACGGGTAATAAATTGACGCTATTACTGTACCTACTGTACCTAATTACGTGTGTTTATGTGTCGGTGTGAACTTAGCAGATCATTTCCCAGCAGATCAAAAAAAAATGTGAGTTCTTTTCGCATGCAGCTGAGTTCTACAGTTCCTGATACTTTTTAGAAATAGTTCTGGCGTTTTAACCCAAAAAAAACTCGGTTAAAAATATGATCTGCCAACTTCCCGTAGCAGATCATTTTTGGCGGATCGACATAAAAACTGAAATCTCAGCACATGGAGCTTAGTTCTATAGTTCCTGATACTTTTTAGTCATAGTTCTGTCGATTTTACCTAAAAAAAAAATTGTCAAAGAAATAATCTGCACCAAGATAAAATTAAAATATTTTAAATTAAAAAAACACTGTAAGACATTCGTCAGGACTCAGAACTCGTTTGTTTATTATAAACGTGAGCCTAACCTATAATTTAAAATACAAAACAAACCCAGCACTCACTTTAGAGTATCAGCAGAGCAGGTAATAAAGTGAAAAATATTGAAATAATAGAGCTAAATTTCATTAAAGCTTATATGTATTGTGTACCTATTCGACAAGAGCTAGAACTCTTTTGCATATCATAGTCCCAAACGTTAGCTAAAATCTAAACTACAAAATAAACCCAGAACTCACATTCAAGTATCAGCAGAGCAGGGTTAGTATGAAAATACTGATGAAAAAATTATAAGTTTGATTCATTTGGAAAAAAAAAATAGTTCTGAACTAGCCAGGGGCGGGAACTCTTCTGTTTATCATAGAACAATACCTCAGCTGAAATCTAGATCACAAAGTATACCTAGAACACTCTTAAAAATATCAGCAGAGCAGGGTAGTATGAAAATACTGATAAAAAAACTATATTTTCAATTCATTTGGAAAAAATAAATAGTTATGAACTAGCCACGGGCGGGAACTCTTTTGTTTATCATAGAACGGTACCTCAGCTGAAATCTATACCATAAAGTAAACCTAGAACACTCTTAAAAATATCAGCAGAGCAGGGTAGTATGAAAATACTGATTAAAAAATTATAAGTTTGATTCATTTGAAAAAAAATAATAGTTCTGAACTAGCCACGGGCGGGAACTCTTTTGTTTATCATAGAAAAATACCTCTGCTGAAATCTAGACCACAAAGTAAATCTAGAACACTCTTAAAAATATCAGCAGAGCAGGGTTGTATGAAAATATTGTTGAAAAAACTATAAGTGCAATGTATTTGAAAAAAAAAATAGTTCTGATCTAGCCACGGACGGGAACTCTTTTGATTATAATAGACGAATACCTTGACTAAATGCTTGACCACAAAATAAACCGGGAACTCTGTTAAAAATATCAGCAGAGCAGGGTTGTATGATAATAATGTTGAAAAAACTATAAGTTCAATTCATTTGGAAAAAAAAAATAGTTCTGAACTAGCCACAGGCGGGAACTCTTCTGTTTATCATAGAAAAATACCTCAGCTAAAATCAAAACCACAAAGTTAACCTAGAAGACTCTTAAAAATATCAGCAGAGCAGGGTAGTATGATAATAATGTTGAAAAAACTATAAGTTCAATTCATTTGGAAAAAAAAAATAGTTCTGATCTAGCCACGGACGGGAACTCTTTTGATTATAATAGACAAATACCTTGACTAAATGCTTGACTACAAAATAAACCGGGAACTCTGTTAAAAATATCAGCAGAGCAAGGTTGTATAAAAATACTGATAAAAAAACTATGTTTTCAATTCATTTGGAAAAAATAAATAGTTCTGAACTAGCCACGGGCGGGAACTCTTTTGTTTATCATAGAACGATACCTCAGCTGAAATCTATACCATAAAGTAAACCTAGAACACTCTTAAAAATATCAGCAGAGCAGGGTAGTATGAAAATACTGATTAAAAAATTATAAGTTTGATTCATTTGAAAAAAAATAATAGTTCTGAACTAGCCACGGGCGGGAACTCTTTTGTTTATCATAGAAAAATACCTCTGCTGAAATCTAGACCACAAAGTAAATCTAGAACACTCTTAAAAATATCAGCAGAGCAGGGTTGTATGAAAATATTGTTGAAAAAACTATAAGTGCAATGTATTTGAAAAAAAAAATAGTTCTGATCTAGCCACGGACGGGAACTCTTTTGATTATAATAGACGAATACCTTGACTAAATGCTTGACCACAAAATAAACCGGGAACTCTGTTAAAAATATCAGCAGAGCAAGGTTGTATAAAAATACTGATAAAAAAACTATGTTTTCAATTCATTTGGAAAAAATAAATAGTTCTGAACTAGCCACGGGCGGGAACTCTTTTGTTTATCATAGAACGATACCTCAGCTAAAATCTTTACCACAAAGTAAACCTAGAACACTCTTAAAAATATCAGCAGAGCAGGGTAGTATGAAAATACTAATGAAAAAACTATATTTTCAATTCATTTGGAAAAAATAAATAGTTCTGAACCAGCCACGGGCGGGAACTCTTTTGATTATAATAAACCAATATCTTGACTATATTCTTAATCACAAAATAAACCACAAACTCTATTAAAAATATCAGCAGAGCAGGGTAGTATGAAAATACTGATAGAAAAAATTATAAGTTTGATTCATTTTAAAAAAAATAATAGTTCTGAACTAGCCACAGGCGGGAACTCTTCTGTTTATCATAGAACAATACCTCAGCTAAAATATAGATTACAAAGTAAACCTAGAACACTCTTAAAAATATCAGCAGAGCAGGGTAGTATGAAAATACTGATAAAAATATTATAAGTTTGATTCATATGAAAAAAAAAAATAGTTCTGAACTAGCCACGGGCGGGAACTCTTTTGTTTATCATAGAACAATACCTCAGCTGAAATATAGACCACAAAGTAAATCTAGAACACTTTTAAAAATATCAGCAGAGCAGGGTAGTATGAAAATACTAATGAAAAAACTATATTTTCAATTCAATTGGAAAAAATAAATAGTTCTGAACCAGCCAGAGACGAGAACTCTTTTGATTATAATAAACCAATACCTTGACTATATTCTTAATCACAAAATAAACCATAAACTCTATTAAAAATATCAGCAGAGCAGGGTTGTATGATAATACTGATGAAAATATTATAAGTTTAAATATTGATGAAAAAACTATATTTTCAATTCATTTGGAAAAAATAAATAGTTCTGAACTAGCCACGGGCAGGAACTCTTCTGTTTATCATAGAACTATACCTCAGCTGAAATCTGGACCACATAATAAACCTAGAACACTCTTAAAAATATCAGCAGAGCAGGGTAGTATGAAAATACTGATGAAAAAATTATAAGTTTGATTCATTTGAAAAAAAAAATAGTTCTGAACTAGCCAGGGGCGGGAACTCTTTTGTTTATCATAAAACAATACCTCAGCTGAAATCTAGATCACAAAGTATACCTAGAACACTCTTAAAAATATCAGCAGAGCAGGGTAGTATGAAAATACTGATGAAAAAATTATAAGTTTGATTCATGAATTGAAAATATAGTTTTTTTATCAGTATTTTCATACTACCCTAGTATAAATGAATTGAAAATATAGTTTTTTTATCAGTAATTTCATACTACCCTAGTATGAAAATACTGATAAAAAAACTATAATTTCAATTCATTTGGAAAAAATAAATAGTTCTGAACTAGCTACGGGCGGGAACTCTTTTGTTTATCATAGAACGATACCTCAGCTGAAATCTAGACCACAAAGTAAATCTAGAACACTCTTAAAAATATCAGCAGAGCAGGGTTGTATGAAAATGTTGTTGAAAAAACTATAAGTGCAATGTATTTGAAAAAAAAAATAGTTCTGATCTAGCCACGGATGGAAGCTCTTTTGATTATAATAGAACGATACCTCAGCTGAAATCTGGACCACTTAATAAACCTAGAACACTCTTAAAAATATCAGCAGAGCAGGGTAGTATGAAAATACTGATGAAAAAATTATAAGTTTGATTCATTTGAAAAAAAAAATAGTTCAGAACTAGCCAGGGGCGGGAACTCTTTTGTTTATCATAGAACAATACCTCAGCTGAAATCTAGATCACAAAGTATACCTAGAACACTCTTAAAAATATCAGCAGAGCAGGGTAGTATGAAAATACTGATAAAAAAACTATATTTTCAATTCATTTGGAAAAAATAAATAGTTCTGAACTAGCCACGGGCGGGAACTCTTTTGTTTATCATAGAAGGATACCTCAGCTAAAATCTAGACCACAAAGTAAATCTAGACCACTCTTAAAAATATCAGCAGAGCAGGGTTGTATGAAAATATTGTTGAAAAAACTATAAGTGCAATGTATTTGAAAAAAAAAATAGTTCTGATCTAGCCACGGACGGGAACTCTTTTGATTATAATAGACAAATACCTTGACTAAATGCTTGACCACAAAATAAACCGGGAACTCTGTTAAAAATATCAGCAGAGCAGGGTTGTATGATAATAATGTTGAAAAAACTATAAGTTCAATTCATTTGGAAAAAAAAAATAGTTCTGAACTAGCCACAGGCGAAAACTCTTCTGTTTATCATAGAACGATATCTCAGCTGAAATCTATATCACAAAGTAAACCTAGAACACTCTTAAAAATATGAGCAGAGCAGGGTAGTATGAAAATACTGATAAAAAAATTATAAGTTTGATTCATTTGAAAAAAAAAATAGTTCTGAACTATCCACAGGCGGGAACTCTTCTGTTTATCATAGAAAAATACCTCAGCTAAAATATAGCTCACAAAGTAAACCTAGAACACTCTTAAAAATATCAGCAGAGCAGGGTAGTATAAAAATACTGATGAAAAAATTATAAGTTTGATTCATTTTAAAAAAAAAATAGTTCTGAACTAGCCAGGGGCGGGAACTCTTTTGTTTATCATAAAACAATACCTCAGCTGAAATTTAAATCACAAAGTATACCTAGAACACTCTTAAAAATATCAGCAGAGCAGGGTAGTATGAAAATACTGATAAAAAAACTATATTTTCAATTCATTTGGAAAAAATAAATAGTTCTGAACTAGCCACGGGTGGAAACTCTTTTGTTTATCATAGAACAATACCTCAGCTGAAATCTAGACCACAAAGTAAATCTAGAACACTCTTAAAAATATCAGCAGAGCAGGGTTGTATTAAAATATTGTTGAAAAAACTATAAGTGCAATGTATTTGAAAAAAAAATAGTTCTGATCTAGCCACGGACGGGAACTCTTTTGATTATAATAGACAAATACCTTGACTAAATGCTTGACCACAAAATAAACCGGGAACTCTGTTAAAAATATCAGCAGAGCAGGGTTGTATGATAATAATGTTGAAAAAACTATAAGTTCAATTCATTTGGAAAAAAAAAATAGTTCTGAACTAGCCAAAGGCGGGAACTCTTCTATTTATCATAGAACGATACCTCAGCTGAAATCTAGATCACAAAGTATACCTAGAACACTCTTAAAAATATCAGCAGAGCAGGGTAGTATGAAAATACTGATAAAAAAACTATATTTTCAATTCATTTGGAAAAAATAAATAGTTCTGAACTAGCCACGGGTGGGAACTCTTTTGTTTATCATAGAACAATACCTCAGCTAAAATCTAGACCACAAAGTAAATCTAGAACACTCTTAAAAATATCAGCAGAGCAGGGATGTATTAAAATATTGTTGAAAAAACTATAAGTGCAATGTATTTGAAAAAAAAATAGTTCTGATCTAGCCACGGACGGGAACTCTTTTGATTATAATAGACAAATACCTTGACTAAATGCTTGACCACAAAATAAACCGGGAACTCTGTTAAAAATATCAGCAGAGCAGGGTTGTATGATAATAATGTTGAAAAAACTATAAGTTCAATTCATTTGGAAAAAAAAATAGTTCTGAACTAGCCACAGGCGGGAACTCTTCTGTTTATCATAGAACGATACCTCAGCTGAAATCTATACCATTAAGTAAACCTAGAACACTCTTAAAAATATCAGCAGAGCAGGGTAGTATGAAAATACTGATAAAAAAATTATAAGTTTGATTCATTTGAAAAAAAAAAATAGTTCTGAACTAGCCACAGGCGGGAACTCTTCTGTTTGTCATAGAACAATACCTCAGCTAAAATATAGATCACAAAGTAAACCTAGAACACTCTTAAAAATATCAGCAGAGCAGGGTAGTATGAAAATACTGATAAAAAAATTATAAGTTTGATTCATTTGGAAAAAATAAATAGTTCTGAACTAGCCACGGGCGAGAACTCTTCTGTTTATCATAGAACTATACCTCAGCTGAAATCTGGACCACATAATAAACCTAGAACACTCTTAAAAATATAAGCAGAGCAGGGTAGTATGAAAATACTGATGAAAAAATTATAAGTTTGATTCATTTGAAAAAAAAAATAGTTCTGAACTAGCCAGGGGCGGGAACTCTTTTGTTTATCATAGAACAATACCTCAGCTGAAATCTAGATCACAAAGTATACCTAGAACACTCTTAAAAATATCAGCAGAGCAGGGTAGTATGAAAATACTGATAAAAAAACTATATTTTCAATTCATTTGGAAAAAATAAATAGTTCTGAACTAGCCACGGGCGGGAACTCTTTTGTTTATCATAGAACGATACCTCAGCTGAAATCTAGACCACAAAGTAAATCTAGAACACTCTTAAAAATATCAGCAGAGCAGGGTTGTATGAAAATATTGTTGAAAAAACTATAAGTGCAATGTATTTGAAAAAAAAAATAGTTCTGATCTAGCCACGGACGGGAACTCTTTTGATTATAATAGACAAATACCTTGACTAAATGCTTGACCACAAAATAAACCGGGAACTCTGTTAAAAATATCAGCAGAGCAGGGTTGTATGATAATAATGTTGAAAAAACTATAAGTTCAATTCATTTGGAAAAAAAAAATAGTTCTGAACTAGCCACAGGCGGGAACTCTTCTGTTTATCATAGAACGATATCTCAGCTGAAATCTATATCACAAAGTAAACCTAGAACACTCTTAAAAATATGAGCAGAGCAGGGTAGTATGAAAATACTGATAAAAAAATTATAAGTTTGATTCATTTGAAAAAAAAATAGTTCTGAACTAGCCACAGGCGGGAACTCTTCTGTTTATCATAGAAAAATACCTCAGCTAAAATATAGATCACAAAGTAAACCTAGAACACTCTTAAAAATATCAGCAGAGCAGGGTAGTATGAAAATACTGATGAAAAAATTACTAGTTTGATTCATTTGAAAAAAAAAAATAGTTCTGAACTAGCCAGGGGCGGGAACTCTTTTGTTTATCATAAAACAATACCTCAGCTGAAATCTAGATCACAAATTTTACCTAGAACACTCTTAAAAATATCAGCAGAGCAGGGTAGTATGAAAATACTGATGAAAAAATTATAAGTTTGATTCATGAATTGAAAATATAGTTTTTTTATCAGTATTTTCATACTACCCTAGTATAAATGAATTGAAAATATAGTTTTTTTATCAGCAATTTCATACTAACCTAGTATGAAAATACTTATAAAAAAACTATATTTTCAATTCATTTGGAAAAAATAAATAGTTCTGAACTAGCCACGGGCGGGAACTCTTTTGTTTATCATAGAACGATACCTCAGCTGAAATCTAGACCACAAAGTAAATCTAGAACACTCTTAAAAATATCAGCAGAGCAGGGTTGTATGAAAATATTGTTGAAAAAACTATAAGTGCAATGTATTTGAAAAAAAATAATAGTTCTGATCTAGCCACGGACGGGAACTCTTTTGATTATAATAGAACGATACCTCAGCTGAAATCTGGACCACTTAATAAACCTAGAACACTCTTAAAAATATCAGCAGAGCAGGGTAGTATGAAAATACTGATGAAAAAATTATAAGTTTGATTCATTTGAAAAAAAAAATAGTTCAGAACTAGCCAGGGGCGGGAACTCTTTTGTTTATCATAGAACAATACCTCAGCTGAAATCTAGATCACAAAGTATACCTAGAACACTCTTAAAAATATCAGCAGAGCAGGGTAGTATGAAAATACTGATAAAAAAACTATATTTTCAATTCATTTGGCAAAAATAAATAGTTCTGAACTAGCCACGGGCGGGAACTCTTTTGTTTATCATAGAACGATACCTCAGCTGAAATCTAGACCACAAAGTAAATCTAGAACACTCTTAAAAATATCAGCAGAGCAGGGTTGTATGAAAATATTGTTGAAAAAACTATAAGTGCAATGTATTTGAAAAAAAAAATAGTTCTGATCTAGCCACGGACGGGAACTCTTTTGATTATAATAGACAAATACCTTGACTAAATGCTTGACCACAAAATAAACCGGGAACTCTGTTAAAAATATCAGCAGAGCAGGGTTGTATGATAATAATGTTGAAAAAACTATAAGTTCAATTCATTTGGAAAAAAAAAATAGTTCTGAACTAGCCACAGGCAAAAACTCTTCTGTTTATCATAGAACGATATCTCAGCTGAAATCTATATCACAAAGTAAACCTAGAACACTCTTAAAAATATGAGCAGAGCAGGGTAGTATGAAAATACTGATAAAAAAATTATAAGTTTGATTCATTTGAAAAAAAAAATAGTTCTGAACTATCCACAGGCGGGAACTCTTCTGTTTATCATAGAAAAATACCTCAGCTAAAATATAGATCACAAAGTAAACCTAGAACACTCTTAAAAATATCAGCAGAGCAGGGTAGTATAAAAATACTGATGAAAAAATTATAAGTTTGATTCATTTGAAAAAAAAAAATAGTTCTGAACTAGCCAGGGGCGGGAACTCTTTTGTTTATCATAAAACAATACCTCAGCTGAAATCTAGATCACAAAGTATACCTAGAACACTCTTAAAAATATCAGCAGAGCAGGGTAGTATGAAAATACTGATAAAAAAACTATATTTTCAATTCATTTGGAAAAAATAAATAGTTCTGAACTAGCCACGGGTGGGAACTCTTTTGTTTATCATAGAACAATACCTCAGCTGAAATCTAGACCACAAAGTAAATCTAGAACACTCTTAAAAATATCAGCAGAGCAGGGTTGTATTAAAATATTGTTGAAAAAACTATAAGTGCAATGTATTTAAAAAAAAAATAGTTCTGATCTAGCCACGGACGGGAACTCTTTTGATTATAATAGAAAAATACCTTGACTAAATGCTTGACCACAAAATAAACCGGGAACTCTGTTAAAAATATCAGCAGAGCAGGGTTGTATGATAATAATGTTGAAAAAACTATAAGTTCAATTCATTTGGAAAAAAAAAATAGTTCTGAACTAGCCACAGGCGGGAACTCTTCCATTTATCATAGAACGATACCTCAGCTGAAATCTAGATCACAAAGTATACCTAGAACACTTTTAAAAATATCAGCAGAGCAGGGTAGTATGAAAATACTGATAAAAAAACTATATTTTCAATTCATTTGGAAAAAATAAATAGTTCTGAACTAGCCACGGGTGGAAACTCTTTTGTTTATCATAGAACAATACCTCAGCTAAAATCTAGACAACAAAGTAAATCTAGAACACTCTTAAAAATATCAGCAGAGCAGGGATGTATTAAAATATTGTTGAAAAAACTATAAGTGCAATGTATTTGAAAAAAAAATAGTTCTGATCTAGCCACGGACGGGAACTCTTTTGATTATAATAGACAAATACCTTGACTAAATGCTTGACCACAAAATAAACCGGGAACTCTGTTAAAAATATCAGCAGAGCAGGGTTGTATGATAATAATGTTGAAAAAACTATAAGTTCAATTCATTTGGAAAAAAAAATAGTTCTGAACTAGCCACAGGCGGGAACTCTTCTGTTTATCATAGAACGATACCTCAGCTGAAATCTATACCATAAAGTAAACCTAGAACACTCTTAAAAATATCAGCAGAGCAGGGTAGTATGAAAATACTGATAAAAAAATTATAAGTTTGATTCATTTGAAAAAAAATAATAGTTTTGAACTAGCCACGGGTGGGAACTCTTTTGTTTATCATAGAACAATACCTCAGCTGAAATATAGACCACAAAGTAAACCTAGAACACTCTTAAAAATATCAGCAGAGCAGGGTAGTATGAAAATACTAATGAAAAAACTATATTTTCAATTCATTTGGAAAAAATAAATAGTTCTGAACCAGCCACGGGCGGGAACTCTTTTGATTATAATAAACCAATATCTTGACTATATTCTTAATTACAAAATAAACCATAAACTCTATTAAAAATATCAGCAGAGCAGGGTAGTATGAAAATACTGATGAAAAAATTATAAGTTTGATTCATTTGAAAAAAAATAATAGTTCTGAACTAGCCACAGGCGGGAACTCTTCTGTTTATCATAGAACAATACCTCAGCTAAAATATAGACCACAAAGTAAACCTAGAACACTCTTAAAAATATCAGCAGAGCAGGGTAGTATGAAAATACTGATAAAAATATTATAAGTTTGATTCATATGAAAAAAAAAATAGTTCTGAACTAGCCACGGACGGGAACTCTTTTGTTTATCATATAACGATACATCAGCTGAAATATAGACCACAAAGTAAATCTAGAACACTCTTAAAAATATCAGCAGAGCAGGGTTGTATGAAAATATTGTTGAAAAAACTATAAGTGCAGGGTATTTGAAAAAAAAAATAGTTCTGATCTAGCCACGGACGGGAACTCTTTTGATTATAATAGACACATACCTTGACTAAATGCTTGACTACAAAATAAACCGGGAACTCTGTTAAAAATATCAGCAGAGCAGGGTTGTATGATAATAATGTTGAAAAAACTATAAGTTCAATTCATTTGGAAAAAAAAATAGTTCTGAACTAGCCACAGGCGGGAACTCTTCTGTTTATCATAGAACAATACGTCAGCTAAAATCGAGACCACAAAGTAAACCTAGATCACTCTTAAAAATATCAGCAGAGCAGGGTAGTATGAAAATACTAATGAAAAAACTATATTTTCAATTCATTTGGTAAAAAATGAATAGTTCTGAACCAGCCAGGGACGAGAACGCTTTTGATTATAATAAATGAATATATTTACTATATTCTTAATCACAAAATAAACCACAAACTCTATTAAAAATATCAGCAGAGCAGGGTAGTATGAAAATACTGATGAAAAAATTATAAGTTTGATTCATTTGAAAAAAAATAATAGTTCTGAACTAGCCACAGACGAGAACTCTTCTGTTTATCATAGAACAATACCTCAGCTGAAATCTAGATCACAAAGTATACCTAGAACACTCTTAAAAATATCAGCAGAGCAGGGTAGTATGAAAATACTGATAAAAAAACTATATTTTCAATTCATTTGGAAAAAATAAATAGTTCTGAACTAGCCACGGACGGGAACTCTTTTGTTTATCATATAACGATACATCAGCTGAAATATAGACCACAAAGTAAATCTAGAACACTCTTAAAAATATCAGCAGAGCAGGGTTGTATGAAAATATTGTTGAAAAAACTATAAGTGCAGGGTATTTGAAAAAAAAAATAGTTCTGATCTAGCCACGGACGGGAACTCTTTTGATTATAATAGACACATACCTTGACTAAATGCTTGACTACAAAATAAACCGGGAACTCTGTTAAAAATATCAGCAGAGCAGGGTTGTATGATAATAATGTTGAAAAAACTATAAGTTCAATTCATTTGGAAAAAAAAAAATAGTTCTGAACTAGCCACAGGCGGGAACTCTTCTGTTTATCATAGAACGATACCTCAGCTGAAATCTATACCACAAAGTAAACCTAGAACACTCTTAAAAATATCAGCAGAGCAGGGTAGTATGAAAATACTGATAAAAAAATTATAAGTTTGATTCATTTGAAAAAAAATAATAGTTCTGAACTAGCCACAGGCGGGAACTCTTCTGTTTCTCATAGAACAATACTTCAGCTAAAATTAAGATCACAAAGTAAACCTAGAACACTCTTAAAAATATCAGCAGAGCAGGGTAGTATGAAAATACTGATGAAAATATTATAAGTTTGATTCATATGAAAAAAAAAATAGTTCTGAACTAGCCACGGCCGAGAACTCTTTTGTTTATCATAGAACAATACCTCAGCTGAAATAAAAACCACAAAGTAAACCTAGAACACTTAAAAAAATATCAGCAGAGCAGGGTAGTATGAAAATACTGATGAAAAAACTATATTTTCAATTTATTTGGAAAAAAATAATAGTTCTGAACCAGCCAGGGACGAGAACTCTTTTGATTATAATAAACCAATACCTTGACTATATTCTTAATCACAAAATAAACCAGGAACTCTATTAAAAATATCAGCAGAGCAGGGTTGAATGAAAATATTGTTGAAAAAACTATAAGTGCAATGTATTTGAAAAAAAAAATAGTTCTGATCTAGCCACGGACGGGAGCTCTTTTGATTATAATAGACAAATACCTTGACTAAATGCTTGACCACAAAATAAACCGGGAACTCTGTTAAAAATATCAGCAGAGCAGGGTTGTATGATAATAATGTTGGAAGAACTATAAGTTCAATTCATTTGGAAAAAAAAAATAGTTCTGAACTAGCCACAGGCGGGAACTCAGTATTTTCATACTACCCTGCTCTGCTGATATTTTTAAGAGTGTTCTAGGTTTACTTTGTGGTATAGATTTCAGCTGAGGTATTTTTTTATGATAAACAATGGAGTTCCCGCCCGTGGCTAGTTCAGAACTATTTTTTTTTCATATGAATCAAACTTATAATATTTTCATCAGTATTTTCATACTACCCTGCTCTGCTGATATTTTTAAGAGTGTTCTAAGTTTACTTTGTGGTCTAGATTTTGGCTGAAGTATTGTTTTGCTGAGGTATTTTTTTATGATAAACAGAAGAGTTCCCGCCTGTGGCTAGTTCAGAACTATTATTTTTTTTCAAATGAATCAAACTTATAATTTTTTCATCAGTATTTTCATACTACCCTGCTCTGCTGATATTTTTAAGAGTGTTCTAGGTATACTTTGTGGTCTTGATTTCAGCTGAGGTATTGTTCTATGATAAACAAAAGAGTTCCCGCCCCTGGCTAGTTCAGACTATTTTTTTTTTCAAATGAATCAAACTTATAATTTTTTCATCAGTATTTTCATACTACCCTGCTCTGCTGATATTTTTAAGAGTGTTCTAGATTTACTTTGTGGTATAGATTTCAGCTGAGGTATCGTTCTATGATAAACAGAAGAGTTCCCGCCTGTGGCTAGTTCAGAAATATTTTTTTTTTCCAAATGAATTGAACTTATAGTTTTTTCAACATTATTATCATACAACCCTGCTCTGCTGATATTTTTAACAGAGTTCCCGGTTTATTTTGTGGTCAAGCATTTAGTCAAGGTATTTGTCTATTATAATCAACAGAGTTCCCGTCCGTGGCTGGATCTGAACTATTTTTTTTTTCAAATACATTGCACTTTTAGTTTTTTCAACAATATTTTCATACAACCCTGCTCTGCTGATATTTTTAAGAGTGTTCTAGATTTACTTTGTGGTCTAGATTTCAGCTGAGGTATCGTTCTATGATAAACAAAAGAGTTCCCGGCCGTGGCTAGTTCAGAACTATTTATTTTTTCCAAATGAATTGAAAATATAGTTTTTTTATCAGTATTTTCATACTACCCTGCTCTGCTGATATTTTTAAGAGTGTTCTAGGTATACTTTGTGATCTAGATTTCAGCTGAGGTATTGTTCTATGATAAACAAAAGAGTTCCCGCCAGTGGCTAGTTCAGAACTATTTTTTTTTCATATGAATCAAACTTATAATATTTTCATCAGTATTTTCATACTACCCTGCTCTGCTGATATTTTTTAGAGTGTTCTAGGTTTACTTTGTGATCTTTATTTTAGCTGAGGTATTGTTCTATGATAAACAGAAGAGTTCCCGCCTGTGGCTAGTTCAGAACTATTATTTTTTTTCAAATGAATCAAACTTATAATTTTTTTATCAGTATTTTCATACTACCCTGCTCTGCTGATATTTTTAAGAGTGGTCTAGGTTTACTTTGTGGTATAGATTTCAGCTGAGGTATCGTTCTATGATAAACAGAAGAGTTTCCGCCTGTGGCTAGTTCAGAACTATTTTTTTTTTCCAAATGAATTGAAAATATAGTTTTTTTATCAGTATTTTCATACTACCCTGCTCTGCTGATATTTTTAAGAGTGGTCTAGGTTTACTTTGTGGTACAGATTTCAGCTGAGGTATCGTTCTATGATAAACAGAAGAGTTTCCGCCTGTGGCTAGTTCAGAACTATTTTTTTTTTCCAAATGAATTGAAAATATAGTTTTTTTATCAGTATTTTCATACTACCCTGCTCTGCTGATATTTTTAAGAGTGTTCTAGGTATACTTTGTGATCTAGATTTCAGCTGAGGTATTGTTTTATGATAAACAAAAGAGTTTTCGCCCCTGGCTAGTTCAGAACTATTTTTTTTTTTCAAATGAATCAAACTTATAATTTTTTCATCAGTATTTTCATACCACCCTGCTCTGCTGATATTTTTAAGAGTGTTCTAGGTATACTTTGTGATCTACATTTCAGCTGAGGTATTGTTCTATGATAAACTAAAGAGTTCCCGCCCCTGGCTAGTTCAGAACTATTTTTTTTTTTCAAATGAATCAAACTTATAATTTTTTCATCAGTATTTTCATACTACCCTGCTCTGCTGATATTTTTAAGAGTTTTCTAGCTTTACTTTGTGATCTATATTTTAGCTGAGGTATTGTTCTATGATAAACAGAAGAGTTCCCGCCTGTGGCTAGTTCAGAACTATTATTTTTTTTCAAATGAATCAAACTTATAATTTTTTTATCAGTATTTTCATACTACCCTGCTCTGCTGATATTTTTAAGAGTGTTCTAGGTTTACTTTGTGATCTATATTTTAGCTGAGGTATTTTTCTATGATAAACAGAAGAGTTCCCGCCTGTGGCTAGTTCAGAACTATTTTTTTTTTTCAAATGAATCAAACTTATAATTTTTTTATCAGTATTTTCATACTACCCTGCTCTGCTCATATTTTTAAGAGTGTTCTAGGTTTACTTTGTGATCTTTATTTTAGCTGAGGTATTGTTCTATGATAAACAGAAGAGTTCCCGCCTGTGGCTAGTTCAGAACTATTATTTTTTTTCAAATGAATCAAACTTATAATTTTTTTATCAGTATTTTCATACTACCCTGCTCTGCTGATATTTTTAAGAGTGTTCTAGGTTTACTTTGTGGTATAGATTTCAGCTGAGGTATCGTTCTATGATAAACAGAAGAGTTTCCGCCTGTGGCTAGTTCAGAACTATTTTTTTTTTCCAAATGAATTGAACTTATAGTTTTTTCAACATTATTATCATACAACCCTGCTCTGCTGATATTTTTAACAGAGTTCCCGGTTTATTTTGTAATCAAGCATTTAGTCAAGGTATTTGTCTATTATAATCAAAAGAGTTCCCGTCCGTGGCTAGATCAGAACAATTTTTTTTTTCAAATACATTGCACTTATAGTTTTTTCAACAATATTTTCATACAACCCTGCTCTGCTGATATTTTTAAGAGTGTTCTAGATTTACTTTGCGGTCTAGATTTTAGCTGAGGTATCGTTCTATGATAAACAAAAGAGTTCCCGCCCGTGGCTAGTTCAGAACTATTTATTTTTTCCAAATGAATTGAAAATATAGTTTTTTTTATCAGTTGTATTTTCATACTACCCTGCTCTGCTGATATTTTTAAGAGTGTTCTAGGTATACTTTGTGATCTAGATTTCAGCTGAGGTATTGATCTATGATAAACAAAAGAGTTCCCGCCCCTGACTAGTTCAGAACAATTTTTTTTTTTTCAAATGAATCAAACTTATAATTTTTTCATCAGTATTTTCATACTACCCTGCTCTGCTGATATTTTTAAGAGTGTTCTAGGTTTACTTTGTGATCTTTATTTTAGCTGAGGTATTGTTCTATGATAAACAGAAGAGTTCCCGCCTGTGGCTAGTTCAGAACTATTATTTTTTTTCAAATGAATCAAACTTATAATTTTTTTATCAGTATTTTCATACTACCCTGCTCTGCTGATATTTTTAAGAGTGTTCTAGGTTTACTTTGTGGTATAGATTTCAGCTGAGGTATCGTTCTATGATAAACAGAAGAGTTTCCGCCTGTGGCTAGTTCAGAACTATTTTTTTTTTCCAAATGAATTGAACTTATAGTTTTTTCAACATTATTATCATACAACTCTGCTCTGCTGATATTTTTAACAGAGTTCCCGGTTTATTTTGTGGTCAAGCATTTAGTCAAGGTATTTGTCTATTATAATCAAAAGAGTTCCCGTCCGTGGCTAGATCAGAACTAATTTTTTTTTCCAATACATTGCACTTATAGTTTTTTCAACAATATTTTCATACAACCCTGCTCTGCTGATATTTTTAAGAGTGTTCTAGATTTACTTTGTGGTCTAGATTTCAGCTGAGGTATTGTTTTATGATAAATAAAAGAGTTCCCGCCCCTGGCTAGTTCAGAACAATTTTTTTTTTCAAATGAATCAAACGTATAATTTTTTCATCAGTATTTTCATACTACCCTGCTCTGCTGATATTTTTAAGAGTGTTCTAGGTTAATTATGTGGTGCAGATTTCAGCTGAGGTATAGTTCTATGATAAACAGAAGAGTTCCCGCCCGTGGCTAGTTCAGAACTATTTATTTTTTCCAAATAAATTAAAAATATAGTTTTTTTATCAGTATTTTCATACTACCCTGCTCTGCTGATATTTTTAAGAGTGTTCTAGGTATACTTTGTAATCTAGATTTCAGCTGAGGTATTGTTTTATGATAAACAAAAGAGTTCCCGCCCCTGGCTAGTTCAAAACTATTTTTTTTTTTTCAAATGAATCAAACTTATAATATTTTCATCAGTATTTTCATACTACCCTGCTCTGCTGATATTTTTAAGAGTGTTCTAGGTTTACTTTGTGGTCTAGATTTTAGCTGAGGTATTGTTCTATGATAAACAGAAGAGTTCCCGCCTGTGGCTAGTTCAGAACTATTTTTTTTTTCCAAATGAATTGAACTTATAGTTTTTTCAACATTATTATCATACAACCCTGCTCTGCTGATATATTTAATAGAGTTTATGGTTTATTTTGTGATTAAGAATATAGTCAAGATATTGGTTTATTATAATCAAAAGAGTTCTCGTCCCTGGCTGGTTCAGAACTATTTATTTTTTCCAATTGAATTGAAAATATAGTTTTTTCATTAGTCGTTTCATACTACCCTACTCTGCTGATATTTTTAAAAGTGTTCTAGGTTTACTTTGTGGTTTTTATTTCAGCTGAGGTATTGTTCTATGATAAACAAAAGAGTTCCCGGCCGTGGCTAGTTCAGAACTATTTTTTTTTTTCATATGAATCAAACTTATAATATTTTCATCAGTATTTTCATACTACCCTGCTCTGCTGATATTTTTAAGAGTGTTCTAGGTTTACTTTGTGATCTTTATTTTAGCTGAGATATTGTTCTATGATAAACGGAAGAGTTCCCGCCTGTGGCTAGTTCAGAACTATTTTTTTTTCCAAATGAATTGAACTTATAGTTTTTTCAACATTATTATCATACAACCCTGCTCTGCTGATATTTTTAACAGAGTTCCCGGTTTATTTTGTGATCAAGCATTTAGTCAAGGTATTTGTCTATTATAATCAAAAGAGTTCCCGTCCTTGGCTAGATCAGAACAATTTTTTTTTTCAAATACATTGCACTTATAGTTTTTTCAACAATATTTTCATACTACCCTGCTCTGCTGATATTTTTAAAAGTGTTCTAGGTTTACTTTGTGGTTTTTATTTCAGCTGAGGTATTGTTCTATGATAAACAAAAGAGTTCCCGGCCGTGGCTAGTTCAGAACTATTTTTTTTTTCATATGAATCAAACTTATAATTTTTTCATCAGTATTTTCATACTACCCTGCTCTGCTGATATTTTTAAGAGTGTTCTAGGTTTATTATGTGGTCCAGATTTCAGCTGAGGTATACTTCTATAATAAACAGAAGAGTTTCCGCCCGTGGCTGGTTCAGAACTATTTATTTTTTCCAAATGAATTGAAAATATAGTTTTTTCATTAGTATTTTCATACTACCCTGCTCTGCTGATATTTTTAAAAGTGTTCTAGGTTTACTTTGTGGTTTTTATTTCAGCTGAGGTATTGTTCTATGATAAACAAAAGAGTTCCCGGCCGTGGCTAGTTCAGAACTATTTTTTTTTTCATATGAATCAAACTTATAATATTTTCATCAGTATTTTCATACTACCCTGCTCTGCTGATATTTTTAAGAGTGTTTTAGGTTTACTTTGTGATCTACATTTCAGCTGAGGTATTGTTCTATGATAAACAAAAGAGTTCCCGCCCCTGGCTAGTTCAGAACTATTTTTTTTTTTCAAATGAATCAAACTTATAATTTTTTCATCAGTATTTTCATACTACCCTGCTCTGCTGATATTTTTAAGAGTGTTCTAGCTTTACTTTGTGATCTATATTTTAGCTGAGGTATTGTTCTATGATAAACAGAAGAGTTCCCGCCTGTGGCTAGTTCAGAACTATTATTTTTTTTCAAATGAATCAAACTTATAATTTTTTCATCAGTATTTTCATACTACCCTGCTCTGCTGATATTTTTAAGAGTGTTCTAGATTTACTTTGTGGTATAGATTTCAGCTGAGGTATCGTTCTATGATAAACAGAAGAGTTCCCGCCTGTGGCTAGTTCAGAAATATTTTTTTTTTCCAAATGAATTGAACTTATAGTTTTTTCAACATTATTATCATACAACCCTGCTCTGCTGATATTTTTAACAGAGTTCCCGGTTTATTTTGTGGTCAAGCATTTAGTCAAGGTATTTGTCTATTATAATCAACAGAGTTCCCGTCCGTGGCTGGATCTGAACTATTTTTTTTTTCAAATACATTGCACTTTTAGTTTTTTCAACAATATTTTCATACAACCCTGCTCTGCTGATATTTTTAAGAGTGTTCTAGATTTACTTTGTGGTCTAGATTTCAGCTGAGGTATCGTTCTATGATAAACAAAAGAGTTCCCGGCCGTGGCTAGTTCAGAACTATTTATTTTTTCCAAATGAATTGAAAATATAGTTTTTTTATCAGTATTTTCATACTACCCTGCTCTGCTGATATTTTTAAGAGTGTTCTAGGTATACTTTGTGATCTAGATTTCAGCTGAGGTATTGTTCTATGATAAACAAAAGAGTTCCCGCCAGTGGCTAGTTCAGAACTATTTTTTTTTCATATGAATCAAACTTATAATATTTTCATCAGTATTTTCATACTACCCTGCTCTGCTGATATTTTTTAGAGTGTTCTAGGTTTACTTTGTGATCTTTATTTTAGCTGAGGTATTGTTCTATGATAAACAGAAGAGTTCCCGCCTGTGGCTAGTTCAGAACTATTATTTTTTTTCAAATGAATCAAACTTATAATTTTTTTATCAGTATTTTCATACTACCCTGCTCTGCTGATATTTTTAAGAGTGGTCTAGGTTTACTTTGTGGTATAGATTTCAGCTGAGGTATCGTTCTATGATAAACAGAAGAGTTTCCGCCTGTGGCTAGTTCAGAACTATTTTTTTTTTCCAAATGAATTGAAAATATAGTTTTTTTATCAGTATTTTCATACTACCCTGCTCTGCTGATATTTTTAAGAGTGGTCTAGGTTTACTTTGTGGTATAGATTTCAGCTGAGGTATCGTTCTATGATAAACAGAAGAGTTTCCGCCTGTGGCTAGTTCAGAACTATTTTTTTTTTCCAAATGAATTGAAAATATAGTTTTTTTATCAGTATTTTCATACTACCCTGCTCTGCTGATATTTTTAAGAGTGTTCTAGGTATACTTTGTGATCTAGATTTCAGCTGAGGTATTGTTTTATGATAAACAAAAGAGTTCCCGCCCCTGGCTAGTTCAGAACTATTTTTTTTTTTCAAATGAATCAAACTTATAATTTTTTCATCAGTATTTTCATACCACCCTGCTCTGCTGATATTTTTAAGAGTGTTCTAGGTATACTTTGTGATCTACATTTCAGCTGAGGTATTGTTCTATGATAAACTAAAGAGTTCCCGCCCCTGGCTAGTTCAGAACTATTTTTTTTTTTCAAATGAATCAAACTTATAATTTTTTCATCAGTATTTTCATACTACCCTGCTCTGCTGATATTTTTAAGAGTTTTCTAGCTTTACTTTGTGATCTATATTTTAGCTGAGGTATTGTTCTATGATAAACAGAAGAGTTCCCGCCTGTGGCTAGTTCAGAACTATTATTTTTTTTCAAATGAATCAAACTTATAATTTTTTTATCAGTATTTTCATACTACCCTGCTCTGCTGATATTTTTAAGAGTGTTCTAGGTTTACTTTGTGATCTATATTTTAGCTGAGGTATTTTTCTATGATAAACAGAAGAGTTCCCGCCTGTGGCTAGTTCAGAACTATTTTTTTTTTTCAAATGAATCAAACTTATAATTTTTTTATCAGTATTTTCATACTACCCTGCTCTGCTCATATTTTTAAGAGTGTTCTAGGTTTACTTTGTGATCTTTATTTTAGCTGAGGTATTGTTCTATGATAAACAGAAGAGTTCCCGCCTGTGGCTAGTTCAGAACTATTATTTTTTTTCAAATGAATCAAACTTATAATTTTTTTATCAGTATTTTCATACTACCCTGCTCTGCTGATATTTTTAAGAGTGTTCTAGGTTTACTTTGTGGTATAGATTTCAGCTGAGGTATCGTTCTATGATAAACAGAAGAGTTTCCGCCTGTGGCTAGTTCAGAACTATTTTTTTTTTCCAAATGAATTGAACTTATAGTTTTTTCAACATTATTATCATACAACCCTGCTCTGCTGATATTTTTAACAGAGTTCCCGGTTTATTTTGTAATCAAGCATTTAGTCAAGGTATTTGTCTATTATAATCAAAAGAGTTCCCGTCCGTGGCTAGATCAGAACAATTTTTTTTTTCAAATACATTGCACTTATAGTTTTTTCAACAATATTTTCATACAACCCTGCTCTGCTGATATTTTTAAGAGTGTTCTAGATTTACTTTGCGGTCTAGATTTTAGCTGAGGTATCGTTCTATGATAAACAAAAGAGTTCCCGCCCGTGGCTAGTTCAGAACTATTTATTTTTTCCAAATGAATTGAAAATATAGTTTTTTTTATCAGTTGTATTTTCATACTACCCTGCTCTGCTGATATTTTTAAGAGTGTTCTAGGTATACTTTGTGATCTAGATTTCAGCTGAGGTATTGATCTATGATAAACAAAAGAGTTCCCGCCCCTGACTAGTTCAGAACAATTTTTTTTTTTTCAAATGAATCAAACTTATAATTTTTTCATCAGTATTTTCATACTACCCTGCTCTGCTGATATTTTTAAGAGTGTTCTAGGTTTACTTTGTGATCTTTATTTTAGCTGAGGTATTGTTCTATGATAAACAGAAGAGTTCCCGCCTGTGGCTAGTTCAGAACTATTATTTTTTTTCAAATGAATCAAACTTATAATTTTTTTATCAGTATTTTCATACTACCCTGCTCTGCTGATATTTTTAAGAGTGTTCTAGGTTTACTTTGTGGTATAGATTTCAGCTGAGGTATCGTTCTATGATAAACAGAAGAGTTTCCGCCTGTGGCTAGTTCAGAACTATTTTTTTTTTCCAAATGAATTGAACTTATAGTTTTTTCAACATTATTATCATACAACTCTGCTCTGCTGATATTTTTAACAGAGTTCCCGGTTTATTTTGTGGTCAAGCATTTAGTCAAGGTATTTGTCTATTATAATCAAAAGAGTTCCCGTCCGTGGCTAGATCAGAACTAATTTTTTTTTCCAATACATTGCACTTATAGTTTTTTCAACAATATTTTCATACAACCCTGCTCTGCTGATATTTTTAAGAGTGTTCTAGATTTACTTTGTGGTCTAGATTTCAGCTGAGGTATTGTTTTATGATAAATAAAAGAGTTCCCGCCCCTGGCTAGTTCAGAACAATTTTTTTTTTCAAATGAATCAAACGTATAATTTTTTCATCAGTATTTTCATACTACCCTGCTCTGCTGATATTTTTAAGAGTGTTCTAGGTTTATTATGTGGTGCAGATTTCAGCTGAGGTATAGTTCTATGATAAACAGAAGAGTTCCCGCCCGTGGCTAGTTCAGAACTATTTATTTTTTCCAAATAAATTAAAAATATAGTTTTTTTATCAGTATTTTCATACTACCCTGCTCTGCTGATATTTTTAAGAGTGTTCTAGGTATACTTTGTAATCTAGATTTCAGCTGAGGTATTGTTTTATGATAAACAAAAGAGTTCCCGCCCCTGGCTAGTTCAAAACTATTTTTTTTTTTTCAAATGAATCAAACTTATAATATTTTCATCAGTATTTTCATACTACCCTGCTCTGCTGATATTTTTAAGAGTGTTCTAGGTTTACTTTGTGGTCTAGATTTTAGCTGAGGTATTGTTCTATGATAAACAGAAGAGTTCCCGCCTGTGGCTAGTTCAGAACTATTTTTTTTTTCCAAATGAATTGAACTTATAGTTTTTTCAACATTATTATCATACAACCCTGCTCTGCTGATATATTTAATAGAGTTTATGGTTTATTTTGTGATTAAGAATATAGTCAAGATATTGGTTTATTATAATCAAAAGAGTTCTCGTCCCTGGCTGGTTCAGAACTATTTATTTTTTCCAATTGAATTGAAAATATAGTTTTTTCATTAGTCGTTTCATACTACCCTACTCTGCTGATATTTTTAAAAGTGTTCTAGGTTTACTTTGTGGTTTTTATTTCAGCTGAGGTATTGTTCTATGATAAACAAAAGAGTTCCCGGCCGTGGCTAGTTCAGAACTATTTTTTTTTTTCATATGAATCAAACTTATAATATTTTCATCAGTATTTTCATACTACCCTGCTCTGCTGATATTTTTAAGAGTGTTCTAGGTTTACTTTGTGATCTTTATTTTAGCTGAGATATTGTTCTATGATAAACGGAAGAGTTCCCGCCTGTGGCTAGTTCAGAACTATTTTTTTTTCCAAATGAATTGAACTTATAGTTTTTTCAACATTATTATCATACAACCCTGCTCTGCTGATATTTTTAACAGAGTTCCCGGTTTATTTTGTGATCAAGCATTTAGTCAAGGTATTTGTCTATTATAATCAAAAGAGTTCCCGTCCTTGGCTAGATCAGAACAATTTTTTTTTTCAAATACATTGCACTTATAGTTTTTTCAACAATATTTTCATACAACCCTGCTCTGCTGATATTTTTAAGAGTGTTCTAGATTTATTTTGTGGTCTAGATTTTAGCTGAGGTATCGTTCTATGATAAACAAAAGAGTTCCCGCCCGTGGCTAGTTCAGAACTATTTATTTTTTCCAAATGAATTGAAAATATAGTTTTTTATCAGTATTTTCATACTACCCTGCTCTGCTGATATTTTTAAGAGTGTTCTAGGTATACTTTGTGATCTAGATTTCAGCTGAGGTATTGATCTATGATAAACAAAAGAGTTCCCGCCCCTGGCTAGTTCAGAACAATTTTTTTTTTTTCAAATGAATCAAACTTATAATTTTTTCATCAGTATTTTCATACTACCCTGCTCTGCTGATATTTTTAAGAGTGTTCTAGATTTATTTTGTGGTCTAGATTTTAGCTGAGGTATCGTTCTATGATAAACAAAAGAGTTCCCGCCCGTGGCTAGTTCAGAACTATTTATTTTTTCCAAATGAATTGAAAATATAGTTTTTTATCAGTATTTTCATACTACCCTGCTCTGCTGATATTTTTAAGAGTGTTCTAGGTATACTTTGTGATCTAGATTTCAGCTGAGGTATTGATCTATGATAAACAAAAGAGTTCCCGCCCCTGGCTAGTTCAGAACAATTTTTTTTTTTTCAAATGAATCAAACTTATAATTTTTTCATCAGTATTTTCATACTACCCTGCTCTGCTGATATTTTTAAGAGTGTTCTAGGTTTACTTTGTGATCTTTATTTTAGCTGAGGTATTGTTCTATGATAAACAGAAGAGTTCCCGCCTGTGGCTAGTTCAGAACTATTTTTTTTTTTCAAATGAATCAAACGTATAATTTTTTCATCAGTATTTTCATACTACCCTGCTCTGCTGATATTTTTAAGAGTTTTCTAGGTTTATTATGTGGTCCAGATTTCAGCTGAGGTATAGTTCTATGATAATCAAAAGAGTTCCCGTCCTTGGCTAGATCAGAACAATTTTTTTTTTCAAATACATTGCACTTATAGTTTTTTCAACAATATTTTCATACAACCCTGCTCTGCTGATATTTTTAAGAGTGTTCTAGATTTACTTTGTGGTCTAGATTTTAGCTGAGGTATCGTTCTATGATAAACAAAAGAGTTCCCGCCCGTGGCTAGTTCAGAACTATTTATTTTTTCCAAATGAATTGAAAATATAGTTTTTTTATCAGTATTTTCATACTACCCTGCTCTGCTGATATTTTTAAGAGTGTTCTAGGTATACTTTGTGATCTAGATTTCAGCTGAGGTATTGATCTATGATAAACAAAAGAGTTCCCGCCCCTGGCTAGTTCAGAACAATTTTTTTTTTTCAAATGAATCAAACTTATAATTTTTTCAACATTATTATCATACAACTCTGCTCTGCTGATATTTTTAACAGAGTTCCCGGTTTATTTTGTGGTCAAGCATTTAGTCAAGGTATTTGTCTATTATAATCAAAAGAGTTCCCGTCCGTGGCTAGATCAGAACTAATTTTTTTTTCCAATACATTGCACTTATAGTTTTTTCAACAATATTTTCATACAACCCTGCTCTGCTGATATTTTTAAGAGTGTTCTTGATTTACTTTGTGGTCTAGATTTCAGCTGAGGTATTGTTTTATGATAAATAAAAGAGTTCCCGCCCCTGGCTAGTTCAGAACAATTTTTTTTTTCAAATGAATCAAACGTATAATTTTTTCATCAGTATTTTCATACCTGCTCTGCTGATATTTTTAAGAGTGTTCTAGGTTTATTATGTGGTCCAGATTTCAGCTGAGGTATAGTTCTATGATAAACAGAAGAATTCCCGCCCGTGGCTAGTTCAGAACTATTTATTTTTTCCAAATGAATTAAAAATATAGTTTTTTTATCAGTATTTTCATACTACCCTGCTCTGCTGATATTTTTAAGAGTGTTCTAGGTATACTTTGTGATCTAGATTTCAGCTGAGGTATTGTTTTATGATAAACAAAAGAGTTCCCGCCCCTGGCTAGTTCAAAACGATTTTTTTTTTCAAATGAATCAAACTTATAATATTTTCATCAGTATTTTCATACTACCCTGCTCTGCTGATATTTTTAAGAGTGTTCTAGGTTTTCTTTGTGGTCTAGATTTTAGCTGAGGTATTGTTCTATGATAAACAGAAGAGTTCCCGCCTGTGGCTAGTTCAGAACTATTTTTTTTTTCCAAATGAATTGAACTTATAGTTTTTTCAACATTATTATCATACAACCCTGCTCTGCTGATATATTTAATAGAGTTCATGGTTTATTTTGTGATTAAGAATATAGTCAAGATATTGGTTTATTATAATCAAAAGAGTTCTCGTCCCTGGCTGGTTCAGAACTATTTATTTTTTTCCAAATGAATTGAAAATATAGTTTTTTCATTAGTATTTTCATACTACCCTGCTCTGCTGATATTTTTAAGAGTGTTCTAGGTTTACTTTGTGGTATAGATTTTAGCTGAGGTATCGTTCTATGATAAACAAAAGAGTTCCCGCCCGTGGCTAGTCCAGAACTATTTATTTTTTCCAATTGAATTAAAAATATAGTTTTTTCATTAGTATTTTCATACTACCCTGCTCTGCTGATATTTTTAAAAGTGTTCTAGGTTTACTTTGTGGTCTATATTTCAGCTGAGGTATCGTTCTATGATAAACAAAAGAGTTCCCGCCCGTGGCTAGTTTAGAACTATTTATTTTTTTCAAATGAATTGAAAATATAGTTTTTTTATCAGTATTTTCATACTACCCTGCTCTGCTGATATTTTTAAAAGTGTTCTAGGTTTAGTTTGTGGTCTGTATTTTAGCTGAGGTATCGTTCTATGATAAACAAAAGAGTTCCCGCCCGTGGCTAGTTCAGAACTATTTTTTTTTCCAAATGAATTGAACTTATAGTTTTTACAACATTATTATCATACAACCCTGCTCTGCTGATATTTTTAAGAGTGTTCTAGGTTATTTTTGTGGTTTTGATTTTAGCTGAGGTATTGTTCTATGATAAACAGAAGAGTTCCCGCCTGTGGCTAGTTCAGAACTATTTTTTTTTTCCAAATGAATTGAACTTATAGTTTTTTCAACATTATTATCATACAACCCTGCTCTGCTGATATATTTAATAGAGTTTATGGTTTATTTTGTGATTAAGAATATAGTCAAGATATTGGTTTATTATAATCAAAAGAGTTCTCGTCCCTGGCTGGTTCAGAACTATTTATTTTTTTCCAAATGAATTGAAAATATAGTTTTTTCATTAGTATTTTCATACTACCCTGCTCTGCTGATATTTTTAAGAGTGTTCTAGGTTTACTTTGTGGTATAGATTTTAGCTGAGGTATCGTTCTATGATAAACAAAAGAGTTCCCGCCCGTGGCTAGTCCAGAACTATTTATTTTTTCCAATTGAATTGAAAATATAGTTTTTTCATTAGTATTTTCATACTACCCTGCTCTGCTGATATTTTTAAAAGTGTTCTAGGTTTACTTTGTGGTCTATATTTCAGCTGAGGTATCGTTCTATGATAAACAAAAGAGTTCCCGCCCGTGGCTAGTTTAGAACTATTTATTTTTTTCAAATGAATTGAAAATATAGTTTTTTTATCAGTATTTTCATACTACCCTGCTCTGCTGATATTTTTAAAAGTGTTCTAGGTTTAGTTTGTGGTCTGTATTTTAGCTGAGGTATCGTTCTATGATAAACAAAAGAGTTCCCGCCCGTGGCTAGTTCAGAACTATTTTTTTTTCCAAATGAATTGAACTTATAGTTTTTACAACATTATTATCATACAACCCTGCTCTGCTGATATTTTTAAGAGTGTTCTAGGTTATTTTTGTGGTTTTGATTTTAGCTGAGGTATTGTTCTATGATAAACAGAAGAGTTCCCGCCTGTGGCTAGTTCAAAACTATTTTTTTTTTCCAAATGAATTGAACTTATAGTTTTTTCAACATTATTATCATACAACCCTGCTCTGCTGATATTTTTAACAGAGTTCCCGGTTTATTTTGTGGTCAAGCATTTAGTCAAGGTATTCGTCTATTATAATCAAAAGAGTTCCCGTCCGTGGCTAGATCAGAACTATTTTTTTTTTCAAATACATTGCACTTATAGTTTTTTCAACAATATTTTCATACAACCCTGCTCTGCTGATATTTTTAAGAGTGTTCTAGATTTACTTTGTGGTCTAGATTTCAGCTGAGGTATTGTTCTATGATAAACAAAAGAGTTCCCGCCCGTGGCTAGTTCAGAACTATTTATTTTTATCAAATGAATTGAAAATATAGTTTTTTTATCAGTATTTTCATACTACCCTGCTCTGCTGATATTTTTAAGAGTGTTCTAGGTATACTTTGTGATCTAGATTTTAGCTGAGGTATTGTTTTATGATAAACAGAAGAGTTCCCGCCTGTGGCTAGTTCAGAACTATTTTTTTTTTCCAAATGAATTGAACTTATAGTTTTTTCAACATTATTATCATACAACCCTGCTCTGCTGATATTTTTAATAGTGTTTATGGTTTATTTTGTGATTAAGAATATAGTCAAGGTATTGGTTTATTATAATCAAAAGAGTTCTCGTCCCTGGCTGGTTCAGAACTATTTATTTTTTCCAAATGAATTGAAATTATAGTTTTTTCATTAGTATTTTCATACTACCCTGCTCTGCTGATATTTTTAAGAGTGTTCTAGGTTTACTTTGTGGTCTATATTTCAGCTGAGGTATTGTTCTATGATAAACAAAAGAGTTCCTGCCAGTGGCTAGTTCAGAACTATTTTTTTTTCATATGAATCAAACTTATAATATTTTCATCAGTATTTTCATACTACCCTGCTCTGCTGATATTTTTTAGAGTGTTCTAGGTTTACTTTGTGATCTATATTTTAGCTGAGGTATTGTTCTATGATAAACAGAAGAGTTCCCGCCTGTGGCTAGTTCAGAACTATTATTTTTTTTCAAATGAATCAAACTTATAATTTTTTAATCAGTATTTTCATACTACCCTGCTCTGCTGATATTTTTAATAGTGTTTATGGTTTATTTTGTGATTAAGAATATAGTCAAGGTATTGGTTTATTATAATCAAAAGAGTTCTCGTCCCTGGCTGGTTCAGAACTATTTATTTTTTCCAAATGAATTGAAATTATAGTTTTTTCATTAGTATTTTCATACTACCCTGCTCTGCTGATATTTTTAAGAGTGTTCTAGGTTTACTTTGTGGTCTATATTTCAGCTGAGGTATTGTTCTATGATAAACAAAAGAGTTCCCGCCCGTGGCTAGTTCAGAACTATTTATTTTTATCAAATGAATTGAAAATATAGTTTTTTTATCAGTATTTTCATACTACCCTGCTCTGCTGATATTTTTAAGAGTGTTCTAGGTATACTTTGTGATCTAGATTTTAGCTGAGGTATTGTTTTATGATAAACAGAAGAGTTCCCGCCTGTGGCTAGTTCAGAACTATTTTTTTTTTCCAAATGAATTGAACTTATAGTTTTTTCAACATTATTATCATACAACCCTGCTCTGCTGATATTTTTAATAGTGTTTATGGTTTATTTTGTGATTAAGAATATAGTCAAGGTATTGGTTTATTATAATCAAAAGAGTTCTCGTCCCTGGCTGGTTCAGAACTATTTATTTTTTCCAAATGAATTGAAATTATAGTTTTTTTATTAGTATTTTCATACTACCCTGCTCTGCTGATATTTTTAAGAGTGTTCTAGGTTTACTTTGTGGTCTATATTTCAGCTGAGGTATTGTTCTATGATAAACAAAAGAGTTCCTGCCAGTGGCTAGTTCAGAACTATTTTTTTTTCATATGAATCAAACTTATAATATTTTCATCAGTATTTTCATACTACCCTGCTCTGCTGATATTTTTTAGAGTGTTCTAGGTTTACTTTGTGATCTATATTTTAGCTGAGGTATTGTTCTATGATAAACAGAAGAGTTCCCGCCTGTGGCTAGTTCAGAACTATTATTTTTTTTCAAATGAATCAAACTTATAATTTTTTAATCAGTATTTTCATACTACCCTGCTCTGCTGATATTTTTAATAGTGTTCTAGATTTACTTTGTGGTCTAGATTTCAGCTGAGGTATTGTTCTATGATAAACAAAAGAGTTCCCGCCCGTGGCTAGTTCAGAACTATTTATTTTTATCAAATGAATTGAAAATATAGTTTTTTTATCAGTATTTTCATACTACCCTGCTCTGCTGATATTTTTAAGAGTGTTCTAGGTATACTTTGTGATCTAGATTTTAGCTGAGGTATTGTTTTATGATAAACAGAAGAGTTCCCGCCTGTGGCTAGTTCAGAACTATTTTTTTTTTCCAAATAAATTGAACTTATAGTTTTTTCAACATTATTATCATACAACCCTGCTCTGCTGATATTTTTAATAGTGTTTATGGTTTATTTTGTGATTAAGAATATAGTCAAGGTATTGGTTTATTATAATCAAAAGAGTTCTCGTCCCTGGCTGGTTCAGAACTATTTATTTTTTCCAAATGAATTGAAATTATAGTTTTTTCATTAGTATTTTCATACTACCCTGCTCTGCTGATATTTTTAAGAGTGTTCTAGGTTTACTTTGTGGTCTATATTTCAGCTGAGGTATTGTTCTATGATAAACAAAAGAGTTCCCGCCCCTGGCTAGTTCAGAACTATTTTTTTTTTTCAAATGAATCAAACTTATAATTTTTTCATCAGTATTTTCATACTACCCTGCTCTGCTGATATTTTTAAAAGTGTTCTAGGTTTAGTTTGTGGTCTGTATTTTAGCTGAGGTATCGTTCTATGATAAACAAAAGAGTTCCCGCCCGTGGCTAGTTCAGAACTATTTTTTTTTCCAAATGAATTGAACTTATAGTTTTTACAACATTATTATCATACAACCCTGCTCTGCTGATATTTTTAAGAGTGTTCTAGGTTATTTTTGTGATTAAGAATATAGTCAAGGTATTGGTTTATTATAATCAAAAGAGTTCTCGTCCCTGGCTGGTTCAGAACTATTTATTTTTTCCAAATGAATTGAAATTATAGTTTTTTCAACATTATTATCATACAACCCTGCTCTGCTGATATTTTTAATAGTGTTTATGGTTTATTTTGTGATTAAGAATATAGTCAAGGTATTGGTTTATTATAATCAAAAGAGTTCTCGTCCCTGGCTGGTTCAGAACTATTTATTTTTTCCAAATGAATTGAAATTATAGTTTTTTCATTAGTATTTTCATACTACCCTGCTCTGCTGATATTTTTAAGAGTGTTCTAGGTTTACTTTGTGGTCTATATTTCAGCTGAGGTATTGTTCTATGATAAACAAAAGAGTTCTCGCCCCTGGCTAGTTCAGAACTATTTTTTTTTTTCAAATGAATCAAACTTATAATTTTTTCATCAGTATTTTCATACTACCCTGCTCTGCTGATATTTTTAAAAGTGTTCTAGGTTTAGTTTGTGGTCTGTATTTTAGCTGAGGTATCGTTCTATGATAAACAAAAGAGTTCCCGCCCGTGGCTAGTTCAGAACTATTTTTTTTTCCAAATGAATTGAACTTATAGTTTTTACAACATTATTATCATACAACCCTGCTCTGCTGATATTTTTAAGAGTGTTCTAGGTTATTTTTGTGATTTTGATTTTAGCTGAGGTATTGTTCTATGATAAACAGAAGAGTTCCCGCCTGTGGCTAGTTCAAAACTATTTTTTTTTTCCAAATGAATTGAACTTATAGTTTTTTCAACATTATTATCATACAACCCTGCTCTGCTGATATTTTTAACAGAGTTCCCGGTTTATTTTGTGGGCAAGCATTTAGTCAAGGTATTCGTCTATTATAATCAAAAGAGTTCCCGTCCGTGGCTAGATCAGAACTATTTTTTTTTTCAAATACATTGCACTTATAGTTTTTTCAACAATATTTTCATACAACCCTGCTCTGCTGATATTTTTAAGAGTGTTCTAGATTTACTTTGTGGTCTTGATTTCAGCTGAGGTATTGTTCTATGATAAACAAAAGAGTTCCCGCCCGTGGCTAGTTCAGAACTATTTATTTTTATCAAATGAATTGAAAATATAGTTTTTTTATCAGTATTTTCATACTACCCTGCTCTGCTGATATTTTTAAGAGTGTTCTAGGTATACTTTGTGATCTAGATTTTAGCTGAGGTATTGTTTTATGATAAACAGAAGAGTTCCCGCCTGTGGCTAGTTCAGAACTATTTTTTTTTTCCAAATGAATTGAACTTATAGTTTTTTCAACATTATTATCATACAACCCTGCTCTGCTGATATTTTTAATAGTGTTTATGGTTTATTTTGTGATTAAGAATATAGTCAAGGTTTTGGTTTATTATAATCAAAAGAGTTCTCGTCCCTGGCTGGTTCAGAACTATTTATTTTTTCCAAATGAATTGAAATTATAGTTTTTTCATTAGTATTTTCATACTACCCTGCTCTGCTGATATTTTTAAGAGTGTTCTAGGTTTACTTTGTGGTCTATATTTCAGCGGAGGTATTGTTCTATGATAAACAAAAGAGTTCCTGCCAGTGGCTAGTTCAGAACTATTTTTTTTTCATATGAATCGAACTTATAATATTTTCATCAGTATTTTCATACTACCCTGCTCTGCTGATATTTTTTAGAGTGTTCTAGGTTTACTTTGTGATCTATATTTTAGCTGAGGTATTGTTCTATGATAAACAGAAGAGTTCCCGCCTGTGGCTAGTTCAGAACTATTATTTTTTTTCAAATGAATCAAACTTATAATTTTTTAATCAGTATTTTCATACTACCCTGCTCTGCTGATATTTTTAATAGTGTTCTAGATTTACTTTGTGGTCTAGATTTCAGCTGAGGTATTGTTCTATGATAAACAAAAGAGTTCCCGCCCGTGGCTAGTTCAGAACTATTTATTTTTATCAAATGAATTGAAAATATAGTTTTTTTATCAGTATTTTCATACTACCCTGCTCTGCTGATATTTTTAAGAGTGTTCTAGGTATACTTTGTGATCTAGATTTTAGCTGAGGTATTGTTTTATGATAAACAGAAGAGTTCCCGCCTGTGGCTAGTTCAGAACTATTTTTTTTTTCCAAATAAATTGAACTTATAGTTTTTTCAACATTATTATCATACAACCCTGCTCTGCTGATATTTTTAATAGTGTTTATGGTTTATTTTGTGATTAAGAATATAGTCAAGGTATTGGTTTATTATAATCAAAAGAGTTCTCGTCCCTGGCTGGTTCAGAACTATTTATTTTTTCCAAATGAATTGAAATTATAGTTTTTTCATTAGTATTTTCATACTACCCTGCTCTGCTGATATTTTTTAGAGTGTTCTAGGTTTACTTTGTGATCTATATTTTAGCTGAGGTATTGTTCTATGATAAACAGAAGAGTTCCCGCCTGTGGCTAGTTCAGAACTATTATTTTTTTTCAAATGAATCAAACTTATAATTTTTTAATCAGTATTTTCATACTACCCTGCTCTGCTGATATTTTTAAGAGTGTTCAAGGTTTACTTTGTGGTATAGATTTCAGCTGAGGTATCGTTATATGATAAACAAAAGAGTTCCCGCCCGTGGCTAGTTCAGAACTATTTATTTTTTCCAAATGAATTGAAAATATAGTTTTTTTATCAGTATTGTCATACTACCCTGCTCTGCTGATATTTTTAAGAGTGTTCTAGGTATACTTTGTGATCTAGATTTCAGCTGAGGTATTGTTCTATGATAAACAGAAGAGTTCCCGCCCCTGGCTAGTTCAGAACTATTTTTTTTTTTCCAAATGAATCAAACTTATAATTTTTTCATCAGTATTTTCATACTAACCCTGCTCTGCTGATACTTGAATGTGAGTTCTGGGTTTATTTTGTAGTTTAGATTTTAGCTAACGTTTGGGACTATGATATGCAAAAGAGTTCTAGCTCTTGTCGAATAGGTACACAATACATATAAGCTTTAATGAAATTTAGCTCTATTATTTCAATATTTTTCACTTTATTACCTGCTCTGCTGATACTCTAAAGTGAGTGCTGGGTTTGTTTTGTATTTTAAATTATAGGTTAGGCTCACGTTTATAATAAACAAACGAGTTCTGAGTCCTGACGAATGTCTTACAGTGTTTTTTTAATTTAAAATATTTTAATTTTATCTTGGTGCAGATTATTTCTTTGACAATTTTTTTTTTAGGTAAAATCGACAGAACTACGACTAAAAAGTATCAGGAACTATAGAACTAAGCTCCATGTGCTGAGATTTCAGTTTTTATGTCGATCCGCCAAAAATGATCTGCTACGGGAAGTTGGCAGATCATATTTTTAACCGAGTTTTTTTTGGGTTAAAACGCCAGAACTATTTCTAAAAAGTATCAGGAACTGTAGAACTCAGCTGCATGCGAAAAGAACTCACATTTTTTTTTGATCTGCTGGGAAATGATCTGCTAAGTTCACCGACATTGTTTATGTGACTTTAAAAAAGTTAAAACTGCCTTCAAAAAATCACAATCATTTTGTTTAAAACAGTTTCGAAAGGTGCCAATTCAAACAACATCAAAGGCATCGACTTCCAAAACTGTTTCACACAACATTATTGTGACATTTTTGAAGCTAGTTTTAACTTCTTTTTTTGTTTATTGGTACAACTTTGCCTAGCCTTCGAGGCACAGAAGCGTGATGTTATGTGTTTGCTAATAAAGGGTGTTTCAACAAGAACTTTGTTTTCTAAAATTATTTTGTTTTAGAAAACAAAGTTCTTGTTGAAACACCTGAGCTTGATATGGTACAGTAATAAAAGCTCAACCAAAAATAAAAATATATTTTAATTGTTCTTTGCCTAATTTATCTTAGAGATTAAGAATTGGAATTAAAAATCGAAATAAATAAGAAATAAAATGATTATGCCGTTGACACTTTGAAAAAACCAATAAAACAAAAACGGGTGCATGCTGGCTGGCACGTGCCTCCATAGAATATCATATCGACAGCAACTAAAACCTTTGAATTGAGAACTCATTAGTCGGGCTGTACTTCATTAGATCATTCACACCATACTTAACCTCACTGTCACAAATACGAAGATTTCTCTTTAATCCAATTACGTACAAAAACTAACAAAAAATTAATTTAATTACTCTTGAAATTCTCGATCACACCAAACTAATTTCATATCTGTACCGACATACACAATCTGAAGCCCAGCGTTCTATGAGCGTCTGCCGTGTCCTTTCGGTACCTACCGTGCCGTAACAAGAGATTTTTAATGATAAATAATAATTATATTACATTATGTTATTCGAAATCTGCCTGTCAGCCTGTCCATTCTGTCATTCTGTACCGATACACACAGGCTGATCGTCATTGTATTTCTACCCTTCCTTTGTATTGTTAATAGTTGTTTCGAAATGCCAAGCGCAGGTACAGACCATACAAACGACAAATTACCTAGATACTTTTATCAAAATCTAGTACAGCTAACATGTACGAAATATTCATTTAACCAATTTCCGAACGAGTGTTGGAGTTTCCAAACTTTGTTGAAACCCCCAAACAATGATCAAAGTTTTCACTTCTTCCTACATTTACCGGGAAATGTGAGCTAACTTTGCAAAGCAAGTAAAACTTTTGTTAAAGATATACATATTCTGTACGCGCCGCGAATTGACTGTCGACATCATAGTTTGCAATTTGTAAGTCAACTTTGAGATGTGTTTTAGTAGGAATTTTTAATTGTGTCAGGACTCTCTGTTATATATTTTTTATTCATTTATTACTTAACAATATAACACGTACATTACGTATAATTGTAATGGAATACCTATAACAAACGAAATGACAGTCCATTCTATATTACGTATTTGCTTTTCACTGTATCCTCCTTACTTAAAGACGCCTCTTAACTTTAACCCCCCTAGTGAGGATTGACTGAGTGCTTGCCGGAAAAAAGCATTTTTAAATTGATATTTTCGCGTTAAGTTGAATAGTTAAAATTTTATTACAAGTCATTTTCCCTTAAAAGGATCATCTCGTACACTTTCCCTTCATTAATTTTATTGTTGTTTTCCTTACCTGCCCCCCCCCCCCCCCCCTCCGAATAAAATCCTGTCTACGCCCTTAATGCGGCACCGTCTCACGTGTGTGTTACAAGATATTGCCGTGACGCAAAGCTTACACATGCGGAATTTCACGAGGGCGCACTTTAACTTTGCGTGTTTCAAAAACTCAAACAGAAAAACTCGCCCTTGGAGTGAATGAAAGATGAAAGTGCGCGTTTGCAATAACCCACTGCAAACAAAGCGGGCCTTATCCTTTTGCGGACTCAACGGAAATGAGGTAAGAAAGTTAAATCATTTGACATAGGTACTAGGGTTGCTAGATTCTTATCTAGCAACCCTAGTACCTATGTCAAATGATTTAACTTTCTTACCTCATTTCCTTCCTTCCTTAGAAAGGAAGGAAGGAAGGATGAAGAATGTCATCATAAAAATAAAGTAACTCCAAATATCTCGACATAGCAGCTTTGGGTTGACATAAACCGACAGACGGCATCGGCTTTCGGCTATCATTGTGCCGATTGTCGTAACGCCCTGATAGCCTGGTAGCTTTGACCCTGTTCCCCATATCAGTGGAGACCTCAGGTGGAAACCAAAGTATATTTTTTTAGCAGTGATGTATTGAGTATGTATTGTGTAAAAATAAATAAAGAAGAAAATAATTCTATAATAAAGTAGCAAAACCACGAACAAAACCCAGTTCCTTATAATATAAAACACGAGAATGCTAATCCAATCTAAAATTTATTATAATTATAAGTAAGCTCATGAGTAAACCAAGTAAAGTCCCCAAGAGAGCTACAAAGGAAACGCTTATTAAATGCCTTTGTTTTACTGAGTTGAGACACGCAACGATAAAGTCAATGTACTTAGGTACCTCAGATCATAGAAACAAGGGAGATGTGCCAAGGCGCTATCGAGCTTGATGCCTGATCTTGAGCAAATTGCTCATCTTAAAAACGTACGCGCGGGCGACGAACCGAACACGATCGATGGTATAAATACAGTGTTTTAGTTTAGTGCTAGTGTTGAGTGACGATTAACAGTGTTAGATTGAGGGTGTGCGGAATGTTTAATGCGTGGGAGATCTTTTTATTCACAAGGAGCGCTTAATTATGCACGTAATTGTGTCGAAAAATGTACCAAAAGTGGCATCAGTTGTTCCCGTACTAATTTGCTATGATGGCATATCTCCTTGTTCTATGATCTGAGTTAGGTACTTAACCAAAGTTCCTGAGTAATCTCCTTTGGTGATTATATAGAGCTATTTTTAGATGTACTAGACTTTGTCGCTGCTCTATATGTTAGGGATGGAATGCTCGCTTAGAGCGTTGCTATGTTTGCACGCTTTTAAAGTCAGTTATATCTTAGACCTCTAAGAGATGACGTTCTTTTTGCGTGATCGGAAACGAAACGCCTGAATAACTTGCAAAACTTACTTTACTGATACACTTACGACACCTCCTTCTTAATGGCGAAAAAAAAATCTTCTGTTAGAGACCTTATAGTGACCATAGTGAACAATGACCTTATAGTGATAATTTCAGACTGACACAATACAAATGGTTTAAAATAACTTACCCCAGACGTAACTGCAAAAAGATACAACACATTAAACAAGATCTCTTCCAGTAACGTGACATTAATAACCATTATGCTCCACACCTTGATGAAGAAACCATAAATATCCGGTAGAGTTGACGTAGTCAAGAACCAATAGCGCGATCTTACTGCATTTTAGTATTTCATAGCAGAATTGTGAAGCTTTATTAGTGTGAATCTTTAATAAGTTCGTAAAGCTTATAATCGATAAGTTGCCGTAGATGCAGAATTAAACGTTATAATAAAACTTTGTTTTATTTTGTAGAAGGAATATATTTTCGTAAAAGTAACAAGACCGATATAACAAACACATTGCTAAGCAACCAACCATCGACACAATATGAAGGTTGTATATCTTCACATCCACGATACTTTTTAGAGCTTGGACAAATCTTGAAGTCCAATTCTACAGCTTAGCATGTTCAGTCTTGGTCCAAACAATGGCTTCGTAAACATGTCCGCCAATTGCAATTCTGTAGCGACTTGTTTGACAGCGAAGTCTCCATTCTGAATACATTCTCGAATGAAGAAATGTTTTATCTTGATATGTTTTGTTCTCCTATGGAACTCATAAGGTGGGTTCTCAGACAACCTTATAGCAGACTCATTGTCAACATAAATTGTCGGTTTTTCATTTAGGTTTGTTATGTCCGTTAATTCCTCCAGGAGTTCTTTTAGCCATAAGGCTTCTCTCGCAGTTTCTGTCATGGCTACGAGTTCGGCCTCCGTTGAGGAGATTGCTACTCTTGCTTGTTTTTGGCTTTTCCACATGATGGGGCCAGAGAATAGGAAAATCATCCCTGACGTCGAATGGCCAGTCGTTGTGTCACCACCAAAATCAGCGTCGCTGAAACATATCAGCCTCTTCTCCCGGCTTTTCGCGAAGACAAGTCCTTTGTCTATAGTACCTTTAAGGTATCTAAAAATTCGCTTGACTCTCATCACATCAAACTTAGTAGGACTTTCTAAATTCCTTGACGCAACACTCACAGCGTAGCTTATATCTGGCCTTGTAGCGACCATAAGGTATGCTAAGGCTCCCACAGCTTGACGATAGGGCAATGACGAATTTGATTCATCATCTTCTTCATCTATGCCAATTTTTACTGCCGGCGTTGCAGCGACTTTGCAGTTAGTCATTCCAAACTTTGCAAGTATCTTCTTAGAATAAGACTTTTGGTTTAAGGTAATACAACCATCTTTGGTTTTATTAATTTCAAGTCCAAGGAAATAAGAGGCCGGTTTTGTGGTTATTTTAAACCTATTCTTCAGTTCTTCAATAAATTTCCTTCCAGCATTTTCACTAGTTGAAGCCACCAAACCGTCATCTACGTAAAGCGCAATTAACACTTGTTCACGTAAGTAAAGGCAAGGATCTTTTGTGCTTTGCTTGAATCCTGAATTTATAAGATACTCTGATATGCAGACATTCCAACATAGAGGAGCTTGTTTCAGCCCGTAGAGGCTGCGTATAAGTTTGCACACTTTCTTAGTGCCATCATTGAATCCCTCTGGTTGCTTCATAAAGATTTCCTCTTTTACAGCTCCGTTTAGAAACGCAGTCGATACATCGAACTGTTGAAGTACCAAGTTTTCTCGAGCAGCTATTCCTAAGACAGCTCTTATAGTACTGAGGCGGGCTACCGGACTGAAAGTCTTCTGATAATCAACGCCAGGTTTTTGTGAAAAACCTTTTACGACTAATCTGGCCTTATGTCGTTCAATTGTACCATCTGGATTGTTTTTTATTTTGTAAACCCATTTACACGGCAATGGTTTACGATTTTTCGGAGGGTCGACTAATTCCCAAGTCTTCATTTCTTTCAATGATTCCATTTCATTTTGCATAGCCTCTAACCATTTGACCTTATCCTTGCTATTCATAGCATCTTTAAACGTTTGAGGTTCTGTTTCATTATCCATATCCATGGCTGCCATAATATAATCCTCAAATATTTTAGGTCTGTCAATCTGTGATCTATCACGAAGATTGTATGATCTCCGTTCTTCTGGGACAAGAACGGATGCATCAACATCTATGTCGTTTTCATTTTGTTGATCAGCAGTTTCACTGCCGTCATCAATCCCGAGAGTGTCATAATACAATTCATTATTTTCATCTTGTATAGGTACCTCGTTAGAGCTTGCAATAACATTATCTTGTGCTGCTTGCTGTCTACTAACGTTTTCTTTTGTAGTACCTTTTAAATATATTTCTGTTTCATCCAGTTCACTGTCAGTCTCGTTTGATCGCTTGTGATCATTTAATTCTTGAAAAGGAACAGAAATCACATTTTTACCATCTTCGTAGAACATTTTCTTTAAAATTCGAACATCCTTGGAAACAAGAATGCGTTTCTTCGATGGAACGTATATTCTAAACGCTTTTGAAACTTCAGAGTAACCAGCGAACATACCTGGAATTGCCTTTGAAGCAAATTTATGTTCATGTTTTCCTTTCTTTAAGACGAACGTTTTAGCACCAAATACGTAAAGATGATTAACGCAGGGTTTTCTACCTACCCATCTTTCGAATGGTGTTTGGTTTTCAATACTCTGGTTAACGCTTCGGTTCGACAAGTAATTTGCAGTATAAACCGTTTCTGCCCATAAACACATAGGCGCTTTTGATTCCAACACCATGCATCTTGCTTTTTCTATAAGAGTTCTATTTTTCCTTTCAGCGATTCCATTTTGATGTGGAGTGTATGGTGCTGTCAATCTTCGTGCTATACCGTTTTGCTTCAGAAATGAGTCAAACTTCAAATTTCGGTATTCCGTACCGTTATCGGTCTGTAGGTATTTAATTTTGTTTCCTGTGAAGTTCTCTGCTTCTACCTTGTAGTCTATGAATTTTTGTAATACTTCGTTTTTATTCTTAATAAAGTATACTCGGCAGTATCTACTGTAGTCATCAATGAAACTTACAAAATACCTGTTGCCATTTAGTGAAGGTTGTTTAAGTGGTCCACAGACATCACTATGTACGATCTCAAGACGCTGACTCGTACGTGAATTATTTTTGTCACTCTTCTTGCTAGGCACTCTGCTCAATTTCCCTTCTATGCATATTTCGCATTCACCTAAAGAACTATTGCGGTTGAAGTCTAATCCAATCAGGCTTTCATTCTTTAAGGCGAGCTTCAAGTCCCTTTCGCTCATGTGTCCCATTTTACAGTGCCATTGTTTGATAGCATCTGACTCCACTTCTTTTGCTACATCATTACTACATTCTGTAGCATTGGCTCTATGTCTGTCAACATTATTCTTTTTGGTTCGGAGATAATAAAGACCATCGTCATCTCTCACTGCTTGCATTTGTACTCCTCGCTTGTGATCATTAATTATTGCCTTCTTCTTAGTGAATAGAATAGTGAGTCCTACATCAGTCATTTTTCCAACTGATAGTAGATTAGCACACAGGCTTGGTACATAAAGTGCATCAGTTATTCCAATTTTTCCTTCTTCAATTTCTATTTCTGCTGGCCCTGACCCTTTTATCTCTGCAGTTTTGTCCTTTGAAGCGAGTTTAAGGGTTTTTGAAATTTTCTTCATCTCAATAAAAGGCTTATCCGAAAATGTCATATGTGACGTACATCCACTGTCAAGTATCCAGCATTTTTGGGCTTTGTCATTTGTGAAGTAACTACTGAAGAGGTTTGTTTCTTTATCGTCCTTTTTGGTATAGCTGTTCTTAGGCTTCTTATTAATTTTCTTGCCTGTATTCTTATTTTTAGACCAGCATTTGGACGAGTCATGGCCTTTCTTTTTACAAATCTTGCAAAAGGTGTAGAAACTTTCTTCAGCGTCATTCTTTACGCTAGTACTAGGAATGTCACGACGACGTGCATCACTCTCTTCTATAATTTTAATTTTTAGCTTTTCAGGATCAGGAAGCGAGTCTTGAGATTCAATTGCAGTCCTGAAATTTTCGTATTCCGAAGAAAGGCTATAGAGCATCATGATTGACAATAGATCACTGTTGATTTCAATATCCATATCTTTTAATTTATCAACTGTATCCATGAATTTCTTTAAATGCTCGCGTGTATCTGAACCTTCTTCAAGTTTTGCTAATATAAGTTGCTTTAGTAGGGTAGCCTTTCTGGCTGGACCCTTACTAGCATAGATTGATTCAAGAGTCGTCCACACATCTCTGGCAAATTTACAGTTTTTTACCTGTTTCAGTTCTGAAGGTGCTATCAACAACATCAGCTCCGATTTCGCCATTTCGTCATTGTCAAGAACATTTTGTGCCGCATCTACCTTTGGATATTCTTTTACACATGCCCATAGTTTAGTTTTTACTAAGTATGCTTTTGCATGTATACACCACGTATCGTAGTTTTCCTTTCCTAAAGGTTGGATTTTTACAATAGACATTTCGAATTTTTTCTTTTCGTTTTTATTCCAATAACTTACATTTTTGCTCTGCTACCATGTGAAGCTTTATTAGTGTGAATCTTTAATAAGTTCGTAAAGCTTATAATCGATAAGTTGCCGTAGATGCAGAATTAAACGTTATAATAAAACTTTGTTTTATTTTGTAGAAGGAATATATTTTCGTAAAAGTAACAAGACCGATATAACAAACACATTGCTAAGCAACCAACCATCGACACAATATGAAGGTTGTATATCTTCACAAGAATTGACTGAACTTGCTCTCAAATACAGATATTTGAAATAATTGGAAGAAACATGATAAGATCCTTTAAATAACCTTGAAACTAATATATAGAACTAGTATTTTGCCCGTGACTCCGTCCCAGTAGACTACAGCGAAATAACTATTAGTTTAAGTGACCTCCGGGTGGCCGGAGGGTGGCTAGTGCTACCAAGATTTCACGTAAACGTGGCTTAGAAAGTTAGGACCCCAAGCTATCGAACAGTGAAAACCCCATCAAAATCCGTTCAGTACTTTTTGCGTAATGCGCGAACAAACAGACAAACAGATAAACAGACAAACAGAAAACAGTTTTTTCTGGAGTAACTTCAATGTCCAGACACGGCTTCTTTACAATTTTTATAATAGTATAGATAGATGATACACAGATAATTGCTTCAAAAACAGCTTTATACCTAGATCATGAGATTCAAAAGGAGCGTACGAGAAAACCCTATTATTGTCCATAGCAAGACTAGTCACTGTTATTACTCACAACAATGTATTGAAAACTCTTCAAACTGACTCTGTTTTCTGTTACTGCGTACCTGCAGTCGGCAGTTCCGTTTAATTGAAAACTATTCAGCTAGGTCATAGAGTAAGTTCATGTAGATGAGTCATTTGGTTTTTTTGTACTTCATCAAATCCATCTTTATTTAAAAAAAGATTTATTTATTTATTTATTTAATACTTTATGAATTTTATTTAATACTTTGTGCAGTATTTTTTAAAAAAATACTGCACAAAGGCGGACTTAATGCCTTAGGCATTTTCTGCCAGTCTACCTTAGGGTGATGCAGAGACAAAACATGGTAGGTGCCACAAAATAGAATGTTAACTAGAAAATAATATATATTTGATATAGGAATAAATACATAGATAAATACATATAAACAAAATATACTTTGTTAAGAGAAATAAAAAATTAAGATTAAACTATACTTTTACATACCTACTGCTTTTGCCCGCGGCTTCGCCTGCGTGGAAGTCAGAAATTATCCTACGGGAATCTACAGTCAGTGCCCTACAATGTCTGACCCCTCTTAGAATCTTATTATTTCTAAGAAGGGTAGATAATGTGGGGAACTGAATGTACTACCGGGATATAAAGTCTATGTCATGCAGATGCTCCAGCCTAATAACTATTTATATGCAAAAACTCATATCAATCCGTTGCTCCGTTGCTGCATGAAAGAAGGACAAACCAACAAACACACCTTTGCATTTATAATATTATAGTAGGGAAGGTAAGCAGGTATGGCATGTCTTAAACACGGTGTTACCTTTTTAAATTTTAAAATATATTGTACCTTGTGTAAGCTCGTACCTTCTATTTCAGAATGAGAGGTATTTTTTCCTGCGAGCTATTTTAAGAGTTTAATGCAGAGCAAGACGTAGTCGGGACCCACTGATCCGGGTAGTATTCGTGTTATGGGTGCCGTCTGCGATGTCTTATTTGTTTTTATCTTTTAAGCCTGCAATACATGTTGGCCGAGCGTTGTCGAGTGCAGGCCAATACCAACATGAAGACGGTATATTTGCCTTGTCTTGCTATCGCTCGGTGTCACTTGCCTAGTTGGTTGAGTATAGACAAGCGCCAACGTGTTTAGACCTCATTTGATGTAGCTTGCCACAATTTGCAGTCGCTCGCGATCACTTGCCTCACTTCGGAGCGGTGTCGGTTTTTCTGCACAAAGCAAAGGCGCTCGCGCGCGCTCTTACAATAGTGTTCACATGTTTGTCCGCGCGCTATTAGGCGGTTGACGTCAAACTTGCCGAACGTGTAGACAGTAGTGTCAATTTGTCTAGGCTCGCGTTGGTCTAAGCTCGGCCAACATGTATTGCAGGCTTTACCTGATTGCGGCGAAGCCCAAAAGGAGGGTATAGTGTTTTTGGTGGTTTTATGTGGCCAGACGGAACGCGATGCGGGGTGCGGTCGAATTTTTTTATTCACTAATTTTATCATCAACGTAGGTATATAGTAGGTATTTTTATTTCTCTTTATAACGTATATTATGTTTATATGTGTAGGTATGTATTAATTCCTGTTTTTTATATTTTATTATTTTATGGCACTACTAGAGTGGTAGAAAGTGCATATTATGGCATTAAGTCAGCCTTTATGTAGTTTTATTACTTGTGCATAAAATCGTTTATTTAAGAAATAAATGTACTTCTTCTTACTTTTTACACGACGAAGAACTATAATGCACTACGAAATAAAAGCTCCCTTATTTATGAAACGTTTTTTTGAGGTGTATTCTTTTTAAAAACCACTTTCAGTTCGTGTATGATCGTTCGTGTATGTCGGCGCGTCATCGCCGTAGGCATCCATTTTTGCACAATATAGTCTCACAGTATACACCACACAGTATACACGGCGGTTGTTTTACTGAAGCGAAATGATTTTGTCTTGGCAGTACATTCGATTGATATATCAAAAAAAAAATTAGAATCAAAAAATGGCAGAATGGTGTGATGAGAATGATGTGAAAAACAAAATCTCAAACCAATAGTAGGTAACGATAGCTACGCAAGCGCGGCGACGACGCGAGCGGCCGCGGCCGAGCGGGGCGCGCCCGCGCGGTCATTGCCCTCCGTGTTTATCAATCAGCTGATAACTATTCCCGAGTTATTGATAGACAAATTATTGAACACGTGAACACGAAACTAAAAAAACAAGATTACTAGGTAGGTAGGCACCTATCTTAGAAATCGATATTTTCTGAATTAGATACCTATTAAAGTATTTAAGGCGTAGGTATTCAAAAAAATGGAATAAACTTATTTACAATGATTTTAATTACTTACCTACTTTTAAATGTGCGGTATTTAATACAAAGGTACAAGTAGGTACTTACGTTTAGGCCCGGTAACAGAGTAATTTTTCGAATTGCAAGCCACTGCGTTCCATACACAATAACACAATCGAGCACGTTTTATTTGATTTACTTTACGAAAATGATAGGTACTTAAGCAGTCTTTCATTGTTGAGCACTTTCCAAACGTAGTATTGACTTACGTCAAACCCAGCCATCACAGCCATACACATAGGTAGGTACTTCGACGAGGATCCCGTTTGAAGTACCTACTTGTGGATGAACTGAAACTGAACTGAAAAATGAACGGCTGATCGACTTCTGGTACATACACTGTAACTCCCCATGATCGAGTAGCACTGTGTCGCCGCTACGATCGTCCGGGCCTGCGGGACTTGGGGGTTCAGAACACTGCGAAGATTGAGCGACTCCAAGTGTTGCGGCTCCGCGTAACGGCAGCATGGGAGTCATAATTCACCCTAGCGTAGTTGCACCATAGCGAGGTACTCTAAATTGGAGAAACTGTAATGACGATCCATTATTTCAATGTTATCTCACTTCACTACGCGTAGGTAGGTACCTACGACATCGCGTGATGTTCGCGGCATCAACTTCGCGGCGCAACTGAGCCGCTGGCGCTGGCCGCTGAGTGCGCGCGGCATCTTTTGTTTTAATTATACGACTCGCTAAAGGAGTGCGGGGCAGGGGGGGGGTTCATCGGTAGGCACTCGCTACGGGCGATCAGGCTAGTTTATGCCGTATCACCATGCGCGAGAGCTTATTTTGCTCTGCACATTTGTGAGTCGGCATCGTCTTTGGTGATCTTTGTCGGCACCGCGTGAGCGACGGCGTGCTCTTTGACTAGATAATGATACCTACGTTAGATCTAGTGAGTTACTATTGTTTTTCACGCTTTCGAGTCTATGAATATTTTTTTTGATTATTTGAAAAAAAAAACATATTATTTTTTAAATTGAACTCTATGTTTCGATAGTACTACTGATGGCAAATCGTTCTGCTGCCGGAGAACAACCACTTACATTTCACCGTGTATAGTATAGTCACACAATATAGTCAGGCAGAATAGTCACACAATATAGTGATTATAGGTAGAGATATAAGGAAAGCACTTACTCCAGTATTCAGCTTATTTATTGTTAGCAGGCGAAACACAGAATGAATCGAAAATCACAATTACAGCGGTATTTATACTAAAATTCCTAACTGCAGAAATCAACACAAATACTTAATAAATTAAGTAACAAATATCCAAAGGAAACAGTCAAGACAATTTCTTATTAAATAAAAATTACAGCGGAAGTAAGCAAAACAAATACTTATTTTTAATTTAAATATTCAATAAAAAGGAAGTAGTCAAAACAAAGATTATTTATAAATATTAAATGAACAGGAAGTGGTCAAAAACAAAACTTATTTCAAACATAAATTAAATACAAAGGAAGCAGTCAAAACAAATACTTAATAATAAATTCAACAGGATGTTACATATCGGCAACAGCGCCATCTCTTAGGAAATAGCAGTATTACAAATGTCACATTCACATAAATTATCCAGCGCGCTCTCTGCGCTGTACTAAATCATATTTACACTAACGGCATCACCCGCCTTGGATCTAGCCATATTACATGGCATCACCCGCCTGGGATCTAGCCTAATAACACGGCATCACCCGCCTTGGATCTAGCCATATTACATGGCATCACCCGCCTGGGATCTAGCCTTCAAGACCAGGAAATAAGGAAACGCATGGTGGCCAGCCAGCGTTTTTAGGAAGGAACAGTGGATAGGTAATAATTTATTTGATGAAACCGCCCATACGGTCAGTTATTCATCCATGTCATCCATGAACGGATCATTTTGAGCAACAGGTGCAGGTCTTAAAAAATCATGGCTAGCGATCTTTTCGGAACATCCTCGTAAATTTACATGTTTTACTTTATAGCGGTTGTTAGGTAACAACTCTAAAACTTCCATAGGACCTTCATATTTAGGACCAAGTTTTGTGGTATGTCTTTCGTGTTTATGCATTAAGACAAAGTCTCCTACTTCAAAAGGCTTTATTTGGGCTTTGCCCTTATCAGATCTTAATTTGTCCCGAAATGATCGCTCGTCCATCCTCAATTTACACAATGATCTAACAGTATTAAGATCTTCAATTGGTTTATCATCGTCGACTTGTAAGAGCTTAATACCCGGTGATGAACATTTTTTTCCAAACAATAACTCCATTGGAGACTTTCCTGTACTTTTAGATACAGTAGAGTTAATAGCTAACTGGAGATCTCTAATAGCACTGTGCCACGGTTTATTAAGCTCTACAACCGACATATTATCTTTGATGATTTTCATAATTCGTTCCACCTGACCGTTTGCCCGACTAGCACCTTTATCTACTACATGATGTTCAATACCGTAACGCTGGCAATAGTTTTTAAAGTCAGTTGAAGTCATACTTTTGTCCTGATCTGTTATAAATCTAGTTGGGGTACCAAAAATAGAAATGACTTCTTGAAGACAAGATATGGCTGTATTAGATGTCCTGTCATTAGTATAGATCAGATGAGTATATTTAGTAAAAGCATCTATAAATACAAACGCGTATTCGGCATTGTTGCGTGTACCGTTCATACGTCCAGTTATGTCAGCATGTACAGTGTGAAAGGGTATTGCGATTTTATCTATAGGATGGAGAGTTACTTGTTTAGCGCCAGACATACCTTTTCGGATTCTACAACTAACGCAATTTGCGGTAAACTTTCGAACTAATTTGGACATATTTGGAAACCAGTATTGCTCTCTTAATTTAGAAAGAACTTTTTCCCAGCTAAAATGTTGAAGATGATCGTGGTAATGCGAAATCAAATTCCATCTATAATTTCGTGGCACAATAATTAGTTTACGAGTTCTGTTATCAATTTGAACCTTACGTCTAAGCAATTTGTCTTGTGATATGACGTAAGTGTCAGCTATGTCTTTTGGAATTGTATCGGATCTTAGTTGCTCAACAATGTTTTTGAGAACTGGATCACGTTTTTGTTCTATAAGAAGCCAATTATGATCTCACAGAGAGGAGTTTACAGAAAATTGCAAAGAGGCGTTCTCACTATAAGCTTTGATTGAATGATTAGCGGAAGACGCCTCGATCGGATTTCGACTCGGCATGAGAAAGTCTGTCTCCTTTCCTATATTCAATATCGAATTGAAAATTTTGCAGAAAAGCCCACCAGCGGTGCACCCTAGGCGTCAGTTCCTTTTTAGTTCTGGATGCTTTGAGTGAATTACAATCAGTAACTACTTTGAAAGTTCTGCCATATAAAAAATGGCGGAAGTGTTTAATTGCTTTGACAACGGCTAACGTCTCAAGCTCATATGAATGATACTTGCTTTCGGCATTAGTCGTTCTCATGCTGAAATAGCCAACAACATGTGGATTTTTATCATGTCGCTGGATTAAAACACTACCATAACCAAGAGAACTGGCGTCTGTATGAAGTTCACATGGCAGGTCAGGGTCAAATATTGTCAAAAGTGGAGAGGATGTCAATCTACTGATTATTTCCCGCCTAGCATTTTCTTGGTGTTCAGTCCACTTCCAAGTTACGCCAGATTTTGTTAGTTCATATAACGGTGCCATAATTTTTGAAAAATTTGGAACAAATTTCCTAAAGTAACCTGCTAAACCGTTAAATTGACGCAATTCTTTTATATTTTTAGGAACGGCAGATTTAGAAAGGGCTTCTAATTTCCTAGGGCTAGGCTTAACGGTCCCGTTTTCTATTATGTTTCCCAAGTATTCAACGGAAGTTTTGAGAAATGAGCATTTTTTCACGTTTAACAAAAAACCGGCATCAGTTAGTCGTTGTAAAACTAGTTCAAGATTTGTTATCCCTTCTTCTCTAGTTGCGGACATAACCAGAACATCGTCAATATAAACAAGAGCTATTTTATACCTATAGTCACCTAATGCTTTATTGATAGCACGCTGATAGACAGACGGTGCGTTGCAAAGACCAAAAGGCATGCGTAAAAACTCATATTGACCGTCAGGGGTCACAAATGCAGTTTTCTCAATAGAATCTGCTGAAATAGGAATCTGATAGAACCCTGCGGTCATATCTAAGCAAGTAAAGAAACGCGCTTTACCTAACCTGTCTATCTGATCGGCTATTAGAGGTAATGGAAAATTATCCCTGACAGTGTTTGCATTCAATTCTCGGAAGTCAACACATAATCGGTCAGTTCCGTTCTTTTTTTTAACTAAAAGAATAGGGCTACTGAATGGAGACGAACTCTCTCTGATTATACCGTTTTCTTTAAGATCTTTAATAATTTCTTTGACTTTTTCGCGTTCTATTGGAGACAATCTATACGGTCTACGTTGAACAATTTTGTCAATATTTTTTAATCTAATAGTTAATTGACCAGTTTTAACTTCTGAAACTTTGTTACCAGAAGTAAAGCTAGCCTGAAATTTATTCAAAATGTTGTTTAATGTTTCCAATAGATTGGAGTCAGTAAGGTCGGTATCTAATTTATCGTCCGATGCTGTCAAAGTACACTCATTTATAATAATATTTCGCGTGACAGTCATTTTTGTATCTGTCAACGTGATTGCAAGACCCGGAATTTGAACCAAATCAAAGCCAATTAAAATGTCAAACTGGATTTGATGATCTTCCATTACAAAGAGTTCCAATTCTACACTAATTTGATCTATCTCAACAACGGTTGTTATGCTTTGGGAGCATATAACGAGGATACCGCCTATTCCTGTAAAAATAGTATTGACAGAATTTCTTTTTCCAGGCATCGAACCTGAAATTCTTTTTCGAACTAGCGAACAATCTGCGCCGGAATCAAATAGACAAGAATAGGTATTAACTCCAATTGTGACGGTAGTCATACAGCGATTTATAGAGCCGCAAACATTTACAGATTTCCTATTGATTTGTCCAAACTTTTCATCATTTTGCTTACGGTAACAATTTTTCTCTATATGACCTTTTTTATGGCAATATTTACACTCAATAGATTTTTGATTGCTACTATTGCTAGGCGCAGTCTGGGAAGTGGGTGCAGATTTATTCAATTCGTCGTTTGCAACAGAATTTTCTTTACAGTCACGAAAACGGTGTCCAGACTTTCTACATTTATAACAAAAATCGGGGGTATCCGAAAATCTGGGCTTTTTGCTATGCAAGTAATTTTTGTCAGTACCGTCAGTTTTTGGTCGGTCACGTTTACGGAAAGTTTTCAAAACGGAAACAAGCTTTGGCAAACTATCAGGAGTATTACGTAACAATTCACATCTTACATAATCAGTGCATATACCAGTGATTAAAGCATCAATTACCTCCGGGTCCGTAGCTTCGGGCCGCACTCGTTTGAACAGCGTCCAGCCAGTAGTTGCGTAGTCTGCGTAGCTGCTCGCCTGCTCCGATGTGTAGCTGCGCCACTTCTGAACGTCGTCAGCATAGCGGAACTCCTTGCCGAAGGTCTGGACTTGGTCCCAGGTGGTGGACTGCAGGGACCACGTATCTGCCCACGTCTTCGCTCTTCCTTTGAGTTGGAGAATCGCCTTCATACGAGCTTCTTGCGGGGAAATGCCAATAGACGCAATTGTTTCGTGAACATTGGCACACCAATCCCTGATGTCGTGTGAGCGCACATCGGGATCGAATGGCGGTAGGTAAAAATTGCCACGATCCCGAGATGGCGCCGGGGTAGCGGACAGCGCTGCGACGGCGCTCGATGCTGCTTGTTTTGTAATCGAGGTCACCAGACTCATCACTTGCTCCAGAGAAAAAGTGGGGTCTGGTTCGGTGGCCCGCACAGGTTTGCGAACTCTGGACCCACATGACCCAAGCAAGGGCGAGGTGGATCCCACCGCTGCTGTCGGCGCGTCATCGCCGTAGGCATCCATTTTTGCACAATATAGTCTCACAGTATACACCACACAGTATATAGTATAGTCACACAATATAGTCAGGCAGAATAGTCACACAATATAGTGATTATAGGTAGAGATATAAGGAAAGCACTTACTCCAGTATTCAGCTTATTTATTGTTAGCAGGCGAAACACAGAATGAATCGAAAATCACAATTACAGCGGTATTTATACTAAAATTCCTAACTGCAGAAATCAACACAAATACTTAATAAATTAAGTAACAAATATCCAAAGGAAACAGTCACGACAATTTCTTATTAAATAAAAATTACAGCGGAAGTAAGCAAAACAAATACTTATTTTTAATTTAAATATTCAATAAAAAGGAAGTAGTCAAAACAAATACTTATTTCCAATACAAATATTAAATTCAAAGGAAGTAGTCAAAACAAAGATTATTTATAAATATTAATGAACAGGAAGTGGTCAAAAACAAAACTTATTTCAAACATAAATTAAATACAAAGGAAGCAGTCAAAACAAATACTTTAAAAATAATAAATTCAACAGGATGTTACATATCGGCAACAGCGCCATCTCTTAGGAAATAGCAGTATTACAAATGTCACATTCACATAAATTAATATAGATGGAGTTGAAATCAAAAACAGTTTTGCGCCCATATGTATGATGTATGAGTTTGGTCTTAATTTATTTAATAATTCAATGTGAAAAAAAAAGTTGAATTAATTCAGACTGAAACATAATGTTTCGCTTTTTTCTCTATAATATACATGGAATTATTAAAACTTCAAAGCAAACTCACTGAAGCATATTATTACACCTCTTGCAATAGCCACTAGCTATAGATTAATGGCTACCTTCTACAGCTACGTTACTTTTTAAATTCATTTATCACTTTTATCTTATTTTATTTAAATAAATTCTAAAGCTTTTAGCAAAATGAAGGCGCTTTAAAAAAGTAATTCAAATGTTTTAGGTTTTTTCTTTTCACCTAATAAAGTCATTCATTGTTAATGATATTCTTATTGAAGAATTAGCAAAAAGATCTGTGGAACGCTTGTTAGACAATGTTAAATTGAGACTTGAAGACATTAACGCTGTAATAAATAAGGCAGCGCTAGAATACTGAGAGAAAATGTCTAATGAAATGATTGTCCAATTAGAAGCAATTAAGTGAAATGAAATAACAAGCAATGTTGAACCTTTCGGATTTTATTCCTGTCTGACACTTAATAGGTATGATACTGAAGAAAGTGGATTCAACGTAGTAAGTAATTTATAGACGAATCAAAGGTAGCTGAAGTAATGTTTAAATTTTAAATCTATTCTCAAAAACGAATGGCAGAGTAGAGACGTGGACGTCGTGCTTGCGTAGTATGTTGGCATATCGTCGTGGGACAAGTCAGTAGTTACAGTTAAGTGCGCGATGCGTATTGGGTCAATACTTTACCTGAGAGCAGAGTGCAAGTGTAAATTATCGTGTTAATCGAGTAAACTTCTCTCAAAGTGAATGAAACAACCAATCACGTGCGTGACTTCCGAGCGAGGTGTTTGATTGGTTGGACCATGGACCATTGGACCATGACCTTTGCTAATGTTCTCACGATCGGGTATGTGAGAAAAACTCGCACTAAGCAATCTGAACGCCGCGGTACTGGATGTGGTCATTGGGGGAAAATCGTCTATATTTTTCGTGTTTAATTATTATTAATATTTGATCTCTATAAAGTCTTAATAATGTCTATTATCAATGTAAATGTCAGTTGAGATCTTGTTATTTTCACTCATTGTTTACCTTAAATGTACTTAAAATTCAATATCAAAGTGATTTCTGAAGAGCTTTTAACAGAATTTGGTCTATAAACTTTAATTTACACAAAGTTGGTTTATCGGGATCTTAGCAAAATTTTGGTTGCAAATGATTTATTTATTGTAATAGCTACACCAACAGTTAACATTACATGTTTATAAAACAATATTCAGGTGATATTAATGATTTGTAAATGATGAATGATAGATTAAAAAATATGGCAAAAACAAAAAGAATGTAATATTTTTGTTAGAAAATTATGAACATTATGGAAAACATTAGTGGAAACCCAAATAGCACAACAAAAGACAAAACATGGTTTTGACATGGACATGCAAATTATAATCGCAAAGTAATGAGACACCGGTTGTGCGCGTGTTTCAGATATCATGGAAATCGTGAGCCTTCCTATGGTTTAGTAATGACTTTACGTATTACACTTTCTTTTTCGAAAATAAAATTTTCACCACCACACCACATTTTCTGGGAAATATGAAGTTCCTGTATCGTTGCCTTTGTTGACATCTCTTGGGAATGTCCTTTCTGCAGCAGTTGACTATTGTTGTGTGTCACGTTTATTTTTGAAGTATAATGTTCGTTTACTATTTTTGCTATCATATGCATAATGAAATAAATATAATTTGCCTTTGAAGTAATAATATTTTTTTCTCAGTAGGTACCTATTTTATTATTTATCAATGTGTATAAAAATTTAAAGACAAAATTGTCTACGTAAATTCAATCATTTAAGTCGTTATTTTAATATATTTTTTCAGAGAAACAAATAATCTTTCGTTTGAATGGTTACGTGATGAAAATTGATTTCTCCTAATGGGTCTTTTATTTAGTGTTAATTTTAGTTTTAATGTGATATCTTGTGAAGTGTTTACTTTTCATTAAACATCAGGTAAATTGAAGAGCTTTTCTTTCTTTACTTCGTCATAAGTAAATTAATTAAAAATAACAAGTTTTATGTTACGTGATACTGAGGGTGCCTTGATGCCTAATATTACAGGATATTTACTAAGCTTACTTCTAATTAGTTAGCATAATCAGCAATCAGAGTTGGTGGACGTCACAATGTCTTCGATTTTTTGGAGCTAGGACATGCTTCCCCACGATGTTTTCCTTCACCGTTTTTTTAGAGCAGTATTTAACACCTCTAGGCTCTATGGTTATTTGCGTTTGTACAATTTAGTAGTGCATTTTTTTGATTTTGAACGTCTTGAGTAATTGTTATGTTCTCTTTGTTAAATTATAATAATTATGAAGTCAAAATCTAAAATAACGCAGTCCTATTACAATATTTTAATTAGCATCATAATTTATTTGAAATGCTCAGCTTCATCTGTATCATACTAATTATTAGGTACGTCACATCACATCAGAGCACAAAATTAACTCTTCTGTTGGGTTTCTCACAATTCATAATAGAGGTTTTCAGTCGTACAAAGATAAATTAGATTGTTCTTGTTCTGTCCTTACGTAATTTTATGTAGAAACGTTTTGTTCCGTAAGCCTTTGTCGTGTAACCTGATGACAATATTTGTATGCTTATCCCGGATTGTCAGGTCCTTTATGTAAAGGTTTCTACTTACTGCTAAAGTAGTTTTCTGGGAGGCGGAAACAATTTCGGGATTCAATCCTTGATCTAATTATGTCGACCCTTCACAACTTAACAAGTCTAAGCACAGTTGAGGTTACGTAATAAGATACGAATAGTTTCCTTGTTCACAATATGATGACGTCATCTTTCATCCAATAATTAATAATAATAATTACTTATACTGGCAATTTTTCATCACTGGCCATCATGCTTACAAATTCAATTTCAATTCAAAACGTCGTGTCGCACAGTTTAATCATTTATTTTATTATATTTATAAGACATTTCAAAAACAACTGACACAGGTACCTAGGGTTTGAACCTGCGACCTCTGCCATACAGTGGCAATCATTTATATTCTTGTTTTTTCATTAATTGGTCGTGGAAAGCATATTTATAAACAGTGTACATACTTATTCCCCCTAAGACGTTTTATTTCATCAAATTGTAAAAGCTAGGTACTGATAGTTTCTTTGTTCTACAGTTTTATACTACAGATTTAACAGTTCGGACTATTTGTTTGCGCATATACAGGGTGATTCAATATAAGGGTTTTAACCCGTAAACACTGCATTGCTCTGTACACTAGTAGTTATTCTGGAAGGTCGCCATGATCGTATCTCAACTTTAAGTAATTTTGTTTTTCTCTTACAAAGTACTAATAATATTTTAACTTTGCCATGTCGTAGCAACCCTAATCGATGGGCGGAGCCAATTATTAACAAAGATTGTACATATGTATAAGTAGGCACTGGCGCGTCCTTTGACCTTGTCGCGCGTCGCTCGAAAACACAAAGGTACCTACACCGTGTCTAATCGGCGCATATTATTCATAATATGCGCTGACAATAATAACAATTTCACTCATGAGTGAAATTATCAGTAACTATTAAGTTTGTGGGTCTACCATTTTCCTTTTTTAATCCCGCGTAGCTTTACACACGTACGCGTACACTCATAGTTTTAGTAGGTAGGTAGGTACCTATATGAAAATATTTACTAAAGGAACAACAAACACAAAGGGTAGGTACCTACCTGAACACAGAACTCCACACAGAACTCCGTCAGAGTCACATAACTCTAATTTATTAGTCTTCACAAAAATTGGCGGGACGGGTGGGCATTCTCTTTGTGCTGGTTGGCTAATCAATGCGTAATACCACCATGGGTTGTACGATGAAAGGTTCCAGTGGAGTGAAGGCGATGCACCAAACCACTGAAGCAATCGTACCTACCTACTACGGAATTCTTCTGTTGCGAAAACGCCGCCGCCTGTAGCATTGTCTTGCTGATGAAGATTATTTTCATTCGCAACTAGGTAGGTAAGTACCTACCTACCTACTATTCCGTCATGATTACTCATGATTCCTCGCTAAATTCACTGCAATCCAACGCGAAACTAGACGACATGACGACAAGCATCCGATTCGGAAGCATCAAACGAACTAACAAAATAAATACGTAATTATCTAACTAGCCTACAAATAAAAATGTACACAATTTTAGAGATCGTTATGATATTATGTGAATTCCAATAAATACTATTTTTAAAATAAAATAAGAAGTTTTTTTCATTGTGGATAAAACATACCCCTGACATACCTACACTGTGATGCCTACGGTAATTCTGTCGATATGATAAGGAGCGAGGCAAAATTATGATATTGAGGTTGACTATTTGTAGCATTAATTACAAGTCTTACGGGTTTTTTTTTACCTATTTTCTGATTTTTTTGTAAACGAAAAAATATCGCTTATTAAGAAACAATGCTAATTTCGGAATAATCGAATACAGTTTTCGAAAAGTTCATAAAGATTGCCCATCATCATTACACTAATCTTATGTAGGTACTTGACGCATGAATAAATTAAAAGTTAGAATGATATTTGTTTTATCCCGGTTATAACTAGTTGTTTCGAAAAATGTTCGGTTTGTAAATCTTAGTTAAAAAAAAACAATTGTACGGAACTTAGTAAATTAATTTTTGAGCCGGCGCGGCGGCGCGTCGGCGAAGCTCAAACAATTGTCGGTCCGTAACATTAGCAGAGGCGGCTTAGCAAAGGGTTTTTGTAAGTTGAAAGATTTTGAATCTTATTTTAATGATAAATTAACATTCACTCGTTTTTAAAATCAAACGTCAATTAGATAATTTCGATGAAGTTAACAATCTACTCGCTAAAATTGTCCATTGGTTTAATGTAAATAATCTTCTTTTGAATGAAAAAAAGACGAAACTTATAAAATTTTCAACGCCAAATGTCAGGCAGCTAAGTACCAATGTACAAATTAATGGAGTAGGGTTGGACCCTGTTGAGTCAACAGTTTTTCTTGGAATAACTATTGATGCCAAATTACAATGGGGCCCGCACATAGACAAATTGTCAGGAAGACTAAGTTCGGCCGCTTACGCTGTTAAAAAAATTAGACAACTTACTGATGTGGATACAGCCAGAATAGTGTATTTCAGTTATTTTCATAGTATCATGTCTTATGGGATTCTTCTATGGGGAACCTGTGCAGACATTAGTACTATCTTCATTTTGCAGAAAAGAGCTGTTCGAGCCATCTACAACTTAGGCCCAAGAGTTTCTCTTAGAGAGAAATTCAAAGAGATAAATATTCTGACTGTAGCTTCACAATATATTTTCGAAAACTTGATGTATGTACACAAAAACATATCAAATTTTATTAAAATGTCTGATGTACATAGCTTGAATACCAGGAATAAACATAATCTTGCTGTTCATGCCACTCGCCTCCACAGAGTAAGCAACTCATTCATGGGTCAATGTATACGCTTTTACAACAAGCTTCCCATTGATATTAGAAATTTACCTATCAGGAAATTTAAAAATTGCATTAAAACCAAACTTTGTAAAAGAGGGTATTACAAAATCTCTGATTATTTAAATGATAAAAACGCTTGGGATTGAGCTGCTCGCTTAATTAAGCTATGTGAGTATTCCTTTGCATATGTAATAAAATTACAATTGTATTATTTTATTTTTTTAACTTTGACTAGCATTTTGACATAATGATCACATGACATAAAACCTTGACATTATAATGATTTAATTTTTATTTTTTTTTATCATTCTCAATTTAATACCAATTGGATTACATATTTCATTTCAGTATCATTATTTCAGTATTGTACATGTGAGTACTTTGTAGCCCTTTATTAAGTTTTAACCTTGTGTTTAGTATGGCAGTTGGGAGCATGTCATGCTCGCTTAGATGTACCGCTGATGGTGACATGTGTATTGGATCGTTCGATTCCCTCCAAAATGGTTGAGTTGAACGGTGCTGATGCGCGTGTCATGTTCGTGAACGGGCGCTGTCAGTTGGTACTGGTCATCTCCTGACTGTCTAAGTAAACAATATTTACATGGGCCAATAATGATACTTAAATTATTACTTATTACTTTTTTATGGTTTTTTTTTTTATTATTTTGTTTACAATATGACATGAAACTTTGACATGAAATGTTTTCTTTTGAAATAATTATACTTATACATAATGACATTCAATGTGACATTACTATTTTAATTATAATTGTAAATGTGAGTACTATGTGGGTTATTATGTTACAGTCCCAGATCTGAAGTTCAGTCTGACAGTTTGAGTACTTTATGGGGCCTACCCAAATGTCCTTTTCTGATGGTAATGTTCGTCGAGTCGTTGAGCTCCCTAAGTCTGGGTTGAGCTACTACGATACTCGGCACATGCGTGCACAATAAGGACAGGTCCACTCAAATCTGTATGGCTCTTTCCTCTAAAGGCCATTCCAGACTAACCTGCATGGTTCTTACATAGTTTATTTTTTATTGTCTGGACTTTAAAAGAGACCTTGACCTTTGAGTTTGTTTCGGTGTTTCTTCTCAAAGGTAGTCAGATAGGAAACACCGACCTCATCTAGTTTTAAAAGAAAAACTCATTTGACTTGTAAAAGTGTTATTAGTAACCTATTTGCAGAATAAATGATTTCAATTTCAATTTCAATTTCAAAATAATTTCATTTTAAAAAAATCTTCCAGGTTTGTCATATCCAATAAGAAAGCCGGAAATAATTAGGGCGTGTAGTTAGTGTAGTAATACGTTCGACATTGGTTGCATTTTTACCAATCAGATGATTCCAACTGCAATCAATTCTGTTGAAAATGTATTTCACCAAAGAGTAATAAAACAGTTAGGTCGTTCGATTTGTATTATTTTATTTGTACTTTTAAGGGTGGATTTGTAATAAACAAAGGGAAGTACATTACATAGCGGGCTAAAAGGTTATTTTTGACTTGTATTTTTATAAAAACCTAGTTGTCTGGTTTTAACTAACAGTTTTATGCAAATGTATGTAGGTACCTACATCTACTTTTGCTCTGCGTAGGTATGTCGCATACCGTACCGGTATTCAAGACCTAATTCGATCTTGAAATAAAAATACAACTTGCCTCTCTGATGCAAGAAAATGATAGGCATTTTACCATTATATGTTAAGTGTCCTATCTGTCGCATTTATCCCTATATCGATAAAGTTCAACAGAGGTCATCCAATTTCAGGGTTGACTCCATCAAAAATATGAAAAAAACTTTGACATGTCGAAAACATTAAAAAACTTTAATAAACAGTGTTGGGGATCTCATACAATGATCAACAATGCACAACAGAATATGGGGTTATCGGCTTAACAGTGGTTTTACGAGACACGCTGTATATTTACAATAAAAGACATCTTTTTAAGAGATAACAATGGTATCACCACCTTACCGTTGGCATTTCGATTATCACAATCTTAAAGAAACCATCTTCAGAAAGAAAATTTCGGCCTAAAACAAAATATAGAACTAAGAAATAATCGCTAACCAACATGCTTTATACTGAATAAATAATCCATTAAAAAGGAGACTGCACAGATCAGTTTGGAAGTTTTCGTTTATACTCTAAGCACGTTTCACCCGTGAATTTTACATGTTTTTAACCGACTTCAAAAAAGGAGGTTCTGTATTCGTCCCGTATGTATGTATGTATGTATGTATGTATGTTTGTATGTGCGCGATTTTCTCAAAAACTACTGATTCGATTTGGATGGGGTTTTCACTAACGTAATCTACATACTTTCAGGAAGGTTTTAGTATATAATACATTATGTAATCATCCCTATGTGTACATAGGGATGATTACATTTACAGTATTATATACTAAAACCTTTACGACATTTATGCATATAACTTTGTAAAGTTATATGCATAAATGTACACACTCCGTAGAAGATTTACTGTGGAACGAATTCGTGAAAGTAATCTAACACGGGATAAAGAACTAAAAAGGGAAAAATAAAAAACTTTTTTAACAAAAAATAACCGACTTCAAAAATCCACTACAAAGAAAATAATAATGTTGGTTTCGGAAGTCGGTGGCAAAAAAAAGCAAACAAAAACCAAAGCCACCGACTTCCGAAACCAACATTATTATTTTAAGTTTTTTATTAAGAGCCCAAAATATGTCGTCACGTAGATCCCTCATAGGAAAAACAGATTTGGACATGTGGCGTGCACCATGATCAGGAAAATAATGTGGATAGCAATCAAGTAGGTACTTAATATCGAAGCAAGGTTTAGTAGAAACCGAAAGGTAGTTAAAGAAGTTACTAAAAAAAATAAGAACAGCACAAGTTGTTGGTGAAATAATTAAACTTTTTTTTTTCTTAGATTGTAGGTACTACTGTATAATTACCGTAAAATAATCTGTTGTTTCAAGACACCTTACGGGCTCAAGAAAAAAAATGTAGGTATAGAGTTTAAAGACTTCCTTTGGATTAGAAGATAGTTTTACAAAAATAGGTCCACCATAGATATTTAAGTTTTTTGCCTATGATGCCTCATTGCAGCAATACTTACTCTTTGGCCGGGAATCGGATACTGTAAAATGTAATACCTACATTTTCTAGAAGGTATCCGATTCCTACCTTTCAATTCTGGGATGTAGATGATGTTTCCTATTTCAGCTTTTTCCTATTTGAAATAAATTCTCGGAAGTAAAGCTGCGTATCCACTATGTTAGCGAACCAGTAGCGCTACGCGATCGCTCCTGGCGGATATTTTCTTGTGTTCCGAGCGTGTAGCAGTTCGCGCTCGAACTAGGTCGATCTGATTACTGTCAGTTTTTTTGCGAACACAAAGTCCCAGTGTGTTGTGTAGTGTGAGCGTGTTCCCAAACCATGTCTCCATTTGCGCAGATACAGGATCGCGAAGCGCTACTGGTTTGCGATCACATCGGTCATTTGGAGAAATATTTTTTTCCAAAATTGAGTTAAATATGCCAAATTACTTAAAAAGTGTGTTTACGTTTGCAGAAACCAAGGCCTATATCTATTTCTGAATTTTTTTTGGTAGACGGCAGAAACGTCAATGTTACATTAATTTATGCTAATAATACCTACGTACTACACACGTACACTTTAAATAGCTCTCCTGTAAAATTTGAAAAGTTCCAGTTACGACTACGTCAGTTACGACTACGTCAGTTACGACTACGTCGTCTCTCCGATATTTAACGATCATATACTTTGCGGGACATACCTAGTGAATACGCACCTTCACAGTCATTTTATAGTGTATCTTCTATGAATGAAAACAAAAAGAGTGGATTCATTTAGCTATATGCTTGTCGAGACGGTAAAAACTAACATGGTTGATTATATTTTTTTTTGTTTAGCAAATTCTTTATCTGATCTCTGATTTAGTGTAATTTTTAATTAGGTACACTAACTTAGGTTAACACATAAGTTAGTGTTTTTTAATTTCCCGGACTAGCTCGTACTATTATTACATCTTAACATAACTGTTAAGATGTAATAATAGTAAGAGTTAGACTAGAGAGCGGACTAGTTCGTACTATTATTACGTCTTAACATAACTGTTAAGATGTAATAATAGTAAGAGCTAGACTAGAGAGCGGACTAGCTCGTACTATTATTACATCTTAACATAACTGTTAAGATGTAATAATAGTAAGAGCTAGACTAGAGAGCGGACTAGCTCGTACTATTATTACATCTTAACATAACTGTTAAGATGTAATAATAGTAAGAGCTAGACTAGAGAGCGGACTAGCTCGTACTATTATTACATCTTAACATAACTGTTAAGATGTAATAATAGTAAGAGCTAGTCCGGGAAATTACCTACTACCACCTATTTCGGCCGCCAAGCAACATTGCTGTGTTCCAGTTTGATGGGTATGAGTATACCTACCGGTGTAATTAATGCCTGTAATTACACCGGTAGGTGTACTGAGACACACTACATGAGACAATTTCAATGGTGGACAACGCATCAGAATCTGCGATGCCTCTGCCCCCGTATTCACAACGCTTCGAGTCGATTCCGATTCGGAAAGTCGTATGTCTATCTCGCTCGCTTTCGTAATGCCAAAACAAGATAGACGTACGTCTTGTCGAATCGGAAAGAAATCGAAGCGTTGTGAATACGGGGGCTGGTATTGCAGATGTCCATAGGCGTACAACTTACCATTACTGTGGGCCGTCTGCTTGTCTGCCATGAGTAGTAATAGTAATAGTAGACTTGAAAAATAACAGCAAGTATTAAGTATAATTATTTGATTGTGTTTATCTAGCTGTTGAGCCAATATCTCTATACAATCAATTAAGATAATCTTCAATGTAATATCCAGCGTTATTTTAAATTCATTTCCATATTATAATTTTTATTTATTAGCTTCAAGTAAACAATTTACTGTCTTCAGATTTTCATTAATTTTTAATCTAATTTGAGCCTCAGGCAAGTAATAAATCAGTCAATCTCTTTCAAGTAATATTTTATACTAATAACTATAACAAAGAGATAAAGTTTGTATGTATGAGAGCTAATCTCGGGATCAGTAATCCTTAAAATTATTTTATACTACATAGTAGAGAGCTGCATTATCCCTGAGTGCTATAAACAGGCTATTTTACTACACTACTACATTTTTATTAGTTAGCTTTCTTATCTGTTTGTCTGTCTGTTCGGTACTTGTAATTCATGTTTCAAGCACTTGCTGGCATCGGACCAAGCTGAAATTTGGTAGGTATAGATACTTAGGTAATTTGAATGATAATGCAATAATATGGACCAAAACGTAAAAAAAAGCGATTTATTTATACAGGGTGGCAGGTTAGATAGTGAAAATATTTTAAGGGGTCATTGTACTCATCATTATGAACAAATTTTACTATGAGACCAGCTCTAAAATCGCGAAAAAAAAATCAGCTGTTCCATACATTTTGTCGAGTTAAGTTATGGAACATAAGTGTATGGAACAGCTGATTTTTTTTTGCGATTTCAGGGTTGGTCCCATAGTAAAAGTTGTTCATAATGATGAGTACAATGACCTCTTAAAATATTTCCACTGTCTAACCTGCCACCCTGTATAACGCCATCTACCTATTGAGATTTGTTTGAACAAATGTTCCTTTTTCCCTGATGAGACTCCGTGGTACGGCGACCTCGCGTCTATGTGTGCCTAGATTAGCCTTTTGTCTGTACCTATATAATTTATGTCTACTATTTATTAAAAAGAAAATGCTCAAGGACCTCAACGTTTCATATTACCTAAATTGAAAAGATGTTTACACAGTATTTATGTTTAGTCCTTTGAAGATTACAGACGCGTTTTATGACAAGCTGGCTTTATTAACATTCTACGGCGTTTCCTTTTGTTGCCACAAGTACTTATTGGAGGTATAAAAGGGACTAAGTACAGCAGGTAATCTGCGTCAGATTTCAAAAGGAGATTTTATGTAAACGGCTCGATTGTTCTCGTGGATTAAGAGTATATTAATTAATCAATTTTTATATGGAAAACATATTTATGCAAACAGAAAAATTGCAGTACAAGTCCGCTTAATCTTACTCGGCCAAAATACTGATTACCCATTACTACATAAATCAAGAAATTGAAAAAGTATATTTTTGGGAAACAACAAAATTTATTGCCCGCTTTCAACTGTTTTCTTAGCAAATGTAGGTGCCTACTAACATGCGCGAAAGTCTCAGCAAGCCCACTTCAGCTCGACTAAGATAGATCCCGCAGACTAAACTTTACGTAAGACTAGCCAAATAAAGTGAGAAAACTTAAAAAGAAACTTGAACAACATTCAGTACAGTCACCTTTAAAAATATACAGTCGACTCTCGATAATTCGAAATTCGAGGAACTTTAATACTATTTCGAATTACTACGACTTCGAAATGCTGAGAGCTCTGTGGAGCAAGAAGAGAAATAAAAAGTTGGAATACCTACTGAAAGTCACACTCACAGGAAAACGATTACAGTTATTAAACTATGTATGATAAAATACAAATTGTAATATACATATACCCGTTTGTGTAGGTATACAAGTTTCGAGTGTTTGGGTGAAACAATTTCGAACTGGGAGGTTTTGATACTTAGGGATCTTTTTTTTCTACGAATTAGGTAGGTACTGAGTATAGCAAAAACCATTGACTTTGTTTGATTTATCGAGAGTATTTCTAGGAATTCAGGCGAGATTGCGGTCAAACGCAAGCTTATTTTCAAATAAAAAAAACTCAACAATTACTTTGATTGTAGAGAGGTTCCTAATATCGAAGGTTTGAGTTATCATGATTCGACTGTATACACTTTGCGAAATTCACAGACGATTTTCTCGGAAAGTTTAGAAGATTTTAAAAATCTTCGTAGATACTGTAGGTAGATTTTGTGATCATAAAACGGAATTAGTCACCATCATCACCCAAAAATTAGTTAAGGCTCACGAATTCAGATTTCACTGACATGTTGAAGCAATCCAGCTGCTCGACAACAAGAATATAGCGTATTATACATTATACATATACCTAACTGAAAACAGTGTTTATAATATACATATTATAACTGAAAACAGTGCTTTTATTATACATATAACTGAAAACAGTGTTTATACCATTCCCCCTCTAAAAAGCTTATTTTATTCACTGAAAACAGTGAATAAAAAGCACTTTTACTCACTGTTTTGATGTTTGAAAATGGAACACACCAATGTATTCGACCACAGATTTAAAGAACCTATGCTAGATGCGGCACGTTATTAGATTGTATGAAAACCGAACGTGTCATCTTTTATATACCTACGATAACTTCACCCCAGCCATTTAGTGATGTGCTCAGAGTAAACAGAATTGTTTCAATCACTAAGCGTCACTGAGCTAACAGACTTTTTTTAGTACGAACAGTCGAACATGCAGGGCACGCTTGGTCGTGGCTTGCCGTATCTAGTGTAAGTGTAATCTGTGTATTCGACCTATATTGATGTGTTCTAAATTCAATTTGATTGGTCGACATTTTCGACAAGGAGTTTAGCATTAGAATAAAAACTGTTTTGTGTTCTTTGCTGTCCTTAGTAAATTGGCGCTATTTTGAATACTGTAAGTTGTACGAACACAAAGTTTAGTGTTACTTTAATCTTTAATTTTGTGTTTGTTTAGTGTTGTTCTAATCGATTAAAAATGCATTCTAGTGAAGAAGATGTGTTAACACCTGAGTTTGTGAAAGAGAGGGCGGCCGATATAGTGGAAAGGTGGAAACCTTGCTACCCAAAAAATCACGACTGGTTTACATCAAAGCAAATTTAACTTTACTTTTTTTTCATTATGTATATTTTCACTTAAATCTTTCTTTTTCTCGTAGTCATGGTATAAAGTATAGTATGCAACTCTTGAATAAAACGGATTTATATCGAGGGCCATGAATCGCTCGCGTCGCTCAGGATTCTAACACTTGAATCACTCGCTACGCTCGTGATTCAATCATCATGAATCACTCCCTACGGTCGTGATTCAATCGTTAGAATCCTTCTCTAGCTCGTGATTCATCTATGGCCCTCGCTTTAAATCCGTCCTTTATTCACTAATTGCATAATATACTATTTTATCGATTCATCAGACTGTAAGGAAATGGCAACGGATCTTATAAATGTGCAAATGGACACTATTCTTATTCATAAAAAACTATTACCTACCTACGTAAAAAGGTAAGTTTAGTTTGGAATTAAATTGCTTATTGCCCTATATGCTTGATTGCAATTGGTTAATATAAGAACTTCGTTCTTTTAAATAAAGGATAAAAATCGTTAGTTTCTATATAACAATGATTCTGAAACTATGGTCCGCGGACAACTACTGGTGGTCCCTCGCGGCACTAGAAGTAGTCTGCGATTTATTTTTCATTAATAGAATCACCTTTGAACATCTAGAATTATTATTCTCCCACGAATAAATACCCACTCTAATAACACTTAGCTCAACGTTGTGGGACGTTTCAAAGAAACAGCGCGAAAACTAGAAATACTTTTATAAGAAAAAAACAGAAAATGTCATGCTTATTTAATAAGCATGACATTTTCCTTTTTAGCCAATTTTAGCCACAAAATTTCACTAAGAAGTCTCTTTAAGTGAAGTATGCGTCACGAGGATTGGCAGACAATTCAATAAATTATTACCTTTTATTGAAATCGTAAGTGTTATTGAAATCGTAAGTGTCATTTATCATTCTTCCCTCATGTTTGAAGACAAGGTCTTCAAGGTCATCAACCAGTAGGTACATCTTAGCCGTTATGATACACGGTGCTGAGGCGTGAACACCGAAATAGGGTTGGTCCACAAATTCAAGGTCATCAATCGCGCTAAAGAGTGAGTTATGCTCGGAATTCCTTTGGAGAATAGGATCAGTACCTAATAAAATTATTTAGAATAGAACTGAAGTTACCGACATAGCTTTACATAGTTAGCAAACTAAGGCCCGTATTACAGAATGACGCTCGAGCACAGATCTCTGCTTGAGCATACATTTAAAGCTATTTGATTGGTTGACATCTATGCTCAAGCAGAGATCTGTGCTCGAGCATGTTCTGTAATACGAGCCTAAAGTTGCATTAGGCTGGCCAAAGTGGCAATGTCGATCGAACAAACAAGTTCTTGAATGGACGGATTGGCAAACGTAGAGTGGGATGCCTTCAGGCTAGAATTCAAGGCTGCTCAACTAATTTTGAAGATGGGCTATAATTTTGATTCCGTGTCAGCCGGTGGGCCATTTAGTAAGTAAAACTTGCCTACAGTTGTGGTAGATAGATATTTAAATTAAACAAAACTTTAACTTACATACTCATAGTTTAATAATAATCTAATTAAAAACGCTGTTGGCGGGCCTGGGGTTACGCAGCCGTGGGCTAGATGAACCGAAAGGCGGCTGGGACGGCTTGGATGCAAAAGTCGGAGATGTGGGTGTTGTGGCATATCTTAGGCGAGTCCTATATTCAGCAGTGAAGTGTGATAGGCTCAGTGGATTTATTGTTGGTTTGAAATGTTTCTAGGAGATGCAAAATTAGGGTTTTATTCAGACTAGGTGTTTCCCCTGACTTCGTCTGTGTGAAAATGGATAAAAATATGGCAAATTGTTGTTAGATTTTGGGATTTATTTTACCTACATCAAAAAATGAAAAAGTTATTTGTTTTATTTTCATATAATATACAAATAACGTACTTTCACCCCAAGCACGTTTTTTCGGGACCCGGAAACCATGAAAGCTCCATCAAAAGCTTTTGGAATCACGTTCCTTAACCGGACGTTCTAAAAAAGTAAACCCCTTTTTCGGCAAAGGGATTTCGACACAGCCAGCCCCGCAGCCTTAAAAAAAACCTCTTTATCCCTTTGTTTCCCGTTTGACTTTACTAACAGGTGGTTGCAGCAATGTTTCAGCGGTATATATAGGATTCGCAACCCCTTCAGGGTCAGTATCGCGTAGCGCGCCGAGTTTGACGGACGTCCCGCGTTCCTTGTGCTACCAAATCGTACTTTGTTTATCGAAATAATTTACCAACTTAGATTTTCCTCTCGGAAGGTTTAGTTTTGAAGTGATTTGTTCTGGTTTTGTGTGGATCATAATGCCTTAGGTAAGTTACGAAAAGTTTATATTTTTTGTACAATAAGAAAAGTTTTCTTGTAACAAAAAAATCAGGTAGGTATCTGTTTCGGATAAAGGTTGTCGTTCGTACCTACCATTGAAAACAATAAGATACCTACTCTTTTATGTTTGATTTTATTGATCGAATGTGGGGACAACCGTTTACATTGAAACTGGTATATTTTTAATGAAAACAAACGCATTGTAAAAATATTTTCCATATGAACAAATTTGTACCTAATTAAAATTACGAATTAAAGAAGACATAAAACATTTTTTTTTACTGATATTAAGGCTTACATTTGACCGCCATCTCGCATGATGCGGTCTACGATGGAGCTCACTTGCCTAGAAGAAACCGATTCACTCGCGGCTTGAAGATCATATTTCGTAATACACTAAAAATATAAACACACATTACACTTCACAAAAATTAAACACTGTAATAATCACTTTGAACTATGAAAATAGAAAATCTAGGTAATCTATTTGCCTATAAATATTTGACTTTACACAACTACTTTATTTTCGTGATCAAACGTTTGCAGATGTTTCAAATACATAGGATTGTCGTTAAAAACAAAATAAGTAAGTGTCACTCCATATTTTTTGGAACGATGTTTCTTAACGCGGCTTGCGGCAGGAATTGACTGGTAGAAATCTTCACGTAAGGAAAAAGCGTTATGCCCCCTCCATGCAACTTTCTCTCTCTCTGTCCCTTTCTATAATAACGAGGCGAAAAAAAACTTCGTTCTTGACGGGGGTCCCCGACCGCACGTTTTTATTTTCATCATATCATCACGCCTTTATTCCGCAAAGAGTTAGGCAGAGATGTATAGTATATCCACATTTCACTAGTTATGTTTAAGTCACATGTAATACGGTGAGCCTGCCGCCATAAACTAGGCACAAATCCAGACTTCTGGCTGCTACTGAGAATTTCCTAATAGAAAAACCCAATGACACTTTGCCCGACCCGGGAATCGAACTCAGGAGCGTACGCTCAGCAGTCACGCATGTGACCACTACACCAACGAGGCAGTTAATTTTTTTTTAGGGTTCTGTACCTCAAAAGGATAAAACGGAACTCCTGTAGAATCTGTTGTCCGGCTGTCAAGGCCCTTTATTTCAGGAACGGGTAGCAGTGGCGAAGGGTCCCTACAATACGATTCCTACCGGCTTCCCTTTGAAAAATAGCACAGGCAGTATTGCCTACTTTTATAAATTACCTTTTCGTGGCCAGGTAAGCATTTGTAGCTCCGGCTTACCTCTCACAAAAACTGAAAAACTGACTCTTCGCCACTGACGGGTAGTGATATAATTATAAACATTAAGTTATAACAGTACGCCTACGTGAAATAGAGTAGGTACAAAACTCTTTATAGTATAGATGACAATCCTAATTCCATGTGACGTCAAAGGCTAGGTGGAAGATAAAAAATTCTCTCATGCCCGTTTTCACTAACACTAGGAGACACCTAAATATGTAATGCCTAAATATTAAAAGGAGTTGCCTAGCGCAAAAAAGCATGTCACCAACCACTAGGCGTCAACTATGGATAGTCCATAGTTGTCGTCTAGTGTTTGTCCTTGTAATAGGTATTTAGGTATTATATTTAAGTGTCTCCTAGTGTTAGTGAAAACGGGCATCAGTTTAAAGAATTGGGTGGGTTTATAGATTTCTAGCTCTTTGCCCGCGACTTTGCCCGCATGAGCCGCAGGGACTATGCATTTTTGAGGATAAAAAGTGATGAAAAGCCTATGTTACTCAGTGATAATGTAGCTTTCTACTTGTGAAAGAATTTTAAAAATCGGTTTAGCAGTTTGCAAGTTTATTCATTATATACTTTATAGTTATTACTTTATATTATTATGTATTTTATAGTTTAGGTTTATAGAGCTCCAATTATCTTTTTTTTACATAAAAGTAATTGATAGGTAATTGTATATTACTGTAAACTTTAAATTGTTGCGACGCTTCTTTTTAGCAGCAAAAACACTACGAAGCGGTGAAGGGTGGGCGTTTTTGGGGGCTGTTTTTGTATGTTGACATTCAGAAAGTTTAATTGGCTTTAGTTCACTTTAAATGAATTATTTTCGCCCAAATGGCTAGTTGACTCTTCACGTAACCAGAGAGCTGGCCTATTTTTTGGTCAAAGAATTAGCACTGCCATTCAACGTGGGAATACAGCCAGCTTTTTGTGCATACGGTGGCATGCGACCACAGTTACACCCTGGATATTGAAGTGTTGATTTATTAAGTTTTTCACAACACTGAATTCCCGGCTGGAAAATTTCAGGCTGTCAGACGGGAATGTCTTCTTGTTTCTTGCTTTTCAGTTCGATTTTATTCGTAGTCGGGTTTTAGTATCTTTTTTTTCGTTTTAGTTTCATTTGCAATAGGTATTATGATTCGTGTCCCACAGCAATAACCTGAGCGCTACAGTTTTTTATGCACAGGCTGCTCCAAAATGATATTTTAGTAGATAACCAGATACGCGTCTTAATCGTTGGTCTGTCGATTTTTAAAATGCGACAGATTGAGGGTTAATTTAATGTTGCCATTAAAGCCCCACACTGTATGTTGTTATGATCATCATCAAAATTATAATCACCAACCATACATAAGGGTTATAACTATCATAGACGCCATCGCTGTGTCTCGGCCTTGAAATAGCCACAATGTTCAATCCTACACGACGCTTGTGCTGAATAATATATAGCCGTCTTAACCTACATTTGGTAGCACATCGCTTCTACTACAGTAATGGTCTGGCTATGTATATTTTGACCTATGATATAAGGTAGGTATATAGTAAACGTCCCAGATTACTCTAGACAGTTAGTTAACTTAATCTACTGTTTACCTACTGACTAGACTCTGTGCGATCTACCAATTACATAATCTTTTTTTTATCTTATTTTATTTAGGGGCTTGTAGTCACATAAAAGACCATGTCAGCCCCATCGTAACCTAAACATGTTTGTACTTAATTATTAGAATGATCCACTATTTTATAAACTAAAATTGCTGCTTCCGACAGAGGCCCTGACAAAATACTTTGAAAGATACCCACATCTAAATTATAAAATCTGTAGGCACCTTTACGAATCGTATTTTAGCTTACTTATATTGTTCTTTGCTTTACCACGATCGATTGGATTAACAGCCGTGATCGACCGGTTGGTCACCCCTGCCCTATTCTGACTAATGTAGTATTACAGTATCGTCGTAAATCGGATTATGAAATAAAGAAAAAACATTTATTACCACGCCTATGGACACATAAAAGTGCGACTAGGGCCCTGACGATTGATTCCGTACAAGATGTAAGTTCGTAATTCAAAAAAAAAAAATGTGATATTAGGTACCATATACAAATTAACCCCAAAACGTCCAGTGAACAGCATAATTATCCAAGCATCAAGCATCCTCTTAAACATTCACATTAATAATATCATGTTTAATGGGTTTTGCTTTTTTTTTCACTCGCGTGGTATGAACGTCATGCAATATGACGCCCCGTCACTCGCATATATTGCACGACATGACGTTTTTTCTGCGGCTGACACATCTCTTTACAACGATTCGCATGTTTTTATTTTCTAAATTATCTGAAGTAGGTATGAACTCAGGCAGTTTTGTTTTTATTGTGTTTATATGATGACAATGAAATGTTGTGTGCAGCTATCTTCCAATAAAAATATTAATGCTTAATGGAGCGTTGAATGTTGGTGCTAATTCTGTCTGTAACCTTAATTACAGTATGTTTATCTTTTTCTTCCAAAATGTAATTAAAATAAGACAGACAATATGAAAAACTGCCAAATTAGTCCTTATAATTTACGGGAAAGTAAGGTGCGTACCTCAGATCATAGAAACAAGGAGATGTGCCAAGGCGCGACCTAAGTTTATACCACCAAAATTCACGTACCTAGGTATTATGCAAGTGGACCAATTTAGCAGAACTAACATCCTAGGTGTATAATAATTATTAGTATTAATATTCAAGCAAATTGAAACAAAACACTGGAACTGTGTTACGGTGCAACTTGGGAGAGACCTATAAAAACAAATATATTTTGACTTCGACAAATTAATGCCTATGTAAGTACCGTGATACGGGTTAGGTATTTGTACTCGGAATCGAACCCACATCGAGCTAAGATTTCATTTAAAGTCAAAGCTTGTTTTCAATACATAATTAAATCCAGAATACTTTTTACTTTTACGAAGGCATGAAGTTCGTAGATTTCCAAAATCGAAAAACTAAGAAAATACTCAAAAAAAAATATAAAATATGTACGGGCTTAAAAGAAAAATACAGAGTGTAATTTATATTAAAAAAATATTGTAATAACCTTCAGAATAAAAAGGTAAGTATGCGATATAAAAACTAAGATAAGTAGGTACATGATTTGAGTTATAAACTAAGTCGAAAATGGAATGAATTTCAATAAAAGCTTCATGTTTTTTTTGTGTGATTGATAGATAAAACATCAATCTTTCATATTATGATAACGGACCAATATGTAAACCCTCTATTAGTCGAATCAAAACCATTTTGTGACCGATAATACTAATCTCTATATACCTACTTATCTCAGATTAGCGAACTTAGGTATATTGATTGACTTGTTGCTATGTTGGTAAGGATTATGCGAGCGCCAGACTTGTGTCATAGATTTGGACAAACATTTGCAATGTGCCATCCATTATCGGTTTTTAGCGTAGTGTATGAAAAGTGTCCGTCAAAATGTATTAAATTGGGGAGGCGCTACTGATAGCTATAGGGTAATTTCAAATCATATCAAATCGTAGGTACAAGTCAAACCCGCAATGTAGTGTTTGGAACAATAAAATGTACTTAAATAAATGCAATGAATGCTTATATAATTTTATGCTTATATAATTTGACCGCACGGTTGTCGCAGTGGCTGAGAGATTGGCTGCTGCGCGACGTGTCGCGGGTTCGATTCCCGCATTGCACATAGGTCTGGCTGTTTGTGTATGTGAAATTTGTGTTTGTAAACGCACCCACGACACAGGAGAAATCCTAGTGTGGGGCAACGTTTTAAAAAAAAAAAAAAAAAAAAAAAATAAAAAAATATATATATATAATGAATAGATGAATTTGAAGAAGTTTTGAAAGCGTTTAAAATAAAACAAATCTTGGATCCTAAAATTGGTTGATTAATTAAACTGGAATACTGACTTCTAAACGAGAATATTTTGGAGTAGGTAAGATAGCCATTTCACCAATAGGCAAAAAAAAGTGAAATAGCTCAACAACCACTGACTTCCGATCCGAATTCACGTGTTGCGAATAACTCTTAACTATACCTTCCGAAAGTAAAACTCTATTTTCCTTTCACTATTGTTTTATTTTATAAATTCTTGGGCACGTGTTTCACAACCTTCAAACTAGTTAAGTTAGACACGTGTAAAAGTCCTTGCGTAACTTGAGTTGAAACTATTTGTATGACACAAGACGGAGTTCAATCGCCCCTATTTTAATTGGTTTCGTAGTAAAATCACACGTTTCATGAAAAAATTAACAGTTTTCCCGTTAAATTAATTAACGCCTCGTTTATCCTTTGGTCACCAGCGTAACTGTTAAGCTTGGGGTCCTGGGTTCGATCCTCGCGTTGGGCAAAGTGTTATAGGCTTTTTTGTCTGTCTGTCCGGTACTTTTACAATTTATTTTTCAAGCACTTGCTGGCATCGGATTAAGCAATGACAATGTAATAATATAGACTAAAAAGTAAAAAATAAAATTAACCACGTTTTTTCCATTAAATTAATAATCTCCGTAGCAAATTGTATTTGTCCCCGGTTTACGGCAATAGGCTCGCATGAGTCGCACCACATAAATCTAATTAATAAGTTGCGCGTGACCTTGTCGCCGCTTTCGAGCAAATTATGCAAGGCAGGTGATGTATGCGCCACCACTACATCGAGAACGCGCGTTTAAAAATGTGACGTACCTATGTGAACGGAATTTAATTAAATTTATATTGGACTAGCTTCCGCCCGCGGCTTCGCCCGCGTTTTTCGGGATAAAAGGTAGCCTATGTGTTATTCCAGACTATAATCTATCTGTGTGCCAAATTTCATCCACATCCGTCCAGCCGTTTCAGCGTGAAAAAGTAACAAACACACACACACACACACAAACTTTAAACATAATATATTAAATATATATATATTTAAACATAACTGGCAAAATGTGGGTGTACCATACGCCTGTGCCAGTGTGCCTTCCTCATTGGGGAAGATAGGCGTGATGTCATTATGTAATGAATTGACGATTGATTTTCTTGGTTTCCCACAAAATTAATTCATTGATCCTAAGGAATTGTAATTAGAAATCTAAGGATTGAATTGATGAAAAGGGGAGCGGAATTCTTACATCATCCATCAATAAAAGGACTGGAATATCAATTAAAACTTTAGCGTTAGGAACAACTTAGGAACTTTCGAGAACTTTATTCCCTTCCTTCCGATTTGATCGAACTACTATGGTCCATCAGAAGAAAGTCGTTGCTTTCAATGTCAGTTTCAATGCCTGCGTATGGTCCCTGATCATCTCTAAATTTTAATAATTAATTAACGTAGAACCTTATTATTGTTTTAAATATAGGTATACTAGTTTTCAAAGTATTGCCTTCTCTTCAATAATTTATTACAAGCAAGTTTTAGCAAGTTTTCATACATCCAACTTTCTCAAACTTTGGACTGATATTTAGCGACTTATGTCGCTGGCTGTAGGTACAGCTGTCACATACAGATCTTGCTTGATCCAACTGACTAGAATCCTTTGCAGTAAGTCCTACCACCAACTTGACGCAGCAGTAACAAAGAAACCCACACTAGGCCAAACGTGCATTTAAGAACATATTCAATTTAGACGTTTTGTGTTACGGCAGCCTTGCGAAGATTGTTTTTTTTTTTCATACAGTTGGCATGTCAAGAGCGCCGTCCGGCTGTCGTGCGGTAGCCGTGTGGGGTCGTATGACAACCGTCAGTGCTCATTACGATTCCCGCACGGCAGCAGTCCGACATCAAATATCTAAATTGAAAGAGCCCTAAAAATCTGTACTCATAACCATAAGTGCTATCAAAGCACCACCTAACTACTACTTTGGTATAATTGCAATTTTTATTCAAGCTCTGAGTGCATGCAGTGATAGCCTAGTGGTTTAACCATGTGCCTCCCACGGCGAATGGTTCAAGTTCGATCCCGAGGCACGCACCGCTGACTTTTCGGAGTCATGTGCGTATTAGAAATTAATTATCACTTGCTCTAACGGTGAAGGAAAACATCGTGAGGAAACCGGCATGTCCTAGAACCAAAAATTCGAAGACATGTGACGTCCACCAACCCGCACTGGGCACGCGTGGTGGACTGCGGCCCACTCCCTCTCACAGAGGAGGCCTGTGTCCCAGCAGTGGGAACATTACAGGCCGATTATGCTTATTCAAGCTCTTATTTATGAAAATTCTCCAGAATTGTATCATTTTCCCTTTGGAAAAAGTCGTTGTTTTAAGAGTTTTCATAACATGATATTCACGAAGCTTTATTTTCACAGTTGCGGGTATTTTTCAGACGAATTATTTGTCAAAACGCGTTGATTCATGAGAGTTGTTGGTATCAGAAAATAAATATTAATTGAGTGGCTAAAACTTGTGAATTTCTTACAATGAGCAATATTTGTTTGAATAGCAGCATATTTCCAAAAAAACAACCTAGTATCAACTCTAAGTTAACGAGTCCAAATTTGTTGCAAATTATATACCTAACGCTTTTCAAAGAATAAGTTTCAATTTCCCATCCTGTATAATAAAAAGATGTTACATCCATGTTTTGCTTTGTTTTCTAATACAATGTTTCTCCTTCCAATTTAACAGCGTTCAAGGACCAATCCTTTGTATAAAATTCTATATCAGTGAACAGTGAAAGTTGTAAATACCTATAGATATTTCGTTCATGTCTGTTTTTTTATACAAAAAATATTATCATCCGGGCTGGATTTATGTCGAAATCAGATACCAGGGCTTAGCTCTTGAGTGTAACAGATACTAGCCAGTCTGCGTAATCTAGGACCATTAAATAAAGCTGTCTGAAATGGTCCTAATTACTGTCGCCGCACACGGGCCACTCACGACAGGGCTTGAAATTAGTGTTGCCGTTCGATAGTATCAAATAGTAAGTATCTGCAGCCGTTCGATAGTATCAAATAGTAAGTAGTAATCTGTATTCTGCAGCTCAGTGGCAGCATTTGTGGCTGTCGCGAATAGCCCTTGTGAGGAGACAAAGCGAGTAGCAGTGATTTGTAGCATGTGGCGTGCACCGGCAACAACCTTGTGCGGCGAGTTCATATAAATTGTATGAAGACTGTAGTATGCAGCTTGGTGACAGCATTTGTGGCTGTCGCGAGTGACCCGTATGTGACCCGGTGCTCAAGGTCAATGGGGTGAAATTTTTGTATGTACGAAGATAAAACATAAAAAAAAAAACCAACCGAATGCAGAACCTCCTCCTTTTTGGAAGTCGGTTAAAAACGTTCGACTCATTGCGTAACGTAGGTATATTGCGCCTTGTATGCAATTAGTAAAATCTTGGGCGGTGGCGGGAGCTACAAGTCCGTCAGTGTCTAAGCCTCTTGTACCTAATTAGCTTTTATTATTGTTGTAGATCCGCAACTTTAGTGCCAAGGTCTCTTGTAGGTCTGATTTCCAGAATAATGTTCATTTTAATTAGGGATCTCTGAAAAGAAATTCGTTGGTTGATAGTGATTAAATTTTCCAAGATTTATGAAATTACGCTGTATATTTTATTATTGGTGGCTTTCCTGTCTTTCCTCACTGCTTGATTTCCTCGCAGCTTTTCCAAATCATCATAATATATAAGCTGAAAAACATTCACTGTTTTAACAGTGAATGTTATAATGTTCCTAATAATGTATATTATAATGTTTCTAACTCTTTCTATCTTTCTATTTCTTTCTATATATACCTATCTGCAGATAGGCATCCTCTTTTCCATCGCAAATATACACCATCTATGTAGTTTGTATATTTGCCACAGCATGTGTAAAGCGCCTAAAGCTTTTTGTATCCGTATTTTTATTATAGAAATACATAGGGATACAAAAAGCTTTAGTTAGGCGCTTTACACACGATTTATTTTGCAATCCCTAAAAAGTTTTTAGAACAGTTGATAACATTGACAATACAGAAATACATAGTAGGATACAACTTAGCATTTTTTCAAAGTATGACATTTTTGAAGTTTTTACTTAAGATATCGTACTTGATTCATTTATTTACTAGCTTTTGTCCGAGGCTTCGCCCGCGTGGAAGTCGGAAATTATCCCACGGGAACGTACTACCAAGAAAAGTAGCCTGTCACTCTCCGGACCATAAACTATCTTTATGCAAACATCATGGCGGTCCATTGCTCCGTTGTTACGTAAAAAAAAGATAGACCACCATACACACTTTCACATTTATTATATTAGTAGCATAAGCATAGCATAATTGGCCTATTATGTTCCCACTACTGGGACACAGGCCTCCTCTGTGAGAGGGAGTGGGCCGTAGTCCACCACGCGGGCCCAGTGCGGGTTGGTGGACGTCACATGTCTTCGAATTTTTGGTTCTAGGACATGCCGGTTTCCTCACGATGTTTTCCTTCACCGTTAAAGCAAGTGATAATTAATTTATAATACGCACATGACTTCGAAAAGTCAGCGGTGCGTGCCTCGGGATCGAACTCGAACCATTCGCCGTGGGAGGCACATGGTTATACCACTAGGCTATCATTGCTATATTATATTAGTAGGGATTTACGTTATTCAGCCAGATCTAGTTAGACTGAAAGCCGACCCCAACCTAGTTGGGAAAAAGGTTAAGTGGGTAAGAGACCGTATTTTTTCAATCATCACAGATTCAATTGTTGAGGTAACGGAACAGAACGGACAGCCCAAAGAAATATTATTTTGTAAATATTTCAGTAATCTTGGATGTAAACAGTGGCATGAATTCCACAGACAGACAGACAAGAGCCTGGCCTTCTGAGTTTCGAGTCAAACACCTCCATAAGTGATGGTACAGTACAAACATCTTTCATGCATTATAATTTTATAATACGGGTCAAAATGTCCAAAATCAACTATTTCACAGTCCAGGACATTTTTTTATATGGCGATGATAGCAAACATGCGTATGATCCGCCTGATGGTAAGCGGTCTTACCGTAGTTTATGAAATGCTTGTCATCGAGTATCACATGCGCATTACAGACTCTCTACAGTTCGAGGTCATTGACGTTCCTATTCTTATCGCAATCGCATAGTATAGCTTGAGACATGAGATAACAAGAAGAAGTCTTCGGCAAAGAAACTCCTGAAAGAAGTCGTGTCCCCAACGTTTCTGCAACATAAATACTTAACTTAGCTCCTTAGATCTGGTTTACAAACAATCTAACTTCAATCAATTACCTTGAATAAACAATTCAAGGGCAGATCTAAGTAACGGTCCTTAATTAAGTGATGCCTTAGCAAAGAAACTTTGAGCAACAAAGGTGCGGCTACCTGTATTGACTGACGATCGATAGGTACCTACATGAACATATTATAGTTGAAATATATGAAAAAAATCATCACTTGTCTTGATAATTATAATTATTTATACTGGACTACCTAGGGCAGTGTTTTTCAACCTATAAGTCGCGACCTCAGGGTGGTCGTAGACTTGCTCGGGAGAAACTAAAAAGCACGGGTTGTAGGATCAGTCGGCTCCTTCGGCGTTCGGCTCGGACAAATGGGCGTTCAGCTTTGTTGTACACCATAACAGTCAAGTAATTAATTATGTTTGGACGGTTCATGAACTCGCGATAAGCATGTGTTGCAACTTGGAATGCCTTTCTTTTTTATCAGAAACCTAGGCGTAAGCACAACGACTGTATAAAGTTATTAAGATGATCGATGTGCGAACGCATAGGAGACGAACAAACAAACAAAAATACCGTACTTATATTTTATTAATTTTGGCAAGTTTGGAAAAGTCAGGGCAGATGAAATTGAGGATAATAAGACACGTTCTAAAGAAAATTTGAGGTCCTCAAGAAGTCTCAAGATGATTGTTAAGATAACCGGATATTTCAAAGAAAAGATTAAGGACAATAAAGTTTTATTGTTTTACTGTTTACGAAGGATGGACAAATTGTGGAACATTATTTAAGATAGCTTTTTCTTTTTTCTAGCCATTATAAAGTTCTAAAATTTTTGTATCCAATTTCGGATAATAATTCTAGCTAACCTTGCCCTAGAATTAGGGTCAGTCCACTGTGCCACTGCCTTTGTTTAAAAAAGTTAGGAAAAGGTTTTCATTTTCAATATTTTTTTAAGTTAAAAATTCTTTCATGATTGTAATAATAGAGCCATGCAGGACACCTGAAGTGACGAAATCTAAATATTTATATTACCTACTAAGGCTTAGGTGACGACCTTTTTTTGCCTCATTTATAGACCTCTTTTTGAAGTACCAAGATGAAATAAGAGAATTTCCTTTTTAATCGAAGTAATTATGAAAACAAAAACATGATTTTGGGACTACCAGATTCCAGTTACCATTACCATAAAAATAAATTCAGCCAGCATTCTATAATTTTTTTATCACTTGTTTATTTTTCAAGCCTTTTATGACATTTCACGTTCGGTTGAGGGGTAAACGATATCACAGATATTTTTCCCTTAACGACCATTATCAGTATCCCATTATGACGCGTGACTGAACTCCGTTTTGTTGACATGAAATAAAAATGGCGAGTATGTAGGAGTTAGGTAGAAAAAGTCTAATGGGATTATAATTTTATTATTGCTGGATGCGATAAAAAGTAAGGATAAATACTTATTTACTTTGTAGCGAAGTAAAATTTAACTATTTATAAGGAATAAATGTTTGGTGTCACGTAAACTTTTGAGGTAGGTACAAAATACTCGTATGTATATGATCTACTACCTATCAAAGACATTAAGGCTGCTTCGGTCCAAGGGCAGATCCAGGAATGGTCATGGGGTCATAACAGCCCCCCTTGGACTGGGCCTAAGTTGACCTCTGATAGTATTTGAAGCCTGTTCTGGTTGGACCATCTATAACGAGACCTTAACTCAAAAGCTGGATCTACCTGTGCTTTGGTCTTGGATTAGAGTTCTAAAGAATCATGTTACGATTTCTCACTGTCGAAGAATTCTCGATTATATCTGTCTATCTTGTCTTATACCCCTTTTTCCAACTTTGTCTCAACTAAACCTAATGAAAAATCGATTCGATAGCTTAGGCGAGAAAACGTACGAACCAAAAAAGAGCGTTTTCTCGTGGTCGCGTACATTCGTTGTTCCGTGATTCGTTGTAATGGTTTTCGTTGTAACGTAGCGCACCCGTATAAATTATATACAGGTGGTATAAATAAATTATTACTGCTCCAATATGTCATAGTAGGACGAACAGAAACTGGTCTCCCTCGTGGTCCTACTAGTAGGACAAAATAGTAGGACCACGAGAAAATGCTCCCAAAAAATACTGGAAAGGTTAAGACATTTGCAATATTACAAAACATTAATATTCCTTCATCTTCCTTGTCCAGGTATCCAGTTTAAGGCTTGGTCTTGCTCGTATCATGAAGTTTTATTTCTATGTGCCTGGTTAGTGCCTACCCCAGGACGCGTCTAATTTTTTAAAACGCGCTCACCGCGCGCGTTTGTCGCGTGCACGTGTCTAGGGACCGCGCTGTTATAACAAAGTACGCTCTATTTATTTAGCAACTACGTTTTAAATTAAATGGACAAAGAACTGACAGGAGTGGGCAGGGAGGGGAATGAAATGCGTGGGCAGGGGGCGTTCAGCCGCGTGGCGACCGTGTGGAACATATACAGCGGCTGCGCGTTTTTGTGATTCCGAGGAATTTAAATGTTATTGCCTAGTAAATAGAGTTGACACTCGCCATTAATAAACATGAGAGCGCGTTAACCAGATGGTTACTGCGCGGCAGCTGCATGTAATTTTTTTTACGCCGATTACATCTGTAAGTTTTTCTCACGTAAATCCCTTACGTAATTAACTTACAACAGATTTTTCATAAACAATACCACCCTTACCACAAAAAAGATAGACACACGTTAAACGCGAATGCTAACAAAAATAATACACACTTGTTTTAGACAAGTTAGTGCTAAAACAAGTGAGTATTATTTTTAGTAGCATTCGCGTTAACGCGTGTCTATCTTTTTTGTGGTACGGCCCTACGTGTTTACATTTGCAAAATCGTAAGTTGTGGACTTAGGTACCTACATCGAAAAACTAACAGGTGTAATCCCGGCCTTATAAACTGCCCTGCTTATGCGTACCATGACTTATTTGCGGTATACAAAACCGTAGAAATCCTGAATTTTTAATTTCGTGACAATCAATGGACCCTTAGGTCGTTGACCTTAACGTTTGCTTTGATCTACCCAAACATACAAACGAGTTCCTGAAAGTTGGCCAGAATGTTTATAGTATAACATAATACAGACTTTGTAACAAAAAAACATTAATATGATGTGTTTTGTTACAAAGGACAGTACAATAAAATTTTATTTTCATATAAAATATTTTTTTCTCTTTCTGTCGACTTTTTATGGTTATTAGACAGCGTCTATTAAAATTGCTTACAGACCTACGCTTTTATAATTATTTATGTAATATAACGATCGTCACGCTTCCATGTTATAGGTACTTATATATAAAAAAAACGGACGTGCCCTGAGAATTCCGTACAAATGTGAGTTTGTATAGGTAATCGCAAAAAAAAATATTTTATGTGAACTACAAAATAAAATTTTACCGTACCGGTACCTCCTTTTACGCGTTTCTGAGAAAAGGGTCTTGACCGATAGACATACAACGGACTGACAACAAAGTGATTCTTTAAAGGTTCCTTTTTTCTTTTGGAGGTACGGAACCCTAAAAATTAAACTGATGCGGGTGTGACCACGTTAGCTCAGTGGTTAGAGCGATGCCACGGTACGGATAGGTCGCCAGTTCAAGTCCCACCCATGTCAGTAGTTTTTAAATAAATATTTAATAACATTCAATTAGGCATATACAAAATACAATTTCGAAAACAATTTCTGTCGAATAGTTACAGAAAGTTAATTTGAAATTGGGATGCTAGGTATTTACACAATGGGACCAATTTAATGAACAGATTTAATCCTTTTCAAAGCTCACGTTTTAAGCTCGGATTACGCACCGTGAGTAATTTATTTAAATTTTTAAAACTGTGCGAGTGCGTAAATGTTTTTTTCTGAGTTTGTACTTACGTATAATATGTTTTATACCATTCCCCCTCTAAAAAGCTTATTTTATTCACTGAAAACAGTGAATAAAAAGCACTTTTACTCACTGTTTTGATGTTTGAAAATGGAACACACTAATGTATTCGACCACAGATTTAAAGAACCTATGCTAGATGCGGCACGTTATTAGATTGTATGAAAACCGAACGTGTCATCTTTTTTATACCTACGATAACTTCACCCCAGCCATTTAGTGATGTGCTCAGAGTAAACAGAATTGTTTCAATCACTAAGCGTCACTGAGCTAACAGACTTTTTTTAGTACGAACAGTCGAACATGCAGGGCACGCTTGGTCGTGGCTTGCCGTATCTAGTGTAAGTGTAATCTGTGTATTCGACCTATATTGATGTGTTCTAAATTCAATTTGATTGGTCGACATTTTCGACAAGGAGTTTAGCATTAGAATAAAAACTGTTTTGTGTTCTTTGCTGTCCTTAGTAAATTGGCGCTATTTTGAATACTGTAAGTTGTACGAACACAAAGTTTAGTGTTACTTTAATATTTAATTTTGTGTTTGTTTAGTGTTGTTCTAATCGATTAAAAATGCATTCTAGTGATGAAGATGTGTTAACACCTGAGTTTGTGAAAGAGAGGGCGGCCGATATAGTGGAAAGGTGGAAAGCTTGCTACCCAAAAAATCATAGCTGGTTTACATCAAAGCCAATTTAACTTTACTTTTTCTTCATTATATGTATATTTTCACTTAAATCTTTCTTTTTCTCGTAGTCATGGTATAAAGTATAGTATGCAACTCTTGAATAAAACGGATTTATATCGAGGGCCATGAATCGCTCGCGTCGCTCAGGATTCTAACACTTGAATCACTCGCTACGCTCGTGATTCAATCATCATGAATCACTCCCTACGGTCGTGATTCAATCGTTAGAACCCTTCACTAGCTCGTGATTCATCTATGGCCCTCGCTTTAAATCCGTCCTTTATTCACTAATTGCATAATATACTATTATTTTTAGATTTAATACTTGAAAATTTTATTAATAGCACAAGTCTAATTTTTTTTTACATTTATTTAGCAACCTTTAGTACCTAATATAAAATAATATAATACGTATATTTTTATGAATTATAAACATGTCAAAACCAGCTTATCATATTATTGTTAAACTATGTAGTTGTACCCCGCGTATTTCACCCCTGTTGCTCGTCTCCTAAAGGTCATAGCGTGATGTTAAATAGCCTCTACTATTCCTCATTCATCTGGCTATCATATACAAAAAGAATTTTCCAAATCTGACTGATAGTTCCAGAGGTTAGCGCGTTCAAACAAACAAACGTTTTAGCTTTATTATATCACAAGTACTTACAGAATTATTTAATAAATAGGTACTTTAAGCACGCAATTAATGCACAAAGGTGGACTAGACATCGTTTAATACGGCTACCGTTCTTGTATACTTCGGCCATGTTGTTTCAACTTACAGTTACCTGTAAGTAAGTAGTAACTGTGTAAGTTATCTGTAACCGTCAAATATGGCGGCTTGTACGACAATTTCATACTGACTTAACGATTACGTACTGACTTACGAATACGGATGGTTTGAAGCAACCCGCCCTTAATCTTTCAAGGGTAACCATCTTGAAATAATGCGATTAGCACGACCATACAAAACGACGTCAGAATCAAGAGGCCCAATTTCGTCCTGGTGTCCCAACTTATAGGACCCTGTTTATCAGGACTATCTGCCGTACCAACAACTTGTAATCTGTTTCAAGAAATCCTTCAGCAATGCTTGAAAATCGTCTTCATCCCAACAAAATAATACCTTAAAAGTGCTTGAGACCTGAAATATCGCAAAATCAGATCTTCAGATAAATCTACGGTTAAGAGGTACTGACGCTTCTATTTTTGGTAAGTATCGTTTAGAGTTTAACGTTGTACGCGCCTGGTTAGGCCCTAAGAGCCTGGTACGAATAACATATTCTATTAAATGTTGATTAAATTTTATGTAGCTGTAGGTACTACTTAATATTAAAAATGCGAAAGTTTTTTTGTGTATTTGTGATTGTGACCCTGTCACGCTGAAATTGCTGGACGTATTTGAATGAAATTAGACAAAGAGGTAGTCTAAGACCTGGAAAAGCACATAGCTACTTTTCACCCATTTTCATGCAGATGAAGTCGCGAGCAACAACTAGTAAAGTATAAAATAAATAATATAACAAATTATTAAATCCCAATTCCAAGTTTGCCTTTACAATCCGTCACGTCAAAATAATTCAGCGCTGTGCTATTCTGTAAGGTTTACTTCAAGAATCAATTAGTCACCGAAAACAATTCGAAGTCTCTAGTTTTTAAAGACACCGTTCGAGTTTCGAAAAGATCTTTAGTGAGTCATGGCTATAGTTTCTGGATCAGAACTAGGTACCTATATATCATAGAAAAAACAAAATACTCACATGCGTAATAAAAAATAAATAAAAATAAATATTAAAATTTACATGCGTAATAGTAAAATTTAATGTCACTCCCACAATAAAGACGAATCTAACCTCATGTGTTCCATCAAGCAATTTAGGCTACAAAGCGTGCCAAAGAAATAGACATACATAAATTTGAAAAACATCCTCCCTCTAGGGCTCCTCCCTCTAGGGCAGTCGGGTAAAAATGAAACAGAATTCGTATGAAATTATTTGTCAGATAAGTTATACAGCGGTTATGAAACCGACCGTATTTTATCGTGTAATAGTCGACATTAAAAAAAGATCCAAGACGAACTTCCTGAATTTCAGTTTCGTAGTCTAATGACAGTTAAACAGCTGAGCTTTGAATAATGTATGTATCTTTCTTTATCTTCAAAGAGGCCTCTCCGCTTCTTGGATCAAAAATGTTCTTAACTTTTATACTTGTCTTTATAATGAAGGTTATTTTGGTCAAGCAACAAGATCAGTACTCACAGTTTAGCGCTTGTTGGTAGTCCAAAATGATCCAGTGATCTAGTTTCGACTTACGGATCATTGATTGGAACTTAGACAAGGCATGCCTGACTCCTAAACCTTTGCTATTTGTTTTATAGCTACTGCTCTAAAAACAGCGTAGTAAAACATCGTAAGGAAACCAGCACGTCCTAGAACCAAAAATTCGAAGATATGTGACGTCTACCAGCCCATACCTACCTACTTGGCCCGCATGGTGGATAACGGCCCAATCCCTCGTCACGGGGTCTCATCAGGAACAGAACAGAACAAAGGAACATTTGTTGAAATAACTCATAATAGATGGCGTTATAGGTATCGATATGTTAATGAAGTTTGTGTAAAATTGAGAACATGAAAAAATACATCATGAAAAATATTTGATCAAATTTTGAAAAATCCTTTAGGCACGGAAAAATGTATAGCCCGAAGATAGCCCGCGCTAAATCGGTCACATTTCTTTGTATGAAATGAGGCATCTGTACGTATAGTATTATATTATCTGTGCCCTCGTATAGAAAAAGCAGGCCAAAATTCCAATAATATACGCAGATTATGTAATGTATTTTATGTCCCAATACCGTTCCGAACATTTTTAGATCAATCGCTGAAGTTCCTACAAGATATTAAAAAAATATTTTGTTACGAAGCCTACATTCTAACAAAACTGTATTTTATCCGACTGCGGTGAAGCCCAAAAGGAGGGTATAGTGTTTTCAATGACCTAACCTAACCTTAGGCGGAGATACTTGATTTTAGTTACTTTTAAACCTGCAAACCTGCTTTCAAATAATGCTGGTAAGTTGTATTTTTTTTTATTTTAAACTAGAACGTTATTATTAACATATTTTACATCTGTGAATATGAATATTTAGCTTTTATAGTAAAAATATTATATGAAATAAATTCATGAAATACTGTCCACCCACAACATATTAAACGAAATTACTTTCAAACCACATAAGATATTTTCATGTTTTTTTTTTTATGAACATAGTATTTTATTAGCTACAATCCTGTCTGTGATGCTTTTCAAATATTAATATTTTCGTTACTAAAAATTAATAATACGTCTAGTCGTCTAATTCAGAACAACGCTTCTTGATGGGCGAATATGATGGCTGTATGTCGCGTTGCGTGAGCTCAGCATACAACATTCAAGCTACACCGCCCAAATTACTCAAGGCCGCTGGCGTTTACCCGACCTATGTAGGTACCTACATACCTATCTTTATCTTGACAGATATGGATAATTTACCGTGGTAGTTACCCCAACTGAACATATCCGGAAATAATCTTGATAAGAATATACCTCCCTCAAATTAAATGGCCGTCGGGAACGATAACTCGATACGCCGAGAATCGATTTAAATCGAACCATGAATCATTATCGATATAATCGTTTTTGCATACCGTGGCATATTTATTATCAGCAGGAATCGATACTCGTATGATCGTTACATGGATAAAATATAGTTACAATATTTACGTTCCGATTGACTTCTGTGAAAATGGACTAGAGAGAGACCATCGATATGAGAGAGACAACGTTTCAAATCATACTTTTTTGAGACAAATAAGATTTTTTATATTATTTGCTTCAAATCAGCATTTTTCTTTTTTATTATGGTGATTTAGCGAAGTCAGCTCTTTATCATATCGGCTGTGAGTTGTTGAGTAAAGTGGGTCAGTAGATATACTTACGCCGTTTGTAGACGACAGCAATTTGTTACAATTATGGAAATCTGAACACTGTGTATGATAAAGGGGTTAGGATAGTAACCTACGTAGGTTTTGTTAGGTTTAGGTAATTATGTTATGGTGTCCAAACAATTAAATCAGAGAATCTATTATTATTATTATATTAGCCTAAAGCGTCCCACTGCAGGGCAAAGGCCTCCCTTCCCTCATTCCACGCGTCTCTATCCAATGCTGTCTGAGGCCAGTTTCTTTAATAGGAGTCCAGTTCATCTCGCCATCTTCTTCTGGGCCTGCCGCGCAGTCGTTTGCTGCTGTTTGGGATCCACTGTATCATTCACTGATCCGCCCTCGGGGTATGCCAGCGTGCAATAGAACGCAGTATATTAGGAGTTAAACTCAACAATCGCATTAGGAACTCAATACTGCGTTTCAAAACACAAATTGCCGACGTAGGCCATACTGCTGCCAAGCTAAAATGGAACTGGGCTGGCCACGTCTGCCGCATGTCGGATTAGCTTTAGGCTAAAACAACCACACAGAGAATCTATACTATATAAAAATGCGAAAGTTTTCGAGATAAAAAGTAGCTTAAGTGCTATTCCAGACGCGCGAGTTCGCCGCCAGCGAGTACGTTTTTATTACGATCAATGTGATCAAACTAAAGCATCAAGCCACAGATTAGCCACAGATGTGCCAAGGCGCTATTGAGCTCGATTAGAGCTCAATAGCGCCTTGGCACATCTCCGTTGTTTCTATGATCTGAGATCTCTACCTACTTAAATTGCAAACCAGTATCAAAAGAAAAGCATTTAAAAACAAATTTTCTACGAATAAAAATAATATAAAAACCGGGCAAGAGCGTGTCCGAACCACGCTCAGTCCAGGGTTCCGTAGCAAGAAGTATTTCAGTCTTTCAACCGCAAATTTAAGTTTGTATTTCATAATATTTCATAAAATACAAACAAATTTTTGCGGTTGTCAAAACTCAAAACTGAAAATAGTGAATATTTCAAAAAGTTATTGACGTATCTTGTTCAAACGAATTTTAATCATGAGTATTTATTAGATGCCATTAGCTTGATTTGTTTTAGATTTTGTGATGACGTGGTTGGAAAATTACAGGGGGGGAACACATTGTTGACGAATTTCGGCGCTCCTAGAAGTTATTTTCAAAGACCTATCCAACGATACCCCACACAAAGGCGTGCGCGCAATTTTTTTTTTTCACCCCTCAGTTTCATGTATGGGGGTCACCCCTAATTATTTACTTTTGGTAATTTCACTACAAGCCTTTATGGCGGTTCACCGAAGACATCTAACTGCGAAGTTTCATAAAAATTGGTTATGTAGATTTGACGAGGGTGTGACAGACGGAAAGACGGACAGACGGACGGGACGAAACTATAAGGGTTCCTAGTTTTACTACGGAACCCTAAAAAGGTAAATAATATAAAATTAATTGAAGTTCAATAAAATTAATAATTCGATTATCCCGCCCAGACCTTGCTATCAACCGAAGGATTTTCCGCATAAAGTTTTTTAGGTGACCCACATCGAAAAATATAATTATACTCATCAAACATTGTGGAATTATTTGAGACGGAGAATATCTAATATCCGATCTTGTAAAACGTTTCGGAGAAATGTCTGCTACTAAAATACGTTGTATTTGAGACAACGATGATAAACGATTCAAACCTTGTAAATATGAAACCAGATACTTGGGCATGGTAGGGATTCATTTAATACATGTTCTACTTACTACATTACTATTACATGAAGGGCTTTGTTATATTTATAATATATTACTTAATTAACTTAAGTTATGAAATTGTCTGACTGATTAATTGACAAGGTTGACTGACAAATTAGTAGGCGCGGATACTGAGAGGGGGAGGGTGCAATATGGACATGCCCAGATCTTGGCAAACAAACATTTTATTTGATTAGAACGAATTTTCTGACAGATAGGCAAAATCACACAAAAATTGCATACCTACCTATTTTTTTAATGGAATGTTTTTATTACTGTTTTGAGTCTTTATTTTTTTGTTGCTTATTTTTTAAAGTTGTTAGCAGTTTCGTTTACAATTACTTTTTTGAAAAATTAAAAACTTGGGCTATATTAAAGAAGGATACTATGTATATTATAAAGGTTGGCAACTCTAACCACAACCCTTGTTCCTATACCTAGTACCTTCACATGCAAAAGAGATTCGCTTCGTTATAAGTTCTGAATGAAAGTTAGTTATTAGATGCCAATAGCTTCCTAACTTTGCAGGCGTTTTAATATTTATTATAAGTTTATAACTTTCGCAAGACATTTATTCATGTTTATTAAATACTAGCACTTTTCCCGTGACTTCGTCCGTGTGGACCACAGGAACTGTACATATTTTCGGGATAAAGAGTAGCTTAGGTATGTGATAATGTAGCTTTCCATTGTTGAAAAAATGGTTAAAATCGGTCCAGTCGTTTTGGAGCGTATTCGGTACAAACAAACAAAAAATCTTTCCTCTTCATAATATTAGTATCTATAGACTGGCTTTTGCCCACGGTTTCGCTCGCGCTGGAAACATATTAACATTCATAATATTATATAGATTACCTAGTAGCTATAGATATGAACTTCGTGGTTTTCGATAACCAGCCTTGGTAATGTCAATACACATAATACTTCTAAAACTTTTTGCTAACATTGATAAACTAGGAAGAAGTATTAATTATGTTGGTCGATTATATAATTAAAGTTGATACACACTATATATACATTGAATAATGTACTTAATGTGGATTTTAGGCTGTTACTATGCAAACACTAATAAGGATAGGAAAACTTATAGCTACGTCCTTCATAGAATGTCATTCTCATTATGAGACAATGGTACAGACATAATAATTTAAACGATAACCTCACCGTTTATGTAATCAATGATTAATTATTGAAGCCAAAATGTTATGTTAAAAATTTTTACATCATGAATTCGGTATCGGCATCGGTTTGAAGCTACACACAGGGTGGTCCATAAATTGTTGAAATCTTATGTTAAAATATGACGGTCTAAAAAAAGTTTTTCTGTGTAGGTATTCAGAATATTAACAAAAAAAGAACTTTAAGTTTTTTACAAAAATAAATTATTGCCGCAACAAAATAGCAATGCGATTTTAATAGGTAAGTATATTTATGTATTGTTTCATAAATAAAAAAATAATAAAATGACTGCCTTGCTGGTAGTGGTTGCAAGCGCGACTGCTGAGCGTGAGATCCTGGGTTCGATCCTATATTAATATTTCTATGGTTCGATCCCTGGGTCAAGCAACGTGTTACTTGTATTTTTGATTAGGAAATATTCAGTAGCACCCCGGAGTCTGGATTTATGTTCGGTAATTATGTTCGCCCTATGGACTTAAACACAACGAACAAAATGCGGGTGTATTATACACAGATGCCTATCCCTTCTGGGATTACAGGCGTGATAATACAGGGTGGCAGGTTAGACAGTGGAAATATTTTAAGGGGTCATTGTACTCATCATTATGAACAACTTTTACTATGGGACCAACGCTGAAATCGCGAAAAAAAAAATCTGCTGTTCCATACATTTTGTTGAGTTATGTGAACATAAATGTATGGAACAGCTGATTTTTTTTTCGCCATTTCAGGGTTGGTCCCATGGTAAAAGTTATTCATAATGATGAGTACAGTGACCGCTTAAAATATTTCCACTGTCTAACCTGCCACCCTGTATATACATATACCTACTAATATAATAAGGCCGAAGATTATTTTGTTTGATTGTTTGTTTAAACGCTCTAATCTCTAGAACTACCAGTTGGATTTGAAAAAAAATGTTGAACTCGATAGCCCAATTTCGAGAAAGGATATAGGCTATGTAACATCACGCCACGACCCTTAGGAGCCGAGCAACAGCGGGTGAAACAGCGGGTATAGCTAGTTATGTATATAAGGTGCTATAAAAATATCTGCCACAGCTTTAATGAGAGGTAGTATTGTGTTTTTAGATTACAATAGTGAAGAACTTTCGTACCCCGGAACAGTTAATTTAATTTGAGAACATAAAGAAGTTAAATTAACATTGACTCTACTCTGCATAATGTGGTTCACAAATTACGCGCGATGTGACGCTTCGTCAATGAAAACAACTGCTATCTGTTTCCATCTGTTCTGTGAATGAAAACTGATATCAGCTGACTAGTTCGTCACTACTAATCTACTAAAATTTATACGTTCTTTTTTTTTGTATGAAAAAAAATATGACAATTAATCAATAATTTATCTTTACTATTGTAATCTATAAACACAATACTGTCTCCCATTGCAGCCGTGGCAGATATTTTTATAGCACCTTATATAATAATATGTATTAAACTAAATTTGACGATCATACTGTTAAACTAACAATAGATTAATTTATCATACATCGCGTGATTGCGTCGAAGGTTAAATATTATTTGATGTTGCCGATTTGAATGCATTGATTAAAGTGTCCTTTTTCAGATGTAAATGCATACCTACCGTACATGCTTTGAATTTATCATCTAGTAGCATACGACTAAGTATAATACTATTAATAATACATTGACGATCTTTCAATATTTTTCGTTTTAAAATACTTACCCGGTGAATTTCTCAAATTTCTCAAGTGTGCGTTGCCAAATCCTAAAGTCTAAACTATAAGAAATAGCAAAAAATATTTAAAAAAATACTTAATAAACTAAAACGGTATCATTTGATTTTTGTAAAATCAATTTTCCTAGCTGAGTGCAAAAAAATACTACGCATGATTTTATTGTAAAATCATTATTTATGTACCAAATGCTTTTAAAATAATAATAATATCTAGAACTCAGCGCTTTTCTGAACAAGTTGGCATTATCTTAAATAATTTACCATTCATCGTTCATTGATGTTTTTAGGGTTCCGTACCTCAAAAAGAAAAACGGAACCCTTATAGGATCACTTTGTTGTCCGCCGTCAGTCACCGGACCATAAGTGGAGCCATCTGCTCATAGATGGCGCCATTGGAAGTATGCAGTAGCGCCATCTATGATCATATTTCGGAACCCTTAGGGCGCGAGGCATACTCGCACTTGTCCGGTTTTTTTTTATCTGTGATGATGCGAGCAAATAGGTCAATGGGGCATGATACTTTAAGAAGCGATTAATGAATATAATATCAAATAAGTATATTTGTCTATTGAAAACTTCGCAGCCGATCCTTTGAGACCAAACATTATTTAAAAATAAAAAGTTACCGATCCTTTCATTGAATTTAAAGTTATAAAGGTTATACCTTTTTTCTTTCTAGTTCCAAAAGTCGTGGAACAGATTCTTGTTTGAAATATTCTGCATTTTTTAACCGACTTCAAAAAAGGAGGTTCTGTAGGTATTCGTCCCGTATGTGTGTATGTAAGTATGTAAGTATGTATGTATGTATGTATATTTGTATGTGCGCGATTTTTTTCGAAAAGTAGACATTATATAAAAGTAATTTCCAAGACTTAACATGAGATTCCTAATATTAAAAAAATTATTAGTGTCTTTAATCTGTAGTGTCCAAAATTAGATATAAGGAAGTAGGTAGGAATAAAATGAAATAAAAAGTCACGTTAGTACCTATAATAGCCATCTTTTAGAAAATCGTTGACATCTGAAGCGCAATTTTTTTAGCTAAAATTTTCAATTTAAAGTTCCAATCTAGTCTCAGTATCATCAAATGTCATAAATTGTTCTGACAAACATCAGCAAACGTGATCTTGTAACGCAATTAGATCGTAAATTGATAAAAAATTGATCAAAACCAAAGCGGACATTATGCTAACATATAACATACTGAACTAGTAGGTAAATAAATAACAAAGAATCGTACTCTAAAAACCACGAAAACAAATATCAACTGTTCCATACAAAAATATATCTCTAACACTCGACAAAATGATTCGATTCAGCTGATTTTTGTATATGTAATTTCCTAAGTCGGTCCCGTAGTTAATCGTACTAGTATCGAATACTGAATTTCCTTCAATCTCGTTTCCTTCGTTTAATCTTACACCCTGTATTAAAGCACCGTGACGTGGCGTATATACAGCGTGCTACTGTATGTATAGTGACGGCGTTTATTAGCTTAGCTTAATTAATATTCATTGGACGATGGAAGGACGATGGCGTCTACAAACAATAGAATTTTATTGTGTCTACGTTGCTTGATAACATAACGCCTTTATTCCTAGTAGGGTTGGCAGAGGTGTATAATTGTATAGTACACCAATATACAGGGTTATTGGTAAAACATTAACAATCTCGCAGGATTATATTACTAACATCATTATCAACAACTTTTGTTCTACGACTTTAATTTCATCAGATTTAAATGTCATAAAAAAATAAACATATTATCTGGATTTTACGTAGAAAGGGCGGAAACTCATTGTTATGAATGACAGCGCACGGGAGAAGTTACGTAGTTGTTCACTACAAAATACAGATCTAAAACGTGTCATATTGGTAGCACAACAAAAATTGAAAGTTTATTTTTGGTAAATGAATTACGTTTTGTAAAAAATCATGGAACAAAAGTTGTCGTTTAAGATATTAGTATTTTATTCCTGTGAGATTATTAGTGTTTTACAATAACCCTATATAGTCCGTAATGTAATAAGTTCTACATAAGGGGGCGATTCTATTACCATTAGCCGGGCACAAATCCAGACTCCGGTCTGATACTGAGAACTTCCTAATTGTGAAACCCAAATAACACTTTGCCGGAGGTTTAATAACGGTTTCTTATCTCTTGCCCAACCCGTCGGAATATCCATGAACCCGACTAATGAAGCGGTCTTAATATTATAGTTAGGCACACGTTACACGATCAGCTAGTCTATTATGTAACGACGCGCTGCGTGATATCACCGGAAGAACTGCCAAGTTGTTTCGAACGTTCGGGAGAGAATCTCACCGTAAGCTCACCGGATACAGATGTTATTACTAAGAGAGTATATTCTCACACATGATATAAATCGCTCATTTGGAGAAAAAAAAAACCGGCCAAGTGCGAGTCGTACTCGCGCACCGAGGGTTCCGTATAATTTTTGGACGTATAAAGTGAAAAAAACCGGACCGCATAAATAAGTTTGTTTGTGAAGAAATTTTGATGATTTTGAAAAAACTGTACTAGTTAGGATCATCGTTTTATTTTTGGTGCAATGTTTGGGTCAATTCCTATCAGCTCTAATTATTTCAGATTTTTCGCTCTGCGAACTTCGGAGATAAGGGGTGGGGGAATGGTATTTTTTCAGACATTTTTCATCATTATGTCGAAAACTGTGAGACATAAAATAATATGAAAATATATTTTAAAATGTGCAGATCAAGCCCTTTTATATGATATGCCACTTGACCTAGTAACCCCACTTTAAAATTTCGGACCCCCACTCCGGCCCCTTTTGCAGTGAAAATAAAAATATTTTTTGACGTTTTCATTTGCAACAAAGTTGGGCAAGCATTCTTTATAACTGTTCCAAATTTCAAGTCGATAGCATTAGTAGTTGCTGAAATAAGCAGGTGTGACAGACAGACAGACAGACAGACGACCATTTTGGTACGGAACCCTGAAAATGACGTAAATGACTTAGGGCGGGTTGCTTCAAACCATCTGTATCCGTAAGTCAGTACGTAATCGTTAAGTCAGTATGAAAATGTCATACAAGCCGCCATATTTGACGGTTACAGATACGTAACTGTAAGTTGAAACAACCCGCCCTTAGAATATATAGTTCCGTTCGGAGAAAGAAAGATAAAAATCTATCTCCGACAGTCATTAACGTCATTGTTTCTCCAAATGAGCGAAATACGTTATCGATTATGATTGTAAGTACCTTTTTCAATCCCTAAGCTACAAATGCGATGACATGGCAGCAGTTCTTGCAATGAATTTACGGGGCGTCGTTACAGAATAGACTAGGTAGCAGAATCACTAGTTAATAGACGTACAAGCTTCAATATGCCACGTCATCAACTTGTCATTCATTGACTTTAAACTATCACGCGAACGCTACCGTCAATTCGTATTCACTGGTATTTACCGAACAATTACTGTCAACAACTTTCAACTGTCAAAATAACAAATAACCGTAACTTCAAACTGCCCTTCTATTCCGTAATTGGCCCCCAGCCTTGCCCTTGCGTGTCTCGACTCACGATGGCACTCGAGTATTTCGTGCACAAAAGTGCCTATTCTTTATTTATTTTCTTCGTGTACGTACGTGTGTAGGTGCTTTTCGACCGACGAGGCAAGGCAAGGATTGAATGGGAGAAAACTAAAATCTCGCCGACGCGATATATCGCGAATTATTAATATCAATCGCGAGATTCGGGGTATCAGACAGACACTTGACTCTCACAGCAAGGGTCAGACGCCCTTGCTGTGAGAGCATAGCGCTGTGTCGCGATGGATATCGCAAGAATCATGTTTTTGTTGTTTTAAACCTAATCTATGTGCGCAGAAATATAGTTCAAACAAATACTTAAATTCTCGTCTCGTATTATATAATTCTCGCTAAGCTAAACTATTTCCATCGAAGATGCGCTAGAAGAAAATTATTTTTTTTTCCACACAATTTTTAATAATCGGCTTGCCCCGTCACTCCTTGCCTCGCCGGTGAAAATGCACCTATAAACACGTCAGGCAGCTTCTCTCCAACTTTGTACCAAAGGCTTAAAAAGAGGCTTGTGCTGCCACCATATTTTGTCAAGTTTACCTGACTTTGATGTCAATACTCTTGACCTGTTTACTTCCAGTTAGACCTACCACAGACGGCAGACTCAATTGCAAAAAGTCTTTCATCTGCTGTAGGCCATATAATCACATGGCGCTCTTTGTTAAAAATTTTAAGCGATAAATTATGGCGATTTGGTAACAAGATGCTGGTGGTACCTACAAGTGGCGAAGAGCGAGGGAAAGCTGGTACTAATTCAAATAAACTAATAATAATTATGTTTTATTATGTCATACCTGTTCGTTTATCACAATATTTACATATTATTCTGAATCTATAGGCGAATATGTATGATAGATCATACATATTCGCTTAAAGATACTGTTTTACTTAAAAGTAAAACGGAATCCTATACTACTTCCTACTAATATTATAAAGGTGAAAGTTTGTAAGGATGTATGTAAGTTTATATGTTTGTTACTGTAAGAACTACTGAAGGGATGATGATGAAACTTTACAATAGGTAATATAGCATAAATGTCAGAATAACACATAGGCTACCTTTTATCGCGAAAAACGCGGGCGAAGCCGCGGGCAGAAGCTAGTTATTTATAATTTTGTTATTATTTTACTGTAGCGGCTTCTTACTTTTCGCTACTAGTACCTACTACTCATTACAGCAACTGTGGTAGAGAATGTGCGTGTCTGCTGTAAAACGCAATTGTGTACAGTCTAAACCAGGGGTCGGAAACGCGCGGCCCGCGACTGTTTTGAAATAAAGGTCGTATCTTTCTAAATTATTATAATGACGCGCCAAAAATTCTAATAAAAAAAAGCGTGTCGGAACACGCAGTCTTCCACCGCAAATATAAGTTTGTATTTCATAATATTAAGTTATTTTTGCGGTTGTCAAACTCCAAACTGAAAATAGTGAACATTTCAGTAATTGACGTATCTTGTTTGATTCAATTTTAATCGAAAGTACCTATTTAGTAGATGTTACAAGCAATTTTTTTCAGTTTTTTTGATAACGAAAATAAAAATGGAAAAATAATAAATTACAAGGGGGCGTCCCCTTGTAATTTTCGATTTTTTTCCATTTTCCCTCGACCCACAATGTTAACGACTTTCGGAGCTCCTAGTTTACTTAAATAAAAAAGTCGTTTAGGAACCATAGTGTTAAATAACATTCAAAGACCAAAGAATGACAGTCAAAGACCTAATCCAACGATACCCCACATGAAGGGGTGCGCCTAAATATTTTATGAACAAGTGCGGCCCGCCTTTACTTCATTTTGACACTATGTGGCCCTTTCCTGCTAAAAGGTTGCCGACCCCTGGTCTAAACTATAAATAATAAAAACACACGCAATGGTTATGAGTAAAGAAATAATCATAAAAACTTTATTTTTAGTTTCATTAAGTAGTTGCACGATAAAAAGATGCACGTAAGTCTCGAGTTACATTTCAATCATTTTGTCAAAATCAAGTTTAGAGTCCAATTTATAATTTACTAGCCTGCCTGCGGCTTCGCCCGCGTTTTTTGAGCCTATGTGTTATTCTGATGTATAAGCTATATTACTGTAAAGTTTCATCAAAATCCGTTCAGTAGTTTTTGCGTGAAAGAGTAACAAACATCCATACATCCTCCCAAACTTTCGCAATTTATAATATTAGTAGGATAGGTATGTTCGTCATGTATCTCGTCCGGGAAAGTAATACCACCATACCTATTTCTGCCGCTAAGCAGCATTGCTGTGTTCCGGTTTGAACATGAGACATTTCAACTTTGTCTCTATGATCGACAACGCATCTGCCTCTGGTATTGAAGATATCCATTGATGGCGGGGACGACTTACCATCATGTGGGCCGCTTGCGGAACGGTGTTCCAATAATGTAGATATTTTTACACGGTAAAATTACGCGTATTACTTTCCAATCCAGCGACGCGACGTGACCTTCCCATGTGACGTCTTAACGGGTACTGGTTAAAGACCGCGAGCGCAATTGTCGTGAGTTTTAGATTTATGGAGGAGACGTGATGCTTTTTTCAGTACCTACGTGTCGATTTTTCCCAGACAACTTCTAACGCAAGTCGCGTTAAGGAACTTCGTTCCATAAAAATTGAAGCTTGATCCAATTCCCAATTTGTCCATTAAGTTCACTTGTCATGAAAATTAGCATCCAAACGGTTATGCTCCAGTAAACTTGCCTCAAATTAAGCCGAGTTGAGGATCAAGTCATAGCCTAAATGGACAGTAAACTAGATCGGGTGTAGCGGCCATTACCGAACAAAGACATTTTGACCTTAATCAATACATCCGTCTAGTCTAGTCTTGTATCAATTCTGGGGAAAAAGTTTCTTCGAAAAAGGACCAACGACTAACACAAACTGGGTTACCCGGGAAGTATAATTTTATGGGGAGCGTAACCACAATCCCGATATATCCAATATTTGGGCCCAAGGAAATCGTAATCCAATCGCAAGATTAGGTCATCCTAAGTATACTACGTCCTTAGAAGAGAAAATCCTTGATTTGAATATACAGAAAATGTTCATGATCAAGACAGATTATGAAGGTTTTAGAAATCCGAAACTTTCGTCTACACTTTTTATTCTTTGGTATTGGAATGCTACGTTGCCAACCTGTATGAGGCATATGTAACGACTAACGACTGTTATCAAGGGATCCGGCTAGGATTGTGTAGAACTCATTTCTGTTATAATATACTCGTACCTACTTATATTTTTATCAGAAAAACCCTACACAAGGAATTACAGGACAAAAAAGTGAGACACTGTTTTGATTAAAAAACACCTGCGTCACCAAGTGTTTGGGTAAGAGATAATACTCTAGCCTAAATTAAATTATTCATGTTGTTGTAAACAGCTTCAATTCGAGTGTTTGCCGTTTCGACTGATTTTTGTTTGGACAGGAAATCTGTCGAAACCGCAAATTAACCGTCTTCAATATTCTACTTAGATTATCATCAGCATCTTTGTTGCCTTCATCTATCAGGCACAACACTTTTTTATCAGCTGTCATCTCAAGTCTACTCGTACATGCAGCTCAATGTCGCCATTATAGCAAAGGGTGTCTGTTGTCTGATTGTTCCAATTAGTGCCAGCAGGTTTATAATTGTTCGACATCAAGTTAAACAGTAAGTCATATTTATTAATTGTCTGAACGATTCGTTGTTGTGTTCATTGTTCAGTCTACTTTATTATCTTTAGTCTATAGCCTTTATTTGACCGATATAATTTTTTTACTGTATCTATTCCAAGTTGCTCGTATTACAGTATCAGTTTTTACCGTTTACTGTACTGGACCGTCACAATTAACTAACTACCTTATAGTGAAAGAAGGGACAAACAAATTGAGTTCTTTTTACTTGCTTGTAAGGCACGGAGGTAAAAAGTCTGCTTTACTGTCAAAGATTTTTCTTGATTCGGCTCTTTGCACTTTCTAAAGTTTTTTCAATTGTTAGTATTTCTGTTTTTCGCTGTACTTAAATCTACTAACAAAAACTCATCATCATTAATTTAATTTCTGCTGTTTTATTTTAAATAGGTCGTACAGTGGTCAACATTTTTGTTTTCTCGATAAAAATCTTATTTAGCCAACCCAAAAAGTTTGAAAACCAATTTTAAATCTAGAACATCCTCTTCAAATAACTTATCATCTTTTCGGAGTAACTTAGGTAATAATCTAAAGTCTGTGCGAAACTTTCTTGTAACTTGTTCACTTGTCTGAGTTTAATATAAGTACATGACAAAACTTGACAAAAAGTATTGAACCATAGAGTATTTAGGCATATACGTTACTATCCTCAGACCAAAAAAATATGAAGACAACCAAAACCATGCTCTTTTATGTATTACACGCTCGCGCACCCCCACATACACCCGACGCCATTGACGGTCGACCACTTTTCACCCTTGTTATTAAGAACACAAGGGTGAAAAGTGGTCGACCGTCAATGGCGTCGAGTGTACATCCTAAACCGTGCTCATCGCTCTTCGTAAGCAAAATATCGTGGCGAGTAAACACCGTGCAAAAATGTAGCATTATGCCTTCCTGTGTAGTAAAAACAAGTAAAAATATCACCAAATCCATGAAAAAGTGACACGGAATCACTTTTCCGTTGAAACAACACTTTTTTGTTCATAAATACATCAGCAGTTCTTAGGTTACTTGTTGTTGGTATCAGAAACACGTAATTATTGTATCGTAAACATTCTCGTGTCTCGCAATGTATGTGGGTAAGTAGGTACTTGTTTGTGATATAATAATTGTTATATCCGATACATAATACTTAATATACAATTCTTTCGGGCCGCCATATTTGACGGTAATTGTTAGATGATACAACTGACCCTTAAATAAATAGTTGCCTGCGACCTCGATTGATAAAAACATATAACCCCCCGTTGATCCGCTCAGTAGTAGACTCTTCATATTTCACCTATATCCCCAAAGGAATGTAATGTTTATGTTTTGTGTAATGTTTCTATCTTCAATGATCCAGGCTGTACGTTGCTTTTCAAAATAGTCAAAAGTATTTTTGTCTTTGATTATAGACGGTATAAAATTGAATGATAGTAGGTACAGAAACCGTTTGCTCTGTTTGGTATTATAATCGCAATTTCCTTATGCTCAGAACATGGTTGAGTAGAGAGGCTTATAGCATTGACGCCATGGGCTTCTCTACTTAGTTTGGAGCCGTGTTTTGCTAGGTCTGATGATCTAGTTCTCAGATCATAGAATCAAGGAGATACCTATTATGTTACCATTGCAAGTTAGTACCTACGGGAACCACTGTCATCTAATATGCGTCACAACTACAATCACTCCTTTGTAAATATAGAGATCTCCCACACATTAAAATGCCGCACACCCTTAATCTAATACTATGTATATTCACAGTCGTCACACTAAACTAAAACACTGTAGGTATATTCGCACATTGGCAAGAAAGGTGTCACAACACATAATAATACGAAATTGAGTTATGTATGCCATCTGAAAGGCAATTACAAACTTGATCTGCTAAAAAAATTTCATAATTATAGTGCGATTCCTTGCTGAGAGATGGCATTTAATACAGAAATTTAATAAAGGAATTCTAGGATCTAAAAAAAAGAAAATCGTGATTTCCCAAAAACTGCATTTATTGTGTTGTGACACCTTTCTCGCCGATGTGCGATATGATCACTTGGCCACGTCAAAGCGTCAAACTCTATAGCACCTTGGCACATCTCCTTGTTTCTATGATCTAAGATCCATTTGAATTTTTGACATTAATTAATTATGAATTTTATTACTATTATTTTATTATACTATTTTGTGTGATGATCAATTGTAAATTGACTTCTATATGGGCCCAGTTACCCGAAATAAATGAATTTTAATTTTGCCAAAAAGGACCATTAAATCCTAAACAGAATTAAGACAAACAACTACTGGACAAGGAATGCGGGTTTTGTCCGAGTTCGAAACTACTTAGGCCGTAACAAACAAGTAAGGTAAACGTGAATGTCTCACAAAAGTAATAAAATACTTCCACTTCGTAAACCTCTTTCCCTCTTACTTATAAACGCCTCTTAACTTTAACCACTGATCAAATATACAACTATCCTTGTCATTTGTATGACATTGAATAGAGATGACAATTGACTTATGAGATGTTTAATTTAATCATCATTTTTAAGTTAGGGGGTTTATTTCTTAACCTCAAAGAGAGGTAGGGTACTAATTCAAATCTAGAGTAGCCCAACTGGGGAAGTACCTCCACCTTACAGAATACTACAGCCAAATAACGCTACTCTTCGGTAGTTTTGTGTGTCTCTGTAATGAGTAAGTTTGCCAGAACTCTGATGGTATTTATAACCCGTTTGTCTTCTAAGCTGTCAGCACAGTGAATCCTGATTTTAAAGGATCGTGTGTGTGATGTGAATTATAATAATATAAATATTTATAGTTTTTCTTTTTTTTCTGTCTTAAAGCTCAGGTTATCCTTTTTAATTCATATATTTTTTTACATAAAAGTAACTGACAGACAGAATTGTGTTGCTGCGGAGTTTGTTGCGCCGTTTCTTCTTCGCAGCTAAAACACTAGGAAACGGATAAGGGCGGGCGTTTTGGGGGCTGCCTTATGTACGTTGACGTTCAAAACAATTTTTTTAGCCTACTTTGAAATTATTTTTGATTTTGAATTTGATACTCCGTGTTGTACCTAAGCGTTTTATAGGGTGATCTATCATCCACTTACGGTGCTTACCATCAGGCGGGCTGTACTATGTTTGCCACCATCTTGATATAAAAAAAATAGAAAATAAAAAAATATATAAAAACCCGACTGCGGTCTGCCCTACGTCTATCTGTTGTTTGTTATAGACCCTCCAAAAAGAAAAGGAAAACAAGATTGCAGTCGGGACCCATTATATATTATGACTATTGCCCGGAAACACTGGGTCCCGACTGCAAACCCGTAAAAAATATGTAATATATGTATATTACATATTTTTGTAATCGTCTTTTTAAGCCCTTCATTTTGTAACAAGAAAATAAAAAAAAACAGTTTTTTTTAGATAGATGTTTTTTTAGTTAGATGTTTTTTAAATGTATAAGATATATATTTTCGTAATTGTCTCTTTATGCCCTTCATTTTGATACCCCACATGACCATGTCAGATTTTTTAATTTTTTACGACTTCGCTTATTGGCGGTTAAAATCCGCCATGTTGGTTTTTTTCATAATCCATATAGCTTATGTTACGTCGACGTCGATACAAATCTAATGATATGCCATATATTAAAATCCGTTCGCTCGTTTAGTCTCTAGGAGGGCACACAGAAACGGAAATACATACCCACATACATACTCACATACATACATACTAACATACAGGTGAAACACTATACCCTCCTTTTGGGCTTCGCCGCAGTCGGGTAAAAAAGCCTACATCAAATAAATGAAATGATTAGATAGACTAGATAGTCAGTTACTTATCGGATTTTTGTTGAGAAGCTAAGCTATATGATTGTTTTTACCATCTTAAATCTATTCTCCATTGGTTCGAGTAAGTAGTAGAAAAAATGTATATGGATGTTTCTAGGATTCAATTTCAGATAAAGTTTGGTGGGTAGGTACTTAAACTATCTAGTGTACCTACCCAAGTAAATGTTAACGATCAAAGCTCGTTTTTTATGTGAGGAAAAGCCTTTTTATTACGATTTTGTGCTTCTTTTTAATTATCTTTACCTACACTGTGTAAGAGAAATGCGTGGTCATATATTTTAAGGATGTTGTTTGCACTCTCACTCAGAACAACACTTTCTACTTTTTCTCACTCAGAACAACCATTTTGTTTATTCGATAACACAGTAGAAATGTGTTTAAATTATTTAGGTACCTGTTTATAGTTTGCTATCAGATTACATTTTGCAAAATTTTCATAAAAAATATAGTTCTGTGCGAGCGAGAGAGGTGCCAAATGCCCTCTTAAGTAAAATAATAAAAATGGCCAAAAGTTTTGCGGCTCTCCATACGAATTGACCCGATCAACTGATGCTATTTGTAATTTTGTATGGAAAGTCGAAAAAAAAAAATGTCATCCGTTTCTTAGAAAAAGTCAAGGTCACTACAAAATGTATGGAATATATGATTTTTTTTCTCGATTTCAGGGCTGTTTCCATAGTAAAAATTGTTAATTAATGAGTAGGTACGGCCCTCTTTCGGCTCCAAAATCAATGAAAAGTCACCGTGTATAAAAAAATCACTTTGACTGTTTGTTTCCAGAATGCAACATTAATCTCAGGTACCTACCTATATCAATCAAGTTAGTCAATCTGAACTGTATGTCTCAAGTCTTACGGCTCAAATACACCAAATCCGTCATCGTTCGAAGTACTCGTCCGAGTTCATCCGTCATCGTACGAGCAAAGTTTTGACGGATTTGGTGTATTTGAGCCGTTACAGTTAAAGCCTATGATGCCAAACTGACATGAAAACTGACGGACTGTGTCGCCCATGAAGCATAAATATTAAATGCTTCATGATGTGGCCTTTATTTACACAGAATCTATATATTATACTCACGTCTTCATCAATTGAATAAGACGCATATAAAAACCTTATCAAAGGGGTAACTAATTGATGCAGCTATCAGTAAACATTAAGAATGTTTATTGTCTGACCCATTTTCCAAGTTCAATAAGGTATCAATTTCTGATTTCTCAAAGTTGTTGATTATGTACAAATAAACAAACAAAACCTATCCCAACTAGCCTAGCCCCAGGGTATGAGCCAAACAAACTATTACAATAAATAAACAAACTGCTGAAATACAAATACATATTATTGTCATGTTTACGTTATTAGCCAAATCTACAATTTAATATAGGTAGGTATTATTATTATCTAACCAGCTAGATCAACGGATATATTTTATTTTGCTGAGTCCAAACAAAGTTTACAAGTAACTTAATGTTTATCCTTATTTGAAAATAAATAATTCTGAAAGCATAGAGTAGGTAGCCTACAGTATAATTTTTGGAACCAAATTACATAACGTGGCTTGTGGTAGGAGTTCACTGGGAGAAATCGTCCCGTAAAGGAAAACGCGTCACGCCCTCTCCAAAAACCTAAGTCACGGCAATCGCGCGGTCTCCGACCAGTACCCGTCGAAACGTCAGAGCGAGAGGCCGCGTCGCCGGATTGGAACTAAACTAGCCAGCCAAATCGACAAACGTAAGTTGTTGATCGATCTGCCTGAATTTTACTTAGCCATATCATAAATTAATTGTGAAAATCATGAAATGGCGGCGTTTCATGAAATGCCTAGGAATTTCATGATCTGGCCAAATTTTACGATTAGCCGCCGACATGGATAAACATAAACTACAAAGTCTAATTTAAAACAAATAAATTGTATTGTATATGAAAAACAATTTCCACTAGCCAATTTATATTTTTGAACGCGGTCATCAATCTTGATCATGCGTGAGGTTCATCATGACGGATATCCACGTTATTCGTAACTACGTCAAAATATTCACTGCCGGGTAATTGATTCAGATTTATACGCTGGAATATTTCATTATTTTATTTTATTATGAAATTGGATGTGTTTTTAGAATTCCGTACCAACATGTTAAAAAAAGATTCCGACGAATTGAGAACCTCCTCCTTTTTTTGAAGTCGGTTAAAAAAAGAACCATTGCGCTTGCCTCCAAAGCACGCCACTAACTACCAAATATGATACCAATATGATACATAATCATAATCGGCCTATAATATTCCCACTGCTGGGACACTGGCCTCCTCTGTGAGAGGGAGTGGGCCGTAGTCCACCACGCGGGCCCAGTGCGGGTTGGTGGACGTCACATGTCTTCGAATTTTTGGTTCTAGGACATGCCGGTTTCCTCACGATGTTTTCCTTCACCGTTAAAGCAAGTGATTATTAATTTCTAATACGCACATGACTTCGAAAAGTCAGCGGTGCGTGCCTCGGGATCGAACTCGAACCATTCGCCGTGGGAGGCACATGGTTAATCCACCAGGCTATCACTGCACCAATATGACGCGATAACTGCATTCTTTTGTGAGAAAAATAACTATAGGTACAGGAGGAATAACACCATCCTTATTTTACCATGGAACAATAATGATTTCATTACGTCATACTATGGTCGTTCAAATGTTCCTAGACGACTAAACTTACCCAGAATAAGAAGCAATAAGCTACTAATAGCTACACCCTCAGATCATAGAAACAAGGGAGATGTGCCAAGGCGCTATCGAGCTTGATGCCTGATTTTGAGCAAATTGCTCATATTAAAAACGTACGCGCTGGCGACGAACCGAACACGATCGATGGTATAAATACAGTGTTTTAGTTTAGTGCTAGTGTTGAGTGACGATTAACAGTGTTAGATTGAGGGTGTGCAGAATGTTGAATGCGTGGGAGATCTTTTTATTCACAAGGAGCGCTTAATTATGCGCGTAATTGTGTCGAAAAATGTACTAAAAGTGGCGTCAGTTGTTCCCGTACTAATTTGCTATGATGGCATATCTCCTTGTTTCTATGAGGCTACACCACTAATTAAATAGAAATAAGAAAAATCAATAGACGTAGCCAAAGTCTAGAAACTTTATATAAACAAGAATCCTTAAATGTTTAGGCATAGACAAGTCTATTATCACGGTAATCTATTAAAGTCCATGTCAATAGCAGTTGTAAACTATGTAAACAATGTCAGTGTAGCAAATTGTCAGAATTTGGCGAATTTGAATAGAAAGTTTGTTTACATAGTTCACAAGTTTTGTTGACACAGAGTTTAAAGATAAGCATCAAAACCTCGGTTTACATAACAGGCTGTTAAAGTTTGACCACTGTTATCGCAGCCGTTCTACGTTACTCGGTACATATCAGTAACGAGGTCAATGCGTGGTTAGCTACGCTGTTTCGTAACAGTAACTCTGAATTGGTAACTAGAACACTGTTACCAGACCTGACTGAGAATAATCCTTCATTCCTGATATTTTAGACTCGGGTTACGACCAAAGTTTTCGTTAGGTGAAACTAGCGAGCAGTGAAGTGGTAGATAAAGTCATCAAGACCTTAAATATAGTTACCATTTAGTACATTTTTTTTTTCTAACACGTTTTTAAAACGTACCTACTACCTATATAAAATATTTTTTTATAAAATGAAAAATGTGGGGCGCATCTTACTATTTATTACCTATTGCATATGTCCGCACCCCACGTTTTAAATTTTATTAGAAATTATTTTATACTTTTTCGTAGGTAGGTATACATTTTAAAAACGTGGTTTAAAAAAAAAATTATATTGTTAGTCCTTATTATTTGCCTCGACATCCAAATTACATTGGCAGCTTAGTTCGATGCCAGAAAATGATTGAAAAATGAATTGCAAAAGTACCTACCGAACAGGCAGACAAACAGACAAGAAAGCGAGTTAATAAATACGTGGTAATAAAATAATATTATAAGAAGTTTTTTTAAGAAGCGAACCACTCATACTGAACCTCAGCCTTTGAATACGCAACGGTATGTTTAGAAGACCGGACCCCTTCGGCCACACATAGGGCTCTTTTAATTTAGGAAAGGGTCGGCAACACAATAAATAAATAAATAAACATTATAAATGTGAAAGTTTCTGAGGATGGATGTATGGATGGATGTTTGTTACTCTTTCACGCAAAAACGACTGAATGGATTTTGATGAAACTTTATAGTAATATAGCTTATACATCAGAATAACACATAGGCTACTTTTTATCCCAAAAACGCGGGTGAAGCCGCGGGCGGAAGTCGTTGTATATAAAAGAAAAGCCTCGCATTTACGAGTACGTCCGATCCCAAGCGCCCCGATAACATGCGTCATCGCATCGTTTAGGCGAAGTGCTCGCATTTCATTCCATTCTTTTTTAGCTGTGCTTGGCATGCGTTGCAATGACAATGCCTCTTTTTCTTTTTTAACGTCAAAAACACCCGCGGGCGCGCCTATAATAACTCACAAAAGTTTCACGTAATCGGATAAATTTTAATGATAAAAGCAACGCTAAAATACGAACAAATGAACAAATATTCAGTTTTGTTTAGGTATTAGCTATTGATGTGGTCGATGATTTATGTTCGCTTGAGCACAAAAGAAACGTATTCACTCGTAAAATTATTAAGACTAGATTTAGGTAAGGTCAATACAGTAATCTGTGCCAATACAGAACATACTTTACGCGCACTTTACGCATAGTTTGTAGCAGTGCAGTTAGGTACGGACAAGTGAAATCCAACCCTCATTTTTTTCACTTAAATGCCCACAGCCACACCCCGTTTTTGCATGCATAACAATTTACATGACAACATAAAACAAAAAGAAAAAACATCCATATGAATGAACATAAATGAACAAACTGCAAATTGGATCAAGTTTTATGCAATTTGGATGGTAAACTTGATCGTGTGTGGCGGCCAAAGTACTAAAGAAGAGTTCTAGTAAGAGCAGATTCTTACCTTAACTAAAACTCTGTTAATCCCAAAACAAACATGTGTAGAACAGAACATGAATAAACACCTATAAAAAGTTATTACTAGAGAGAGATCCCATCAAAGTACTCGCTAATTGTGGGACGTATTACACTGTTCATCCACATAGCCGCCTTGGGACGACATATTTACCCTTTGGGCTAAAGGGTCATTTGACATTAAACGTCCTCAGTAGAGTTCCTGTCTGTTTACATGTTGTTTACATATTTACATGGATAATATTATAAAGACTGCTTTACATTTACGCAAAAATCTCACGGAAACACGTGGAACGTGAATGTGGAGTCGATTTACATCGTCGATTCATCGGCTCCACATGAGGTATGGGGAGATTCAATTTACGTTTGACTGGAGTAGCCTAAGCTGACAGTGAACTTTTCAATAAAAGCCTCTGTTACGAATTATTACTAAACAAACCTACATACCTACCATTTTTTCGTCAACATTAGCAAAGTCTACTAAATACCTTTTATTGAAGCTACTTATAAAACTACTTAACCGAAGATAATAACAATTCTATGAAACCACCGAACCAGCTTTCCCTATATTTATACAATAAAAACTAAAAACTCCATTCATATCGAGTTTCCATTTAGCGCGTTGTTGTTTTTTCTTTGAAAGATAAATTAACAATAGCTCCCAACTAACATTTTGGTGATAAAAATAAGTGCTTAGGACCTTAGGCTCCTAAAATTCTCTTAAACAGCTAGAATAAGTGCTACATGAGCTGTTTAAGAGAATTTTAAGAGCCTAAGCACTTATTCTTATCACCAAAGTGTTAGCTGGGCTTAAATTGTCGACGTTGGAAACGTTTTCGAACTAATATTATTTACTTGTTCTTCAGATTCGAGTTTCTCTTTGGGGACAAATTTTCTGAAGATTCTAGACTATACTTCGGGTTTTCTATTCATTCCCAAAGGAAAGGCAAGATTTGCGAACAGTTTTAGGTAATATTTTCAATGACAGTTTAACGTGGATATCGATTCACGCGTTTTTTTTTGTTTTTTTATTTCTGATACTTGTCGGCGATATTGTGCTAAGTGCTTTTGTCGAATTACTGATACAAAAATTGTGCACCTACATTTCACATGAGAGTTCTCTTTGATGCTTTGTTGTCTTCCCTGAAGGTCAATAATGTCACAACGTTTTTACCAGTGTTAAAAGTGTTCTTTCAGCATCGATTCTCGTTCAGCACTTTTTAGTGTCCTAGGCATTACTTTAATACATAAGTACTTCTATCTGAAAAAACATGGAACGTTATGAGACAGGGGAGCAAACATAGTGTCAAGGGAAACTGTTATGTGAAACGCGTTTAACTAGCCTTTCATAAGATTAATAAATCGGTCCCTAACAATTAATTTCTACAGTATGACAGTGATTTTAATAAATACTTACACTACATAACCCTTAACAAAACCAACATGTTCTCAAAAGAAAAATCCAAAGAAGACATACGACCAAAACTCTTTGCACCTCAAAGTCGGAGATGTACAAAGGCGATGTCCGCTTTTAACTTTTAAAATGTACGTCAAACTATTTTTCATTGCGCCAGACTTCTGCGCCTCTTGCATGAAATATGAATGCAAAGGGAACTTTCTAGAGTAAGATCTACGTCATTTTAACAAGTGTATGGAAAAAAAAAATAGTAAATTAAAAATTAAAAAAACCCGACTGCCAAAAAACAACTAAAAAGTTCAAAACAAGTGCACTTTTCAAGCAGTCTGATGCAGTTGGTGGCAATTATTTGTGTTAAATCTTAGATTTTATGCCACCAACTGCATCAGACTGCTTGAAAAGTGCACTTGTTTTGAACTTTTTAGTTGTTTTTTGGCAGTCGGGTTTTTTAAATTTTTAATTTACTATTTTTATTTTTCACTTTTTAGTTTTTAATGTATGTTTTCGTAATCTTCTTTTTTGTTTGTATATCGTTAATACTTGAAATAAAAACTTAAATCAATAAGTAAGAATTAGCGAGAATGATTGCTTTGTTAAACAACTTTAAATCGTTATATATCCTAAACTATTATTTTAAATGAAAAATGATAAAAGGAACCTAAAGATGATTTTAAAATACCTATTCAACGACACCCCACTTGACATAGTTCATCAACTTTTTTTTTTTTCATTTTGACAATATGGCGTCTGGTTGTCGCTGTGGTGAATTTTGATTACTGTTATGTCTTTAGTGACACTCGCAAGGTTAAGACGAATCGATTGACGTAAGAATTATCCAAATCGGCCTACGCATTTGGTCTCTAGAACGCCACATAGAAACAAACATACATACATACATACATACATACATAGACTGATAAACACATTACCCTCCTTTGCGTCTCGCAGTCGGGTAAAAAGAGGAGCTCGTGGGTAAATCAATAAACAGCCGCGCTGATCGATCGATCTGAGAGGTTAAGGTTAAGCTACGCTTGCTGCGGTCAGTCCAGCGATGGGTGACCATTCTACACATATCAAAACCTCCCCGTGCCTCGGAGAGCACGTTAAACAATTGGTCCTGTTTGTCATACGAATGTCTACTGACAGTCATTATGGGTAGTCAGAAAGTCTGACAACTGGTCTAACTTTCGAATACCGGTATTACCTACCGAAGATATTCCAAACGTTGTCATTCTGTTTATGTCATTAACAGATATATATTTAATCAACTTGTACTAACCGTAGTATTGTTTGATGTGATAGCCTCATTACATCAACACTCCGTACCTATAATCGTCGATACATCTGTTATTGATCGTATAACTTCTGAACGACTTGACCGATTGAGGTCATTCATATTCACACAAAAAATTTGTTATATCGAGATGATGGTTCAAAGCTATTGAAATGAAAAAATGAAAATGAAAATGAAAATATTTATTCCACATAAAATAGAGTTAATATGGTGTTGAGTGGTTTACAATAGTTCTTCTATTTTGCCACGAAGTGACATGTGAAAATTCAAAAATATATCAATTAATGTCAACTACGAAATTACAGTAAGATAATACAAATAATGTCAGAATAACTCATTTACTGTATAATATGCTTTGTCTAGTAGCCAGTTTTTAAGGCTTTTCTTAAACTGCACTAGTGGAAGTTCCTTTATTGGTTCTGGTATTTTGTTAAATATCTGAACACACATGGCATAACAATTCTTTTGATACAGTGTAGTCCTTGGTTTTGACTCTAGTACTAGTCTATTACGGTTTCTTGTATTTCGAGGAAATTTATCTTTAGCCTTGATAAATAAGCTTGGATGTATTCTGACAAATGTTCCTATTTCATAAATGTACATACTCGCCAACGTTAATATTCGCAATTGTTTAAAATAAGGCTTACAGGATTGCTCTGGAGGAATACCGACTATAGCTCTGATACAACGCTTTTGAGACAAGAAAACTCTGTTCACTTCTGTAGAATTCCCCCACAGTATCAGGCCATATCTCAACATAGAACTCACATAACCATGGTAAGCCAACAGAGTCGTTCCCAGAGAGGAAGTTTTTCGTAATCTATTCAGTACGTAGACGAATTTATTTAGTTTATTGCATGTTACATCAACTTGTTGCTTCCAGTCATTGTGCTTATCTAAAGTTATTCCTAAAAATTGTATATAATCCGTTTCATTTATTCTTATGTCATTATATAAAATATTTCTATTAACAATTGCTGATTTTTTACTTTGAAATTGTATGTAATTAGTTTTATTTAAATTTACATTAAGATTATTAGATTCTAACCATTGCATTATAGATAAAATTGTCTTATTTATTTCATCTTCATAATTAGTCAATTCATTAAATGTCAATATTACCGAAATGTCATCCGCAAATAAAATACTTCTGTAATTTGTTATGTCAGGGAGATCATTAATGTAGAGCAAGAATAATAATGGCCCTAGCACGCTTCCTTGCGGTACTCCACAGTTATTTACTTTAAACTGTGACCTACATTGTGTTTTTTTGCCATTTTTATCTATACTAGATGTTTCTACACACTGGAGTCGATTTATTAAGTATGATTCCAGCCATTTAAGTGCTGGTCCTCGTATTCCATAGTCTTGTAGTTTTTGCAGTAAAAGTTTGTGAGACACAAAGTCAAAAGCTTTTGACATGTCAAAAAAAATAACCATTGTGGGTATTTTCTTGTCTACATTTGAGACTACATTATGGACCAGAGTGAAAGCAGCTAACGTGGTCGATTTCCCTTTTTGGAACCCATTTTGTTCTGGTTTTATTATATTGTTTTTGTTGAGGTATGAGGTATAATATTGTACGATACGATAGGTTTCTGATGTGAATGAAGTCGCAGGCAACAATTAGTTTATTTGTAAAAATGCAGTAAGTCGTTATTTCCAAAATATATATATGTCGTAGTCCGATCGTATAATTGGGCAGATCATGAAATTCCTGGGTATTTCATGAAACGCCGGCATTTCATGAAATGCCCAGGAATTTCATGATCTGGCTAAGTAACATTTTGACAGATCGATCAAAACTTATGTTTGTCGATTTGGCTGGCAAGCTAGCTGTCAAATCATGAAATGTCGGCATTTCATGAAATGCCGAGGAGTTTCATGATCTGCCCAGTACGATTAGACCACGGCATTTTACACGTCTCCGGCGCTGCGAGAAGTGCAGCCCCTCCACCCTTGCGTAACAAATCGCAGGCACCCAAGGTACCTACGCTTTATTACAGCGGGCAGGGGCTGCTCTCCCTCCGCGCTTCCGGGTTTACAAAACACTCTAGGGGTAGGGCAGATAAGACCACGTGGAGTCGGGGTTGGCCAATTCGGTTCTGTCACTAATGTCCAAACATAATATTGTGTTTGTTTTCTGTAGAATGACAGCAGCCTAATTGCGTAACTTCATTTCCATCACCATGGCTTTGATTTTCAATACCATGGTGATGGCAATTGAGTTACGTAATTCGATATGCCCAAACATCGTGCTATTCGCTAGGCAAATCGTCAAAGATGAGAGTTGAAGGATATGGCGGGTGTTATCTGGCCAAATCATGAAATGGCGGCGTTTCATGAATTTCACGATCTGGCTAATTATACGATCGGACTACGACATATTATATTAAATTGTATTTTTGATGTGAAATATAAATATTGGCGCCTTTGGACGGGAGCAAAAGCTTTTTGATGGGACGTCGCGAACCGCGATGTGCTGATAATACTGAACACTTCCCTCTTTGTTGACTATTCAACTTATAACATAATAAAAATAAAATAATATATCAATTTTATATTATAAATAAGCATAATATTAACTATCTGAATATATTATAAATTGAGTTTGTTTTGTTTTTATTTATTCATATTTTTCAATATAAAAATATTAATTTAGATGTTTCACATCAGTCTACTAAGCGTTCCATGATGCCTTACATTTTTTTTTATGTAGCAAATCCACGTCACCTGTGCGGAAGGTTCCTAATAAATTATGACTGGCAGAAAATTCATAACGTAGGTTCGTGTCACACTTTGATGGAATTCTGTATTTCTGGGTAATATTCTTTGCCTCATTGATTAATAGTTGCAAGCCTGACTTTGGGTTTTTGCTTCGATCCCTAGATCGGGCAAAATGATAATGGGTTTTCAAATTGTTTTGGATTTCAGACAAAAGACTTATAAATTACCGCGAGTTGAAGACGTTGTCGTTATTTTCACTATACAAATTTTATCACCCCTTTTTACCTTAGTGCACCTCTACTTATGGAATATTTCCTCCAAACAAATCTCTAAGTCGACCGGTTTATGGCCGTTCCCAATCTATCGGCTCTTTCCCCTTCTAGGGATAGATTTTTGACATAAGCTCTATAGAAGTAATCCCGAAATCTATCTTTAGTAGGGTATTAGGATATTAGGATTAGGATTAGGATTAGGATTAGGATTAAGATTAGGATTAGGGTATTAGGATCGGTTATTAGGAACTGCCATTAAACTATGCGTTGTCTGTCAGTGAGTCACGGTACTATTTTTATACAAGCTTTTATTTAGTTTCACCTGTCCCAGCGTCAGTCTGTGGGTAACTATAATATTCTATTCATACAATTATAACAAAATAAGTATTAAACGGATTAAATCGCGTATAAAACTTTGCAGCCTTCATTTGCAGACGCATGCTGCAAAGTCAGGAAAAATCTGTAATATATGCGATTAAATCCGTTTAAACTTGTTTAATTATTATGTGTAGTAATCGCGAAAACCTAAGGCATTACTGATTTTTTGTTTTTTCCTGATGCTCCGAACACTTTTAGCGTTCATGCTCGCAGGATGATTGAAACGAGGAAATAACAAAAACATCAGTAGGTAATATACTTACCTACGTGATTAATTCGTTTAAACTTGTTTTGTTCATTAATGTTTAGTGATCACGAAAACCTAACACATTGTTACATAGGTTATCTTACACGTTTTTGACCCACTTCCCGGTGTTCGATTGAGCTGAAATGTTACATACTTCCCTATAGGTATTATATTTAAATATTTCAGCTGGTATTATTGGAAATTTAAGAATAATAGAGAGCGCTGTGGGAAATCCCGTCTCTATTTGTACACTATAAAGGAAATAAGCAAAATGTTTGTAACAATTTCGAACACGCTCCGAGCCCTTTATTATTGAGCTTTTGTGAATATCAAGAGATAGAACATTTGACTTTTGTTTATTTTGTATACGAATAATAGGTATGTCGGATATTATAAATATCAAGGTTTTTCAACAAAAGAATATTGAGGCTCATAGTTAAGCATACCTATTTGTGTTGCTTAAGCAGCTTTGCTGAAAGAAAGTTGGCAACTTTTATTAACAAATTCAATATTTTCGAGCATATTACTTACCTGTAAAAATATAGTGGCGAAAAAAAATATTGTATGTTTTAAATTATTTCATTTTACTTCTTTAAACCTTTAGTTTTTGGCTATCATTTAAACGGACAGCTAATTACAGAGATTTTGCTCAGTTACAAAATATATTTTGTCAGCATACAAACGGTTTGATTAAAAGTATTTTTTTGGGATAAAAGGCTTATGTGTTATTCTGATGTTTAAGCTATGTTACTGTAAAGATTCATCAAATCTGTTCATTCGTTTTTCGTGAAAGAACAACAAACATCCATCCATCCATACATCATTATAGAAAGATAAGATAAACCATAATTAAACTGGCATTATTGCACAAAAATATAGCTTTCTACTACGAGTAATAGTAATAAACAGAATTGACGGCGCTTTCCTACGAGTACATTTATAACTAAGAAACTTCTCAGAGCACCCATATTAGACTAAACTTTTCTGTACTTAACGACATTGGTATTACAAACAATCCATTAACATTCTATTGCTTGTTTAAACTTTAATGCTAGCACATTAACCCTCAAATGCTCATGTAAATTCTACGGCTAAGGCCGCAAAATCCTCAACTATTTACGAGCCACGGTTGGGCTAAGTTATTAACAGTTATCGCCAAAGTCATGCATAGTTCCTGCGACCCCTATCTGTTTAAGCAGATATCACACACGGTGAAATGTTGCATTTCCTACGGTGAAACAATTCCAGGATCGTAGGTAAATTAGTAATTAAAGATTTAATTTTAAAGTCACCTTAATCCTACTTCCTACTAATATTATAAACGCGAAAGTTTGTGAGGGTATGGATGGATGGATGTATGTTTGGATGTTTGTTACTCTTTTACGCAAAAACTACTGAACGGATTTTGATGAAACTTTACAGTAATATAGCTTATACATTAGAATAACACATAGGCTACTTTTTATCCCAAAAACGCGGGCGGAAGCTAGTTTTAAAATATGAATAGATTTTATGACTGTCTAATAGTATAAATGTATCGGTGGTGATATCGTATCGATGTCTTTATAACTGCAAAGTTAAAGGCATTGAGTTGGATTCTGTATTAGTCTTCGATAAATGTCACCAACGCTCTTAATAGGCGTATTCAAGGAGATTTAAAAAATTTCAACTTTTGCGGGCAGGACACGGTAGCTCAGTGGTTAGAGCGTTGCCACGGCGTACCGTGGCAACGCTCTAACCACTGAGCTACCGTACTATTACTACTATACTCAGGCGGGATTTGAACTCGCGACGTCTACCGTAGTAGACGTCGCGAGTTCAAATCCCGCCCGAGTGTAATAAAGCTGAAGAGTTTGTTTGAACGCGCTAATCTCTGGAATTACCAGTTGGATTCGAACAAATCTTTTTGTATATAATAACCAAATTCATGAGGAATAGTTTAAGCTTTTTAAAATCACGCTACGACCCTTAGGAGACGAGCGACGAAGGTAAAACCGCGGGGATGAGCTAGTCTCTAACAATGTCTAATTTATTGTCAACAGGAAGTGTTACGTAATTAGGTCGCGTAACTCAAATAGGCTACAATTCCTTACCAATAATAATGCTAATTACTAGTAACTTCTGTCTGGCTTCCGGAATCCTTGGGGAAATCAGGTTCATAGCCGGGTACAATAACGAAATGCTAAATTACTCAGTAACTACCTAAAACACGTGTAACAAGTGACGCAAGTCATTTGTTTTGGGGCTGTGTATCTACCTAAAATTTGCCGCGTACTGTATAGTACGCGGCAAATTTTAGGTAGATACACATCGAGGTTTAGAAAGAGATATTCGGCTTTATAGAGCGTCATCTCTATCGCAAGAAGCACTAACAACAGTCCAGTGTCTAATAAACAAGTCAACGACACGTGACACAGATTTTTACAGAGTTTTCCTGACGTTTCGAACACTTTGCAGCGTTCGTGGTCGCAGGACCACATAATTATGCAGTCGTCCTGCGACCACGAACGCTGCAAAGTGTTCGAAACGTCAGTAAAACTCTGTAAAAATCTGTAATATACGCGATTTAATCCGTTTAAACTTGTTTTATTATAATGTGTAATAATCGCGAAAACCTAAGACATTAATAAACTTTATCCAAAGATTTATTGTTATTTTTCACAGATTTTCTTTACAAAATCTGTCTTCTACAAATTCGTCTTAGTGGCAATAAGTTCAACTGCAGATGGCACTTATAAAATAACTGACAAAATTGAGTATACCTACCATAGTACTTCACACCTTCGCTTTCTGCCTCTGGTACTCAGGCGTGATGTTATGATGTATGACTATTAGATGCTTGGTGACCTATTAAATTTTGACATTCGTTAAGTTATATTTAAATTCTGTTTGGCCTTAACTACGTTTTGGGCAACCTAAATTGTGTCTAATGTAACTTTTTGACGTTTGAATAGTTAAATATTAATAACCAGTTAAAGAGGTAGCTAACTTTCTTTTCTGGAACAACTTAACAGAAATGTTAAGGTTAAAGACTCCTTTAAAATTTAATGACCTTTTCTGCAACTGTCTGTATGAGTAGTGTCTGTAAATTAGATTGCAAAACAAGTAGACTTTTTAAGAGGGTAGTGGTGTCATGGCTACCAGTGGTGAAGGGTAAATTTTGTAAAGGTACACAAGAAGTAGTGGTTTAACCATGTTCCTCCCCCGGCGAATGGTTCGAGTTCGATCCCGAGGCACGCACCGCTGACTTTTCGAAGTCATGTGCGTATTAGAAATTAATTCTCACTTCCTTTAACGGTGAAGGAAAACATCGTGGAGGAAACCGGCATGTCCTAGAACCAACAATTTGAAAACATGTGACGTCCACCAACCCGCACTGGGCCCGCGTGGTGGACTACGGCCCACTCCCTCTCACAGAGGAGGCCCCTGTGTCCCAGTAGTGGGAACATTATAGTCTGATAATGCACAAGAAGTCCAGTAACTCTATAGGTAGCTGTGGCTGGCTTCAAAGTCCTGTAGAATAATAAAATGGTCAAACATAAGTAATACAATAACTAGCTAATTAAGGTTTACTCTACTTTGTTCACCTGGGTGATATCACCAGGGTGAACAAGTGGAATAAAAGTTTCCTTTGTTCACCCGTGGAATTTAATCACCTGATTTCGTCCAGGTGTACAAAGTGGAATAAACCCTAATTAGTCGAAAAAGCTTTTAAAATTTAATTACTAAATCCATTTAGCTCTAAATGAAACTTTTTTGTACGCAATATCCGCGTATGGTTAACAATAAAAGAGTTTGGTCTCTGCTCTCACGTGAAATTCGTATTATTTAAATCCTTTTTGTTTAACTTTAAAAGGATTTTTATTTCATTTTGTTGGTATGCATACAAAAAGAGTATTTTGAAGAATGGACGATATTCAGACTTTTTTTGTTTTTAGACCAGACCACATTTAGGTGTCCAGTAAATTACGTAGGTACTTGTAATTTAAAAAAATCTCCGATGAAAAAATTCAATGGATCGTAATACAACATAGCTCCACGAGGCAAAATTCAGGGCAAATAAAACTAATGAACCAAAGTTAATAAAATTTATGTGGGACCACCGCGCGAGTTTTCTCTACCAAAAAAAAGAATCACGTAAATCGGTGTACATCTCAGATCATAGAAACAAGGGAGATGTGCCAAGGCGCTATCGAGCTTGATGCCTGATCTTGAGCAAATTGCTCATAATAAAAACGTACGCGCTGGCGACGAACCGAACACGATCGATGGTAGAAATACAGTGTTTTAGTTTAGTGCTAGTGTTGAGTGACGATTAAGTGTTAGATTGAGGATGTGCTGAATGTTTTATGCGTGGGAGATCTTTTTATTCATAAGGAGCGCTTTATTATGCGCGTAATTGTGTCGAAAAATGTACTAAAAGTGGCATCAGTTGTTCCCGTACTAATTTGCTATAATGGCATATCTCCTTGTTTCTATGATCTGAGGTGTACATCGATAAAAAAAACCTGCCAAATGGATCACCTCTTATCATTAGCCAGGTATCATTAGCCCTATAAAGCCCATTGTTAGTTAAAGGTTTTCTGAGTTATGCCTATCGTATTCTCAAGCTATGAAAACTACGCTTTTTCAAATATTTCAAACCAAAATAACTAGATAATCAAGATTCGGTAGGTAGGTAGATCAAACCCTCTATAAATAAATAAAGATTAAAAAAAAAAAAGATTCGGTAGGTATATTAGTAGTATTAATAGTATCTAAGTACCTATTTGTTAAAGTAATATACAACTTCTAATGGCTATAAAACTATTTATTTATTTATTTATGTACACACAAAACACATATAAAAGTATAAGAGTAAAGACAGATAATTGAGCACAAAAGTACTGCTTATTTCAAAAGAAATTTCTTCCAGCAGACCTGCGACAGGAGAGTTGGATTAGAGATGTAGACACAGTACCCCTATCATGAGGTTTTTTGACGTATAGTTTCGTTAACGTAAGCGTATTTTGAATTTATAATACAGCAGTCCTGGAACATTTTGATAAAATTTTATACAATTTGCACATTTTAAAAAATACAGAGAAATTAATTATGTATATAATTTATATAAATATTGTGTAACAAACGTGTATTTTCAATTCAAAATATGCTTACGTTAATGATACTACACGTCAAAAAAACTCATGATCGGGGTAACAGATGTAGACACTATTTTGTTTTTCTTTCAAGATTGATATGACTTTAATGTATTCTTTGCGAATGGGGGGGACAGACATTAAAATGTGGGCAACACAGCCCATTTGTTACACTGATCGTAAAAGTCAATGAAGTAAAAATGGCACTTATCATGATGATATTATTTTGTGATGGTTTTGGAAGTTGGCCAATATTTTTGTAGTGACCTTTTTTTTGGTTATGGGGGGTACCTATGCTATCCTGTTTTTTCTTTACTTCGATTTGTACTTTTTAAATAAAGTAATTAACTTTCACCATAGACTTCAATCGAGAGAGCCAAGAAACGTTGCCACACACTAGAAATTTCTCCTGTATCGTGGCTGCGTTCACAAACACAAATTACTCATACACAAACAGCCAGACTCGAAACAAATATTTGCTCTGTGCGGGAATTGAACCCGCGATACGTTGCGCAGCAGCCATTTACTCAGGCACTGCAAAAACCATGCCACTAAAAAATGATTTGTTTCTAAAAAATATATTTTTACTTTTTATTGCCTTAATACTGCCATCCAAGTTACATAGGTGTACCAAACAGCTTAAGTCCGATGCCAGTATATAAGGTGCTATAAAAATATCTGCCACGGCTGCAATGGGAGACAGTATTGTGTTTATAGATTACAATAGTAAAGATAAATTACTGATTATTTGTCATATTTTTTTTCATACAAAAAAAAGTACGTATAAATTTTAGTAGATTAGGTAGTGACGAACTAGTCAATGTTAATGTAACTTCTTTATTTTCTCAAATTGAATTAACTGTTCCGGGGTACGAAAGTTCTTCACTATTGTAATCTATAAACACAATACTACCTCCCATTAAAGCCGTGGCAGATATTTTTATAGCACCTTATATAAGTGCTTGAAAACCAAACAGACAGACAGACAGACAAGAAAGCGAGTTAATAAAACCGTGCTAAAATAAATGTTTACTGACTTTTGTCGCCGACTGTAAACTAGAAAAACTTTTCCGGACATTTAAAAGAAAACGGTGTATGAACATAAATCCAGTTCACAGCAGCTGCGCGTGGCTTCAAGTAGGTATCGCAAACTTATTCTTGGATTCCACTCGCTTTTACTGAAATAAATCTTAAAATTAGATTGTATAGGCAAGCCCCTTCATTCATTTCCAATCAGTATAGATGTCGTGGATTTCCTTTAAATAAATTGCTTTCGTTTGCCAGAAGCGAGTACTTGTGACTGGATCTCTTAATTTAATCCAAGGAAGCCGAGTAAGTATCTACTATAGCAGCGGCATGTTATGATGGCCGATTTGAAGTTTGTCCACCACCACTTTTGTGACCCCAACCACATAGTGACGCGTCACTATTGACAATAAAGTACAGCAATTTGTTCTTTCAAAAGTAGTTGTCAATTTTTACGAAACTTTATGATGTTTGTTTGTTACCCACTCTTTCACGCAAAAAATTACTGAACGGATTTTGATGAAACTTTACACTAATATAGCTTATACATCAGAATAACACATAGGCTACCTTTTGTCCCAAAAAAATGCGGGTGAAGCCAAGGGCGGAAGCTAGTAATTTAAATGGCACGTGTAAGCAGAGATATAACACGAAGCAATCAAATTAATGATTCAACCCTTTGCCTACAGCTTCGCATAATTGTAAATGTACCGATGCATTCCACTGGGGATTTCAGAATCCCATCCTTTTGTGCTGACGTTGACTACTGTTTGATTTAAGTTGTAATAGGTATAACATCCACATGGAAATAAACCACGTCCTAAGATCGTCGTCTAGGGAGATTGCGAGTCCATTTTCTCCTTGAACCATTACGAATCTTATAAAAGAGATATTTTTAGAAATCTTCAATGGCTGTTTAATTTTGTGTGGCCAGTGTAACGTCATGTCATCAGTGAAACTCCTTCTGTAAATCCTGACCATTATAAATAGGTATCTTTTTGATTTGCAATTTAAAAAAAACCGGCCAAGTGCGAGTAGTACTCGCGCACCGAGGGTTCCGTATCATATTTGGACGTATAAAGTGAAAAAATCCGGACCGCATAACTAAGTTTGTTTGTGAAGGAATTTTGATGATATTGAAAAAACTGTACTAGTTAGGAACATCGTTTTATTTTTGGTGCCATATTTGGGTCAATTCCTATCAACCCTAATTATTTCAGATTTTTCGCCCCGCAAACTTCGGAGATAAGGGGGGGGGAATGGTATTTTTTTGGACATTTTTCATCATATGTCGAAAATTGTGAGACATAAAATAAAATTAAAAATATATTTTGAAATGTGCAGATCAAGCCCTTTTATATTATATGTCACTTGACCTAGTAACCCCACTTCAAAATTTTGGACCCCCACTCCGGCCCCTTTTGCAATGAAAATAAAAATATTTTTGCATTTGCATTTGCATTTACAATAAAGTTGAACAATTATTCTTTATAACTGTTCCAAATTTCAAGTCGATAGCATAAGTAGTTGCTGAAATAAGCAGGTGTGACAGACAGACAGACAGACAGACGAAGTCGCACCATAAGGGTTCCTTTTTTACCATTTTGGTACGGAACCCTAAAAATAGTGGTCAAGGCAGATCTTCTCCGAAGATTACATTGTAGCGAACTACATGGACCCATCTATTACTAAAATATTATGTCCACTATATCTATCCATCAAATGGGTTCGTGGACTGGGTAAATATTAAAATATCCTAAACTTCCCGAATATCTATTGGAAATGGTCTAATTTTGTTATCATAAGCTATGTCATTTATAAACTCCTTATAACTATTACTGCTTCTCCTTGTCATCGAAGTTATAAAACATAACTGAGAGACTAATCACTACTAATTATACAAGAATAGCTATGTTTTTATGTACAAGAATAGCTCACTTCATACAAAGTTAACCTTCTTTTCTTTACCTATATTACCAAAACCACTTAATAAATATTTTTCCGTACTCTTAAAGTCGTTGAAGAAAAATTAATTAAGTTTTTTGCTGTGACTTGAAGCCAAGTAAATTAGATTTTCTAATCATTATGCCTTTTAGTTTTTATTAACGAACGAGATGATCTTCTGTATACAACTTTGTTTTTAGTATTTAAGTACAAAACTTTAAATTAGTTTTTCAGAATCAGTAGAAAATCTATTCCAGTTGTTTTTAAATCATTCTCAAAATAATTAGACAGCACGATATTTCTTGGCCGGGCAGAAGTTAGTCATGAGTGGCAGCTAATTTAAATTGCAAATTTTCCCTTAGGTACCTACTAAGTACATAAATTAAGAAATAGGTAGTAAAAATGTGTATTTTCGTGAAACAACGATATTTATTTCTGTAATACCTCCATTGTATACTTGTTTACAAAAAAAAAAAAAAGAAATTTTTAGCAAACTTTGTTACAGTTCTAAGGTATAAAGTACGCCTATATTACAATAGGTACCTACTCATAGAGTACGGATGGTAACTCCTACGCTAAGTTACGTTTTTATGTAGTAATAATCCTAAAGAATTTACGACAACCCGAGTAACTTGTTAACTAATAAAATTAAACTCAACGATGCTGGAAGTGACAATTTGCAGGACCATCGTAAACTCAGTTACTTTAATGGTTTTACCTTAAAAAAAACCGGACAAGTGAGTATGCCTCGCGCCCTAAGGGTTCCGACATTTGATCATAGATGGCGCTACTGCATACTTCCAATGGCGCCATCTATGAGCAGATGGCTCCAATTATGGTCCGGTGACTGACGGCGGACAACAAAGTGATCCTATTCCGTTTTTCCTTTTGAGGTACGGAACCCTAAAAATATAATATACTAGTTGTGCCCCGTGGTTTCACACGCCATTTTATTTAAAAGAAATCGGATTATTCACCCACCCGCGCTATTACTTCATTTTCGCTTACCGTTCTTTCTATTTTTGCCCGGCTCCTAAAGGCCATAGCATGATGATAAATAACCTATACTATTATATTTTTCATGAATCTGGCTATTATATACAAAAAGAATTTTTCGAATCTAACTGGTAGTTCTGGAGCGCGTTTTTTATTTTTCGCGCGTTCAAAACACAAACTCTTCAGCTTTATTGTTGTATAGAATTTTTAATCACAGATTATAATAGCAGTCTGTAGTCTTTTCTACCATTATTTCGGGTCGGCTAATTGAAGGTTCAAAAACTTACTTTCTATTTATAAATCGATAGTGGTGCCTGGTACCACAAGGAGCCCACACAGCAAGACAGGAGGACAAGGACAGGTGCGTGTGAGCGGTGATCGAAAAGAAAATCTAAAATTAATAATTTAGACGTAACATAAATCGTAACTAAATTTTGAATGGAATTTATCAGTTTTAATTATATCACTAAATATTATAAAACAAAGTCCCCGCTGCGTCTGTCTGTCTGTCTGATGAACGCGATAAACTCAAAAACTACTGAACGGATTTTCGTACGGTTTTCACCAATGGACAGAGTGATTCAGGAAGGTTTAAATGTATAATGCTACCCGTGCGAAGCCAGGGCGGGTCGCTAGTTATTCATAATTTGAATTATGTATACTTTATTCATTTCACTGTACGTAGCACATTTCCAATTTAAAATTCACTTACGTTTACGATACGCAACGTCGACGTTTTGCTGTTTTGTTTGTTCTGATTAAGTCACCGCTCACTCTAAACCATCCGCCGGTCGAGCTGCGTTTCGGGTCTAACTATTGTGACTCATAATTAAAGCCGTTCGGTATAGAGCCAAAGATTGAACATTTAGGGAGCTTATAACGCTTGTATGCGTCCTTTTATGCACTGGATAACGAACCGTGTTTTTCACCGGACTTGCGGTGTTGCTAATGTTAGGTATAATAAAGATATGGTATATCTAATGAAAAAAATTTCATTTCTAATAGTAGGCTGGTTTCTCTGTATAGTTATAAATAACATTATTTTTGTATATTTCTTTGAGTTTTGTGAATGTGAGTACCATGTAGATATTTACAAAGTTTTAAGCTGATTGTAGTATGACAGTTGAGAGCATATTGTCATGCTCGCTTAAATGTACCGCTGATGGTGGCGTGTGTATTGGATTGTTCGATTCCCTCCAAAATGGTTGAGTTGAACGGTGCTGACAGATGCACGCGTCATGTCCGTGCACGGGCGCTGTCAGTTGATACTGGTCATCTCTTGACTGCTCAAGCAAATTTTGACATTTTATAGGTATTCAAAAATATAGGTTTCATTTATAGGTATAAAAAAAATAATGAATATAATTGTACTAAAATAAAATAAAAATCATGTATTTTTATTTTATTTTAGTACAATTATATTCATTATTTTTTTTTATATCTCACATAATATTAGGGCATAAATGTAACCAAAGAAATTGTATATTTGAATCAGTTGGAAAAGAGTAGGTAACCATGGAGCTTCTTGTCCGTTCTTCTCCATAGGAATCTACGTTTTGGAACAGACAACTAGCTTCAATTAACGGACAAACCGACTGACAACTATTGCTTGACTATTCAAAAGTGCCTGTAAATGGTCTAATTGAAATAAATGTTTTGACTTTGATTTTGAAAGTGTGTACAAGCACTGGACACTGGCATAGATTGTAGTAATCGAATGAAATTAATCATCGGACCGGTCCGATGATTAATTTCATGAAGTTCGTTTTTTGTCGGTCTGTTACCTGTAAGGTAAAAAAAACGCAAGCGTAGGTACTTACGGAGGTCTTTTTGCAGCAATACAGTAGCGTATTCAGGCGCGGTCCCAGCCGACGATTTTGAAGGGGGGTCATACCGCAGCTGAAGGCTTTAGAGGGGGTCATACCGATTATTGTCGACGTGCTATACCGTGAATGACCGTGTTTGGCGTATTTTTGTACGATTTTGGGGGGGGTCATGTCCCCCGTGACCCCCCCCCCCCTGGGACCGCGCCTGAGTGTATTACATAATTCGTGTGAACGCGCTTCTGCATCGCTACTTTGGGCCGTTTGTCGCATTTGCAACGCGCGACTGATCGCTACTAACGCGCGACTGTTTCGGGCGATCTGAGGGTAGTTACTACTAACAGCGTATGACTGTATCGATGCTGAATCGCATCTGTATCGCGATAGTAGTGATGCAGAATCGTGGTTACATGAGAACCACGATTCTGCATCGATACAGTTATACGCATCCGACCAGCATCGCGACTGTATCGCGGCGTTTTTGCGATTGTATCGCTACTGAATAGCTGCAAAATGTCGCCGAGGGCGACCTCCCTTATGTCGTTTAATTTTTTAACATGAGCTCAGAGGTATTATATTACTTTTTTCACAAGTTTAACGCAACTTTTTATTTTGTTTTCAGGTAAAAAACCGGGCAGTTTGAAAAACTATGTGCTTAAAAAGTGAAGTGTTTGGTGTTCTAGAATATCACTCGTGAAGTGCTAGTGAGTTACAATGACGTCATATATAGAGCATTTCAACGACACCGTGGTGAAGGCGGTGGATGATGGGTTTCCCTTGCTCATGCCGAGGTGGGGCTATGTGGTGTCGGCGTTTGTGCTGTTCCTAATCGGATTTTTTGGGTTCTTCTTGAATCTGATGGTGATATTACTCATGTTTAAGGATCGACAGGTGAGCTGGTTTGATTATTTTGTTTATTTAGGTACTTAATAATAAGCTATTAATAATATGAATGGTTTAAAACCTTATTTTCTAAATTGTATAATTATTATACCACTACTAATAGGTAAGTACTGCAAAAATTTAGAGATCAATTGCTTTTAAATATTGTACTGAATAATATTCTTTGTTCTTAAGATCGCCTTAGATATCGAACTTAGTAACCGAATATCTGTCGGTTAGATTTTATCTTTTTGACTCATTTTCCGACGATTGACATAATGGAAAGGTGCGTCTACGCTAGACGTGCCGAGCACGAGCGGAGCACAAGTCGAGCACGAATTCGCCTAATGTTGACCGACGAACGAACGCGCCTCGAGCGTTTGATTCATGCTCGGCTGTTTTCCGCCAATGTCGACGTACACAAAGGGATAGTCCAACTTGAAGACGCGCAGAGCGGCTCCGCTCGTGCTCGGCTCATCTAGCGTAGACGCACCTTTAAAGGTGCGTCTACGTTAGACGAGTCGAGCACGAGCGAAGCACAAGGCGAGCACGAATTTACGTAGTGTGACCGACTAACGAGCGCACCTGGAGCGTTTGACTCATGCTTAGCTGTGCTCCGCCAATGTCGGTTTTTTGACGAACACAAAGAGATTTGCATCGCGCTCGTAGTGGGCTCGTGGACGTCCAGCTCGAGGACGACGTGCGAGAAGCTCTGCTCGTGCTCAGCTCGTCTAGCGTAGCTTTAAGGTTTAAAATTAGGAACAACTTAGGTAGGTCCTATCATTGCCAACAAAAACATTTTCACGTTTATTCTCTTAGTAAATATTTAATAAGCTGTACCCAGTTTTCTACCGAACCCTAGGTATTTTTTATTTAAGTGACACTTACGAAAAGTTCCCGTCATAATCACCTCCTTCAGCCCGCAAATAGCCCAACCAGATGAGGCTATAAATTTTATATAGCCGCAATCTGCATATAGGTAGGTACCTACCTACTAAGTTTATCGGTCAGAAAATGTATGCGACATTAACCTAGGGGTGCCAATGCCAACTTTTTGAACAAGAAATACCTAAAAGTTCACATAATTATGCTCGGAAAAGGAAAATAAACAGTATTTTAGCTAAATAAAGTGATTTTTTAAATTTTTTAATGAATCAAATAATATACCTTAGCGCTTCTCTCGCATCTTATCAATTAAGTATTATCATTTTTTAAAGCTTTGTAAGGTTTTATTTTATGTATAATTTCGCAGGTTTTATTTATGCCTCTGTATAAGAGAAGTGATAAAAACAGTATTTTGTATACTTTATTTTTATTGAACAACTAGCTTCCGCCTGCGGCTTCGCCCGCTTAGCCTATGTACTATTTCAGACTATATCTATCTCTGTGCCAAATTTCATCCAGATCCGTTCAGCCGTTCTGGCGTGATTGAGTAACAAACATCCATCCATCTATCCAAACTTTCGCATTTTATTATTAGTATAGAAGTAGGTACGAAATAAAGTAATGTTGTTTTCAACAGTATGGTTGGCAACCCTTTCATAACCCCGAAGCTTTAAGTGGGCGCGTGAGAGGTGGTTTGAATTTCAAATTCCATGGATACGTACCTACACACGAATTCAAAGTTCAAACTTACCGTACCTACTCTGGTTTTGATATTTGCATGGACGTACATCCATTAAAAATAAGTTTGGAGTATATTTTAGTTTAGTAGAAAAGGTCAATAGTTACTAGTAATTTCTGGGTCACCGATCGGATACATATTATCTCCAGCACAAAATTGAAAAACCGGCCAAGTGCGAGTCGAACTCGCGCTCTAAGGGTTTTGTTCCGGTGGTATGAACCTCCCGTGGGTTTTGACTTTTTATTGTTATGGTTTTTGTTACACGGGACTTAAGAGTCCCGGACCTTTCGAAGGCTTGCGTGGGGCCGAAGCCAACACGTAGAGGCCCTTTACAATTTGAATACAAAATGTAATGGTGGCATAGCTGGTGATCACCCCTGCATGCACCACAGAAATACACTCAAGGACAATCACCAGCTTATGCAGGACTATTGCAATACATGTGGAAAAAAGAAACTACTTGGGCTATTGTGATGGGATGATAATGTACTAAGATGTTATTATTATTTGCAAATGTAGCGGCTATATTTATAGGTATTCTGTAAAAAAATCAATTGGCTAGCTATTTACGCTTCATAAAATACAGCCCTGTGACAGACTAACGGGTGGAGAGAGAGATCACTACACGACCTCAAATTTTTTTGCTAAACCATTACTTGATGATACTGCAAAAATGCCTGTAAACTTGCCGTTTTCTTATCTGTGACCTAATTTTACCCGCTCAGTGCCTTTGATTGGCTGTCATTAGCAGATAAAGCCGTAAACATTACAGCTGAGATAAACTCCTACAACAATGTACGTAGGAATTGGTAGAATCTTAAGCCATTGTGAGCACCATCAGTTGTTTGCTATGTATAATTAATTTCTCGGAGTTTCTTTGAAGGATTCAATCCGGGAAGTCGTCAAACTTTAGTTGTCAGTCGGATCACCTCGTTCGGGATTCCATCCTTTCTTCTTCTAAGCTGACGAGCTGAAGTGGCAATGAGCCGGATAAATTAGCCGTCAAACCAATAAGACCGTTGGGACAGACATATTTTAAAGTGGGAACTAGATACCGCGAATTAGATGTTCTTGTGAGTTCTTCCGGTGTTTCTTCTCAAAGGTAGTCATATAGGAAACACCGAACTCATCTATGTATCTTAAGAAAATGTTTACGTGTAAAAGTGTTATTTTTAACCTATTTACAAAATAAATATCATTTCACCATCAGATAAGTAGAGCGACAATCTTCACAAGGTGGCTGGTAACAGTATAAAAGTGGCCGAAGATTGAGCTCACTGAAGTGCAATTGGAGAGGCCAATATGTCCAGGAGGAAGTTGCTGATGATGCTGATAAAGATTTTTTTTGGAATAAAGTTCCTTAAAACGCAGCTAGCGGTAGGTGTTGACTAGTAGAAATCGTCACTTAAGGAGAAAAAAGCGTTATGCCCCCTCCATCCATGGTAACCGATCACCATAAGGCGGGCCGTACGCCCGTTTACCGCCATCATCTATAAAAAAAGTCTTTACAAAGTTTACACTCTGTAATAGTCTCATTGGATCGAGTCTATCAACACACTAACTAACCTTCGACTTCCGCTCTCAACTGCGTCGATTACAAACTCGAATTTCCTGCACTCCATGGGACCTTCAAACTTCCTGGAATTCAATAGTTTAGGTACCATTTACGTTGGTATAGTACTGAGTAGAGGAAATAAATTTTCCGTTGATGTAAATATACCATATAAGTTTCAAAAGTGTATTAAACCTTGTAGATTATTTATTTTATTATTTTTTAGACTTACCTACATTTATTTTTAATTTTTTAACAATTAAATAAAACATTTTTTTTATATTTATGATGTAAAATATTTGACTTTATTTATTTTTCCCACTGCAAATTGTTTGTTGTTCTTTCTATTTACCCAATCACTACAGAAGGGAGGGTAATGTTTTTTGAGTGTACTTATGTATGTCCATTTTTTTGATAAGATCCGTAAACAAATTTTGTTCATACTTGTTTATTTTCTTTGTTGTATGTGTTTTAAAATATGAATTCAATCATGCTTAACCTTTTAAGGTATCGGCATCGGCAGTAAAAGAAAACGAACATAAAATCAGGAAATCTTTATGTTACATAAATTATTGGAAAACTCAAAACGATTTTTTTCATATATCAGTTAAGCTGTTTCCCCAAAAATCCTAAACAAACAAACCCTTTCTTATCTATAATATATATTCTTATTATAAATATAATAATAATGGAATATAAACCGAGCTTTTTTATTAAATGTGCTGTCGATAAACCGATTAGCGAAATCTGCTGTGATCACGTATGCGAGCTTAATTAAAATAAATTACTTTACTGATTCGATCGTGTATTGGAAGAAATATATACCTAACCCTATTAACCACGGGACGCGAAACACCGTCGTGCTTGCTTTTTTACGTCACGTGGATTTGTGTACGCGTGCGTGTAAGCGTGCGTGTAGGTTGTATGCACGACGGGCGGCGGGCGTCGCTCGCATCCTATCTTTTTATACTTACATACTTTGTCTGTCATGTAATGCCACACGCACGCGGGATCACGATAAATACAGGTACCGGTGTAATAACATGCACATAAGACATTGAAATTTTGTCTCTAGGGTGGACAACACGCCTGCAATGCCTCTGATATTGCGGATTTGGATAGGTGGTAACAATTCACCATTAAGTAGGTCGACTCCTTGTTACTACTAAAAACGACTACCATCTGACCTCCATAACTTAATATTCTGACTGAAAACCGTCAAACTGAAACTTTGGAATTATAATTTCAGTCCTTAATTTATTGAAGTAATAAAACTCACTTCCGCGCCATCGTAAAACACAGAAAGTTGACAAATATAACGAAAAACAAAAGTTCAAATGACTTGGAATAATTCAAAACGAGCCAGTAGCACAATAAATGGAAGTTGGTGGATCAAATTCTATGGTACTTAAGTCCTTACGCGCATTCATACTCGCCATGACGGAGTGAATGAACGTCGAAGTGGAAACTTGAAATAAATAGAATTTGAATGCATAAGCTAGAGCAAAAATTAAAGCAACAGATTTTAGGTTCAATTTGATTTTGTGATAGGTACCTACTACTGAAACCTTTCCGATATACCTAAAAAAAAGATGCAAACGGTGAATTTTACAATACCTAATATACTTACGAGTACATCACAATATGCACGAGTATTTTCAAATTCAAAGACAATAAAGATCGGGGAATTTTTAATTGTACCTCTATTTAAAATTTAAGCAAACAACAATTATCCACTAATAATGTACCAGCATATCAAATAAATGACTCTTTATCAAATTAAATAATTGTATATCTAAATGTGTCGTATAAGAAAATGTCTAAAATATATCAAAGTTAGCGACTTTATTTATCTAATATCACTACGAAAAACTTGCTAAAACCACAGATATAAGCATTCTAAAACAAAATTACTCGCCATATAACAGAAATACTGATTTGCACACTAAATTATCCAATATTACCACCGAATTACTAAAATCATTATCTTAAATTGCATAACAAAGAATGCATGTTATAGGTTATCTAATGACTACACTAATTTGCTACTTGTTGAACTAAAATCCCTTTAACCCAACTATATTTTTCTTTGTACCTACAACTGTTTTGTTGAAAACTTATTTGGCGCGCTTTTGACTGCACTCACTCAACGCTCGCGCTAGTCGCATCGCGCTCGCTCCTTCACAAGCACGGCGGCACGAGTGTGAGAGAGAGCGAGTGATGTTATTCCGCAGTCGTACACGGCGCATGGTCGCGTGCATTTGTTATTGTTTTCGTTCATTAGATAAATATAACTTGCTCGAGTTTAAGTGTAAACGAACGAATCTTTCGCCGATAGCATTCAGTTTACGCTAGCTATTATATTTTATGATAACTAAGGTCCAAGAGCGAGCGAAGCGAGCTCGGGAATTTGGACACCCCGACACGTTACTTTTAACCTTGCAGACAGAAATAGGAGCCCCGCGTAGCGGGGCTCCGTCGACCACCTCCCTCCCCCTTGTAAATCAAAAAATAAAGTCTTTTATTTTGTCTCTCCTCAATAGCTTCTGATAATATAAATGTCACACCACCTGCAGAAGCTAAAAACATACCTATTGGGATAAAACGAAAACGCGGACGTCCATTAAAAGCAAGACCTGCCCTAATCGTACAATAAAAATATATATTTCTTAATATTTTAATTAATTTGTTGAAAAAGTCTGAGTAGTCTTACCGTTGTGCCTTAATTAGTGATTATGATGATAACACTTATTTGATTTTTTGAGAACAATAATTTAATAAACATGACTGATTAACTGTTGTTTTATTTAGAATAACTCATGTTCTTTCAAATTTAATAGGTGACGTATTCCAAAAAAACAGATTAAATGTTTCGTTGCACTAAAAGGATAATTAGATTTACTATAAGTTAACAGATAGTAGTTCAGTAAAATAGTTTAGCTTTAAACATCAAACAGTGTAGTATATTTGATTTATTTGATGGGCAAATTTAGTGTGCAATTCAGTATTTTTGTTAGCAATTGCGAATACTTTGATAGAAAAATGTGGATTTACAGTTGTAAGATTAAATACTACCCATAAAGATCTCATTCGACGGTAGAGTCTGACCGAATTTTCGTTTTCGGCCGAAAATATTAAGGTTCGGCAAATCAATATAATTCATTTATTCAAGTAAAATTCACAGACAAACAAAGTAAGCGATCAGGAGAAAATGCAAAAAGAAATGCTTTTTAGCTTTCATAGATAATTATGTATAATATATTTTTTTGTTAAATTTGGTTACAAATTAATACATTGTCTTTGAAAATATAATTACCTACTAAAACATTGACACTTTATTTCTTTTGCTTTTACCAAACAAAAACTTATTAACAAATAAAAAAAATCGGTTTCGATTTCGGTTTTCGGCCAAAAATGCAAATCAGGCCGTTTAGATTTCGGCCGAAAAAGAAATAAATTTTCCGCTCTCTACTTGATGGCATGCATCATATTGAAAAATGTGCGAGAATTCTCGATGCGTTGAATGACACAGCTCTGAACTCTTGACAAAAGCATGAACGCATTCAATCGCGTTCCGATTTACAAGGTACATATTGGAGATACACCTTCATATTTCATTCTCATAAATGTGTTGATGGCGTGACATATGTTAGCACTACAACATGGTTCTTAGTTGCATTTTGTATTCGACTACCTAGTATAATGAAGTAGTAATGATAAGTGTCTGGCAGTTTGCGTTTGATTCGTGCTTAAAAACCGATGGGACGATGAATAATGGCGAACATTGACAAATACCGACAAATACTGACAAATTAATGCGCCCTCCACCTTTCCCCTTTCCCTCCACATAGGTATTCGTATTCGCCTTGAGATTTGAGTTTGGAACGTCAGCAACTTTTTTTAACATCTAAAACAGCAATATGACAAAGCAACGTGTGAACATGATGGGCCGTACCACAAAAAAGATAGACACGCGTTAAACGTGAATGCTACGAAAAATAATACGCACTTGTTTTAGCACTAACTTGTCTAAAACAAGTGTGTATTATTTTTGGTAGCATTCGCGTTTAACGCCTGTCTATCTTTTTTGTGGTAAGGGTGGATAATTTTGATGCGAAAATGTGTGCAGGTACTTACCTTTAGGTACAATTACGTTATAATGGAATTCAGTAAAGGTAATTGGGGAAAGAACTTATAAACTGTGTTGGAACTTGTTTATAAGTTCTTCGAATGAAAATTAGGTAGGTACGTACTCTTTATAACTCGCAGCATCTTTATTGTTAAGGTGGATACGTCAAGGTTGCGCGCCAATTTTTAAAATATCTTGGGTTTTTCGCAAATTGCAGCGCTGTTTTACGTTGTATATTGATCCAAATTCGATTCGCAACAATAATGATAATAAAGTTACTAAATAATAACCATTAAAATCCTCGAAATTAGGTATATTTGCGGAAAATACGATTATGTCGTGAAAACATTACGATTTTCCTCAAATACAATTTTGAAGGCTAGAGGTATTGATGATTTTTATGATTATTATTTAGTAACAAGGTACATTTATAATAACATTATTGTCACGAATCGAATTTGGATCAACATACCCACAACGTAAAAAAGCGCTGCAATTTCCAAAAAAACCCAAGATAATTAAAATGACTTGGTTGTACCATTATTGCAATTCTATTTCAATTTTATGTGTTTCTCTGAAAATGTCTGGTGCCACTGAAAGCCTCATAAAAAAGATCTGTTCAGATGTTTGAAAGTACTTGGTAGTACAAAACAGAGACTAAAAATGGCGGATTGCATTGTATGTTGTATGCTGTTGAAGAAGATTAGGTAATGGCGCGAAAAGTTGTATTCAAGTTTCGATATGATGCAAAATAGACGAAGGAATGAAGCTCTTCAGCCAATAAGTACTTTTACGTATTGTAAAAAATGCATGTCTTTGTTACATATAATAATTATGGTTATGCTCGTTTTATTTTCTTGGGATAGCCCTTTAATTTCTCTAAATACCTACGCAGTCAGGTCAGTACCTAGTTTATTATTATAACATAGGATTAAATGAATATTATACGCAAACTTTAGTTGTATTTCTCAAAGGATTTCAATATAATTTACCCACTTTGAAGCTCTATAGAATCTCTCTCTTTAAATTGTAGGACTAAACTGAGTAGGTACCTTGTATTTTGAAAGTCTGAAATGAAGGCAATTTAACTTCCAGACATTTTCCGAAAAAACTGTTTTTTTTTGTTATAAACCCTTGAGTTTCCCAACTTCAAGAGTTAATTAAAAGGTAAGTATTTAGGTATTTAGGTTCATTATTATTTTAGGGAAAGGGAAATAATTATAATGGTGTTGAAAAAGAAAGAGGCTTGTGCCCTTCATTGGACTGTCAAAGGCATTAAAGGTCGAGGTTCCTACTTAAAACTTTATACATCTTAGATTAGGTGGGTTTGTTTCAAAAGGAAACACTGGCATTTTGACATCAGACAGATTAAAAAAAGGAAAGAAGAATAAAGGTACATAGTTCAGATCTAAATACCTCTTGTCTGGGTGCGGTTGGTTATCCTACTAACCTCATATTGCTACAGGGGCCATATTGTGAGATTTTAGAGCCTTTCTCCCTGAAAAAGCGTATAACAAGTAGGTAACTTTGTAGCAAGATTTTCCGTTGATTATATAGTTGTTTGTTTCTAAAGTGGTTTTATATTATATGTTTTTAGATATTTTAGATATATTTTTAGATATTTATTGTTTTTATATAATGTACCTACCTAATACTTAATAACAATAAAGATGTAAAAAAAAAACAAAGTCACCCCCATTTTTAACAGTTTTAACCATGTTACTCCTTTAATTTACGTCAAAATATGTGTATTCCTTGACTGAACAATTTTTACCTTTCTAATTCGTCAATTATCTTGACTGACTTTACTATTTCTACTGATTTTCTAGACGATTCTGATGATTTTCTGATAGAAGCCGTTCGTTGTATCAAAGTAATGAAATTGAGAAACCGGGGAACCGAATATTCCTGTAATTTAATCAGACATTCTCTTCTCTATTTAAATAACAAATCTATTGATTATACAGAAATAGAATCTGCCTTAACATCAATATTTAGTTCAAAATGTTCCCCAATAGTTCTCAAATTATCAGCTGTTTCTAGTGAATTATTGAACTGTTATATTTAGATTTGTTTAACTAAATAACGAGCTGAACGGATCAATCTACGTCTAGGCGCATAATACAACAGAACGATGATTCCAACAGGGCGGCATGCGACCACGACTGGATATTAAAACGTTGATTTATTAACAGTTTCATAACACTGAATTTTTTAATAGTCCAGTCATTTGGTAGTTTTACCTGGAAAGTTTTCCGGGAGTTTTGAAAATTGGTGATTTTATAGATTTTAATGTGCTCTTTTCGAATTTCTATTTTGCCACCTCGTATCTTTGCCGCTCGCGCCGCCATAGCGGAAAAATGGCACCTAAAAACAGTTTTTTGGTAATATTTCCTGTCCGACTCATTTTACTATAAAACATTCATATAATAAATTAAACCCCTGTTGTCGTCCTGCTACCACGAACGCTGCAAAGTGTTCGAAACGTCAGGAAAACTCTGTAAAAATCTGTAATATACGCGATTTAATCCGTTTAAACTTGTTTTTATTATCCCGGGAAACTTTTCAGGCAAACCCTTTCTTCAGCCCCAAATGACTGGACTATAAGTATAAGAGAAGAATTTCAAGCCGTTATAGGAGTGTTTTCTGGTTTCATGATTTTCAGTTCGATTTTTTTCGTAGTCGGGTTTTAGTTTTTATTCTATCATCTGAGTGTGGACCAGACCTGGTCTAGGATAGTTTTAGGGGAACTATATTTTCTGTCATCTAAGTTTAGATTGGTCACCAATTTGCGATACCCTAATTAATATATCTGTTCCCAAGAAATATATTAGTCATCATTTTAATTAAAAAGGTCTCTAAGTATAAATCATGAAGTTAATGTAAATATGTAACTTAAATTATAGTTTGATCACTTTTTTCTATAGCCCAAATAGAAGTTCTATGCTCAAAAAATTTGTTCTATCATCAAAATGATAGATCTGTCACCTAATAAATAGATCAGTTCCATAATTTTATGAAAAAATGCCTAATACAGATTAGTTGGATTGAGAAAATTGGTTAGCATAAAAATAACATTAGGATCCAAGAGCGAGCGAAGCGAGCTCGGGAACTTGGGCACCCCGACACGGATAGGTTAGGTTCGAAGGGGTTCGGGCACGCCGCAATAGCGGCGGTAAGGCCCGTGATGAGGGAGTGGCTCGGAAGACGGCATGGCGCCCTTAGCTTCCGGCTTACACAGGTGCTTTCTGGACACGGGTGCTTCGGAAAGTACCTGTGCCGTATAGGCCGGGAGCCGACGCCCGGTTGCCACCATTGCGGTGACTGCCCCGACGACACGGCGCAGCACACACTGGAGGAGTGCCCAGCTTGGGCAGTGCAGCGCCGTGACCTCGTCGCGGCGGTCGGAGCTGCGGGTGGCCTCTCGCTCCCGGCCGTGGTTGAGGCCATGGTCGGCAGCGAGAGCGCTTGGAACGCCGTCGCCTCCTTCTGCGAGGAGGTGATGGACGCCAAGGAGGCGGCGGAAAGGGAGAGGGAGGCGGTGTCCTCTCTCCCCATCCGCAGCAGACGCACCGGGCGCCGTAGGGCGGCCAACGATCTCCGGCCACCATAGGGTGCGGCCTGCGGGCGGCGGACTTGGGGCGTCCGTCGCCCGAACGGAAACAGGCCCGAGACGGTGGCGCGACGTGTTCCGCGCGCGCCTCTCTAGAGGAATTGCGGCCGTGCATGACGGCCGCATAGGGTGACGGGGCCCGCCTTTCATTTGGCGGGCCAATACCTGCCGGGGGTGCGGACGAATGCGCAAGCGACTCCCGCGCCCCCGGCGTAAGGTAATTGAGGAACACCGGGGTGGTTTTAGTCAGTAAGAGTCTGACAGACCCCTCCGCCCTCCCCAGGGCGGGGGACATCCATGAGGATTTCCACCTCGAAAAAAAAAAAAAAAAAAAAAAAAGGTTCGAAGGGGTTGACGGGGGCTTCAGTGAGCGAGCAAAGCGAGCGAACGAAGCCCCCGTCAACCCCTTCGTGTTAGGTTACTTTTAACCTTGCAGACAGAAATAGGAGCCCCGCGTAGCGGGGCTCCGTCGACCACCTTCATTCCTTATTGCTGTAGATTTAAATTTCAGGTGAAATATTCGGTACTAGACCTTATATCTCAGGATTTTAGGTGATTTATTGTGGAACTGATTTTGCATTGTTTGGTGACTATACATTTTGGTGACAGATCTACTATTTTGAGGACAAACCCTATTATTTAAGAAACACAAAACTAATTAAATTGGTGATAGCTTAAATGATACCCTAGTTTTAGTATGCTTTTTAAATTTGTTTCCTTGGTTAGGCAGTTTTCAAAGTACCTATGAGATAATTAGCTTTTCGTTCGATGTCTTAATTGACCTAAATTCAAGACTTGACTACTTTTATGACATAAAGGCGCCATACACGATTTAGTTTGCAAGTTGACCAAATGACCATCCAATGTGAAATCATCCAAAATGCAATATCCTGATGCGGCAACTTATCAAAACATCGAGATATCTTTGCTGTATCTAAGATATATACCTACATGAATTCTTCGGAAGAAATTTTCTAAATGATAGCGAAAACCGCATTAAAATCCATGGCATAGTTCAGAAAAACTAAGCGCACAAATAGCAGCGATACCCTAGTGGTATAACCATGTGCCTCCCACGGCGAATGGTTCGAGTTCGATCCCGAGGCATACACCGTTGACTTTTCGAAGTCATGTGCGTATTAGAAATTAATTTTAGTATCACTTGCATTAACGCTGAAGGAAAACATCGTGAGGAAACCGGCATGTCCTGGAGCCAAAAAATTCGAAGACATGCGACCACCAACCCGCACTGGGCCCGCGTGGTGGACTACGGCATACCCCTTCTCACAGAGGAGGCCTGTGTCCCAGCAGTGGGAACATTATAGGCTGATTATGCTATGCTATGCTAAGCGCACAATCAGACAAATACGAAAAGCGACTTTGTTTTATAACAAACAATCGTAAGATTACCTTGTATAAAGACATAATTATACACTAGTAGAGACACAACATGATAAGCAAAGAAACAGATATCCAGATGCAGTATTTGCGCAAGGTGTTTGAGAAAATTCTCTGAATTAGAGGGATATTTATTCAATCAACATTCTGTTCCATATAATTGTATTTATCTTAAACAAATCCTAATTTAGCCCGCTTCAAATTTCAAAATGGAAGTCGAGTGGTAAGCTAACATTATTGTCACATTTTATTCAGCTGACGATGGGACGCTCAGAGGGTGGAACTTTTACGAAGATCTTTTAAATTGAATTTCCGACATGTTGGAACGTGAGTAGCAGTCAAATGAATATATAGAACAAAACCAATTGGCCGAAGCTAAATGCGGGTTTCCATTTCCAATTTTCACCGGTATCGATGTTTGAGGTTTTCTGGTTTTGTTCTAAATCAAATCACTTGGAAATCACGGAACTAATTGTTGCGGATAGGGTCTGTAGAATTTGTAGGTACTTATATTTTTTTTCGATCTGTTCGTGAGATAATGGTCGAGTGAACCTGTTCAATATAAAAAGAAAACTGATAAACAATTACAATATTTTTATTTTTAAAATACTTACATAATCATCAAATTAATATAAAAAAAACAGACGGATACGTAAAAGAAAGATTCTTACATGCGCACTTGACTTTCTTGAAGTTCTTTTACATTAAAAAAAAGCCAAGTGCGCATTTAAGGATGTTTTTTTTTCGTATTCGTCTGTTATTTTTTATAGATAAGGAAAACCAAACCTTGGAACTCGTTGGTGGTCAATTTTATCATAGAGTGCACCTAATACAATCCTTATTTATTTAAATATCTACCCTGTATAATTTGTCACAAAGGTTTTTCAACTATTTAAGAAATTACAAAAGATAGGTAAATAATGAATGCTCCAACAGATTCGATTGAGACTTCAAAAAAATATCAAAGACTAGCAAACCCGGCGAACTCCGTTTCGCCACCAGATTTTCCCGCTTTTCTGTTGAAATTTTCCTGAATTTTCTTTGCTATAAACCTGACGAAGCCCGAGACCTTTCCAACGAATGCAAAACCGTGGAAATCGGTTCGTCCGTTCTGGAGTTATATCGTCAGGAAGGAAAACCCGACTTATTTTTATATATTAGATAAAATATGTATTTTAGCTGTAAGTAGATTCTTTTAATTTAGTAGGCCGTACAAGGTTGAGATGTAGCTGAGTAGTATTTTCTCAAGCACGAAGCAATGGCCGAAGTAATTATTCCTGTAGACCGTAAATTTTCAATTAAGGCGAAGTGGTATCTCAAGGGCCGTTTATTTGGTCATTCATTGCACATTATTTAAACTTGTTTCGTTTAAAATCGAAATAAACTCATTTAGAGTAAAATAAAACCGTAATTCACTGACGTCTCTATTAAGGAACTCGGGAAAGAAAATTTCATTAAAATATCTCCCGTAACAAACGACTAAAACTGGTTTTTCCTAGATTTATAATTATACTAGCTTCCGCCCGCGGCTTCGCCCGCGTTTTCCGGGATAAAAGGTGGCCTATGTGTTATTGCAGACTATAATTAGTGTTGCCCAAAATCGGTCTTGCAACAATCATTTTGACTGAATGTGCAATACTAAAACCAAGACCACGACTATGGGTCGCAATACCGAGACCAAAGACGGGGTTAGAGTCGTCTCGGTCTTGCATTTGGGCAACACTAACTAATAATCTATCTATGTGCCAAATTTCATCCAAATCCGTCCAGCCGTTTCAGCGTGAAGAAGTAACAAACATACACACACACGCACAAACTTTCGCATTTATAATATTAGTAGGATAGGATATAATTATAATATAGTAGGAAGTAGGATGAAAAGCAGATTTTATGCAAGCTTCGTGTTTTTTTTCTATCGGGTGAAGTTTAATCGATCGTGTTTCGGACACCGTAACTTACGTCGGGTATATATTAAATTTCATTACCAAAAAAAAAGTTGGATTTGTAGTTTTTAGCGTTGGATTTTCCGACTGGTAGGAACTTCTACTTTGGATCAGATTAAGATTGAATTGATTTTAATGGGAAATTGGAAAATATATAGGGACGTATTTTGTATTGAAGTTTTCAAGTCTTTTAGTTTATTTCAAGTCTAATAGCTCTTCTGATAGACGGGTCCTAGGTTCGATTCCTTCCGATTGTTTAGGTTTTTTATTTTTATTTTAAATTGACGGTTAATGGCAATAGGCTAGCCCTCTATTACGTGTAAGATTCCACTCAATATGGGCCAATAAAACTAGTAGGTTCTTTACCTACACTGAATCTTGATTTATTCTTAAATAATTATACACGTCTTATTCAATGTTGTCTCAAAGAAATATCTTTATAGACCAAAACCACAGACCAAATTACTACAGATGAACTAAAGCTAGCATTCAAGCCGATTAATACAATTAACACGTTCATTGCCAACCAAAAATTTTAAATTTCGTGTGTTGGCCAAAATATTATTTTTTAGGTACCTAGCTATTAATTTTTTTTTTACACTCGCCCATGGAGATATGAGCGTATGTAGGGTACCTACCGTAAGTGGGGCGCTTGCTTCAATTTGGATCTAAGAAAGTCGTTTAAAATGACCAATTTATTGTAGTCCACGTGGACGGAGACGCGAGATCATAAATTGAGATCCATTGATACATGTTTTGATAACTCAAAACACAAATATACTGTTACGGTAGGACTCGCGCCCTGAGGGCCCTGAACACTACAAACTTAATTAAGTATGTAGATATATTATATAAAATAAAATATTCAACTAGAAATATGCAATAGCGCCATCTATGAGCAAGATTCCGCTATTACATACTTCGTCAAGTGACGCCACCTATATGTAGATGACTCGGACTTGCCACAGGCAGACGGACGACAAAGTGATCATTTAGGGGTTTCGTTTTTCCTTTTGAGGTACGGACACCTAAAAAGGTAGCAACCCTAATCTCCTGTGAATATATTTTATCTATGGACCAGCAATATCACTGTCGTAACTTTATGCTCGATCACACCCGAGACACAAGTTCTAATAAATTTCTAATTGTTCTAACCACCCAGCCACAAATCCTATTTGAACTATCTACAATTCGAAGTGGAATAGATTTACATAGGTCGATAATACCCCAGAGATTTTAAAACGATTATTGACTTGACCCCGTTTATTTAAACTTCTTAAAACAGAGCCAGGAATAGTTTTACTATAAGGTATTCATGTTTTTATGCTTTTATTCAAGGTACCCCATTTAAATAATGTTAGTCTATAACCGTATCATCAATGTAGTTTTGAAATGGAACAAAATAATAATAAAAAAGTTTTCAATTGACTTCAGTTTTTTTATTATTTTAAGTACCTACCTAGATCACGCGACAAACACTTTTAAAATCATAATTAATGTACCTATATTTTTACTAATTTTAATGTTATTTAATGTTCAAACCCCACCTGTGTCAGTTGTTTTTGAAAAACTCCTAGGTATATTTTTAACTTTTAAAATTTTTACGTATTTTTAACCGACTTCAAAAAGGAGGAGGTTCTCAATACGTCTGTATGTTTTTGCTGTATGTTTGTTACACGATATCTTAGCCGATTACGAATCGATTTTAATGATTATTATTTTAGTTGGTACAGAAAACTTGCACGGTAGTCTCATTTCATAATATTATTATCTAGGTATAGTCGGAAAACTGAAATTCTTTTTGCTACAGAACCCTACAGCGTTGTCTGACATGCACTTGACCGGTTTTTTTCTTCTTAAACTCTACCACCAAAATCCCACTTCCGCCATCTTCCACATCCTCTCTCTCTTTCTCTCAATCCTTTCTCTCACTTGCACATCTACGTTTAATTTTACTAGCCCATCCTACATCTATGTACCTAATAATCATACCGCCAAAAGATGACCACCAGGCCTTCCCTAAGTATCTATCGCTTGGTTGATCGGAGCGACGCTGATGCATACGTCATGCTCGTGAACGGGTGCCTTCAGTTGGAACTGGTCCATTCGATCCACCATGGCAATGCGTTGTTTCTGTTTGTTTTATTAATTATGTTACAACAATGACAAATTAACTAGTGGTAAATGTAGTATGTAAAACAGTTGAATAATATAAGAATAAGAAAAATGTAAAATCACTAACATTAAAAGGGCATAGACGAAAAGTCTGTGGTGTAAAATAAATAAACAATTAAAAAAAAAGTATCTATCGCTACGACAAACTAGTCCAATGTTTCCCAATCCAGCATATTCTTGCGACCTTCACGAGGTTATCCTCAGATCATAGAAACAAGGGAGATGTGCCAAGGCGCTATCGAGCTTGATGCCTGATTTTGAGCAAATTGCTCATACTAAAAACGTACGCGCTGGCGATGAACCGAACACGATCGATGGTATAAATATACAGTGTTTTAGTTTAGTGCTAGTGTTGAGTGACGATTAGCAGTGTTAGATTGAGGGTGTGCGGAATGTTTAATGCGTGGGAAATCTTTTTATTCATGGAGCGCTTAATTATGCGTGTAATTGTGTCGAAAAATTTAGTAAAAGTGGCATCAGTTGTTCCCATACTAATTTGCTATGGTGGCATATCTCCTTGTTTCTATGATCTGAGAGGTTATCAGTCTACCTTGTGGGGAACCTCACGCTTCATTTCATAATTTCGTAAGAGTGTAATTTAAGTCGATATTTATACTTAGACGATCTAAAAACTACACATTTGTAGTTATAAGAAACCATATACAGGGTGGCAGGTTAGACAGTGGAAACACTCTAAGGGGTCATTGTACTCATCATTATGAACAACTTTTACTATGGGACCAACCCTGAAATCGCGAAAAAAAATCAGCTATTCCATACATTTATGTTCACATAACTCAACAAAATGTATGGAACAGCTGATTTTTTTTCGCGATTTCAGGGTTGGTCCCATGGTAAAAGTTGTTCATAATGATGAGTACCTACAATGACCCCTTAAAATATTTCCACTGTTTAACCTGCCACCCTGTGTAGGTATATAAGACAACGGTAACAACGGTTTTTCAGCTCTTCTATCGATCAAATGACTTTTTATAACGGATCATTTAAACCGACATATTTTGTATAGACATCACCAAGCTAAATTAATCAGAAATCATAATTGGCTGTCGATCCAGCCTAAAAACCCTCATCCTTCATTTCAAATGCGTTACGCTGTCAACACTAAAAGCCAATATTGGAATCTACCAATCAACGTTGTTTGTATATTTTACGGGATTATCTAATTGGATGAAAAGATGGCTTTTATTTCGCGTAACAGCGCGTGTAGTAATGTGTTCTCATTTTCGGGTGTTTGTCCTTATGTTTGCAAATAAAGCAATTAGACCTAAATAAACGATAATAATTTGAAGCAAACATACACATTGTTTGATATCAAATAAACATTTCCAGAAAATAAATCGGTACCTTCCTATTATGACGAAGACAAAGAGAATAATGAGTTGACTTGAATTTGAGTTGACTATGACTTGAGTGTTAATAATTAATCATGTGTGCGACAAGGCTGAAAAACAATAATTGGGATTTTCCAAAAATATTTAGGTACTAGACCATATCATTCAGACAACAGAAGACTACTATTTTGTTTAAAGTGTTTTAACAGCTTATCGAATAAAAATATTCGATACCTGTTTTTGAAATAAGAAAATTTGCCGTTACTGTACAAGAATAATTACTTAAAAACATAAATTAAAATTCCTTAAAAATATAAAAAAAAGAATAGTTTCAAACTATTGTTGACGACATAAAACGCGTCGTGGGACCGCTAAGTGAACAAAATAGGTAGTTAAAATTTCAATTTCAAAGTCGGGGGTTGAAAATTACTTTGATTTAGATCTACATAACATAGATAATAACATCAATCACATGTTAATTGTAAGAGCATTCACAACCACACGTGTATGAAGGTTGTATCATAAATTCTACGTGTTTAGAATTTCTCATTTGTTCATCACGAGCGTGTCAAGTACCTATTACGGCTTATGATGTTATCCGGAAAACGTGTCTTTTTGAATAGAGGCCTGTGATATAGAATGTCAATATCTAATAAATAGTCACTTGAACAGCCTTGAATAGCATACACCAGTCATTTGGAGAAAAAATTGAAAAAATATGATGATTAAGAAAACAAATATTTTATTAAACACCATTTTGATCGTGTCATCAACATAGGCAAGCAAATCTGTAATACAAAGAAGACTTTAAACCTTGTAGATATATTTCATATGAGTGATGGATAATAATTAATAAATCCTTTTCATAATGATAATTATTATTATGAATATTTTACACAGCACAGACTGAAACTTGACTCTTATGGTCAGCTGATAAAACGACATCCACAAAGCAATACAATTAAAAGATGACACCCAGAATATTTAACAAACTTTTAAATCGACCTTTAAAGCTAGAAGTACGTTTTCATTACTTTGATAGGTACGCAAACTAAACAAAAACTTCCAGACTTCGCAAACATTATTTATCTACAATTATGTAACATTACTACTTCTGCTAAAATATTGATAATAACAAGTACTAACTCATCAAAGCTACAAGTTTTAAGGCGATTGACCTTTTAAATGTCTTTAGTCAAGTTCAAATGGAATCGAGAAGTTGATAAGTAGGGATACAAAATTCCGAACATTTAACCACAGCTAGAGGAAGAACTCCTAATAAATCAGTCAGTTTGGAAAACAAGGATTTTGTCAAATTCGATTTTTCTCTCTAGAAAGAAAAAGTGGCACGACAAATTCCCCAGCAACAATTTCAAGCACAGATACTTAAAATCAAAACAAATCTATACTAATATTATAAATGCGAAAGTTTGGATGGATATATGGATTGATGGGTGTTTGTTACTCGATCACGCCAGAACGGCTAAACGGATATGGATGAAATTTGACACAAATAGATTAGTCTAGAATAGCACATAAGCTACTTTTATTCCCGGAAAAATGTACGGTTCCCGTGGGATAGATTTGTAATTTCCACGCGAATGAAGTCGCGGGCAACAGCCTAGTACCTATGTCATAAAAGTAGAATTACAAACAGAACCCTTTGAGCAGAAACCGAGAGCAAAGCCACGTAATGACATTAGAATTATACAACAAATCCAAACTTAGGCAGCAACAAAATATTAGATCCATCGTCTGTATGTAATTTTCTCAAAAACGCCAACGAATATACATTCTTCTCCATTATGACTTTAATAAATTAAGTTACCTCTTTCCAACGAAGAAGCATAATAACAAAATTCTGTTCCATAGAGATGTGGTCACGTTATTCTCTGGCACGTTTTACCAACACGTTTCTGAGACTGCTACAGTTTGTTCCATGTAACCAATAAACGTGTCCAATCGGATGGAAACCTGATGTTCCGTTAAGGTCATAAAGTGATGAATATTTGAAAATATGTGAGTAATGGATAAAAATAGCACGGAATGGCCTCTGCAATTCCTACATCAACGCGTCTACTTTATTCGGCTTGTTATGTACTTTTATAGGTGTAATACTGTTTTCCCTGGTGGAAAAAATCAAAGTTATTTGCTTGCAATTTATAAAGGTATCATTTTTTGTATACTGCAGCTCATTGAGCATAAATCCAAGCACCAGTAGGCCAAGATTACCACCGTTAGGCATTGAGGTATAGGACTAGAGGTGACGCTTGGAACAAACGTCATGTTCGCGTGACAGGTGTGACAGGTGACAAAGAATAATGAAATGAATGCCCTGGTCCCTGGTTTTTCTATATTATTAGATAGCAAATATGCAGGCGGCCTACCTGATGGTAAGTGTCAATGGTTACCGCCGTCTCAAATACATCGTAGATGCAATAACCGTAGTGACAAAGTTGGAATGTCTCTTGTAGTAACTAAACTGACAGCCTTACCTTTCAAACCGCCAGAAATAGGTCCCTACTTCCCCATCCACGGCATCCACTATCCCCAAAGAAAAATAAACATTAAAGTCGTAACATTTTAGGATCTATTTTCGTATTGAATGTTTATTATTCTAACAGCTGCTTCAGTTATACGATGTCATGCTGTTTATTATGTAACTCTTATTGTTTATCTGTAGGTAAACATTGTTTGTGTAATTTCTCCCTATATTGCCCTAAGACCTGAGTGTTTAGTGTAGTATCATAATAATTTTATTATAAAGTTGTTCTGACAGAATTTTATTTCAATGGTCTGTAGCGTTAAATACTAGTCTAGTACTCTAGTCTCATAAGGAAAGACAATTATAATAGTGTTTGAACTGAAGTAAAAAGTAACTAAGTAATAGTACTCCTTTGTGGAGTACTATTACTTTTTAATTTAAATTGTTCATTTTCAGTGGTTTCATTAAACTCTTCAACTTTTTTTTTACCTATTTTTGCTCTTTGTGGTTTGAAATTTCTCGTTTCAGTTTTATTCGTCATTGCGAGGTGTCCGAGCCAAAGCGCTAACAATGGTTTTATTTCCATTTGCCGATCCCCTTTTCCGAATATCCCAGGAATTTCACGTTTATTGATGAACAAAATTTTTAAAATTTCGATGTTCGTTGCACGAATTTTGACATTTTCAGTGAAATATTTATTATGCACACAAAAGCTGTTGTGGCTCTTGTGCTTTGATAAACCCTTTACTAGCAGATATTATGGCAACGTTAAAGGAATGAAAGCTACCTGTTTAATTTTTTTTAGATTGTAGTTTTTGCCCAAAGAAAAAGAAGATTTTGTACGTGTGGGTTCTGGAAAATTCGTGATGCATCTATCTAGTATAAGTACCTATTTATTTTTCAATCAATAGAAGTAATAACATTGTATTTTCAAGTGATGTTATCCACTCATCGTTTGCCTCCAGATTGCTTGTAGTGCCCCACATTTTCTGACCCTGTCTTAGAAATAGTAAGATTCTAAGAGGGGTCAGACAATGTAGGGCACTGATTGTACCTAAAACACATACGGGTATTCAGAATTAAGAACTAATTTAATAATTAATTCACAATGGAACACCACACAATGGCCTGCTTTGATGGATCAGTGAATGGAGCAATGCACGTTGAACATAGACCAACGTGATCCATTGTTACTAAGCTGTATAAATGGAATAATGAATATGAATAACTAATTATTATTACGCCAACATAAACTATTTAGTACAATGGTACTTAAAATATACCACGTTTAAAATGGCCTTGCCATATTAACAAAAAGAATTAAACCAAAATAGATTCAAACTTAATTTTAAACTCGTTTGAAGGTAATTAGCTGTCACTGGTCTGACCAGGTTTCAGCATTTCCAGGCGTTTCCAATTGGCGTTCTGAAGTTTTTACCTTTTCCCAAGAAAAAATATATGTTATTTTTAAAGTTCGATGAACCAAAATAGTCCGGTCAATTTAGACATTCGAAGTTACATAAATTCCCACCAAGCTGAAAATCGGTAAGATTGTTTAAAATATCATTAAAAACAAAATTTGAAAGTTCCCCATCTTTCCCCTGTAAGGAAAAAAAAATATTCAAGGTCAAAGGTAAAAAAAATGAGTTTTTCGCGATTTTCAGCAAAACGGTAAGTTTATCATAAAAATACCTCAGACAAAAATTGTAGATCATAAAATTATCTACAAAAAATTCATTAATACTTTTTTTCTACGAGCCACCGTTTTTGAGATATAACGATTCAAAAAGTTGTAAAAGTTGTAATCGTCATAATATGCATGAGTACGCCACGTATACAGGATAAAATTAAAACCAGTGCCGATATTTTAGGAGGTGAAAGTACGTTTGAATATGATCAACTTTTATTATGGGACCGACACTGAAATATGAAAAAAAAAATCAGCTGTTCCCTACAAAAATGCACTACAACACGATCAAAATGTATGGAATAGCTGATTTTTTTTTTCATATTTCTGTGTCGGTCTCATAATAAAAGTTGATCATATTACTTTCATCTCCTAAAATATCCGCACTGGTTTTAATTTTATCCTGTATATTTATATTTATTATATTATTATATTAAATTCCTCCAACCTCAGTTGCTGCTCATCAACATCTTTTTAGGGTATATTACCAAGTTCAAGTGTGGCTTGGTTATCAGCAAGACCCTACAGACTGGGGTTGGAAGTTGGTCAACAATTCATTAGAACCAGTGCACACTTTACTTCCACCTGCGCCGGAAAAACTGCTGAACTCGATTTTTTGCAACTGCAAAAAGGGTTGCAGTGCTAAATGTGGTTGCAAAAAAGTCGGACTGTTCTGTTCTCCGGTATGTACACATTGTCAAGGCCGGTTGTGCTCTAATATTGAATCACCAACAGTAGAGGATCCGTTTGATTCCAACGAGGCAACATGCGATACATCGCTATTAACGCAGTTTACATGCGCTCAGGATGAAGATGAAGAAGAACAAAAAGAACAAGAACAAGACGAACAAGAACAAAAAGGAGAAGAACAAGAAGAAGAATTTGAAAGTTGAACGACTCGGACGATTAAATTTCACTACTTTTTTTTTAACTTAAATTGCTTTTATCTTTTCAATCTCTGCTAATATCCATTATTTTTCAATAGTTTCAAATTAAACAGGATCAAAACTGACCCGTGAAATAGGCCTACTGGGGAAACCACGTTAAAAAAAACGCGCTAAGTACACTACCTCATAGGTGGCGAGGAAACGTGTGCATATTATGACGATTATAACTTTTACAACTTTTTGAATCGTTATATCTCAAAAACGGTGGCTCGTAGAAAAAAAGTAATAATGAATTTTTTGTAGATAATTTTATGATCTACAATTTTTGTCTGAGGTATTTTTATGATAAACTTATCGTTTTGCTGAAAATCGCGAAAACCTCATTTTTTTTACCTTTGACCTTGAATATTTTTTTTTCCTTACAGGGGAAAGATGGGGAACTTTCAAATTTTGTTTTTAATGATATTTTAAACAATCTTACCGATTTTCAGCTTGGTGGGAATTTAGGTAACTTTACTCTTATATTTTGGTCTAATTTGACCGGACTAAAAAGCATCAAGCTTCTTTTGTTAATCTTATCAACCGATCAACTCAGTCTCGACACACGTAGTAGGCGGCGTTCATAAGTTTTTATTTCACGGTGATTGGATAAATAGTTGAACCGTAAAATTGTGTCCAACAAACTCACTCACATTATTTTACAAAGTGTAATTGAAATAACTCAAAACTCGAAAAGGAATCATTGCACTTGTTACTGTGGAGCCAAACCTGAAAACGTGAAAAAAGAATAGTCTAGTTTCTGAACGTGTGTGTGATGTGTGAAACAGCAGATTTTTTCTATTAAAATAGCGTAAACAATAATTATAAATCTTACACGTTCCGTGACACTGAACCAACTGAACGTCTATAGACGTAGGTAGGTAATTACTATAAAACTTATATTGTGTCTCGTCGTGTATCACAGAAAGTGTTAAGTAAACACCTATTGCCCTCCTTGAGATGTTTTTATTTCATCAAGTTGTATGTACCTGAAGAGCTAACTGAGTACCAATAGAGAGCCACTCCGAGATAGCGTTGAAAAAACAAATTGTGTTTTTTTTCTGTCTCTTTGAAGGTTTTGTTACATAGAAAAATAAACCGAACAAACCCTTAGAAAGAAACAAAATTCTTTTGTATCTCTCTCTGAATGTTTTAAAAATGAAAGTTTCATTGAAATATTTTGTAATATGTAAAAAAATATAATCAAATACGCTAATTAGAGGTATTCCTAGATTCTATTCGAATAGGTACCTACTTGAAAAAGATAAAGTAAACAGCAAATATATTTTCTCATTTTTTTTTCATAATTCTTTGGATTTTTTCGGTTTTATTGAAGAAAAAAAAAACATTAAAATATTCCCTAATATTTGTTTTTAAACTTGCGAATAACACGTAAAAACAAAACAATTTGAAAGAAACGGGAATATTTCCTGCATATTTCAAAGATACTCCGAGACAATCTTAAGTTATGATAGAATTAAAATAATAGGGGCAAGTGGATTACGTACCTTGCGTAATCCACTTAGTATTTTTTATTCATCGTTTTAAGTGCTTTTTTTAACAGCTATCTTTTTAACTAGACAGTCAGGGAACTGTATAAATACGTTTTACCTATATTTCCAAGTTAAAATTTAAAATTACGTTTGGGGCAAAACGAGATATAAAAACTTTAGCATTCAATTCTCTAGAGTGATTCTGAACGAATTAGTTTGGTATATGTATGATAGAAGTAACCAGTTTATAACAAAGTTACTTTGTTAATACTGGTTACTTTTAATCAAGAATTTATAGTAGGTATTACTGCTAATACCTAGTGCCTTTGACCGGCACGTGACCTTCCATGTAGGTACCTACCGAAGTGATTTAGGACTCTTCCAATTTAGACCTTAGTTTCACGTCAGATTTGTCAGATGATACATCATGTTGTTTTACGATAGTTTCGTTCATTTGGGAATGTCCGAATTGAGGTCGCATGAGTTGTTCATAATATATTAGAGTGGGTCTGTCTGTTATGTACTATTTTACTGCGAAACTACCGGTTTTGACATAATACTTAGTTCATCTGTTTAGCAACCTGATTCAGGTATGCCAATTGTAACAGTCGAAGGGTTAAACGTGGAAAAATAAAGGGTTCCTTTTCTTTTTCTATCGTGTCCATAGCTCGTAAGTATTCTATTTTATCAGTTCAGTATCTTGTCATACAGACGGCGCTTTCGTCAGCGTTCATCAGTTTAGTTCAGTACTTTGGGTCGATTGATATCGCCAGCGGCCTTGAGTGATTTGGGCGGTGTTGCTTATGTGGTCTGTGCTGACATACGCTGTACCGATTTAGACGCATTATACATTTTTAGTAACGAAAATATGAATATTGGATAAAAATTGTAGATAGGATTATAGATAAAAGAAAAATCTATTTACATAAAAAAAATCATGATAATAATTATCTTAAGTACCTACCTAGGTAGTTTGAGAGGAATTTCGTTTAATATGTTTTGGATGGACAGTATTTTATGAACTTGTTTCATACAGTATTTTACTTTAATAGTTAAATATCATTGATAGAATTGATGTGTACTATACGTTTTAGTTTAACATAAAAAATGCTTAACTTAGAAGGCTTAATTACAGGTTTAAAGCGTTTACCAGCGCCATGAATTAGTGATACCTATTGTTTTTTTGTTTTTCCAGTTATGGACACCGCTCAACATAATCCTGTTCAACCTGGTCTGCTCCGACTTCTCGGTGTCAGTCCTGGGTAACCCCTTCACGCTCATCTCCGCACTGTTCCATCGATGGATCTTCGGGAAGACCATGTGTGTCCTTTACGGATTCTTCATGGCTTTACTGGGTAAGTCACTAAATATAAATCACCTAATATTAAAATATGTTAAAAACTTTATTCTAAGAAGGTTTTTGAAAATGATATTTAGAAGGTAATCACGATGAAAAAAAAATGAAAAAACTATCCGTTTTAAATCTTAAAAAGGGATAGTTTTTTCTTTTTAGGGTTCCGTACCAAAATGGTAAAAAATAACCCTTATGGTGCGACTTCGTCTGTCTGTCTGTCTGTCTGTCTGTCTGTCTGTCACACCTGCTTATTTCAGCAACTACTACTACAACAACTACTACTACTACTACTATAACGACTTGAAATTTGGAACAGTTATAAAGAATGCTTGTTCAACGTTATTGCAAATGAAAAATATCCAAAAATATTTTGATTTTCATTGCAAAAGGGGCCGGAGTGGGGGTCCAAAATTTTAAAGTGGGGTTACTAGGTCAAGTGACATATCATATGAGAGGGCTTGATCTGCACATTTCAAAATATATTTTTATTTTATTTTATGTCTCACAGTTTTCGACATATGATGAAAAATGTTCAAAAAAATACCATTCCCCTTATCTCCGAAGTTTGCGGGGCGAAAAATCTGAAATAATTAGGGTTGATAGGAATTGACCCAAATATGGCACCAAAAATAAAACGATGTTCCTAACTAGTACAGTTTTTTCAAAATCATCAAAATTCCTTCACAAACAAACTTAGTTATGCGGTCCGGATTTTTTCATTTTATACGTCCAAATATGATACGGAACCCTCGGTGCGCGAGTACGACTCGCACTTGGCCGGTTTTTTTTTTTAACGGCGTAATGAAAATGATTTATCTTGAATGATTCAATGAATCATTTTCATTACGCAAAAAATACTTATTCGTAATGCGCACTGTCCATCGTAGGTACTTAGGCCATCGGGACCTATTTCGCCACTGCGCTAGCACCTGGTCTCATGACCCACCTGCCACGACCTTCAAATACGTAAACAGACTGCTGAATAAAATTTTCCTATCACATTTTACCAAAAAAAAAAGAAAATTATTTGAGATGATTAATTATTGATACTAAGCAACTTTACGAAATTCTTTTTAATTAATACCCTTAATTAATGTTTAATAATTTAAACATGGATAAGTATTGACTCAGCAAAATTAGGTAGGTAGGTCTTTTGTTAGACTTTCAAAGACATCAAGTTATTTAATTGAAACGTGAACAACGTTTATATTAACATAGCCAGATCTAAGAGTGTGAACACGTTGAAATATTTGTTTACGTTGTATTTACAAGCCGAGCTAAACATAGCATTTTAAAAATAGAAAATCATTTTACAACAATTTAACGAAAGTGGACTTAAAAATTATGCGAAGTAAGTAGATTACAGGATGGCAAAAATATATTTAGGGTGAACTGTTTATACTGGAATTAAGGAGAATTATGCTAATTTTATACATTAATAGCAGATAAAAGCGAGCTTGACAAATTATAGCTCGCTAGTTTTCTAGGGTTACCATTTATTATGTCAGGCATTTTAAGGCTTAGACAGGCGTGCGACCGGCATAATTTGTCTGAGACAGGCATTTCTGAATTTCCTATGAAGACTTTTACACAATAAATACGTTACAAAAAAAAAGATCTTTAGAAAAACATAATGTCGTTCGAAAAGTACCACTCTAAGGCTCGTATTACAGAATGACGCTCGAGCACAGATCTCTGCTTGAGCATACATTTAAAGCCATTTGATTGGTTGACATCTATGCTCAAGCAGAGATCTGTGCTCGAGTATCGTTCTGTAATACGAGCTTTAGTGATGATAGACTAGGTATTTATTAAAGTGATAAACTGGAGTTATTTTTTAATTTCTACTTTTTACCAGGTTTAACTTTAGACAGGCCTTTTTCAGAAGGATCGGGTATTTTGGACACCCTAAACAGGCACCCCTTTATTTTGAAATGGTAACCCTAGTTTAACTAATTTCTTTATACCGCTTTGAAACAGGTCAATGAAAATAAATCCCCCATACTTGCCATTCAAAAATGTTCTTGAATAGCAAATTGATGATCGCGTGGCATCCTGCCAGTATTTATTACCTATCCTGTCATTATTAGCTGTGAAAAGCTACTATCCCTAACATAATAATTTAGATTGAAGTAGGTAAACAATTAAGTAAGTAATAATCCCTATTTAATTGCAAGAAGCGTGTAAAGAAGAGAGCAATTAATAATGATCTCTTAAATTGATCACAGGATTATCACTTTTTCATTTATACAATAGACTATTTAGATGTTACTATTTATATAGGAAAACAAAAATACACTTTTCCTTTCTACTAAAATAAGGATAGGGCAGTATATTTACCCTAGTAATATACGTATTAGTAAACATGAGTTTTACGTCAAAAGGATCCCATTCAGAAACGTGGTAACAAAATCTGCCCACATATAAAACTTACGACTCTTCTCTTTAAAGAGGCTGACAGCCAAATTTGTTTTTTTTTAGTACGTTTTAGCCAATACCATATGGTTTACCGCTTTTAAAAGTTATAGGTTTGACAATTTTGACTAATGTGTTGAATAACCGTATTAAGCCTGCAAAACACGATTAAACAATTTTTGCTTCATAAAAAAAATCGCAGTCACCTCAAAAAAATGTTTAAAATTGTATTCTTTAATTAGAAAGCACATAGTTTTCTTACACGTGTATTCACAAACATTACTATGAGGTCTCGAACTTACAGTGTACAGAGAATTCACACAAATATGAAATTATATGCATTTAAATAAGTTCATATTAATTTAAGCGAATTCATACAAGCGCTTCATACAAATATAAATCTTAATGTTATACAAACAATTTTGCCATATAATTAATTCGATCATTGCTATACAAAATACACTAAATTAAATGCTTGACCGCGAAAGTTATACGGACTGAAATTCGGCGCCAGAGCGCGACGTAATTTCCGCTTGACGTGTTTTACACCGCCTCCACACGTTGGCCTCAACGCCACTCGCCCAACGTTGGCCAATGCTATTTTCTACATCCACACGTTGGGCGAGTGGCGTTGGGGCCAACGTGTGGAGCCGGCGCGCGGCGCGGCGTCATATGTAGGTAACTTTAAAAAACATTGCAGACGTAAATTACGCCTCGTAAATTACGCCTCGTAAATTCGGCTGTGTCGTGGACCATTACCTAAAGAGCTGAGTTCTTTATTTGATTTCACGATTTTTAAATGTACGAGTAATAGTAACTGAAAAGATTTGAAAGCGACATGAAAAGGTTTTAATGCTACCACGCTACTTCTGTACCTTTACCAAAATCCGTCTCATAATGTACCAAACATAACGAGCGACAGACCAGATAATTACTTTCGCATTTCTCACATTTTCTGTCGTATAGTAATTTGGCGAGGCAAGACCCGTTTCTATGTAAAATTATGTAGGTAATTCGTAGCACGAACTCACCGCAAACGTTTAATGAGAACCGGTTTTACTTAACGACAAAACTAGATTACAACCTTCATTTTGTTTCATTTAACATGTTCTTTGTGGTTTCGAACTCCCGACAGTAAGTGAAATAAATTATCTTGGGTTAGGGAAATCCTCCACATTTTAAATACTTAAAATGTTAAAAAAGGATTACTAAGCCCAAGGCCGTACCATGAAAGTGAATTGCGCAGTGGCGAAGGGTAAATTTTTGTAAGAGGTAAGCTGAGCAAAAAATGGTTACCTTTGACAAGCGCAACGCGTGCAGTCCAGTAACTCTACCTATAGTTGTGGCTGGCTTCCTGGCTTCAAAGTTTTGTATTAAAACCGTTTCGTTATCTTGATTTAAAATATAGGAACTATATTATTTGACAATAGTAAACACTACTGACGGGCCATGTTTCAATAGGAAGCCGGTAGGAATCGAGTTGTATAGAACCTTCGCCACTGGAATTCCGCGATATTTTCCTTGGGGAAAAAATATCCCGCGTAGTAGATATCACGTATACTCATAATTATATTATATCCAGGCAATTTTTTATTTAAGTTTTTTACATTACTTATAACAATCTAGGACCAGTTATAATAGTTAAAGATATTTTCAGACAATTACTAAGTTAAAAAAAAACAGTTTCAGAAGGCTTCACCTTCTTACAGTTTTCACAATACTTCTGGCATACCGACAAAATTTTTGCCTATGCATCCGCAACATAAGGCCAATTTTCGCAATTAATTAGCACTAGGTACTGACAGCTGACCAAACTGAAATTAGATATTGAATTGACCAAAACTTATTTTTTTTCATTATGCCACTTCAGAATGTTAACACCGCTTTGACTTTGATCGACAAACTACAATCATGAACTTGTATCGCAATAGAAGTATACAATACATTTATGACTAGATCGTAAACTCGGTATATTTTTAACATTTTAATTAACAGAATTGCCGTCAAAAGTAGTCGACATAGCCTACAGAATAAGCAAGCTGTAGTGGCAGTGGGCCGGCCATATCAGTCGTAGAACCGATGACCGTTGGAGTAGACGTGTTCTAGAGTGGAGACCGCGAATCGGCAAACGAAGCGTAGGACGCCCTCAGGCTAGGTGGAGCGATGATCTTCGCAGGGTGGCTGGTGGCAGCTGGATGAGAGTAGCCGAGGATCGAGTTAAATGGCGTGCAATTGGAGAGGCCTATGTCCAGCAGTGGACTGCTATAGGCTGATGATGATGATGATGATGAATTGCCGTCAGACCGTATGACTGTTTTAAATCTGCAAACGTGTGCATTGCTATAAAAAAATGCGCATTTTTTTCGCAGTGCAACCTAGCTCTTACTCCTTTTTTATCTATTTTTTTTTTGTTCGTCAAATGAAAGTTTGCAATATTATTCTGGCTTTTCCTGTATCCAAAGCAGCTAGGATAGGTACCTACTATTAAAAAACCTTTTCAACAAAAAAATAACCAACTTCAAAAACCCACTACAAAGAAAATAATAATGTTGGTTTCGGAAGTCGCGACGAAATATGCTTGTGTAACGGATGGACGGAGTCGCACTACAAGGGAGGAACCCTTTTACGTTTTTGGTACGGAACGTTAAAAAATGGCGATAACAAAAATTTTACTTCGAGTAAGTATAATAATATACAAGAGTGATTCCGTGTATAATTTTATTATAGGTACTCGTAGTTTCATTAATTAATGTTTCTTATTATAACGGGAGCCAGTTAAAACTATACCCTGTAGCATAAACGAGTAACGCGAAATCATTGAATGAATATTTGGTTGGATGCGTAGTGCGTGCGCAGTGAACGGTACGATAACGGTCGGTCAACATCGTAGACGCATTACCCACGGGACTCGAAAAATGATTGAAATTCAGTATCACATTGACTAAACTTCTCAAGCCTGATAACGGGTAGTATACCAATCTGTTCTATTATTCTACATACACCGTGATAATTAAATCCCTGTTCTTCCTATAACAAACGTTGTTCGGATTATATCCCCTTACTTATAAACGATGATTAAATTAAACAACTCATAAGTCAATTATCATCTCTATTCATTGTCATACAAATGACAAGGATATATACATATATTTAATCAGTGGTTAAATTTAAGAGGCGTTTATAAGTAAAGGGGCTAGTCTTCAGCCATCCTATACCATCAGAGTCAAAGCATTTATTTCAATTAGATCACTTAAAGGTGCTTTTCAAAAGCGGCATGGCGAGACTAACCGTGTTGCACGTCCTGTGGTTGTAGTGTCTTTCGTCAACATATACCGAACAAACTGACCGCTCCGATAATTTATCGGAGCGGTCAGTTTGTTGATATGTATTGGATATTGACAGATAGATACAATACGCATTTACATTTAAATCTAAAGCCATTTGGGATCATATCTGCTCATTCAAAATCACGAAATTGGCAGTATTCGCATATTTGTTTGCCGTAAAGCCGTAGGGCACTTACAGTCAACAACACCCGGCTTATATTTATCGGCCAAATAACGAAACGTGGTTTCGCGAGATTAAATGTGGTCAATGAGCAAGGTATATTGGCATAACGTTATAAGCCTGTTCCGCCTATACCTATTGGTTCATGCATTTTTGCTTTAATTGAGGACTGAATGGATTTTATAAGTATTGAACGGAATATGTTATAGATGTAGCCCGATTTTAGAATGAAACTATTTATCTTTTATCCTAGACCAAAATATTATTATATCATACGAAGCATAGACTGATTAGTTTAGCCTAAACCAAACCAATTCATCCTAAGTTAGAATCAACTAGATTTACATAAAAAAACGAAACCTTCTTTTAGTCTTTGCCGAAGTCGGAGAAAAGTAGATAATTATATGTTTCAATGACGGTACTTACAAACGACTCAACTTTTTTTTTTTTTTTATTCTTTATTTTTAGAGGGTTTAATCAGTGATTATGTCACCCTCGTAAGAAAACATTAACATTTTGACAACTAAGAAAACTACTACTACTACTATCTATTAACAATAACAATTTTTGCTAAAATATACATCATTCTCGCCATATCTGATAAGGGTAAAGCCAGAATGCTGTTACATTTACCTACATCATAATCAGACTTAGTAAATAGTTGTTCTCTTTGGGCTTTGCCCCGGACACATTCTGCAAGAATATGATGCACATCTTCTACTATATTACATACAGAACAGTTCGGTGACTCCACTTTACCCATTAGATATGCAAAACTGTTCAACGGAATGTGTCCGGAACGAAGTCTCAGAGCCATGACTATTTCGGGTCTGCTCATATTGGCCTGATCAATCCACGGAAACCGGTGGATGTTAGGTTGAATAGTTTTGTACCAGATACCTTTGGTTAGCGACCTAAGATCAAAGTATTCTGTCCACAATTTTATACACTGATTCCTAACAAGATATAAAAGATCAGTAAAGTAAGGGACACACTGAAAGTCAATTCCATCAACCATAGCTTCCTTTGCCAACTGGTCAACCTTTTCATTTTCAGTCAAGCCAACATGAGCTGGTACCCACTGAAGGACTATATTTTTATTCTTACCGACGAGTTCACACAAAGATCGAAGAATTGTATAAGCTATCGGTGTTCCTCGAGTATTCGAGGTACATCGAGCCAGATGTTGGAGGGCGCTTCTTGAGTCCGTAAAAATAACGTAATCACCACTTTCCTGAGAATCAATATATGATAAGGCTTCTGCAATTGCAACAAGTTCTGCGTACATAACATTTATATTATTCTTTATATTTAATTTTATATGTGAATTTGTGTACGGGTCAAAGATCGCTGCTCCAACACTGCATTTGTCTAATATGGTCTAATATTAACGTGTCAATTTGTCGGGAATGGCCTAGATCGTCTCTGTAGATCGGTCTCAAGTTGGGTCGTTTGTACGTACCTTTGGTTATGCTGGGACGACAAGTATAAAGCGCAGGCCACACCGCCAGCTAGCGAGCGAGCGAGCCGAGCTTTTCATACTGCTGGCGTAGCTTATCTCTGTAGTTCGCGATGTGAACCGAAGAATGAAAAAAGGTGAAACGATATGCCTCGCCCGGCTCGCAGAGATAGCATAAGGTGAATCACACACCGCCCCGCGCTACACTGCGGGGTGCGTGGCGACAGAACAAAAATCCCGCGCGTGAATGCGTTTTCAGTGTGTCGTACCATGCGTGATTTCTATACAAATACAGGTACTTGCAAACAACGGAACATCACGCACCCCCGCGCTACGCTGCATGATGCGGGGCAGTGTGCAAATCGCTTAAATGTTCGTGTAACTGATAATAATTGGGGATGTTTTGAAATTATCATCGTTGAAATATGTGTCGAGATAATAAGGGTTCAAGGAAGCTATCCTCGAGGAAACGTGTTTCAAACAAGATATTATTAATTTAGTTAAACATAACGTAGGTATTTTTAACATCAAAAGTATCAGGACGAACAGTAGGTTCTATTGTGTACCGACACGTTCGAGGGAAAATCTCACCGTGACATTCTCCCTCGAACGTTCGCGAATTGGCAGTTCTCGTGGTGATATCACGCGGCGTGTTGGTTTACAATAGACAAGCTGGCTGTTAAAAATTATTTAAACTACTATGGGCGTTTGTGCACTTATCCATATTCAATTCATATCCATATTTTTATGTAGATTTTACATACATACCTACATCATAAAAACGGATCGGTATCAGATGTACGTAAAATGTACATAAAAATACGGTTACGAATTGAATATAAAAGTGCGCAAATGCCCTAAAGGTACTCAGTGATACCGAGCGAGTGGATATATTTTTATAAAATTGCACAATGCGATCAAAATAAGAATATAACTGACCTTGCGCCATATTCATTTATTTATTTATTTATTTAACACATTGAACGCCATGTACCCAGACACAATAGAAAATCTATTATTGCCGGTCATTTGTGGCCGGCATGGCGTTCAGAGTGTTAAGGACTGCCAACGAATAGTAGTAATATATTATGACGATTTGTATTGAAAATTGAGCTGTTTTGTATTAAAAAATATATAACAATAAATTTGATAAATCAGACTCAGTTATATAAATACAGTGAAAAAAAAATAGATATTCGCAAATTGTTTCTCTTTGTTAGACTTAGAGCCGATTTTACCAACGAATTGAACGCGATCACTTCTAACAAAACTCAGAAATCACTTCTAACAAAACAAAACGCAGAAAATCGAATTCAGAACTCCTATTTGCATTTTACCAACATAAACTTCATTTTCTTAGATATTTTTGAGCAGTCCGTTCGACTCAATGTAAGTACAGGGTGGCAGGTTAGACAGTGGAAATATTAAAAGGGGTCATTGTACTTATCATTATGAACAACTTTTACTATGGGACCAACCCTGAAATCGCGAAAAAAATATCAGCTGTTCCATACATTTTGTTGAGTTATGTGAACCTAAATGTATGGAACAGCTGATTTTTTTGTGGAAAAAAGTGGAAATATTAAAAGGGGTCATCCCCTTTACATATTTCCACTGTCTAACCTGCCACCCTGTATTGATGCTGACGGTACTTTCGAGACAGGGAAACGTCGATATAACGACGTTTCGGCAAACCGTCTTTGAGGTAACATGCCTCGAAGCATCGGATTTCGGGCTAACGTAGATATTTCATTTCAGTCAGTAATTGCTGGATATGTGTCTGGTCTCTGTAACGATCCTGTGGTATCCGTATCTTGGAACCAAACTCAATTACGTATGCTAGAACACCGCTGTAGTATTATTTACCCTATTAGGTAATACTCGTTGGTCTATTGGACACGAACGCGACTGCTGAGCTCGGTCGTAGGTTCGGTTTCCATATCGGGCAGTGTTAGTCATATGTTTCATTAAGGATTGTGAGTAGCTGGCGTAGCTGCCAGGAGTTTGGATTAATGCTTGGATGATGGCATTAAGAACACCCCTTAAACTAAATGAGATTAAGGTAAATGTGAAAGGACCTAACTCACTTCGTCAGCACTTTATAAAAATACTGTTAAAATAAAACCTAGATTTAATTTAAAAAGCTTGGTAACAAAAAACTCTTTATAAATTGAACTAAGTTTTATAAAAATGGCTACATATAAATCTAATTTTCAACTATATTTCCAGCTTTCAGTGTAATGTATTTATGAAAGTAGCTAGAAAATATCAAAGGCTATTTTTATTTATCGCTCGACTAGGTTTTATCTAACGAAGCGAGTAATTTCAGAAAATATAGACGCAATTATTCTAAAATGGATATTTGGGAGAGCATTTTATATATTTCTTTTACAATGCACACCACATTCATATTACCAGAATTCGTATTTTAGATAAAAATCAAGATAAATTAAAAATAGACACTTAGGCTCGTATTACAGAACGATACTCGAGCATAGATCTCTGCTTGAGCGTAGATTGACACTTGTTTCAACCAATCAAATCGCTTTAAATCTATAATGTTCAAGCAGAGATCTGTGCTCGAGCATCGTTCTGTAATACGAGCCTTAGAGACTCGCCAAAACGCAATTTCTTCCTAGCATGGCGCTGGTCACGAGATTTTGAATCTCCTATTAATTACCTTTATTTGTTTACTAACTAATGACGTCACATGTATTGACACGTAGCTTACAAAACTCTTTATTTTATTGGTCGGAAAAACTGACTGGTCACAAAGCGCAATCAAACTTCAATAAAAGGTATAGAAAGTAATAAATTTTCATGGACTTTAACAAAAACATATTGCCAGTCTCAAAAACATGAACGCGACAGCAAAACAGGATGTGCTCACTGTCAATGTTGGTAAAGGGTGTGGCAAATTAAGGGGGCGTCTCATTTCATTCAAGCTATTATGTGTAGAGTGTAGAAGGGTACGCTTTAATTGTGTACTGTCGCTAACAAAGTTTACTGCAAAGTTTATTATGGCATAATGTTATTTTTAAAGTAAGGAAGGTGGTATAGTAAGCTTTATTTGCCAATACTTTTTATTGAAGGTACAACCATAACTTGTCAGAATTCCGTACCTCGAAAGAAAAAAAGGGAACTTTATAGGATTATTACGATGTCTGCATGAAGTTGCAATTAATATCAAATACGTCTACGGTTTACGGTCCCTTGCAGTTGTAAAAAAATCAAGCTTCTAGGTCAACATGTTAAAAAATCGGGCATTTATGTCGCATATTTTGAAACTCGCAAATAAATTAAAACCTATGGAGTACTTTCCATTGGCCTAGAAATCCGGAAATCGTTAATAATGATGTAGATAAATCACATTATATATTTTTTTGCAATAACGAACTTATAATTTGTACCAAACCTTCAAAAACCTTTAGCACTTGTCCATTTTTAGGGTTTCGTACCTCAAAAGGAAAAACGGAACCCTTATAGGATCACTTTGTTGTCCGCCGTCATAGATGGCGCCATTGGAAGTAGGCAGTAGCGCCATCTATGATCATATTGCGGAACCCTTAGGGTGCGAGGCATACTCGCACTTGTCCGGTTTTTTTTTTGTATTTACCAAAGTTTTCTGAAAAAAAGAAAAATAATAAGCACTTTCTGAACATCTAATTAATTTGATAGGTTCCAAAAAACAAGACAATAATTAATAATGCTTCATTTATAATTAACCAAAGTATCTCTGTGCGAGCGTACACCCCATTATTTGCATTTTTAATTTTAGCCGCCATAAATAATATTGTCTAAGAATTGTTTAAAACTTCGGTAGCGACAGTATAATAATATGAATTTATGGGCTAATTAAAAGTAACCGTTGAAATTTTCAAGATTTATATTCCTTATTAGAGTTGCGTTATCAATTTATCACATTACTTGTATAAGCCTACACTTTTAACAATGGTTTACTCGTTTGAGTTTACCATAATATCGAAGACAAGTTCTGTACATGATGAGATTTTGAGTCAGGATTCGAAGGATTAGGTGAAGGTGTACGTTTATCACAAATTAATTCACCCACATTTTGACAGCTATGTTATAAATCCCATGTCGTACAGTCCACACGATCTTATTTGACCAGGCAGAAATTAGTCACGAGTGGCTGCTAGTTTAAGTTGCTAATTAAACCTGAATACATAAATCAAGAAAGAACTGAAAGTCTATATTTTTGTGAAACTACAAAGCTTATCGCTCACTTTTAACCGTTTTCTTAGCGACTGTACATGCGCGAATTCGCCAACTTTAGCCTTGCCAAGTTAGATAGCCTGAAAAGGTTACTTTTCATCCATTTTCAAGCAGACGAAGTCAACAACAGCTAATTTCTAATATTACCTACTCAATTAACCTATATTTCGCAAACCCCACGTAATATGCAGTACCGTACCTATTCCGTGCTCTTATCTTAAATGCTCCATCTAAAATAGCTTCATTAGTTTTCACGTTAGTAAATATTCGTGCTCCGAATAACCAAATATGTATAATTAAAAGTAACTGGTTGGTTCATTTAGTATAATGTTTACCTTTTAGAGGTGAAAAGTTTAACAAAATTATAACTGTTTATAAATATGCCTTATATTAAAACAGTTTAATCTGCCAATTTCTCGTAATTAATTAACACTATAACTGATAGTTGACTGAAATTATACTGAATTTAATTACTTATGTACTAAAAAAATGTAATCAGAAGACCATTATTTTCGTAATCATTTAGAATTAGGTAGGTATGAACCTACTTTAATTGACAGTTGATCGAACTGAGATTAGTCTTTGAATTGACTAAAAAGTCCAAAAATATTTTTATTTTCATTGCAAAAGGGGCCAGAGTGGGGGTCCGAAATTTTAAAGTGGGGTTACTAGGTCAAGTGATATATCATATGAAAGGGCTTGATCTGCACATTTCAAAATATATTTTTATTTTATTTTATGTCTCACAGCTCTCGACATATGATGAAAAATGTCCAGAAAAATACCATTCCCCCCCCCCTTATCTCCGAAGTTTGCGGGGCAAAAAATCTGAAATAATTAGAGTTGATAGGAATGACCCAAATATGGCACCAAAAATAAAACGATGTTCCTAACTAGTACAGTTTTTTCAAAATCATCAAAATTCTTTCACAAACAAAACTAACTTAGTTATGCGGTCCGGATTTTTTCACTTTATACGCCCAAAAATGTGCGCGAGTACGACTCGCACTTGGCCGGTTTTTTTGTTTTTGTTAGAAGAATACTATCAAGATCGTAACTATCTATATTTCTAATCTGTATCTAAATTATCAACTTGAGAATACCAATTTTATTTATATGCCAGTTCAGAATATAAGCAGAATAACAGGTTTTGATCAAACTTCGATAAATTGAGCACATTTTTGCACATGGATACATAGTAGGTAGATAGTACTTGTACTTCAACCAAGGACCGTTTATAATAAATTTGCAAAACTTAAAAATGGAAGAAATTAAAAGTTGAAAAACAGATTTCATTGAAATACTTTTGGGATCGGTATCGGGTCTCTAAGTTGGAACTAATTTATAACATGTCAGATTTATACGACTTATCTAATATTATAGGGAGGCTATCGGATCCGTTTTCGCTAAAGTTATGAAGGTTCGAAGTTAATTTAAATGAATAACTAATTGATCTCAGGTCGAGTAAAACGTTACCGTTTGTGTGGTTTTACAAAAAAATCTAAAGAAGGGTCAACAAACTCTACTAAAATGCACATGGCATTGAATTGCATGGCATTAGCTTATACAATGGCATGTAAGGAGATTGCGTGCACATTGTACCATTCCAATTTTCTGCCTCCGTATAGACAATAAAGGCATGCAACTAGTATCCGCATTATTAGACTTGTGGCCCAGGATACCTACGTTCGTGTATCGCTTTTGTAGAGACACAGTGTATTACCGCCTTTATAGGCGTATACTTGCGACAACGGCGGACCTTCCTAGCTATAGGTACAGTTGAACTACACGGCAATATTTTCCAATAACTTTAATCCGTTTCCGACCCAACACACGGGAGTGGCCATGAGGTATTCCGTTCATATACAATTCATGGAATACTGTTACCCTTCAGTAGATACCTTGTAATAAATAATTCTGGGTATAGTTTATGTCGTAGAGAAAGGTATCTTTCATATAGTAAGGTAATTTTATTTCAAGGTCCGTATTCCTTATGTAGCTGAAATAGTGTGGTTTAATTATTATTTTCAGTGTAATCACCAAATGGTCATTCTATGTAGTACCCGTTACACACATGTAAGGCTTATTTTATCAATGATCTTAAAATAAAACATAATATTTCTTGAATGGTACCCCGATCATGAGTTTTTTTGACGTGTAGTATCGTTAACGTAAGCATATTTTGAATTGAAAATACACATTTGTTACACAATAATTATATAAATTAAATACTTAATTAATTTCTTTGTATTTTTTTAAATGTGCAAATTGTATAAAATTTTATCAAAATGTTCCAGGACTGCTGTATTTTAAATTCAAAATATGCTTACGTTAACGAAACTATACGTCAAAAAAACTCATGATAGGGGTACAGGTGTGTGTTTTGACCGTTCAATTAACATGTTTTCTTTTAAATGGAATGACCTCAAAGGTAATTTACGTGACGATATAATTTATATGAATACGTAAGCCCTCACATTGAAGTAGGTATGTAATTCCGCATACTTGTGTTAAAGTACCTGTGAAATTTATTTATTTTGTTAAATTTATTGGGGTATTTTAAGTGTTCCCTTCTCACTTAAGTTTTACGATATGAAGCTACTGATAAGCACCCATACTTTACTTGGAACTTCTATATATCTCGCCTTTCGATATTTTATTTTGTTACCTATCGCAATCTATATCTGGACCTATGTTCTTAGAAAGTTGTGGTTCCTTTGTCCTCTCTCCTTTGGAGATAATTGAATCGGGATGACTTGTATTTCTTGAACAAGATGGAAACGCCCTAATAATAACAGCAAGTAACTGTTATTGTTTCTATCAAAACATAGATCAAGAAGGTTGATAATGCAGAACTAGGATCAACACCTTGAGAAATAATCGCTGAAAATTCAATTCAATGATGTAAGTATTATATATACAATTATAAAATGATGATGATGATGAACAATGATGTATATATTATAATAGGGTACAGTTAAGGGATATAACACACCGTTAAGCTAGTGATCCTTGGAGTGTTCAACTGTAAACTACTATCGTACGACGATATCTTGTACAGTCAGCGACAAAAGTTGGTTACCACGTTACCACTATGACTTTTACATAACATCTAAAGTGCCACTATAACACGACCTCTTTTGTACACTGGCGCCACCAGAAGTATAAATAAAAATAACTCTCGTAAAAATAACTGTCAGATCATAACACATAAGATCTGACAGTTATTTTTATGAGAACTCTGCACTTACTCTTTTTATTTTTATAGGGATTATGTTTATTATGTGATTGCGATTTATTATTACATTAATAATATATGGATAATGAAGATGCGTCAATACAAGATCCTATTTCTGTAGCATAAAAATATTCGATGAACTGATTTTAAGCTTTTCATATAGTAGTTGAATATTTGCGATGTGAATGTTAGATTTGTTCCATTTTTTTTTCAATATTATTATATTCTGTTAAAGAAAAAGATAATAAGTTCTAGCTGACTTTTATGGCTGACTGTACCTGTCGCTGCTAAACACTAAATGGTAATATAGTGTGACCCAATTTATATAAATGGGCTACAGTTCAACGCGTGGTCCCAGAAAATTAATCGCTGTACTAAGGTATTAAGGGCTGCCGGAAATCGTTGCAGGGAAGTAACTGATTATGTCACAGCTAAAGCCGGAATAACATTTGTTTAACAAACATTTGTTTAACAAACATTTGTTTAACATACATTTGTTTAACAAACATTTGTTTAACAAACATTTGTTTTTAAACTTTATTTCAGAAAGTGAGTTTCTACATTTCGGAGAGTGTGCTTCAGATCTGCATGATCTAATTCCCTCCTGCCCTTTTTTCTATCGGACGGCCAGAAGCACGAAAAATCGCCATCGGTTCATGGTTGATGTACCAAAAACCCGAACGAAGCGCTTTGATTCCACTTTCATTGTGAAAACCGCAAAACAATCGAATTCGCTGCCGGAGTGGGTGTTCCCCGACAGTTACAATATAGGTATCTTCAAGTCGAGAGTGAATCGGTTTCTTCTAGGCAAGCGTGCTCCATCGTAGACCGCATCATCACTTAACATCAAGTGAGATGGCGGTCAAACGCGAGCCTATTATTTAATAAAAAATAAATAAAAAAAACATCAATATTGTTGGTTGATACGTGTTTCATCTTGTTGGTTGTTTTGTTGTGGTCCCCTTTGGTGGTTGAGAGCCGAAATAACTTTTAAATTTAGTGGCTAAGATGGAAAAAAACAGTTACGGTAAATAACAAAGTTCCCAGTAACACAACTATCAGTTACAATGATTAAATAGGTATAATTTATTTAAATGTTTGTAAAAAAATAATATCATAATTAACTAATATAAACTATAAGCTTTCCAGGACATTTCTAGAATAAAATACGTTTTTTAAAAAACAGCTGGCACTTTATTTCAAAAACATTGTCTTCATGCTACGCCGTCGTAGGCCGTAGCTACGACAGCTACGGCGTAGGCCTCAGATCTAAACCATTTAGCTTGACCTAGATTTTCATAGCCACGTAGTTGAAACTGGGGGCTTTTTTGCCACGCGATGCATAATCATGTCTTAATTTTGTTACTATTGTAGTACGATAAAGCAATAACATTTCAAAATCCAGTTTGAACCAGCTTAAATAACAACAAAAGTTTTCAAACGATAATTTCGTTGACATGTTTATCTGAAACGACCCACATTACGAAGAGACTTCAAGTAAATCACGTTTGTCACTCAATAGCCAATACAGAATGTATCCTCTAATGGAGGCACAATGGAGGTATTGAGGTGCCAGACAGTGATGGATTGACATGGCAACTATGTTTCCGGTTACGTAGTAAACACGGGGTTAAAAATAAACTTGTTTCTGTGTGGGAAGTGAAAAAGCCATTATTGGCCAAACTTATTTGGTACTTATCAGCTACGTGAATGAGGGTTTTCGGATAAAATCAGAAAAAATCTATAAGTACTAATATTTTAAAGAGGTATATTATTTTTGTAATTTTGTTTTAATATAATTATGTATATATCTCAAAAATTTTTTAGTAGAAGAACTGCGTTGCGAGACTCGCATTTTTGTACATGTTGTGTTTTTGATGAGATTCGTATTTTTAAATAAAGAAAATATTGTTAACAACCTATTGTTTCGTTTATTTGCGTACCTACTCCACTCACATACAACGTCATTGTTTTTTAAGCCATCAATATATTTCGGTAACGCAAGCCGATATAGACTTTAACCGATTGACACAAGGCATACAGTCATGTGGAGTGGTTGAAATACGGTAGTTTTCATGAAAAAGCTATATGTATGTACTAGCTTTTACCTACGTTTTGCTCGCGTGGAGGTCGGAAATTATCCCACGAGAACGTACCATGAAAATAAAAGTAGTTGTAAAAGTTTATGTTATTCTCCGGCCTACAAACTATCTCCATGCATAAAATCATGGCGATTCGTTGCTCTGTTGCTGCGTGAAAGAAGGACAAACCAACAAACAGCTTAATTATTTATAATATTACTAGCTGCCGCTCGCGACTTCGCCCGCATTTTTTGGGATAAAAAGTAGCGTATGTACTATTCCAGACATACGTATGCATATATCTATCTCTGTGCCAAATTTTATCCAGAGCCGTTCTGGCGTGATTGAGTAACAAACATCCATCCATCCATCCAAACTTTCGCATTTATAATATTAGTATAGATAGTATAGAGTAGCTTCCGCTTGCGATTTCGCCCGCGCCGATGGTGCGCCGCGCCGTCAACAACGACGTGCCGCAAACTGCTGCGAGGCGTCGCCGTCGTGTAGAGCAGTGTGTAAAGTACGTGAATGTATTTGTTTGTTTGTATTATTCAATTATTTGAAAATTACTGATATATAATAAAACAAGTTTAAACGGATTAATAAATCGCGCACATAACTGATTTTTCCTGACGTTTCGAACACTTTGCAGCGTTCGTGGTCGCAGGACGATTATAATGTGTAGTAATCGCGAAAACTGAAGACATTATTAATACTAGTTTATTTTTATTGTTTGGCTTAATATCACACCCTTTTAACCGCAAATATTTGCTGAGAATACTCTACGGATTTTTTGGGCGTAAAAAATATTGATGTTTAGCCACATCTGTATGGACCGTTGGAAGCTACCCCAAATATATTATTTTCCTGAATGTATTAGAGTTAGCGTGAAACAGATTACGCAGTTCTTTTGGCATTGTATTTCAATGGACATTATATCTTTTCCTTCTATTTTATTCTATATTTTTTCTGTTCTTTTTAATTTGTTTCTGTAATTGTTTGATTTCTATTTTGCGTGCTCTGTCATTTACAACTGGTAAATTGTGGAACCGTTGTTGATTGTACATTTTACCATATACCTAAGTGATACTGTTCCTGTAATACCTAATGTACGATTGTTTGTTTCCCAAATAATAAAATAAAATAACAAAATATCCGATTTGCTATCAGATATTGCGCGACGCGTGCAGTGATAGCCTAGTGGATTAACCATGTGCTTCCCACGGCGAATGGTTCGAGTTCGATCCCGAGGCACGCACCGCTGACTTTTCGAAGTCATGTGCGTATTAGAAATTAATTATCACTTGCTTTAACGGTGAAGGAAAACATCGTGAGGAAACCGGCATGTCCTAGAACCAAAAATTCGAAGACATGTGACGTCCACCAACCCGCACTGCTCCCGCGTGGTGGACTGCGGCCCACTCCCTCTCACAGAGAGGAGGCCTGTGTCCCAGCAGTGGGAACATTATAGGCCGATTATGCTATGCATGCTTATGCTATTGCGCGACGGCATAGACCCATTTGATTATGAGATGTGAAACCAGTTTGAGGGACAGGAGGGGGTGTTATATCTACTTATTATCTTATCTACTTTTCTTTTTCACTTAAAGCGGTGTCCCTGTTTTACACAGAGTCAAACTGACAAGAGTATATCGCGGGCTATGTGTTCTGATCTGACCACAGTACGTAGCAAGACTTGTTAGACACAAACTTGTTCTCACCCCCTATAAGGTCCTGGTATACGCCAACGGTCTTCAATGATTGAGGCAGTGTTGCTTGAGTATTCTGAGTCGAGCTCACGCAACGTGACTTTAAGTCCACCTAGCAATACGATTGCGGCGTTTGTCCCGAACTAGACGCACTCTGGTCCCCAAGATACAGGGTTCGCCTAGTTTGGGGACCACCGTAAAGAACTTAATGATGTAGGTACATACCAATGGTTCAATAAATGATTAAATTAAATTAAAATTATTAATTTATTAATTTATTAAAAACAAAATGAAACGTATTTTTCCAATATTATAAACATAAATCATGCCCGTTTTCTTAAATGCACATAAAATTTCAAATTGTTTCGATTAAAATTGAAGGCGTTGTTACAACTGGTAAAAATAAGTGTTTTTTATACTTATCTAACTTCATCATTATTCATAAATCTTGAAGATTTATACACCCTGACATTTTCATCGCTTTCATCCGGCGATGTAGCGACTATACTCATCATTATGAACAACTTTTACTATGGGACCAACCCGGAAATCGCAAAAAAAAATCAGCTGTTCCATACATTTTGTTGAGTTATGTGAACATAAATGTATGGAACAGCTGATTTTTTTTTCGCGATTTCTGGGTTGGTCCCATAGTAAAAGTTGTTCATAATGATGAGTATAGTGGCTACATCGCCGGATGAAAGCGATGAAAATGTCACAGTGTATGTAGGTATATTTTTATTACATGTAGTTGCTTTAATCAACAAAAAATCTTGCTACAAAGTTAAGTTTTATTAGGGAAAGGGGTCTTAATTGGTAGGGCGATATTTTACCTAATGTGTACCTAGTCGTTAATAAAATAATAACTACTTTTACGCCTGTTCCAAACATGTGTGCGATTTATGTGCAAAGTTTTGAGCAGCTACCGAAATTTCCGGAGAATAATAAACTATAAATACACAATACATGTGTATTGAACGCTGTGCCCCTAATGGGAGTTTGATACGACCCATGAGAGTTTGGGTCCATTTCCATACTCGCTGGTTGAGACAAGCCTGTCTATTCGCGAGATCTGCCAATTTGTTTGCGACCGTTCGAGGGAGAATCTCACCGAGACATTCTCCCTCGAACGGTCGCAAACAAATTGGCAGTTGTCGCGGTAATATCACGCGTCGTATCGGTACAGAATAGATAGGAGGGCCTTTGACATGCGGTGAGACAGGTGGCCACCTACCTATAATAATCTTTATTCACTCTAACGATTTGGGTGTTGTGTTTAGATAATGTTTTACTTTCCAAATTCGTCTGGATAGATATCATCCCTGAGAAAATCCCGAGCGATTGCCGATTGCCCAAGTACTTAGGTACTACAGTTAAAACCGCTTACTCCGACATTATTTAGAACAACATACCGGTTATAATAACCAAAATCATAGGTCCTCACTGACTGTTCCCTCGAAAATACCGCCGGTTGTTACGACTATCGGTTTTTATAACCAAATATGAGTGGTCCCTTCGATGTCGTTATAACAGATTTTGACTGTATTTATCACACTAAATGAGGCGGTGAGAGCCAGAGTGGCCTATTATTTTCAGACACAATTGAAATCAATTGTGTCTAGAAATGATAGGCCACTCTGGCTCTCACAGCCTCAAATGTGAATGGACGTTAATTTAGTGTAGCGGCACACGTGCTGGCGTACGGCTGCTACTACAACACTAATCTTATTTATAAAAACCGGTCAAGTACATTTCGTACTCGCGCACCGAGGGTTCCGTAATGTTCTTGGACGTATAAAAAAATACCGGACCGTATTAAGTTTCTTAAGGAAGTTGCAAGAGTCTGATGGTTAAGGAATTTTGATGATTTCTTAAAAAAACTGTGCCATATACGCACATCGTTTTATTTTTGGTACAATATTTAGGTAAACTTCTATCGATATCGAAGTTTGCAAAAAATCTGAAATAATTTTCAGATTTTTTGCTCTGCAAACTTCGGAGTTAAGGGGGGAAATGGTATTTTTTTAGACATTAGTTAGGATTACTAAGTACACGGGGTCTCATCAGGAACAAAGTAACATTTGTTGAAATAACTCATAATAGATGGTGTAATATGGTATCGATTTGTTATTGAAGTTTGTGTAAAATTGAGAACATGAAAAAATACATCATGAAATATAGTTGTTCAAATTTTGAAAAATGCTTTAAGCACGGAAAAATGTATAGCCCGAAGATAGCCCGCGCTAAATCGGTCACTTTTTTTTGTATGAGATGAGGCATCTGTACGTATAGTATTATATTATCTGTGCTAAGTATAAAAATATTTGCCTTCTTTTGAGTGTTATCACGAAATAACTTATAACCGCTACTAGGAGCAATGTTCACTAATAGAGTTATAATTTTCATAAATACTTACCTAAGCTTAATATTTTTTCCAGATACACGTCTTTGTCATATTAATAAAGTTAGGTACATCATGTCACAGGGTAATAAACTAAGACAACATTTTAATGATAAGACGACGCGACGGATATTTTTAAAAATTAAGACATTTATGTATAACGATTATAAAAGGCGGAGGAGGAAGGAAAGGGAATTTTATAAATGGCTTGTTTCCACAGAAATTACGAGTATTATATTCTAATAAAATATAATACTCAAAATAATATCTCGGTTATGATAAACCATTTATCTTCAAAGATAATATTATTACTGTCTTACTTATATGAAATTTACTGAGCCTAATAAATTAACAAAATTCAATGCTCATTTAATCAAAAATAAACTTTACGCAAGGTCGTCGCCCTTTTAATGCCTCAGTACCAGTTACCGTCACACAGAGGTGAAATTTATGTAATTTGTGGCCAATATTGATAAAAATTAAGTAACTCTGATTGAAAAGTTGGAACCTAAGTTAGCACAAGTCGACACCACCGATTAGTGATCTGTAAAACGTTAGACACTTTTTATTGAATTACCCACATATTTGATTTAAATAGTGATTGCAGTAATTTATAACGATTTTGAACATTTATTCAAATACCATTAATTTTTAGGGTTCCGTACCAAAATGGTAAAAAAGGAACCCTTATGGTGCGACTTCGTCTGTCTGTCTGTCTGTCTGTCACACCTGCTTATTTCAGCAACTACTCATGCTATCGACTTGAAATTTGGAACAGTTATAAAAAATGCTTGTTCAACTTTATTGCAAATGAAAAAAAGTCCAAAAATATTTTTATTTTCGTTGCAAAAGGGGCCGGAGTGGGGGTCCGAAATTTCAAAGTGGGGTTACTAGGTCAAGTGACATATCATATGAAAGGGCTTGATCTGCAAATTTCAAAATTTATTTTCATTTTATTTTATGTCTCACAGTTTTCGACATATGATGAAAAATGTCCAAAAAAATACCATTCCCCCCCCTTGTCTCCGAAGTTTGCGGGGCGAAAAATCTGAAATAATTAGAGTTGATAGGAATTGACCAAAATATGGCACCAAAAATAAAACGATGTTCCTAACTAGTACAGTTTTTTCAAAATCATCAAAATTCCTTCACAAACAAACTTAGTTATGCGGTCCGGTTTTTTTCACTTTATACGTCCAAAACTGATACGGAACCCTCGGTGCGCGAGTACGACTCGCACTTGGCCGGTTTTTTATTTTGTGAATATAAGGATTAAAACGCTATGGATTCCATACCTTCAGATCAATATAATATTATTACGAAATAACTAAAACCTTTTACATTACTTACAATGATTGTAAAAAAGTTTATATTCTATCGCACTCAACTTGTTTTTTAAACATACTTATAAATAATGGTTTTCGCGATTACTACACATTATAATAAAACAAGTTTAAACGGATTAAATCGCGTATATTACAGATTTGCAGCGTTCGTGGTCGCAGTGATCAAAGTGATCAAAACGTCAGTAAAAATCTGTAATATACGCGATTTAATCGGTTTAAACTTGTTTTATTATATTATAACATATTTATAAAGAACTTAGCTTTCACATAATACTAAATTTGGTTGCATCTACTTGCGTCACCAAAACAAAATGGAACAAAACTCAACAATGTGCCTATATGAATTGTAAAAATATATATAATCATTTTTCAGGCAGTGCCCAGCATAGCATTCCAAGTAGTCGAAGAGAACTATTGAGTTTTTACACAATGGGTGAATCTAATAACCACGAGGCTGGATTTCAGTGCCATGTTACAAAAGTTCGGGAAATCACACACTGTGAAGACGAATTACCAAATTATATACAGGGTGTAAGGTTAGTCAGTCGCAATACGAAAAGGTCATTGTCATTATGAACAACTTTTACTATGGGAACAAACATGAAATCGCAAAAAAAAAATTACATTTAGTTGAGTTATGTGAACATAAATGTATGGAACAGCCGATTTCTTTTTTTCGTTTTCAGGGTTGGTCCCATAGTAAAAGTTTTTCATATTGATGAGTACAATGACCTTTTTCGTATTGCGACTGACTAACCTTACACCCTGTATATTAATATATTATTTTAGATAAACGAAAGCAATATTTAGGCTTAAACACATGTCATGTCATATTGGCTTACTTTCACCTGTGTGCGCCGCCACAAGCAGTTCATATAAAAGTATGAAAAAAAATGTTTGTGGTTGACGCGAGTGACCCCTGCCGTGTGTAGCGTGGCGAAGCGAGTAACGGTGATTTGTGACTTGTGGCGACCACCGGCGACAACCGTATGCGGCGTTCGTATAATGTAGTGCCTAGCTCGGTGGCGGCATTTTGTAGCTGTTGTGAGTGGTGAGGTGAAACCTGCAATATCGTTTTAGGTTATTATGACACAACATGACGAAATTTACGCGTGGCATTTCGGCGCCGCCGCCGATTTTCGGCAACGTTATTTCGGCAGTGTACCCATTCACCATTAATGGTGAAATGTGAGTGTACGGGGAATAGGGACATGATGTAGGTAATGTTTCATTGTATTTGATATCCAATATTGGCGCTAATTGGTCATCAATCAATAAAGGTCAGCTTTTGACGCTTTGTACATACACAGAGTAATGAACGTTGAAGTGACTTCTTCGGTCATTGGCACTACTAATAGGTATTAGAAATAGGCCAATAAATGTCATGTTTGTATAGCGGATAGGGTGCATTAAAATATAGCGCTTGTAGAGAATATTTTAATGCTCAGGGCATCTTGGGGAGTCAGCCCTACTAATATCTTTATGGAACGGGTAATCATTTTGATTCCAGTTCAAGTATAAATAATGGTAGTAGATTTTTTTTTACAAAAAAAAAAAATAATGATGTATTGTAGGTATCTTATTTTTCTCTCAAACCGTTATAGCGAATGAGAAGGCTTATATGTACATATTTTGAGCGAATCTAAGTCGCCTTCCTTTTGGATAGGTATAAAAATATGAATTATTTATAAAGTATGTTTCTAGGGCATGCGCAAAAACGGTCAATGACCCTAAGGCCCGTATTACAGAACGATACTCGAGCACCGATCTCTGCTTGAGCATAGATTCAACCAATCAAATGGCTATAAATCTATGCTCAAGCAGAGATCGGTGCTCGAGTATCGTTCTGGAATACGGGCCTAAGTATTAGTTTGTCTACAAAAACGATAAATTCTATCGGTCTCCATATACCTACTTCTCTATCGCTTACGCTTCTTACCGTGTTTCATAATACGTGGTGGGTTCAGCAAAACCCTACTGAACACGACACGGTCATTCAGAGATAACAAACCTTTTTTGCGATTGAGCGATAGCGATTTTAATAACATTTAGACGTTTAAACAAAAGGTGAAACAGAGATAAATAGAACTGGTTAATTATGGCAAAAAGCTGGTTATGCCTGAAGTACACGCTAAGGTCATCGTCCATTTTTCCGCCTGCCGTAGAAACCGACTTTATCAATCATCGAATGGCCGATTTCAGCAGCAAATAAAAAGATTTATTACTAAGGGATAAAAACAAGGTAACTGAGTCAGTCCATAACGTAGGCAGACTCGTGATTTCTGTCGCCACTTGGTAAAAACAAACTTATTGATGACCACACAGAATAAAACGTTCGGTTTTATAAGCTTTGATCTTTTACGCTTATTACGACTTCTCCTAACAGTTCCAGTCTAACATTAATTAATATTTAAATTACAAATAATAACATTATTTACTTACGCTTCCCCCACATTCGGCGTGCGCGTTCCTCCAGCGTGTGAATGACGCGAACGTTCACGCACGCGGGGTTCGCGTCGTTCACACGCTGGAGGAACGCGCACGCCCAATGCGGGGCAGGCGACTAGTCTTATTCGACTAATTCAGTATTTGGTATTTTCCATAATCTAACAATATGAATATGCATATGAATATTAATATTCATATTCTTAATATGAATAAATATGGAGTTTTTATGTTATTTCGTATTATTCAATCAACCAACAGACTGCAGAGTTGCCTTTTAATTACCGCTCTATAATGAACGGTCATTTTTTTTTTTTTTATAACCCAATAGTTGCGTTGTGGAGTTCTGATGGCAGATGTTCTGTAACATATTAATACAGCCGCATCTGATTATAATGGAAACCGACTCCAACCTAGTTGGGAAAAGGCTAAGCCATTCATTGTCAACCACACCCCTGGTGAATAGTGTTATTACTACTAGACTCCACTGATCCTTAGGGCCGTAAGATCAATCGTAGCTTAACCACGGAAGAGAGTTCAATCTCCCGTCTTCGATTGTTTCTTTGGGTTTTTGTAGGTAGGTATTAGAAAACAATTGAAGACGGGAGATTAAACTCTCTTCTATCCGTTGTCATATCTAACGATTGAACGATTTGTCGCAAACAGCCTGATTGATTTGAAGAATTTACACTGTAATCAATTAGGTAGATACTGATGTGTCTTTAATTTTTGTTTAACGTGATAAACTCTTGCCAATACTGTGTGTTACCCAACACTACGGTGGTAAATCTTTTTTTTGACACCCCTGGGGATATCTTTTGGTGGTGTCGTTAACAATGAAGGGGCTAGGAGAATGAATGAACGATGATTTTGTCACTTAATTATCGTACAGATTTTTTCAGTAGTTAAATGCTTTTTGCAACTAGGATGACCCTGCTACGAGTATAGGTAGATGTATATATGTATTATATAGTGACACTGTAGCCCATTCTGTCATAGGAATATCTTTGACGTGTCGTTACGGGTAGTCAGGAGCCCAAAAGCCTGACAACTGGTCTAACATTCGAATACCGGTATTCCCCAATAATTGAGTTGTGGAGGTCAGATGGCAGTCGCTCCATGTAAAATATCGATATTCAGCCGCAACCAGTTAGACTGGAAGCCGATCCCAATCATGTTTGGGAAAAGGCTAGGCGGATGACTGTAGCCCATTCTGTGGACATGCCTACATACCCAACCACCACATACATCCGGAGATCCAAACTGGAACGTTTGACCTGACATTCAAAAGCAATCTATTCACACGTCTCCACCACCGACGCACGTCCTGTTCGATTTCGGCCGCTTACTAAGCCGAAATTCCCGATGGTTTACATGCGGTTCTATTTTAGAGCCATATCTCAAGGGCCATACCTTACCGAGATGCCATGGCGACGTGGCCAGCGACGTTGCCAAATAGTTCTTATTGAGATGTATGACGGCTAACTCACTTGGCGACCGACTGGCGTCGCCATGGCATCTCGGTGAGGTATGGCCCTTAGGACGCCATGGCGGCGACGCCAGCAGCGCTGCCAAATAAAAAATGTCTAATTGTATTACAATGTATCTAACCAAACCTCACCTAGCGTCTGGCGTCGCCGCCAGTCTGGACGCCAGGCTCACTCGCTCGACACGCATACATTTCTTCAATGTTGATAATAGAGATGGCGATTGACTTAAGAGCTATTTAGTTTAATCATCGTGTATAAGTAAAGGGGACGACTTCCACTGTAAAAATTATAGCAATTGTATTAAAAATATATCATAAAGCAGTAAAAACCGATTTAATAAAGTTATAAAATATACTCCATAAAAAACGTAAAAAACTTAAAAACAACATTAATTCGAGGGGATTTCAACTGAAGCATCCCTTGATCTCGGAGGCGGCGGTCTTATTGGCTCTCGGTCCGAAAACATTACAACTACTAGATCTGCCACCAGCAGTAATATCGTAAACATAGGCAGAAGTCCATTCAACACAAGCGCAGTAGTAGCGTTGGTTTTCTCTAGTTCTTTAAACACCGATATAGATAGCGCACCTTGCAGGATGGTGCACGAGACAAGTGCGTACACTTGCAGGAACTTCGATGCTTGATAGCCCCACAATCCGCCGAGAACGTAGGTGCCAATCATGATGTATGTAGCGAGTAGGGCAATTGGTGACAGCAGAGCGTGGTCTATAGTTTTCGTCAGGGTGGCTCTTTCATTGATAATCTCACTTGTGTTGATAACGAGTGCAAGAAACCGTACCCTGCATGAACATCTTTGGGTGCTCATTGAGGTATCGACACTGGAATAGGAGTAACACGTCATTGGTGACGTTTCTCTTTTATTTAAATGAATTTCGTTTTATATCCATTTTAGTTACAATATTTCTACTAGATGCGGAGCCTGTGGCAGAAGTATGACATTTATAAATCTTTGAAAACTGACAGAGTAATGACAACAGTGAAACGTTACTTCTAAGAAGGATATAGTAAGTAAAACTTTTAAGGGTTTCATAATACCTACTTGTAATAAACCTGAGCATAATAACCTATAGAGATGCTAAACGGTGAATAATTCTCTGCCACTATTTGCGGTGGCGAGGTAAACATGGGCACACTACGGGAATTTTACAATCACACACAGATACATGCTACTGGTACTTAAATAAAACCATGTTGGTGCATAATTCATACTTACATGACATGTGACAAGAAATTTTTCGCAAATTTGAAGTAGCAGACCGCCTAACTACACAATTAACCATTTTCAAAATTACAATATTTATTATACTTAAATAAACATTTCAAAAACTCCTGACTAAATTTAGATATGTTATTAGAAGATACTACTACATTTTCAATCCTATTCGAGAATACATTTCTGCTAATTGAATGCTTAAATACGGATTTATTTAGCAAAATACCTAATTACTAAGAAACCATTTGACGTCGAGAATTACCGCACGCTATTATAGGCATTATTACTGTTGGAGTAAGAACTATGTTCACATAATTTTGTGAGCTATTTCAGGAGGATTATTTTGTCTTCGAAACGTCTGAATTGAAAAGCCCCCTTTCTCCAGTAATTGGGCGTTTGTTAGGAATGGCAGTTCAAAGTTTAGTCAATGCTGATTGCTGTGAATAGCCGAGGCGAATTTACTTGTCCGTGAAGCTGTGGTATAGTGGTGAATCAGCGAATAACATTTTCTACCACTTTTTGCGGGGGGCGAGGTGAACACGTATAGCACACTACGAAAATTTGACAATCACACACAGATATAGGCTTACAGATCGTACATAAATAAAACCATGTTGGTGTTTATTTTATACTTACATACATGTGATAGGAAATTCTATGGTTTTGCAGATTTGAAGCAGCAGACCACCTTTTACAAGAGAAAACTACACAATTACCCATTTTCAAAATGAGCATACAAAATACAAAATGACCACTGTCGCGAATGACTTAGTTTTTAAATGGCAACGCTGAGTTGCAGAAAAGGTCATTAAGTTTTAAAGGAGACTTTAACGATAGAAATTGTATGGTTAATGCCTCCTTTAAAATTTAATTATCTTTCTGCAACTGACTGCAAATCGGTTAGACGGCCAGTGTTTTTTGGTAGAAGGGTTCGCCCGGTTGTGGCAACTCCATATAAAGATATTATGCTCTAAGCCGTGAAGTGTTTAAGCGTTGACAAAAATGTGTGAATAGATGGGGTTCGTACGGGAGATATCACACTGGCGATTTGCGAGCGTGTTTTCAGCGAGGCACTTAAGGCTGCTTTTCCACCACGGATGTGAGCTACGGATGTGTGTGATGCCGACCAATAGGATCGGATTTTTTATAAAGATGAACTTAGCTATGAAAATGAAGCGTGACGCGTCCTACTTACACTTGCCCGGTTTTTTTTTAAATTCCATCCCTAAAGGTGCGAAAAGGGTGAGTTTGAAGGAATTATCGACACTGTTGTTTTCCGACTTCCATAAATTTCGTAGTAATTAGGTACTAAAATTTAAGATAAGATAGGTAGGTACATAAAACAAATTTCTTACTTCCATCTAAGCCAAGATGAAACGTCGAGAATTTGTTAGTTTGAATAACAGAAATCCTAATACATTTTTTTTTTATTCTTTACAGGCTTTTAGACTTCTTTTGATCTCTATGCCTCGTTGGCGTCAGTTTTCTTATTAACAGGCTAAAAAAACAGTCAAACACGGTTGCCAGGCCTTTCAAGTTTTTCATAAAAAGTATTTTGGCGCCCAACGTGGGACCAGAATAATAAATTGTAGCATCTGTTTAGACTTTAATAAATGTTTTCTTTTTAAGTACGTGGTTTACCTATTTTCCTCGAACTTGAACTTAACCAATATAAAATTCAATATTTGCAAAACTTTTAATCGAGGTGTAAACATTTGAGACAAACTTAGAACATTATCAGCCGAAAGACGTCCATTATTGGACATAGATCCAAGTACTAGAATTTTTAATTTTTTTTTTAAAATTTACTAGAAAATCAGCCGGGGCGCCCTGCGGACTCTCCGTCCGCATACCGGCCCGTGGTGCTGCTCGACGAGGTGGGCAAGCTCTTTGAAAGAGTAATTGCAAACCGCCTCGCCGGGCACCTTGCGGGGACGGGGCCGGATCTTGCGGAACACCAGTTTGGTTTCCGCAAGGGGCGCTCTACGGTGGACGCCATCATGCGCGTGAGAGCCCTCACGGCGGGGGATGCGGTGTCTCGGGGTGGGGTTGTTTTGGCGGTGTCTCTCGACATCGCCAACGCCTTCAACTCCATGCCCTGGAGCTGCATAAGGGAGGCACTCCGGTATCACCGGGTGCCGACCTACCTTCGTCGGGTGGTCGGGGATTACCTGTCGGACAGGGCAGTAATCTACCCCGGTCGCAGCGGAGAATGGAACCGGCGAGAGATGTCGTGCGGTGTTCCGCAGGGATCGGTCCTGGGGCCGGCCCTGTGGAACATCGGTTACGACTGGGTGCTGCGTGCCGACCTCCCTACCGGCGTCAGCGTAGTTTGCTACGCTGACGACACGCTGGTACTGGCACAAGGGGGGTCGCACGAGGCGGCGGTCGAATTGATGACGCGCGGGGTTGCGATAGTCGCGGAGAGGATCCGGCAGCTGGGTCTCGAGGTGGCATTGCACAAGTCCGAGGCCATGTGCTTTCATGGGCCTCGGAATGCGCCACCGCCGGGATCCCGGCTGATGGCGGGAGGGGTCTCCATCGGCGTCGAGTCGACATTGAAGTACCTAGGACTCGTCCTCGACAGCCGGTGGAACTTCGTTGAGCACTTTCGACGTTTGGCTCCCAAATTGGAACGGGCAGGGGCTGCCTTCAAACGGCTCTTGCCCAACCTGAGGGGGCCAAACGCCTCCTGCCGGAGGCTCTACGCGGGGGTCGTGCGGTCCATGGCCCTTTACGGGGCCCCGGTGTGGGCGCGTTCTCTGGGGCGGCGAGCCGCCCACTATCTTAACGCGCCCCAAAAGGTGGTAGCCGTGAGGCTGGTCCGTGGATACCGCACGATCTCCGGCGAGGCGGCGAGCCTCCTTGCCGGATTGCCGCCATGGGATCTGGAGGCGATAGTCCTCGCGCGCCTGCGGGACTGGCGCGCGGAGGTACTACGCCGGGGGGAAACTCCGCTGCCGCGGCAAATCGTCGCTCAGCGGACAGACCTCCGGCGCGATCTCATGGCGACATGGAGAGAGCGACTGTCGCAGCCCCGTGCAGGGCACGCCACAATAGTGGCGATAGTGCCCCTCTTTGAGGAGTGGCTAGAGAGGCGCCACGGCGTCCTCACCTTCCGCCTGACGCAGGTCCTCACCGGACATGGGTGTTTCGGGAGGTTCCTGCATCGAATCGGGCGGGAGGAAACGCCCGGGTGCCACCACTGCGTGGATCGACCGGAGGACACGGCGGAGCACACTGTAGAGGTGTGCCCCGCTTGGGCGGAGCACCGCCGTGTCCTCGTAACGGCGATCGGCGGCGGCGACCTCTCGCGCCCGGCCCTGGTTCAAGCCATGGTCCGGGGCGAGAGGGAATGGGAAGCCGTCACCTCCTTCTGCGAAGCAGTCATGCTAGCGAAGGAGGTGGCGGGGCGTGAGAGGGAGAGAGCCTCACGTCCCAGCCGCCGCGGCGGTGGACGCCCCGGGCGTCGGGGGTCATTTGATGGCCCCCGGCCACCGTAGGCGCGGGCCTGTGGACGGTGAGTTGGGTATGCTCACCGTCCGTCCGTCTCATGACGACAGGCCGTGTCGACGGCGCGTTCGTGTTCCACGCGCGCCTCAAAGAGAGTCAGCAACAGCGTAGGGGCCCGCAAGGGCCGAAGCCTGCCAGGGCTGCGGGACTGTTCGAAAGAGACACCGCAGCCCTGGAATGTAACGGGCAACGAAGGAACATGGGTGGGTTTTAGTCAGTAAGAGTCTGACACTCCCTTCCGCTCCGCCCAGAGCGGGAGGGGTCATTTGATGATTTCCCATCCCCAAAAAAAAAAAAAAAAAAAAAGTACTAGAATTTAAATTTTACTGAATTTAATTCCGAAAATATTTTTTTTCGTTTTCATCGGTGATGACGGCCTCTCGACGTGTGCACTCCAAACCATAATAATTACAAAATCAATACAAACCATAAACCATTTATCAGTTGAAAACGTACAAACGTTTCCTTTAAAACAGCGGTTCCCATCCTTTTCAATCTTGTTACCCCTATGACCTATTAGAGAAACCGATTTTACCCCCCTTAAAATATTATCACATGGAATAAAATGTATTATCTATTACCAGCCTTATTACCCCCGCAGAATAACTGTTTTACCCCCGAGGGGGTTTTTAGCCCCAGGTTCGGAACCCAGGCTTTAAAAGGACAAGATTCAACATAAAGTACCTACAATGCTTTATATAACTGAATGCAACAGTTGAAAATTCAATGCGTACACTTTTAAACCGGAGATGAAGAGTACAAATATGTTTGCAACATCTTGAAGTTACCGAGTGCTAAAGTAGGTAATTCCACTTTCCTTCTATTGTTCGGAGACACTCCATTTTTATTTTACACGTATCTTAGCACAATAGCTCTTCTGGGGTTGTAAACCCTTTGTTAAGGTAAAGAAACTCAGTTTTAGTGTGATTTGTGTTTTTACAGCTAAAATTGTTTTTTTTTTTATGCGACGATCGATGGTAGCAAATAGGCGTACGGCCCGCCTGTCTGCCACCATCGCAACATCCAACACGTGTGCGTTGCCAACCCGTTAAAATGAGGATTCGCTTTGGCGAGAGCGTAGGGTACAAGCAGGTCCCCCGCTGTCAACACAACGCATCCTCAGGAGCTCTGGCGACCTTACTCACCACAGGAACACAACACTACCGAAGAGTAGCGTCATTTGGCTGTGTTGTTCTCTAAGTTGGAGGGTCTTCCCCAGTCGGGCTGCTCCAGATTTGAGCGAGATATTCCGCTGTGCCCTACCTCTCTTACATCATCTATTTATACAAAATGGTTGCACAGCATTTTTTATGGATGTTTAATTATTTTTGAAAATTTTATTCATCTCCTTGGCAAGCGAAGCCGGGGCGTAAAGCTTGTCGGTGCTGGATAAAGGAAGATAAATATTAATAATAAACGTAATAGGGATAAAGTTAGAGCACTTATCAGACTTTTGGTCTCCTGACTACCTGTAACGACTGTCAAAGATATTCCTATGACAAACAAGACTGACTGTTTAACGTGCTCTCCGAGGCACGGTGGGGTCTTGCTCGATGTGTCAAGAACGGTCACCCAACCAATGTATGACCGCGGCAAGCTCATCTTAACCTCACAAATCGATCGATCAGCGCGGCTGTCATATTTTAGTTACGAGCACCTCGGAATTTAAGCGTGATGTGATGACAAAGGGATTTATCTAAATTTCAGTTTAGTTATCCGCCTTTGGCGTTTTTTCATTAGACGAAAACGACACGGCATCGGTGACCGCCTGGAAGAAGCAAAAATATATAAAAACTAGACTTTGCCCGTGACTCCGTCCGCGTGGACTACAATAAATTGACCATTTTAAATGACCTCTTAATTAGATGAAATGTACATAGCTTAGATTTTAGGTAGTAAAATCTAAGCTATGTACATTTCATCTAATCGCTCGCACTTGTCCGGGTTTTATTTATAGTTTCTATTTTCGCTCTAACCCTTCATAGCTCACCCTATATTGCAATTACTAACTTCAAGCATCGTTAGCAGAACTAGCAGAGCGACGTAACACCATGACCTAGTAATTAAGTTACAGCTCGGAGCAGCTCGGAGCAACTAACTTTAGTACCGACAGCGATATGGTTCAAAGTTACGTCGCTTCATTTCGTACATCACGCTTAAATTCCGAGGTGCTCGTAACTAAAATTTGACTGCCGCGCTGATCGATCGATTTATGAGGTTAAGATGAGCTAGGTCATACATTGGTTGGGTGACCGTTCTTGACACATCGAGCAAGACCCCACCGTGCCTCGGAGAGCACGTTAAACAGTCAGTCTTGTTTGTCATAGGAAAATCTTTGACAGTCGTTACAGGTAGTCAGGAGACCAAAAGTCTGATAAGTGCTCTAACTTTCGAATACCGGTATTCCCCAATAATTGGGGTGTGGAGGTCAGATGGCAGTCGCTCCACCTAAACTGGTTAGCTGTTATACGGCGAATTCTACAATTTGACTGCGACGTAGATACTAATTTTAGAACACGGTCTCACTTATACACGAATAGCACAAAGTAAGTAGGTATATGGAGAGGGCCGGCCCCACTCAACAAACGAAAAGGTACGCACACATAGACACGCGTCTTCGTAAAATGAATGCAAACATACTCGCGACTGACATTCATTTGAGATTCTGGCATTCGTTTGCCCGTGATCACATGTCATTATGGCTCGCATAAAAGCATGCCAGATATTGGTCAGTCACCAGCATGTGTAACGCGGGTTTACTAGTAGCTCGTATGCTGGTACTTAGCATGCTAGATCGCAAGCCGTTTGATTTTTCCCCCTTTCGGGGAAGCGAGGAGGGCTTCAACTGGCATTTTACGAATCATTTCTAGAAACTGGCGTGCCACCTACCAGTAGCGTGCTTAAGGGACAAGCCCAACGTATTTTTTTGGCTTTAGGGGGTATATGTTAATTTTTCATGAATTTATGTGAGTTAATGTGTTATTGAAGCAATACGTTTTACGTAAGTTACATTAAAAATCACTTACATTTATGAAAAATTAACTCTATAAAAATGAAAAATTTCGTCGGACTTGCCCTCAAGGCAAGCCACTGCCACCTACAGACATGTGTATCACATCTTAAAATAATTTGAAATCTCCGTGTTCGTTCGACGATTTCGAGGCTGCGTGTGCGTGCTATTGCTCCTTGTACGGAACCAGCATTCTATATCTATTTATTTTGTGGAAATAGACAACGGCGGCAACAAACAAGTAAACAAACAATTAACTACCTACGTCTGAAAATATCCTTTATTAGAGGAAGTCATTCAAAGAAAACACAACAGCAATAATAGGGTAGTGGATAGTTGTATGTTGTTTTCCCCTAACCTTGACAATAACCATCATTTATCCTTGTTCCAGGAATAACCTCGATAACAACGTTAACAGTGATCTCGTTCGAGAGGTACATGATGGTGACCAGGCCTCTCAACTCCAGGCACTTGAGTTCTAAGGGCGCTATTATGTCAATAGTGTTCATATGGACCTACTCGCTGGCACTTACTACCCCACCTCTGATGGGATGGGGACATTATGTCAACGAGGCTGCAAACATCAGGTACCTATGATTGTCCTTTATTTACATACTAGCTTTCGCCCGCGTTTTCCGGGATAAAAAGCAGCCTATGTGTTATTCCAGGTCGGCTACCTCTTTGCCAAATTTCATCCAATTCCGTCCAGCCGTTTACACTTTTTATCACGGAAAAAGCAAGCGAAGCCGCGGCCGGAAGCTAGTGTTCTCTATAAATTCTTCCTTAAAGTTAATGTTTAATAAAAATGAGAATAATAAATTTTACTTTCCCAAAGTCAAATTCGACATAAAAAGGGTTTCAAGTATTCTTTAAGTTACGCTTATTTTTTCTGAAAGAGAATTTAATTTGAGGAGGCTAATTAATTAATTAGATACTTCATCAGGCGTCTTCAAGAATTTGTTTCTAAAGTTTACCACTTTAGAAAGTGTCTTATGTAATTTATTTTTTTAATTGAAACATAATTTTCAATAAATGAAGTGTTAGGTTAGGAATACGGTACCGGACAATTTTTTTTTATTGTGAATCTGTAAACTATTTGAAAAAAGATAATTAACACCAAAAACCGATGAAACATCTACAAAATTGGCAAAGTTATAAGCGTTTTAAAATGATTTGCTAGACACGGACGGCATGCATGATAAGTGACGTAACACCACCTATGTCCGCTTCACGCGATAAAGACGGAGCGATACTCCCTCCAAAAACTTTAAAAGCGTCTATGTTTTCCATTTTGTGATAAATTATTATTATTTTTTTTACTTTTTTGTTATTCCTATTCCTTCTTTGGAATAAAATAATTTATTTGTACTTTTTTGATAGTAGTCCACTACCGAATTACCTAGATAACATAATGTTAATTGGATGTAGGTAACTCGCTTTTTTTGATATATGTATTATTGATCATTTACTAGTTGTACCGCACTCACTCAGATAGCCAGCCTGTTCATTCTGTACCGACACGCCGCTGATATCTGCTGAGAACTGTCAATTTGTTTGCGAACGTTCGAGGGAGAATGTCACGGTGAGATTCTCCCTCGAACGTTTGCAAACAAAAAACAGGCAGATTGTGTTCCCTGAGGCAGACAGATTACCGACTCTCGGCAATTAAACAATATAAATTAATGGTGTCTCATTAGTCGACCCTTAAAATGTTAGAAACAAACTCACTTCTGTGTGACAAGTACTAACAGTAGGTACTTAAAGTTGTACATATTATATTAAGTTGTAAGTCTACATCAAAAATGTTTTAAGGATCAGAGACACGTGAAGCATGAATATTCCTAAACCCTATTAAGTCGTAGAAATGTACGAAATAGGTACCTAAATACCGTGGGGTCCGTCACGCACAATTCCACAATTTAGATTCATACCGTCTTCGCTTAAATTCCTTAAGGACACAGCCAAACGTGGTATAAATTAAAACTTAATTTAATTATGTACTAGCTTCCGCCCGCGGCTTCACCCGCGTATTTCGGGATGTATTATACATATAAACCTTCCTCTTGAATCACTCTATCTATTAAAAAAAACCGTATCAAAATCCGTTGCGTAGTTTTAAAGATCTAAGCATACATACTATACTCGTATATACAGGGTGGCAGGTTAGACAGTGGAAATATTTTAAGGGGTCATTGTACTCATCATTATGAACAACTTTTACTATGGGACCATCCCTGAAATCGTGAAAAAAAAATCAGCTGTTCCATACATTTATGTTCACATAACTCAACGAAATGTATGGAACAGCTGATTTTTTTTTCGCGATTTTATGGTGACAGCGGGAAGCGACTTTGTTTTATACTATGTAGAGTATGTAGTGATAGTGAATTACTTACCTACGTGATTGCCTCCTTGGTTTTGTGGTAGCAAGCGCGACTGTTGAACGTAATATCCTGGTTTCAATCCATAGATAGGGTAGGTAGATCAATCCATACAAAGAATAAACAAATCATTGAAAAAGCATAAAGCATTCATATAGACCAGGGCTGTCCAAAGCACGGCCCGCGGCTTACATTTGTGCGGCCCGCAACGTGTTTGTGATCTACCACAAATACGAAAAAAATCCCTTAAAATGTTATATTATTTTATTTTTATGGCATCATTTGTATAAAAACAAAAATATCGTTTCTGCGGCCCTACAATCTATTTAGTGATTCATATTGGCCCGCGATCGTATTTGGTTTGGACAGCCCTGATATAGACAACCACTGGATGGACAGAAATCGTGCGAGAAATAATAACAGGCAATCCGATGCGAGTTTAAAACAATTAAAACTTACGTGAAAAATATACAGGGTGGCAGGGTTAGACAGCGGAAATATTTTAAGGGGTCATTGTACTCATCATTATGAACAACTTTTACTAGGACCAACCCTGAAATCGCGAAAAAATTATCAGCTGTTCCATACATTAATTTATGTTCACATAACTCAACAAAATGTATGGAACAGCAGATTTTTTTTTCGCGATTTCAAGGTTGGTCCCATAGTAAAAGTTGTTTATAATGATGAGTACAATGACCCCTTAAAATATTTCCACTGTCTAACCTGCCACCCTGTAAATGTAGACATACACACATACACATTTTTTTACACATCACTGTGTATATTTATTACCGTATACATTATAAATACTGTACTCAAGTAAAAATATAAAGAAACTACAATAGCTTTTCAACGCTGAAAGCAATCTCTGTGTTTGTTTGGGCATACCTATGAGATTTGTATTATTTGTAAACGCACCACGTTACATAAAGTTGACATTTTCTAGCTGTTGTTATTGGCCATACAATTGTTTAAACAAGAAACTTATGTAATCAGCCAGCAGGCAATTTAAACACCTAGGAACGGCCACTATTAGGTAGGTACCTACCTCAGATCATAGAAACAAGATGTGCCAAGGCGCTATCGAGCTTGATGCCTGATCTTGAGCAAATTGCTCATATTAAAAACGTACGCGCTGGCGACGAACCGAACACGATCGATGGTATAAATACAGTGTTTTAGTTTAGTGCTAGTGTTGAGTGACGATTAACAGTGTGTTCGGAATGTTCAATGCGTGGGAGATCTTTTTATTAACAAGGAGCGCTTAATTATGCGCGTAATTGTGTCGAAAAATGTACTAAAAGTGGCATCAGTTGTTCCCGTACTAATTTGCTATGATGGCATATCTCCTTGTTTCTATGATCTGAGGTACCTACGTATTTTTTTATTGAAAAAGCTTATAACTACACGATCCAACATTTCTTAATTAGGTCTGTCACATTTAATTTTGATTTTTGAAAGATTTTGTTTATTGTTATATTTACCCCCTTACTTAGACGATGATTAATTTAAATAGCTCTTATATGTCAATTCTCATCTATATTCATTGTTATAGTGATAAGGATAGTTGTATATTTAATCAGTGCTTGAAATTAAGAGGCGTTTATATTTTTTTGTGGTTCGCACTCACCACCTAGGTACGACTTGTAACTGGTTTGACGCAAACGTCAAACGTAAGCCTATTAATTAGCAAATAGGTATACCTACTAGTAATTAGCCCGCGACTTCTTCTATGTGACCCTTATGAACTGTACCCCGATCAAGAGTTTTTTTGACGTATAGTATCGTTAACGTAAGCATATTTTGAATTGGAAATACACGTTTGTTACACAACATTTATATAAATTAAATACTTAATGAATTTCTCTGTACTTTTTAAAATGTGCAAATTGTATAAAATTTTATCAAAATGTTCCAGGACTGCTGTATTTTAAATTCAAAATATGCTTACGTTAACGAAACTATACGTCAAAAAAACTCATGATATACTGTGCATTTTTTGAGATAAAAAGTAACCTATAGCACTCAAGGATAATGTAACTTTCTATTAGTGAAAGAATTTTCAAAATCGGATCAGTAGTTCCGGAGATTACCGCCCACATATTCACACACTCATAAAGTCATAACGCACTCTCTTCTTTTATTGTTATTAGATATACCTAGATAAAAAATGTTTATTTTTCCTGCAGTTGTTCCGTGAACTGGCACGAGCAGTCAATGAACACGCTGACATACATCATGTTCCTGTTCGCGATGGGGCAGATTGTACCCCTCGCCGTCATCACCTTCAGTTACGTCAACATCATCAGAACTTTGAAAAAGGTATTTGTGTTTTTAAATACTTATTTTTAATAAAAAATAGTACAGGGAGGTAAGCTAAGATTATATTATGCTGCCTGTATAATAAGTAGAAAGGACATACTTATCGCCGGTTTGAACAAGATTACTTACGGCCTTTGCACTTATGACGGCAGCATGGCGAAGACTAAAAGTAGTCAATTTACTTACTGTTTTTATAGTATACTAGCTGACCCGCCCGGGCTTCGCACGGGTAAAGTTTAGTACACCTACCCTACACCTTTCACCCTTCACCTACCCTACGCCTACCCTACGCCTACCCTACACCTACCCTACGCCTACCCTACGCCTACCACCCTACGCCTACCCTACGCCTTCCCTCCCAAGTTGCAATGACGGTTCCGCACGTGTACTGAACAACTATTTTTAATACAGTTGCGAAAAAATTAAGCAATTTAATAAAGAACATTTTTGGACAATGACGCAATATAAGCAGAGTTTTTTTTTGGTTTCCACAATCATTCTGGGTAAGCAACTGGGAACTATGCCCATACAGCCAAGTCTTCAGTAGATTTTTTTTTATTGATATGAAATGAAAATGAAATTTAATGAGATGAAATGAAATGAAACCTAACCTAACTCTTTGAATCAAATCATCAACCTCTAGCCTCCTAACCAGTAGCCTCTTTTTAGAAATATTTGCATGAATCATAAAAACTTCTATGATTTTTTTTTTGTAAAAACTTTGTGGTTGGTTTTTTTTTAAGACATTATTTTGACAGTTGGGAAAGAGAACGCACGAGTTCGGAAAAGGTAAAGAAAAAGCTTGAGTATGTAATAGCCCACATCCCGAACGCTATACGTGCTATACGTCCCTGCAATACGCCACTTTTTGAGCAACTGTATTAAAAAATACGTTATAGGTTTGCTAACGTTCGATTTAAGATAATATTATTTTGATATTATTATTATGGGGATTAGGAAACTTCTAACCATAAAAGGGTCGATTCAGTTTAGTGCAAATAGGCACTAATTAAAAATCATTTTCGGTACAACATAAAATGGGCGTTTCTATCTTTAAATACCACTTTAAAAGCTTTTTCTCTAAACAGAAACGAACATCTAGATTTATGTTATAACTTCAAACACTAATTGTTTGTTGTTCAACCCGGTCATTACCATAATTATCTTTAAGCAATTAGGACGATCTCAGCCCGAATAATGGCCGGCCGAGATTAAAATCTCACTAAATGCTTTGTAGAAACTAGTGTCGTTTCTCGTTTAAAAGTAAAAATACTATACATTTAATACGTATATATCGTAAATGTGAACATAATATTGTGAATTGAAAATATACCTTTGCTACACAATATTTATATTAATTAAACACTTTATTTATTTCTCTGCATTTTTGTGCGCAAAATAAAATGTTGTCAAAATATTCTAGGACTGTTGTATTTTCAATTTTAAATTACGACTATGCTTACATTACTATACCATTCGTCAAAATTATTCGTGATTCACTGACATCTACGTTAAGTATGTAGGTACATACATCAATATTCATATTTAAAGGGCCTATTTGCTTTAGAGTTAATAATCCCTTTGTCGATTAAAGTTTTAAGCTCATTTTATATTCATCAAGCGGGTATAATTGAATATGAAAATATTTTTGTTAAATATGTGGTTTCTACCCACATATTTAACAAAAATATTTTCATATTAGTTCTATTAGTTTTGCGTTTAGTGCTACATATTGCTATATCGTCCTCGTAGAGCGAAAAGTCATTAAGTCGAAAAATCGTGTTTTGAGATACTCTTATTATCTCAAAACACGATTTTCGCTCTACGGGGACGATATTTTATTACTCGGCAGAAATATAATTTAATTTTCCAATCGACAGTATGTTTTTATTCATTCCAAAAAGATAGCTATAAACGTCGTTTATGTATAGCTCCAACTCTTTTTTGCAATTCACGGAATTATGATAGTTTTAACTCGTCATATATCACAGTGTAGACCACAGACATCTAATGAGGTCTATACACGTTGGCGCTTGTCTATACTCAACCAACTAGGCAAGTGACACCGAGCGATAGCAAGACAATGCAAATCAGCAAATATACCGTCTACATGTTGGTATTGGCCTTCACTCGGCAACGCTCGGCCAACATGTATTGCAGGCTGAAGTGAGGCAAGTGATCGCGAGCGACTGCCAATTGTGGCAAGCTACGTCAAATGAGGTCTATACACGTTGGCGCTTGTCTATACTCGACCAACTAGGCAAGTGACACCGAGCGATAGCAAGACAAGGCAAATAATATACCGTCTACATGTTGGTATTGGCTTTCACTCGACAACGCTCGGCCAACGTGTATTGCAGGCTTAAAGAATAAGTCAAGAGAACTCGTAAAAGCGCGTGACCTTACCGCCGCTTTCGAGCAAATTATGTGACGTAGTGTGTATCACAACATCGAAGAGCACGTTTAAAAATGTGACGTATGTGAACGGAATTAAGTTTAATTTAATATTGCATTAAATATTGCAATTTAACATGCACTGACATTGGCTGCGAACCGGTGACACGCGTCTGGTAGTAAATGTAAAATGTAGTAGATAACAATAAGAGGGTTACAAGACCCAATTTTAACGATTCACGCAATTCCCGCCCGTAAAAGCTGATACGCTCGGGTCACAATAGAGTGAACGGAAAACTGTCAAAACGTGTTCAAAAACGATAAAATTGATTAAAATTTGTAATTGCGGCGTAAATATAAACACACACACGTCCGCCACTACTTTTGTTTTTATCAACACGTCCGCCATCGGGCCGACAAAATCGGACAAAATCGGTCGTGTTGGTGTACGCGCTCTCTATAATTTACAAGTGTTTGATTCAATCGTCCGAGTTCGGCCGTCGTCGTCCGAGCAACGTTTGTACGATGACGGATTTGGTGTATTTGAGCCGTAAGGAGTACTTAATTGATAGACTGTGGTACGACCGTGAAGGCCTGTTAAACAAATAAGCTGTTGTGATGGTTATCCAAAACAAAAGAACCAATCATATCAGGTGACCGGCAGCAGGCTATTGTCTATTCTGTCATGTGTCACGGATGACCTGAAACTTTACGAGACTTCAATATTATAATTCCAGTGGCCTAGCAGCAATAATTTTGACGTAGGTATCGTAAACGTATTTGAATTTTGAATCTAAGTTATAACAGTCCTAGAATATTTTGATAAAATTTTGTACCAATAGCGCATTTGAATAAATACTGAGAAAATAATAAATACTGTGTAGCAAACGTATATTTTCAATTCAAATTAAGCTTACATTTTTGATACCATTAGTCAAAATAACTCGTAATCGGCCCACTGTATTCTATTTTTGAATTGTAATTTTTTTATTGCCTGCTCGTAATTTAATATCTCTTTTAATATTATTGACTGCCAGATACACAAAAAAGTCATTATGTTAATACGATTAGGTGCTTAATTTGAAGGTCTTTCAATCAATCGACGATATTATTAAAAATATTCCGTCGTTGAGGCAATAATTAGATTATATTGAAATAAACATCCGTGCTATAATGAAATTTGATTTCAGTTAGGAAAAATATGAATAGGAGGATATCATGATTATGTTTTCTTTCTTTTATAGGTACCTACTAAGATTATTTTTATTTGAATTTAAAACTGTTTAAAGTGGTCCATAAATATTCAATGATTTTTATTCTGGGCAAGTTTATGGAACGTGCAAAAAAAAGATTTTTCTTGTGTTGTATTCTAAGTGGTTTCCGAAAAATACTTTAAATATCATTCCTCTATCAAAAAAGGACTGGAATAATTACGTCAATAGGATGCACAGCAGCCTCCTACTAAAAACCGTCTACTGGATTATGTAATTTTTTTTTCGATAGTTTTCTTTTAGGCTCTGTAACTGAAAAATGTCTTTATTTTTTTTAGTATATTTAAAAAAGTTGTTCGTGTATAATTGCTATGAAATAATTAGGTACCTACATATTAATGAAAAGCTGTTGTGACTTGTATAATTACTTAAAGAACTGAAGTTTTTTCTTACATAATGGAGTAGGTTGTCTACCTAATTTAGTTACCTTGCTCGTACCTTGATTAGAAAAGACATTTTCTGAGCGTTAATCAGGTAATTCAATTAAGAAAATTATATTTAATTAGCGAATCTGGACATCCAAGGACATGTAATTTATAAAACGTATCTTATTACAACTTCGAATAAATTAATTCAAGAAAATCCTATTATTACCTAGGTATTATAAACGCGAAAGTTTGTGAGGATGTTCGTTACTCTTTCACGCAAAAACTACTGAACGGATTTTGATTTTGATGAAATTTTACGGTAGTAGGTATAGCTTATACATTAGAATAACACATAGGTTATAGTTTATAAGATACACTTCGCCCGCGACTTCGTCCGCGTGTCCCACAGGAACTGTGCATTTTTTCGGGATAAAAAGTAGCCTATGTTACTCAGTGATAATGTAGCTTTCTAGTGTAGTAAAAGAATTTTAATATCGGTCCAGTAGTTTCGGAGCCTATTCGCTACAAACAAATAAACAAAAAAATCTTTCCTCTTTATAATATTAGTATAGATAGATTGTGTTAAAAAAATAACGCGGGCGAAGCTGAAGACGGAAACTAGTATTTCGTACCTATTAAGAAAAAAATATTTTAATGCGAGAATTCGACCGTAATGGTAATTAAGTCTGATAAAAACCGACTTATATAAAGTCGGTTAAAAATACTACACAATAATTCAAGATAATAACTAAATAATACACACATAGGTATGTACCTACTTCTGTAATTATTTAACACACCCATATCAAAAGGGTCCGGCCTTTTACACGTATCAGCTTAATCGTGTGATCAATACATAGGTCCCTGTCTCTATAGAAAATACGGGTAAAAGTAGATTAGCCGCACGGTTTTCCTTTAACCGACCGTTTAAGGGACATAGGACGCTATAATACCTACTTTTATTTTAAGAATAACAAGAACAATAATTATGTAGTCTAAACATTTTTTGCCAGAAGGCCAATTCTGGTGATTAATTTAGCACAATGTGATAGCTATGATAGACCGCTGATAGATATTTTGTTGTTTTTTTTTTGTGCCAGTTCAGAATTTTAACACAATGTCTGCTTTAGTTTTGAACAACTCTTGGTCAATTTTCAATGTCATTCATTATAAGTTGACGTTTGTCACAGAGACTAGATCGGAACTATAAATTGAACATTTTAATTAAGAGATTTGCCCTTCAGATAACAAATAAATAATCTATTCTGGATTTCACAGATTGATGAAGATCGTCTAAATTATCATGAATTCTGACTTATATAAATAAAGTTTCAGTATATTTTTGGCAAAATGTTCTTTGTCAAATATTTTATATCCACTTAGAAAAGGAAATTATTAACGTAAGTAATTTAATTTGTTCCTTGGGAAAATATAGGAAAATTATTTTATTTTTTGGTAACCTGATTTGTATCTCACTGTTAGGCAAAAAAAATATTTTCAAAGGCTCTGACATGGTTGCTAAACCCTTCATGCTATTGGTTCCAGAATTCTCAACGCCTGGGTCGGGTGTCCAGAGCAGAGGCGAAGGCGACGGCTATGGTGTTCATCATGATAGTGTCTTTCACCGTCGCGTGGACACCCTACTCGCTGTTCGCACTGATGGAACAGTTCGCCACGGAAGGAATTGTAAGTAACACTGGTGTTAAAACCAACCAATGTCCTGTTTTTATGAGAGAAATTATGGTGTAATTACGCGTAATCATGGCTTTTCTTCATTGCCACGTGTGTGGTCGAATAGCTTGATAGTGATAACATGAATTGCGCTATGGTGTGGATGCACATACGAGAATTGCTAAATTACTTATAATTTAGCAATTCTCGTATGTACTGAAATACATCTTAATCTATTTCAGTGTCTACAAGGTAATTAAATGACTATCGACCCAAATCCTTGAAAAAAACACACATATTTAAAACAATACCTACTGCTATTCTTTAAAAAACTTTCAAAATAAATTAAGCAAAGCCGAAAATAAACTTTTATTATTTTCACAGTAAAACATAGCCCTGTCATTTTGATAGGTTTTTTAATGTTTTATTCGTGACATATTTTTATCTCGTATATTTCTGGATATCTACTTAGCAATTCGTAGGAATTTATGGAAATATTGAACAGAATATTAAGCTCAAAAGTTCATAGTTATCAGTATCAGCTTCCAACTTGAATGCGAGTTCTTGTATGTTAATTAAGTAAATTATTTAAATTAATTTCGTATTCAGTGAACGTTCATAATACCTGCCAATACCTGGAATATAAAGGGTGGGAAAAAGAAGCGGTCGGTGAATTGAAAGTGTTTGTATTTTTTTATTAAAGGTACACTGTGACATTTAAAACTCAGTTGTTTCTAAAACAATCATTGCTCAAACCATGGTCTACTACCGTTTTATAGCATCGAATAAAAAAAAGGTAAAAGCAATATTAAGGCGCGTGGTAACGCTAAAGACCTTTTCTATAGTGGCTGATCTGCGCGGAGACGCAAAGACGCACGCCAAAATTAGCAAAATTATTTCCTGCTTATACTACAAAACGTATTTTGAAATGAGACAAGTTGCGATTCAAGATAAATGGATTGCCTATATTCTCCAGCAAAAACCGAATAATTATCACCTTTAGTTTAGGAGCAGTAGCGAATTTAGTTCTAGAAACGACCTCATTTCAATAATTATTTGGACAGTAATTTTTAAGCTACAATATTTTTATTAGTTCGAAATAAAGGTAACATATCATTGTTTAATATATATTTTTTCTAGATTTTTATGTTAGTTAGTTTAAGAGTAGTAGGACCACAACGGCGACGGAATTTATCTTTTTGAGGGTACCATACGCCTAAGTGCGGTTGCATGTCATTGGCTATTAATGATTTATTTCCATTTCGGCCCGCATTGGCCAGGCCAGACATCCTTGTTAGTCCACGTGGATATAACTCTTGAATGCCGTATCGCTACTGCACCGACCCTTGCTCGAGCCAGCCCGCGCTGAGCCTGTAGATTTAAATTCGTCCCAAAATAATATACCGATCCAGCTAGTAGTCCCTCCCTCTAGTTGCCCTCCCCCCAGCGACGCCCTAAGCCGAGGCCACTACCCCAGTAGGGGGTGCCCTTAGCGTGTGGTCGCTTAGTTTGTAGTTTTTATTTAGTTTTAAGCCTGGCTGGAGGCATTTGTAAGTCCTCACCAGATGACCGGTTAAGCAGTGACGGCTGTTAGAAGCCAACTGTGAGAGGGCCAGTCAAAAAAAAAAAAAACACTACTGCGGTGAGTAAACTTTAATGTTACGATTAATGTTTGAGACTTAAGAACGACTACCTAAGTTCTTTTAATAATTGATGGCTAATGGTAGACCATAGTCTGAACAACGTTTGTTTTAGAAAAACAGTCACGGTTTATCCTTTTGTTTCGATTTCTTTTTTCATAATACGCACTAATTAAACGACACAATGTATCTTAGCGACTGAAAGAAAGATTACTGACTGTATTGATTGATACTATAAAGTTAAAGTTTTTAGCATGCTTGTGTTTGATTCCCGGTTGAAACACACAAATTTTCGAAAAAAAATGGAGTTAATTTTATATGAAAGAATAATTCCTTTGAGCGTAACTTTCATTTATCAATATTTGAGGTACCTACTTTTCCTCCATTTACCTACTGCCGCTTTTTTACACACTGTGTGTAAATGTGTGTTGTATATTTAAATCCAACCGACAATTAATATGTACGTATTAAATCGGCTTGTCATGAAATAGTAACAAAAAACCCCCTCCTTTTTTAAAGTCGGTTAAAAAAATTACACAAACTGTTGACTTTAAGAAATATTGAAAAGAATAAAATTAGATATTAAGAGAAAGTAACAGTACCTTTCGTTGCTGCCCATACAAACCACTTATTTAAAAGAATATTAATGTTACAAGTTTAAAACAACAATGAAAAATCGCCTCCAGCAAGACTGTATTAAAATGAGTTATCCGCCTTTTGCCCCAGAAACGAAACACTGAATTATTATAATGTTTACTCTAAAATGTGGATATTGTGAAAAAACTTATTCAGTTTACAACATCAATAAATTTACATTATACAATTATACTCGTAGCTAGATGGTTGAAAATTCACTTTTGGAAACGTATAAAAGCACAACGTTATTTACGTCGCCCATAAATCGAGACTTTTATGATATTTGGGGCAAATCAATATTTTATGAGAGCAAATGCAATGTAATTTCGGCCGCTTCTTCCTCTTTGAGCAGCGTAAATTACTCCAAAGTGTATGCTGCCGACCTAACATTATATAGATACAATTTTCCTATACTATGAGCGTAAAATATACTTCGAAGCTCTTAATAAAATAAAATGTATGTCTAGGTTATTTATGAGCACGTGTCGCCTAAAAAATAATTAATTAAATAAATTATTATTGAGTATCTTTTTCGTTGCATGGGACTATAGAGTCCCGGAACTGTCGAAGGCGTGCGTGGTGCCGAAGCTAACACGTAGAGGCCCTATATGACATTTTTTTTAGTAAAATGTAGGTAATGATGACCAATGATCGGAGTAGGTACATTGATTTGGGGTTAATGAACTGGCACGTATATATTAATATGGATATGCCTCCGGGATTTCGGGATTTTGTAATAATTAAGACTTTTTTTTAATTCAAATATTGTTATGTGTAGGATGAAGAATGGACGCACAAAAGTAAGATTTACTTTATTACTTAATAAATAAGAAAAAGTCAGTTTTCTCGTGACCACGGTCAATGCAACTTAATCGAAACGTTGAGAATAGTCAAAATACTGATATTTTGATTATGTTTGTGCGTGAAAAGTCCCGATATAATTAAAAAACATGTGTACAATTCGCGAAAGTTTAAAAACTACAAATAAGAAAAAAACAATTTTAAACGTTTAACTATCGAATTCTATAAATTTCAAATGTTTTAGTTTAAAAATCTTGACTTTCACATTATTTCATTCAATCCCGTAAGTACCAAAACGAAATCCCGGAAAAAAGGCTTATCCATGTTATGATTTCTATGACTATTCATGATGCAAGTACGTAAAATCAATCTACCTACTCCGATCATTGATGATGACATAGCCGGCAATTATTCCTGTATGCACTATAGAAATGCACGCAAGGACAATCCCCAGCTTATGCAGGACTATTGCAATACATGTGGAAAAAAATTACTTGGGCTATTTAATTGTGATGGGATGGTACTGGACTAGGTTAAGGGGACTTATGGGAAACTTACCTAACCTTATTAGGTATTCTTATTACTAAAAGACATTTTATCTTTGTATTTAAAGTCTGCAATGAGTTTATGAGAAAGTTAAGTAGGTATAAGTTTTTGTCCATAAGATACCACAAACAATAACTTTGCCGACGATTACGATTATAATTAGGCATGTCGTTATTTATTTAACAAGGCAGCTTAAAAGATATTTTCATTTACTTGTGCTGTGAGACCTTGCTTTTTGCCTCATTTCATGATTCTAGGGCAACGGGTTTTGGAATGTCAAAATATGTGGCATTAATGACTGTATTTTTTATTGCGTTGACTTGGAAGCTTTATTTTCATACAGCTCCAAGGGCCTGTAGATTTAAATAAATAAATCTTCTTCAAACCTCCTCGCGTTCCTGGAAAAGAGACAGACAGACGGAGAAACAGATGGTCAACGAAGAAATTCTCTAAGGATTCCTTTTATCCTTTTGAGGTACGGAATCCTAAAATCCTAAAAAGTTTCTAACTTATAACTGTTACCACCTACAATTAACACAAACGTATGCCAGAGCGTTTAAACATTTAGAACAATTAAGTATATTATTCCAAACATAAATATTACATTCTGTGAAGAAAGTACGGAAAATCGATTATTTCAAAAGCCCATTTAAAGGCAATGTCAAAGTTCTTTTTGTCGCTAAATTGGCACAACTGTCCTCAATATTCACGCGTTCGAGCGTCACTTTGTGCTTTCGTTTGTTTACAGTGCGCCATTTTGTCAATACATCTTAAGTGTGGTTCGTGATTTTTACAATAGATAAAAATATCGAGCAAAGGATCTGTCTTTAATCTAGCATTGCAAATGGTTATTTCGTGTGCTGCATCGCTGAAAATGTTACCTAAGCATCGAAAAAGACCAGATTTGTGGAAAGAAAACTCATGGATTTTGCACCACAATAACGCACCATCCCACAAGGCTATCATTATGGACGAATTTCTGGCCAAAAACTCAACAAAAATCGAACAGCCACCGTATTCTCATGGAGTCATATAGTCTTTCAGTCGATAGATGACATAATAAAAGAGAATTCGCGGCAAGTACATACTGAAGTCGATTCCAAAAAAATCGTTTAAAAAATGTTTCGATGATTGGGTTATTTGTTGGCGTAATTTGTATTATTTCGGAAGGGACTTTGAGGACGATACAATAAGGATGTATAATACATATTTTGTGTTTTATTGACCAACTCCCGGTATGTACTTTCTCGACATAGACAGACACACTTTAAAACCATTATTTTTATCAAAAGATTCCGGTCCGTGAATACGAAATAATATCAACAATGACTCGAAATTGCTTTAAAACTGTAATTGATATTTGAATATCAATCTCACCTTTTTGATTTCATTTTATAATTTCAATGTTTATTTTTTTCCTTTGACAAGATAGGCTTAAAAAAATCACGTTTAAATTAAGAATTAAGTAGTTTCTAGGCTTCCAATTTCTCTCTAGACTACAAAGAAAGAAGTACCTAATTTCGATGAAGAAATCGTTGAGCATTTCGATCAGCTTTCAAACTATAACTAATACGACAGGAAATTAATTAAGTAATCGAATACCTTTGATCTTGTCAGTCATCCAAGTTTTTCTTAGATCATTAATATTCATAATTATATGATCGTCCTCAGTAATAGAACTCTTTAATCTATCTACTAAGAATTGAGTACCTATATGACGGTCGGTTGCAGAAAGATAATTAATTTTTAAAGGAGGCATTAACCATACAATTTCTATCATTAAAGTCTCCTTTAAAACTTAATGGCCGTTTCTGCAACTCAGCGTGAGACATTTTATTTTTAATGAACCCCGGACTGAGTTTTATTGGTTTCATCGAATGTTGCTTTAATCAAGATGATTCTTAACTAGGTAGGTACTTATAACCGTTAAAAGTTATGAGCTCTTTTCTGAATTGGAGTAAGAATTTCTTAGACATAATATTCTGGAATATTTACTATGCCATAGGTAAGGTGCCATAAGTTTTATATATTTACAATAACATCTATTAAGATTATAACTAAAAAAGCTACAAATAAAACTTAAATAAAAAATAAAAACCCTGACAAATACCATATACTTACCATCGTCCATCCCCCATAAAGCACAAAATAGTAGTTTCCAATTATTTTTGCCCATTAAATGCGGCGGGGGACCGTATCACTAGTGTTTGTTAGTAAGTAGGTAGTATCCATTTTAACTACGTACCTACTACCTACCTATTTCGTTTACTTACCGCATTTAAGGGTCAACAATAATTTGAAACTATTCATTTATAATTATTTTTATTATGATTACAAAAAAACAGGTGGAATTAATTTATGGCAAACAAGTTTATAAGTGGTAGGTACATAAAAAAATGTATGCCTATGCAGGCGTTATTCATTGTATAAATTTACAGTGTAGTATGAATATAAGAGGGTAAGAGATTTATCGGCACGAACTTTAGAGAGACAGATACGAGACAAATTAATTGTAGGTACCTAAAATGTCAAATATGCATTGAAATAAAAATGAACGAAAAGGGTTTAGTGATAGTACCTACTGCCCAGATGACACGTTCACAAAGATTATTACTTCTAGAAGTAAAACTCATTATAAAGGTAGGTACCTACATAAAAATAATTTTCTAAATCACGAATTCACTTAATACTTACATAAGATTTGAACAACGGTAATACACCATAAAATATTCACAAAAATGTAGCAGTGACATATGTAATTCCGGACTTTTTCCTTGTACCCGGTATTAGAATTCTTTAAGCATTCCCATAAATGCCTTCGCATTTAATCCACATTGTTGGGATCAAAATAAGTGAGATCCTGTTCTGTAATATAAATCTCAAAGATATAATGATGCGTATATCCGATTCCGTACCTTAGGATCTTTGATAGAGTTTTGTTTTGGTCCTAACCCTTTGTTAGATCTCTAGAGATTTTTTTACCAAAAGACCTTATTTAAGACCCAAAACTTTTACAATTCTGATCCTTAGATTTTGTGCTACTGCCCCGGATGGAACAATAAAGTTTGGAATAGGTACAGAAAAAGCTGCCATACATTAAATTAATTTGTAATAATTGTCTAGAATATTTTTGCTCAGATTTTTATTGAACGCGTAGATTAGATAATACGTCAGCTAATTGGAAAGAAAGGAAATCCCATTTATTAGCACAAACAATACAAAAAAACCGGCCAAGTGCGAGTCGTACTCTCGCACCGAGGGTTCCGTACCTATCATTTTTGGAAGCATAAAGTGAAAAAATCCGGACCGCATAACTAAGTTTGTTTGTGAAGGAATTTTGATGATTTTGAAAAAACTGTACTAGTTAGGAACATCGTTTTATTTTTGGTGCCATATTTGGGTCAATTCCTATCAACTCTAATTATTTCAGATTTTTCGCCCCGCAAACTTCGGAGATAAGGGGGGGGGAATGGTATAAAATAAAAATATATTTTGAAATGTGCAAATCAAGCCCTTTCATATGATATATCATTTAACCTAGTAACACCACTTTAATATTTCGGACCCCCACTCCGGCCCCTTTTGCAATGAAAATAATAGTAGATTATGCACTAAGGGGATAAAGCAGTGTCTTATGTCATGGGCGTCATATTGAATCCCGAGTGCACGAAGGATTCTAGGGTCAACTCCCGAGCGCAGCGAGGGTGTTTTTTAGAGTTAACTCCCGAGCGAAGCGAGGGAGTTAAAACTAGAATCCTGAGTGCAGCGAGGGATTAAAGTTCGCCCTAGACAAAGACACGTTTTATCCCCGAGGAGCATACTCTACTTTTCACACCTTCTGCGAGAAAATAAAAAGCAATAGCACTAGAATCAGAGTTTTTTTAAATGTGTTCTAATACCTAAAGTTTTAATTACAGTAGTGTAGGATCTATTAGTTTCTCCATATACGAGTAAGGGTAGTTACACTAGCTAACTATATTACTCTGACATGTACGCCCCTAGCATGGCTACGCCTGGCTCACCAGCGTGTACACTATAGACCACACAATAGACCAATGTCAAGCTAACCGTATCATGGAAGTTTTTCTTGATTGTTAATAATTCCAACGGTTTTTTTTATCGACTCTGGAGTCATATCACTGTCGTCACACAAAATTTTTAAAAGAATTTGTCGTTTGGAATACAGCTATTTGTATTGTTCGCGCCTTTTTTTGTGTCCTACACGTGCTGACCAGTTCGATTTTCGAACAAGTTCTTTTTGGTGCAGGCCTCTGTAGTAAAAGTGTTCATACGAAAGTTGAGGTTCCAAATTCAAATCACATTACTAACCAAGGGTTATAATGAAATTCAGTACAATATTATTGCCCATGGGCTTTAAAGACCTACTTTAGGTTAGAGTTACATGACATATAATTTGACATTTTCGAGCAGGTGGTGTGAAAAAATATTTTTGCACTTTTTTCATTTGCAACAAAGTTTAACAAGAATTCTTTATAACTGTTCCAAATTTCAAGTTGATAGCATAAGTAGTTGCTGAAATAGCCAGGTGTGACAGACAAACAGACAGACAGACAGACGGACAGACATACAGACGAAGTCGCACCATAAGGGTTCCTTTTTTACCATTTTGGTACGGAGCCCTAATAAAAAAACCGTACAAGTGCGAGTATCCCTCGCGCCCTAAGGGTTCCGCTAAATGATCATAGATGGCGCTACTGCATACTTCTAGTGGTGTCATCTATGAGCAGATAGCTCCACTTATGGTTCGGTGACTGACGGCGGACAACAAAGTGATCCTATAAGGGTTCCGTTTTTCTTTTTGAGGTACGGAACCCTAAAAACAAACGAAATAGGTAATATTTGAGTAGAGTGTTACATAAGTGCCAAAATAAAATTACTAGTTTTAAGTATCAGACGCGAAAGTAAATAAATAAAAGCAATTTAACAAAAACTAAATTACTATACAGAAACTCATAAATGACATAAGTAAGTACTAGAAGAGGAGTCGTATTGAATTTCAAAATGCTCCGGGTATTCAAGGATCTCTTTAGTACCTACAAGAAACCTTGTTTAGAAACTAGATATTCCTATTGACGCAAGCCTTTGACATAATGTATCAGAAATTGTCTTCTAGGATACCATTAGCTTGAATAGAGGGTACAATCAGAACATAAACCTTTTCGCTAACAGGGTAATGGACAACAACTTTGTGAATAACAAAACACTATCGTTATATTTTGAGCAGCTTTTTATGATTTATTTGATTATCTTTATTGTTTTGGGTAAAATATTACGTCTACAATCAGTTAAACTAACCGTGAAGGCAGATGAGCACGAATAAATTTTACGAAATATAAAAATCCCCCTTTCATATTTCTGTTTCACAAACATAATAACGTCACAAACACGGAGATAAGATATGCACTCTTTCCGTTTCACGGAACACGTTTCATAAAAAATTGAATTTATAAAATTTTCAAGTACCATCGCGTGTTCAAAGCTACCTGTATTCATCGCAGACATTACAAAGGCACATATTACACATAATATTGCGACACTTAACCTTGTTTAGAAACACTTCTACATTATAATGGTTGATTGATCAGAATATTAATAAAGGGAGGAATCAAATTAGAAACGAAATATTCTGAAACCAAGCCGTATTTAATTTAGTCTTATTGAGAGTAAAACATAAACGAAACAGTTGATCAATATTACGTTTACTTTAGGAAATGCCTAAGGGTATAATTTATCTCTTTGCCACTGTACCTAACTCTTTGTTTTTTGTTGTGCAGATTTCCCCTGGAGCTGGTGTCATACCAGCACTGGTCGCCAAGAGCTCCATATGCTACGACCCTCTTATTTATGTTGGAATGAATACACAAGTAAGTCAAGAAAACAACAGACTAGAATTTTTCCTAACTAAATTATTTAACTAATTCGATAATGTATTGTTTCAGTTCCAAAACTCAATCAAAAGAATATTCGGAATCCATTCCAAAGGCAAGAATTCTCAGGGTGAAAAAGGTTACAACAATACCCTAACGTCGCCAGCCAACAAATTATCCAGCCTCAATACCACCCGCTTCAATTCATCAGAAACCAATCTGTCCAGTACCCAAAAAAATTCTAAAGGTAAGAAAATCATCTTCAACGACGATGTATCAGAGATGACAACCAATGAATATCACCGAACTTTCACGAGGGATCCCGATCTCAGTACTATAGCAGAAAATCGGAACTCCGATACTGAAAGATCTGGTGACACGGTATACGATGAAGACATTAGCAATAATTGTAATGTCAAAAAACTGGATTTGTTCGGTGAATCTTGCAAAGTGGTTAGCGAAAGATCTCCAGTGTTAACTTTTATGGACTCTGAACGCCTACTATTCACCAAAGTCCCCCAACACGTACTTGTAGAGCCTAGTGCTAGCCATGTATTCGGCAACGAAGCGTTCGAAGACCATTTAACAGACAAAACCAATAAAGAGTCTCACAAAATTGAAAATGAACAAGAAAGTGCCGAAACGCAAAAGATGATACGGCAAAGTTACTCCTTAGACTTCCCTCGCCTTTCGAATGATACTAAAAAAAGGAAACTCTCAATAGAAACGAAATTGGAAAGTTTCATACAACCAAAAGGCTTTTTCAAGGATACAATTAATAAACTATTTGATCAAGAGTCGAAGCAAGGACATGACCATTTCAAAAGTTATTTGTGCGAGACCAAAGAAGAAATTGGGCATGACAACTTGTAGTTCTAAAGTGGCATCACTCTTGTGGGATCAATGTCAAATTACTAGAAAGTATCAGTATACCGATGGGAAGATTGTACTTACTAATTTTAAATACTAAAATGTTACAATCTGTTGACCACGCGCCAGTTTAATGGCAGTATCTGACTCACAAAAGAATTTGTGGCTAGTTTGAAGATAGATATTTTAGTTTGTCTGAGACACGGATTTTTCAAATAGCCTTTTATTAACCTTTTTCCTTTTTTTATTTCAAAGGATTTTTTTCTTACGATAGCATTCAATTTCCGAACCTTCTTTAAATCAAAAAAATCAAAATAATGTTCTTATTAAGGTATTTTAAAATTGAGGGTAGAGCGGTGCTGACCTACAATGAAAATGTACGTACTTTCATAAAAATGACGATATTAGTCAAAGATCTGTGATATACATACGAGTGCCAAGATAAAAACTAAGAAATTTTATTTTTGGGAACGAAAAAATGTAGACTTAAGTTAACTTAATAATTGTTCTAGTTTATTTACAATAAATTAATGGGATTTAGGTAATTTTAGTTGCTTTTTGTCGCAATTTCTGTTATAGTAAGCCATAATATTAAATAAATGTCATGATGTCAAAGTGTTTGCTGCGGTCATCGAAATATATTTGAATCACTCTTTGGTCCCGTAATAGACAATTTATTTTGTTGATGACGTAAGCAATTATTAAGACAAATTTTATCACTGTTATAAATATAACTAATTGCTCATAAGTTTACAATAGAGACGTGGAGCTCAGTGGTATATCATTCAATTGATCTGCAAAAATAAAATAACATTTTGCTGTAGACCGCGATACGATTATTTGTCGCCGACAACAAATAGGTAGGTACGCGACTAAAATTGCCTAGGGAATACCAAATCTTATGTTAGGATACTCGTAATATTGGTAATTACGTAAAATTTGCCTGCATAGGATTAATAATAATTGATAGGATAGGTAATTGCGAGTCGTGCCAGATATTAAAACGTGTAAATGGTCCATATTTTACACGACATCCGCGTAGGCGCCACGTATTTTTTGTTGTTTTTTAATTACACTATCATATTTTTATTTTTATTGGTCTTTTTGGACTTAAAGCCTCAGTTTTAGAAGATTTTTTAATAGTGTTTAAATGTACCTATATAATTTTAGGTGCACAGATGTTATAATGTTTTAAATATGTTTTTTAAATAAGGTGGTGCTGAACGGGTGAAAATGTATTTAAATAATTCGGATTGTCCTAGTTTGGACATCATTTTTTATAAAAATATGTTGCTCATAAAATTTTAAATGGTAGGTATGTCTTAGATTTTTTATTGTATTTAATAAAATAAATAAAAATAATATAAAAAATGTAGATGAATATATAACTCTGTAATTGTGTGTATGATTTAAGTAAGGGTGTCAATTAAGTTTATATTATAAATATCAATCGATATGATTGATATAAATTATTTTAGTGATTTCATAATAAACACATTTTGTTATTTTCATACTCATATTTCATAATAATGTCTCTAAATCCGTTAGATAATAATAGCAATCATTTCAATCATTATTTATAACAGTCACAAAAAGTAATAACTGAGATTATAATACCGGTACTTACATATCTTTAGAAGGCCCCATTAATATTTGGTCCCGGATCTGAAGTTACGGCTCCGAGTCCGAAATTCCGGATATAAGGGAAAGCCTTATTATCCGCATACGGTTATAACCCAGGTACCTACTTCAAAAACGGGAAGTTTATCTGTTTGTAGATTGCTCACACATCTACATACCAAATTCTTTGGGATGCTATCAGAATGAGCTTGAAATCTGTTTATAAATATGTACGTATCTTTTGTCTATTTTTTTATGTTAAAACATAAAACTAAGGCAAATTTATGATGATATAATTAATTAGGTAGGTTTTTTCATTTATTTGAAAATGTATGAGGTCTTTGTTCAGTAAAAGATTACATTCATCTGACAGACACGATGTATGATAATGATTAATAATATTTTTATGTCAATAAAATATCTATCAATACTGTAATCAATTTTACACGGCTTACACGCTTTTTAATGCAAGATCCATGTTTCGTACATGAATTAATTTCGCACTTAAACAAGTAATAATAATCTTTATTTCCTGTTTAACAATTTTACAATATTGCACTAGGTACCTACGTGGTATATGTAGGTATAACAAAACATGGCGTGGTATATACAAAATATTTTCTTTTTAAAAGAAAAAAGAGAATTCCAATATTTTTTAGAGTTGAAAAAGAAAGTTTATTTTTATATGGAAAACGTTTAACAAAATTAACGTTTCGTTACACTTGAACAAAGTTAAACATTATGTAGAATTATTAATTAATTTTGCAACAGTAGCTCCGGAAATCCTTGGTTTTAACGGCTTCAAGTAGGTAACTTGAATCAGATTTCATAATTAGTATGAGTGGCTTGCGTAAATTATTTTAATAAATATAGTAGGTATTTAGTTAAAATTTATGAGAAATAATTATTTTTCTGGACGTTTAAGTGAATAATAAAAAACTTTTTTTATAAAATACTTTTCCTTTATCTACTTATAACCCACGCCAATAAAAAACGAATAAAAGCGAAAATAAAAAAATATTGCTGTGTTTACTCACGCACGTCGGGTGGTGTGAGTGAAGCCATTTTTTTACTTATTTGTTTAGTACATCCTAGTAGTATTTACCTATTCAGAGGACAAGATTTATATGCGAGTCCTCCAACAACGAGACTAATTTTTTTTGTTTTTTAAATCTTTTTAGTAATTTACAATTTTTTACAAGTCTTGTACATAATATTTATTGTGTTCTTTATTTCATATTTTAAAGGGGTGAAGATACGTACAATATACATAGTATAACGCAAAGTGCAATAAAAAATAATACACAAAATAATTTAACAGTTTCTTTTTTGTATAACAATTATAACATTCATATTGCACTATTGTGCCGATATTAGAATCAATTTTTACTCGAGCCATATTGGCCCCGTAATGTGTACTAGCCCTTATATTTTGTATAGTATACTTACGTTTAGTATTTTATCAGATAAATAATGTTCTGTATTGTCACTAAGTTAAGTGTGTCCAGGTAAATATCAAATAATTTGTTTTTAAATTATTATGGACAATAATTTTAAATGATTAGTATAGTATTTGTAAAAGAACAAAGGAGTTTAGTTTTGTGATTAAAAAAATATTCGAAAATTAAAAAAAAAAATATTACTTCTACATTTTACTATTTTATTATAATAACGAAAATAGTGTAACCGTAAAGATGCTTACGAATTTAAGAAAAAGAAATATATGAAAGATTAATTATTTTTACTGCAAAGATTAATAATTCAAGATTTAAATCATCTTGTATAGCTTAATAAAATATAATTAAATTCGTAAGCAACTAAGCAGATACCGTTTTTAAAAGAAAACTATTTATCGCATGCTCAATCAAACCTTGACCTAATTCAAAATCGCAAACTTTTGGCAATTGACGTTTAAAGTTTTTTGTTGTAGTTGCGCGTGGAACATAAAATATAGACTGATCTAATTTTTTACCTTATTTTGCACAGAATAGGGTTGTTTTTTTTTGACTAGGTTGTAGAGCATGCTCTTTTAGTTCGGTATTTCACTGTCACTCATTTTGGCGAAATTTTGAGTTCGGTCAGTGTTTTACTAAGCATGCGTTATATTCAACCACAATTCATTCGTTTCGTGTACATATAGATGCTATAACATGAATGAAAATTTCAACATAATCATTATAATAGTACAAAATAACTGTTATTATTATTATTCAATTGTAATGAGGTTTCAATAACAAAATATTGTAATGTCTTAGTGTTTAGCTGTGAACAGACGTTTTAGTACTTGATTGAATGTTTTAATAAATTATGGTCTTTCCGAGCTATAATGTTTTATTTCTATACCTACTACTTTGAGTTAACATGGCGGATTTTAGTCGCCATTAAGTGAAGTCGTAAAAAACAAAAAAAAATCTCATGTCGGCTCAAATTTTTTAAATGTATTAAGTATTTTTATATTTACTTTTTAATCTTTGATGTATAATCTTTAAATGCTATAAACATATTACTTATATAATTATATTTTCGTCATTGTTTCCTCGAGCCTTTCATTTTCATATCCCACATCACATGACGATGTCAGTTTATTTTTTTTAGGACTTAGTGGCGACTAAAATCAATTAGGTACTGAGAGAATGCGTTCCTGACACTTCATTAATTTAGCACTAAGCTATAGTATAGTATTTTAATTTATTGTAGATTGATGTTATAATAAGAATTTTAGTTAAATTGTTATCAATAGTGCATATAAAATATAAACGATGAAAATATTTTTAATCGTATTATAATCTTTCCACTTCAAAGTCTCGTCGCCTGTTATCGCCCATATACAGGGTGGCAGGTTAGACAGTGGAAATATTTTAAGGGGTCATTGTACCCATCATTATGAACAACTTTTACTATGAGACCAACCCTGAAATCGCGCAAAAAAGTCAGCTGTTCCATACATTTATGTTCACAAAACTCAACAAAATGTATGGAACAGCTGATTTTTTTTTCGAGATTTCAGGGTTGGTCCCATAGTAAAAGTTGTTCATAATGATGAGTACTATAACCCCTGAAAATATTTCCACTGTTTAACCTGCCACCCTGTATTTACATACTGTCAGGCCGCGGCCGCACTGGTACGGCGACAGCGACGCGACGTGAAAACCAACTCATATAAACATATGTCGGTGGCCGCACTGCATAAACGACAAACAGTGCGGCCTCAGGTACGCATTCTCTGAGCAGCCGAAATGTATGTTGGTTTTTTTCATAATCCATATAGCCAGTGTCACTTGCGACGTATAGGCACATTAATAAATAACCGTATTTATTCATGGTATAGGTACACTCATCAAAAAAAGTTTGCGATCACTTTGAAAAATCGAAATCTTTTTTGTTACGGTAGATTATATTATGATTTTAAAATCTACCGTAACAAAAAAGATTTCGATTTTTCAAAGTAATCACAAACTTTTTTTGATCTGTGTATGTATACAAATCGAATGATACCTCATTTGTTAAAATTTAGAAAGAAACACAGAAACGGAAATATGGATATTTCCCTCCTTTTAGACTTCGCCGCTGTCGGGTAAAAAAATAAAAGGGTCCCTTCAATACGATTCCTACCGGCTTCCCTTTGAAAAATAGCACAAGCAGTATTGCCTACTTTTATTAATTAGCTTTTCGTGGCCAGGTAAGCATTTATAGCTCCGGCTTACCTCTTACAAAAACTGACCCTTCGCCACTGGTGGCTATCCTGGATCGATACACAATGTTATTTAATATTCAGGTATTCTCACCGTATATATAGCTTTAAAGCCAGAAGGAGGTAAAGTTCGCCTATTATCTATTCCTTCCTGAAATCACAGCCTTTGCTTACTGAAGTACAACTGATTCAGTTACCGGTCACAATGTTGGAAGTTCTCTTTACTTAAATTTGTTTTCAAAGCACGTATTATAGGTACCCCTTCGATCTCAGATCAGAGAAACAAGTATAACTACCTAAATATGCCTATTAATGTTATCATAGCAAATTAGTACGGGAACCGCTGTCGCCACCTTGGCAGCAGTGTGCGTCACAACTACTACGCTCCTTTGTAATTTTAGAGATCTCCCACACATAGGAATGCCACACTGTTTCACACACATTCGTAAGTCGTCACTCACACTAAACTAAAACATTGTAGGTATACAGGGTGGCAGGTTAAACAGTGGAAATATTTTAAGAGATCGTGAAAAAAAAATCAGCTGTTCCATACATTTTGCTGAGTTTTGTGAACATAAATATACATTTATGTTCACAAAACTCAACAAAATGTATTACTTAGTATTACACTTTTACTATGGGACAAACCTTGAAATCGCGAAAAAAAAATCAGCTGTTCCATACATTTTGCTGAGTTTGTGAAAGTGACAGATTTCATTCATAAAACGTAGAAATGTTTCTACAATCTGTCACTTTGTCTATTTCTATGTAGACAAAACCCGTTTCTATCGTGGTCATGCTAGGCCGGCTGGTCGATAATGAAATGAAAATAAAAATGTGGCAACTTTACAATAATAGATATACACCGTGACATTTTCATCGCTTTCATCCGGCGATTTCGCGATTTTCGCGATTTCCGGGTTGGTCCCATAGTAAAAGTTGTTCATAATGATGAGTATAGTGGCTACATCGCCGGATGAAAGCGATGAAAATGTCATGGTGTATAACTTTTTAATCGCTATAAACAGGAGGTCCCATTTTTACCTATAATTTTTTTAGACATTGCTGTCATAAAAACAAAACACGTTTCAAAATGTCTTTAACTGTATTTAAATACACTTGAAAAACTCTAGATAGTTTTCTTACATCATCTCCAAAACGGTTGATATAGCTGGTGATCCATACAATGTGATCCATACAATATAGGTAGTGATCCTTGCTCAAAAACTCACCTACATTAAGTTAGGATAGTAACATTCAGGGTAGGTATTATAGAACGCAATAACAATCTAATAAATTGATGTCCTGTCATAAACATTTATTTTCGTAAGACATTATGGTACAAAAATGACTGCTTTTTATCACGTACCTTACGATTAGGTGTGTATATAAAAAATCTAGATTATAGGTTGAAGAAAAAAGTAAAAGGTTTTTTGGATACATACAAGAAGAGGCATATAGAACAAAATCTCATCGACCAGACTTCAAACAGGCGTCCGATACGCACACGACTGCCAAATGTAACGGCGCAGTCATAAGTGCAGTCTTACCATATGAACTACTAGCTTCCGCCCGCGGCTTCGCCCGCGTTTTCCGGGATAAAAGGTAGCTTATATGTTATTCCAGACTATAATCTATCTGTGTGCCAAATTTCATCCAAATCCGTCAGCCGTTTCAGCGTGAAGAAGTAACAAACATACACACAAACATACACACAAACATACACACACACACACACACACACACACGCACAAACTTTCGCATTCATAATATTAGTAAGATAAATTTTTGAACGCATTCTTTGACCTCCGTTTATTTATCGACATTTTTGTTTTCCATTTTGTTTTTCAACTTTAAAGGTGACCTTAAAGTTGAAAAAAAAAATGGAATTGGAAAATATGAAACTTTATTTTACAAAGACATTAAATCAGTACCTTCGGTCACAATTCTCCGCTTAATTCGTATAGTAGGTACAAACCGGCATTGGAGGCCCGAAGACACAAACCCTTGAGATTCTACGACGACGTGACATACTACGACGAACTTGACGTGTAGTACCACCACCATCCACTTACCAAATCACTGCAGATGCGAACCTAGATAATAGGTCACAAGTATGTCTTAAACATACACAAACTTATGTTTAAATCTACGAAGTATGACTAAAAGGGAAACGAAGGGTTACTCACAAGTCACATGCTGGTCTATCAAGCAGTGAACAGAGTTATTTGTGTACCCCCCTAACCTTTTATACGCATACAAAAACCTTAGCAAAAGGGTAACCGGTTAATTAAGGCGCATGTATCTACAAACAAGAGGGTTTTTGCTTTTAAAAAACGTGTAACGGAGCCGTGTAGTTAGCTGCTTGTCTGGCGAATTTAATTTATTGCTCCAACAGCCACTTTGGTATAAGTAGACACTAATCTGTTTTGCGGCATTAGCCTGGAGCCAATTTCAGTAAGGCTAAGGCCTTCCTCCGTGCTAAGGCCTGCTAAGGCCACACTACAAAGAACTTCGCTTATTAATGTATATTTTTGTGAATTTTAAACATGTCAAAGCCATGTTATGCTTCTCTTATGATATTAAATATATAAAAGATCTTCAAAAATCGAACGAAACAATTCGTTCGTGTAGAGGCGTTTGGGTATAAACGCCTCTTAAATAACTAAGGCAACATCTGCAACATTTTGCACTCTGATATCTTCTGCATAGTTCTGTTCTCCTAGTACTTTTACCATTCAACTCATAACTATTATCCTGCGCGTAACAATGCTGTAGTACTTATGTGTAGTACTACTATCATTATCAATCTCCTTTCCCAGGACTTTACTCAAAACTATAAAAATATTGTCGGTAGGTATGTCTGTCATGAAAAGAGACAACAAAATTATTCTAAAATATTTCATAGTTCCCACCGCATCAGTTCACCCAGGTGGACTACGGCCTAGAAAAATTGCCAGTGGTCCGCCCAGGTGGACAAAGGTGGTCTACGGGCAATACCCGGTTTAAATCGACCGTCGGTAGAACAAGAGCATTTTTTCTCGATCTTTTAGTGTTAACGAAAGCTCGTTTGCAGCTTTTACGCCAAAATATCAACGAACAAAAATAAGAACCATAAGAACTAGAATAAAATTCTTGCACAATAGAACAACGAAAGAATGAACTCTTCAATTCAATTCAATTCAATAATTTTATTTCAGACAACTTAGTATTTGAACATAAATCGTCCATACATAATTTAAAAATATTAATTATAATTATAATTTTCTGTAAGCGTTATCGTCAAACGCTACGGATAATTTGTATGGAAGTGACATTTGTGAGTCACGTGACTTTTCCGCAGGTAATGTCATTGCCATACATTTTGTGCTTATCGTTTGGCGTGAACGCTAACAGAAAAGCAACTTGTCTAGGGCCTCAGGGACGCGATTCTTTTCGATGTATCGCTGCAAAGCCATCTAGGTACTTGTGCATCGTATTAATCCTAAAAGCAATTACTAAAAGTGCTGCCACTAACATTGAATACCTACTTTTTGTGTTATCTACAGTACACCACGTCCGCCCACGTCGTGAGCGGGTGTGGATTTCCGTTATTGTAAACAATAAAAATCTCCCAAATATATTATTTGTCATTATGAAATCATATTATGTATAAAAGATTAATCATTCTGAATTTTAAACAGTATTTCATTTACTGCGAGACCAGAAACATACTTAGTGATTTTAGTAACTTGTGATTTATTGAAAGTTTCTTTGCATTATAAAGATAATTACAGAATCTCCAGTGCATACTGTTATAGTTTTTTTTTAAAGTTAAAGTAGGTAATAATCTTATTATATTCTACTACTACTAATACTTACATATTTAGTGTTTCGTCGAAACAGGGTAAATGTTTTTTGCTTATGTCGAGGAAAAATTAAGATTTATATTCTTGGTAAAATTCTTGTTTATTAGTCGTCGTTAAATATTAGCCAGGTCTTAATAAGAAATCTCGACGTTTGATCAATTGATTTGATTATGTTTGTGCGCGAAAAGTCCCGATATAATTGAAAATCATGTATTTTTATACTGAAACTATTTTTTTTAACTTCTATATTTTATTGATTTTCTACAAAAGGTTGCATTGGTATCTTTAGACAGTTACTTGTTTTTTACACAGATTCTGACGATTTGAAATTATTTCAGATTATGGCTGAGGGATATAAGAAATTTTGTGTTGTCCAGTTTAAAAAATTGCCACCTGGTCTGACAAATGATCATCAATGTCTTCCTAGCTCATGGATAAGATGTGAACATGAACCTAATCAAGTGACAGTTGGTTATCCTCTAGAAATAACAAATCAAATTAAGAAATATCTTCGTAGTGGTAAACCTGCTTTGACAAAGTGGCCATTATATTCAGCTGTTGTTAAATGGCAAGTTGGTGAGTTGTGACTTTGATAAAATTAATCATTTTCTAAGTAAGTTGTCACCTCAGGATCATAGAAACAACTATGATCTGAGGGTTGTCACAATTAGGCCAATTTTAATCTAAAAATAAATATTTTTAATTCATTTTTTTAACAGATTCCTATTCAGAATGGCAACAGGTGGCATCAGCATTTGGCCAAACCCATTTTCTTCAACCATTTTCATCGAGAAATGTCGAAAGACTGAGTGATCAGCAAAATGAACAAAGGAATCAAGAAGGTCAATTTATAATTTATTCCATATGAAATAAGTACAAAGTTATTATTGAAAATATTTCATGTTTAAATTTAATTTCAGATGTTTTAGTACCGATAACGACGTTGAACGAAATCGAAATTGCTCAATCATCAACTCCAAAGCCCTTAAACAAATCGCTTAATGCCATTGAAACACCAGCGGTACGTAATAATTCGGACGGGTGGAATGTAAGTTCGCAAAGCACTTCAAGTAATGCTACTGGAACACCAGTGGCACGTAAAAGACACGTCTTGTTTGATGATTCCACGAAGTATGACGCTGATGCAAAATCCAGTCCAAAAATAAAGAAGCGTAGTACCTTAGGTGAGTCATCTCACTCGATAATTGACATTGGCGATATTAGTTTTGAGAATTCAGCCGTTGAACTTGTTCGCGCACATGAACAGATTCCTGAAGCTTCCAGCTCAATGCGTGAAACTGGATTGGAAGGACAGTCTACTCCTGTTCCTAAGAAGAATGTGAATAAGTCTGCTACATCGAGTACTGCTATTCAAAAACAAACTTCGATTGGACAATATGATGAACATCTTCTTCGTCAGTTTAGTGAAGCATGCGAAGCATTCAAACGGCTCAATTTACTATTGAAAATTATATCGGAGAAACTCGGTAAACCTTCTCCTGTAAAATAATGATACATCATAAAATTTATGAAGAAGTATGTACATTCGAGCCGCTGAGAGAATGCGTTCCTGATACTTCATTAATTTAGTTTATTGTAGATTGATGTCATAAAAATAATTTTAGTTAAATTATTATTAACTAGCTTCTGCCCGCGGCTTCGCCCACGTTGTTGGGATAAAAAGTAGCCTATGTGTTATTCTGATGTATAAGCTATATGACTGTAAAGTTTCATCAAAATCCGTTTAGTAGTTTTTGCGTGAAAGAGTAACAAACATCCATCCATACATCCTCACAAACTTTCACGTTTATAATATTAGTAGGATAGTGCTGAACGGTGAAAATACTTTTAATCGTAAAATATTTTCCAATTCAAAGTCTCGTCGCCTGTCTTCGCCCATACATTTACGAACTGTCTCCTGACAATTCGTAAACGCATTCTCTGAGCAGCCAAACTGTAAAGTCCCTTAACTGGTTTGTTTTTTTCATAATAGTTATGACAGTAGTTTTTTTTTGTTTAGTTTGATCGGATATTGTTGAGCACCTATACTGGCACTAAGCGTTTTTTTGGTGATCAGTAACTTACTGGTACCTATAGATAGGTTAGGTATACGCACTGGTATAGGCTTCCGATTTTTTGCGATAAAACATTATTAATAATGATTAGTAAATAATAGATAATGCTTAAGATTTATTTGCTTATTCAATATATTTAAAGACCCAGCCCCGGATCTACGGGGGGGCTAGCCGGGGCCTATGCCCCGGGTGGCATTAAGAATGAAATATCTTATATTTACACTGTGCTTTTTAATTCACTGCTTTCCTTTCAGAGGGTGAAAGTACTCTTGAATTTAGACAACTTTCACTACAAGACCAACCTTGAAATATCGAAAAAAATATCAGCCGTTCCATACAAAAATGCAATATTTACCCGATGAAAATGTATGAAACAGCTGATAGTTTTTTGTCTTTTTTTTACATTTAGGTCTGTTAGATTACCAGATGAGACAATAAACTTTTTAAAAATCTTCGAATGCAGTATTAGTTACCTTTAAATATGAAATAAAGTCTCTATGAAGCTACATTTCCTATCAATACGAGTATTTAAAGTAGGTACTTTTCCTCCGTGTGGTAGCAAGCAGCCTGTGTATGCTGTACCGAAACGCCGGCGCCGCGCGCCGTGAGAACTGATAATTTGTTTGTGAACGTTTGAGGGAGAATCTCACCGTAACATTCTCCCTCGAACGTTCGGCGTACGCGGCGAGTCGGTAGGTACAAAATAAACAAGCAGTTTTGTATAAACCTTAGTATTTTGGATTTAAAACATCATAAGACTTTACTGTACCTACCTAAGTATATTTTAACTGTTAGTCATAATTACTACAGGATAAAAATTCAACACGAAATGATAACAGTTAAAACCCAACATTAATTTATTATTATACATACCAGGATGGTAACATTTACGATACGAGAATAATTATAACATTCATCTGAACATAGTAGATAACAATTTTGTAAAATAATTTATCTTTTTGCAACAACTGATATTAGGTATGAGTCACATTTTTCTGAATAACATGACAATAAAATAAAATATTTAGCAGTGATAGTGGTATAACCATGTGCCTCCCACGGCGAATGGTTCGAGTTCGTTCCCGAGGCACGCACCGCTGACTTTTCGAAGTCATGTGCGTATTAGAAATTAATTATCACTTGCTTTAACGGTGAAAGAAAACATCGTGAGCAAACCGGCATGTCCTAGAACCAAAAATTCGAAGACATGTGACGTCCACCAACACGCACTGGGCCTGCGTGGTGGACTACGGCCCACTCCCTCTCACAGACAGAGGAGGCCTGTGTCCCAGCTGTGGGAACATTATAGGCCGATTATGTTATGTTATGTTAAAATAAAAAACTATTCATCAGTACCCAAGTGGTATCATAGAACAATAAGTGTGATCGGCTAATTAATTAGTCAATCGCTTACAAATTATTATGGATGATATCTGTCCTTTATTTATCCTACTAATTAAATATTATAAATGCGAAAGTTTGTGTGTGGATATGTATGTTTGTTACTTATTCACGTTGAAACGGCTGGACGAATTTAGATGAAATTTGGCAAAAAGGTAGCCTGGGACCTGGAAAACACATAAGCTACACTACTTTTCATCCGTTTTCACGCAGACGAAGTCGCGGGCAATAGCTAGTTGGCCATAAATGCCATGGAAGTGGTTCCGCGGGCAACTTGCCCCCGTTTTGATGATCAGACAGGAAACGCGGGTGACGTTTAGTCCATACAAAAGTATTCCCCTGTTTTATCCCGATAAAACGAAAATTTGCGTGTATAAGTTTTTCATTTCTTTTGTATTTTTATGTTTTCTATTTTGCCAATTACGTAATTATTCTGTCCGTGTCTTTTTTGTGCTGTGTCCAAATAAATATTTTTCTTTCTTTCTTTTTATCCCTGGTTAGTCACACTAGAGTAAATATTTTTAAACCACACTACCTACCACTGCCATCTTTTGATTTTTTCCATAAATTAACTATTGTACAAACAAGGAGACAAAATTGCTCAGTTATATCTACTGTCGTTAACAGACATAAAATAACAGAAAAACCTACAGACGTAGCCAACAAAATAAGTCCAAGTTTGGAGGAGCAAAACCAATATGGCTTAGCAGCACCGGATCTTGAATTATTTCGAGGCGGGGCAAAAACTGAAAAATGCCGCCCCCGCCCGACAATATTTTTCTTATCATCATCATAATTTCAGCCATAACACGCCCCCCAAAGAACGCCACAACGACCGGTCTAGCGGTGCTCTTTGCGATTACTACGCTTGGTAGACGAATACACTACCCAGTGTATTTGATGTATTGAATTTGCCGCCCTCTGAATTTGCCGCCCGGGGCACAGGCCACGGCTAGTCCCCCCTAGATCCGGGGTTGGGGTTTAGGGAAATACGAAATTATGATTTTGTCTATTTTACTTAGGTATTAATCAGTCCGAACTGCAGTTAACTATCTCGTGCTCTACTCGGTCGTTCGGGCACGCGACAGCGTAATAGATTTCTGTTAAAACCTATTCTTTAAATGTCTTGCTGACCGCATTTCCTCGTTATGCAGTTTCTATTAACAATGCCTTCGACGAAACTTCAGTCGAAGTTAGTTCAGACGGTCATTTTCAAAAATTTTATAAGAAACGAACAGAAATCTTATCTATAGGAAAATTGTTAGAAAAAGTAACAGAAAAAAAACTGTTATTTTTCAAAAAAAAATCCTGGCTGTTCTCTTACTAAAAGATATCAATAATTTTGTGAGAAACAGTTTTGGAAGTCGATACCGAATCAAACCAAATCAAAAATCAGAGTCATCGACTTCTGCAACTGATTCACACAACATCTTTGTGATCATTTTTTTTTAGTTTTTTTAATAAGAATGTTTTGTCCTACTGTAATATTTAATTTTGGTGTACCTACAATAAAGTACCTAATAGCTAAATAAATAATAAGACTACCTTTATACATACAAGAAAACTATAGAGCGGAGTCAGTGCTGTCACAGAAATAAATAGTTCAGTTTCAACAAGTGACACGACAAAGCATGTAGGTACTTAAGCTTTGTAATATCAACGTTGCACGACTGTAGCTAATAGCACAAAGCTCGTATTCCTAAATTCTAAGTAAACACAAAGAAGAGGTTCTCAGTAATGCTAGATTTTCAGACTACAGGAAAACTAGAGAAAGCTTAGGTCCATTAGGTAGAAATCTGTCATGACGACGGACATATGCGACTTAATTGTAACAAATTACTAGGTAACTATATCACGGGCGTAGCCAGGGAGGGGGGGGGGGGTTGAACCCCCCCGAAAAGTTAAGATTTTAACATTAATATTATTAAAATAAAGAGATTCATTTATATATCGGTTAATTACATGCACTTTTAGTTTTTAGTATCGGGGGGGGGGTCAAGAAAATTTAACGGCTAATATGACACATACTGAATTCAGTCATTCTAAATGAAAAAGTAACTGAATTAAGTCACGTGTGGAAGCATTTAGCAAGTTCGTTGACGTACAAAATCAGTAAGAATCCTAATTAGGAAAGGATTTAGGGCGACTAAATTCAGTAAAGTGTAATAATTGCTTTAGTCCGATGCCAGCAAGTGCTTGAAAAATTAAATTAATTTTTTTACCGAACAGACAGACAAGAAAGCGAGTTAATAAAAACGTGGTAAAATAATAATATATTTACCTCGCCGCCGCCGTGATGCCACGGAAACGATCAACAGCACTGAAAAATGTTGGGAAACAATTATTATTAAATGAAAGGACACGGCAGACGCCCATAGAACGCTGGGCTTCAGATTGTGTATGTCGGTATTAGTTTGGTGTGATCGAGTATTTCAAGAGTATTTAAATTCGTCTTTTATTTGTTTTTGTACGTAATTGGATTAAAGAGAAATTCTCGTATTTGTGACAGTGAGGTTAAGTATGGTGTGAATGATCCAATGAAGTACAGCGCGACTAATGAGTTCTCAATTCAAAGGTTTTAGTTGCTGTCGACATGATATTCTGTGGAGGCACGCGCCAGCCAGCATACACCCGTTTTTGTTTTATTGGTTTTTTCTAAATGTCAACGGCATAATCATTTTATTTCTTATTTGTTTTGATTTTTGATTTCAATTCTTAATCTCTAAGATAAATTATGCAAAGAACAATTAAAATATATTGTTATTTTTGGTTAAGCTTTTATTACTGTACCATATCAAGCCCAAACTGCCAATGTCTTTAACAACTAAATGCACGCACAATTCGCCCTGCAACTGACTATATAGTGACTAGTAGTTCACTGTATGTAAAAATATGATGATAAAAATCATAATTATTATCTCCCAGGTTTTTAGGGTAATTTTACAGTAGCGCTTACGCCACACCGCGCCGGCGCGAATGGTAAGCGGCGCAGGCCACGGGATATAATAATAGCTGGTATTTACGTGACTTTTATTCCAAACGTCAATAGTGTTGTTTGAATTCTTATCAGTACGCGTGGCATGACCAATTCCATCTCTATCTTACCAAGAATAGATAAAATTGTTTAATAAATATCTAGCTCCAACTCTTTCTGCCGGAGAACGCGGCGACCCGTAGACTCGCGTTTCTATGAAGACGAAGATAAACATCTTTCCATAGCAACGAAACCGTTAAGCTTAGCCAATATCCTCTATGGAAATCTCGCGCTGTTTATAGCTATATTCAAATAATCATGGCGCGCAGTTTTTAGCGCTTTTTAAATTCACAGGTGGTAACACTGACGCACACAACTGAAAACTGACTACATAAAAAAATAAATAGTTAAGTAGGTATATAAAAACACCTGAATAGTCGTGTATTCCAACTCATTTACACGAAATTAATTGTACAAAACTATTTTATTTCCCGAAAACAATACAGCACCTAAAATATCCCGCAGTCTAAAAACGGTCTTACTTTCTACATGTCGTAACTTTATCATTCAAATCATAGGTACATAAGTAGGAACCGGATCCGAGGCTCTGGTCATTATTTTCTCTCATTATTACGTGGGAAAATTCACTAATGAACTGCTATTTTCATGAAATGCTTTATTTGCATAACTTTTCATTGTTAAATTATTTTGTGCAACGAATTTAAAGGATTTTGTACGTGTTTCTGGATTCAAAATCTTAATTGCTAGCCGTGCAGCGGTGCATAGAATATTTAATATCAACAATAACATGTTTATTTCAATTCCTTAATTAACCTTTCCGGGTTATAAACAACATTTTACTAGTGAACTCGACGTACTCAGAGGACTTAAATCTCAGATCATAGAAACAAGGAGATGTGCCAAGGCGCTATCGAACTTGATGCCTGATCGTGAGCAAATTGCTTATAATAGGTCTTTACCTATGAAATTGCCGTTTTGTATGAAAAAATTTAAACGATTTTTTTTCATGTATTTTTTATTTGTATTAATCGAAGTAATAACCCATGCAATCAATGCATCTTTGCCAATGCAGTGGCAGTTTATTGATGCCCTTCTTAAAGAAATCAGCTGGACGGGAGGCAACAAAAGCTTCAAAGGCATCTTGTACTGCCTCTCGTGTATTGAATTTTTTTCCCGCTAATAGTTATCCAAATTCTGGAAAAAGTAGTAGTCTGTAGGCGCAAGGTCTGGTGAGTAGGGCGGATAACGGAGAGCTTCCAACCCCAGTTCATGCAACTTGGAGACCGTCTGCTGTGCAGTATGAGGTCGCGCGTTGTCGTGCAGGAGCAGCGGAGACGAGCGATTGACCAATGCTGGTTGGAGATGTGCCAGCTTCTTCATCATTGTGTTCAGTTCTTCACAGTACACATCTGCAGTAATGCTCACCCCGTTTGGTAAGAAGCTGTGATGAATCACACCGGCGCTAGGCCACCAAACAGTGACCATCACTTTTCTAGGGGTAAGTTTTCGTTTAGGGCATTGTTTAGGTGCTGAACCAGGATCCAACCAATTTGCTGAGCGCTTGCGGTTATCAAACAGAATCCATTTCTCATCGCAGGTAACAATGCGGTTCAAAATTCCTTCATTTGTGTGTCTGTTGAGCAGTGCAAGGCACGTCTCGACGCGTACTTCGCGCTGGCGATCATTGAGTTCGTGGGGCACCCATTTGTCAAGCTTTTTTACCTTGCCAATTTGACGCAAATGGACCAATATTGTTTTGACGCTAACGTCGAAAGCTGCTGCTAATTCAGCCGTAGATTGTGTATCATCAGCTTCCACAATCACATTTAATTCGTCATTGTCGACCAAAGTGTTCGGACGACCGCGAGGTTCATTTTTCAGGTCGAAATTTCCAGAACGGAAGCGAGCAAACCAATAACAGGTGGTGCGTTGGTTTGTAGTGTTAGCTCCGTAAGCGTCGTTGATGTTGCGTGCCGCTTATGCCGCGTTGCTGCCACGACGGTACTCGTATTCCATAATTACTCGAATTTTTTACGTATCCATGATGACAAAAAATATTGAAATGCGAAGAAAATGTAACACTTAATCAATAAACAAATGACTACTTTTGGAAAAAAATATCCATGTTTTTAAAATAAAATTAATTTGAAATTAGAATTCTTAGCCAAACAAAAAATATTTTGATTTGAAATGGCCAGTGCTGCAGAACGGCAATTTCATAGGTAAATACCTAATATTAAAAACTTACGCGCTGGCGACGAACCGAACACGATCGATGATATAAATACAGTGTTTTAGTTTAGTGCTAGTGTTGAGTGACGATTAACAGTGTTAGATTGAGGGTGTGCGGAATGTTCAATGCGTAGGAGATCTTTTTATTCATAAGGAGCGCTTAATTATGCGCGTAATTGTGTCGAAAAATGTACTAAAATTGGCATCAGTTGTTCCGGTACTAATTTGCTATGATGGCATATCTCCTTGTTTCTATGATCTGAGACTTAAATAATAATTATTTTTGTTTTGTGGTTATTATTCGTGTTTATTTCGGGTTTGTCCGCCCGAGATAATGACTAAGAACTATTATGGTGTTAGTAAAAACGGGCTTAGGCTTAGTTTGCGAACAGCTTCGGGCTATACAGAGCCAGACAGGTAAGCATAGCATAATCGGCCTACAATTTTCCCACTGCTGGGACGCAGGCCTCCTCTCTGTGAGAGGGAGTGGGCCGTAGTCCACCACGCGGGCCCATAGTTGGTGGACGTCACATGTCTTCGAATTTTTGGTTCTAGGACATGCCGGTTTCCTCACGATGTTTTCCTTCACCGTTAAAGCAAGTGATAATTAATTTCTAATACGCACGCACATGACTTCGAAAAGTCAGCGGTGCGTGCCTCGGGATCGAACTCGAACCATTCGCCGTGGGAGGCACATGGTTAAACCACTAGGCTATCACTGCTGTAACACCGACAGGTAACTCACATGTCAAATTATATCTGGTGATTGAATCTACCATAATGACGCGTCACAATGGTATCCTCTCGATGTATAACAAATGGTCACCCATCCACGGACTGACCGCAAGAAGCCCAGCTTAACCTTGCAGACTGATTGAGCAGCGCGGCTATGGATTAGCTACAAGACTTTTTAAGGACCAAATTTTACGAATTTTTCAACATGGGTAGATCTGTACAATTTTCATGACTTTTGATGGGTGCCCATGCCGAAAATGAAGTTGAAATCAAAATCCAAAATGGTGGCCACGAAAAGAATAATAATAATAAATCTTACTAGCTATTATTATCATAAATGCGAAAATTTGGATGGATGGGTGGATGCATAGATATAGATTTCTATGGGTGGATGTTTCTTACTCAATCACACCAGAACATCTAAACGGACCTGGATGTTTGGCACAGATATCCCATCCCACTATCCCAATAAATATTATAAATGCGAAATTTTGTGTGTGGGTGTGTGTGTGTATGTTTGTTACTTCTTCACGCTGAAACGGCTGGACGGATATGGATGAAATTTGGCAAAAGGGTAGCCTGAGCCCTGGAAAAATATATAGGCTAGTTTTCATCCATTTTCCGTAGACGAAGTCGCGGGCAGCAGCTAGTAGATTATAGTCTCGAATAGGCAACTTTTTATCCCGGAAAATGTACGGTTCCTGTGAGATAGATTTGTAATTTCCACACAAACGAAGTCACGGGCAACAGTTCTAGTCATAAATAAAAACGGATCGGTATCGAATGTACCTACCTATGTAAACTGACCGTAAAAAAAACGGATACGAATTGAATACGAAAAGTGCACTAACACCTTTAAGCTCCATTTGTGTACTCCATAATCAACTGGTCAATGACCTCTAGGGTCACATTATATGCAAATTAAGGGTTACTGAAGGACGGGTAACTCTGAATTTGTATGTATCCGTTGTTTATATAATAGCCTCAAACGGCCCAAATCGCGATACATGTTTTACAACTTGTGACAGTATCTGAAACAATGTTTCCATTCTTGTTGCAAAAACAATACTTTAAACTTTCACTGTTATCTCAGTGAAAGTTTAAAATATTGTTTTATATACTTATTCTGCGATTTTTTGTCAAATTGAGCTCTCAAGTTACGTTCAGAATAATAAATACGCTTATGTATATTACTAGCCTGTAAGTATTTCATTATAATTATTATATATTTCTTTTTAAGGTTCCGTACCAAAATGGTAAAAAAGGAACCCTTATGGTGCGACTTCGTCTGTCTGTCTGTCTGTCTGTCACAGCTGCTTATTTCAGCAACTACTAATGCTATCGACTTGAAATTTGGAACAGTTATAAGGAATGCTTGTTCAACTTTATTGCAAATGAAAAAAGTTCAAAAATATTTTTATTTTCATTGCAAAAGGGGCCGGAGTGGGGGTCCAAAATTTTAAAGTGGGGTTACTAGGTCAAGTGACATATCATATGAAAGGGCTTAATCTGCACATTTCAAAATACATTTTCATTTTATTTTATACCTCACAGTTTTCGACATATGATGAAAAATGTCCAAAAAATACCATTCCCCCCCCCTTATCTCCGAAGTTTGCGGGGCGAAAAATCTGAAATAATTAGGGTTGATATAAATTGACCCAAATATGGCACCAAAAATAAAACGATGTTCCTAACTAGTACAGTTTTTTCAAAATCATCAAAATTCCTTCACAAACAAACTTAGTTACGCGGTCCGGATTTTTTCACTTTATACGTCCAAAACTGATACGGAACCCTCGGTGCGCGAGTACGACTCGCACTTGGCCGGTTTTTTTTTTCTCTAGTGCTCACTTAACTAAATAGTTAGATAGGTAGGTATACATAATGTAAACAATCACTATGTACTCGTTAAGGGATTATTTGTGATTTTCTTCTTTAAGTATATTATTTCTATCTGTGGAGACTTTTAAATGGCTGTTTGATATTATATAAGTTTTTGTTTAAAATTGTTTAGCTGATAGTCTTCCTAAAAGTTATAAATAAATAAATATTTTTAATATTAGACTGAAGTCCGTACGATGTCATGTCACCGTTAGAAAGTATGACACAAACGGCTGCTTGGATTTTAATGTATGAGGTGTCTATCGACCGTCCAAAGGTGGATACAAACATTGCGAAGCATGCGCAGCGCACGGCGCTCATCGCATGATTTGCAATGTGTGGATTAGGGCATGCAAATGTTCGAATAATATTCGAATATACCCTATAAGAAACATCATAAGCATAAACATAAGCATAATCGGCCTATAATGTTCCCACTGCTGGGACACAGGCCTCCTCTGTGAGAGGGAGTGGGCCGTAGTCCACCACGCGGGCCCAGTGCGGGTTGGTGGACGTCACATGTCTTCGAATTTTCGGTTCTAGGACATGCCGGTTTCCTCACGATGTTTTCCTTCACCGTTAAAGCAAGTGATAATTAATTTCTAATACGCACATGACTTCGAAAAGTCAGCGGTGCGTGCCTCGGGATCGAACTCGAACCATTCGCCGTGGGAGGCACATGGTTAATCCACTAGGCTATCACTGCACAAGAAACATCAAATATTCGAATATTTGCAAGTCCTAGTGTGGATGTTCATATTCGTGGCGAGTCATCGAGTAAATGTATTATCAAATCCAGCGTTGCGAGGCGTGCGCGGCGCATTGTCTCGCAGTTTCTGTATCCTAAGCTGTCAGCCATGCGATAGATATGGCTAGCGTTAATTTTTTACTTGTGTTTACAGCTGATAAAAAAATACTCAATAAAATATATACAAAGGGTTCCCAGAGTCAACTCTCATAACAATATGGTTCTTACTCCAGAGCGCCTAACATGCGCGCCGCGACAAAACTTTGTCGACGCTTTTATCGTGCATTTGTCTCATATTCGCACGAGTAAGAGCGAGACAAAACAGTCGACAAAATTTGTCGTGGCGCGCATGTTAGCCCTACAGGGCAGTTTGATAGATAGAGAAACCATAAATTGCACATGCAGATAAGGCAAGCAGAGTGGCGCAGTGGAAGCGCCCTGGGCTGTCGACCCAGAGGTCCGTGGATCGAAACCACGCTCTGCTGATTACTGCTTTTTTAATTGTTTTATCCAACTGCAGCGGAGCCCAAAAGGAGGGTAGGTAATGTTTTTAGTTGGTATGTCTGTGTCTATGTTTCCAACTAGAGGCTAGAATAATGCAGCCATTATTATAAAGTTACGAAAAACCTTTTTTTAGGCACATAACCATGTTGGGTTACCTATCAAAATAAAAAGCTCGAGGAAACGATTCGAAAAATAATTAGGTATCTCATTAAAAAATTGAAAACAAAACAAACCCGACTGAAAAAACAAAACAACTAAAAATAACAGTCGGGTCATTTTATGTTGTAATTTTTATACTATTGCTTTACGCCTTTAAAAATAAAAATAAAAAACAGGGAGTCACTATCTAATAGAAAGAACGACAGGCTTGTTCGATTGATCAATATTTTGCTTCGATCATAATTATGATCGAAAATATTTTGTCATATTTCATCAGCCGTAGGTACAGAAGCCTTATTTCGCTAGTGTTAACATCAGCAGAGTGGCGCAGTGGAAGCGTGCTGGGCCCATAACCCAGAGGTCCGTGGATCGAAACCACGCTCTGCTAGAATATTTTTTTTATTACCCAACTGCAAAGAAAGGGCTGCAATCTTTGTTTGTAATATTCTTTATTCCCTCATATCATCCAAACCACTCGATGGATTTCTTTAATTAAGGCCCCGGTATACGCCAACGGCCTTGAGTGATTTGGGCGGTATAGCTTGAGTGTTCTGCGCTGAGCTCAAGCAACGCGACATACATCCACCGAGCAATACGACTCGCCTATCAAGGAGCGCGCTGTGCAGAATTAGACGTATACTTTTTAGTATCTAAAATATAAAATAAAAAAAAAAGTAACAGGCAATATTAGTAGTAACATAGTCTTTTCACACAAAACAAATCATGAAAATATCTTAAGCGATTTGAAAGTAATTACGTTTTTATGTTTTGGGTAGACACGAATTCATGAATTTTATTTCATTAAGTATTTTACTACAATAGTTAAATATTCACAGGTACGATTGATGTATATATGTTCTAGTTTAACATAAAAAAATTGCACCACTAACCTGCATTATTTGACGGCGAAATAAGAGATTTAAAACTGGCCGTTACCATTTACCTTCGCTTTAAGGTATCGTCAGATTCGTCTTATTAGTGTCCAAGTGTTCTTAGATAGGTGGTTGAAAAAAAAACAAAATGGCCGATTTTTGGCATCATAGTAATGTTATAAAAAATTTTTTTTTTCCTCAATCAAAACCTATCGAGTCTGTATCAAAATGAAGAGACTGAAAAGACGATTACGAAAACATAATATTAGATCTTTACCTATGAAATTGCCGTTCCGCAGTACTGGCCATTTCAAATCAAAATAATTTTTGTTTGGCTAAGAATTCTGATTTAAAATTAATTTTATTTTAAAAACATGGTTTTTTTTTTCCAAAAGTCGTCATTTGTTTATTGATTAGTGTTACATTTTCATCGCATTTCAATCTTTTTCGTCATCATGGATACGTTAAAAATTCGAGTAATTATGGAATACGAGTACCGTCGTGGCAGCAACGCGGCACAAGCGGCACGCAACATCAACGTCGTTTACGGAGGTAACACTACAAACCAACGCACCACCTGTTATTGGTTTGCTCGCTTCCGTTCTGGAAATTTCGACCTGAAAAATGAACCTCGCGGTCGTCCGAAGACTTTGGTCCACAATGACGAATTAAAGGCGATTGTGGAAGCTGATGATACACAATCTACGGCTGAATTAGCAGCAGCTTTCGACGTTAGCGTCAAAACAATATTGGTCCTTTTGCGTCAAATTGGCAAGGTAAAAAAGCTTGACAAATGGGTGCCCCACGAACTCAATGATCGCCAGCGCGAAGTACGCGTCGAGACGTGCCTTGCACTGCTCAACAGACACACAAATGAAGGAATTTTGAACCGCATTGTTACCTGCGATGAAAAATGGATTCTGTTTAATAACCGCAAGTGTTCAGCAAGTTGATTGGATCCTGGTTCAGCACCTAAACAATGCCCTAAACGAAAACTTACCCCTAGAAAAGGGATGGTCACTGTTTGGTGGTCTAGCGCCGGTGTGATTCATCACAGCTTCTTACCAAACGGGGTGAGCATTACTGCAGATGTGTACTGTGAAGAACTGAACACAATGATGAAGAAGCTGGCACATCTCCAACCAGCATTGGTCAATCGCTCGTCTCCGCTGCTCCTGCACGACAACGCGCGACCTCATACTGCACAGCAGACGGTCTCCAAGTTGCAAGAACTGGGGTTGAAAGCTCTCCGTCATCCGCCCTACTCACCAGACCTTGCGCCTACAGACTACTACTTTTTCCAGAATTTGGATAACTTCTTGGCGGGAAAAAAATTCAATACCCGAGAGGCAGTACAAAGTGCCTTTGAAGAATTTGTTGCCTCCCGTCCAGCTGATTTCTTTAAGAAGGGCATCAATAAACTGCCACTGCGTTGGCAAAGATGCACTGATTGCATGGGTGATTACTTCGATTAATACAAATAAAAAATACATGAAAAAAAAATCGTTTAAATTTTTTCATACAAAACGGCAATTTCATAGGTAAAAGACCTATTATCTTTTACATTAAAAACTAAAAAGATAAAAATAAAAATTCAAAAACCTGCAATGTCGTCTTGTTTTTTTATTATTTTGTGCAAACCGCAGACGGGTTTTTGAATTTTTAATTTTTATTATTTTTTCAATGTTTTTATTACGCTACAATACGTAATATATTATGTTTGTCTATAATAAAATAAATAAGCTGTAATAATGTTTTGGAATGCTTTATAAGTCCTAAGAATTTATTTGTGTGCAATTACGAACAGTTTTATTAGGGTTCCGTAGCCAAATGGCAAAAACAGAACCCTTTTAATTTCATCCTGTCCATCGTCCGTATGTCACAGCCATTACACTCGCAGACTACCATTTGAGTCTTCTGTGAACCTAAAGGAGTGTATTATTATAATTATGGTAAAGTTACAAAAAAAAACCGGCCAAGTGCGAGTCGTACACGTGCACCGAGGGTTCCGTATCAGTTTTGGACCAATAAAGTGAAAAAAACCGGACCGCGAACCGCGAAACTAAGTTTGTTTGTGAAATAATTTTGATGATTTTGAAAAAACTGTACTAGTTAGGAACATCGTTTTATTTTTGGTGCCATATTTGGGTCAATTCCTATCAACTTTAAATATTTCAGATTTTTCACTCCGCAAACTTCGGAGATAAGGGGGGGGGAATGGTATTTTTTCAGACATTTTTCATCATATGTCAAAAACTGTGAGACATAAAATTAAATAAAAATATATTTTGAAATGTGCAGATCAAGTCCTTTTATATGATATGTCACTTGACCTAGTAACCCCTCTTTGAAATTTTGGACCCCCACTCCGGCCCCTTTCGCAATGAAAATAAAAATATATTTTTAATTTTTTAATTTGCAATAAAATTGGACAAGCATTTTTTATAACTGTTCCAAATTTCAAATCGATAGCATTAGTAGTTGCTGAAATAAGCAGGTGTGACAGGCAGACAGACAGATAGACAGACAGACGAAGTCGCACCATAAGGGTTCCTTTTTTACCATTTTGGTACGGAACCCTAAAAATGAGAGGCTCCAAACTGACTCCAAACAGACTCCAAACATGAAACTAAGGGATGAAAACAATAATTTTAACGCACCCTTTCATGTGAGGTATCGTTGGTATAGTATTTGCGTGAAAAAGTAATAATTTATTACTTTTACACGCAAAAACTGTTGAACGGAATGTGAAATGTGAAAGTTTGTAAAGATTTACCTACATTTATAATATTGATAGGTTCAATAAAACGATAAAATTCAGTAATATAATAAAGATAACAATATTCAGTTTCCCACAAGAAGAAAAAACTAGTATTCAGGGTTTCTCTGTATTCTACTTGAAAATCTTGAAATAAAATATAGGTATTCTTATTCGCCGACCGTCTGTAGGTACTTCCTTTGAGATTTCGTTCAGGGTGATCAAATTTTATACTTACCTACTAGCTTCGCACTTTATTTTAGCCCGAGAAAGATTTTTGGGAATTCACTCCAATAATTATATCCTTGAAAAGTATAAGCTAATGACTCGACTGCAGTTCTAGAACATGCTGATTATAGTTTCAAAACTAAGTATTATTAATGTCTGAAACTGCAATCGAGGTTTGTATCTATCTATTAAATTAAACTATCCTGGAGTTAGCTCCAGCACGCGCAGCATGACCAATTCCATCTTTATTCTGCCAAGAATAGAAAAGATTCTATCAAGTCGCTAGTATAATTATTTAGGTCTCTTCTGCCCGAGCACGCGTTAACCCGTGCTTAGCGTTGTAGTCTTTTGTCGACTGAAGAATAGAAACATTTCTTCTCTTCATTTCTAACATCGTCATGCTTAAACCGGTAGAAATATTTCTACAATCTGTCGTTTTGCGTATTTTATTTGGGTATATATTATGTTTCTATAGTGTGAACAGCCCTAGAACATTTTGATAAAATTTTATACAATTTGCACATTTAAAAAAATACAGATAATTTAATTAAGTATTTAATTTATACATATAAACATTGTGTAGCAAACGTATATTTTCAATTCAAAATTATTATTATTAACGAAACTATACCTACGTCAAAAAATCTCATGATAGGGGTATACTGATCATGCTAAGCGTGCAGGAAACTTTGATAGAAAGATATACCCTAAATTTCACACTTGATGCACACAAGCAGAGTGGCGCAGTGGTAGCGCCCTGGGTTCATAACCCAGAGGTCCGTGGATCGAAACCACGCTCTGCTGGATTCACTTTTTTTAATGTTTTCACAATATGTTTGGGATCCCACGACTATAAACCGGTCGCGTCGTCGCCAGCCAATGACGGTACAGCAAAATGACGCGACATTGCGCTCCGATAGGCCAACCATTGTTCCCATATACCCCTCTTCCTCGACCGCTGTACGAATACAATCGCTAACGTTCTTACGAGAACACTGTTTCTTTTTGTACCAGTCTAAGCAATGTAGTAGCTATAAGACACAAAAATAAAAGCTAAATCCAACCTTCAGAGTCAAATATTTCAAGAATTTAGAGCATCGACAACCAATACATCGAGCAGACCGATCTTTGGTCTGCGACGACGTCGCTACGGCCACGCGACTACACAAACACGATCAAAATTACTCAAAGGAGCGAAGATGCATCAGCAATCAAGATATATCAAGGGACTTCATCAATGTGAAATCGACAATCGAAGATTTAGAAGACCATCGTGGACAAACGGTGCGCTCATCAAGTTCCGTTCTTCATGACCTGCCGAGTTCATAAGTGTAATGCCGTGTTGTGATCTGATTTTAGTGAAAGTGAGGGTTGCGGTTGCCCGCGAAAAACACAACGGCTGATCGTGCGACTGGTAGCACCAGCGAATTTCACACGCAGTCAATATTTGAACGTAAGTACCATCTCCAATTTTTACAAGCCACTGGGATGCCGTTACTGGCTATAGATAGGATCGGACCTAGTATTAGAACACGCGATAGGTGATTTAGTTAAGAAACGCGGTATCGTTAAAGGTAGGTTAATTAAATTCGCTAATCTATACTATAATATGTATTATAAAGCTGAAGAGTTTGTTTGTTTGAACGCGCTAATCTCTGGAACTACCAGTCGGATTAAAAAAAATCTTTTTTGTATATGATAGCCAGATTTATGAGGAATAGGATAAGCTATTTAACAGCACGCTACGACCTATAGGAGCACAGCAACGGAGTTGGAACCGCGGGGAACAGCTAGAATTTAAATAAATTCTAGGTTTGGCAACGGCTATAACTAGTGAATTAAGAATAGATTTAAAATACGCGTAAAAATCGCTGAGATTCTATTTTTAGGGTTTCGTAGTAAAACTAAGAACCCTTAAAGTTTCTTCATGTTCGTCTGTCCGTCTGTTACACCCTCGTCAAATCTATAGTCCATAACCAATTTGTATGAAACTTCGTAAATAGATGTCTTCTATATTCTTCTTCTATCGCCATGAGTGAAATTACGAAAAATAAAATAATTAGCGTGGCCCTCATGCCCCCCATACATAAAACTGAGGGATGAAAAATATACTTTTCACTTCAGTAGCTCAAACAGGTTTTGCTGCCTGAAATCAGTGAGCAAAATGCGAAAAAACATCAAGCTTGTAGCATCCCATAATTATTATTACTTTACCTTACTTTCGATTAAAATTGGTTTGAACAAGATACATCAATAACTTTAGGAAACATTCACTATTTTCTGTTTTGACAGTCAAACAGACAGACGGACATGACTCAAATATACGAAAATATAAGGGTTCTTAAGTTTCACCACCGAACCCTAAAAATGCATAGGTACATAGTGTTACACCGATAATTTATAAATGCGAGTTCTAGTGTACGTAGGTACTAAATAAAATAAAAATGTGGCACGTGATAAAATCCTAACGATTTATATTATGTCATTTGTGTTTAATTAATGTTCGAAACAGATGTTTTTCATTGCCACAGGATAATATAAATTTTATTAATGTTCCATTAGGTACGCACGGCTACAGATCAAGCTATACGTTTACAGTATAAGCTGATCTCGCATTGTATAGGATTTTCTTACAGTGAGAGGTCAGTGTAAACTGGGAATGTATAGCTTGATGTGTAGCCGTGTGTACTAGAATAGTATATTGTTTAAATTCTGGTTTTGAGCCAAAGACCTAAGAAGAGATTTCTTAGATCTTTGTTTTGAGCTCTTTTTATTTGTTGGTTCCCTCATTTGGGTATCTACATACCTACGCTTTGATATCTCTGCTACAGATAATAAACGAATGTAAAACAAAATAGCTACTACCCGTTTTTGTGCACCCGCTAACAATAATTTGTGTTACATATAGATATCACAAATTGTTTTTAGGGTTCCGTACCAAAATGGTAAAAAAGGAACCCTTATGGTGCGACTTCGTCTGTCTGTCTGTCTGTCACACCTGCTTATTTCAGCAACTACTAATGCTATCGACTTGAAATTTGGAACAGTTATAAAGAATGCTTGTCCAACTTTATTGCAAATGAAACAAGTCAAAAAATATTTTTATTTTCATCGCAAAAGGGGCCGGAGTCCAAAATTTTAAAGTGGGGTTACTAGGTTATGTGATATAACATATGAAAGGGCTTGATCTGCACATTTCAAAATATATTTTTATTCAATTTTATGTTTCACAGTTTTCGACATATGATGAAAAATGTCTGAAAAAATACCATTCCCCCCCCTTATCTCCGAAGTTTGCAGAGCGAAAAATCTGAAATAATTAGAGTTGATAGGAATTGATCCAAATATTGTACCAAGAATAAAACGATGTTCCTAACTACTACAGTTTTTTCAAAATCATCAAAATTCCTTCACAAACAAACTTAGTTATGCGGTTCGGTTTTTTCACTTTATACGTCCAAAAATGATACGGAACAATCGGTGCGCGAGTACGACTCGCACTTGGCCGGTTTTTTTTTATTTGACATAGATAATCACAAAGTAGGTACCACTTAAATAATTAAATACCACCAAAATAATTGTTTGAAGTGGGTGGGTAGCTGATGATTCATTTTTAAGAAAAGTTACGATGTAGGTCATTTCGCTTTTCCAGTTTAATATGACATGACACGAATATATAATTGGGCTTAGATCGTTGTAATTAAAGTTAAATATGAAACAAATAATAATGAAAAATAAATAAACAAAATAATGGAAGTGTTAGGATTTTGGGGCTTGCTTCCTGTGCCTAATTATTACCCTACTGCAAAAAGTTCGGTTGTACAAAAGCCCAGCGGAAGTGCTGCCACCAAGTGTGAAGTGTGAAGAAGTCGCGCCTTTTTTTATGAGTCGAATGTGCGAACACATGGAAATCTAGAAATTCATTAAAAATAAATATGACCTTTTCAAGCACTAATAAGTCTGGGACTGTGATAAGAATTGTTGTGTAGTGCACTGTTTCACATCGTATCCATCCTGGGACCCGATTTCTTGCAGCGCGGTTATAATTGGTGAGTCAAATTATGGCACATATATTTTCTGGAAAATTAAATAAGAATACCTAGGTACTTTAAACTATCGTATTTAACATTTTGGTTCTTTGAGCCCGTTTAACCGGTTACGGTACCTATCAATAATTAAATATTTTATGTATTTTCTCAGCAATGAGGGTAAAATGAGACACAATTAAAAATCTATTGTTTGGCGGCCGCATGAGGCCGCTTGTGCATCTGTAAATTAACACATTATTTAAAACAATTGCGCATCGAATTTATTTTATTGTTTTTTTGCAATTTTATTTGCACATAGGTACCTACCTATTAGATACATGATTGATTATACAGAAGCTTTTTAAAGGGTGAAGAAATGACACATACTCATTACTTACGACCCCGGCGAAAACAATGTGCAAGTTGTGTGACTCGAACCCGCCAAAACTGGCATAGGTACCGTGCCATTGCTGCAGTGCACATTTTATACTAATAGTAGATCCTTTTTGGTAAGTAAACCTATCAATGGTTTATCATAACATTAACCACGTATAGGGCTGCTATCCGTCCAGGGTTCCCCGGATTTGTCCTAGTTAAGAAGGCGTCCGGGCAGCGCCCGGTAGGAGTTTCAAAATGTTTCGGAGTAAACTTCGGAGATAAGGGGGGGGGAATGGTATTTTTTCGGTCATTTTTCATCATATGTCGAAAACTGTGAGACCTAAAATAAAATAAAAATATATTTTGAAATGTGCAGATCAAGTCCTTTCATATGATATGTCACTTGACCTAGTAACACCACTTTAAAATTTTGAACCCCCACTCCGGCCCCTTTTGCAATGAAAATAAAAATATTTTTGGACTTTTTTCATTTGCAATAAAGTTGAACAAGCATACTGTTCCAAATTTCAAGTCGATAGCATAAGTAGTTGCTGAAATAATCAGGTGTGACAGACAGACTGACGAAGTCGCACCTTAAGGGTTCCTTTTTTACCATTTTGGTACGGAACCCTAAAAAGATGTTTCAAAACCAGCTTTTATAATGACCACTTAGGAAGTGGGCTCCGTCATGAGACCTTGGACAACATCTAGATCTACAGTAGGTATTTGTCAAGGCAGCCCGGAGTCTGGACTTGTGCCCATGGGCGGATCCAGCCTTTGAGTCGGTCGGTCGGGTCACGTAATTGAGGTCAGCCAGGACGACTTAAAGTATTATCAGAGGTCTACCTTTGGTTGACCTAGGCCCAGCCCGCTCTGAATCCACACTTGTTTGTGTCAGACAATAAATAGGCTCGCCCCCTATTACATGGGATTTAATTATAACTGACGCATAAAAACGATGGAATAATCTATCTGAGAACTTTACTAAACTATTCTGAAGTAGGTTAATAAACGCAAGTTCTATGGGGCCTACATACACGGAAAGGCGAAGAAAATAAGCATTTGTACAGAATAAAACTATTCCAGTACCTACATACCTACTTAATATTAAGTATCTGCGTTACCTTGACCCCGAAACAACCAAAACAAACTTTTTTTCTTTCTTCTTATTGATGTAACACTTGATACTCGTAAATAGGGTTGTCGAATAGGTACATTATTCAAGCTACTTACAGTATTTTTAGGGTTCCGTACCAAAATAGTAAAAAAGGAACCCTTATGGTGCGACTTCGTCTGTCTGTCTGTCTGTCTGTCACACCTGTTTATTTCAGCAACTACTAATGCTATCGACTTGAAATTTGGAACAGTTATAAAAAATGCTTGTCCAATTTTATTGCAAATTAAAAAATTAAAAAAATATTTTTATTTTCATTGCAAAAGGGGCCGGAGTGGGGGTCCAAAATTTCAAAGTGGGGTTACTAGGTCAAGTGACATATCATATGAAAGGGCTTGATCTGCACATTTCAAAATATATTTTCATTTTATTTTATGTCTCACAGTTTTCGACATATGATGAAAAATGCCCAAAAAAATACCATTCTCCCCTTATCTCCGAAGTTTGCGGAGCGAAAAATCTGAAATAATTAGGGTTGATAGAAATTGACCCAAATATGACACCAAAAAATAAAACGAACTAACTAGTACAGTTTTTTCAAAATCATCAAAATTCCTTCACAAACAACCTTAGTTATGCGGTCCGGTTTTTTTCACTTTATACGTCCAAAAATGATACGGAACCCTCGGTGCGCGAGTACGACTCGCACTTGGCTGGTTTTTTTTTCAAGTTGATATTGTAATTGATATTGTTGATAAGTGGATATCAGGGATTTCGTGAAATCCCTGATATCCTCATTTCCCTGCGCCATATACACTGTCTAGGGAGTCTTAGGGGAGTGCAGGCGTGATGTTAAGTTAGATTGAATATCAACTTGAAAAAAAAAATTCTGTAAGTAGCTTGAATAATGTACCTAGGGGAATAATGTACCTAAAGTACCCTTAGGAGATATCACGAAATCACGGTAGATGCCGAATTTTCGTCTTTTACATCTTGTTACTAAAAATGTTTTGTGATATGACAATATGCTAATAATGTCAGTGACATGTCGTTTTACTTAACTAAATCTAGTTATAGATGTTAGTATTAGGAACCAACATAACACAGCCCTGCCCAGGTAATCGAGTACAGTCAACGACAAACAGGATATCAGACAAGCAAAATGCTGACGTATCGGAAGTCATAAGAACCTTTGTGTTAGATATTACTTCACTCGTATCAAGTTCAGATATTTACGACGATCTTATAATAATATAAATCATTATAGTTTTGTTTGGCTTCTAATGCCCCTTGGGGGTATCTTGGCTTTTCTTAGCAGGGTAAGCGGAAAATCAATTTTGTGTTGGAGGTAGATTGCATTTAATCCCCGTAGAGGAAATATACACTAACGCATAACGGTCTGTTGCAGAAAGATAATTAAATTTTAAAGGAGGCATTAACCATACAATTTCTATCGTTAAAGTCTCCTTTAAAACTTAAAGACCTTTTCTGCAACTCAGTGTCAATCGCAAAAAAGTTAGTTATATTATTTTTTTGCCTTCAATATTATTACTTAACACAATTAAAAATAATTTAATTTTACAAGTCATACGTATTCGCCTATTCAAAATACATATACCTACAGGGTAAAATTAAAACCAGTGCGGATATTATAGGAGGTGAAAGTAGTACTCATGAATATGATCAACTTTTATTATGGGACCGACACTGAAATATGAAAAAAAAAAATAGCTGTTCCATACATTTTGATCGTGTTGTGGTGCATTTTTGTAGGGAACAGCTGATTTTTTTTCATATTTCAGTGTCGGTCCTATATAAAAGTTGATCATATTCATGAGTACTTTCGCCTCCTAAAATATTCACACTGGTTTTAATTTTACCCTGCATGTATAAGCCGCGCCATTATAGAAGCGAATCTAAAATGGCGGCACTATAATAAATAATCATTCCCTCTCACTCGCACGTTATTCAAATAAAAAACGAAAAGATACGAAATAAAAATAATTTAAAACTGATTTCATTTTATTACTGAAACTTTTTGAGATACCTATGGTTACGTATCATTTCAACTAAAGTTGTTTCAACTATGGTCGAAATAACTACGGTTGATTCACCTACTGTTTAAATTACCTAAAGGTAGTTTCATATAATTATTATGTTTGTAATAACTAATGAACGAAATACCTGTAGGACAATTCACCTAAGGTTGATTGAACTAACGGACGATTCACCTACTAATGATTTATCTGTGGCCAATATTTGTAGCCAAAAAAGTTAGTGACAGAAACGAATCGCTGCAAAACCGACTCCGCGTAGTCTTGTCTGCCCTACCCCTACAGTGTAATATAAGCCCGCGTAGGCGCGGAGGGGCGAGGCGGCCCGCGAGCTGAGGAGCAGGTGGCTTCAACGCTCGCCGCCGCGGCTGAGGCTGCAGCAAGCCGAAGCTGCGATGGTGAGCGTTAAAACCATCTGCGACGATAAGCTCGCGTGGGACCGCCGGAGCCGTGGCAGAAACCATGCCTGCTGCATGTTACATGTTCGTTTACATGCTACATGCTTGCTTGCATGCCATTGTAGGCGAGTCGTCCATTAGGTATTTCGAACATTAGATCAATCGTTCGTTAGTGCAATTGATTTTAGTTGAATCAAAATTAGGTAAGTTAAACAGTAGTTGAGTCAACCAATATGCGATATGAACATAGGTGCATCAACCGTAGTTATTTCGACCATAGTTGAAACAACTTTAGTTGAAATGATATGTAACCACCTATGAGGTCGTAAAGTTAGCTTGTCCATTCATACTTTCATAGCAACCTTCCCTAATCAGAGTCCTATGCAATCGGTCGTTCGGTTAAAATAAGTAGGTAGGTATTATGGAATCAAATCCAATAAACACGATCGCAACGCGATCGTATCTACCCCGTCCATTGCTCCCATATCAATGTCCACTCGATTATTACGACGGCTGTCATGTTTATGTTCATTCGGAAGTGTTATCGATATCCGTCAGCTTAGGTTTGTGTGAAACATCTAAATATTACTTTATTATTTACCTATTCATTTTATATAATGACTAGCTATTCCTCGCGGTTTCACCCCCGTTGCTTGACTTCTTAGGGTCGTAGCGGATGTTAAATAGCCGATACTATTTCTCATAAATATGGCTATCATATACAAAAACATTTTTTCCAATCCAACTAGTAGTTCCCGAGATTAGCGCGCCCAAACTAACAACAAATAACTCTTAAGCTTTATCATATATTAATATAGGTACCTACTTAGTAGGTACCTATTTTATATTATTTTCCTCTATGTATGAAGTGAAAATAATAAGTAGGTATAATGAAAAACGAAACGAAATTAATTGTTGTCGTAAACAGAATCTGTCTAACAGGATCAGACCTAAACCGAATAAAGGTTCCACCGCAAATGCGTTATGAACTTGAACACTTGCTTAGAATACTTACCATAATCTACAGTTCTATACTGATATTATAAAGCTGAAGAGTTTGTTTGTTTGTTTGAACGCGCTAATCTCTGAAACTACCAGTCGGATTCGAAAAAATATTTTTGTATAAATATGATAGCCAGATTCATGAGAAATAGTATAGGCTATTATTAACATCGCGCTAGAATCCTTAAGAGCCGAGCAACGGGGGTGAAACCGCGGAGAACAGCTAGGGCTGTACCACAAAAAAGATAGACACGCGTTAAACGCGAATACTACAAAAAATAATACGCACTAACTTGTCTAAAACAAAATTTTTTGATAGCATTCGCGTTTAACGCGTGTCTATCTTTTTTGTGGTAAGGGTGTTAGTGTTTTTATATTTCGTGACCGCACCCGCCACCGCGTCCATTAGCTCAATGTGAACAAGCACTTCTTAAGCCGTGTCTCCTGCGCCCTGTTTTCGTGTTCGACGAACATCGAACAGTGAACAGTGAACGATAAAGGGGCGTGGTCTAGGTGTTTTGACGAATAAAAACACTCAAAACACGTAGACCACGCCCCTTTCTCGTTCATTGTTAACTGTTCGATGTTCGTCGAACATGAAAACAGGGCGCAGGAGACACGGCTTTAGGCCGGTAACAGACAACCGGAATACCCCTCCGGAATTATGGAACTGAATGAGGTATTTTACGTCAAATTGAACGATATCGTTCATAAATTGAACGATAGCGGCTGGAATCATTCAATTTATGAACGATTCACTTTGACGTAAAATAACTCATTCAGATAAAATTCCGGAGGGGCATTCCGGACGTACGTTCAGACCCTTCAGGCATCGTTCGTTATAATAGTTTCTGCAGGTAGAGTATTTGTCACTTGCTACGAGACAATCCAAGACTATAGTTATGGGTTTATAACATAACATTACGCCTAGGTATGCCCCCAAGAGTTAAGCAGAGGTGTTGGTATACATGGTTATTGGTACCTGAAAACCTCTCAGGACTATATTACTAACTTCATAAACAACAACTTTTGTTTTATGACTTCTAATAATTCTTCAGATTTTACTTTCATACAAAATTAAAAATATTATCTGGCTTTTGCGTAGAAAGTGCATAAACTTACGAGTTTATGCACTATTACTATATACATATACTATTATATATATTTATATATATACTATATACAATAATTCGAAGTAAGTACCTACCTACACTACGGTGTAGGTAGGTACTTACTTCGAATTATTATTGTGAATGACAGCGTACGGGAAACGTTTCGTAGTTATTTACTACAAAATACAGATCTAAAACGTGTACCTACAACAAAAATCTATTTTTGGTAAATGTATAAGTACAAAATATTTTGTTTAATAAAGTCTTAAAACAAAAGTTGTTGTTTATGGGGTTAGTAATACAGGCCTGCAAGGTTGTTAGTGTTTTACCAATAACCCTGTATAGTGGAAGAAAAAATAAAATCACCCAATAATGTTCAAGGGTTTAATTTAATATATATAATAATTATATTTATATTTATGAGCTTAAGCAATACTGAACAAAACAATAAAATTTACAAATGACAAACTTTATTATTACATACAATAAGAAAATTTTCAATAAATTATAGACTCCGTTTTAATAGTGACGGTAACAAATTTTGGCAAAAGTTAAAACATATATTTACAATGAAAAAAGATATATTTTTCAATTCTATAATCGTTTGGGAATAAATTAAAAATCGATGATGATAATTATAATTATAAAATGTAAAATTTATCAAAAATTTTCTACCACGCTTAGTTGATACAAAAATCCAAAATTTTGTTTTATCGTCTAGGTATGTATCAATTCCTACACCTAGTAAACTTTAGTAACAGTAGGTATATAATAGTGTTTTAGTCAATTCCCATTGTATTGACCCTTACAAAGGTTCTATTGTGTTCAATTTGTCTATAGGTACATTGAGATATGTAAAAAATTACCAACATTCATACTGTAAGCCGCCGTTATATTTATCAATTTAGTATTTAGAAGAATTTCCTATAATCACATTGTATCTTTAATAACCGTTATAGTCTGCTTACTATAAAATGACACTATGAGACATTAAGCTATGATTAAATAGTAAATAGTGTTGTCTATCGTATTGCGTTACATCCCTATTTTCGTATTTAGACTACAATGCAATGACACTTTTTTTTTTTACTTTTGAAACCCTCTGATGTTAAAAGAAAGTATAAATAATACCTACTTACACAGTGAAACCAAAATTGATAAATACAACGACATCTTCACTACAACCAAGAGAACTCCAGTAAAAAACTCAATACACTCTAACTCTATGGTTACTCAAATCACACAACGCTTATAGATAAGTAAAGACTAAAATAAATCGTCTATGGAATAACATGCACAGTCTTTGACTACATCAGTCGATAACCAGCAAAAGCTTTTCGAAAATTCTCGGGGAGGTCGTGGCCAAGGGCCTTAGGCTTTTAAGGACTGCAATACCTAATTATAATAATTCGAGCATCGAATCTTCACTGGTATTATTGTGTTAAACTAAAGATATTAGACATATTTTTTTCGTCAAAACATTTTTCTGATTCACAAATCTTATAAAGAAAGTAAAATGTTTCGTAACTTCCATGTCATCTAAAAGTACTGAGATTACAATAAAAATTGAGGCCACTTGACCCGGCCACGACCTTAAAAACATCCAAAATTAGGCACCATGTTTGTGAGAAAATTTCAAAAATTAATCCAAAAAAATGGCAGCGGTCGCTTCGTTGTCACATAAAACTATGGGTTCTATGACACGTCACACTCGTCACACGTCGTTTGTAATCTCATATTTGTGACTCCGTACTTAACGGACCAATAGGATCCCCTACAAAATATCACGTTTCGATTAAACTAATCGTTTGCTTCCGATAGTCCAGCGTCCGGGCTACAGGTATCTCCATGTCAATTTGTCAGAAGCCAGGTAAATGTTTAAAGCCAAAATTATATCGAACTATCACTGGCGTGAGCCATACCATAGTTAATATTAAGTTTATTTACCCAAGAGAATGCTTTGAAAATTTTCCTAATAAATAAAGCATATCTTTCATCGACATTGAACGAACTAGAAAGGAACGCTGGACGCTACAAACATTCAATAACCTTCACTACTCATGGTTTCGTTCAATTCTTCTGTCGTTCTCTTGAGTCTTCTCTGCAGCCGGCCCTTGGGGGGGAGTCCCTGCCTTTCTGGCTGACTTTGGAGGCTTTCCTGGATCGTTTGAACTTGGCGACGTCGTCTCCGAACACGTCTCCCGTTCTGAGCGCGGAGATGAGGTCGTCGAACTCTCCCTTCTGTCCGTTGGTGAGCGTCCCGTCCCGAGAGCTGTCGGAGTGTCCGTTGCTGTCGTTGCCGTTCGACTTGCCGAGCGATTTGCCGACGGAGCTTAGTAAGCTGGACGCTTGTTTTCGCTCCATTGTGCGTTTTTTGAGCTGTGGACAAATGTTAAATGTTAATGACGATTATAATAAAACAAGTTTGAGCGGATAATTCGCGTATACCTATTACTGATTTTTCCTGTCAGCAAGTATTACTTATAAGTACGTGATTTAATCCGCATAAACTTGTTTTATGTAATGCGTAGTAATCGCGAAAACATAAGACATTATGTTAATGACGATGTTAGATTACTAGAAAGTAGGACTATATTGTTTTCAAGTTTGGGACTCGAGAACTTTGTGTATAATTCGATTTGCTTATTCCGCAACAACTCATTTTGCGTCGAATGTCAACAACCGAATCACAGTAAAAATATGTACACCAGTACGGAAACTACGTACCTACTAACGTTCGAAACGGCACACTCACACAAACACGCGAATCGACGAGACCTCTAAGCGGACATCGCGGTGCTGTCAGTCGTGAGTGCCGCGTCAAGACGAGTGGTTGCCGCGTGTTTGTGTGAGTGTGGCGTTTCGAACGTTAGTACGTAGTTTCCGTACTGGTACATATTTATACTGTGACCGAATGGAATAAACACGGCGCCGAGTTTCCTCGGGCCGGCGGCGGGCGCCGGCTTTAAGTAGGTAGGTACCAGTGGCGAAGGTCCCTATAATACGATTCCTACCGGCTTCCCTTTGAAAAATAGCACAGGCAGTATTGCCTACTTTTATTAATTAGCTTCTCTTGGCCAGGTAAGCATTTATAGCTCCGGCTTACCTCTTACCTCTTACAAAAACTGACCCTTCGCCACTGGTAGGTACTTGGTGTCCTTGTCAGTCTGTCCGCGTGTCCTACAAACATAGTATAGCAGCATATAAGTCACCTCCTGCTCGTGGCGGGTGCGGCGCTCCTCGTCGTCCCGGCGGCGGCGCGCCGCGTCGCAGTCGGCGCGCGCGTCGCCGAGCTGCGTGAGGAAGGCGTCGAGCGCGCCGAACAGCTGCTCGGGCGACGCCGACGCCTCCTCGCCGAATGCGTGCGCGCACGCCTCCAGACGGCTCTTCATGTCCTGATGAAAAAGGTATTTTGTAATTTAGTTACAAAATAGTTGACAAAGTGCGAGTTGGACTCGCGCACGATGGGTTCCGTCCCATTATCTATAAAACATTAGACACTATATAACCTTTGTTAAGATTACACGCCTTAAATAATTAAATATTTATTTTATTTGTTGTTATAGCGGCAACGGAAATACATCATCTGCGAAAATTTCAACTGTCTAACTATGACGCTTGACGGGCAGGGACATGTTGTGGTAGCACATTAAGCAGATATGTTACCTGGAACAGGTCCTCGAGCTGCGTGAAGGAGCAGACGGCATGCGCGTGGAAGTCGCGCATGACGGGCAGGAACATGTCGTGGTGGTCCCGCGCGGTTCGCGCGGCGTGGTAGTCCAGTTCGCGCGCCACTTCGCGCAGGCCGGCGCGCAACGCTCCTACATCCTTCAAAATCAAAATCAAAAACGTTTATTTGCGAACTAAATGTACAATAGAAGATCTTAATTTAAGTAGACACAGCTTAGCGGCCTTTTACAGGCGTTGCAAATATTATATGTATATTATATGTATGTTTCCTTTTGAAACAATTTATATACAAAATGACATTGAATGTGATAATAATGATAATACACACATCAAAAGTATCTAGGGATCAACATATATTTTTGCAATAACTTTTCTCCTGATTGATATTAATTAAAATTTTCTTTAAGGATTCATCAAATAAAGTGTTTTCGTTTGTCACAGTAACGATAAACCAAGTCACCTTTGCATTAATAAAGAAATTTGCCATTTTCCTAATAAAGGGATTTTTGACATTTGAACCACTAACATTAAAGTTCGAAAAAAAGACTGAAATAACAGTTTTCTTTAAAATTTTATTGGGTAACTTAAACAATTAATAATCCGTGTTTCTACCGCGAACACTAACAACACAAGAACATCGGTTTGGCATACTCAAAATGAGTTCATCCAAATCACGCTGTGGAATGGCCGCCCATGTTCGTTGCAACAACAAAAAAAGGTCTTCTTGCGACTGGATACCCTCCATATTCGGCAGAGCTCTTCTCTGTAGCATATCCCATGCATGCTCAATCGGGTTCAAGTCTGGCGACTGAGCAGGCCAGGGCAGGACATTGATGTTAGCTGCGGCGAGAGTCTGTCTTACAACTCTTGCGGTGTGCGGTCGTGCATTATCATGCATTAACTGAAATAAGGGACCGATTTGCACTTGTAGAGGAACGATGACGTCTGATACAATCGTCTCAGCATAAATTTGAGCGTTGAGGTTGCCTCTGATCCAAATCAACTCAGTTCTTCCGCCGATCCAAATACCCGCCCATACCATGATGGTTCCACCACTATAAGGATGGACTTCCTGGCAGGATTTTAATCGCTGTTGGCGTCCAGGGGTTCTCCAGTGTCGTATACGTCTTGTATCCGGTCTCATACCAAAACGAGACTCATCAGAAAAGCACACGAAACGCCATTGTTCTTCTGCCCAATTTCTGTGTTCAAGAGCCCATTGATATCGAATCCTACGATTGTGCATTGCTATAGGTGGTACCCGTAGCGGTCTTCGGGAATGAAGGTTCACTTCATGCAAGCGGTTTCTGACTGTTTGGTCGCTAATTAAGTTCCCTGAAGAGTGATGAAGCCTCACGGCTAACATCATGGCGGTTATTGTTGGAGCTCTTCGAGTTAAGATTTGAATGTATCGGTCTTGTCTCCGTGTGGTGCAGCGATACCGTCCTCCATGGCGCTCAGCCACGGTACCAGTGCTTCGGTAACGTGTCCAAAGTCGACTGATAACACTCTGACTTGTATTCAGAGCTAAAGCTACAGTACGTTGCCGGGAACCAGCTTCTATCATTCCCACGGCTCTGAGCATTTCTTCCCTGCTTAAATGACGTCGCCGCTCCATAATAACGTTGGTTTTAATCAGTAGTAGGGAAACAGTAGCACTAATAATGTCTTCAATGCGTTGTATGTTTTTATAGGGAAAATATTGACAGCTTATTTTCATCTTTTACTCGAATTTGATTGAGAGTTCCTGATTCAAATTATGAAATGCACCAAAAAGGATCCATATAAATTTATAAAATCATAAATTTATTACAAAGCCACATCTCAATCTCAAGAAATCCGCATAAAAATGCTTGATCCCTAGACACTTTTGATGTGTGTATATTGATTATAATTATTGTAAATGTGAGTACTATGTGGGTTATTATGTTACTGTTATAGATCACAAGTTCAGTCTGACAGTTTGAGTACTTTAGGGGGCCTACCCAAATGTCCTCTCTGATGGTAATGTTCGTCGGGTCGTTGAGCTCCCTAAGTCTGGGTTGAGCTACCACGATACCCGGCACATGCGTGCACAGTCAGGTCAGGTCCACTCAAATCTGTATGGCTCTTTCCTCTAAAGGCCATTTCAGACTAACCTGCATGGTTCTTACACAATTTATCTTAATTGTCTGGACTTTAAAAGAGACATCAACCTTTGAATTTGTTTCGGTGTTTCTTCTCAAAGGTAGTCATATAGGAAACACCGAACTCATCTAGTAAAAAAAAAATGTTTTGACGTGTAAAAGTGTTATTTTTAACCTATTTACAAAATAAATATCATTTATCATTTATCATTTATAGAAAATACAGTGACGAAGGGTAAATTTTTGTAAGAGGTAAGTCAGAGCTGCTAATGCTTACCTGGGCACGAAAAAAACTAAGTAGGTAATTAAAAATATTTGACAATCTAATATAAGTAGGCAATTACCTATGTTACATGGCCACGAAAAGCTTAATTAATCGTTCGTCTGTCGCACTTGACAGACATAATTGATTTCGACCTGAATGAGGAAGATTTTTCAAATGCGACAGATGGAGGGATATTTGACAATAATAGTAGGCAATTCTGCCTGTGCTATTTTTTCAAAGGGAAGTCGGTAGGAATCGTATTGTAGGAATCGTTCGTCACTGGAAAATACTATGTATCTATGATCTAGCTAATAGATATCTAATTATGTAGGTAAATATATATATTACTATCCTGATAGATCACCGTATTAAATTATTAATATAATTGCTATTAAATTAATTAGCTTAAATGTAGGTATGTATTACCTTGTCCAGCTGCTCCACGCACACCTTGGCCGCGGCGCGCACGTGTGGCAGGTCCTCTTCCAGGAGTAAGATGTCCTTGAACTGGAAAGTTTAAGGAGCTTATAAGACCTAATTTTATAGATTCACACAATTCCCGCCCGTAAAGGTGACACATACTTAAGCCGCGTCTCCTGCGACGTGTTTTCGTGTTCAATTGAACAACGAACATGTTTTACGTCACGTGGTCGAGTGCTTTTGCCATACATATTTTTTGTTTTCACTTTATACGTCCAAAACTGATACGGAACACTCGGTGTGCGGGTACGACTCGCACTTGGCCAGTTTTTTTTTTTGTAGGTATCTTTGTAAATGATGTCTGTGTCGTGCCAAATAAATTTCTTTCTTTCTTTATACATAACGCGTAGGCCACGCCCCTTTTTGTTCATTAAACGTGTTCGTCATTCAATTGAACACGCGCAAGAGACGCGGCTTTACTGCTCACAATAGAGTGAACGGAAAACTGTCAAAATGCGTTCAAAAACACGGTAAAATTCAACAAAATCTTTAATTGCAGCGAAAATATAAACTTTATGAGAAATCTAACACAGTACTATCATATTATGGGAAATACATAAATTGATATAGAAAACGTAAAGAAGTAGCTACGAAAAAAAAAACCTGACTAGTTAGAGTTTCACTAGTGGCTTATGAAATCGTATTGATAATAAATGGTCCGCGGGCCGCAGCTTGCCGACCGCTGCTTTCGACAATGGTGGTTTATTGTAACTCGTATCATGGGGTCTCATCGGGAACAAAGGAACATTTGTTGAAATAACTCATAATAGATGGCGTTATATATATCGATTTGTTATTGAAGTTTGCGAACATGAAAAAATCCATCATGAAAAATATTTGTTCAAATTTTGAAATATCCTTTAAGCACGGAAAAATATATAGCCCGAAGATAGCCCGCGCTAAATCGGTCACATTTATTTGTATGAGATGAGGCATTTGTACGTATAGTATTATATTATCTGTGCTCGTATCTAACCTGCGTCTCCAGCATTTCGACGAGGTAATGCAACAGCGTGGTGTTGCGCGATACGGACGACTTGGTGTCGGCCAGCTTGTTCAGTGACGTCAGCCGGAAGCCGGACGCGTTGCCTCGGGCACCCCTGTAATACATAACACAGTGTGTAACGTTGTATAGAAAGAAAGAAAGAAATAATAATTAATTATTTGCAAAAGCGACAGTTAAAAAAACTAAAATAAATAAAAAACTAATAAAATTACAAAAAAAAAACAACATTAAAAGAAAAAAAAACAATAGGTATCAAAAACTAAAAAATAGAGCGTCGCATTCCACATCACACATGCAAAAATATCGGCACTCAGCAAAATGTTACGGTGTGGCAACATTGAAATTGTATTTCCAACATGCCACACCGCAACGCTGTTTTTCAGTGCCAACCCACTACTATGTATGTAACGTTTATCAATCTCGGCCTGAAGGCAGCCCAGATGGAATTATTTCGAGGTAGAGCAGAACTGAAAAATGCCGCCCCAACCCGCCAACATTTTTACCTTTATCATCATCATTATATCAGCCATAACACGCCCACTGATTCAGATGGAAGGCCTCCCTCAAAGATCGCCACAACGACCGGTCTAACACTGCTCTTTGCGATTACTACGCTTGGTAGACGAATATACTACTCAGTGTATTTGCAAGTTTAAATTTGCCGCCCGGGGCACGTGACCCAGCTTGCCCCCCCCATAGATCCGGGGCAGCGTGAAGGGAGTACGGGTCCAGCACGCACCTGTTCATGTAATTCCCGAGTGCGAGCACGACCTCGAGCAGCGCGCGCAGGCGGCGCGAGCGCGTCATGTCGCGCGCCGCGCGCAGCACCACGGCCGCGCGCGCGGTGGCCTCGCCCGCGCAGCCGCTGAACTTCTTCTTGAACAGCAGCAGCCGCACGCGCTGCGAGTAGTGCGGGATCCTGACGAACACACGGTATGAGGGCATGAAATTACATTTTAATCATTTTAAACTTATGGGGCCATTCAAGCATTAGGGTAAGCACCAAGGGGGGGTGGGGGGGTCCTTGCTTTGCTTATTTTTGAGGACATGGGGGACGTAATCACCATCCAGACCCCCCCGGGGTCTGGATGGTGATTACGTCAGCAATATTTATATACTTTTTCAGATTTTTCTGCAAAAAACAAGAAATGTGAAGAGATTTAAAAAAAAATAAATAGGTATGTTTACGTAAGCGTAAGAGCTTTACTTGCTTCTGTTTACATAATGCCTACTTGAATGGCCCCTAAGTAACAACAACTGAGTGCGGATTCCAAGCTGCAGTAAACTTCTCACGAAGTGAATGGAACAAGCAATCACGTGCATTAGCGTTTACACTACCTACCGAGCGCTAACTAGTTTCTTCCAGCAGCGCAGCCTCCTCGGCGCTGGGCGTGAACTTCACTAGCTGCTCCACATGTCGATGTGTGTTCACTCTACTCACTTAGATATCTCGTACAGGAAGCGGTCCGCGCGCGCCATGCTGTCGAGCTCGTCCTGGTGCTCCTCCAGCAGCGCAGCCTCCTCGGCGCTGGGCGTGAACTTCACCAGCTGCTCCACCATGTCTATGGGCAACTGCTCGCCACTGTCCATGCGCAGGATCGCTCTGCAATATTCACACATTTTACCTTGTGGAACAGTTAGATAAAGAGAAGATTAAAGAAGAACATCAGTTCTTACTGCTAAACAAAGATGCCTTTTAAACCAAAACGTATGAAAAAGCTATTCTTTTTCTGAAAAGAAGTGCAGAACTTGCTTACGTCTACTCATTGAAGTATTTTCGCAACAGCATTTCAGATCAGGGAATCCTGACAAAAATGGCACAAGACTCGACAGTGCTAAATAACGCAAAAATAAATTCTGGCATACAAATTGCTACAAAAAGGGCTAAACTGCTGAAAAAAAAAGAAAAAAAAAATCCGACCAAAAAATATTTTTTATGTTTTCTGGTAATTTCGACTACAAATTAAGCTTAAAATTGATTTATGTAAATGATTTGACACTTTACCTCAACAAGTCTAGTCATAATAATATGACGTCTGTATGTACTCACCGGCATATCTCCTCGTCAGTCATCTTGAGCTTCGACAACAGGATGGTGCAGTTCTGCGCGCGTCGTCCATCGATCACGGTCAGTATCTTAGTGCGGGGCTTCGAGCCTAACTGCCTCAAGTCTTCCACCGAGCCCTCGTTCTGTGGATGAAGAATATTGTATTTAGAGCTGGGCCTCAAGACGTCTGCTAAATTGCAATTGTATAAGAATGGTGTTATAATGACATCATAACTGTCAAAACCTAAGCGGCTTAGGTATAGCCGGGTCTCCAGCGACGTGTTTTCGTGTTCAATTGAACATCGAACATGTTTTTCGTCACGTGGTCGAGTGTTTTTGCTAAACAAAACATGTAGGCCACGCCCCTTTTTGTTCATTAAACATGTTCGATGTTCAATGAACACGCGCTGGAGACATGCCTTAAGACTATCTTTTTCGTCATTGGTCAAAACGATGTCATTAGGAGACCATTCTGACACGATTATGACAATTGCATTTGCAGACTTGGGGCCCTGGTCACAGTGCAAAACAGAATGATGTAGTATGGCAGGAAAAATACAGTTTAATTTGCAAACGTTGGGAGCTTACCATTATTCAGAAATCATAATTTTATCATCAAATTAACACAATATTTAGGGACAATTTTCAAAAGTTTTATTCTAAAATCAAGATCACAAGACAAGTGGAAATCCGCCGTAATAACAGAAACATTAACGAGCAATCATTATTTATTAATGTCTAACTGAAAAGTTTGACTTACCTGAACTCCATTCTTCTGGTAGGCGCAGAACATCTTGTCGATGGTGTGCAAGTCCATAGCGTTGTAGAGCTTGGTGTCGTCGAGCTCTTGCCAGATGGTGCCGTGGAGCTTGGCGTCGGGCAGCTTGCTCCAGTTGAAGCTCTTCAGGGGATTGCCGGGGGTGGGCACGTTCTTCTTGACGCGGGGGGGCGCCGTCGCCGAGGGCGCCAGCGGGGCCAGCGGCGCAGGGGGCGGCGCGGGCGCGGGCGGCGCGGGCGGCAGCGGGGGAGGACACAGCGCGGGGGGAGGGGGTGGAGGGGGGACTGTGCATGTTTCTATGACGGCGCTCTTCAGGTTGCTGACCTAAAAATGTTGAAAAGAAGGAATAATTACATTGCGACAACCAACACACTAGGATGGATAGAACACAAATGGATACCTCATTTGTTAAAATAAGTTCAGTAGAAGTTAAAAAAAAAAATTTCTTCATACAATGCAAAATTAAATAATTTTTTGGCTGCCAGTCGAGTAAAATTAAAATGTGACTCATGTATTTGATTTCTTCAATGGTTACTATCAGTATTATTCCACATACCTTAGCGTCATCTGGTATGCTTCCTTCACTGACTAGTTTCTCGAACCTCACCCTTTCTGCTCTCTCCTGGTTCAACTGTTGGTTAAATTTTTAAACTTAATGCTATCGTTTATTAACAACGTCAACTAAAGATATTTTTCAAATTTTACGGTGTCTAAAGGACAATACATGGACTAAAGGGCTCTACATGGACCGTCGTCCATGTAGAGCCCCGTACCAAACTCAAAAGTCTTTGTGTCACGACCCACGACCAAACCAACAAATGTAAGTATTTGGTGGAGAATTGAATGCTCTTTCTGTATTACTTTTTAGGGTTCCGTACCAAAATGGTAAAAAAGGAACCCTTATGGTGCGACTTCGTCTGTCTGTCTGTCTGTCACACCTGCTTATTTCGGCAACTACTAATGCTATCGACTTTAAATTTGGAACAGTTATAAAGAATGCTTGCCCAACTTTATTGCAAATTAAAAAAGTCAAAAAATATTTTTATTTTCATCGCAAAAGGGGGCGGAGTGGGGGTCCGAAATTTTAAAGCGGGGTTACTAGGTCAAGTGGCATATCATATGAAAGGGCTTGATTTGCACATTTCAAAATATATTTTTATTTTATTTTATGTCTCACAGTTTTTGACATATGATGAAAAATGTCTGAAAATTTACCATTCCCCCCCTTATCTCCGAAGTTTGCGGAGCGAAAAATCTGAAATAATTAGAGCTGATAGGAATTGACCCAAATATTGCACCAAAAATAAAACGATGTTCCTAACTAGTACAGTTTTTACAAAATCATCAAAATTCCTTCACAAACAAACTTAGTTATGCGGTCCGGTTTTTTTCACTTTATACGTCCAAAAATGATACGGAACCCTCGGTGCGCGAGTACGACTCGCACTTGGCCGGTTTTTTTTTCTTTATTTCCTTGTGATACTCCGTGGCACAAATTGGTACGGCCCCCCGGTATTGTCCTTTTGATGAGGTTTATATCGCCCATAAAGAACTTAGTTTTATTTTTTTACTTGGGCGTTAGCAAGCTAGCACATTCATTAAGTAATGATTCACTTTTAGCCCATGATGTTAGAAGGCAAAAATGTGTACACCATTTCACCCATATTTAAGTGCTGAGTATAAGCAAAATGTGCTATGTACCGGTATATTTTAGGGTCATTTTCATATAGTAGAATTTTAGACCCATTTTGATAAGGGAAGTCAAGAATTGCTGTAGTTGTTCAGGATCCACATTTTCGGCCATTGTTCACATAATGAACTGAAAATATAGTTTGTTAGAACTTCAAAAACATACCTTCAAGTATATACTTTGAATTAGGTTTTGATTAACCACTTCAAGAACAGTCAACACTTCAAGTGCGACATAGGTGCTTCTATCAGTAATCTATGAATCTACATAGATTGCAGTGATTGCCAACCGGTTGAGAATCATAATTTTTAGTTCAATCAATCATTCATAATCAGTTTTCGCGAACCACTGATGGTCCGCGAGAACTGAACCCATTATGAATTTATACAACATAGATAAATAATAAATTATTTTTTATTTTGGATCTTAGGTCCACCGAACAAAAAAATCCTAGTGGCCCCTGGTCATAAAAAGTTTGGGAACTACTGATTTAGAGCGACATCATTTAACACTTACACTGCCGGTCCAAAAAGGTTGAAGGTTCAACCTCCACTAGAGTCAGGCACCGGTGCCTGACGTGGCAGCCTACCTGGCTGGATAATTAATTACAGTCGCGCCTAATGAAAAATAATAATTTTAAATTCCCTTGATTTCTATTCGAAGGTTTGTGAAAAGGATTTTTTTAAAATTTTGAAAGAGGTCCACGTCTACAATAAGTTTAAAAAACCCTACTCTAGATTCATACAACCTCCCTCCCCCCCTAGGCTGAGTCCACCACCATACCTGCTGCTCCAACTGATGGGCTCTAGTAGCGGCCGCCCTCGCTCGCTCGGTGCACTCCATATGCGCGGCAGTTTCTCGCTCCAATCGCTCCTTGAAGCGCGACACCACGCCCTCCAGCTCCTCGCGCTCCTGACTCTGCTCGTCCACTTGCTTCTCCTGTTAGTCGGTTAGCGGTCAGTACATGCAAGTGTCCAGTGATGTTATTTGCGGTTGGTGTAAGCGACTAGTTCTGGTAAGCTGAATTTTACCACGTTTCAAGTTGATTTCAGTACCATAGAGGCGGGTTACTTTGACCGTACGACATAACTTTGGACCAAATCGAAAAAAAAATTGAACTGCCTGCCGTGTCGCGACTACACAACTGATCATCGCAGTTCCTACGATTGGTTGTGTGGTCGCGACACAGAACCCTTAAAGGATCACTGTGTTGTCCGTCCGTCATGACCATGAGTGGAGCCATCTGCTCCTAGATGGCGCCACTAAAAGTATGCAAAAACGCCATCTATGATCAAAATATGATATATCTACTATGATGTAATAGCGGCATAGATGGCGCTATTGCATATTTCGGGTCCCTCAGATCGCGAGTCGTACTCGCACTTGTCCGGTTTTTTATTTCTTAATAATAATCCATAAGTCAGAGGTGTCAACTTAGAAAACTGTCTTTTTCATTAAATAATAAATATTTATTGCATGTGACGTGAAAAAGCCTGCATGCACATGCCAGATTTGACTTCAAAAAGCTCTAAGCTTATTGTAGACTTCGCCTGAAGGTATATAATTAATAAAAAAATAACATCAGCTTTCCAGAACCAACACGTTACTGGTACCAGCTTATAAAGGCATTACCATCCCGCACATTGAACAAAAACTTGTCTTTAAAAGTGTTGTATCATGTCAATATAGCGTCATGACTGTAATGAGATAGTATTACTATAGCTGCTTAATTTCACGATGCTCGAATCATTGCAATTTGAACCTTATTACAGGGTACTAAGAGTCTTCTGTCATCGTGAAATGAAGCAACTAAGTATATCACCATAATGAAAATGTATGTCTGTAATGAAAACCATTAAAATTATATTTTAATTACGAATATGTTTTCCGCTACCATTAGGCTGCCATACACACTGTCGATGAAATGTTAACATACTTATGTTTTGTAGAATACAATAATTATCCCTATTACCTATTAAAATAAACATGTCAAATGGTTTGAATTTTCTGGTTGGTTTGAATTTTTATAAGGCATAAAGTGTATGAAATTAACAAATCAACAAAGTCCGTAATGATTTTACAAAATTACGCTACCCAGATGGCGCAACGAAACTCCTTTTTTAAGCAATCGCAATGTAGATGTTAAGTCTTCCTTATTTTTCTATAAGCCAACCATTATTTGGTGCTCTACCTTTTTTAGGTAAATCCAGAAATCAGTGCAAAGACCACCAGCATTTATATTTTTTTACCAATCCAGGATCCGCGAAACATAAACCCATAATACATAATAATATATAATATTTACTTTGAATCTTAGGTCCCTGCGCCGAACAAAAAATCCGTAGTGGTCCCTGGTCATAAAAAGGTTGAGAACCACTGATAGGCATTTTCCATCAGATTATTTAAAAAGTGGTACATAATTTGTATAAAACTATCTGCCAGATAAGTTAAACGGAACTTTTCCGGAGTAAAATAATATGATAACAAATCTTTGACAGTGTTTAATAAAGCTTGTATTAGACTCGTACCTTCTTAGCGAGTTCTGTAGCGAGGTCGATGTTCTCCCTCTCCAAGTTCTCAGCCTTCGACCTGGCGGCGACCAGTTCTTCTTCTTTGGCTAACAGGTGGACGATCTCGCCGACGTTGATCTCTAGCGGTGCTACGTCTGGGTCGTAGATCTGGAGAGTTCGAACGAACTTGTTTAAAATTAATTTTGTACTAGCTGTGCCCGCTACAATGCCCGTTTTTTTATCATAAACCATCCTCGCCATCCCCACAACAACTGTACGAAGTTTGAAGTCAATTGGTTGAGCTATTTTCTATTTGCTTGCTAGCATATGAAAACTTGCAACACCGAGACCGATCCTTTAAAATGAGGATTCACTATGCCGACAGCTTAAGGGACAGGCAGGTCGCCCGTTGTCAACACAGCGCATCCTCAGGAGCTCATGTCACAACCAGTTTTTAAGATACCTACATCGATATTTTCCCCTTCTTTGAGCATAAACATGGTGAAGTATATGAGCAGTGACCTTGGTCTGGTCGGAGCTGGCGCGGCTGCCGGCGGCGGGCTGCTGCAGGATCAGCTGTTGTACTACCTTGGTCTGGTCGGAGCTGCTGCCGCGCTCGCTGCCCTGGTTGGAGCTGGCTAGGCTGCCGGCGGCGGGCTGCTGCAGGATCAGCTGTTGTACTACCTTGGTCTGGTCGGAGCTGCTGCCGCGCTCGCTGCCCTGGTCGGAGCTGGCGCGGCTGCCGGCGGCGGGCTGCTGCAGGATCAGCTGTTGCACCACGCGATCCAGCAGCAGCCAGTGCTGTGACTGAGGGTTGTACTCCACTGGAACAACGACAACAATTTTAGGTACAGACCATAACTATTATAGAAATTTTACAATTATTTATTTGGTTGCACTGTCAAGTGGAGGGGCTTGCCACGTTATCGTAGTTGATCTCTAATTACAATATTAAAAGGAGCATATAACCCCACTTACACGGCAGCAACAGCAGGTGTTCCAGCATAGACAACAGGTGCGGGTAGGCGGCGGTGTGGCTGAGCTTCCTGCGCAGGAGTTCGAACATGCTGGTCGCGCTCTTGGTGTCCACGTGCTCCTTGTCGAAGCGCCGCGCCAGCTCCCGCTCATCCTCGTTACGGACCATCTCGAAGAACTCGATGTGACGGTCCAAGGTCTCGTTTTCGTATTTACGGAGTTTTTCGATTACTGCAATCAAGAGAGAAGTCGTTTAGCTAGGCTACTAGGCTACTTAGAAATGACCAATGTCCTCCTCAAGACCATAATGATGGCCAATGGTGCGGATTGGTGGACGTCACATGTCTTCGAATTTTTGGTTCTAGGACATGCCGGTTTCTTCACGATGTTTTTCTTCACCGTTAAAGCAAGTGATAATTAATTTCTAATACGCACATGACTTCGAAAAGTCAGCGGTGCGTGCCTCGGAATCGAACTCGAACCATTCGCCGTGGGAGGCACATAGTTAAACCACTAGGCTATCACTGCTTTTTATATATTATATATAATATATATTGATATGTTTGGTTAATCCCCAAACCAATGCCCAATTGGCCAAAACAGCTGACATGAGATCTGACAGCAGATTTATTGATCAGTTGCTTGACCAGGTTTTCAAAAACTAGGTTTAGTCTTTTAAAACCAATGGCATCCGCAAAAAAGTAAGGTATGGTTACGTATAAAAGCAATTGCAAGATATTAATTTATTTTAAAGTGACTGAAGGAAGTCTTTTAGCAATAAAAATTCCCTCATGATGACACAACTTATGGTTGCCCAATTTATGATCGAAGACCCTTGAAATTACATGAAGAACTTTAATAACATTTTGAACATCACAATCGCAATACTTTCAAATAGTCATCATAAACTGACCTGGTTGTATCCCCAACATGAGTAGCTCGTATCTAAGATGCAGCCTGAATTCCAGGCTCTCTTCGCCAGGCCCGTAGTTCAGCACCGCGTTGACGAAGGACATGATGGCGGTCTTCAAGCCGAGGTCGTCGCGATAGGCACCGGTGCTACGGTCCAGCTCGTTCATTATGCTTTGGAAGCGGGCACGCTCGCCCGCGTACTTCTGGTAGTGAACCATTGCTTCTAGGACCTGAAGACGTTTTAGAAGGGTGTTTTAGATCGTGAAACTTTGTTGTGATTAAAGATTCCAATGGTCTTCTGTTGGTGTCTTGCGTTTGTGTTTCTGTCACATTAAAATAGAAGTCCTGAATTGTTTAATCGGAATTATTTGTACGCTACAGGAAAACGGGTGCATTCCTTACCTATTTCTTCCTAAGGAAAAAAAACACTACCTACTTATGTGTTATTCGTACAAGACATAGAGGACCCAGGATTTCTATAACAGCAAGCTTAGTCCTTGTACTCTCAGTTTCTTTGGAAACTGAGAGTACAAGGACTAAGCTTGCTGTTATAGAAATCCTGGGTCCTCTACTCAAACCATAAATGTACACCAGTCACCATAAATATACCTTCAAAAATAGAAACACTACCTTCTTATGTCCTCCTGGTACAAGACAAACAGCCCCCAGTATCTCTAGTGCAGCGACCTTGGTCTTAACATTCTCAGTGTCTAAAGACTGTGCGATCAGATCGATGCTCGTGGGATGGGCCAGGACATGCGCGCGCCCGGTCTGCAAGCAACCAAAATATTTATAAAGCAGATAAGAAGAAAGAGAAGTTGTAGCGATAGATTTATCTAAGTCGAGACCAAGAAATTTCATCCTGAACAGTTTGTTTGAACGTATTTAACTCTGGAACTAGCGGTCGGGTTCAAAAAATTATTTTTGTGTATGATAGCCATATTCATGAGAAATAGTATAAGCTATTTAATATCACGCTACGACCCTTAGGAGCCGAGCAACGGGGATGAAACCGCGGGGAACAGCTAGTCATCTTATATAATTGGTTGTACTAAAATCATCTATTAAATAAATTTGTATTGTCTAATATAGACATGAGATTTGGGTACATATTAATTCGAAAACCAGAGATAAAGTATCTTTAGCAAGACCTCGTTCGAACCATTTGTTTGATCTACGAAGAGAATTCAAGTCTAAGTAGAAGAAAGAATAGGAATTGTACATTTCAGATAGTTCAGTACACTGTCCCTTCAAAATTCTAAATTATAACTACAGCTACATAATATTCACCATAAACCCTTACATCCCTTTTCACTAATCTACATTAAAGCTACTCACGGAATTATTCATGAGCGCCTTTATAGCCGCTATAAGGTTATGCCTGGTCAAAGCATCGTCCCTGGGTGCCTTCTGCAGGGCATCTAGCAAGGAACCTAGGCCTCCTTGCTTGATGAACCGCAGCACGAAGCTGTGTGCTCGCGTCCGCAGTGCTGTTTTGAGGCCGTCGACGAGGGCGCATGCTTCTGCTGGTGGAACACCTGATGAAGCGAAGGCCTGAAATGTAAATGTTAAGATTAGAAATTAGCTTGTTTAACAAAAAGAAAGACCGCATCATAGGCCATAAGTAAAGACCTATTGATGATTGATGTCTAAGTTAAGATCTCGTTAAGGGTCTTGCCACGGACATACGGACAACAAAGTGATCCTAAAAGGGTACTGTTTTTCCTTTTGAAGTACGGCACTCTAAAAACAGAATTCTAAGGGGTTTTACGCATAGTTCTACTCACATCAGCAATTTCGTTAAGAGCCTTGATGTACTCCTCGAGCTGCGGCGCGGTGGCAAGCGGTGGGGGCTGGCCGGGTGGGGGCCGCCGGCTGCAGTAGATCTGCCACTTCTTGGCCGCGGGGAGAGCCATCATGGCCGCTTTGTTCACCGCTGTTAGGTCCAGCTCTTCCTGTGGATCGGAAACATCGAAGTGAGAACTTGATGTGACGTTATTAAAGTAGTCTACAGATTCAAATGAGACCTATTCTGATACCGGCGACGGCGACCGACCGCAGCGGCAGGCGGTAGCGACACAGCACAAAATATACTAGAGTCAGGGCTGCCATCACATAAATTGCCGACAATGATTTCAAAAATCCCGGACATTTGGTCGAAATAGACATTTTTCCCCGGTTGTCCTAGAAAGTATTAAAAAATATGATAGCCAAGCATCGCTATAAGTCACAAACAATAAAAAACGAAAATTAACGAAACTGCCAACGCTACGGGCGTCCGGGGAGCCGGGCACTTTTAGAGAACCCTCCCGGACGATTTCCAAACTAGGACAAACGTGGGAAACCCGAACGGATTGCAGCCCTAACTGGAGGCGACAGGCGACAATATCGCCGCGCTCGAAAGGTATCTTCATAATAAATTCATCTCATATAAATAGTAAAAGAACCACTAGCTCGCTTGTAGGCGATATCATAATATTCGTCAGCAGTATTAATATGGCCATACAGAAAAGTATAGCCTTGGTATAGGTTAGAGACGACAAGACTACTTGTGCAGTTCTATTTAAATTCAGATACCTACTTTAAAAATTGAAGTAGGTTGAAGTAAGGCAATGGAATACTTAATCCGGTAGTAAAAATTCGAGCCATCTTTCCAATGAATTTAAAATGAACCTAACCCTCAATTCCAAGCGCTAAAATTTAACAAGTATCAGTGTTGCAAAAGGAAAAACTTCTTCTGGTAACGCATAAAAAAACCGGAATGATACATTTTTGGACAGTCCAACATTATTTAGTCAGGTATTCGGAGTATTGGAATCGATATTTGGACCAGTAATGCAGTTTATGTATTACTTCCATAGATAGGCTGTAAAACATGGGCAGCATGCGATTAGAATTTCAAATGTCACCTTTTAGAGATATTGAATCGGACTTGGCGTGACCTACTTGGATAATATCAAGAAGGAAGAGTGCTATAGATTACCTACTCGACATTTGATATGCTCTGAATATTGAGTGATGCATTTCTAATACAATAAAGTGGTAGTCAGAACTTTCTAGATTATACCTATCATTTCCATAAAATAATCGAGGGGCCAAAGAGTCGTGATGTACCGGCGCACAGGATTGTACCTCCAGCCCCTAAGAAAGGGCAGGCAGAGAAGGATGGCTTCGTAACAGTGGAGACGAAGCGAAGGAAACCTTAAATTGCCGCAATCGATGTGGTACTGCACTGGCGGGACCAAATATGCTGCTGCGTCCTGCAATCCCGACGACGCAGCTGTACGTTTCCCGCCTGCATCACTCTACGAAGTCTGAAGAGATCGCGGAGTACATCAAGATCAAGACCGACTGGACCGTGAGGGTAGAAAAGTTGGAATCGCGTCACAACGTCGTTTGTGATATGGGTTCCAACTTCCAACTCAGCACCTAGACACCTTTATGAAGGAAGACTTCTGGCCGAAAGGTGTCGTGTACCGACGATTTCGTGGACGGTTACGTGACACCACGCAGCGCGACACGACGCAGTCATCACTTCGTGTACAGTAGTTTATAAGTTATATTTTAATATGTACTAGTTTATAAGCCTTTCTGTACATATTTGTGTATTTTATCTATGGGCCCTATATGAAAATAAATAAATAATAATAAAATATGTTTATTGAGGAATTCCCAGATACTATTTCTGAAATAGACTGTCAGCAAGGTTGGCACGTAGCTGAGCGATTAGCTCTGGGCAACGTGTCGCGTGTTCAATTCCCAAAAAAAAATTGTTTTGGGTCTCAATGTTTGTGTATTGTGATATTTGTGTTTGTAAACGCACCCACGATACAGGAGTCATTCTTAGGGCCAAGTTCACCGACAAGATAGCAGTCCCATAAATTGAAAACGGCTGTTTAACATGACTATTCAAGGGCCTAGTTCACCGACAAGATAACAGTCCGATAAATTGAAAACGGTTTTTTATCACATCTTTTTCCATACAAAACGTCATGTTAAACGGCCGTTTACAATTTATTGGACTGTTATCTTGTCGGTGAACTTAGCCCTAAGTGTTTATACATGAAAGGCCATGTTAAACGCCGTTTTCAATTTATCGGATTGTTATCTTCGCCGTTTGTGTAAAAGGAAAAAAAAATATTCCAAAGGATATGGTCAATACATACCTATTAAAGGAAATGCTATATCAGTCAGTTGTATAGAAATGCGTCACGACTACGATAATTTAATAGATTATATAACAGCAAAATCCTATAATCTTCAGCCATATTTCGGTACCTACCTACATCTTATCCGTAAATAACATTGTTACATTATTTACTTAGTATCGTAAATATTCCCGTATCATTCTATTCCACCTTTCTACATTCTTAGAAATTGGACCGTCTCGCAAGATAATTGACACGGTGACAAACGTACAGCAAGTATGGTCATTGCTAACGAATCGCATGAAATCGCATCGAGAATCGAATCGAATCGCATCAGCCCGTGCCGGACTTCCGCGAAGAAAGGTAATCGATCAAGCGTGGATCGATTTATGATCGATATAATCGTGAAAATGGTGAGTGATGCGGATGTGAAGCTGTGAAATGTAGGCTTAGTGAATCGTGACCCGTTATTAAAAACTTCAGTTTGCTGCTGCCTATACCGCCTTTGATTATAACGATGTTGGTTAGGTAATGTTTGCAGCAATTTCCTTCATTTATAATATAGAATATACTTAGAACTCCAATACTGAATATTTTATGAACAGAGAAATCCAACAATATAGGTAAAACAATATTTTTGGTTGACCTGAAATAAGATTTAAGATCCGTTGGTTAATCTATACCTATAAAACAGTACAGTGACTGACTTACAGACAACGCACAGATCTATAGAAGAAGGAAATATTCCTTGAGTACTCTAGAGGTTGTATTAAGAAGGATTTTTGCAAATTCCATCACTCACATCACATCAAAAAAAATCAGCTGTTCCATACATTTATGTTCACATGACTTAACAAAATGTATGGAACAGCTGATTTTTTTTTCGCGATTTCATGGTTGGTCCCATAGTAAAAGTTGTTCATACTGATGAGTACAATGACCCCTTAAAATATTTCCACTGTCTAACTTGCCACCCTGTATAATGTAGGGTATCTATCCTACTATATTACCAATCCAACTACTATACTTAGGTATATTTATTTTTTTAATTACCTATAGTAGCTAGTTTTAGTTGGATGAAAAATTTGGCAACATTATTCGTTTCAAAATATTGAAGCGAACGGAACTAAAAAAATAAAGGCATAAAGCAGTCAAAATATTTCTATAAAAAGTAAAATACTATTAGAACCTTTTTAAAGGAACCTACCATATTTTTCTGGTAATATCCTCAAAAATAGTACTATAGGTAGGTATGTGTTTGTTAAAAAAAAATTGGCAACCCTAAATACAGTACACCTAGAGAAAGCATTATCTAGACTTTCGCAATCATCATCGTCAAGAAACGTCGAACGCAAGATAAACAAACTAAAAGACGGTTCCAGGTCAATCTTATCATAATCAAATGCAAGCAACTGGTTAACGCAATGGATGAAAGCTAACCCTCTCACTAAAGAAATAACACCTACCTATATTTTTATAGATATGCATTATGCATTCGTCTAAGCTTCGAATTATTTTTTTTATATAAGACTAGCACTTTGCCCGTGACTTGACCCATAGGTACCGTGCATTTTTGCGGGATAAAAATGAGCCTATAGCATTCAGGGATAGTATAGCTTTCTATTACTGAAGGAATTTTCGGGATCAGATCAGTAGTTCCAGAGATAATTTGATATTCCCTACATTCAAACTTTTATCACTTTATAATATTAGTAGGTAATAGTATAGATTAGCCTGCATTATGCCGTCTAGACGCTGTAAATTATCAACATTATTTTAAATCTTTGATATGAAATAAATGAGAAACTCGAAATTGTGGGAGAAACTATAAACAGCGTTTTATGGGCTCTTAATTTACATGTTAATGCTATGTATGCATGTTTTTATTTACATTAGTAACGAACGTCAAATCATGGATTAAGATTAGGACGTAAATGTCAAAGCAAACCATCGTTAAAATCGGAACGACAGATGAGTAGCAGTCGAATTTGTACTTCCTATAAGGTCGGATCTATTACCTACTGCAAAGTTATTTTAATCTATACTAAATACTAATAGGTATTATAAAGAGGAAAGTTTTTTTAGTTTGTGCCAAATAGGCTCCCAAACTACTGGACTGATTTTAAAAAATCTTTCACCAGTAGAAAGCTACATTATCACTGAGTAACATAGGCTACTTTTTATCCCGAAAAATGCACAGTTCCTGTGGGTCACGCGGACGAAGTCGCGGGCAAAGTGCTAGTGACAATATAAATTAACTGTATTAATATAAGCTACAGTATTTCAAAATATTAGGTAATAGTGCCTACTATCAAACTTGATTATATAATTAATTAAACAACATTAATTGCTTTTTAACCGACTTCAAAAAGGAGGTACGTATGTATGTATGTATGTATGTAAGTATGTAAGTATGTATGTATGTATGTATGTATGTATGTATGTATGTATGTTTGTATGTGCGCGATTTTCTCAAAAACTACTTATTCGATTTGGATGAGGTTTTCACTAACGTAATTTACGTACTTTCAGGAAGGTTTTAGTATATAATACATTATGTAATCATTCCTATGTACAAAGTTATAGGCATAAATGTACACACTCCGTAGAAGATTTACTGTTGAACGAATTCGTGAAAGTAATCTAACACGGGATAAAGAACTAAAAAGCTTTTTTAACAAAAAATAACCGACTTCAAAAATCCACTACAAAGAAAATAATAATTTTGGTTCCGGAAGTCGGTGGCAAAAAAAAGCAAACAAAAACCAAAGCCACCGACTTCCGAAACCAAAATTATTATTTTCTTTGTAGCGGTTATTTTTTGTTAAAAAAGTTTTTTTGAAGACACTAATGTCGCACGAGCAAAACGCAGTTCCGTACTGAGATAAATCAATCACTGTCAAATTCTCCTACTGCAATCTGCTGTTAAATCTATTGTCCACATTACATGATCGGCTGTTATTATTTAGGTCAGCCTTTTACAATAGCTAACATGACATTTGACAGTAGATCTACTGATCAAAGGCTTGATCAGACTTTCTTGAAACATCTAAAAGTAACTGACAGACAGAATTGTGTTGCTGCTGTTTGTTGCGCCGTTTCTTCTTCGCAGCTATAAAACACTAGAAAGCGGTAAAGGCTTTAGCAAAACCTTTATAACCTTATAATCCCTATTTTTTTTAGATGTGTTTGTAATAGCACCTGAGATAAAGACAAAGCAAGAAAACATCTATAGAAATTCAACTGCGACGTCATAATTAAAATTACATAACCAAACCAAATAAAAAAGAAACAATAGCAACCAAATTAATCACACTTTCAACGAAGCTGCAATTAATCTAAGCCTCGCTGCAGGCCATCAACTCACTTGCATTTTAATCATACACAAAACTCATATCATCGGAAATAATCTCGTGTATTTAGAACAATAGGATCACTTTCATCTTGGTTTCGCAACGGTTACCGATGCGGTGATATAATTGTCAGCCTCGGGGGATCAGTTTGATAAATGACAGGTGAATGATATCGTTAGAAAGATTATGTACGTTTAGGATTATGTGATTGTGTTTTGTTAATAAATTGTCTTGTGGGTCATTGACCGCCTCTTCGAAAAGGGGACTGTGACTATGTTGTCGTTGCACAGAATCTGTTTCTGTTTTATCAATAAAGTCAATTAGCGTTTCAGAGTTCCTTCGATCTTATGTTGGCTCCCCTTTCTGTCACTCCAGTTTAGATCTTAACGTTTTGTTTTTTTTGTAGATTTATGTGTTAAAGTAAGGCCTAGGAAACTAAAAAGTGGTGCACCAGAATTGCTACTGAAAAAAAAAACTTCCAACACCATCACAAATCCAACAGCGTAGACAAAGAGCGCGCTTTCATTGCTCAAAAACGTTGCATCAGGGCCATATTTAACCTATATAAAATTGACTCATGTAAGCCATTTTTCAAAAAGATGAACGTTTTAACATTACCATGTATCTATATACTTGACGAATACTGCGAGTATTCGTCAAAAATAATATGGGTATGATTTAATCAGTTACCTAATAAATGCATTTTCAGTGATCTAATAAATCATATTTGTTCCTAGAATAATAGATCTGTCACCTAAATTGAATCACCAAATAATATCAAAACGCTTACCTAAATATTAATTAAGAATTACTGGGAAATAATATCAATCATCTAATAATTTTATTGGGTATCAAAATAATAGAAATGTCACTAAAATTGAATTACCAAACAATACAAAAATGTTTACCTAAAAATTAATTTATAATCACTAGAAAATAATATTATTATAAATTATCGAATATTTCACCTGAAATTTAAATCTACAGCAATAAGGAAGGAAGGTGGTCGACGGAGCCCCGCTACGCGGGGCTCCTATTTCTGTCTGCAAGGTTAAAAGTAACCTAACCCCTTCGAACCTAACCTGTCCGTGTCGGGGTGCCCAAGTTCCCGAGCTCGCTTCGCTCGCTCTTGGATCCTAATGTTATTTTTATGCTAACCGATTTTCTCAATCCAACTAATCTGTATTAGGCATTTTTTCATAAAATTATGGAACTGATCTATTATTAGGTGACAGATCTATCATTTTGATGATAGAACAAATTTTTTGAGCATAGAATTTCTATTTGGGCTATAGAAAAAAGTGATCAAACTATAATTTAAGTTACCTATTTACATTAATTTCATGATTTATACTTAGAGACCGTTTTAATTAAAATGATGACTAATATATTTCTTGGGAATAGATATATTAATTAGGGTATCGCAGATTGGTGACCAATCTAAACTTAGATGACAGAAAATATAGTTCCCAAATAATATTGACATGTATAATTACTACACGCATATACGGCGTAAGGACAAATTGCGCATAGTAGCTAGCAAGACTCATCAAATGCATGAAAGTATCTTCTGCACAGCTTCACACATCTTCCGGGGCCTATCAGAACAATTACAGAAACGAAGAAATTTAAAAAGAATCTCCATAATCTGCTAGTAGAAAAGTGCCTACTACTCTACAAAAGAGTTCATAACAGACAAATCACTGCTCCAATATAGTCCCTCTCAATCATGATATGTTCACTCACCTTAGTTCGTTTTATTTTTATATTTTTATTTTATGTGACATTTATTTTATTTTTTATGGGTAACCTTAATAATTTCTAGTAAGTACGTAATTTTAATTTAATTTCGATGTTAACTATTGTATGCCCTAAGGGCGGGAAGTAGCTGATCACAATTTAGTTATCTAAGGCCTGTACCATGTACCTACCTATGATCCACAATAAAGATTTTGATTGATTGATTGATTGATTGATTGAAAAACGTTGTAACATATTGACATTCAGGGCATCCAACATAGCGTCGCCGTCGCAGGGAGTTCTTATGTGAAGCGCTCTACACTTAAAGTTATAACATCAAAAACCATTTTATTTATTCCTCTGTGTTTATCAGATTAAATTCATATTACATGAATCACAAATTCTAAGAGATTAGAGGGGCTCGTGGCTAAATGACGGCCGCGCTGATCGATCGATCTGCGAGGTTAAGCTGCGCTTGCCGCGGTCAGTTCTTGGATGGGTGACCGTTCTTTACACATCGAGACCCCTCTGTGCCTCGGAGAGCACGTTAAGCAGTCGGTCCCGGTTGTCATAGGAATATCTTTGACAATCGTTACAGGTAGTCAGAGCCCTAAAGTCTGACAGCTGGTCTAACATTCGAATACCGGTATTACCCATTAATTGGGTTGTGGAGGTCAGAAATGGCAGTCGCTCCACGTAAAATATTGATATTCAGCCAAAACTAGTTAGACTGGATGCCGACCCCAATATAATTTGGGAAAACAGGCAGATGATGATGACAAATTCTAAGAGATCATCATTTAAATTAATCTCCAAACATAATTTACCGCCAGCGATAAACTTACCTCATGAAACTTAAGACAACACCTCAAGCGCTTAAAATCACTTCCCTATTACCTACAAACCCATTTCAAAAATAACCACAACAAAACCTAAATGCTTCGTTAATCACCAACTTGTAATCACAATAATCAAAATTTTAGGGCACCATTTAAGATGATTAGCCGGTACTTTTCAAACGGCCGGCATGCGCGGGAGTGCAACTCGCATAGTCCGCATAAGAGCCTGAGCGTTTAAAGCAATTGCCATAATTAGAAGAGGTATCATTAGAGATCTCGTGGGTCGTCGACCTTTATTTAACGACCCAGTAATACCTTTTAATGAAGAAAAGACAGTGAATTAAAATTATAATAATGATGAACTGTTATTATGTTACATAAAAGTACTTAGTTATTTTACGAACAGTCTATGAACCTACTTACATGACAATTAGGCGAATCACACACCGCCCCGCGCTACGCTGCGGGGTGCGTGGCGACGGAACAAAAATCCCGCGCGTGAATGCGTTTTCAGTGTGTTGCACCATGCGTGATTTCTATACAAATACAGGTACTTGCAAACAACGGAACATCACGCACCCCCGCGCTACGCTGGGTGATGCGGGGCAGTGTGCGAATCGCCTTAAAATAAGTTTTTTTATTAAGTCTCTTGATTTACCTACCTATTAGGAGTTCATCTTCTTTCATAGACTTTCAGACTATAGTTATTCCTCTAATGCTTAAATTAACTAAGCTCAGAACATTGCCAATTAAAACAGCCCCGCAAAATTTGGAACACAAAACCCCCACGTCCATGCAAATGCAACATAAAATGAGTACAGCTATGGGTGTTTTCTGGTACACATCTGTAAGGCTTCACGGCAGACTACAGTCGCCTGTCGCCAGTCGGCTCGGATTCCACAAGTGCCCACTTTACGAAGTCGTACGTCATCGCTGCAGGCCAGCCAATTAAAAATACGACTATGGAAATTGTGTGGAAAAAGGACGTGTAGGAACTACATCGAATTGTGTTATAGTTGTACCATGAAGAAAATTTCGCCACATTTAATTAAACGATTATTTTGTTGATAAAGAAACCGTATCAGATACTATTATACATATACTTTATGCTCATCCTATACTGATAAGTACCTGCCTAAATGTAGACGGATAATACTAACACATCATAATAAACTTATTAATTAAGATATGCAGCACTTGGCTCATTAAATACAAGGAGTGAAAACCAAAACAATCCTTATTATCTCGCACACAGCTCCAACATAAGCTTCTGTAAACATTTTACTTGGCAGCACTACCATCAGTATCTTAATAATGTGACTTACGACAAGGAAAGTTCAGCCGGCCTAGCATGACCACGATAGAAACGGGTTTTGTCTACATAGAAATAGACAAAGTGACAGATTGTAGAAACATTTCTACGTTTTATGAATGAAACGGTAGAAATGTTAAGACGGTTAGAACGGTAGAAGGATGATTATTATGTTATTAACGAATTAATTAGCTACGAAAGATTTTGAATTGTAATCTTTGAACGTAACACTACATACTACCTAAGTAGGTAGGTACTTACTGACTTACAAATATGTTCAACTTGACAAATATGTTATAATACCTATTGTAAGAGTGATTTTTTTGAGTAATCTAGCTAAAAAAGTATGAACGATATTTACGAAGCTTTACTTCAAAAGTTGTAGCCTATATGACATGAGTTTTTTCAAAGAATTCATTGGTTTATTTATCAAAAAATATATCAAATATCAAAAAATAATCAATTTATTGCCTACAATGGAGTGGATTTCTGACAATTAGCCGATTTTAGAATTTCCAACAAACTCAAAAAGTGGGAAGCAACCTAGATTCGACCCCAAGTTTAGGGATCCAAAGTTGCAAATAAGCTCTAATATAATCCCTTTCAAGGAATAAATCCAATGTCCGATCACCCTATAGGTATCTACATAATTCATTAGGTTAATGCTAGTTAGAAAGTGGAACTATTAGAGGTAAGTATGTGAGGATTTCCAGGATGACGTTGGATAGAGGTAATTAAGTACGAATATGGAATTGCAATGTCAAATTGCAATTGGAAGTGACAGTTGACTGGAACATCGGAAGTATAGTGCGTTTCAGTATGAATTCTCTTCGACGGCGACGCTATATTGACTCCCTATATCAATTTATGTTACTTTCAGGACCAATTCTCGTTCACTATTTTTTAGTGTCCTAGACATTACCTTAAAAAAATAGAAAGTTAAGACCTAGATACTTAGTGTGACAGATAGGGGAACCAACCTAGCGTCGCGTCGCCGTCGAAGGGAATAACATTGCGTAGGTACACTCGACAACATTGACGGTCGACCACTTTTCACCCTTATTACTAAGAACATAAGGGAGAAAAGTGGTCGACCGTCAATGTTGTCGAGTGTACATACAAGAGACGTTTTGTGATTTACACACATCTATGATCAATTTCATTTATAGAAACTGGGCAGGCCCAATATCTGGTTCAATATTTTACGCTTAATTCTTCTACTAGGCTTTGATTTTTGTATGCCTAATAAGCAAGTAGGTACATCTGTTGATCCTGTGCCAACAATAAAGCGATTTCACTTTGACTATAAATTTATACAACTATTATTCTTTTGATTAGCATTTAGCTCATCAGAAATTACTGTGATTGCAAACCAGACCTATGCAAAAAGAAGTTACAAGTTAACGATCTTCTTGGGTCTTTAAACATGCATTTACAACTGCCTATACTAATTAAGTCGTGACCACTTACTACAGCTATAAATAACTTTTACGGTTGTCTTCAAGATAACCTTGTCCTTGCAATTAGTGTAGTAATGGTTTCAATCGTTACTTTACCGATAATAAGATTGTTGCGCTTACGTTAAGCCTTGTTAACAACGAGTTGGTTAACACTTACTTTTCATTATCATCTTCATCAACATCATCATCATCTAAACTTTTCGATACACTGATCTTCAGCATTTCATAGTACAACCCGCGAAAATGAAGAATGGGATTGAAAATGGAGTCGCCTCTATTGTGCGAGCGAGTGCTCGCACACTATCGCTCTCTATACTCACACCGTGGGGTGCGAGCGAGAGGTGAATAGAGGCGACGCTGTTTTCAACCTAGTCTTTATCTGTGCATGGTGTATGTAATAGTACAGTCTCCGTTATTTTTATGTCACATCCTTTGCATTATTGTGTTATATCAGATTTAAACCAAAGCCACCCGTTGCTGAACGTACCTATTCTTAAACAAATCCAATGGATAGAATCAGACTGAAGGCAGGCATAGGAAAAGACACACTGACTTGATTCAGGTAAACGACGTTATTGTTAAGAATTCGGACCTCTAATGCCGAGCACAAATAATAAAATCATCATCGTCAGGGTCAATGATAAATGTGTTGAATGACCTCGCTTAATTAAACGAGGTGACATAGTTCAAATTCTTTTGGCCTTTAAGTTCAATAGAGAACTAAATACGCCACTGTGCAGTCGTGCACTGGTGCACAATATACCTGTCAATATAGAGAATTTATCGTGCATTGATACATCTATATCTAATAATTGAGGTGATGAGATAGACTGGTAACATTGGAAAATTCAGGGAAAACGAAATAAATTATGTACCTACACATAATCCTAAGCTGAATGAATGAATTATGGACACAAGGAAGTAATGGAAAAGATCCATTGTTTCATCACAAATGTTTTATTTTAATATAAATTAGTGGTCGCCCAGTGGTCGAAATTCACCCGTAATTCATTATTTCTATTTCTGCACTCCTCCACCATAATTATAAACTTTATCTAAGTATGCCAAATCTTTAAACCTCCGTGCCCGCAATATACTTACTTAAAAAGTGGTAGGTATAAAGTTTTCTCTACACAAATCATACAATGAACGAAAAATGAAATATTCTTATTGGAGATTTTGTAATTTTAGGTATTAGGTACCTATCTTAATTTGCCTAGTCCCAACTTAAATATTTGATAAACCTTCGGAAGAGGATGCCAATGTTTTAAACCAACATACGAACTAAAATAAAATACTGTAGTACATTATTTTAATGTTGACATTACACAAAATGAAGAAAGCTTTCATCAATAAAATGAAGAAAGTATGGCGCCTTGTAATAAAACATTAGCAATGGCGGCGGCCGTTACATTGCAGCGAAACAAACGAATTTCCATTTAGTGCACATTATTATGCATAGTAAAGAAACATGTTATTAAGCATATGGATAAAACATGTATTTCTTTAAATGCTAAGTAGTAAACTTTATACTTATTACTTGAGAGAAACTATAAAAATGAAAAAGGCCAGACATTCAAAAAGAAAATACTGACTGTCTGAAAAGTTGAAAGCGTTTCAATATGACACCGATTAAAATATGCTTTAAAGCTATGGACGCCACAAAGTATGCCCCATCTCATGTCTCTTGCTCTACTAGAAGTGCTACATTTTGATTAATTGACGCTTCCATATCTCTCAAGTTGCAGTCACTTCGTTTAAAAAATAAATCCTTATTCTACGAACGACTTAGAAACTTTCGTATAACCATCAAACAGTGTCATTACCTCTCATTTAGTCACTCCAAATTCAGGAAAACCCACAATTGATACAAAGTAGGTACCGATACGTACAAGGTATACGTACCTACATGCAAATCTCATCTAGTTTGCAGATATCTCCATTGGACCAGTATTAAATATGCAAGTGGGCATAGGGCGAGCTAGAAAGCAGGTAGGTACGAATGTACAAGCCCTGCTAATGAAACTATCAGTCCTGATAACTCTCACACATCAGGAGAAAATGGAGTTATTTAGAATCGAAGAATCGAAATGTCTTATTAGATAGGTAATATCAGTTCCACGTTGGATCGCGGATGTTTTTCTCTCAGACTTCGAAAGTTAGCTTCGATGGTTCACGTGGTATGCCTTGATTTGAATACTAAGTTCATATATTCGCGGAATGACTTACTCGGATGATATTTTTTGGCTTGAAAACAAAAACACTTCCTGTTATTGCATTTATGGATCGGATAGGTCTTTATACAATGCCAATACAATGCGACATGAGCACCGGTATATTAGCATATTCAATTGAATCAGTAGACAAATCGCAACATCAGCTTATATAATAGGTTGTTAATAATCTGGTCAACAAAATAACAATGGCTAATAGACTTGACAGATTTGACAGCATAGACTTGATTATGCATAACTGCGAGTAGGTGCAAACCAGCTAAGAACTCGCTTTTGGCCTCTGAAGTCAAAATTGCAATGACATGTCCTGGTAGACCGCAGACTGTCTTGGTTGCAGCGTTAGATCAAGGTTACCTACCATATTATTGTAGTGTCATCAGAGCTTGTGCGACAGCTCACTAAATTTATACAATTAGCTCACCCAATACATACTTAGTTCTGTCTCTGTCATTTGACAGTAATGGACTTATGTTTTAAATTTGATCGTATTTATGGCCGTTCCCAGTAACTGTTTTATCGATTCTTTCCTCTACTAGAGATCGATTTTTGATATTACTTTACTAGAGATCGATTTGTCCCCAGGAAAGAGGCTATATGGATCGTTATTGGGAACGGCCATTAGGAAGCTGTGATGTAAGTTTAATGCCCTGTGATTTTTATGAAAAAAAAATTTACTAAACAAAGTTCAAACTTACGAGACAGTTTCCAAGACCGCGGACATTCCAAACTACAGTGACCACGTCGTTCAATCGCATCACACATGTGACCGCAAGTAACGAACGGAAAGAAACTTTGCCTTGCTTTACGACGCGGTCTTACAACATCGGATGGAACAATTTACTCTGACTTCTTCCCGGCTTTAACAGCTCACTTTATTTTACGGAATTGTTTGAGCAGTCATGTGATGTAAAGAACTGCCGGTCTATTCTGCCGCGAGATATCACCGCGGGAACTGCCAATTTGTTTGCGAACGTTCGAGGAAGAATCTCACCGTGACATTCTCCATGACATTGTATCTTAATCGTTCGTTTATCGCACTTGACAGACACAATTGATTTCGACCCGAATGAGGCGGATTTTTCAAATGCGACAGATGGAGGGTTAATAAATACCGCCACAGCAATCTTATATTTGAGCCGGGAGACTTTCTTATGGAAGTCTCCCGGAATATGCCACCAAATTATTTTGGTAGCAGATTCCGGGAGAATTCCGGGATTCCGGGAGAATTGGCAATCCTAATGGAGACCGATACTTACGTTTTTTTCAGACGCTAACATAATACTTGGTGTCATTGTCCATTTTTCCACCTGCCCTAGAAACATACTTTATTTAGGTAATTGTCAAAATTGAAATGTCTCATGTGCCTGTAATTACACCTACACTCATACCTTTCAAACCAGAACACAGCAGCGCTGTTTACCGGCAAAAATGGATAAAGATATTGAATTGCCTGATAGTACTAAATATTAATACCCAGCTAAATCATCTGAAATGGGAATGCCAAGATTCAAGCACGAACTAATGCTAGAAACACAACATTCTATGACATACGCCTTCCATCTGCGCAAATTACATCTCAGTAATTTATAATAATTTGTCACTTAACTAAATGCCTTAGAACGCGGTCAATGAAAACAGGGGGTTAAGAACTAAGTACTAAGATGACCCCTCTTTATGATGGCATTGAGGCTGCTTCATTCGCCATTTGCCGTCAGATGGAAAACTGTAATTATAACCTTGTTAACTTGTTAGGTACTTGAATATTCTAGGTCTTAAAACTGAGAGGTGGCTAAATTATGTGTTTCCTAGGTCTATGTATTATTAGTAATGTGCTAAGCTGTTTGATACGTGTAATAAAATACGACTATAATTCTGTAAGTTAGTGCAGAATTTAATGCTTTCAAATTCTTAGCAACTTTATTAACACACTTGTGAAGACAAGCGGATTTCATCATTTAATTTCAAGTCATCCTGCGACCACGAATGCTGCAAAGTGTTCGAAACGTCAGGAAAACAAAAAAACCTCTAAATATACGCGATGTAATCCGTTAAAGGTAGTTTTATTAAAATGTGTAGTGATCGCGAAAACCTTACTATTAAAATAATTCCTTAGATACCTACTGTAAATTTCCAAATTACTTACATATTTTTGGTAGATATTATAAAACTATTTTGAGTCACGAAATAGGAGGTACCTCCTTGTTTTTATAACCTCCTTCTCTTAACTTCGACGTCTAATTGATTTTATTATGTGACAAAATTCTACAACCTAGTCCCTACTTTCCCTATCAATCGGAAGCAATCACAATAAAATGTCCATCAACACCTTTCAAAGTAGGTACCTGCTATAAAGTTTTATTAACTCCACATTAATCATGTGTGCGCACATCTCTGTGCTATTAACTGTATGCTGTATCAAGCTAATCTCAAAGGTTACGGTGCACGGTGATCCGCTCTCTCTGCCACTCCTCCACGTCTCCTTTGCAGGAAATAATCAAAATAAATACTTTATTTTGTACGTATATTTCGCTTTCATTGCTACAACTATTTAAAACTGTGAAATATCGTTATTTTTTTATTCTAAAGCGAGTTAAAGTAGTTCAGATACTGTGAGTGTGAAACTGTGAATACATTATACTCGTAATTATTAAGTATTTCCATTTGTCCTATAAAAATAATTTAGTTATTCTTTATCCCACGTACTGCAATACATTTAGAACTACTTATACGTGGTTTCAAGGAATACACGTCTAGCAATGTTATTGTATTTGAGTACCTAATGGACAAATCAGATGCGTGTAATCGACATGCTATATCTAACTGATTTACAATGAAATATCGACGTCACCACAAACATTGGCGCAAAATGACTGACAGGAGATCGTTAGTCTTAATGCAAGGAGCATGCACCATAGACAAAGAATGTAAACACGCAAATTAAACCTTGAACGTTCAGCAGTCTCAAAGATCATACTTATAGACTTAGACTTCATTATCTACAAAATAACTAAGAACCTACAGATTTCAAAAATAAAATGTCTAGTCAGAAGGTAGAACAGCATCAAAAGTCTTTCCTAGAATTTATGAGTATGAATGTAATCAAATCTCATCTAAGGCGTACAAAGAATTGAAATCATAACTTTTCCTCCGTGCTTCTAAGGAATAGACACAAAGGAAATAAAACAATCCATGTCTGACTTTTTCCTACTTCTGAGAAATGGACGTCTTAAAATGCGTGTCTTGCTTGTAACTTGTGTTGGATATCAGATCATCTGATTGTCTTCACAACAACGCAGTTCAGTAAAAAGATTATGATCAACCACGACTTTAGGAACAACCTTCAAAATATGAATATGAATTATCAATCCTTGAATCCGTCTCTAATTTAATAAAAATTAAACAAAATGCCAAAGAACTACAAAGCAAACTTTGTTCATTTGGTTCTTGGAAGTAAAGTACACAAATACGATATCAAAGAATAAAATAATGATGCGAGCATTGATGGATGGTCTGAACTTAATAAAGTCGATCAAGCGATCGCGACTTCTCGTGACTGGACGAAGGTTAAATAGAAATTAATTCACGATAGCGACACGCTAATGCACTAGAAAATGACATAACTAGTTTTGTGATCGGCATTCAAAGTCAAATGTAAATAAGTGAGACCTTTCGAGCCGCTCAGGAATCTAGTCTGATACCTAAGCGAACGCCTCCCACTGTTGAGTCTAGAAAACGTAGTTTTATTTGTGTTTACTACTACGAAGGCGATCCGGTGTTTTGTCATAATTCACAACTTTATGTTTGAATGTTTATAGCAGGCATTAAAATGCATGTCAACACGTATCGTCAATCTTATCGCTCAGATTTATTGAAACTAATCGCCAACAGTAAAATAAAATTTATAGAAGGATATTTCATCCTAGCGGATGTTGATCAGTTCTAAATTATCGTTAGATGTAAAAGTAAAAGCGGCCCTTAAAACCTATCCAAATTAGTATTCATTGAAGATTGTAATAAAAACCGCGGGCAAACTCTCATTGCATATGAAAAGAAAGTTGGTCGTCAAAGATTTTATGACTAGGAAAAGTAGGAAATCATCTATTGATCTCCTAGTCGTAGAATCTTTGTTGATTGTCTGCGAATCTAGAATAGTTAGCAACACCTTGTTTTGAATATCCGCAGATCTAAGTGTAGTTGTATTCACGCTGCAATGGGCGTGGAAAACCAGCTGAGAGAGACTTGGACAATGATTGATGATGAGGTGAAAATACTATTCGCGTAGGTGCGAGGCGTTAGAGAAATCATTAATAACTAACTCATAGGCACGTTTGTACTTATGCCAATCATGGTGCCGGCGCCCAGTGATCACGCCAGGGGTCGGGAGAAAGCGTCCACGATGGCCATTTTTCTGTACCGTCATGTCCAAGTGAATTATTTCCTGAGTCAGCAGTACAAGATGAAGATGTTTTCGTAGAAACGAATATTTTGGCAAATGCAAGAGCAAATACTTTTGAAAATTCAATGAGGGTGCGTTAGAAACTCACATCAAACAAACTGGACAAACCCAAAAACAACAATAAAAAGATTGAATCATTGCCAAAATAAGCGTGAGAACCCAGGGTTTAACACTGCATTGACTATAATTGAAAAACATGACTTATAAATGACTTTCAAACCGTAATAGGTAGGTTAGTATAATAACTTAAATAAATGCAATGCTTGTAATATGGACAGGCAAGATTTTTAGCTTCACAAATAGATGATCAACCCATTGACTAGGTTAAGTATTTGCTATTACTTATCACATGTAAATGATACGATGACACTGACTGTTCTTAACATAAATTCTTCAAAAGCCTTGCAAAAGTTGTGTGCAAGTTTCTATTGACCTTTACAAGAAATCAGTGCGTCTCCACCATGCCTGTAATCTTACCTAACATCAGTCATTAATGACAGTGTGGCATCGTCATTACCGTGCGAGCTTGTGAGTGCCACAAATCTGTCATGAGCCTGTCATGTCCAGTGAAAGCTTCGTGAGATACCAACATGTGTTGCGTCACTTTCATTACGTCTGTAATTATCATTGTCTTGTTGATTTGATATGTTATTAGTTTAATCTCTTCATCTTCTATTATTGGGATTATTCAACCATCATTATGCAGCTAGGTATCAATGTTTTTATTAAATACCACCAGAACAAGTATTTCTGTAAGGTTTGTTAATACTTGTTCATCTTTCTAGAAACTTCAGACATTATGTTTTAAAACTGCATCTGGTTACTCGGAAGCAAAGGTCATATGAAAAACATCAATATTATTCAAATGACAACGAAAAACATAAAATTAAGAAATATGGCAGGTATTTAGCATATTAATTGTTAAAAGGTACGAAAAAATTTACAACAAATTAATAATCACGGTCAGTTTGTTTATAATATCTTTTACGATCTTGGGTGTTGTAGTTCCCAAGTCTCAAACCAGTTTGCAAGCGTAAGTGAAATTTGGTTAATGTAACCGCTTATCGCTATTAACCGCTGAGGTAGCTAATTAAATATTTTGTTGGGCTATAACTTTTGCATTTTACTAGCTGATAATTTGATATCTTAATCTTTTGGAAATTCGAGTAATTGAATGTCACCTTTTAACATTTTGGAAGAAAGCAAAAAATGTCGGACCTCACTGAGTCATTTGATACCTACCCGAATGCGTAAACGTTCGCTCCAGTATTTTGTTTAAAGATCAAACCGTAAACATATTCAAATTGATAACCAAAAAACTTTAAATATTAATGTATTTAAAAAGGCAATATAACTGCTTCTTTGGAAATCGTCCTAAACAGTTTAAAAATGTGTTAATTTGCATTGACTTTAGGCAAACTACGATTTGAAGTCATTTGCCTAGATTTGTTCAATTTCGTAACATTCAACATTTTAAGACAAAAATGCATTAACAGAGGTTACGTTCGCACCTCATTTCCATAGTTCAAGGAACACCACAATATGATGGCAAGAATGCATGATTATCCAAATATTCATGTTTGAACATCAATACGAATATTTGATGAATATCAAATTACGCACATAATTGAATCCTAGGATCACAAGAAAAATCAATTAAGGATCGTCCTCGCAAAAATTAGTTAACAATTTTGTTTGGCATTCAATATTTATTAGTTGTTCATTATCTTTTATGAATCTCGTATCAATAGGATCAATGGCCTGCGAATTACGTGATTTGACCTCAAAATTGAATGCCTAAATAGCTATGAATTTGAAATGATGACAGCTTTCATGCACAATTTTCCTTAATAAGAAGAATTTTATGAGTGACTTGTTCCATAAAATGGCTCCATTATGTTTTCTTTACAAAGTGACTGGAATGCGGAACGGTACAAATATGAGGTGTCTACTTGATAACCGCATATCATTCATTACATTCAGTTCACGACATGCGACATAGATATAGGTACCTATTCAATTATTGGTTTTCAATGACGCGGGGTCTGATTTTTGTGGGTAGACGTAATAAGTTCCTTAAGAATTATAGAATGAATTTCATTTATGTATGAATTTCTCAAAAATACTATAGGTTTTTGAAAGTAGGTAATTTGCTAGTTTTATATTTACCAGTAGGTACCTACCTAATTAACATTCAAGAAATTTTTTTTATAGTAGGTACCTACCTCTACTTATAATTTATTTATTGGTATGTTAGTTGGAAATCCTACTAACATTATAAATGTGAAGTTTGTAAGCATAGATGTTTGGATGGATGGATGAATGTTTGTTACTCTTTCACGCAAAAACTACTGAACGGATTTTAATGAAACTTTACAGTAATTTATCTTATACATCAGAATAACACATAAGCTACCTTTTATCCCGAAAAACGCGGACGAAACCGGGGGCGGACGCTAATAATAAAATATGTAAACTCTTATTTAGAAGCTACACCTATTTCAATACAGTCACGCACGACACTAATATCTATAATTTACAAATGGCTTTAAGATATAACGCTCTAATAAATAAAATACCACATAATATAACGCTTTTCGAAGCTTAGCTCATTTTCCGAGTTAACCCTTCGGCGGCGATCGCAGATCGGTAAGTGGCGATGCGATGGTGAGATAGCCGATCGAACAGGCCAGTGGGATCGAGGCCGGCAATTTGCGTGGCACGTTGCCGCCAGTAAATCAAATTAAACGCCACCTACCACTCGATGCGATACTTGTTATCCGATATAAGCAGCCATAGGGCTGGCTCAAAATTGAATTATTATCATTAGGAAGCTTTAAAATCTTAATTGAATTATTATCAATAGACAAAGTGACAGATTGTAGAAACATTTCTACGTTTTATGAATGAAATCTGTCACTTTGTCTATTTCTATGTAGACAAAACCCGTTTCTATCGTGGTCATGCTAGGCCGGCTGGTTATTATTAGGAAGAAAATAGTATCAAGTTTGCATTAACAAAATTTTTCGATACGGATTCTTTTTGGGGAAGCATGGTCCAGCAGTAGACTACGAAATGTCCAAAACGATCCAAAGTGATCTTACGTACTTCACGGCTGAAATTTCTAATTTAGTCGCAAGAGGCAGTTAAAATAATAATAAGGTTTATTTTCCAAGACTTAGTGCATTTGTTTACATAATTGTATTAGGTATGTACATACCTATAATGCTTAATCTTAAGTTAATGTACCTACTAGCATCTGAAGCAGAACTGGCCAGTATTTCAGCCTTCAGCGTCGATCCCCTTGAGTTAAAAATAAACGGTAGGTAGGTATGCATTTATTTGTTAACTTTGAATGTAGGTACTATAACAATATGATAATTATGGTAGACCTCCATTCACTTTAAGCAAATAAAAAGCAATATAATTTTACTCATTAAATTAAAATATAAATTTATATCTATAATATTAATAATATTATTCCTCGGACCCACATGTGGCATCCGCAATATGATTATTATCAACTTTAGCCTTTCCAACTGCAAGCCTCAAGGATGTTGCCAACTTAAACTTAGCCACAATAGACTTTGTTAGATCTTGATAAAAGATAAAATTAACATTTCTATTAGTTTGGCTAAAATACCAACGTTATGACATCATGATTTAGTTTATGAAGTATAGGTAGATATTAACATTTAAAGCTAGCTATAACACCTTTTAAACAAATTCTTAATAGTTATGTAAAAACATAAAATTTATACGAAACTCAATATAGAATTTGCTAGTTCAGTCAAAACACCAAGTTTATTACGCAATTTAGGAGGCAATATTTTTAGTTCGTCTTCTATGCGTCTACGCATCGTTCGTCCGATTGTCTTGAAACTTTATAATTATAGTGTAAGCTGGCATGCCCGCGAAGATTTCTGACGTGAAGGAACAGTTACTAATACAAATTAATCAAGGAGCGAACCATTTTTATCTTTTAACATTAGCTGAATAAAAACAAATAGTGCCAACCCTACAAAAACGGCGTTGTATTGTGAAAGTAGTCCGAGGGTGCAGGTGGCTGGAGGCGGGGCCGCGCCTCATCTGTCTAAACAACACCTTACAATCGCTGCCTGTCTATCTGCGCCGATGATGTTAACGTGCCAACTTAAGATGTAAGGGTACCCTGTGTGAATAACCATTAATCTGTAGAATACCATCCGCCTAACAGCATTTAGATAGCTTCACTTACTGACAGCAAAGCAAAAGTAGTTGAAGATGCGTTTTATGCAGGAGAATACAATTATTACGTAGCTGATATGAAGAACCGCGCCCTGAGGGCTCCGAAATATGCGTTAGCATTAAGCAAGATGCCGGCTATTAGATACTTCTTTTAGTGGCACCATCTATAAGCAGATGCCTCCTCCCATTAAGTGTCTTGCCTCCGACAGACGGACAATGAAGTGATCCTAAAAGTAAGGGTTCCGTTTTTCCTTTAGAGGTACGAAACCCTAAAAATCAACCAAAAGAAGAAGATAATGACAAAAAAAAAAGATATCACAGCAAATTAGCAGCTTCTGCTTTATAAAGAATTTGTTGAAGATGAAGACACCTAGGACAGTTAAAGCTAAAACAATATATCGAACATTCTAGTTCGCCATTTTCATACGACATACTATCATGTTACAATACACAAATAACATGTTATCAAAGCAATAGAGACAGTTAATATTCTTGGTGCTGGATTTTCTAAAGGTTAAAAACCTACTAATACAGTTTATTCAAGTGATACTGCAAATAGAAGTAAAGGAAATTTCCTATAGAACAGAGACAAATTGTCTGTATTGACAATAGTATTGTTTATGTAGGATTTGTTCTAGTACACTGTTGTCATTACGAATGTGGCAGTGATAATAACAAAGCGAGCATCTATATTCGTATTTCGTATACCTACAGACCTACGTGAGAACGCCATTTTTTTGCGTTTTGTTCGTTCTTTATGTTTAATATTTGCATTTTTGTTTTTGACTATCTCTATCTAAAGATCCTAGATCCGTTGCATGCCATGTGAAAATTTGTAACTTTTTGTTAATTTTAAACACTTAAATCCTTGTTCGAAAAATTGTATCCCTTTATTTGTGAAAAGGCTTCGGTGTCGGTCACACAGTTTATTTTATATCCTATTACAGTACAGACATCATCGTTAAATCTATCTTCGTAACATGTACTTTAACAATAAAATTATTATCTTGGTATTTCGTTAAGGATATAAAAAATACTGTACTTGTTTTTGATAATAAAGCATTTATAATTAATAAAATTGTTCTTAAGAACCAAATTGTTTAACGACAATTTAACGAAGATGAGAGTAGAATGGTGAGGAAACAATTTAAAAACAGCAGATTTTAGAAAACTACATTCGTCTTTAAGGTAATAACTACATACATAACAGCTGCCCCAGTTACATAAGTATTATAAACTATGCTCATACAATGACGAAATTAAACGTAATGATGGGAACTAAGGTGAGGCATATTATGAAAACTCCATATTATGTTATGGGATTCGCTTCAATGTTATTAAGATTCCTCTCGACATTTTAAAAGGAAATACTTTTGCTTCATTGTCGATTTTGAATACAATAGAGGGAAATTAATACGGAAGCTTGCATATACTTTTTTAATTATAATTAATTATATGCTCACAAATACCTGCTTCCTCAAAGTATCTTATCTTTGCATGGTATTACAGGACGTCACTCAGACTTTAAACTGTACTTAAAAGACGATTCAACAAATCCAATTGCTTGATATCTACTATACCCTATCCGTTTTACCAAAAAATAAAATGTAAACAAACCATAAAAAGGGTTGTTTGGATGTCGTATTTACAATTATAAAGTTAATATTAACATTACTATAGCAAAATTTAATTATTTATTTCAAATATCACCTTAAACGCTTTACTTTTATAAAAAAACATAAAATCTTAGATTTTACAATTATTATTGATACCAATATTAATACGTATAAAATTTTTATTAATACAAAATAATACGAATAACTAACTTACCTTATAAAGAAACTAAAATGGCAAGGTTTCCTAATCTGTATTTCATTTTATACGCTGATAATTTAAAGCGTACTTTATAACTGACTATTTTACATTGGAACGAGTGTTTCTTAATTCGGTCGGATTATAACCGCCATGTTTTGTTTACAGCTGTGATTGAACTCGTTGATGCCACCGTGTTATTATTCGATATTTCGTTGTGTTTTCGTTATTATTCATTAAGTTATTGATTTTGTTGAGTTTGTCTTCTTTGTTACTCTTATTTTTATTGTTTTTTTTTGTAAAATGAGTGAACCTGGGCCGAGCAATATTTGCACTTCTTCATCACCGAAAAAAAAGCGGTCCAAGAGGATAGTGATGGGTTCAGTGGATAAGGAGATCCTTATCAACGTCTACAAGCATGTAGAAGAGACGTGGCCTAAGGATTCCTATGCTTACAACGTACGACGTAGCCGATAAAACTGCGGAGATCATGGGGATATCTCGAAGCTATTTGAGAACCATTGGTTTGTTTGTTTACATTTTATTTTTTGGTAAAACGGATAGGGTATAGTTCTATAATACCGACCTATTAGAGAAGAAACACCTATGAAGAAAAATTATTATGAGATCACTGATGATGTTTCATTTTGCAACACTTGACATAATATCTCTAAGGAGAAGTAGATAATTTAATTCAGTTGTTTATATTCTATTGACACTATCAAGTTCCAAGATCTAATGAGAACTGGAATTTCTTAGTAAAGGTTTAAAACCTCCGCGCAGGAAAACTACATAATTATGTACCATTGATTATGGGTGCATGCAGTCTGTAGGTACTTAGAAAAGGTAAAAAAAACCTCGTCTTTGGTAAACAACTCGGTTATTTAAAAATACGAAGTGGCATAGAATTTTATAGTAACTTAAGTATACAGATATTCCAGTAGAATCCACACAGGAGTAATATCGCTGTATTTTGATCAACAGTCCTCTTTTCCAGCATGTTCAGTTTGAGGAACAGGTTTGAATCCTGAATTAAAGCGAAGGGAGCCAACCAGCATAAAAGTGTCTGAATGTGGTCCCGTCGAGGCAGTTAAACCAAAGAAGACTATACGAAGCAGGGAATGAATGATACCTCATGACCGTTCAAAAACATTAGTGATCAATTAGCCTCAATAGATCAGCTGAGACCTATACTTAGCAGTAGGTGATGAAATAGAGGATGTACTTACCACGAGCTCAGCGAACTTGGCGTCGAGCTCATCCTGCGGCGGCATGGGGTGTGTGGGGGTGACGGCCTGCAGGGCAAGACCACCCTCGCCCCCAACCACGCAGTAGGTGATCTCTGGGGGCTCGTCATTCTGGAACAAACAAAATAAATATTAGTGTTAAAGTAGGAGTAAAACTAACTCATGAAGAGAAACAGATGAATGTGGAAGAAGCAAAATAAATAGATGTTAAGATCACGTAGCGGTCTGTAGATTCTGCCTACCCCAACCCCATAGACAGAGATAATAAAATGAGACCCTAACTATGTAAGGACTAAGCTTAAGATGAAAACTTGGCCGCATCACATGGACACATTAACATACGTCCTCAGTATAAATATAAGAGCCGTCCATTGACCTATGATGACGTCGCCAGACGCATTGTTTGAAGGCAATAGTATTACTTCTACGTAAACCAATTAACTTAGCAGTAGCACTAAATAAACCAATTAAATAATGTTTATACATAAAACAGACGCGGTCACATCTTTGGACGTACACAACATCTCATTATTCTGTTTTCTCTAAAATGATGGAGACGAGGATATAATTTATTTAAAAGCATGACTCAAAAACTTCAAGAATATTTTGGTACTTGTATCACTTTCAAACCGACTATGTAGGCCAGAAGATAGCATCGATCAAAAATGCCGACGTAGACCTTTGCGTATATCCTTGGAACTAAGATTTATTAGCAATCAAAGTGTCTCTTATAATAAATTATTGCTCCAAGAATGTTATAACCGAAGATAAAGGCCTATTAACGTAAACGGTAAAGTATGGTTAGATTTGAAAGGGACGGCCAATTGACTAAAATAATTTGGTATTATAAATACATAGAAAACATGTCCATGTTATGTTGATGATAATAACAACAAATCAAACATGTTAGCGACATCAAACCAACATAAAACAAGAAATGAATTCATGACACCATATTAAAACAACATAACTTATCAATCATACGCTGACAACGAAAAATAAACGCACAAGAAAATGGTACTTAATTCAAGACACATTTCGGGCACGTGTCCACAAAAAAACGAAGCACGAAAAGAAACTTTCTACATACAATAAGTCATTTTCATTTCAACATCTGGCCAATTTCAATACATAATTATCCAAAAAATATTCCACTCACATTGGATAATTTTTCTCAGTAAGACATAAATCAAGACGAGGACATAATCTGGTCGTGCAAATACTTTTTAAGAAACGAGAAAAAATCTCAATTTAAATTGCTGAGTTTAAAAATAAAATGAGGAAGACATTGGTTCCTTCCTTATAGGGAGAGTCGACAAATGCGGCCAATGAGGAAGCACGCATGAACGGACAGAAAAACCTCGCGTATGGCAACACTGACAATCGCGAACGCAAAGCTATTACGGTAATAGGAATGTAATTACCATTAAACACATGATTCGATGATTTGCGGCGTTTAGGTGCATTCTTAGTTTTTTTTTTCTTTCTTCGATGTCTAAACCGGTTATTACTGTAATTATTCAAACTTCTCACTAATAACATGTCTGTAACAGTTCCTACATAGACCACGCTCTTTAATTTGAAAACGATACGGTTGTTTTCTTATTGGTTTGTTTATAAAATCTCACTTAAATGTTTAATTAATACGTTGAAGGTTATTAAAGGCTATGTGATTTCAACATTATTATCTTGATCAAATAGTAGGTACGTTGTTAAGATTTCTACTTTCATTTTTATTGCAAGAGGTAAAGGGTCACTGCAGAATTCCTTCTGTAATTTATCAGTGTGCTTCACCGAGGCAATTGGCGGCTATTATTTATACTACGATGCCCACACTGGCTTCTTACCATGGATTGTTAAATAAATGGAGGTGCAATGTCTACCATTCACACCCTTACCACAAAAAAAATAAACACGCGTTAAACGCGAATGCTACCAAAAATAATACACACTTTTTTCTGACAAGTTAGTGCTAAAACAAGTGCATATTATTTTTAATAGCATTCGTGTTGAACGCGTGTTTATCTTTTTTGTGGTACGGCCCTCAATGTTTAGCTGATGGGATAAATAATCCCAAGCAGCTCGTAGCTGGCAAGAATTGTTGTGGTTTGATCCGGTTTGGAATAGCAGAATAATACATAATACTTTTGATATACTGTGATTCTAAGGGCCGTAAGATCAATCGTAGTTTAAACCACAGAAGAGAGTTTAATCTTCCGTCTTCGATTATTTCTTTGAATTTTTGTATTAGAAAAACAATCGAAGACGGGGGATTAAACCCTCTTCCTTGGTTAAGCTACGATTGATCTAACGGCCCTTAGTAGTATTGGATACAATAAAATCCGCACAAACAATGTATATTTGTTGGCAATCGTTGCGACAGTCCTCGAATCATTCAACGAAAATTGTAACTTATTCTGAATGGAATTAAAATTTTCTTTCTACTCTATGCTACATACGAGCTGATAATATCGTGCTCATGTATGGAACATGACCACGCTAAATGCGCTTCTGAGTCAGAGTGACCTTTCGGCGGCGCCTGCGACGCATTTCTACGAACTGTCGCCCGATGTCTCGCGAATCCATTGACATAATGAATAGGGCTGCGCGGAGAAAGCATTATAAATGAACTGTTGATTTCTGGAAATTATTTAACATAATATATGTCGCCATAAATAATAATAATCATTTGTAAATGTTTACTCAAATGAAATTTCGCCATGACCAAAAGATGTTGAAAAAACACAGACCTTCGAGAAGTTTAATCATTTAAATCTTTTCAATACACTATTTAAATACCTTTACGTTAAAGGAAAGAAAGTAAAAGAAGACCAAGTCGTATTTGTTGGTTATAGTCCCCGCAATTTACTGAAGCTAACCGAGGGGAACGAATTGCAGCGGTGATCTCAGACTTCGCACCCTCGTGCCCTGCTATTACTTAAGTGTCGCCATCTTTAAGCGATATTGCTGAGACGTGACTTCAGGCCACGGCTACCCGACGTTTAATATAATTCATGACGCCTTAGAGCCTGGTTTGCCTTCCGATAATGTAAAAAAAAACTGGTGGACTTCTAATAGGAATGTGTTAATTTTTTTATGGAATTTTTCAATGTCTTTTGTATACACAAAACTGAATATATACAACTACTTAAGTTTCCCATAACCTTGTTCTCAATTTTGTATCATACTCTTCATGTAGCTTCGAAGAAACAAGCGCCAATATACGTAGATATGTATCATCATGATAATTAACAACACTAATTGAGAGGCAAACACAATTCTAATTCAGAAGACAGAAAGCCAACTACTGTAAACCACACCAATTAATTATGTATTCCCTTAAGTACTCAGTTAATTAACATTAATAGTAGAAAGTACTAAAGGCTGAGCACAAATAGACGGAGAAGCAAATAAAACTTATCAAGACGATGCATATAATGAGGTCATTACCAGTGTAGCAAAATATTTGTTGAGAGAGAACAATGGAAAAGAGCCATAAAGAGCTAATTAGTTATAGAAATAAGGATCAAATGATTATGCTACATCCTGTTATGATATGTTTTCTAATAATGAGTTGAGTTATTAATTTTAGAATATACACAGCTTAATTTATATCTAAATTATAATTTAAGTAGAATTACCTTGTTAACATTTATTAGTGTAATAATTTACATATTATTAACGTGTTAATTAGATTTAAGGTTATTAGTTATATCCGTGTACATTATGAAATCTGGAATACTGCAGTTTTTCACAAGTTTGCCATAATATGCAGTAGATGACAACAATCTAGTAACAAACAATCGCTTAGAAATACTGCTTTAATAATATCATAAAGATATATTAGATGGTAACAGGTAAACCCAATGTTTTGCTTGGAAATCTTTGCCCTCAAACTAGCAGTGAGCCAGGCTACGATAGAAAACGCCCAAAATTCTCCACAAGATTTTCACACATCTTTAGTGAAACTTTAACGCCCGGTCACAGAGAGCAAAGAACTACGCACTGACGTCATCCAAATAATGACTCATTATAAGTCGCACTCGCCATTTTTCTTATAAACACCGCCATCTAAAATTACAAAAAGCGATAACCCTACAACCCTCTACAACGAACAAGGAGTGGAGTGTATTTCCGTCGATGACTTCACCCATTCGACTGCAAACTTATTTTCAGGACCATCATTATTAGCAACATTAATTTACAAGAGTTAAGATGTTGTGAGCGCGGATGCTACCTATGTGGTAATGTGCCAATTAGTGTGATGGGTACAATGAAGGATGTAAAATAAACATAATTAAAGAAGAAAGATGTGTCGTGATGTTTAAAAGTGGAGGTCTTCAAACAACGTAAAATTATTTCTGAGTGTGTTAGATGTTAGGACAATATTATTATCTTTCGTTAGCAACCGTTTAAGTTTCAATAGTGAAGCAACCACTAAAATTGTTACTTCTCTGGATACATTTATTTAGCAGCTCATTTCATGGAAAAGAAAAATCGCAAGTCCCAGAACCGAATCAAATTCCCACAAAAAAATTACAAAATTGAATTGAGCATATTCGCTCAATTCAATTTTGTAATTTTTTTGTGGGAATTTAATTATCATCCTAGTCTTGAACACAAACTGTGCACGAAGCTCTAATAACCAAAGATTGACGAAACGCACTCGTTCCTAAAAGTCGTATCCACATTTGGTCTTCCGACGAAACACATTTGCATAAATAAATATTATGTTAAGAACGAGCATTAACTTCAAAAGGGTGTGAATGTGAACCATCTTTGACTATTAACGCTGTTCTCAGAAAAAACCCAACTCAAAAAATGTTTATTTAAAAAAACGGAACTTACGTGTATCTTTGCGATCGACTGTTTTCTTCTCAAACTGAAAAATCTAGTCTTGTTCATTTCGGGACACAATTCTGGATAATCAACAGAACAAGACAATAAATGACAGATGATTGATTAATTTAATTTAAGCCACTTGACTGCAGCATCAATGAAAAGCTTTCCCACTTGCGCAAGAGTCAATCAACGAAAGGACCACAAAACGAACGAAACATGGCCGCCTGGCGCCTTCCAATGTGTCTCAATCAAAACTAAAGACCTCCACGTTGTACCCGTAATTGCTTCCCGTATTTATCGAAGTGCATTGTCTCGCTCTAATTCTATTAACGACTAAATGGACGTTTCATTAGGGACCATGTTGACGACCGATACAAGTATTTATAAATAAATTGTTTGTTTCTAAGTGGGTAAACAAGGGCTGGACCCAGACGAGGTAATAAATACCAGAATATTTATCAACGCATTCACTTCCAACTACAACGGAATTGCATTAGGACTAGATAAATTCTAATCTTAATAAAGGATTTGGAAACGCACAAGTTTATCTCGAATCTTAGTTCATACAGCCTTCGCCAAAGAGACATTACCCCATTAATATCACATACAATAAGTCACGACCTTGCTACAAACGGTCCAATTAAATTTGTTTCAAAAAGCCATAATCCTATCACCCTCGACCTTTACTACTCTCTATAATCAGCTTACAATTGTGAAATATGTTCAGTAATATTCAAATCACAAAAGTTAAGTGGCTTTATTGTTATATTTTGACGTGAACCCTTATCGTTTAACACGATTATGGCTGACCTGACGTTCAAACTTGCGACTTTCAAAATAGAAACACGTGGCGTATCAATCAATGGCGCATTTCATTCATAGTACAATTACGCCTTTTTCTATTCAATTGTGGTTGATTGAGGAGGTCGAAATATCAGCTTATCTTGACTTTTATCAATTTTACATTGGCTATTTTAATTGGGTAACTATTTTTGCCAAGTTTTTAAAGAACAGCACTATCCTTGCAGTGTGGAAAAATTACGGAGAAATCAATTTCGCTCATTTCAATTACAAAGCACTTGGATACCATAAACGTCTATCAGTTAAGTCTTAAAGTGAATCAGTCCAGATGTAGAAAAAATCACTTTAAATAACATCATCGATTCCTATAAGTAATTTGCAAAGTAGGTAATCACCGCAGATCTTACATTTCAATCTCGCGACATTGCAATAATTTACCATGAACAGTATGTGTATATACTTATACACACGTGTGCGAAGAACCTCATCTTGGAAATCATATATAAGCAAGTGCCATGCATGTGCCGACTGACCGACATCTCGCTTGCTTTCCAATCCAATGAAAACTGGTTTTCAATAGCGCATGCGTAGGGTTGACCCTTACCTATCAATAGCCCTTTCATACATGCTGGTAACAATCCCATGGTGAAAGTTAGTTTAATTTTAATGGAAATCTCAAGAGAAATGGCCTTCCCAGAATTATATGAATTCTTTATAATTTTATCGCAATTTATACACAGTATAATTTGTTTCGAGATAATATTATCTGCATATATATTTATTTTTTTAAGTCCCTGTGAGTAGTCTGATTGAATGAACGAGTAAACATTTAAGAACAAAGATAAATTTTGCATCGCTAATCAAGCGTGTCTGGCATTCATTAGTTAGCTTATGATTTTTTATCATTCACATTGGAACGGTCAATGATCCGTTCTTGCGTTGCACAATTACCATCCTGCATTCGGTCAGTGCTATAAAAACCCTAAAAGATAACAAAAGAAACCTCTATCGTCATTGTTGCGTCTTTCCAAGCTAATGCCAAGGTCGATCAATTCAAAACTCGTAAGTCCATTAACAAATGCACGACTAGTTCCTTTATGGACGGTATAAATATTGCGAAAAACAACAATTCAACATTAAAAAGTAGGTATATTATTCAAATGATCTTCAAACAAAGAATTTTTGATTCGCTTTTACATAAAATCAACATAATTGTCGGAATAAATTACGATAAAACCTACAAAACCATAACATATTGGAAATAAACAAACATTGTTTTGATTAATACATCGCGTATTTATGGTAAATGTTAATTTTGATTAGAAAACACCCAATATGGAAGCAAAGATTTCTCTACAACAAAATTCTAATGGCTAACCTATGAACCCATCCGGCACAATAAAATTTGCACAAAATTTAAATACATTAACACTTGTTAATCGTATCAATAAGGATGTCGGAACTATAATTTCACTTTTGCGAAATTTGTACGACAATATGATAAATAAAGCTTTCTTTGCTTTCAAAAGGCATCAGATTAGGAAACAGACGGCTCCATCGTTCTTAATCTTGAGACAGGAGAATATCATTGGAACCTGTTTGCTGACTTCAGTGCGAACAAAACAACAAAGCGTTTTATTTATATTATTATGGAACAAGTCGTTCCACAAACACATGACATACTCAGGCAAATATTTGTCAAAATCTTTCAGTCGGCATAATCTAGGTCATCAATTCGGCAAGTTGTCTCAAGTAAATTCTTACTGGGTATAAGCTGGTTATCAAAATTAGCAATTACTAACTGTATCAGGTGAATGGCCAACAGCATCTATCTCGCTGATAACATTACACTTCGGAAACCTGTTTCACGTGAAGTTGTAGACCAGATGTCTGACGGGCCACACATAAAACCGGTAACTCGACACATCATGAGTTAACGAACTGCCGAACTAAAGGAAAGTCCATACGCAAGAAATCTTTTAATAAAATCGATTTTGTATTCAGCAATGTTGCGATGATAGGTACTATGAGACACATTTTTTCACAGATAACCTAAGCTTTAAAATATCAGTTGATAAAAATATTCTTACAAAAGTTAATTGTAATGAACTTGGTAGATTTCAGTTGTGTGAAGTTACGATAGTTAACATGAAACAGTAAAAAAATAATCTGACAAGCAACTAGGTACTTGTAACTCACTTCGCAATAGCTAATTACCCGACGTGGGTTAGAAATGCAACTGAACTATGTCTCCTCGATTCTCTCAAACTCGATTAGAACCGACAAACAAATCTTAATTACTTGCGATTCGAAATTAACGAGGATATTAAACAACGATACATCGATGCTACGAGGCTGACACAAATTGCAAGTGTAAACGTGTTTATTTCTCTAAATGCATTTCATGTTACTTTTACTACTGAAGAAATAGATGCAGAAGGTTCATTATAGACAGATCAATCAAGCAATGATTCTACACACAGAGTAAATCGAAATAACTACTGTAGGCACAGTTGTCCTATTCCTATAGTCTTTATCACTATAGTCCTCTTTGGCGATATTGTTAGTGGTAGTCTTTGTGAGATTAGTGGGATTTTAAAAAAAGATGTCGCTCACTATACACATGGTAGAGCAGTGGTAGCCCAGTGGTAGCGGCTTGTAAGTGGTAGCCCAGTGGTAGTGGTAGCCAGTGGTGACTTATAAATCCTAGGTTGTGGGCCCGAACCCCGGCAGGCGCTCACTATGTGCAATTTGTTTTTATCACCATTGCTCTAAAACAGTAAAGGCATCGTGAAGAATTTGCAGAGTGCAAAGTAAGCAGTAAAATGCTAATGCTGAATAGTACAAAGGCTGTTTCGCAACTAGTCATCCTATTAGGTAATAGGAGGACTAGTTGCTGTATAAAAAGAAATGTTCCAATAACCTCTCGTTTTTCTATTCCTGACATATTGCATATGTGCAGCAGTACTAGGTAGTACTGCTTGGAACATTTTTGCAGATTTCCACACAGCCAGTCTCTATCTGCTTCCTAATCTAGGAGTAATGAACCTTCTGTGTCCATTTTACGACTGCACTCAGATTACTAAAACCGCAGTGGGTGTGGCAATTACCTTTTGGATTGCCTTTAAGCTATTCCAAATGTTAATTATGTCGTTGTAGCCAACTTGAACTTATAGAGTCTTTTACGACCCGTTTCTCGGATTGGTAAAGAAAGATTCCGAAGTGTATTGAATTTAAAGTTCAGGACTTGTTGTTTCATGGCTTACAAATCTTTGCAGTACCTATATTTATGATCAACGGCACAGCATTTACTCTAGGTATAAAGAAACTATACGCGCTGTATAAAAAGAAATGTTAAGCTCTAATTCCAAAAAGTATAAAATAATGAAGGAAAGAATGACCTATTTCCAGATAATCCGAAATGTAAATGCAGTGGCATTGTACATCATAAAGACGTGCATGCAAATCAAGACATGTTATTTTTAAATTAGACCTTATTTGTACAACTCCAAAGTTGACCATAATCCTTCAGAATTGCTAAGTAGGTACAACAAGGTAATAATGATATTAGTGTGAATAACCTCAAAGAAATTAAGTCCTTAGTCTCGACTTTCACTGATGGCGTGGACTATGAATAAGCAACCTGTTGACTGTGAATGACCTTCAACCTTACAAAACACGAGACATCTAGCAAACAAGTTGAACATGATGGCCTGAAACCTGTCCGATAGAAACCAGTCTAGCGCAGCAGAAATTATTAAATCTCAAATGCTTTTGTTTTCTGTGGAAACTGTATTAATGTATTCTAATTAAAATGTGAACCAAACCGCTTATGTAGCATGGGTGTGGAAGACGCAGTATCCGGTTATGTAGTGCAACTTAGGATAGATGTAATTTCAGCATATACAAAAGTCCACGCCTGCTCCTCTCGAAGACTATAGAAATACAGATTTATAATATACATATATTACATATTACAGAGGATATTATAATATACCTACATGGATGTTACAAATATTTAGAGAAAGTACTCATCATATTTGACCTTGCACGCAGTATATTAAACTCCCTCATATCACCGATGACGTCATTAGCGTCAATAAGATAAGAGAATGGGAACATTTTGCCATAAACTAAACACAAATATTTTTATGTCGTTGTTGCCATGCTTGTCGTAATTAAACCGTCCACAGCCAGTGCTGCATCTAAATGAATGTCCTCCTAAACATAGACTCTACAAGCCTTCTTTCAGCAAAATATCCAATGAATTTCAAATCCCTAAGCGACTGGTGAAAGTACGAGGCGAAACGGACCCTAATCCGAACTCGATATGCCGTGGGTGTTGTGTTACTAGATCGTGAAGTTAACCGACACGTTCCGGAACAATTAGCCACACAGTACTTACAATATACGTACATAGATCGACTAGATAAGGAGTAATAAGGATATTGGTCAATACTTCGCTTGATTAGCTTGTTTTTCTGTGCATATCCGCCGCTGAAGGGTATAGGGAAATTATAATTGATGCCATTGCATTGAAAGACTGAACGGAAGCTTGCAATAATTTATGTAATTACGACTGCAGCAACCCTTTAATACCTTGTATTGAGGCTGAGTTTAATAGCCAGCATACATTTATTTATGTGAAAGACTGAAATGAGTACTTAGACTATAATTTCACCATTAACCTATTCTACGTCTAATTCCGTTGCAAAGATAAAAGAGAAAATGCCTCTTTCCTTCACCAAAGTTCGTCAGAGCCCAACTGCCTTGTTATAGATAAACTCAGTACTTACAAAACAAATATTCAACTCAGTTCAATGTTCAGTCGGATGGCACAAGCTCTAACAATTAAATGATTTCTTCAAAACATAGCAAGGAGAGCCTCAATCCTTTAATCCTATACTGCATTTCCCTGATATTTGACATCAAGAAGTATTTTCTCACACATAATCTTTCTGTCGTCTATTATGAATAGTTACTAACCTGTAGACAAGGGCACAGCGGCCACCGGCGGCGCAGTGCGTGTGGCATCTTCTTGCGGGGCGGCTCGGGCTCCGCCGGCGGCTCGCCGCACGCCCAGCGCACGAGGCGCGTGCGCGCAGCCTCGGCCACCTCCAGCCCGCGCGACCACGATGGCAGGCCCTGTAGAAGATGGAGAAGAAAATGTTAGCTGCAGGTTAATTTTTGATAAACTCTAGCCGTAGAGGGAAAATTCTGTACTACGACTACTACGAGTATTTTGTGAATTGACCAGGGTGTACTGTTCCAAAAACATCTGACTACTCAACTACTGTGATCAATTTAGTGATATTGTAGTATACAAACGTTGCCGTTTTTATGAAATACAGAAGAAGCTCTATCATAAACTTAGTGATGAAATATTATTCATTGGTTTAGATATTTGCGATTACAATTCAGCTTTCAGTAGACCGAAACGCCATCAATGCTCCCAAATGTTAGCCATAACCCATAAAAGACTAAACCAAAACAAATGTTAAACCAGAACATAAGATGAAAACGCATGCAAATCAAACTGTACAAGATCATGTCAGTCAAGGCCGATCGTAACGTGAAGTTGCGCTCACGCAACGATTCTGGCTCGCACGTAATAACGGTATCACTCATGTTTAGCGGAGTTTTGACAGCGAGAGTGAATTCGCTACAATGACGAGCAAAAAGAGTTCAACATTTATAATTATAGTTTTTAAGCTAGTTGGAAAGATATTCAATTGTGACTTGATTACACACTTTTAATTTAGACCTTACAAAAATCAGCATATAAGTTGATGACCATGTTATCGTTTAAAGAGTAGTCCATACAATGAGACAAACGAACACTGCATTTTAAACAGATTTTTTATCTTAACAATAGCAATCTTTTACAATTATGAAAACGTATCTCAAAAAAAAAACAATATTTAACTTGAATGCAGTAGTGATAATAATGGTAGTAATCGTCTAAATCTCTTTTCGCAACCGTGAAGGGTAATGGGGCGAGGGTCCGAACAGTGCTTAAACCGACATCGAACGGGTCGCGATGCAGGAACAGATCAACGCAACATGCAATAACACTCACATCGACTTACATACGAAATATTTTACACACTATTTCAGAATCACGACCAGACTAGTCTAGCATTGTAGAAATAGATACTAAGATGTGTAGTCATAGCCTAACGAAATATTGTTTAGAAACTATCACTACATAGTACAAGTCGCTTCCCGCTGTCTGTCCCTATGTATGCTTAGATCTTTACAACTACGAAACGGATTTTGCTGCGGTTTCTTTTAATAGATAGAGTGATTTAAAAGGAAGGTTTATAGCACCCGTGCGAAGCCGGGGCGGGTCGCTAGTTAAGTATAAACACAGTTTTATTACCGTGGTATAAATGACAATATATTTTCGTTGCAAAAAGTAAGCTCATATTTCTGCTTGCCACTGTATTAACATACGTAGTGGCGGAAAAGCGAAAACATTTATCTCAAACGACTTTCTTCCGACAGATGCGCTGACGCAACTGATCGGAATAGGAAACATGTCGGTTACGGTGAATGAGAATTCTTATGTTAAAAAGTAGAAACTGGTTCAAATCATTGCCATTATAATCGATATAAATATTCATATAGAAAATTGCGTCGGTAAAAACCAAAAACTTGCCTTTTGATTTTAATGATAAAAGTTACAACGTTACAAGTTATTCTTATATTATCTTAAACCATAAGCTAAGAAACCAGTTCCAATCCTTCAAATGTCATAAAGGAATTTTTGAGGAAATCAAGCATTTCCTCAAAGACTCCTTTATGACAATTGACTACTAGATGAGTTTGTATATTCAGCGTAAGGCATCTGCAGTTTTCAGATTTCAGTTTTTGCGATGATGAAGACGCTCAGACAACTTTTTGTGGGGCAAAACTTATTTTATCTTTTTGCTTCATAAAGAAGTTTCACTCTTTGTCACTTCCCCCAGCAACAGATATATTTTCATGCAGTGTACCTACTTTATCCAAAAAACGGCGCATCAATGGGCAACCAACCAATTACATAAGTTGTTAGCATAAAAAGCTATTACATCTAATTTATCGATCAAATTAAGTTAATTTGGATGCATTAAGTCCAGTTTGAAACTTCATAACATCACTTAATGGTATTGCGTAAGATGACCATTAATAAGAACCTTCTAAAGATTTAATAACATTTTGCTTAACGCCCACGTGAATTTTAATTGCCCATTCACTATTTGACAAGAGATGAAAACAAACAAAGGGAATATTAACTAAATTAAAAATAATTACGGTCGGTTGCAGAAAAAAAAATAAATTTTAAAGGAGGCATTAACCATACAATTTCTATCGTTAAAGTCTCCTTTAAAACTTAATGACTTTTTCTGCAACTCAGTGGTAATGAACGGCCCACTCCCTCTCAAAGAGGAGGCCTGTGTCCCAGCAGTGGGAACATTATGCTTATGATTATGATGAACTTGCTACAATATCTAATATATTATTGGAGTTGGTATACGAACGAAAACAATATGAAGGTACACTAATAGACAGTTTATTCACGTACACTTATGTTAATAAATCATAAGCAACAATCAGTAATAAGTCATACAACGACAGAAAGAGACACAATCTAAAGAAATTGCAGTCCGACGTAAGCCGACATTTTAAGGTCCTTTCCGTGAAACAACTTGCGACATTTAATTTTATAGTAATGTCTGTGTATTTCAATTTATTTAATGTGATTAGAGAATAATGTGTGTCAACGGACAAAATACGACCCGTTTACATTTGTTCTGAGAAAATCGATTCGATAGACTTTGTGGCTCAGTGTAATACAATATAATGTGAGAATTATGCTTCAAATCCCACGCAAGTTGGCCATAAAGCTGAATCTCTAACTACACTTTTGCAAAGTTACCTAACAACAACAAACAAGGAATTACCTAATTTGAATTTCCTAATTTCCTATATGCATCAGAGATTTGGGATTTATCTGTTAGTCTCCTCAAATCAATACATTGGTAAGTTGCTATTGGTGAAGTAGAACTTAGGACGATGATGACTCGTATAGCTGCGTCTAAAAGTTGACCTAGTTTAAAATTCACCGGGATATGACTGCTATTGGATTACTTCCTAATACATAATGTTCTATTTCATCATTCACTATATCCTTATTTCTATTGGTTACAGATTTTACATAAGATAAAAAAGTTACTCTGATAACAAGCATGTCTATGACTGTTCTCTAAAAATTAGTTAGATTTAAGACGGTAGTACGTATCTAATTGTTAACAACTTTCTAGCTTGAGTAACAAATTAAATATAATTCGCGTTCAAATTATAATTTTGAGATATTAAACTTATCTTTACCCTGCGAATTTCATTACGGCTTTGTTCTATGACTTTTTCTTCTTTATTAAGAGAGTTAATGGACGATTAGTCACGTCAGTTATATTCGATGATAATCATGAGAGATTGTAATAATCAAGCAAATAATTTGTGCTGAGTCCCAATAGAACGGTGTGTTAAACAATGCAGTATTATTTGCATGAAAGATATTTCTCTGTTGCGCAAACGAATGAAAGCCGGGCGATTACTGATAGGAAAATTACTACAAGAGAGATGTGTGCGTTTCCAAAGATAGTGACGACCGAATCTTGCATAAGCACATATAAACAAATATCCGCAAATATTAGGTCAATCCGTACCCTTCTTAGATTAGAATAAATAAACCTAATCAAGCCACTTAGCATTAGATAAAGCTAACTGATTTATTTATCGGCTCCACGAATTCACTCAATTTAAAATACAAGAGCATTTCAATATCACGAGTTTTAATCTAATTAATTACCTGCGGACAGCCATCTTATCTAAACTTGGTAATTTATGCACACCCATCATGATTTAGTTTAGCGTTCGTTTCGACACCAAACTGAGTTATTGTTCCGTTGAACTTTTGTTCGGCATTTACTGAACTCTTGCGAATTGATCATAAAGGTATGATAACCGAATGTGATGTTTCGATGTTTTGGTACTTTGCAGTGTCTGCGAAATGCGTGTGTTTAAGTGTGGAATAACTGTTCAGATGCATGGTGATTAGTTTCGGGGTTGGAAGTAGGTAGTGATGCTAAATAGCGAGGTAATTGGAGACACCGTTTGATTTGCTTTTTGCAGTTAGGAAGAGATTTTAGATGATGTCTCTAGTTCGTGTTAATATTTTACCTATTGGTTACTGGCAATTATGGTGGCTAACCAATTTCACTGATACTGCACACAAATAAGGAGGAACGTAAACGTGGATTCTAAAAAGTAACTGATTGATCTTGACTTAACAATTAACTGTCTTACAAATAACATCCAAATTCTATCAAACAATAACAATAAAATCGAAGATGTACCGACTACTACTAAGATGACTTTGGATTAAACAAGCAAGAGACGTCTTTCACCACAATGAAACAAAGGCGTGTCGAAAGCCTTTACCAAACACAAGAAAATGAATAAAAACAAAAATGTAATTCTTTAGTTTCCTCACAAAAACAATGTAAATGCTAAAAGTGTAACAAATACTCGTATGTACTTTCGAAGCGTCAAGTGCAGTGGGTCAAGAGGGTACGGTTAGTATGGGACGCACGTAGGAGCGATGGGTGAGCGACACATACTAGGATGTGGTGAAAGTGATGCCCAAAATTTTGGTGTGAATAGGCCTACAGGAATTTATGATGATGCTGTTGAAAGGACTATTGTTTTAGACGTATTGGCTCAAATAAGTGACACATTAAAAGCACAATGTTAGAAAAAGCCAGTATAGAAAAAATAACTTGTTTGTTGCTCAATTAATTATAATATTGATTCTATAGCTTCTAGTTTTTACTTTCAAAGTATCAAGACTTATGAACGTATAATCTCGATCACCACTTACTATAGGTATATAACCTCATAGCCTGACATTGTCACAGCTACGCGAATTTTTCGCAACGAATGAATAGTCTATTCTTTTCACTTTCGTTTTTTCGCTTAGACATTTTATGAGAGCACTTTGCGTCCAAATTTCTTTTTTACCCAAAAGATGTTTAGTTTAGATAATATAATCTATCTAGATTGTTACTCATCCTATTTTCCTTTGTTCATAAAGAGAATATTAGCTGAAGCTTTTCACATAAAGTATGATAATACTATGCTTAGCTTTAAGTTTACTCTGGGTTTCTCGTGACTTGCTGTATTCGAAAGCGTTTGACACATTTCTCTCAAAACATTTCTTGTGAGTAGAAATTCAGCAGACCCATAGCACAGTTACACAATACAGAATTACTCATAAAAATATTTATGCAAATCACTGCAATGAACCTTACCAAATAGTACCTGCAAAGTTTTATTGAAAGAAATAAAATACGCAGGTTAAAGTTCAAAACTTTGTAACTTGCACGTTGAGAAACCATAATGTACCGTGTAGTACTTATAACACTCTTTCCCTGATAGAGAGGTAGCTAATCTACTCTTGGAGAAAGCAAATATTTATAGGTACATATTTAAAACAATACATACAGTTTACAATTACGACGGCCGCAGTGACAAATGCATTATTTACACTTATCATTGTTGACAACGCTAGACCCAACTGAACTCTTAATGTAGACTACATTGTTGATATAGAATATTTATTCAGCACTCCTGCGACATTTCACAAAGTAAATAACAAACAGACACACAATACTGTCTAGCATAAAGCAGACACTTTTACACGTGAAGACATTTTTTATGCTATTATTGACTCTCAAACGTATATTAAACCTTTTACTGTGCCTAGCTTCATTCTAATTAATAAATTCTTGTCTTACCTACATCTTTCAAAATATATTTAAATAGTACCTAAGTGCAGCATCTCTAAGTTGCGAATTTCGAGTTAAAATTTTAAATCTAAAAATCGTAACCTCTAGTTTAGAGCCAACCAAGAATCAAAATTGCATCATTATTTTTAAGTGCGCGTTCGCATATATCAAAGACTAATCTCGGTTATACAGATTAAATTAAGTTCTCGTCAAATCCTTGACATCTTCGACATTAGCATAAAGTAATTACGAACAAAAACCGATTTGATGCGTTATTAGTAAATTGGTACAACATCAATCATTACTAACCTAAACAACGTGATTTACGTTTTGCAACCGTCACTTACTGCGAGTAATACGAATTACGTTCGGCCATCTGGGGTTCAAAGTAATCAGAAATATTTGAGTAAGAAAACTGTGGACAACGTTATTATAATGATTAATGATAAATAATTAATCTTGAAAAAAAGACCAGTACCAGAGTAGCTTGCTAGCTTGCTAACATGCTAAAATAACAAAGCATACCGTTACAGACAGAAAATCGCATAACAAAACATAAGATACGGCTCTTTTGGCGATTGATGACATAGAAGCTAACTTACAAGAAATATTAGACCATTTTGACATTTTGAGCTAAAATAAATTGATACTAAGTTAATCACAAAAGCTTGTGATTAACTTAGTAATAGAGTGATAAAAGATTGTAATTTGCAATACACGACGAGATTAAAATATCAGTATTATGAATTTAAAGAAGCACCATGTATAATTTGCTGATGAAAATGGCAATCCAAATCGTGATCAAGCCGAGAAACAATAAAACAACCCATGTAGCAGTCACTTATTTAGAACAGGTTCTACAATTCCAAGCCATAATATAAAATCAGAGTTAACATCATACGTACACGATCCATCTACACTACATTATACAGTAGCAATACAACTCTAATTACTTCTTTGTTCAGTAAATACACCACGCAATCCTGTACAAGCTTTATTACTGGAATTAACTTTTTATCAACCATAAATGTTATAACACTTAACTCAAACATGTTATACAGTGATCACTTACTCGCGATATTTTTTATAGTAGCATTACTTACATCAGTATTAATGATCTAGGCATTATAAATTTGCTGTTTCCTTATTAGCTGCGTCATTATGTAAGATAATCAAAGCTTTCGCTTCAATCAAAGTGTGAGCGAGTTTATAAAATAGGATTATGAGTTTTAATATTATTTACACATAATTTATCCTTCTTTCTTTCTCTCTTACTGACTAGGTAAGTGAATTCTATATTATTATTGATTGAAATGTTTTCTTGTAGGTAGTAGGCAATTAAGCATTACAATAGTCTGGTGGTCGTTTTTGTCGCTTCCAGACAATACCATCATAATTTTGTTGGAACACTTCCCAAATATTGATGGCAATTAATTAATCATCAAAAACACTCGTTTTAATGTGAGCCAACATACAAAAGCTTTCTCGCAAAACCTATTAGTATGATAAATACTAAAAAAGTAACACAAAGATCCGTGATCCAAATAGTGCAGCACAACAAAAAGTAAACAAGCAATATATTATGAATTCTACAACATATCGAGATGCCCTTATTGAAGCAAACGATGCCACGGAAAGGCTGAATAATTCATGTCACACCGCACATACGGACTCGAAACACAACTATAATAAAAGTGCAGTATTGACCAATTTGTATGTAAATGTATTGACATTGTATGAAAATAAACCTAGTTCGAAAGAGAACGATTGTAAAATATCAATAGAGAACAATATAGCCAATTGAATTTGCAAAACATTTATTTATACGTTGTGGATTTTGTGAAGAATTGAATGAATTGAGACTAATGCTACTTACTAACAAAGAAAAACATTGTATATTTTGGGTCATTAGCTATTAAGAAAAAAATTATAACAATACCGATTGTGTAGTTATTGAATTCTCTTATTTTACGTTATTATAACCATAACTAATACGAATAAGCTGTCAAGTACCTAGTCATACAAATATTACAAACATTTTAACAAACGTTGGAACATATAATATTTTTTCTTCTTGAAGAATACATAATTTCGTATAAAACTAGAATGCATAAAACACTTTAAACAAGTAACATGGGTCTTGGATAGCTTGATGTGCCAATTTGGCTTTGCATCCTTTGGCTAACATTACTGTACTGCCAACCATAATTTACGTTTCATTTATGTAAAAGAGCAAACTTGGCTGAATTCTAATAAAATAGTTCGCAATTCCAGTAAAATATAAACATGGTTTTGAATGCGGTAGTTAATTGCTGTAGGAAAACTACGTTGTAAGCAGCCAAAATGGTTAATATCTTAAAATACAAGTAAAATCTTAAATAAATTATTGTCATCCTTCCAAACAAAAACTTTGATAAACTGTTAATTTATGGCAACCTAATAAATCTCGACTAATCGACTAATAAATAATAATCAATATCGATACTATAAATCGATTGTTGAGTTACAACACGCCCATCTAATAGAGTTATAGTGCACTGTCGAATTACGTATGAACAGATCGGAACCGGCAGCCGGATCTAGTATCGATACAACATAGTTATATCACTAGTAAATAGAGGTGACCTCAATTATTTGTTATGTAATTAGTGTACCAGTATATTGATACGTGGTGCCCGTAATTTCTTTGCTGTCCATCTCTGAAAGTGATTGATCTTTTTGGCCGCATAACTAACTTGACATCTTGAATTCGCAGCGGAGACCAATCATTAATCTATGCTTGATATCTTGTCATTTGAATTAATCAGTTCCATGCACACGTAATCTCTTTAATAAGCTGACGGATCAAAGTTTTTTATTTTGTCAGTGTCAAAGCACTTACTTGAAATTGAAATGACATTTAAAACTATTGAGTTAGAATTTCGTACATTGGTCATTATACCTCTCTCTTTCCTATGCCTCTGGCTCTGTATCACGGTTGTCACGCTAATGACTTTCATCTCGTCGTCAACACAAAGAGCATGACAAACTAAAAGCTTCTGCTTTTCATTTACTCCTAGGAGCAAGAATTTGACAGCTCTAATTATCCTTGCATCCGACTGAATATTACAATAATCAAACAAAAAATATACAGGGTGTAAGTGACAGCATAACGAAAACTGAAATCATGGGTTCAGTACCTTATTCTGAACCCCTCACCGTTAAAATTTTGCAACGGACTTAAAAAAAAAATACGACTTTGGAGATTATTTTTTTAAAAGACCTACGCAAAATTTTTACGCATAGGGGTTTAAAATAAGATACTGAACCTGTAGAAATGGTTTCAGTTTTCTTTACGCTGTCACTGACACCCCGGTCCCCGTATAATAAGAAATGAATATGTGAGTCGAAGTCTGAAAGTAGCGCTGATGACTGAGAAGTTCCATGGCAATGGTTTGTCTTGGTATGGATGGGCATGTGATGCAGAGGAATGAGGAACATCTTGCAAGAAAGGTATGAATGTGATGCAGAGGAATAAGGAACATCTTGCAAGAAAGGTATGAATGTGATGCAGAGGAATAAGGAACATATTGCAAGAAAGGTATGAATGTGATGCAGAGGAATAAGGACAATCTTGCAAGAAAGGTATGAATGTGGATGGCTATAAAAATAGAGGAAGACCAAGGAATTGATGGGTGGTGTGAAAGATGATAGAGATGTGTGCAGGAAAAAGACATGGAGCGCCGACCCCAAATAGATTGGAATAAGAGCAGAAGGATAGATGATACAGTAAATATAAACCACACATTTCGAAACTAAAAGCGGCAGTAAATAATGATACTGGTTTAATATTAAATCCCAAGGAAACGAATAGTTATTCCTTAAGGCTCACAGAACAAATTTCACAGTAGATTTCACCAGTTATCTCCGCCAAATCTGACGGGTGCACAGCTCACCGTGACTCAACCGGTCTAGCTATTGGCTATTGAACTATGACATGAATGTACAATTGAGAGTATATGCTGTGAGAGATCAGTGAGAACTCAGAAATTTCTTACAAAGCTTTTGTTGATGCTTTGATGTTCGCGTGGGACTACACTGAAGTGTTTATTAGTAGGTCAGTGCTACTTGACTTATTGTAAAGGAAAATTAAATATTATACCGATTCTATAGCTATATCTAAAGAAACAATAGAAAAAGTCTGTTGAGAGCTAACAGCGAAACTTGTATTATGACCATAAAAAGGAAAACTCGTTGACCAGCCAATGGCTACTGAGAAAACTCAGTCAATGACATTCACGCACAAATCATTGAACAAAAACAATCACATCTTTATTACAACTTTCAAAGTTCACTTTGACTGCAGACGCAAGGTTAAGACCCAACCGCAAAAGATATATCGGCAATAAATTTTAAGACAAGTCTACAGTCAGCGGTCACACTTGACCAATTTGCCTACAAACAAACGGGACAGCACTAAACGTAGAGCACTATCGAAAGCTGAAGAGACGAAAGTTAAGACTAGCATTTAATATAATATAACTGGCAATCTTGAATCTGTCTGCCATTTAAATACATGAAAGAACTTAAACTATGTTATTTTATGGATTGAATATCTAAGGGCCAGTTTCGCAGTCTCCGCCTCTCCGGACTACGCACTATCCACGAGATAAATTCAAAAACATTACAGAATTTGTATAAAATTATCTGTCAAATAAGTTAAATCTAGAAGGTGAAAATAGTTTACATATGAGGAAGATCTAAAACATCTCGTAAAAATACGGAAATCGATAAGTTTGATGACTTAAGAAATACTCGTTCGTTACAATACATACATACATGAGTAATAATGTGTGGAGGAAACTTAAAACACGTACCATTCTCCTCAATTATGGTCATTCGTCTGTTACGAAATTGGTTGCACTCGTAAAATCTCGGCAAATATACGTTTGTGACTTACCTACTATTAATTAACGCTCACCCAATACCTCACATTTACAACGTCCCAGGTGAGCGATAAATGCGATAAAGCTACATGATCATCAAATTGTCATCGGCAATCGACGACGGTTGACATAAGTACCTAACTCTAATTCTAATTGCACGCATCTAAAAGGGTTCGTAAACGGGCTATAAAAATTGCATCTTGCTGGAAATCTTGCTGAGAACTATAGATGAGCAATATTTACGGCGATGCTCTTGCTGCAATATAGCAATGCAAGATATCGCAGAATATTTTCTAGCAAGGTAACAATAACTGTATTGCTGAAGAATTGAGTTCTTATAAGTGCAGGATTTTTTGGCTGTAGAGCTGAGCAAGAGAGATATTATAATAATAGCGGACAGCGAGGCTGTTCTTTTTGCTGCAGCATTTATTGTGATGTACTACATATTATTTAATTCCATTGCAATATCGCACGGCTATACTGCAAGATTGCGGAAATTATTCTACCGAGTTACACGATATAGATGTCAACTCGTGGCTATACAATTGCAGCTAGAAATTGCCATAAAACTAGCTCGTTTCAGAGCATCTAGCTGAAGAAAATTCATCTAATACTGAATGAAGATGTTGCAAAATTGTCCGCAGCAATGCAATGCAATTCTTTGTTTTTATAAATGTGACGTGACTACGTGACTAATTATGGCATTTTAAGAACGTAGTGATGTATCGCATCGACTGCCCCACCTAGGACGAAGCTTTACACGTTACATAATAATACTTTACAAGTTACTAATTGTACAAACATATTATGAATGACCTCTCGACACTTCGGCTCATCAATTGACAAATTGCCACAGCCTTCATACATATGTCAAGTATGTACACGATTGAAAACGAAGGTAATCATATTTTAAACTGTTCAAGAAATTAACTGGTCTTTTTGTCCACAAACGAGCATATTATAGGCGTAAATGTAAGGTATTAAATTGCATAATTTTCATTAGAACCATGCCTAACAAAAAAAACTTTTCTCGTTACGTATTCTTCAGTGATCAAATTGTTTACATTGTCAGCAGTGACAAATCACTTTATGTTGAACTTTCCGATAAATTTCACTCACGTACGAAAACACCGTAATTTCTGAATAAATCATGATCCTCAAAAACTTCCAAAACACCCAAAAATCCATAAAATATCACATTACACCAGATCAATCGTTACTGTCACAAATAAAAAAGTGAGGGAATCGATATATTTTTAAAGAAAAACAACTCTTGCGTACATCACTATCGACTTTAAAGGCATTTTAAATAGAATTGAGACATAAAATGGTTGCAAAAAGTACCAAACACGAGCAGTTTACATGAAGTGGGTATTTTTTGCAATGCCGAAGTTTTTTGCAATAAATGTTCATTACCAAGTACTGTTGACTGTTGTAAGTACATCATCTCGTGAATATTCGAGTTGAATGAACCTAAGTATTTACTTATTTACACTGTGTATCAGTAAATACGGAAGTCTGTGATGAATCAAATTATGACGTAAATAGGAATGAATGAAGAACGTTTCTGATACACTATGTAGTAGGTCTATATAGATTTATGAACTTTGCGAATAAATTTATGCATTCTAAATCCTGGCTTTAAATCTAGGTAGACACCGATCAATCCAGGATGAAGGCAACATAAATTGCAAATCTGTATTATTGCCAAGTATTCGTAGAAAGAGTCGGGCACGCCCTGGCATCCACCGGCATTGTTTACTCAAAATTTATAACACCGGCAATTGTATATTAATAATATCTGAGAACAATACGATACAATCTACTTGGAATACTAAACGAAATACATGTGAAAAGAGTACATTTATAGCTCTTTTAGTTTCTGCAAATACGTATTAAAATGTCTCATTAAAATATGAATATAAAAGAACAGTGTGCAAAATTTAATTTATGAACATAACCTGAATACAAATCGTGGGAAGAGTATCTTATTGCCTACAGCCACATTGTATTTATTTAAGATCTACTTTATTTTATTTTATATAATATCACCTATTGAAACAAAACCTGTCCAGATGAATGATAAATTAATTATGACTCCATCGGATCTAGGGGGGGGCTAGCCGGGGCCCATGCCCCGGGCGGCAAATTCAGTGGGTGGCAAATTCAAGCTTGGTAGACGAATACACTGAGCAGTGTATTCGTCTACCAAGCATAGTAATCGTAAAGAGCAGGCGCTAGACCGGTCGTTCTTTGGGGAAAGCCTCAGGTCATAGAAACAAGGGAGGTGCGCCAAGGCGCTATTGAGCTTGATGCTTTTATATGGTCACATTGACCGTATATAAAACGTACACGCTGGCGACAATCCGAACACGATTGATCATATAAATACAGAGTTTTAGTTTAGTGCTAGTATTGAGTAACGATTAACAGTGTTAGATTGAGGGTGTGTGGAATTTTTAATATGTGGGAGATCTTTTTATTTACAAGGAGCGCTTTTATTGTGTCAAACAATGTTCTAAAAGTGGTGACAGTTGTTCCCGTACTAATTTGCTATGATGGCATTCTGTTTGTTTCTAAAATCTAAGGGAGAGAAGGGACCATCAGCATCAATGAGCGTGTTATGGCTGAAATGATGATGATAAAAAAAAAATCGGGCAGCGGCAAAATTTTTCAATTTTTGCCCCCTCTCAAAAAAATTCAAGATCCGGGGCTGTACCTACGACCCGCCTGATGATAAGCGATCACCGTAGCCTATGAAACACTTGCCACACCGAGTATCACTTGCGCGTTGCCAACAATTTAAAATGAGGATTCGCTGTGCCGACACCAGCAGGTCCCCCGCTATCAACAGCGCATCCTCAGGAGTTCTGGTGACCTTACTAAATACAGTTTTTTTCAATTCTTCCTAGTTAGAATCAGCTGAAATCTTTGCTTTATTTACTACTTCACACTCATGGTAAGAATATCCATACATATAATGTATTTCTCGGTATTTATTAAAAGAACCAATACAAAACATGCTTTGTTTACTAAACCTAATATTGTATTGTTTCTATTGACTGTGCCACTGGTCATCGAAACAATTGCTAACGCTACAACAAAGCATCCTATATCGAATCAGCTGACAGGAATGCAAAGACAATATGAGTACCTAGACACCTTAGAAGCTAGACTGCTGAAACTCTAACGTTTAAACTGAAACTTGTGACCTTTTTGCGCGAATTTCATACAGCTTCATCCCTGGACTAATTCCGTATCAAAGCAGGCTGAGAATCAGCACTTATTGGACGTCAAAAGATACAACAGCCCCCTTCAGTACTTCCTAGTCACCTATGGCCGTTCGTAATAACCGATTCATTGGCACATGCTCCTACTAGAGATGGACATAAGCTTTAGAAGTATTTTATCACATGGTTGCTTTAACCATATGACAATATAACCATTTGACGAAAATGAACTCTTGCCATTTTAACAATTGGACCAAAGTTACCCTAAGCATATAAAAATCGATCTCTAGTTCGTTTATTGGGAACGGCCACTAGTTTTAGGGTTGGGTAAATAGCGCCACTAACATTGCCTCAGTCGTGGCCATCTTGGAGCATCACGACACAGCGAAGAACTTTCTGTCGCACCTTGTATAAAAAGACAAACTCTTTTTACAGGCGCAAAATAACACCAGCACCACATCTATCTTAAAATCTAATTTACAAAGCACGCATCATCGCAATTAAAACCCAGTGGCACACAACGACCACATTGCCACAAAACTGTGCAACATATTTTGTAACTGCACACTGCACCGACTAATCACGGTGCAAATTAATTACTTATTGTAGCGAGCGACGCGGCACGCGGTTGCGATATGTCGCTGTCACAACGAAGGAAAAACTTTACGAAATGTGCTCAGTGTGACAATTGATTGTGACAGGTGTAAAATTTTTGGACATGTCCGTTGCATGAATAATGTATTAAAGTTATATAATATGATTAAATAATGTATGAATATTAATAATTTTATTAATAGAGATTTAATATTCGTGTAGCTACAGTTTTTAGTAAGCAAGAATTTAAAATAAAAAATAATTAATTAATAAGTGAAAAGAAACATTATACATATTTGTGTTGTTGCCCCTTTTTCTTGGGCATACCTACATAAAAATTATATAAAACAATAATACACATTTTCAGTAACTATGACCATCATTTGATTGTGAAAATATTAATGATTCCAGACATCCAATTGCAAGTACATTCAGGATGGAAACTAATAGAAACCGCAAATAAAAAGTCATATTTATGAAACATTGCACAAGATACACTAAGCTTAAAATATTATACCTACTTATTAAATTGTAACAATAAAACTTTTAACAGTTGCACATTTCATTTCAACACAAATATTCTTGCACTGAGATTGTTTTTATGGTTTTGTTCTGAAAACAATAAAATACTTCTTGCTACTGTCTGTAAAAACTTGATGAGTGTTGAAATAGCAATATTTGCGCACGGGGGGTGCTGCTCCAATGCTCCTGGATGCGTGACAATTTTTTACATTACGAGACCGGGTACCTCGTACCTAGGAGAACACGTTATACAGTCAGTCCAGAGGGTCTAGCGAAGTAGCTTTTCTGTTAGCGTTCACGCCAAACGATAAGCACAATATGCGGAAAAGTCACGTGACCTTACTAATTTCACTGCCATAGATTTTATCCGTAGCGTTTGGCGTGAACGCTAACAGTAAAGCAACTTGGTTAGGGGCCTGGTTATACAGCTAATCCGAATGGCAGTGGTTACGAGTAGTCAGAAGCCCAAAAGTCTGACGACTGGTCCAACCTTAGAACACCGGGATTACACTGTAGTTGGATTGGGGAGCTCAAATGGTAACAGCTCCATGTAAAATATATTCAGCCGCATCAAATCGCCTAATTTTTCGAAAATTGGGTCCTGGTGTGTTACTGATTTGGAGTGCATGTGTGTGTGTTATTTGTATTTGGAAACGCACTCAAGAAAGGCGTGTTTTTTTTAAGCCTACAAAACTTTCGGGCTTTGCCAGGTAATAAGGCCTAGGCATGCCACTGACCTTACCTAGTTCAAAATAAAAGCGGGCGGACGATGGAAGTGATATACATAGCTTACATAAATTAAATAATTCAGGGACCGATTAATCGGGTTAAAAGGTTACCGGTTAAATCTCTAACCCATATTTTTGGTTAATCTTAATGCAGGGTAACCGGCTAACCCTTTAATACGGATACCGTTACCGGTTAATATTGCTGATTAACCCGAATGAAATAGAACGAAATTGCAAAAAAAGGAACAAAAATGAACTCTATGCGTGAACCGGTTATTATTAGGCTGATTAACCCAGAATACGGGTTAACCTTTATGCAAGGTTTTTCACTTAACCCAAAAAAAATAACCCGGGTTAACCCCTACACGGGTGACCTTTTCGGTCCCTGAAATAATTTGACCAAACTACACCGCACACATAACATTGTACTTACATAAACCAAACTTAAGAATGTGCCATGCAACATGTTAGTTCCTCTATGTACCTAACCACATTCTTATGGTAGAAAATCATAGGCCACTTCAACTTTACATGGATGTCATTTTTGACCATCACTTTCACATTTTCTACTCAATCTGAAGATGCACGAAGTTTCCAACTTTTCTTGAATATTACTGAATTTCTGTACAGAGAAACTTCGAAAGTCGATGAGTACAGTGTTAAGATTAACGAGAAACAATCCTGTCTTATTAATTCTCAATAAGACAGGAAACGTCTCAAAAAGGTACGAATGATTTTACAGAATATCGACTTATGACGAAGATGTATGTATGTACGTAATCGTCACGCTTTTGTGATGGTATTGTGGTGATGTCATTCAAATAACCTTCTTGTAAACATCGAGTAACCTACCAACCTCGTAGGGTAGGTACTGACATATCTGCCAAAATTACGTCGACAAATTCCGGCAGGTGAATTTAGAACTAGTTCAGACATGGCGGATATTCGTTCATACCTGTCCGCGCGGCGCGGATTGCCAATCCGCGCCGCGCGGACAGGTATGAACGAATTATAGGCGCTAATGGAAATAAGATCCGCGCGGTCTAACCGCGCGATTTGCATCCGCACGGATTCCGCCATGTCTGAACTAGCTCTTATGCTCTACCGTTTACTATACATAATACCTAGTTGTTATTTGCAACTCGCGAAGTTACTTCCGCCTGATTTATAGGTAACTTAAAAATCCGGCCAAGTGCTAGTCGGACTCGCGCATTAAGGATTCCTTTGGGTTTTGACTTTTTATTGTTATTATTATTTGCCGTGATAGCATGCACACTTACATGTATTCTGTAAAAAAATCAATTCGCTAGCTATTAGGGTTCATAAGATACAGCCTTGTGACAGACAACAGAACTAACCAAACTAACTATTACTAAACCTATGCCGTTTGTCCGTGCGTCCACGGACAAACGGCATAAGTTTAGTAATAAGGTTCCATTAGTACTCTTCGCTTATGGAACCTTAAAAACTTGGTATGTCATGGCACATAGTCTCATTTCTACAAAACGTGTGACCTGACCTTACACTCAAATCAAAAAAGGTTGAATGACAGCATTAAACTTTACTAACGAAGGTTACGTTAACCTCAGGTTTACCGGAGCTTCAATTAACACATAGATGACTATATTAATTAAGTAAATGTGTCGTTCAATGTCACGGGAGCTGGTTTGTGCAGCCTGTGCAACCTGACTGTGCTTCGATCAAGTAAACAATTAAACAATATGAATAATTTATATTCTTTGAAAAAAAAAACTTTTTCTAATTTCGCACGATGAAATAAATAAATTAGTCTTTGTATCATATGAGTGCCAACAGGACCCTATTACTAAGCCTATGCCATCTGTCCGTCCGTCTATCTACCACAGGGCTGTATCTTATGAATCGTAATGCCTAGTCAATTGAAATTTCACAAAATACATGCAAGTGTGGCCGCTATTATGAAAAATTAATGAAAAAATATATTATGAAAAAAGTCAAACCGGAACGGAACCCTCATTGCGCGAGTCCGACTCGGTCTTGGCTGGTTTTTTATTTATCACTCATTCAAGACAAAGGTATGTTGTAACCTTTAACTCTTTTATTTCAACTAACTAAGCATTCTACAGAGTCGCAGGAAGGGTGTGCCGCCGGATAGATTCTAATGGCATTTTAAATCCATAACATGGTAGGTATTAGATAAACGTCAATGGCAAAATAGGATTCAATGCTCGCCAGTTGAATCGAAATAAAATCGAATTACGTATCAAACAAACTATGTACCTATAGTAGCAATAGTATACTTAGTAGAATAATAATTAGACAATAGACACAGCACAGTTATCTGCTAGACAAATTGTTTAAAAAAAGATAGCCCAATACCAGATCATAGACGCCCCACTAGCCTCCTAATTTTACAATCTAAGTGTCCTACCTAGAACTCCCTTAATAAAGACTTCATTGACATTTAAAAATATTCTACCATCACACCTAGCTTTCAAAAACAAGATCTTAATATAATCTACACTGTCGTCTCAAAACTAAACATTCCCACACAACAATGCGCGTGAGTAATAGCGATCTGTCGATCATTGAGCGGCAGATAAGATCGATTGACCAGATAATACTCGGCTGCTGACATCACAATGGACCGCCGACGAAGATAGAGATACTCGATGTGTGAGCGAATTCTTTGCAAAATCGGCGGTTGGAATTTGTATGGTCTGTCAATGTAGTTGAATTATTTTTGGAATTGAATGGGTCGCCTCGAAAATAAAAATATCAAAAATGTTGACACTGGTGTATAAAAAAGTTATTGCGTTATGTCTACATATAACATCATACCCGTAAAGCAGTGGTTCTTAAACTTTTTGTAGCCACTTTTAGAATTCCTAAATATTTCACGGACCCCTGCAGAAGAAAATTTTAGGAAAAGAAAACGAACAAGCGGTCAGACATGCGTGAATTACTGCATAATTTTAGGGACCGAGATCCTGCCGTATAGGGTTTGGCAGAGGTGGATATTCCAGTCTTCATTCGCCAGTTATGTTTAAGCCCCATGAAATAAGGGGCTTGCCATTAACCAGTTATAAATCCACTCTGGGACTGCGGGCTGCTACTGAAAATTTCCTAATGGAAAAACCTAATAATACTATGCCCGACCCGGGTATTGAACCAAAGACCCCGCGCTCTGGAGTCGCGATTACGACCACTAGACTAACGAGGTATTGTGTCATGTCTACATGGCTTAGCATACATACGAGTATGTATTATTATGTAACGGTTACAGGGTGAATTTTTTAAGTGCGCGTGGACAGCTAAATTCGAAACTATAAAGGATCGCGAAAAGCACTCAAAGGCAGGCTTGAAAAATTCACTTTTACAATTATATGTATACAGATATAGACAGAAGGTCTGTATGTTAGCCACGGCTGGGACATAGGCCTCCTCTCTGTGAGAGGAAGTGGGCCGTAGCCCACCGCGCGGGCCCAGTAGGTATGGGTTGGTGGACAATCACAAGGGACCTACAGTAAATTTAACTTTGCAGCTATTGCTACATGTTCGTCTTTAAAGTTATTTTAATTTCCAACCATAAACATACGGAAACAGTGAAACTATTCCTAAGAAGTGTACCTCCATATTAGCGTGGAACGCGGTTTGACGCGTCACTCTCGATTGTCGTGACTCGTCGGCGTCGTGCACGACTGCGCAAGCGCACCCGTACGTTTACACTTTACGGCACCGCGCACCGCAACAGTGGGTAAAGAAGGTTCACACCTAAGTATCAATAGTTAGTTTTGCCCAATCCAGACTGTTAAAGCTAAAGGCGCGATTCAATTGCATGCATTCCCATGCAAGTTACTTGCATACAAGTTGCAAGTTGTATGCAATTTGTATAGTGGAAACCACAGCTTGCAAACAAGTTGCAACTGAAATGTTCAATTCAAATCACTTGCACACAAGTGTGACGTCATACTTGCAAGCAAAACTTGCCTAATGGAAACGCGCCTTAAGGGATAGGAAGGGATATAAGGGACATATTCTAGACTAGCTTTTACGTGCGGCTTCGTTCTTGCGGTTTTAAAGAAAACTAGCGGATTTTTATTCCACAGGAACCGTGCATTTTTCCAGGAAAAAATGGACGACAACTTTAAGCTACATATTTCCCATGGATTCTTAATCACGTATTTTGTAAGATTCAGAAGTAAAAAAAATAATATTTAAAGCCGATCGTTCAGACTGCCTTCCGTAGTAGTCGCGAATAACTACGTAGCGTAGGTATCTATAAGCTAAACTTAATTGTGTATTGTAAGAAATGAGCCTTTTGTGCTTATTTACTTAGTGGCTCTCGTTCAACACGGACAATGTTCCACATGACGATACAAATGATTCAATACGTTCAAAATCTATTATTTCAATTGTTAACATGAAAATAAAAAGAACAGAAAATAATAAATTTGTAATAGAATAGACAATAGATGATTTTGATTCCCTCGGCGTTTCTTTTAAAAGTTGTAAACAATTACAATAAATGATAATGCTATGTACTAATTGATACTTTCTTTGACTTATCTATTGTTTCTGACTTCGTCACAGCCAAAATAGCTAAGTATATCAATTTATTTTAAACTAGCTTCACATTTGCATAGGGGTCAAAATAAGGGTTTGGTTGCAAATAATCTTTCCTACTTCCCCCCTTAACGGATTGCCGTCATATTAACAGTAACCCTGTAGGTATACAAACAGCAGACAAACCGTGCCTACAACGTCAGCGAACAGAAGCGTGATGTTACGCTTATGCTAAACGCAATCACGGAGCGTAAACACTTGGAACTAGATGACCAACAAAAGGGAAATTAACGTTCTACTTATGTGAATCATTAATCATGTATTACATGCTCACTTTCTTTTCGTTGCATGGCTACTGGTCTGAGAAATGAAGAAGAATACGTAAGAGTTGATTCTTTTGACCTACATAAAAAGCAAAAGGTTTGAACGTTAATGTTGTATGTAATGTAAATAACAAACAAAAAGTTATACCTACAAATAAACATGGCAGAGCCTAAGATTGCAATACCGTTTAATAAACTCGGTCTATAGAGTGCTAGTAGAGAGCATCTTCTAGTGACGATACAGTACGTTGGGCGCACCCTGGGTAGTCAACTTCGCTACCATCCTTGTTGACTGGCCAATCTTTACTCCACGACAAAAGCTGCTGTTTCATGAGAAATTAAGCTCATGCTGACACGAAGAACTGTCTCGCAGTCAACTTGCTCAAAGGGCGCGATTCCATTATGCAAATCTTGCATGCAAGTATGACGTCACACTTGTGTGCAAGTGATTTTAATCGAACATTTTAGTTGCAACTTGTTTGCAAGCTGTGGTTTCCACTATACAAATTGCATACAACTTGCAACTTGTATGCAAGTAACTTGCATAATGGAATCGCGCCTAAACAGTAACTTCTTTACATGACGACAGCAATCCTTGAAGAAGTCCACTATGCCAAATTTTTATTACCCGTTCACCATTACACAGAATTCATACCATAAGCAAAAACATACATCAAATCCTCCACACAAATACCTGCACGACCAGAACCCGCCAAACATTCTAAATCGCCAAGCAAAACAAAACACGCTACTGCAGTAATAATTACAGGCGCAAGAAAGTATAATTATAGTTCGGTATGCGCAACAAACCACCGCAAAGGTCGCTCGTGACAGTTTAGAATCAAACCGCTGTTTTTACACGACACATCAACCAAGAGTTGGAGGTGCTAATTATTATAAACATGGTTTTATATGTACAGAGGTAGGGCAAAACGGGATATCTCGGTCAAATCTGGAGCAGCACGACTGGGGCAGTACCTCCAACTAACAGAGTACCACAGCCAAATAACGCTACTCTTCGCTAGTGTTGTGTTCCTGTGGTAAGGTCGCCAGCTCCTGAGGATGTGCTGTGTTGCCAGTGGAGCACCTGCTTGTCACCTAAGCTGTTGGCACAGGCACAGCGAATCCTCATTTTAAAGTGGTGTTGCAAGCGTGTCATTGGCTACCGTAACTGCTTACCATCAGGCAGACTGTACGCCTGTCTGCGACATCGTGGTATAAAAGATAAGAGAAAAGTGGAGACCCTGACTCCTGAACAAATCTTTTGAAATCCTATTTATTGATATCTGTTGTCAACTTTAGACTTCGGTTAGTCAAGCAATCGCAAGAGCTAACATTATCTCTCAATAACTTGTAATTGTGGAATGACAAAATTCTGAACGCTACGGTACGGCGGAGGTCATGGGATCAAGTCCGACCCGTGTCGGTTGTCTATAAATCTCTGATATATTTAGTAATAATAAATTCAGAAACATAAATTGCAGGCACAGAAAAAAACCAAGGCTGAGAAAGAAGCCTGTCCCAATGCTACTGCAGGAAAAGTAAGAAATCTTTCTCAAAGTTTTGGTTCTTGAGTTTATTGACTGCTAGAGCTGAAGCTAATAAGCATTAAATTCCAACACAAGTAGGCCAAATCAATAATTATCTTAACCGTCAGTTAGATAACCGAACTGACGGAATTCATCCGGAAACTAGTCCGGAATTCCTGATTTAGATTCCGGGAGACTGATATATCAGCTGTAATGAGGTCACCGCTATTGCAATACATGACTACAACGGTTCCGGATCTTGTCTAATAGAACTACTTATCTCGAATTTTGGATGTATACTATACATCCAAAATTCATACATACATACATACATCATACATACATCTTTAGAGACTGCTGATGGAGGAATGGGTGACGTAATACAACTTGGGATGGGAGGACCATAGAATAAGGCAATATGAAGTTGCGATGGCCGAATTTCTTCTTGATTCACCCAAGTGTAATCAACACAGGACTTCGCGATGAGGTGAGTATAGAGTATAGACCAGAACATTTACTTCTAACAACAACGAGCCGAACGAACCAGACGTCGAGCACGCTCGCCGTTTTGTTACACAGAAATGCTCGAGAAGATGCTCTGGTCTATACTCACCATTACGCTAATATAAGTCTACTTACTTAACGCCTTCTCAAACTTTGAGCAAGTACCAAACATAGAACAACTACTACAAAGTACAAAAGCCTCAATGACTTCAAACATGCGTTTGACAAGATGTATAATTACCATACATTTCGGTATTTGCGGCAATCAGCCGCAAAGGTCGTGTGTTCGTGACTGTTCGGGAACTGAACAGCTGTTTGTTCACGACACATCAATCATTACGTAGGACATGAAAGACCGTAGGTGTCACGTGCCCTTATTTGCCTTATAGAGTAGCATTCTTTGCGGTTGTGCGGTTTCTGCTACCTATAGATTGTTATATTACCTACTTCCCATATCGAAATAGATGTGAACTGTGAAGTGAATGGTCAGCAAGATTGACTAACAGGTCGGACTATCTTTGTGATAGTCTAGGGTCCAAAATCGATATCGTGGGTACTACGTACAGCAGTGGACTGTGGTTATTGGTCATCAAGTTGACGTTCGATCAATAGATGCTCTTGAGAAAATTTCGTCACAAACAACAGATTTGCAATATGATGCCAGTGGCCTTGTGAGAATCACTGGGAATTATTATTATCTATGTAGGTACCGTACCTATATATGCTCCGGATGTGTTACAAATTATTATCATATCCTTATCTGCAGGACGAATGTTAAATTCAAAGCACTTTAAACAGGCAAACATGATGTATTTATAATATAAACGCCTACACGCTAGCTAATATCACGCGCCCTTATTCGCCTTATGTAGAATAGAATCGCCTACTATAAGTAAAGTCAGTAATCGCAATATATTTGTAAAGTTCTAAAGCCTACATTATAAGTACCTACAAACACAAAGGCAAAATCCAAAGAGTTTTATTTAAAAAAACGTGTGCGGTTGGGGGATCCCAGTCAGAAACGAAGTTCCTTACGCCTAGTATACAGGGTGGCAGGTTAGACAGTGGAAATATTTTAAGGGGTCATTGCACTCATCATTATGAACAACTTTTACTATGGGACCAATCCTGAAATCGCGAAAAAAAAATCAGCTGTTCCATACATTTATATTCACATTACTCAACAAAATTTATGGAACAGCTGAGTTTTTTTGGCGATTTCAGGATTGGTCCCAGAACCTAACCTAACTTGCCACCCTGTATAATAGAAAGAGACAGTGAGAGCGAGAGAAAGTCGCTTGCGGGGGGCATAACGCTTTTTCCATACGTGACGATTTGTACAAGTCAACTCCTGCCGCAACCAAAAACGGAGACTTAATAATTTGAATAGACTTGTTTTTAAAACCGATACAGGTGTAGAAAGAGGTCTACAATTTTAACTACCAAGATCTATGATTTGCATTACATAGCCATCTAGATTCTTAGTAGCCACATTGACAAAAAGTATTGCATCATCATCCTTTTTTTTTTGTTCTTTCCATTATGTTGTTTTTATTACTATTATTTTTAAGAATGTTGTCTGTGTGTCTGAAGGTTTTTCGTGCCGAATAAACTTTTTTTCTTTCTTTCTTTCTTTCATCAACATTTTCCTGTTACGAACTCTATTGCATTATTTAACAATACAGTACGGTATCATTGGAATGCATTCAAAAGAAACCTTATATGCAAAACTGATCGATAACTATCATCTGCCTAGCCTTTTCCCAAATTATATTGGGGTCGGCTTCCAGTCTAACTAGTTTCGGCTGAATATCAATATTTTACGTGGAGCGACTGCCATCTGACCTCCACAACCCAACTAATGGGTAATACCGGTATTCGAATGTTAGACCAGCTGTCAGACTTTTAGGGCTTCTGACTACCCGTAACGATTGTCAAAGATATTCCTATGACAACCGGGACCGACTGCTTAACGTGCTCTCCGAGGCACGGAGGGGTCTCGATGTGTAAAGAACGGTCACCCATCCAAGGACTAATCCTTGGATGTGCCTCGGACGTGCCTCGGAGAGCACGTTAAGCAGTCGGTCCCGGTCCAAGGATTAGTCCTTGGATGGGTGACCGTTCTTTACACATCGAGACCCCTCCGCGGTTAGCCGCGGCAAGCGCAGCTTAACCTCGCAGATCGATCGATCAGCGCGGCTGTCATTTAGCCACGAGCCCCTCCAAAACTGATCGATAACCGACAGATAAAATACGAAACGACACTGTAACTTATCTGGATTTCACAATATACCCATTATTCATTAAATAATTACACAATACAGGAATGTATACCTAGTTATTATTAATTATACCTACAATACTGGACAGACACAAATAACAAGAAATTAAGAAGTTCCACTTTATGATACACAGGCACACACGCACCAAAGATGCAATTACGAAAAATACTGCTGAAGCTACAAAATGTTTACACATAAATCTGTGATTTCACTGATTACCTGCGCCATGTCGTAACTAGGGCAATGCCTACGGTGCCCAAGCACAGCCTAGGGCGCAGCCCCGGGAGGGTCGCAGAAATGACTAGACCATGGACCAAGTTTTGGAGTATGTATGGTAGATGCATATATGGCATACTTACCACGCGCCTACTATCAGATTAAAACATTTTTCAATGGCGCACATAGAGAAGCTCGCACCGGGTGCATAAAAGGCTAATTACGGTACTGAACCTGCGTCTTGCGATCAGAAATAGCTTGCAATGAAACTTCTGTCCTTATCAATTTTGTTGTAACACTGTGCAATGTACACACGGACTAATCAGTACCTATTATCTTAACTATCCAAACATTTAACGCAATCTTTTGGAATCTCATTGCCAAGTTGAACAATATTTTGACTGTGACCGCCCATATCGATGTTATCTCCACAATATTTTACAAGCAGCCTCTAGCTGAACATAATTTATTTTCACGGAGTATATTAATACAATTTGACTGCGGTTAACCTCAAATTTAGCTGGTGGGCGTAGATTTATGGCTTGAAAAGGGACCGACTCCAGTTCACCCACATTCGTAACAGTAGGCCTAAATCGTAAAACAAGAGATGTGCCACGGATTTCATCTATTTTTTATGAGATTCGACAAAATCGTGATGATGCGTGACATTACTTACTGACTTATGTGGCGCCGCACCAACAGCTTTCATTACCGCATCAGACACATCAATTGGGTATGAAATGGAACAATCTGCAGATAGCTAGTCCCGTTTGAAGTCACAAGCATAAATGCACGATAATGGTTTCTTGTTACTTATCTCTGCTTAATAGGCAGAACCGATGCACCTTACGATAATACCGCTTAAAATTCGACTCACCCTATTAGAGTAAAAGGCGTAAAAATACATACATAATCATTGTAAGTAGAGGTATAATCACAGCCTATAATTTTCCCACTGCTGGGACTCCAGCAAGGGCGTAGCCAGGATTTTGTTCAGGAGGGGGCAGGCAGCGATAAAATACATAGAGGAAAGGTGTACGAGATGATCCCCTCTGGGATAATGGTCGTAGTAAACGATTTTCGACGAGATGCAAAATAATTTATGAATGTATTTTTTTCTTTCTAAAATGATTCGGTTCGGGAGTTGCTAGGGAGGGGCGGGGGGGGGGGTCAGCTGCCCCCCCCCCCCCTGTCTGTACCTGCTAATACCACTAACTGGACACAGACTGACTGAAAATTTCCTAATACAAAACCCACCCTACCCTATAAGGACCCTACGCTTAGCAGACTAACTATGCAGTCTCTAACTCGAAAATAAGTCCGCCGATGGCATTAAGTCCGCCGATGTACATATTTGGTTGCATGAAGCTTAAATAAATAAATAATATAATAGTCGCATCTAAGTGAATAACAAGAACACATTTTGCAACCATCAGTAGGTACGAACTTCTTCAAAACGAATGGAAATGAGGCCGCCTAGCGACCTCATTCATACCATAATGATGCATTATGTCATATTCCATAGTTTTCCGTGGTGCGATTGTTTTTCTACTCCAATTATTCTTTTACATCATACAGTTGGTGCACATACAAATGAGTTCGCATATGACCACCTTAGGGTACGTATACCTACTACGTATAGAACTATCTACCCATACTTATTTTTACTTGCAACCTAAGCTGTCCCTGTTTCGCATGGGTGCAATACTGATGTGGCAACATTTGAAGACATTGACATTTCTGTATTGTATCCAAGTTTAATATTAACGTATTAAACAAAATAAACTATCCGGGATAAATTCTCTAAATGCTGGTGAAAACCGTATCAGAATTCATTGTGTAGATTACAAGAACTAAGCGAACAAACAGATAGCAGTAGTAGCAGAAGCGAGAATATACGATTGTGAATGATGAAGTAAAGAAAGAATAACATATATTCTCGCTAAGATAAATGCTATAATTATCACGAGTCATCAGATAAACAACCATTTAAATATCAAAGTATGGTGCTATTCGGCTCAAGATACTATACTGCTCAAATCATAACCAATACGTGATCAAACCCGTGGAATCCAGCTACAAATCGATATCTTCTAATGGTCCAACAACTTGGCAGCCATTTATTATACTGATAAGTTAAGATGAACCAAAACATCAACAAATTACTGCATAGCGTGATTTTGAATTCAGTAGGGTTAGACCTCCATGGTTTACATTTTGTCTCAAAGTCAGTTGAATATAGTATACACGGGATTGGTGTTACCATAAGGATTACCGGCCGACATTTAGGCCATGTTGTTTCATCTTACAGATACGTATCTGTAACCGTCAAATATGGCGGCTTGTACGACAATTTCATACTGACTTAACAATTACGTACTGACTTACGGATACAGATGGTTTGAAGCAACCCGCCCTAAGACCCTTTTATCTTTTCGATAGGATTCCGTTAATTAGCTCTTAGGACACAGGGAGAGAGGGTAACCTATTCGAAGCCTCATTACTACAATGTACAGTTAGCTGTACTTGCAATAAATAATTGTGGACTATATCTGTGCATGGTGGTACCGTTACCCGCATTGTTCGTCCGTTTTTCCGGTTCGATTTCCATTTAATAGATATGAATCAAGTTTACTGCAGTTCGAGTTATGTTTCCTAATAAAGTGCTCTTCCCTTCTCAGTAATTATTCCTTTTGTACTTGGTACGTAAACAATTCATTTGATTAGTCTATGAGAGAGGACTTTTAGAACGCAATACGCAGTTCAATAAACATGACAGATTCTAAAAGTATTCTATTTTTGAATATCTGAGATACTGTTGGATACGAGTTATCGATCATCTGGTCAAAAATTTGCATTGGTATCTGAGATAATATAGTCATCTTCCATCAATTTATCATCCTTATCATAGTTTTTACATAGTAAAATATCTTCTGTTATTATCCTACATTATTATCCTTCGTCCTCCTAAATTATTGTCCTTTTGCTTTTGCAGACCGTCACTTCTATTAATTAAGTCTTGCTAATTTTTCATCACATTAATTTTATTTAAAACAATTTTAACTAGCACGTAAACTTATCTATCGTTTTGGCATACTTTACTCAAGGAATGTATTACATTTTAGAACCAATCTAATGAAGCCATGGGCATTGAAGAGTGTCTATAGTACAAATCATTAGCAAAACAACATTACCAAACTGCCTCGAAATATTTCAAACTCATATCACACTTACGGATCATCGGATGTTCGGGCCGTTACCTCTAGAAACCTCCACTTAACTAAAACCAATGTCAATATACTTTCACTAAACTGCACATATTCATACGAAACATAATATTAAAATGTATGAAACCATCATAATACAACCTTCGTCATTACCGCAATACAATTCGAATTCAATTAGTATCGATATTAAATCGTAACTTGCGTTTGAATCAATATTTGGCTATGATCATAAAGTGCGGCACCTAATCGATTCAAATGATATGTGTGTGAAAAGCAACGGTCAAAACACTGATCGTGTTTAAATGGCGAAGGCTAATTAAAGCCTTTTAATTAACTATACCTGTCAATATGCGCACGATTGTAACAATTTTAAAAAAAGTATTTAAATAAAAGAATATCTAAACGGCCAACTTACAGCGTTCGTGAACTAGATGCATATTTTCTTGCTCATAAAACTGATAACAATTTGGTACTTTGTTAAAAAAAACAATTAACCACAATGCATTTTATGACTATGAACTTAGATACTCTTATCTTACTTGTCCCAATATTGTATTTTATAGCGCAACATAAAGAATTTTATGTCACATACTCTTGATTATAAGATCTGCACACGTAGCGTAACCAATTCCATCTCTATTCTATCAAGCATAGACAAAGTTCTTTCTATCCAACTCGTTAGCTCTTTTGCTTGAGCACCAGGGCGGCGACCCGTGCTTGGCTAATCAGAGTTTTGTCTACTGAATAATAGAAATATTTTTTATCTTTATTTTTAACATCGTCATGCTTAAATCAGTAGAAATCTTTCTACAATGTGTCATTTTGTCTATTCCTCCGTCGACAAAACTGTTTCTATAATTGCTGATGCTACGCGTGCTGCTATAGATGGAGGTAGCAAATAATCTTGAAAGGATAAAACAACATTTAATTTCATCGCTTAGTTGGGTCGCCGCAGTAACCAACGAAGCATTCATCATTCAATCCATACATAAAGCAACTCAAATACAACCTGAATATGCACAGATTACAAACAAATGCATATTCATAATAGCCAACCCCATAGAAGGTATACATAGGGTTGCCAATGTTGCCATACGTCCCGTATATATACGGGACCGTCACCGTATTTGACCATCGGTCCCGTATTGCTATGTCCCGTATTTATCCCGTTTTTCATACTGAAATGGCCCAGAGCTGAATGGCGCAAGCCGCTGGCGAGAGATGCGAGGTCGCGAAAATCGTTGATTTCCATTTTCTTATATGGTTTATTTGATACCTTTGATGCCAACTAGGGTTGAGATTCAAGAAAATGCGTGGTTTGTCTTTGACTATGTCGTGCATGCTTTGGTGTAGTTGAAACGCTGCGTTTCGGCGTTGAATGTGTTAATGCGTTTTGGGCATCGAAATATTAAAACACCCCGTATTGATTCCTGCACGCTTAGCATGACCACGATAGAAACGGGTTTTGTCTACAGAAGAATAGACAAAGTGACAGTTGGTAGAAAGATTTCTATCGTTTAATGCTTACAATGAAGAGAAGCAATATTTCTATTCTTCAGTAGGCAAAAGTCTGGTAAGTACGCCAAGCACGGGACGCCGCGTGCTCGGGCAGTAGAGATAACGAGTTGGATAGAAAGAACGTTGTCTATTCTTCGATAGAATTGGTCATGGTAAGCTGGCTGGAAATTATGACAACCCTAGGTATAGGTACAATATGCAGATCAATATACGACTGTTGCAAATAACGACATTAGATATAGCAGAACTAACACGATAATATACCAACTAAAGGTGTTAGCACACGGACACCTGCACAAATCGGTCGATTATATATCGATACTCAAATTCACGTCCAGTGAATTAATGTCAATCGATATGTGGTCATAAATCGTATGTTCACATTAGGTTCAGAGCTGTGGTGGCCCAATGGTTATACGGCCCCGACTTCATTTTGTGCAATGATTTATCACTGCTCTTAAAACGATAAAGAAAACATCATGAGGTAACTGATATGTCCTAGAGCCACAAATTCGAGGACATGAGACGTCCACCAACCCGCACTGAGCCCGTGTGGTATCCACCACGCAGGCCCAGGGGGATTGGCGGTATCAAACCATTATAAGTCCACTCCTCATGAAAAAAATCGGTCTAAGAGTCGCCTTAAATCCTTTACCGGTATAATTACGATACCTACACAATATAGAGCGATCGGCAAAGCTGTGTATGTGAAATTGACCGCACGGATGTCGCAGTGGCTGAGAGATTGGCTGCTGTGCGGCGTGTCGCGGGTTCGATTCCCGCATTGCACACTGGTCTGGCTGTTTGTGTATGTGAAATTTGTGTTTGTAAACGCACCCACGACACAAGAGAAATCCTAGTGTAGGGCAACGTTTTTTAAAAGAAAAAAAATTATATATTTAACATCAGATCGTACTGTCAAACCACACGTTTAGTTTTTCTTGTAGTTTGGTACCAAAATACAAAAATACATTTTCCCTATCAAAACGATAGGGAAAATGTATTCTAATGAGTCACATCTCTAAATATTTGCATTCTATGAGCAGATGCCTCTTGCATTCTATGAGCAGATGCCTCGGACTTGCCACGGACAAGCGGACGACAAAGTGATCCCATAAGGGTTCTGTTTTTCCTTTTGAGGTACGGAACCCTCAAATTTATGAAAATAAAAGTAACGTAACATCACGCCTGTATTCTCCAAAGAACGAGGAATATACTAAATGGAATCAATAGAGCTGCAAGCTGCAGGTGTAGTGTCACCTTTATTCCCGCCGCATTGCAGTACAATATGCTCATTAATTATTCACGCTTCGTTGCAACAAATTTTAAGCCATTGACATTTATAGGCCAATGTCAATGTGATGAACATTTTCCTCCCCAGAACTTCCATAGTTAATTGTATCGACGTGGTTTATTGGACAGCCAATACACCACGTCAACGACCCACCTTGGCGCCAACCTTCGGATACAAAAGTAATTAATGGCCAATTGTGACCAATTAGTATTTTATATTATCGTTAGATTAACCGGACGCAATCATTTAGTCTTGTAACTGTTTCAAAAGGTTTATAGTTTGGTATAATTAGCGAAATATTGTTACGGTATTTATGTCAGTCAAGTGGTTAATTTGTGCAATAATAAAATTCTGTAATGTTAACAAGTTTATTTTCTATAATAAAACTGATGAACAATAAAATCGAAATAAAGGTAGGCGAATCCTACGTAGATAAGCAAACATTTAAGGTGTGTACGAACGTCCCTACTTAATGACACCCGATTTGTAGTCCTACAGATTCGCATCTATAGTCCTAGTCCTACAAATTGGCATCTATAGTCCGACTGATTGGCACACTTACCTAGTAACTTGCTAATCAGTCAATTGAGACTCGCCCGGATCGGCTCTACAGATAGGTTGTCTTGTTGGGTCGTTCGCACGCACCTTTATATTGCTCGATTGGTACAAGAACTAACCATACCTACTTTTCACATTTTTAGAATCAAATTTCATAAATCTTTCATTTACAAAACACACACATACACCTTGTACATACGTAACTACTAAATTACGACTAAATTCCCAAAAACGAGCACCACCACCATCCATAATAAACCCATTAAAATAATGTACTTACCACATTGATCTTACTCAGCACATGGTTTATCTGTTCCTTGCTGCACATTGTTATAACTTTTGTCGTCAACTCCTCAGAAACTATCACATCTCACAACTCACACTAGATCTTGCATGTCTGTTGTTAACGGCACTGCATGGAAGAGGCGATACGTTTACTTTACTTTAAGGCCTTTAGACTATAGATTTGATAAAAAATACTCTAACTAGAAGAAACAACATAAAAACAAACAGAGGATTACAAAGTTACCAGCACTAGAAGAGAATCAAATTCTAATTGAAATACAAGGAAACCAAAAAACACCGTTCACGCCGAATGAATGACAAATCACAGTATGCAAAGCCACATTCAGGAAAATAGGTCTGTCTACGAAGGCTGTACCTCAAATTAGCCGCTACATTTACCGACATGCTGCGCTGGTCAACAAGGAATAATTTGCATGGCATTATCACACATACTACAGGGTACAACAGCGAGTACTGGCACGGGGCATTACACTGATAACAATCAAATAAGTCAACCGATACGAATAATTACTTGCTGTAATGAAATTTACGAAACAAACGTTGCGAAATTACGTAGTACAGTTGATCAATCGAAATTATATCGAGTGGCAATTGGTGATCAATTTCTAGAAACATGCAATTCGTTGGTGGTTTGCGTGAATCAGTTAATGTAGCTGTGCTTTTTAAAACAATACTAATAAATTATTTGAAAACAAAACTGTTCGAAAATACTCATATAATTACAGTGAAAAAACTGGAAAAGAAGCGAATGCAGTATGCTAATTAGAACACTGCAGCATCCTACGGTGAATGCAATTAACAAATTTTAGCCAAACACACTCTTTTTAGTGATGGTTGTAAAATAGCTGCAATACAGAGAATGTGTAATCATCTCATTTTATAAGTAGATCCCTGGTGCAGGACATTATACGATAATTGACATCTCTAATAAAGCCATTTTAATAGTCACCACGTTTACGCCTATGACAATTAAATGCAAATTATTAAAAAACACCAGTGAAATCGCCATTCATAAAGAACAATTTCACCAGATTCCTGCATATATTCTGAAACCATTACTGACATATTAGTTATATCATCTTGATGAATATTAATGATTCTTTACGACATTTTCGAATTAAAACCTTTTTGTGTACAATTAAAAAATTGGCGTCATCGGTTTATTGATGGTAGAAGGCAGTAGAGTAAAGATGAGCGCTGTGTGGGGCGCGGCTAGAGATCAATAAAATCGATGAACCGGAAAAACAAATGAGGCTCGGCTGCCTAAATAACTTTTCTAAATATTTTACGACTGCCGCCGTCTTAAATTAATTCAATGGATAGAAGCATAACATAAATCTATCCAACAAAGACAAGTAGCGGTATAAATTAATCTGACATGTACAAACAATACATTTAAAGGGACAGGACAAATAAACGGACAAAAGGTCAAAAGATTAAACGAATTGACCAGCATTCGAGGTCTCTCCATGAAAGGGCAAGGCGACGAAGGCTTCGGAATGGAAAGGATGTCCGTGGACCTTGTCGTGTCAATCGTTCGTGGAATGAAACAATAGTGAAGCCTTCGCTAGAGATTTTTTGCAACAGCAGACCAGAACATTACAGGAAGAATGCACTACACATCACTGATAATCTCGTGTGTACAGAAAGAAGCATGTAAGCAATCGCTTGAAAAAATCTTTGAAATGTAAATTTTGATGTTCTTAATTTAAAAATAATATAAGTGGACTTTTGAACGCTGGAATTGACTTACAAATTCACAGATGCAATGAAATTATAATATAACAATAGCAATATCAACCCATCACCTTGTAAGAATAAATAAACAAATGAGAAGTAATCAATATCAAAGGTTGAGAAGAAAAAGTTCCAAATATTACGTGTCGCCAAAACGCGTGTCCGACTTAACTGGTTTTAATGCATCAACGTCAAAAAACAGGTCTCCAATAAAGAGCCAATCATTTATTAAACGCAAAACGCATAATCGATGTTGCACAATTCCGAAATGAAATGTTTCTTTTTTTATTCCTGATGTTACGCTGCTAACACAACCGGTTCGACAGCCAGACAGTGGTTCAGCCTTTTTTTTCACTTTTTGTATACATTCCAAAGAAAACGAGAGTACCATAGTATTGTGAGGATTGATAACCGACTGGGCAATTTCATGCCATTTGGGCAATGCATTTAGAAAATCTAATAACGTTGATACGAGGCACGCTTTCACGTAAATTGCGTTTGACGTCATCTTCTTTATGTTAATTTAGCGGATTATTGACAATCTATTTGTTATCATTTATTTAATTAATCTGACCTTTTTCAGTTAATCTTATATTAAAAACTAGTATGTGATCTTTTATTTTATGTAGGTCAACCGAAGAATCTTTAATTTGGCAAATAATCGTTCATTGTTTTTCTTGCTTCCATAAACTGGCAACTTTTTCCGCTAAAAACCAGTTCAGTTATGCTATTGTAGCGGATGTTACACAATATTGACCTACGTAAAAAACTTGCTCAAAGAAATTTTTCTCACATTTTTTTATCGTGGAACCCAAATATCGGTTCTCTATTTATAGTTAACACGTAGAGCCTGGCCATTGTGTGGGTGTGAATGCGTGCAAACACTTACGTTAAACGAATTTGGTTGTATGTACTTCACTTTCACTGAACTAATACCTACAATATGTTTCTGCACGCCTTGTAGGTGTTTAGGAAAACGAAGGTCTCGGTTTCGATTTCGGGTCAAACGATTAATTAATTATATTTCGATATTTATAAATACAACTTTCTTTAACTTTGTAAATGAAAAGTAAAACTATGTAAACTATTTGTAATATTTATACTAGGGTTCCAACAAATTGGCAACTTGGATTAATCATTATTATAGTCTGTCCCTGACAAACTGGCCTAATGTAAACATTGCGTCACTTCATAATTACCATTGCAGCAGACAATTCGACCAATACTGATTACATTTACAATAATTATCATGTTAATGTACTAATTCAAACGCACTAGCTTTAATTTAGTAATGCTATTTATTACGGCACTATTTTTGGTTAGGTAACCATTAATATTATTAATTATTGCTCTTAAAACATTATAAATTATGAATTTATTAAAATTTATTAGCGTCACGCCCCGAGTGCCATCTACTGATGTGGCGACATGTCTAAACATCGAGATTTCAATGTTATATCTAAGTTAAATATTAAAATATTTACACATTAACCTTCCGCAATAAGTTCTCTAAATTTGATAAAAATAGCATTAAAATCCATTGTAAAGTTTAGAAGAACTAAACGGACAAACAGACAGACACGAAAATCGACTTTGTTTTATTTATACTATTTACTATAGAAAAATAAGTTACATCACAGCACTAAACTTAGTATCTAGGTGTCTATTCATCAAAATAATAAATGATAAGATTGATATTTTTTATGCTCCAACTAAAATTGAGATATTCACGCTGACTGCATTTAATTAATAGTAGGCAGTGGCTAACAAAAAGTGTTTTTTTTGCAATATTTTTGTAAGCCTCTGCGTGGGATGAAATTGGATTTTGTCACTCTGTCAAAACGCAATGATCATTATTTTGAAGTTATCAATAATTGGAATCTACAACATTGCCGCATGACGAAAAATAACCACAGGCATGTCCAAATTGGATACCAAGTACCAACACTGGGTTTTCATAAAACATTTCGTCATTTTTAACTCAGTTTCAAATCGTTTTGATTACTACAAACCGCTAGATATAAATTTAATTTAATGGCTTATTTATGATCGTGTAATAATTTTATCGTAAATATAATATTATTAATCAAACGTTCTGATTTATTTGCAGGGAAAGGGAAGACTCAATAAACAATGAATTAATAAAAATAATAACTTTGTTGGTTAATTTAGAAAGATCCTAAACCGTTGTCTTATTAAACTCACGATTAGGAATAATACTTTTATTTTTAAAACAGTACTAGCTATACTTAACCGACTTTTTTTAAACAATACTTGGTACTTTTCTTTTGTCACTCTATTCTTTGATATTGATTTGGCAAATCTCAGGCGATTTATATTGTAGGTATATATTTCCAAAAATCTTACTAAATACTGTGTGAAAAAATTAGAATACGGCAAAAAAAACTTACAAACGAAATTTTAATATGATGATTTGTCACATCATAATGCTGATAACTTCACATGTCACGGATAACTTTAAAACAAGATATTCTCAAAGATTACTTAAATATCAAAAAGTCAATAGCTGCAGATGTCACAAATCATTGTGACCCTTTTTGTGACATCAGTCACAAAAAGGGTCAATAATACTAAACTGACAAATAGACACAGTGGGTCATTTAAGTGAAGAGTCGTGTAAAATTACCCCGCTTGCATGCGTTGCTGCACAGTGTGGCGCAACTGCATGCCTCAGCCAAAAGGTTAGGGCGAATGGGCCTTTTCAATTGTACTACGAGAATTACAATAAGATAGATGGCATGCTCGGTATTTTTCGGAGAAACGGTATCGCTATCAAGGTGAATTTTTTGTGTGCCATTTGGCTTACAAAGTAATTTATAGTAAAGTACCCACATAATCCTAGCTTTTTGTACAGTTAAGTATTCCGGAACAATGTATCACGATTTTTTTCCGTTCGTTTAAAATGCGGGTAGTTTTAATTTACAAACCAAAAAGCCTGTAAATTCACTGCATAATCACTTAATGAACACGTTATACAACCGACTTCCTATTTCGTTACTAAAAAAAAACAAATATGGAATTTAATAACTAACAAAGAAAAAATGCCGTGCCATAGGAAAACAGTGTCGAGACTAATTGTAACTAATCGATGCTACACGACCAATATTTATCATAACAATCATGAGAATAGTATTCCCCGAATGTCTATTTGCATATGCAAATGAGGGTACCTACTTGCAAATTGTAACCTGTATCTAACATGTTAATAGAAATAATTAAACGTTTGTATAATCAGATAATTAGGTACTTAGAATTATATTTGTTTGAAGCAAACTTACGAGTAGGTATATTTTTTGGAACTAAAAGTTGTTTTAATTTTTTTTTTTCTCAAAAGATGCAAATCTTGTGATTTTTATAAATTTTAATAGAAAGAACAAAAGTTCATTAACCTACAATAAAATAATACAATTTATTGTCGTGAAACATATCACTTTTCGTCGGACAAATTATTTTGCGTTTTGCTAATTTTATTTTTCAAAACTTTTTTATATCATTGTGCAGTAAACACAAAAAAAATAACAAAACAAGCGAAACAATCCGGTAAAAGCAACTTTGTTCCAGCGAAGGAATTGCGTGAATATCAAAAACAACTTTACCATACGACAAAAAAAAGTTAAACCATGTCCAAAGGCCTCAATGGAAAATAACTCGCGCACAGAATCACAGAGAACACAGTCCACCAAAAAAATAATTATAACATTTGGCGCCTAAAATCGTCAATTCAAAAAATTAACAGAATAGATCGCTTAGGCGCGATTGGCGGCATCTCGCGTTCGCGACGTGTTGCGGTCGGTGCACGAGGCAGGTGACTGCGCGCACGCACCCGCGATCGACCGGCGCGGAACGAAATCGCAGCCGCTGAACCGAAGTAGGTAGCGATGTCACGGCACGTCAGAGAAAATTGTTGTAGAAAACAACTATCATTACTTACCGTGGCGTACTCGTCTTCAATCGTGAACCGTCTATTTTTATTTGCGGATGCCGTTTGAATGCAGAAGTTGGGAGTACTCACCTGTAACAAAAAGAAAAATCGGTCACATTTATGAAATCATAGGCCTGTATCTACGCTGTGATGCATGTCAATGTTCTCTGAAATGCATTACAGATACAGTTTCAGATTATACTGCAAATTCAGAACATTATTTTGGTCAACAAGTACAATATGAAAGAAAACCCTATAATATTTTTGTACCCATGATTTAATCATTTTCCTGATAAATAGGTATTTTATCTTTCATAATCATAAACATAATAATATATTGTTAAGCAAACCATTAGTTTTTATTAGATGCCAACGTCACTCTCACTCTTCTAAATAATGTTATCAAAACAATGGAGATATAGAGATGAAGAGAGGCTTTCAATCAAGATAATGGACGTTAACGCTCTCGAGGCATATGATGTGATATGACAAACATCAAGGGCATAATTACGTAATATAATCATTAGAGAGAAACGAATGAAACTGGATGTAAAAGGACCAATTATTTGAACTTATTAGAACCATTAGCAATCTTAACGAAAACAATATTAAAGCAAACCTCAATTCAAATGACACCCTTGAAACTAAACTTTTAGAATTCCCAAAGTTCAATAAAGCTATCATCTTTAATGCCAAATTCAACCCTGCTCCTAAACATCCAAAGTCTAGTCATTAAAAACCGCTCAAACTTAACACGTGGAATTATTTAATATTCCTATGCGATAAGTTGCTCGAAGAAAATGATGGATGAATACAATTAATTCAAGAGATTCAATTCTTGAGGAACTTGCAAGAAGTTATTCAGCTAGACAGTGTGCGTTAAGTGTTAAATACTGCTAAAAGCAAATACAGGTACTACTTATCCTACCGTAGAACTTTTTTCCCACAACTCATCGGACACATTAGCATAACAATTTCCGCACCACTTTTACTTTCTTTGCCATTCACATTACGTTCAGTGCCTTGATTAGATTAACCTTTGTGATTGCATCAAAACGTAATATGATATCTACTAGGGTATGAATATCGGAATCTCGGAATCTCGAAATATCGGAATCTCGGATAGATTTTTCCGTTTTTTCAATTCCGATATTGAGCAGGCCAATATCGGAATCTCGGAATTAGAAAAAAATAACTAAAAAACGTCGTGTCTTGCTCAGCGCTCACTTGTGCACGCATTCTATTACCTACAAACAGTCAGTAATGAATAATGTTTTAATTAGTCACCCGATATGGCCGGCCCATCGCCACTTCAGCTTGCTTATTCTGTAGGCTATGAACTACTTTTCAATCCATCGGATTTGTCGCTGGCGACAAGGTCAGCGGACAAATCTGCGCGTGAATGATCAGGTTCGCGGTTCAGCATGCGGCTGTGTAGTTGATGATGGTTTTGTCCACCGATTAGTACAGCGCAGTGTGCGACGCGAAGCTCGTGTAGTGAATGGCTTAAGCGCATATTTTCGCCAGCAGCTAGGTTACTTTACTTGTGTTGTAAAATTCTTTGTGCTTTTTCAGGCAGATTGATAGATGCATTATCATTTTTACGCATTCACTACATACCAGGAGAATAGTGTTCTCTTGCTAAGACGTATTTTTTTTTAGATTATGTGTTGTTTCCTCGTTCATTGACATCATCAGTCTACAGTAATCCACTGTTGGACATAGGCCACTCCAACTGCACGCCATTTAACTCGATCCTCGCCTACTCTCATCTAGCTGCCACTAGCCACCCTGCGACGATCGTCGCTTCAACTAGCCTGAAGGCGTCCTACCCTACGTTTGCCGATTCGCGGTCTCCACTCAAGAACACGTCTACTCCAATGGTCGGTTCGTTCGGTCTACCGATATGGGCGGCCCATTGCTACTTCAGCTTGCTTATTCTGTAGGCTATGAACTACTTTGGTTTTCTGTCGGATCACCTCATTTCGAATTCGATCCCTCAGAGAAACTCAAAGCATAGCCCTTTCTATAGCTCGCTGAGCGACTTTGAATTTATGGACCAGCCATACCGTAAGTGTCCATTCTTGGCTCCGTAAATCATGATAGGTATGACGCACTGATTGGCGCATGAAGATTTAAGTGGAATAGGCAATGAGAAGACCTGACGTAGTTTCCCAAATGCAGCCCTGCCTAGCTGTATTCTTTTGTTAGCCTCTTTCTTGAAGTTGTTTTTACCGAACTGCAAAGTTTTACCCAACGTATTCTGGAACAACTTCGAGAGCATTGCCACAATCGGTTCTGGAGTGACGTGTTCGTTGAACATGATCTTGGTCTTGTCCAAATTCATCCGCAGCCCGAAGCGCACAGAAGTATCAGCCAGGCCGTCCAGCATTTCTTGCAGGTCTTGCAACGATTCAGCCATTATAACAATGTCGTCTGCAAATCTTAAATGTGAGATGTACTCGCCGTTTAGCGCTGGTAAGCGCCTACGGCCTTAAGTGATTTGGGCAGTGTAGCTTAAGTGTTTTTGTTTTGTCAATACCTTTATTTTTATTCTGTTATTCAAGGACTTATTACAAAAATATAGATTTATACAATTGTAGCGAGCTTTATTTGTTCTAATTATTTTTTAAATAATGAAAGAGTTTATTTTAAATGCCTTTTCTCTATGAAATTAAATTTTTCATTAAAATTTCCCAATTCCGATACTAATATCGGAATTCCGATATTGGGACCTAATATCGAAAATCAATTCCGATATTGAAAATCCTCCGATATTACATACCCTAATATCTACGCCAAATTGATTAACTCAAAGTGAAACTTCCGTCAGTCTAAGAACATTAAAAGAAAAATTGCAGGTGTGACGGTTATAAAAATAATAACAATGCGTAGTACAAATCGGCGGATGTGGGCCAGTCTCGCCTCACTGATTGATTGGTCCAGCCGACTACACTGACAGAACACTTGATCTGTGCGTTATCTGCGTACAAGCCACAAGTTACGAGACACGAGGGGGCAAAGAAATAGATGAAAATGATTCTTGATGATCACCGGATTCAACTAATTACTTATTAATTGGGGAGACTTAAATATCAGCAAAAATATTTCGGGAGTATTACAAAAAAATAAGTATTTTTCCACAAAAACTATGCATAGTGCCATACGTTCCAGTCAACCCATTTATTATTTAAAGTAAGACAAAAACACAATAGAATCATACTTCATACTCGTCGGCTTATAACTTGATCCAACTCTCTGTGTGAACCAACTGTGACCTTCCACGCCCCATACTCAAAGATTGCGTTTCTCACAAATCAATGGCTACTAAGATATATTTCCTGTTACACCCCATACATTCTTTCGTACTTCTCTCATTGAAATATTACAAGTGAGTTATTACTTAACTAGTTATTTGTTATGTACGCTTAGCGGTGACCAACAAATGCTTTTAGTGTTGACCTAAATAGTCCTTTGAGTTAATTTATTATTGTTTAATTTTATAATTATTGTTAAACGTTATGGAATTTCCATAGTCATTTAGTTCAAGATCATGTTACACCTTGATTTTTGTAAGGTCACAGTAGGTGAGTACTTACTCAAACACAAGCATTCTTGACTATGCGGTCTAAAAAAGTGATATAAAATGTACCTATACTATAAAAAGCTAAAAACTCATAGGTATTCCGAATCACCAATTTGACACAGCTCGGAAGTTTTCTCTTAATTTTAGAGAAAATTTCCAAGCATAAGAATTTATACAAACTTATTTTCAGTTTCATTTTACAATTAATCTTCTTCCATATTCGCAACAAAAAGATTTTTTTCACCGACTATGATCCGCAATCTCAAGTCGCTGAGCATTGTTTTCAAAAACGTTTTTCTTCTTAGCAAGCGTTGCTTCACCACGGCACAGATAGGCAGACGCCCAGACACTCGTATCTGTCCGACTCAGTCTGATAACAATACGTATTGTACGGTAGCTAGTAGCTGGATCTGCTTCCGTCTAGTCTCGGTAACTCCGTTTCACAACGAAACCGCAGATATATGGGCTTTTCTGTCGATGTGCAATATGGTTCCTGCTTCCATGGTATGAGCCGTACCGTGGTACCGTGAGCGATTATTGTGTGCATCGAAACGAGTACGATTCGAATAATATCGATTGAATCGATTGTGCGGGTAGATCGAGAATAATTTTTCTATAAATTAGCTGTCATGACGCCTACCACCTCAGTCGTCCTGCGACCACGAACGCTGCAAAGTGTTCGAAACGTCAGGAAAACTCTGTAATATACGCGATTAATCCGTTTAAACTTGTTTTATTATAATGAGCTTATCATTATTTGTCAAAGTCTTCCGATGAAACTTATGGACCCAAAAAAGCTTTTCTGAGCTGAAGACCATACGGCAAAATTGGGGACCAACAAATTGTAAGTGAACATTAGCCAAAATCAGTAAATATATTCACACATATCTGTATAGAACATAATTATGGCCCAAATTTGAACATACAGTAGCTGCAAAATTCTGATTTAAAAGCGTTTCATATAAAGCTGGATAAGCTTTGTACAATACTCTGTAGGCTTTGCACGAAACTTCCAACAAAGCGCAACCTAGGACCGGTATTAAACCACCAGTTTGCTTTCCGATGCAGTGCAGCCACGTCCGGCTGGCATGACATCACCGGCCCACTATTCTACACACCACTTACCTAAATCATATTGACGTATTTATAATACGAGTAGTTACAGCATCCTTACTTCCGCGTTGTGGAAGCACGCATCTAATTGTTTGTTTTTGGCAACTGCTATCGAACTTCGGCCTACATTGGGTTACTTCCTCTCCTTTGATACAAGAAATAGGTGGGTAATGTTTATTGCGTATCTCTTATTTTAATGAATGTAGTTTTAATTCTAATATTTCCTTTAGGTAATATCAAACGTAAGAAAAACTTTATTTAAAAAAAAAACTTTTTAAAATACTTAGTTCTCAAACTAAATATTTTCAGATGGTCGAGTCCAATGCATCAAACGGCATATTTAATAGGAGTATTTCAAGCCCTATTAACGGCTTCAAACGTAATTCCATCAAAACCTTAACTTCGAATGTTTGGACGATTGCCAGACTTCCTAATTCCGGAGTTGCTCGAAAGTAAAATGTTATCTACATAGATCAAACTACCGATTCGATCACGATTATCGATTTACTTTCTCTTCAGGTATCTCTCGATCTACATCAAACACCTAATCGAATGCTTCAATCAACATATTGTTTAGATAATGCACTTATCGGAATCTGCACAAAAGAAAACACTTTGTATGTAGGTAAACTTGAGGAATGATTCTAAGTAAATAATTTCTATATACATAATTAATATCTGAAATTGGTTCCTCAGAAATGGCTCTAACGATTTGGATGAAATTTTGTAATTATATAATGTTTTACTTTCCAAGTTTATTTAGATACTAGCTGTGCCCGCGACTCCGTCCGCGTGGAAGTCGGAAAATGACGCCATAAAACGGTGCGGTGGCGCACTGAAAATCACGGTGCCGGCGCCGCAACGTGGTGATGTGACGAAGCCCTAATACTTGTTACTATTTCTTGATTTGAAATCAATCACTTGTGTATAAACCATCACTCCTAAGGATAAGAGAGATTTTAATGAAAAATGCAGTGATAGCCTTGTGGTATAACCATGCGCCTCCCACGGCGAAGATGCGAGTACGATCCCGGGGCACGCACCGCTGACGTTTCAAAGTCATGTGCGTATTAGAATTAACTATCACTTGCTTTAGAAAACATCGTGAGGAAGCCTGCATGCCTGAAAGTTCTGCATAAAGTTCTTGAAGGTGTGTGAAGTCTGCCAACCCGCACTTGGCCAGCGTGTTAGACTATGGTCTATCCCCTCTCATTCTGAGAGGAGGCCCGTGCCCAGTGCCCAGCAGTGGGACAGTTTTTAAACAGCGCTGATACTTTGATTATTTTTAAATAAAGCCCTGATATTATTATTGTAATTACATTGACATAAATATGAAGTTTGATTGATTGCATTTATTAGATTAATGACAGGTCTCTGCTGCCAAACAACGACACAATACTCTTTAGTGCCACTGACCAAGTGATGCCGAGTCCACATAATAATATGCATTATTTTTCCCGATCTGACAAAAACCGACTCGAGATGGAACGGACCGTATCGCGTATCGTATCGAACCGTGTATCAAGACCGCCGCGTGTCATGATTGCGTATCACCACTCGCATGATACGCGTCGGCGATACAGATACGGTGATTGGATTGAAGAAATACATTATATGGACCCCGCATAATACATGTTAGCAAAGTTACTCCGGACTGATAGATTTTTTGTAATAACTTTTGATAGAATGGACCGATTTTAATGAAATAAAGACTACATGTTACCTCAAGATACTGCCTATACATTTCATTCTACTTCCTCATACTCAAACAAGTAGTATTGATTTGATGCGTGTTCAAACACACAGACAGACAAACAGACAGACAAACCGACAGACAAACAGACAGACATTATTTCTAAAAATGATAGAAATTTACTATATTACTTATTCTTAGTCCCCCATATTATTTTTATGCAAATATATGCAATGTACAGACACGTGGAATTTACATTCTTATTATAAGTATAGATTAGGTATCCGGGAAAATACTGAGCGAAGCTAAACAGTAAAGAACGCAGTTTTGTTAGATAAAATCGTATATAGATACTTGGTGATTATGAAATACGTACCTATTCTAAACTTATTCATCAAACAAAGTCTTGAACCGAATAATTTTCCAAAAATCAAAATAACAGAATTTCCAATTTACCTACCAAATGACTGTCTATTTAGTTTCAACTTTCAAGTGCCATACCCATCATCACTCAGTTACGATCACATAAACATAGACCCACATCGATTATGGAATCAATAAAATTTTCACACATCACCGTCCATAGCCCAGATACTTCATAAGGTGTGGTCGTGATTTCGACACACCGTCGGCATCGTTTTAATGATAGTACCTATTCTTCACGTAAATAATATTTCATAGCTAACACTGGATGTGGCAATGAAATTAAAAAGAAAACTTTTTGACAAAAGTTTCTATGAATGCTCCAGATGCCACTTTCGATTTGGAATCTCAATTTGAAATCTAATTAAACTTTTTTAGATTATTTGGGATTACAATAGTTGGATCGTAGCCATTGTCGGAACAAAACATTTCAATTGGACGTCAACACGATTCCTCGTATTTTTTTTTTGTAAAGTGTAAGTGTAGTAGTTCCAATACCTACTGTGTTAAAATCGTCTTTCGTAATAAGTTTTAAAGAATGATTGAACTGATCTATAACAAGAATTACATTGCTACCAATCTTATGCTATTACTTTAAGTTAAGCGAACAATTCTTGTATAGGTATCTATACAATTGGTTTCTCGGAAACGGCTCTAACGATTTGGATGAAAGGACACTGGCAGACGCCCATAGAACGCTGGGCTTCAGATTGTGTAAGTCGGTACAGATATTAAATTAGTTTGGTGTGATCGAGTATTTCAAGAGTATTTAAATTCATTTTTTTTGTTTTAGTACGTAATTGGGTTAAAGAAAAATATTAGTATTTGTGACAGTGAGGTTAAGTATGGTGTGAATGATCTAATGAAGTTATAGCCCGACTAATGAGTTCTCAATTCAAAGGTTTTAGTTGCTGTTGACATGATATTCTATGGAGGCACGCGCCAGGGCGCATGCACTCGTTTTTGTTTTATTGGTTTTTTCAAAATGTCAACGGCATAATCATTTTATTTCTTATTTATTTCGATTGTTTGTTTCAATTCTTAATCTCTAAGATAAATAAGGCAAAGAACAATTAAAATATATTTTTATTTTTGGTTAGGCTTTTATTACTGTACGAGATCAAGCCCGAAACTGCCAACGTCCTTTTGTATTTAGGTGTTATCGCCGAACAAAGCTTGGTCGCCCAGGCACTATAACTATAAATGAATATAACGAATACTTGCACTGACTAGTATTCAAGATCCACGCTTATTCATTTCTTCAACAGACTTATGAATCATTTCTCGAATCAGTCACTTCCAGCAAGACTACATCGATGTATCAGCATGCGGCGTTGTTGCACTAATGTGGATGCAGCGCTGCGTGAAACCCATGGGTGGCGCTGTTAACCTAATTTCAACTTATATGGCACACAATAGGGACGCGTTTCGCATCGCACGCGACTCCAACCAAGGATATGGTGGAAAATTGTTGGCCACGGAAAGGGAAACTTCACAGAGATTGCTGTTATATGAGAGTGAATTTGACACTCGGTTAAAATTAAAGAAAGGTTTGCCATCTGACGTTCTAGCACTGTACGGAAGTAGCAGTGCTTTGACGGTAAATTCTAACTTGCGATCATGGATATTCATGTTCCCGTCTTTTTATGTGAAATCGTATCTAATGTTTTCTGGCTGAGTTGATTTATAATATAGTCTGATTTAATTATACACATATTAACCACGGTACGCGGGACACAGTAATTATTGCTTTTACCCCTCCACGTGCAAATCCATCACTTTTCTATCAAGAATAGACAGAGTTCTTTCTATCCAACTCGTTATTACTTTTCTGTCCAAGCACGCGGCGTTCCGTGCTTGGCGCTGTAGTCTTTTGTCAACTGAGAAATAGAAACATTTCTTCTCTTAATTTTTAACATCAGCATGCTTAAATCGGGAGAAATCTTTCTATAATCTGTCATTTTGCCTATTCTTCCGTCGACAAAACTCGTTTCTCTAGTCATGCTACGCGCGCTCTTGTCACGAACATGTTGAGTTCAGCAGACACAGTCATATAAGTCTAGGTATATCTGCGATATACCTAGTCTTATCAGTACCTTACCCCCATTTCCTGAGAGCCTGGTCAAGCAACTGATTAGGTAGTCAATCTGCTGTCAAATCTCATGTCAGCTGTTGTTATTGGTTACTAAAATAACATTAGCCAATCACATAACATGAGATTTAACAACAGATAAAACTGAACAGGCTTGATAGCCTGTTCAGTTTTATCTGTTGTTAAATCTGTCTAACACGAACCCCCAGTTTCTGATGAAACTGGGGGTTCGTGTTAGACAGTAACATCGCTGTAAGTGGAATAAGATAAGCAATTGATATACCTACTGTCCTTCCAAAGTTATTTGAATCTCATACATTCTTCCAATATCGAGTTTAATCATTACAAGCTTTTATTTAACTTGCCGTGTGTGTATGAGGCCAAATCTTGCCCTAAAATTCAGTAGAATTTTAGACCAGTTCCCCCCAACTGATTAAGCGGAAATTTGGAACGCATATGACAATGCAATAATATGGTACCATGGAGGTGGTCTGACAATAGTGCCGAGAAGTGGCTATGAGAACTCCCCAACTTCTTAACATAACTCCGTCGTGTTTGGGCTCGTTGGATTAGTCTTGACAAATACTGTAGATCTAAATGATGTCCAGGGTCTGATGATGGAGCTGGGAAGTGGTAATTACAAAAACTTGTTTTGAAAAATGTTCTTCAACATAAACTTAATAATATGTCTATGAATTTAATGGTGGAACATACGACATAAATTCGTTATGCCACCGCCACGCCAGATTGTAATGGCGACCGAAAGTAATTGGCACGTTGAAGTAAACTCACGAACGCCATCAAAGGTCCCATTGTCAAGGTATCGGCATCGAATATCAGAGGTTTTTGCCTTATTTTAAAATATCTGATGATGTAAAACGTGATGTAATAAGAAAAAATATGCTTGCTCACGTAAAATGACAAATCATTTATATCCAAAATAATTTCTAAGGTAAAATGTAGGGTGCTGGGGAAAAGTTATTATTGTAAACGCTTTTGTGATAAATATTGACTACTTACCAACGGAAAAAAAAGTTGAAAAAGTTGTACCTATACAGTATACCTATTTTATAATATTAAACAGTACTTACCTTTAATACTATAAAGATCTTTCCTTGCTAACTGTGCATCTAAGAATTCATAAGAAAAGTTACAGACAAACAAATTAGGTACTTGGTACTTGTAATAAGTTTGATTACAGCTTTAAAAAGAGCATAAAAAGCTTTCATGAATATCTTTTTACGAGACCTATTTGAAAGTAATTGAAAGGTGTCAAATTAACAATTAATTTTTGTAATACTACCAAAGTTACGTAAAAAAATATTTCGTATCAATTCCGCCTGAAATCACATCAATTATGAGTAACGACCGTCTGCTCCCACGTATAGAGACATTATGAAGCTAAACGTAATAGGTACTTTGCGGTAATGCGCAGGCGCCAAGTCATCATTACCACTACGTAGAATAAGCAACAGTGTAATCTCTGCTTTAATGATTGTCGGAAAATAAAAAATGGTATAATAAGTAGGTACTAATGGGAGTAGAATTTTTAGTTTGTTTCAGGGATTTTTATCATTGCTTGTATGTCTTATTCGCAATTTTTGAGCAACAAGTTAGGAAAGAAGCCTAAGTCTAAATAGTCGTAGTCTAGATCCGAACAATCACGACCCAACGTACCAATAAGGAATACCTACCTACCAAAAATAATCCCAAGAGAGATATTCGTTTTTTCACACTCGATAAATTTCGTAGGCCACACAAAGATTTAGATTCATTAGAATATGTAGGTAGGTACCTATAATTTTAATATTATGGTCATAAATTTAAAATTGTGGGAACATTTTAGACGCCAACTCACGTCTACTCCTCGTAGGTATCTGATAATTATGTATCAATACAACACTTGTAGGTACTTGTAGTTTGTATACGAACAAATCTCTCTGAGATATAAGATATGTCTTTACATAATAGCTGCTAATAAACAACAATTATGTTTTTCTAAAACATTTTCCATCAAAAAAATATTCTAGCCAAGATTGCCCAAAGCTTTAATATGTCTCCAAAGTCCAACCTACTTTCTAAATCTCCCAAGCCACATCCACCGCCTAATATCAATCTCCCCGTTACTTCCTAGGCCTATTTTAACATCCCAGTTATAAATACGTGCCCAATACGAGGACAGCTGCCGCCCATGGTGAAAACAAAACCCCATGACGGGATAATGGCCGTGACGACTGATTCCTATACAAGCTGCTCGAGTGATTTAACAGACACCATAAAGGCATGGTGCCGGTGACGAGAAGCACCGAATGGTAGGATTGATGGGTATTGCTCTAGGAAGTAGGGCATAAAATTAAGTAGCATAAAAATGGAACGAGTAGGATGTCTGAAGTTAGAAGTGTGAAGTTTTGAATCTTTGAAAATCTGAAAGTGCTGGGAGCAGTGGTAGGTACTCTGGTACTTCTTACCCGACTACGACGGGTTATGTGTTTTGTGTTTTTGATTGATGATTTCGTACTTCACATTTTTACAGCGATCTTAAAATATTTAAAACATTCACATAACTGTAACGCGGCAATGGTTACTTGATTCTGAATTTAAACCAACCAATTAGACAGTTTTTAACACTAAGGGCCAATTTGACCAAACTTTGTTAGTTGCTAAATGTTCAGTTAACTACTTTGACGACCGTCATTTTGATAGTTTTGCGTAGTGGGACACGTGCGTACGTCAAAATACATTTAGCAAATCACAGAGCTTGGTGAAATTGGCGCTTAACATGCCATGACCTAATTGAGCCGTAATCTTTAACACGGCTACATATAACTGGAGCATTGCTCTTCACACATTATGTAAAAATTGTATTCATTTAAACACCTTCACAATCATGTCATTAAAAATTTATAGAAACACGACATCTCACAAATTCTCAAAAAATATATCTCCTAAGTAACTTTCACACAGCAACAATGAGCTCGTTTGAAGAAAGTGCATAAAAAGGGGCATCGGAAATAAAAATAAATATTCCACTTTCGTCGATATCGTTGCGCTCTTATGCATAATAAAAGTAAAAATAAACTAAATTATTGAGTTTATTTTAGTTAAAACCCCACTTATGAATGTGAATGGTCTGAGAATGGCGGTGGGACTGCCACCTGCAGAGTTGAGTATGCTTGCCGCAATATTGAATGCATTTTACTAGACTTGAGAGGAAATACAAGAAACATATTAATTAAGTCATTTATGAAGTTGTAACACAAATTATAGTATTATATTTGAAACCATATGGTTTAGATGTAGCCGCCTAACTCACACTATCTGACTGCCTTTTTTTGGAGGATCGTGCAGATCGCAAAGCTCAGATCACCTAAGGCCACCGATATGTGCCAAAACTGCCCAAAAAGGCCTTCTGATACATCAGCTTGTAGACGACCTGTTCTAACATAGGCTACTTCAGAAACAACCCCAAGAATTGGTCGTGCATTTTGCATAATTACTTCTTTGTTCACATTAGCGCACGAGATGATACTGATGGTGAATGAAAAAAGTATGGCTATACTTTATTCTTTTCTCATTCAACAGCTCATGTCGTTGGAAAAAGTTTTGCTATTTAGAAAATTGGTACGGAGGCTAAGCGCCCAGGCATCGCTACTAGAAGGCTATTTTAATGCAGCCACGGATAGAAAAAAGCAATTATAGAAAACCATGGCTAAACAAATGTATAAACATGCATTTCAAGAATACCAGCTAAACTAAATAAACCAGTAGCTAAAAGCATCTAAGTACGTTAAAACCGTTAATTTAGAGATATTCTCGTCCTTTATGTAGAACACTCAGAATTAATGAGCTGACAGATTAGTTCGACAAATTAGAGCGGTGCCACTAGTATTTTTAGCTTCAGGACCACACAACAAAAACATGCTATTAGAGGGAACCAATCTACTTGACAATCAACCATATCCATTTGCATAATAGCTTTAGGCTTTAGTAGAAGCTTTGTAGGTGGAAATGCTACTGTCTGCTTAAATAAATTAATTTCCAACTCCTCTCTAATACTAGATTCGAGTAATTATGTGACACAGTCCTTTTCATGGTATACCACGAATGCTCCATGTAACAATAATGCCAATAGTAATAACTGATAATAAATGAACGGCAAATTTTATCCTGAATTAGATTACAATTTGATCAAGCCTTTGTGAAATAAAATAAAATTGAACTCAGTAACACATAATTTATACACTCTTATCTCAACGTTTGAATCGGTTAAATCTAAAAATATACCTATATAAAAATATCCCACATACCAACACGCGTCAATCTACATCAAATACCTCTTCCGGCATGATTGGGTAATAGCCGAAAAAAAATACTTCATAAACCAGCCAGTGAAGGGCCACCGAGCTTTATCATAATAATAAACAATAAAACGGAAAGCTTCTGTGGGTAAGAAAGAAACATACACGACGAATAATTGGGCAATTAAATATTACGTCAATGAATGGGTGGCCACTTTTGAGTGGCTTCATTGCTTTCTACCGCAGAAAAAAGAATAGAGCGCACCAAATGTTAAACGTAACACTGATCCAGCTCATGTAACAAATAAATAAGCGTAGTAGCAAAACGAAGTGGGAACCTTAGTTTTCATAAAGGGTCCCCGAAACGATCAGTTGGATCAACATGTGTACATGGTTACACTGTAAAAATAAATTAAATTTGTAAACGATCAATATAACCGCTTCATTTGGCGTCAATCACGTAAATATTGACAATATTGACAGTCGCAGATCCTTAAAAGACAAGGCTGAATATGTACAGCTTACTATTATCGTGTACTAGCTCGAGGGGTACCTACTAAAAATAGGCTGAACTGAATTAAATTACAATACAGATGAAAAAAAAAACGCTCAAATAAGAGAAAAGTAGACGATAAAGATATAATTATTATCTGCGGTCCGTAGAAAAATTAAATACTATCTAATTCGACTAGCATTGAGCAATGAACATGACACAAAATGGATAAATAGAACCAGTAGACATCTGATGGCGATGACGCCATATACGTGCATACTTTGAATAAAAACGAAAGCCGATTAAATGAGCTCCTGGCGTTTCTATTATAAATTTTATGATCTAAAATCGCATAATAATAATATATTCGTCCATATAAAGCCGTTATAGCCACATAACGTGCCGGTTTCGCCATAGAACACCATATCTTGAAGACTGTGCCTTGCCTAGCTAAGAATGCTAAGATCCTACTGCATACAAGCATCCGATTTATTGTTGTAAACGAAACAATACTGAACTAATTTTAAACCTACCCAGTAACGTCAAATTAAAATATAATTGAGGACGCCGCGCCGCCAATATTTTAATGTTCAATTGTTTCCATCATCATTATGTCAGCCGAAAGATGTCTACTGCTGGATATAAAGCCTCCCGCGCACTTGCGGCAGCCAATCCGACATTATGATGGCTTATTGGAGTCCGGGACTAGGCAGCGAGAAATTCTTGTCCGCCTAGTGCGCAGACTTTAATAAACCTCTCCCAAGTATCGTCACAATGACCTACACTGCCAGCATCCAGCGGTTTCCACAATTTCTTTCTAATTACTGTCTGTCGTCTGCGGGAATACCAATCCATTTTCCCCTTGTTTACCTCAAGTGTACTCCTGTAATTTATATCCCCCATAATATATTTTATATCCCACACCGTTTTATGCTTATCCTGCAAGAAAAACAATAACCAAATGTATTTTTATTTATTTATTTATTTATTATATACTTTATTGTACACCAAATATTATAAAGGTACAGAACATATAAAACAAAAACATACAATGGGCGGCCTTATCGCTATCTGCGATTTCTTCCAGGCAACCATAGGATGGACACCAAGTGAACTGGACACGATATGGGGCTGTCTCTGGTGTAAATATAATATTCCCAAAATAAATACTGTATGCTACATATTTGGGGAGATTATGTGCAAATGTATGCACATAATCTCCCCAAATATGCTACTATGTGCGCAAAAATCTCTAAAAGGTTTGCAGAAATGTTGAAGACACCTGTCGTCCTCAAAAACCTTGTTTTATATGTCGATGCGTCTTATTCAATCAAATTAGTCATATTATCAGAAATGAAAAAAGTAGTCTTAGCTTATTGGTTAACTAAGCTCTTATTAGACTAGTTATAGTAGCTGAGGGCACATCCAGAAATGATTTATGGGGGAAAAGAGGTGGAAATCCAAACACTAATTTACTACCTTCCTATTCTAACAAGAAACATTTTGAGGGGGGCTTCAGCCTCCTAGCCGCTACTGCCTAATTAGCAGTACTTCCAGCCATGTACCTACCAAACAATTACTCTACGGAAAAGGGGAGTTAATATAATGTAGCTTACCTTTAAAACTAACGAGAAGAACAGTACCTTCGAATACACATAAACCTCAAACCAATATCCCTCGCCTATTCAGATCTCAATTAGGTCTCCTAGTGACACAATGAGATCACAAGACAATCTCGTAACATGTACTCTATTTAATGCGCACGTTACCGAACCGATTAATTCTACGTGAATTACACGTCAGACGTGTGTAAAATTATTGTAATTAAACACTGTGTCTGTCTTCTAGGTACCACGTCTATCAGTAAAGTTAATCTATATGTTAAATAGATTTAATCTATGTGTTAAGTACTATTCAGGGACCGATTAATCGGGTTAAAAGGTTACCGGTTAAATCTCTTACCCATATTTTTGGTTAATCTTAATGCAGGGTAACCGGCTAACCCTTTAATACGGATACCGTTACCTGTTAATATTGCTGATTAACCCGAATTAAATAGAACGAAATTGAAAAAAAAGGAACAAAAATGAACTCTATGCATGAACCGGTTATTATTAGGCTGATTAACCCAGAATACGGGTTAACCTTTATGCAAGGTTTTTCACCTAACCCAAAAAAAATAACCCGGGTTAACCCCTATACGGGTGACTTTTTCGGTCCCTGGTACTATGCTGTTTAATCTAACATACAAATGTATGTTAGATTAAACAGCATAGTACCAGGGTAATTTATATTTCCATTATTTTTGGAACTAAGTCGCGGCTTGCGCTTGCCCTTTGTTCTTAACGGGGGTCCCCGACCGCAGTTTTTTTTACTTATATAGGTGCAGTAGCTTACGTAATTAGCTTTTACAAAAATGAGAAAACCTACACGTCACGAAAAATACGTGTAATAAAAGAACAAGTTAGTTTTTCCCAGTGTCTTGAATCGAACCGCCCTTGTTAGGTTCATTGTCCTCAATAAGTCACAACACTGACAGAGTTATTGGAAGTTCGTTTGTAAATTCATAAACTAGTGAGTCAAACCAAATATTTGATTTAGTCATTAATTACCTACCTACTTAACTTTACTTGCGGCACAGATAATATAATACTATACGTACTTGCGGATAGGGTTTACCTACATTTTCATACAGCCGCATCTACTTAGGGCTCTTTCAATTTAGTCGATTGGTGTCGGACTGCTGCAGTGCGGTTGTCGTCCGCGATCTGTGTAATATTCTAGAACAAAACTGCGAATTGCTATGATTCTCGTATGTAATCTTTTAAAGAATTTCGGTCGCAAAGACGCTGAGACCTCGAGGCGTTTCTTTTTCTTCCGGTCAGGCGAAACTGAATCGTATAGCTACATAGTAATAGGTTTTATAGCCACATTAAAAATCTCGCTTTATTTTTAATCGAGCTTTACTCGTCTGTTACATGAGTAGGCGTGAATTAATAAGCTATTGTATGAAAGATACTCTATAGGAGACCATTTCTTCGAGGTGTGCACAATAATAGGTAGATGTAAGGACGTGGTCCACGTAACGACTTAACTATTCTGTGTGTCTGTTACCGATCGATGTAAATGAGGATGTAAGTGACATTATAAATAATGGACGAAGAATAATGAATAGATATGTTGCAGATGTGACATGCTAAGAGCACTGGCAAGAGATTTGTGCAACTTCATCGCATCCACATTCTTAGGCTTTTTATATAATGGATATACCTAGTTCTATTTCTGTTTTTTTATACTTAGGTATACTAAAGGTTAGATGTATAGCGGCTCGTTGCAAATCAGGTATTACGGGTAAAAGAAGTTGGTGTTTCCATACACTTGCACATTTCATTTTTCAATTATTCATTGGTTATCGTAATAAAAGTTAAGAAACCTCGTAGATTGAATTTGATATTACCTAGGTCCGAATATGCCTAAAAGCGATCCAATAATTGCTAACACAGAAACATCGAGTCTGTGAAATAGATATTATGTTTGATTTATACTTCAACACTCCAGGTTGCTGTACGGAAACGATTAATATATCGTTCACTAAGCGCAGTAGCGATAATAGCCTTACATTTTCCCCAATAGGTACGTGTGGGAAGAATGTCTCGCAGCTAAACGTACGTTCAGAAAAATGCATCGTACAAGGAAATTGATAAAACGTCCAGATACGAGTAAATGATCGATTGGTGCTTTTTTTAGTTCCAAGGTCGGCATTATGCTGTATCAACTATTTATTATGTTAATTAACGATCGATAAGCGCCCAGTTTTTATAGTAAATAATTAAAAATTAATTAGTACAAATTGGCTTATGCTAACTACATTGTCAATATTGTGTACCAATTAATTTTAAATACCTACGTAAGCATTTCAAAGACTTTATCTTAGGTGACAAGTTTTTTTATTCATCTTTAAAATATCACAATTGGACGTCTACCTTTCTATCGAATATATTATTTCGCAATCGCAAAATCTCTCTCGTTTTATGATATTCAAGAAATTCAAACTAGATTGGTTTCTAAACTTGAATAGAAATTGCTAATTTCAACATTTATATCTACTAAGTACCTACCTATTCGTAATTCGTATATTTTTCTTTTTTATTGCCACGTCTTTATTAACTCGTTTTCTTGTCTGTTTGTCTGTTCGATACAAATTGTGCAATTTATTTTTCAGGCACTTGCTGGCGTCGGACTGAGCTAAAATTTGGTATACCTACCTATGTAGCTTGGATGACAATGTAATAATATGGATGGACTAAAATCACGTTTATAAAACGGACTAAAAAGTATAAAATTGTTTCTAATAAAATGTATACTGTAACGTGTGGAGCGCAACTTATTACTCTCAATCTCAACTGAATGCGCCCCACGTTTTTTATTTTATTAGAAATTATTTTATACATTTTAGTCCGTTTTATATACGTCATCATCACCAGCCCATATTAGCCTACTGCTGGACATAGGCCTCTCCAATTGTACGCCATTTAACTCGATCCTCGGCCACTCTCATCCAGCTGCCACCAGCCACCCTGCGAAGATAGTCGCTCCACCTAGCCTGAGGGCGTCCTACCCTACCTACGTTTGCCGATTCGCGGTCTCCACTCGAGAACACGTCTACTCCAATGGTCATCGGTCCTACGACTGATATGGCCGGCCCATTAATAATAATAATTAATAATTCTTTATTCAGATAACTCAAGATCCATAAGTTGTTAGTAAGAAAAGGTTAAAGCTATATATTAGTATTTAATAACTAACAGCGACTTAGTCCTCTGGGTGAGATTCCACACCAGTGGGCTGTCGAATTTACGAGCTATCATGCTCAGGATGCTGTTGCTGCTCCCACGCACTCTGTTTAGCAGTAAAGCAGTTTTTTTGCGCCAAGTTGCATCAAAGCCATCTGTGCGCGATTCAGCGAACATAGCTGAAGCACTGCAGAAACGTGGCAGACGCAACAGCGCGCTGAAGGCATTGTTAAATTGGATACGCAGAGAATTGTAAGACCTTTGGGTATGACTGAACCACAGACTCGCTGAGTACAGAGATGTACAGTACGCTTTGAATAATGTTACTTTCACTGCATCCGTACATCGAGCGAATTTGCGGGCCAACAAGTTTGCCCGGACTGACAACGCTCTGCGCTCCCTTTCCATGTCTGCATCATCTCCAAGGTCCTCGGTTAGTACATGCCTAAGGTACTTGAAACTATGTACTCGTTTAATAGTAGTTCCATTAAGTAATATGGGTGGAACGAAAGTTGGGCCCTTTGCACCCGCCTTGAAGATCATACACTCTGTTTTCTTTACATTATACTTTAAGCCGTGCGAAGTTGCATACAACTCGCACACAGCTAGCAGCTTTCGCAATGCGCCAATTGAAGGAGCCAGCAGCACCATATCTTCGGCATAGCTAAGGTTATTGACACAAATGCCGTCTACGTAGCATCCTACAGGCATCTGATCTGACTCAGTTCTTCAATTCGCGCATTGGCGTAAAGGCTAATATAATAAGCAAGGGTGAGCTTAACCCCCCCTGCCTCACCCCGCATTCCAGTCTATAATCACTTGACATGACATGTTTATTATCTAATTCTGTACCTACATTTAGAGCAAATAAAATTCTGAATCTGAATCTGAATCTGACAACTCATGCACCCACCTCACACTATTTTTTTAGTTAAGATACCAATACTTAAATAGTGATGTCAACTCTGGCGGCAGACCTGTTCCCTTTAGCTTCTGCCACAATATATCATAAGACACTAGGTCAAATGCTTTCGAGAGGTCTAGAAAGCAAGCGTAAACCGGGGTCCGTCTGTCCGTGTAATATTTCACAGTGTGCTTAGGACTAAGTAGCAGTCTCAGTTGACAACCCAGGCCGAAAACCGAACTGGGCATCATGTAACTTCACATGTATTTTTCAAAAATGAGTTAAGCACACTGTCAAATACTTTCGCTATGATCGTGGCAAGCGAAATGAGTCTGTAATTGGATTTATCAGACGCATCCCCGTTTTATTCTTGACAATCGGTACCACCAGAGTTCTCATCAGGGCTGGAGGTAGGTGTAAATGATTCACGCACAAATTAAATAACATTGCGAGTATTCTTGGAAGGTGGAAACCAGCATTCTTGAGGTGTTCCAAGCTGAGACCTTCAAAACCCGGTGATTTCCCACTCCTCATACTCCTGATGGCCCGATCTATATCCTTAGCAAGTATAAGCTTTGAAATTTGTATATCCTGACTCTCGGCATCAAACTGACGTCTGCATGCTGGTCCCATAGAAGACCTGACTACAAAATGTTCTTTAAATACGTTTGCAATTTCTCTAGGGTTTGAAACACCGTCGACGCTCATTGGGATGCCAGGCTTAGTATTCAATTTATTTGTGCACTTCCAAAAACTTTTAAAATCGTTATTTTTGTAGTGTGTTGCCATCAAGTGCATTTTTATTTGCTCTTGATGGTTTTGACACCACTTAAACTTACTTTTAAAAATCTTACGGTCGGTTGCAGAAAGATAATTAAATTTTAATGGAGGCATTAACCATACAATTTCCATCGTTAAAATCTCCTTTAAAACTTAATGACCTTTTCTGCAACTCAGCGTCAATCATATCTTTGAAAACTTGACCGTGGGTGGTTTACCGTAGCTTACCCATGTATTAAATGCCAGCCTGGCACTCGAGTAAGACTCGCTCACATGCTTGTTCCATCCAGCCTGTTTACCTGTCTTCACTATAGGTACATACACGTAGTATTCGCAACTTTACATAACACATTTTTTATCACGTCATTAATTCGTCATACAATTTATTTATACTAATTTGATGGTTAACATTGTGACAGGTTTTTCCGCAACAACTTTGAAATTGAGATGGTAAATCTATACTTTTTAAATGTGTATTACATATTTTAGTGTACCTACTCGTGTATCTGCTCTGGGTTTCTATCCCCCCATTTCACTTTATTTCATATCGCGCTCTCTAACATAATCTTTTGTTTAATTACATTAAGATTACACGTAACTACTAATGGATAGTGGTCTGACCAATACACATCATACTTTACATAAATGTCTCTAACACACTGCCAGGCGGCCTTAATCACGATACAATCAAATGGTCTAGCCATCTACGGCACCCGTGTGCTTCACTAATAAAAGTAAATGTGTCGGACGATAAACTAAGCTTATCGATATCTGCACATATCCAGTCCTGTACAGCAGAGACTTTTAAAAGTTTAGTGTGAGAACGCTTACCTGGGTGTGCATTCAAGTCTCCGAGTATGAAAACAGATTCAACACTTTCTTCCTCAATAATAGTACTTCCGTGAACTCCGGCACATTCTCGGCAGTCTGTAGGCATGTAAACACTGATAATTAGTACGAATAGCCGATATACGCGGGTTTGTACACTGCACCACTGATACATACTGGAAAACGGATTTACGCCATAAAAGTGCAACTCCTCCGAAAGGTCTACCCTTGAGGATACCATTGCCACTTCAGATTGCTTATTCTGTAGGCTATGTCAACTACTTTCGTTCTCTGTCGGATCACCTCGTTCCGAATTCGGAACGAGACGCGGTTTTAAAAACGTGGTTTTAAAAAAAAATATTTTTATTCAAATTATTATTGTAGGTACACTTAGTTACTTCTTGTTCATAATAGTTAATTATGTTATGTAAGGTTGAATTCACACGAATGTAGTGGTCGGATGATCGTCAAAAATGCTGGTCACATACAAATTGGCACTTGCATTCTGACTAACTGCATGTGCACTGCATTTTTGTTTGCTAATCCGGTGTGGATGAATGGAATGATGGGTGAATGGAGCTAGACTCGTGTGAACTTATAAGATTACCATGCTACAAATAATAAGACAACAATCTGTTATACTATACTTACGAGTTATTTCTTTAATTATTTTTAAGTTAAACTCTTATAAAAACTCAAGCTGGCTAAGTGCGTGTCGGACCAGGCACAGTGTAGGGTTCCATAGCATATACTAAGTAGGAAAAAGTATTAATTAATAAAGTCACCTATCACCTACCTGTGAAGTTTCTTACAATTTGGTAAACAACTCAGCAGTTGTTTTAACCGTAAAACCAACGTTTTTCGAGGGTGGGACAGACAAACGGATATATGGCAAAACTCTATGGAAGACTAAAAATGATCTTAAAAGTAGTTACAGAAAAAATACTATCGTTTTGTAGGTATTTACCTACATGCATAATATATGAATAATCGATAATAATTTATGTAGATATATTTATGATGCGTAGCAACAGGTGAATCAAATGAAAGTGAATCGTATTCAGCTGATTTATGCCTAATCCTCTAGATATACAAAGTCGACGTGTTTAACCGGTCGCGAGATAAAAACTGTCCCACAGGAGACCGGTAAGGCATTAATTATGTCATTAGTTTCTGGTGGGGCTATAGCGAAGAGAATTATTTTCCATTTCATGGATTATCTACGTACTAAGTCTTACATGAATAGAGAGTGAGTTTGTACAAATTTTTGGTAAAGATTGAGACTCGAAATGACCTCTCCGACTCACGACCGAAGCACATTTTGCCAAAGGACAAATCAGCCAATATATGGCGCCCCGTACCAACCTCAAAAGTCTTTGTGTCACAACCACGGCGGTCACAACTCACAACCAAACCTAGTATATTTGGAGGAGAATCAAATGCTCTTTCAGTATTGCTAACTATTTTTTAGATTCAGTCCTGCAATTTGTATTTATTTATAATTTACCTACATAATATTTTGAGGTTAAGTTCGAGAAAATAACTAATTCGAAGTCTCATAGTGTTCATATCAGAAACTCGGGACTCTTTATCATTACAAATTAAATAAAGTATAATCCGCCGCACAAATAGGTACGGCCCCCCGGCATTGTCCTTTTCGAATTAATAAAAAAAACGAATCCTTGCCTCCCTGCCCTTCCAAACGGAATCCTATATCTGCGCCTGAGCAGTCGTGCTTGCGCCTAGTCCTGTTATTAGAAACATTTTTCTATTTGCCATTCGTGTGGTCAAAGTTGTCGTGATCGGTCCACTATGATTCCGTTTCCATCGCGGAAATGTCTATAATTGTCATGCAATGCAATCGTTTTTTCCTTTAAGGAAACTGGAATATTGACTATGTAGAAGCATCATTAATTTACTGTATTTAATACCTACCTATGTCATATGTACGTCGATCTAAATTAAGTATTGATGGCTGATGAATAAATTTATTATTGATGCGCTCCGCTGCTAGTTTGCACATAAGAACGGTTAAGTAAAAATAATAATGATTTCCCTTGGACACACGGATGCGGATGGATGTATAATAATAATTATAATATTATGCTGTATATCAGACTAATAAAATAGTAGTACAGGTCTTTGAAGTAAGAGTAAAGCTCTTTTTAGTAGTAAGAGATAAATATGTTTCACATAGATGTAGTATGGTATGAACTTCATAAATAAATCTCTATTTCATCCTATGAAGAAGTAGTAGAGCTCTATGTAATAGTAGTAGAGCGCTATGTAGTAGTAATAGAGCTCTATGAAGTAGTAACAGAGCTGTATGAAGTATCTAGTAGTAGAACTCTATACAGGGTGGCAGGTTAGACAGGAAATATTTAAAGGGGTCATTGTACTCATCATTATGAACAACTTTTACTATGGGACCAACCGTGAAATCGCGAAAAAAATCAGCCGTTCCATACATTTTGTTGAGTTATGTGAACATAACTTTTTTTCGCGATTTCAGGCTTAGTCCCATAGTAAAAGTTGTTCATAATGATGAGTACAATGACCCCTTTAAATATTTCCTGTCTAACCTGCCACCCTGTATAGAGTTCTACTACTAGATACTTCATACAGCTCTGTTACTACTTCATAGAGCTCTATTACTACTACATAGCGCTCTACTACTATTACATAGAGCTCTACTACTTCTTCATAGGATGAAATAGAGATTTATTTATGAAGTTCATACCATACTACATCTATCTATGTGAAACATATCTATCTCTTACTACTAAAAAGAGCTTTACTCTGTCTAACCTGCCACCCTGTATAATTTAAGTAGTAGTAGAGCTTATTGTGAGGGAGACTTGAAACTGCTTACAAAAAAATCATCTCAGGTAGCAACACTAAACTTAAGCACCCACACAAACATTAACCTCATTGCAACCTTTTCGAAGCAAAACCCTAAATTTTTACCGACCTTTCTTTTATGGCGACACTTTCTGCACTCTGCTCGACTTTCGACCAGTATTATTAACATTTAACATTTCCCTTTTAATGAGACAGTTACATTGTTACGGTAGCTTTGTACTCAGTGACTGGGTTAAGTGCACTCTCGTGTTCTTCTAGATGCCGTGTGTGCCCACCATGCAACTACATACATACCTACAAGCTATTAAGTACCAACCTCAGATCATAGAAATAAGGGAAATGTGCCAAGGCGCTATTGAGCTTGACGCTTTAGTTTGGTCACATTAACCATAATTAAAAAGTACACGCTGGCGATGGAACGCGATCAATGTTAAAAATACAGTGTTTTAGTTTAGTGCTAGTGTTGAGTGACGATTAACAGTTTAGACTGAGGGTGTGCGGAATTTTTAAGTAGATCTTTATATTCACAAAGAGCGCTTGTAATTGTGTGGCAAACTATTCTAAAAGTGGCGAGTTGGCGACAGTGGTTCCCGCACTAATTTGCTATGATGGCATAACTCCTTTTTCTATGATCTGAGGTACCAACACTACCAACGCAGTTACAAGTGTGGTCTAAAGAATTCAAATGTTAGGTACATTTGAATTCTTTAGACCACACTACATTTGATTTGACACCTACATTTGATTTTTTTTATTTTTATTAATTACTTAATAAGAAAAAAATGTAGCTCCGTGTTTAAAACGCAATGTATGCAGCTGGAAAAATAAAACAAAACAAAGTATGTGGTCACTTTTAAACAAACGGATTGATCAATCAAATTATGCAAACAAGACACTTCAATCACAGAACTAGACGATTAAAACAAATTTTGCCAGGAAATGCAAACGAGCAGATCCATTAGTTTAACAAGTTAATTAACCCCAATCAAATAAAACGAACGATAATTACGTATATTACGTATGCACTAATATAAAACAAGATGTACCTATGACAAAACTAATTGAAAATGCGGAAATCGAAGCAAATGTTTAAAGTGACGCAACTCCAACATAAAATATTGCTTATCAAGGAATTGGCGCCGAAAACTTTCACAGAAGGGCAAAGGAATTCGTTTTGCAATTCTAATTTCAAACACGATTTATTCGAATTACGTCACAGAAGCCTGTTTCCTGGAGGCAAGTTCCTTGTGTATTTTCTCCAACATTTTACGATCAACTTACGAACACAAGCTACGACGTACCTAATGGCCGTCGAACGTAAACAACACATCAATCTTACTCGACACCAATGACATAACTTATTTGTTTCGCTTATTAATTGCTTCGATTACGATGCTCTTTAATTATTATTTATGTAAATTTACCTTAATTGCTGTAATTTATAATAAAAAGAGGACTTGGGGTCGCCATTTTTGACGTTACACTCACTAAAATTCTCCCATTGCTCACTGGCGGAAATAAAATATAAAACAATAATTGATAAGTAACAAAATATTATAGGTAATAACGTGGTTTCCGGCACCAAACTAGATAAACCGTTACCTAATAATTATAATATTTTATTGTTTAAAGATAAGGATGTTATCCTAATCGTAACTTTATTTTAAGTCTGCAAGTCCATTTTGCACAAAGGAACTTAGTTGATATAGAAATAAACTACTTAGTTCTAGTTTTACGAATCTAAGTAAATTACTAATTTTCCAGTCTGAACAAAAAAACGCGACCCCGCCAACGGTTAAAAACAAAAGACGAATGTCCTGAAAATCGATTCAAATTCCAAATCGACAAAATTACCCTGTCGAGCCCCGTTCTCAAATATTATTTTATCATCATAACTTCACAAACAAAATATTCTCTTAATTATTAAGATAGTTCGATATACAATCGGCTATGCACATAATATTTATTAGGTAAAATAACAAGCGATTTAATCCAAGTAGGAATTTGGTTCAAGTTTGTGGGCGCCTAGGTAATTGGTCTGTGTTCAAGCTGAACCATGTATGAGATAAAGGATATAATAAAACACACAAATTGGCCTGAAATCGGAAATATTAATGTTTTATTACAGTTAATTGTCAGCCAAAACTATGGAGCTGGAATTTAACAAACTTAATAGGTAGTTTGGGTTGAATGCTAAACGGTGTTAAATATTTTAGTGCGCTTTTGCATTTATGTTTAAATTTTTGTTTATATAAACCATGCTATGCTTGTTGTGATATTTCAGTAAGTATTTTTTATTTTCCATATTCTGTTTAATCCATACCTACTCCGTTGAAAATTGTAGAAAAATCACATTATTATCCCTAGTTTTTTTTTTCCAAAAATGATTTCTTCAATATCTAATTCTAGTGTCTAAAAAAATATTATCATGTAGGTAGAATTTGGGAATCTCCTATTAACTATCAGACATTATTTCTAGCGATAACTGTACCACATGTCTCACCCCTACCCTTTTAAACACGTGTAACAATTTAATTTATTAAGGAGCTGTTTCCTTGACGGTAATATCTCCCCTTTGGCATCATTTCACATGTATTTATTCACAAGGGAAGTAGGTGGGTGGGTGCGGCCAAAATGAACATTCAGAATAGATAGGACTTAATTGGTCCAAATTCTGGAATAATCAATTGCAAATATTCTTCAAGGCAACGATTCCTTTTGTCATGTTTTGTATGTATTTATTCGACAGGGTTGTAGGTGGGTAGGTGCGGCTAAACTGCACTAATAACTGTGTTTACATTGAAAACACAATCGGTACTAATTAATTGCAAATAATACGCTGGGAAATATGCGAAGGACTCGATTCGGATATTGCCACGGTTATTAATCGTAGAGGCTACAATCAAATATTCGGGTGTGACTGGAATTTAGTCGCAGAGATGACAGATATGAATAGTAGCTGAAAATGATTAAATACAATTGTTCTAAAGGCCTTGTCGTATGGCTCTGTCGTATTTATAGTAAGTACATAATATGAAATTATATTTGCATTGCCAATGCTGTAGAAAAATAAACTGAAAATTTTCTTTGATTAAAAGTTCAAGAGCAATATTACCTATAACACGCTCTTTGTCAACAAATGACTAATTACCACGTACCAACTGCTTCGCTTACCCCGTGAATATTATCAAACAGTAGTTACTTACCTGAAAATAAAAATAAATATAGTACAAACAACTCTCTTTTAACATCAACATTACCATAAAAACAATAAAGTTACAGACATAAACAAACCCTAAATGCGGCGCCATAATAAAGTCATGTTTTACGATAAAACACGAATCAAAACATGTTCTAACACGGAACACGCTTGACACACTATTCTCATGTAAATGACACGCATGCCTACTGTATCTACACGAACTTGTGTCAGGATCTATGTGTCTGTTCATTTGCTGCCATCACAGATCTTGGAGAATAGGTCTTACAAAAAAGATGTAGGTAAGTTGTCACCAGAGCGCCTAACATGCGCGCCGCGACAAAATTTTGTCGTCGCTTTTATCGTGCATTTGTCTCGTATTCGCACGAGTAAGAGCGAGACAAAACAGTCGACAAAATTTGACGCGGCGCGCATGTAGCCCGGCAGGTCACCACGAGGCGAATAGGTTAGTAACTTTAATACCTACTAGATCAAGTATACTGGGACACTATTAAAAACTGTACCCTGACCTGTGACAAATAAAATATTCTGCCAGTTGGCGTCGAAGCTTACGAATAGGTACTATAGATGCATCGCATGTAACGGTTGATAAGCCCTGACGATTCAATAAAGCACTTCATAGTATATTTGGTCTAAAGGAGCAGTAACATTAAAAAACATTCCTACAATACCCTCTCGAAATGCTCCTGCCGTAGGCACCAACTAGATCATCCATCCATCAACTAGACCATTCATCCACAAAAATCCCCGATCGTATCGCTCGGATTAAGAAAAGGGACGGTGTGAGAGTAACTGGAGCAAATAGAAGAAAAAGGATGTTTTTTCAAATGTAATATTGATCTGTTACTAAATCCGAGTGAAGGCGGGTGGTTCACATAGCACTCCAAGAAAAAAGCCATTTGCATCACCTGATGTAACGATAAAATATAAATAATAGGATGTTGAATATTTTTTTTTTATTTTGAATCTGTAAACTATTTGAAAAAAGATAATTACCACCAAAAATACCGATGAAACATCTACAAAATTGGCAAAGTTATAAGCGTTTTAAAATGATTTGCTAGACACGGACGGCATGCATGATAAGTGACGTAACACCGCCTATGTCCGCTTCGCGCGACAAAGACGGAGCGATACTTCCTCCAAAAACTTTAAAAGCGTCTATGTTTTCCATTTTGTGATAAATTATTATTTATTTTTTTACTTTTTTGTTATTCCTATTCCTTCTTTGGAATAAAATAATTTATTTGTATTTTTAATAGTAGTCCACTACCGTATTATGTATCCGTTTTTTGTCGGGTCTAAGCAGCTAGCCTTGCGCTCGCGTCCTCTGGAATCTTGAACACCGCACCCACTTGTGGGCTGTCCTATGTCAGTTTTTAGAGTTCCGTAGGATTTTTAGTTATTTCACAAACTAATTGATTAATCTTGAAGCATACATAATGTCATTTTGTAACAGGTGTAAGTTTAAGTCTTTGAAGGTTTAATTATAGACTCTGTCGTCGGGCACAGCAAAGTTAAGGTCTCAAGCATAAGATAGTTATTTAGAAAGTATCGTGTCACAATGTGTGAACAACACGTTTCCCGTGTCTATTAACAATAATAACATTCTGCCACACCTAGTTAGACTGATAATGGCATCTGCCTTCAACAAAGTTAAGAAAAACTTCAAGAGATGTTAAGATGACTCAGTAGAAACATTCACCCAGTAACTTAACCAAAATAAACAAAGAAACAATACATCACACACAAAAAAATTGTACAAGCGGTAAAATGATGAACAGCGCGACCCGACGACCTCCCAGCGGGATGCCAACTTGCCAAGCCAGTGAAAGTGAACACATACCTTTGTTTTGCGAGCATATCGTCTCTAGAGTAAACAAACAACAAAGAAACCTGTAAGCATCGAGTTTTTATCGTCATTTTAGAGTTCCAAATGGACCAGAGGCCCTAGACAAGTTACTTTTCTGTTAGCGTTAGCGTCAAATGCTACGGATAAAATGTATGGAAATGACATTTGTGAGTCACGTGACTTTTGCGCAGCCATACATTTTGTGCTTATCGTTTGGCGTGAACGCTAACAGAAAAGCAAATTGTCTAGAGCCTCAGGTCACATGATTGGTGATTCACTTTAAAAATCCCTTGTACAATATTGACACGGTGAAAATGTCTTAAAAAATATATGAATAATAACAAAAAGTCTATAAATATTGAACGTTCTGCCTTGGGTCTACGTGTTAACTTGGGTAAGCTGTACAGTGTTTCAGCATAGACAGAATAAACGATGTTCTTTATAAATGTAACTGAAACATAATCTTATTATGAACGGAGAACTCTGAAACCTTTTCAGCAGTGGTCCATGTTTATGTCCATGGTTATGTTCCAACCTGCACTAACATTTCGCCAACTTCCCAAAAGAAAGAGGTACTTATGCACACTGAAACGATGCCTGAAACAAAGCATGATGTAAACCGAATGTTCGATAAGGCGTAACAATTGACGGCATGCGTTAAATATACGCGCATGTGTTCATGTATATTTAGTTAAACAAACAGGAAAACAGCGGTAATAAGCTATACCATGCTGTAATTGGCGATGTTCACAGCGAAACATGAGGCGAACATGATAATTTATTAATGTAATATTATGGAAATATTTTTGGCATGGTGTCCAGTTTTACTACTAGATAACAGGTTTATTGTTAAGTGCACAACTACCAACAGACGGTGACCTTTTTTTGAATGACACATGTTCGATTAACGTTTATTCGAATGAACTATTTACCGAATCTAAATTTGTTTGAACCGTCTTCATTTCAAATGAACAAATGGTGGAATGTGATCGGATAATTGTTTCTGGTGTTGTGTGTTTACCGTTCTAACCTAACCTAAGCGGTTTTTCAGCACCTATCAGTATTACATTTCTTAGTTGGCGGTACCGTCCCTGCTACCCATAGTACCCATTGCCCTGTAACCTTAGTCGGTGTTTCGTAACTATGTTCATTCGAAACTAAGACTATTCTAACTTTGGATTCGGTAAATAGTTCATTAGAATAAACGTTCATCGAACATGTGTCAATTGAAAAAGATGAAGAACAAGTGTAAATACAAGTAGATGAACACAAAACTTATAGCACAGAAATAGAATCCAAGACGACATGGGCCGTAGGTAGGTACTATGAAGTGTTGTTATTGGCATGATTGTTCCAGAGTAAGAAAGATATGAATTAAGCTATACAGGACAAATAGTAGATACCATCCCTTACGCAGAAGCAGCCAAAGTTAAGCAGCAAGCTAACAGTGAATTATCCGAAAGATGTAAATAAAAGTTTTCTACTATCTTCCACCTTTCGTTCTACATTTGGAGGAGCCACATTGTCTACGATATCCGGGTCTATTAGATGACGTCAAGATTCACGATCTACCAAACAACGCGGTGCTTTGCATACCAAATAAACACTCCCCTTTTACTAAACAAATACGCATCTCGACAAGCTTTGTTTATTCAACTACGGAAATACACAATAGGTACCGTAGGTATATGAAATTGATACAAAAAGTTCAAGGACAATGAAGAAAAAAACGCTAGGAATTGTAGAAACCTAGGTATTTATAAAGAATATTACCAAAGTTAAAAAAAAAAAAAAATCAAGGCTTTTGACTAAGTATAGATTATTTTTCCCCAGTAATTACACTTTTTATTTATTTACCTATGAGAGTAGGTATATCTCAGTAGAAAATTGATAATTGCATGTTTAAACAATATGCGAATAGTAAGATAGGGACTTTAAAAGCATGGTCCCTAAAACATTAAAATTCTAATCTATTCGCGTTTAGTCTGCGCACTGGATAACAATTACCTACTGCTAAGTGCGAACTATTCATTAGACGTTTACGCAGTCACATAGCAACTTGCGTTCCATGGTCAGCGCGCGTCGTGCTTGCCATTCATTCAAAGCTTTTTAATGTATTCCAAAGCTTTTAAATGTTCACGTATATGAAAGAAGTGCAGCAAGCAGCAAAAACTGGTTAATTCAAAAAGAAAATAAGTTTATTATCATGTACTTATATTTAAGTTTTTACCCGACTGCCCCAGGAGGGTAATGATTTCGAGTGTATGTATGTATGTATATTTCTTTGGCACGCTCTGGAGCCTGAATAACTTGATGAATTTTAACATAATGAGGTGTCGTTAGATTTGTCTTCATTGTGGGAGTGACATAAGATAGCAATATTTAAATTTTACAGTCGGGTTTTAGGTTTATTATTAATTTTGTTTATTCCTTTGATGACAAACAAACTTACACAATATTCAAACAGACTAAATCTATCTATACTAATATTATAAAGAGGAAATATTTTTTTGTTTGTTTGTACCGAATAGGCTCCGAAACTACTGGACCGATTTTAAAAACTCTTTCACTAATAGAAAGCTACATTATCACTGAGTAACATAGGCTACTTTTTATCCCGAAAAAATGCACAGTTCTTGTGGGACACGCGGACGAAGTCGCGGGCGAAGTGCTATACTTCATATTTTCAAGATCACCTAGTTCAGTTATTCAGTATGATTTTAACGAAGTGGTTTCGTTATTTTTCAACCGTGATAAATATTATTTTACCTTCGTCTACCATTTTTCATCTTCAGTGAAAAATCCCTGGTAATTCAAATATTTAATGATAAAATAACTAATACAACAAATATGCAACCATTTAGTTTTAGTATTTTGTTATGTTTTTCGACCTTGGTTAATTCATTTTACATCAACAGAGATCCGTTATCTATTACGTAATCTGAACCAGTGATGCCCTTCGCCTTATCACTGGCTACGTACACTATCATGTCAGCAATCTCATTAGTCTCCGACATTCTATGCAGCGCCGTCTTATTTACCAGCATTTCTTCATTTACTACCAAGCCTTCGAAGATATCAGTACGGACTGGACCAGGACTGATCGAATTTACTCTTACTCCATGAGGGGCGAGTTCTAAAGCAACGCATCTAGTAAAATGGTTCATTGCCGCTTTTGATGTCCTGTATGCTGCGGTATTAGGTCTCATCGTACAGGTTCCAGCGATACTTGACACGTTGATTATGTTTCCTTTAGTTTTGACAAGATGGGGAGCAGCGTAATGGGTAATACGGACTGGACCTCGTATGTTAATGTTCATAACTTCGTCGAACGATGTCAAAAAGTGGTCTGACAGAATACCATCTTCTCTCAATATTCCAGCATTGTTGACAAGCACATCCAGTTTGCCGAATTTGTCGACAGTTTTCTTGACAACTGAGTCTGCTTCTTCGTCTTTGGACACATCTGCTTTGATAGTGAGTGTGGCTGCACCTAACTTCTGACAACGTTGAGCAACTGCATTCAACTTAGCTTCGTTTCTGCCGACTATAGCTACTGTAGCACCCTCTTTAGCAAATAACTCTGCTGTGGTAGCACCAATACCAGCACTGCCACCTGTGATTAGAACCACTTTTTTCACGAAACTCATTGTATCAACGTCTACGTCTACTCAGTAACTTATATCAGAGAGTACTGCATATTAATCTATGGAGTACTGATGAGATAAAATGACTCCCGCTCAATGTATACAAAGATAAGTGTCTGGTCATGATAATGTACAATAAATAGAATCGTGCTACATATTTGTTTGTAAAATTAAATTAGTACTAGCTGAAGTTTGAAATACATCTTGAGGATTATTTATAGCAATGAAACGATTATCACTTAGCGATTACGATTAGGATTATTGCCCGTAATAGTCAACGATTACGATTATAAAAAAAGGCCTTGGTAACATTTCATATCCTAGCGCATACATTCTCAGTAAACACCTCTACTTATGTGAAATTGTGAATACGTTGCACTTAACTAAACACGTTCGTAGGTGGTCCACCATACAACGGTACATAAATAATTCACAGATGGAATCGAATTTGCAGCTGCATTAGAGCCTCGAATGTATGAACTATGACAAACAACTGGCTAATAAGATTTGTTAACACCAGCTTCATTATGGGATATAGCGAATGATGTAATAACATGGACACAAAAATGTACATTATCAGGCTTCCCATCAATGGTTTGATAAAAAGAAGTGTAGTTTCGTAAGTAGAGCATAGAGTAAGTCAATACTGTTCCCGACTCACTTCATAATAGTAATTCATAAGATAATTTAGATTATGAGGTGTCGTTATATTCGTCTTCATTGTGGGACATAGGGTATTACGCAGTCGGGTCTTTTGTTTTTTTAATGTTGTTTTCCTTGTTACGTTAACATTTCAACCTACATCCTTTTAACCTAACAGCAAGGCCTAATTTAAATGGCTAAACTTCAACTCCCAACGGAAGTTGGCTAACTTTTAATACACCTTTTAGGTTCAATTCAGATGTAATGGCATATACCTACTACTGCATTTGAACAGTTTCCCCTTCAATCAATTCGTCTTCCCGGAAGGTTTAAATCTGTCGACACATCAAGTATTGATTCTCGAAATAATACAAGACAAGACTGATAGAAAACACAAAAGCGGGGAAACGCAGACGGTCATTAATCTTTCCCGCGTCACACCTTATCAAAAGTCTCACCCTCACCCCGGTAACCCCTCACGACCCCAGGTAGACAGGAGTAGACACACGCAACGACGAATAGTTCCCATCTGTAGAAGATAATACACATATGTATGGGTACCTACTTAGGAAAGTAGGTACGTCTGTGACACTGACTGTACTGACATTTTTATTTTTAGACAGGTTCCTTTACGAAAAGAAACACTTCAGTGGCAGGTAGTGGAGTAGATATGCTTCAATACCTTTCACGTAAGCCCAAAAGTGGCGGTTATTTTTTCTATTTTTATGTCATATAGTATAAGCGAACATTCAGAGAACAATTTGTTCTAATATTGTACAATTTACAACCTATCTGTACTTCTATACTAATCTATACTAATAATATAAAGAGAGAGTGAGAATTTAGTTCGTTTGTGTATATCGCGAAAAAAAAATCAGCTGTTCCATACATTTTGTTGAGTTGTTGAACATAAATGTATGGAACAGCTGATTTTTTTTTCGCCATTTCAGTGTTGGTCCTATAGTAAAATTTGTTCATAATGATGAGTACAATGACCCCTTAAAATATTTCCACTGTCTAACCTGCCACCCTGTATTTATGTGGAGTGTAATCTCCGGAGCTACTGATCCGATTCTGAAAATTCTTTCACTGATAGAAACCTACATTATCCCTGAGTGCTATAGGCTACTTTTTATCCGAAACAAAATCACAGTTACTGTGGGTCACGCGGGCGAAGTCGTGCTAGTTAAAAATAAAGACATTGACATTACAGTCGGGTAAAATTCAACTAATCCAATCAATTACGAGCCTGATTTCTAATTACAACACTGCTCGGAAGTCTTCAATTAACTACTTAGCTTATTCCACTCATAAAATTGCAATCATAATCACAATCGAAATGATAGACCTGTCAAATTATGCAGTAACAAGAGGACTGTTACGAATAGTACCTACTTTACAATCACATCAACAATTTCAATTTCGACATTTTCGACACATCCGCACTTGACACCTGCAGTATTAAAGAGGGGCGGGACATGTCAAATCAAGAAATTATATTATGAGATGGAGACATTTGGAGGTCAGCCCAACTCATAAAAGATTGCTTCTAAGTAATAAGCAACAAGTTCTACGTTTTCGTCTATACGGAAAACCTTAGCAATGCAGTACCCCTATCATGAGATTTTTTGACGTATAGTTTCGTTAACGTAAGCATATTTTGAATTTAAAATACAGCAGTCCAGGAACATTTTGATAAAATTTTATACAATTTGCACATTTTAAAAAATACAGAGAAATTAATTAAGTATTTAATTTATATAAATATTGTGTAACAAACGTGTATTTTCAAATCAAAATATGCTTACGTTAACGATACTACACGTCAAAAAAACTCATGATAGGGGTACTGATGTTAGAATTTCCAACCCCATTAATAATTCGTACTTTTGAGAGGTATATATTCATATCATTTATTTGCTTTCCACAATTTTTACATCACGGAGCTATTATAAATACCTACTCCATGGTTTACATGGTCTTAGATTAATGGCTTAGAGCTAGGCACAATCATGGACCCTGTAGGGCACAGCAAAATGTAATGAAATAAAATAAAACATTAACAACAAAATTAGGAATAGTTAACAATTTAAAAGTAGAATTTAGTAGGTAGATATTAGGACTGGAGGTTGAGTTATGAGAACTAAGTAAAAGAGCAAAATAATTATTTAGAAAACTTGTTTCGCTATAACTTTATCAAACTTTGCCCATACTTTATTGGGAAATGAAGCTAGATTCTAAATGAAATTCCTATAGCAAAAAAAGAATTTCGGAATATCGTTTAAAATACCCGCTGTCACCCGTCACTCAGACGGCTGTCTCACCTCACCCCAAAAGCAGCGGTCGTGTAGGTGTCGTAATGACCTTGGCGCGTCGAATCAATACAGAACAATGCTCTCGATCACCCATTGTTTCAAGTCAGGCTCCAATTTACACTTATTGGAGTTGCGTTAAACACTCGACCAGTGATGTAAATATGAAAGCAGGTTTTTAGAAAATTGCAAACTTACCTAGGTATTTGTATGAAATGTAAGTTGTAAGTGCAGTAATTTAATTACTATTCGTCTGGTTAGTTTGAAGTTACAATTATCTATGCTTTTAGCCAGATGCTTTTAGTCTCTCGATAAGTTCTAGGTACCTAGGTACCTACTTATTAAAATTTGAATTTGCAATTATTTTGTTATATTTGGGTTGTATAGTAGCATAACCAGATACTTTTGCCTCCTTAAAACTTCTTTTAATAATTGGATCACTAGATGACTAGACAATGTTTGCGGTCCATTTTGGCGTTTCTTACTTTCACAGTAATATCAATGACAATCAAACCTTCCTTCAGTCCGATAAAGGGCCGACTATTTCCGATAACAATAACGACATTAGTCGCACAAAAGGCCACCCATCCGAATCAGTTCACACGTATGCCATAAAACTGAGAACACACGTAAAGAGGTTGATGCTTTCTAATATCCTCGCTCCGGGCAAGGAGTGTCACGTGTCAAAATAATTTCTATGCATTGTTAGGTACTGACAACAACTTTTCATTACCTACATTGTTGATTGCTAAGCAATATAGGTTTAATTATAGATTGTTATTGTCCGCCATTTAAATTACCATATTGATCAAGCGAAGAAACGCATTGTGAATAAGAAGTAGGTACCTATCCACTCGGTGAGAATAAGTAATATCAAAAGGAGTTAATATGCCTACACCTCGCTTAGTGCTAAGTTAAACGTGCTATTACGGTCGTTCTGGAGCCGTTCTATTGAAAGGTATACTTATATTGGTCACACAATCGATACCAATTGATTTGCCGATTACTGAGCAACTCGAAATATCTCGTTCGGTTGTGCGTTTGCGATTGCGTGGATAGCCAATCGCTCTATCGCTATTTCCATCCTACGACTGAAGCTTCTGTTTACATCTCAGGCGCATTTTGAACAAAGGCGTCGCACAGCAAAGGCACAGCTGACAACTATGATTGATGCCTGACGGAATGGCGACATACGAGGAAGACATGACACTTGCGTTGGCCTCCGTGGCCTACAATCACGAAGCGTATAATCATATTTATATGCAATTTCTTCGGAATTTATGACCAAACATAAGTGTTGGAATAATTTTATCACTTTATATAGCTGCAGTCTCCTTTAAAAACTTATCTGTAATCGCATTTTTACCCGACTGCGAGACGCAAAGGAGGGTAATGTGTTTATCAGTCTATGTATGTATGTATGTATGTATGTATGTATGTATGTTTGTTTCTATGTGGCGTTCTAGAGACCAAATGCGTAGGCCGATTTTGATAATTCTTACGTCAATCGATTCGTCTTAACCTTGCGAGTGTCACTAAAGACATAACAGTAATCATAATTCACCACAGCGACAACCAGACGCCATATTGTCAAAATGAAAAAAAAAAAAAAATATGAACTATGTCAAGTGGGGTGTCGTTGAATAGGTATTTTAAAATCATCTTTAGGTTCCTTATATCCTTTTGCATTTTAAATAATAGTTTAGGATATATAACGATTTAAAGTTGTTTAACAAAGCAATCATTCTCGCTAATTCTTACTTATTGATTTAAGTTTTTATTTCAAGTATTAACGATATACAAACAAAAAAGAAGATTACGAAAACATACATTAAAAACTAAAAAGTGAAAAATAAAAATAGTAAATAAAAAATTAAAAAAACCCGACTGCCAAAAAACAACTAAAAAGTTCAAAACAAGAGCACTTTTCAAGCAGTCTGATGCAGTTGGTGGCATAAAATCTAAGATTTAACACAAATAATTGCCACCAACTGCATCAGACTGCTTGAAAAGTGCTCTTGTTTTGAACTTTTTAGTTGTTTTTTGGCAGTCGGGTTTTTTTAATTTTTAATTTACTATTTTTAACAAAGCATATTATGCATTCTGGATGCAGTTGCAGCAGCGAAAATTGCACGGTCGTAACTGTCTCAAGCCGTTCTATCTCCATCTCTATACTACGTGCTAGTAGGTACACAAGATCGCAATGTAAAAGGTAGCACGTCTGCCACAATTTTTTTACATTTTCCTTTGAAGTTGTCTGGTGAGGCGAAGTACCTACAGCGCAGTGGTATGAATCATTCATTAGGCACCAGTTCATTTCGTCCTCCAAAACAAAAACCTGGAAACGTTGGAGGGTAGTCAAGGACTCTTTTATTTAATGCCGTATTCAAAAATAAGCTTCATTTCCAAAGAACCCCGATGGTATCTAAAGCATTTTGCAAATAAGTATGAGCCGATGTTCAAAAAAAAATCTCATTGGATTTCTTGTCCTTGATAACCACTACACAATTATACACATTGATTCAATTTTGTGATATAGAAATTCTTGATCTACCCTCACATTTACTTACATTATTCATTTTGACCATGCGACCATAAAGTGTCTTCAGTGATTTCGCCAATATTTCTTTCTAAAAGTAAAGATTTGTCGTTGAATCTTTGGAGAAAGGAGACCACCTCATGTGCCTGTGGAATAACAATTAATTTTATATCCTCATGGATTGTAGTGTACCTACTATATGAACTATATCGATATAAAGTTATGTCGATGTTTTTCACTGCAGTCTGATAAAGTTTTGATATACTCTGTGTTATCGTTTGCAAATTTGTAGGTACCTACCTATTCATCGATCCATACATGTTTTTGTAAAAGTTTTCCGCGTGACAATAAATAGTGGTAAGTACCTATGCATTAATCATGTTGTTACTTTTTTATATCGGCTACAAGTGCTAAATCGAAAGCCTTTTGTGGAACTTAAACTTAGTACAAAAAATGTACCTACTTTAAAAAAAATACTAGAAAGACTATTTTATTTTCTATCTGTGCAACTGCGTATATACGTATATTCGGAACTATACAAGAATGAATAGGCTAGGTACAAGTCTAATCTATCCCAAATGGTCATTATCGGTTTAAAGACATTTATTTTCTCAAAAAGAACAAATACAGTTCACTTATATTGAGAACAATACAAACTATATATTTAAAGGTTAACAGATCGAAGTGAACTAAGTAGCTTAGGACTAATGTTAGTTTATACATTACTATGTTTTATTTGTAATAATATTCTTCTAGTTTCTTTTTAAAAATATTAAGGCTATTGCTGTTAACATGGTATTTGGTAGTTTATTGTACATTTGGGCACCTTCGAATAATATTTTTTTTTTCCCATAGTTAGTTCTAGGGTGTGGTAGGTATTATTTTATAAATATTATTCCTATGAGGTTCTAAATCAAGTACTTTGGAGAACAAATTAAAAAAATCTAATCAAAAGCCAATATCATCCTCCAAAATCTCCCAAAACACTTTATCGACACGGAACTTCAGTCCAACACTGGGCGTATCGTTCGCGGGTCGAATGCAAAGAGATCACAAAGGCTGCGGAATACGTGACCACTGAATACGGGCCACAGACACACGGATGTCCACCATTGACTGCTGGACTACTATTTGTTTATACTTTAATATAGCACACGTGATTTATGTATGCCACGTCACGGACAAGTTGGACGAGAAGAAATTCGAACGGAAAAAGACAGATTCGGAGTAAGAGGATTCGGAACCTTTTTGATCGCTATGGTCAATTCAAGTAGTGACGCTTTCCTTTGCGAAATCATAAATATGAGATGTACCTTCTTCAAAAATAAACCTGGTGCCATTATACAGCAAATAATTCAAATAAATCGACATATCAAAGGATTTTCACAAGTACCGTCGTCGTAACAAACGTTCTTCACTTTACTATGTTCAGTCTAACCTAGATTACCTGTCCTAGCAACCCTTGAAATATTGGACTAGGAGACAAACGCGATAAAAGGTTCCTCTCGATACATTAAATTAAGGATTTGTAGCAGAATCGTAAAAGCAATTAATTGTATAGAAGAAAAGAGCTAATATCTGACAATATGAAACCTTTGACAAACAACAGTAAAAATATTCATCAATTAATAATTCAAGTATGACTTGAATTTGTCTATAAAAAAGTACCTTACTTTTAATTATTTATTATAACGTTTTCCAAATCTAAACATGCCTAATTTCCATATGAATTAAAAGCAGATGACATAAAACCCGTCTGTGGGTACCTAAAGCGGAATGAGATTAGGTCATCCGGCGACTGGATGGAAGATTAATTTTATATAAGACAGCCAAACATGACGTAACAGTCTGCAATCAGAAAACCAGACAGACAACCATGCATGCAATATATTTTGTGGATACTGGATATAATATATTCATCAGTCACTTGACCGTAATTCTTGGGAACTAAAAGCTAAATAGAATTTGAATAAAGAATCTTCATTGTTCAAGCTAGATTGAAATTGAAGTAGGTAGGTAAATCAAATACCCTCCGAGCGTGGGATTTAAAACTTGAAAAAAAAGCTGTTATGTAAAAAATTCTACATACGTTAGCACATAAGAATGTTTTAAACTACTGTGCGTTATAGAAGCTATCCAACGAGACGTCATAACGTACTTTCTTGAACACAATAGTCATAATTACTAGCTCAATAATTTTAAGAAATCCACTTCATTAGGTGCACTTGTATCTTATGTTACGTCATCTTACGTAATACACATTCTATCGAAAGTGCTAACATGTTCGTAAACAAACTTCCACGTCTTATCAACTTTATCACTGGCATGGTCTTTTTCACAAAAGAGCACTTCATTCTCTACCAGCACTTTACAGCTATGGCACTGGAAGGAAGGTTCCTCTAATAAGGAAGGAAGATCTCAAGGAATCCATCCAATTTTTAGTATTCGCGTCACTCATGATTCATGATTCGTCAGACATCAAAAATACGTGGCGGATGGATATAACAGGAAGTGTGCCGAAACTTATAAATTCTCTGTAAAACTAATTTCTCACGGTTCTTAGCGATCGAAGCATGCCGAATTATCTAAGAGGATTCAAAGATTCCTAAACTGCTCTGTAAACCTTGGGGTGATCTAGTATTGCTCCTGCTAACGCAGTTGTAGTCTCCAGTACCCCTATCATGAGTTTTTTTGACGTATAGTATCGTTAACGTAAGCATATTTTGAATTGAAAATACACGTTTGTTACACAATATTTATATAAATAAAATACTTAATAAATTTTTCTGTATTTTTTAAAATGTGCAAATTGTATAACATTTTATCAAAATGTTCCAGGACTGCTGTATTTTAAATACAAAATATGCTTACTTTAACGAAACTATACGTCAAAACTCATGATAGGGGTACAGGTGTCTTATTTATTTATTTATTTATTTATTATTTTAATTACTTTCCACACTTACAGTAATATACCAACACGTGCAGAAAATCAACAACAATAATATACCGTACCTCGGATAATATTAATTAACAATACTCTTAATTTTAGATAACATTAGACATTAGCAATAACAATTTGTACATATAGGATTTTAATAGATTTAAAAACTAAAGCAATCCTTACATTTTTTTAAGAAATGTCGCACATCTTCTGCAAAGTGGAAGCGTTTTTTATTCCGGTACAAGCTAACTTGAAAAGACTCCTTGTGGAATATAAGATCAACGTCTTTACAAACGAACAGTATGCGGACTATGCGGCTATTTGCATCAGAACCAAGTTTAAGCACACACACAGCGCCATCTATTGGTTTAAGGTTGCGTTAGTTGTCTAATGGCCGTTTTCTAATGTTCTTAAGTATCAATCATTTTGCTCGCTATAGGTGGATAGAATTCTTGAATAATAAAACCTTAATTAATCGTTATTCGAGTACCTACCTACCCACTTTTTTAATTTTGACCCATTTTAGAAAGATTAATAAAATTAGCAGTAGGTAAGTAAATAATATACCTATCTACCTAATTATAGTCTTATAAATAATTGACCATTTACTAACTTTGCCTACTAATTATGTTAAAAATTACTATTTAATTAAATTCATTTTCCAGTTAAGAAATTCAAACATGGCCATTAGTCAATCGGAGTTGAATACATTAATGTAGTAGTAGGTACTGGCAATGTAAGTTATAAGACTAGTACGTAAGAGTGAGAGTTGTGTGTCGGACGTCCGTCTGTCTGTTCGTCGCTTCCTGCCTGTACAAAAACACGCTTTACGCATGCGCCATGCGCGGACCGGTGCGTGAATCATGTGCGCGCGCAGGCACACGCGTACCTTTAACACTTTGTTGCTTTTAGTACGTTTAGCCCATATTACAAAAATGTATAGTTTCGAACTACGAGTAACTAAGTAGGTACCACTCAGCATATTTTTCAGTGCATTATCTGCTAACCAAAATCTTCCGAAAACCCCAAAAAATACCGATTTTTTCCAATGTCGGGTGCAAACTGAAAATAGCGGATATTTCAAAAACTTATTTAATAAACGTATTTTGTTCAAACCAATTCTAATCAAAAGTAGATTATAAACACTTTCGATTAGAATTGGTTTGAATAAGGTAGGTAGGTACCTACTAAGCGCTTGATTTTTAACGCTGAGTTGCAGAAAAGGTCATTAAGTTTTAAAGGAGACTTTAACGATAGAAATGGTATGTGTAATGTCTCCATTAAAAAATAATTATCTTTCTGCAACCGACCGTAAGTCACATAAAAAGCGTCAAGTTATTTTCAAAGTCCTATTCAATGAAAGGAACATGAATTGAAAATGTGCGCGAAATCATTTTTTTTTCTACCCTCAGTTTCACGTGTTCCCTCCGTAAATACCTACTTGTTTTTTTTGTAAATTTACTACACGCCTTTAAGGCGGTAGGTGGGTAGGTACCTACACAGAAGATATACCTACAAGTGAAGTTTCATTCAAATTGGTTAACAACCTGTAGATTGTACGAGCGTGTGACAGACGGACAGACAAGCAGACAGACATGACGACGAATGACAAAAATATTATCAAGCAATTCATTAAACTAGAATGCCATGGCCTGCCATGGCATTCTAGTTTAATGAATTGCTTGAAGGCCATAGCTTTTCTTGTAAAGTTTTCTTCAGAATGGGTTCAATGTCGAAAAGCTATGGCCTTCAATATTTCTTGCAGCAACCATGGTTATGTCCTTTACATCAGAAATTGACTTGCAACACCAGTTGCACGTGCATAGATAGGCGTACTTTCGAGCTTCCTGCAAGTTCCCTTAAGATACAACACGTACGTAACATAATTAGTTCAACCTCACGTATTCCGAGAATAATCTAGTTGCTACACTTATTTATATAGATAAGTATAAACAAAACTACGGTACACAATTATCCAGTGAAATCATCTGCGGCATTCTTTAGCCATTGCGCGTCTAAGCAAAATAGGACGTACAAATAGGAAAGATAAAACTGTACTTAAACACACTATGAGTAAGACTTACTCATATTTTTGCATTTTTTATTGTGTTTATATTAGATAGCGAGTCATTTTGCATAACTACGTGCCATGGATCTCTCTTTTCGCGGCGATTACTTATTTGGAAGTGTAAGAATTCCGATGCTTATTCTGACTTACACAATCTTGTGTTACATCATTTTGGTGGTATTTTACCATCTTTTATTACAATCGAATAATAACAACCCGTTTTGGTGGATATTGAAAATGGCCACCAAAAGCACTACCTACAACTTACAAGTAATCATCATCTTACTACGGGAGAGGTAAAAGTTATCAAAATTAATAATGTAGCGGGTCAAATGGATCGGTGACGTCTTGTCTTGATAGATCAGCTTAACTTAATGGGTAAAAGGCCTTAGTCCCTTCAAAGTCTTATGTAAGTAAATGTTACGGCAGAAATCGAAAAAAGGAAAACAAAAAGATCAAAGCTTACCTGCTGAGCTTTTTAAATCCACAAACATTAATTCTGGCACAATACCAGGTTGAACAACTTCAACACAGAAGTCACTGGCTTCATAAAGGAACTGGCAAGATAAACACACAAGGTAAACGCCACAAAATCTCTGTAGCACGATAATAATTTCTAATCTGGAGCGAGTGCAAACCTACTGTATTTCATATCGATCGTACAGCTGCAGTCATTACAATAGAACGCGCCGGCTGTTTAACAACATTACCTTTTGTAACTAGCACTCACATACCTACCTAATAAAGTAATAATTATGGTAGGTATGGCCAATGTAGGCAATTACAGACTGTAATTAGATCATGTGTGTGAATTGTGTATGACGCTAAATGTAATAGGGATGTTGAATATTTTTTTTTTTATTGTGAATCTGTAAACTATTTGAAAAAAGATAATGAACACCAAAAAAACCGATGAAACATCTACAAAATTGGCAAAGTTATAAGCGTTTTAAAATGATTTGCTAGACACGGACGGCATGCATGATAAGTGACGTAACACCACCTATGTCCGCTTTGCGCGACAAAGACGGAGCGATACTCCCTCCAAAAACTTTAAAAGCGTCTATGTTTTCCATTTTGTGATATTTTTTTTTTTACTTTTTTGTTATTCCTATTCCTTCTTTGAAATAAAATAATTTATTTGTACTTTTTTAATAGTAGGTAGTCCACTACCGTATTGTCACCTAATTTTATTTAAACTTTACAGATACCTAATAAAACCACTAAGTTTTTTTTATATTAGGTAAAAGATACAGTTTTCGTTTTGTAAATGTCTCTCGGCTCGGTCTTATAAGGATTATTGAGAAATTATGATTTGTGATAATGACGGAATTCTCAACCAACACACTCAAACTTCTTAAACATTCAAGCCTTGGTGTCATTCACATTGATTATTAAAAACAATTATGACATCAATGTGTGGTTACATCAGGAAATAGATTCACGAAATTTTAAAGCATTTCCTCAACGGAAATAAAAATGGCCACCATACGTGCACAGATTAAAAACTTCAATCATATTCGTAATCGTACTTCCTTACTTAAAAAAAGCAATGTGCATTCTGTTCCTATCCCTCTCTCAAAAATGTGTATGACAGAGACAGGCTATGTGGTAGGTAAATTGATCCGGCAGCCGATGTTGAAATGAGACACTACGCGTGCACTCGCGTCCCTAGATTCTTATTACCTGACATGTAGGGAGAAACAATACGTCATCCAGATTCATGTAGGGTTTCATACGGTCTCTCAAACTGATGTGTTTGGCTATGTAGGGTGGGAAATGCTTTTTAAATACTCATTATATTATTTGCAGTCGAACTTCAATTCATTTAATTTTATCAACTAGCCTCTCAAAATAATACTCTTGTTAAAAAAGTGCACGACAGTTTAACACCTAAGCAAAAACCGTAAGTAGCTACGAAGAAATTAATTACTCATTTAATGCTGACTCTGTCTGATCATAAGAAACTTCAGGCGGTACATAAAAAGATCCCGCCAATAAATGTTTACGACTTTTAATCCAGTCTTTAAACAGTTGTAATTAATGAATACGTCGAATTACATGAGACTATTAAATTCTCCTCACGATCTTACAGCACGCGAAAGAAAATCGCAAATCCAGTTGAATGGCAAAAAGATCTGAATTTAATCACGAACAGACAGGTCATTGGATACAAATAGAGGAAATAAAGATTACAGAAAGAAATCGCTCTGAGAATCAAGATCCAATAGGTATTAGGTGAACGAAAATATGTTTACCAACACACTATTTGTTAGCTATAGAACAGGATTGTTCCAACTTTTTTGGAGAGAAGTTCTTCAATTTGTAAAGTATACGCAGAGAAATTTGGCAGTAAATTGAATTGGGAAGCAGCTACAGCAATTTTAAGGATCGTGACTGGTTGGGAATAAAATATGTAAAAAGTTGTTTTTTTACGATCTATGTTTTACTACTTAGTAGTATGATAAGAAACATAATTATTGCTAATACGTAGTCTGGTCCGATAATTTCCTTTCTCAAATAGATTAGAGAAAGACTAATAGACAAATACTTTTTCTCTCCATAATAAGTGGAACACAGAATGTAGCTTGTAAAATTCAACCACGTGTTATCGTTATAGTCGATTAGGAAAGATAATAATATAGAAAATGTGTTAGTTCTCGGGTTCTTTCTTAATCATGGATTAAAATCAAACGTGTAAAACGTCACTGATCAAAATATTTATAATTCCTAGATTTAAAACAACACCCGCATCCCGATTTGGTGTGAATGTGCAGTTCTAAATATAGCCGTGGCTTCAACATCTGAGGGGAATTCGGGGGTTCAAAGACCTCGCGAACCGGCCCGCGCCGCGATAAAATATAGGTAACATTTTTATGGGAGAACCCGAGCGAAACAAAGTTCATGGGCAGACGTCGAATAATACAAGCAATTTATTTGGTAAAGTTATAACTAAATTATCAATATTCATGAAAATATTGGAACCATTAGATACGTTATATTTCAGGCCCGGTACAGAAAAGCTTGTGCCATACTAATATGTGCAAATCAAACTTCTAAGAGTTAGCGCTTCTGGAAGCCCTTATGTAAGTAGTTCTTGTGTTGGTTGGCATTCTTCCAAGCCTATAAATGTCCTGAGCGGCGAAAACCATAGATGCAGCTTCCTTATAAAGTTAAATAGCAAACTGGATAGAGAACTAAAGTTTTTCAATATCTACGTAAGAACATTACATTTAGTTACCTACTTGCATGTTACCGATTGTAAAAATAATTATCGCTAATTCCAATTAGTAGGTACTTAGTAAGTGTACGTTTAGTACATCATAAATGTAGATCATAAAGTTCATTGCCAAAGTAATTTAACGGTAACCGTGTTAATTTAATAGATCATCATCGTACACCTCACACATCATGTCTTTATCTAATTAAATGATATGAGAAAAGTCCTCGGTTATGGCGAAGAATTTTGATGAACAATTTTGGATAAAAGCCCGCAGCATTTACACACCCTTTCTGCTGATTTTACATTATTCTTAAATGAAACCTTAGATAAGTTATGTAAACAAATTAACGGACAGTTTTGTAAAAATTTGAAGTTCTACTTCAAATTTTTACAAAACTGTCCGTTAATTTGTTGCTTTTGAATCAAAATATTCACAACGAAGTGACTCAAATACCAATTCAATCAATATTTGAAACCAAATCGACACCGTAGGACCAAAACAAGTTTATGTACATAAGTTGAAGCTTGTTGAACAATACAAGACCACACAGTGAGCTTTATATTCGAATCTGAAACTTGAATGGGGCTTAATCGCCCTTTATTTGTGGTCGGCTAAATGTTATGAGTATTGCACGTAATTTGATGTAAACGCAAACTGATATTAACTGCATTTGCGGAAAAGGTTCTTCAAAGGAATAAAATCGTCACGTAAGTAAACATTATTTTATGAAACAACTGATTGTGGTGATTCGCAAGTCGCAACACCTGCTCATACTTTTGGACATGGATGTCATTTTGGGAAAACTGCGCAACCTTAATAATTAAATTGGAACCAGTTGCTGGTACGATATTAATACACCTGCCTACCTTGGTATCAAACATCGTCGGTTAAATCTTAATATTTTTCAGAAAAATATTGCTGTGTGAACTACATCAACATTTTTATTTTCGGTGCCATAAGAATAGTCTGCGACGAGATTCGAGTTTATAGATATCGAAAACCTTTTACGAGACATTGAGGAATCAGCTTTTGTGTCTAAATGTCTGTGTTCGGGACAATAACCACTTTGCTGTGTTCCTAATTCTTGTAATTGAAATATACGTAGTTAGCAGTCAGTGGCGTGCCTACAGGGCAAGCCCGAGGGTATTTTGCGTAATTTTTCATGATTGTAAGTGTTTTTTATTGTACGCTACTCACTTACATTCATGAAAAATTTTGAGATATACTGGGGCTTGCCCTGTAGGCACGCCACTGTTAGCAGTAGCCATTCTATAACTAATAAGATACAATATATTTTCGACATACCTACGCCATTTTCATGAGCTAGCATTGCAATTATAATGTATTGTTAATGACATTTTGCCCAAGGATCGAGCGTTTAATTATGCGAATGTGTCCAAGTGTTTATGTAAACCTTGGTTAGGATCCCGCTACCGTGTCATTAGTTAGCTAGACTCCGTCATACGATTCCAGTTTAGAATTACAATATGTTTGTAGCTTGCCAGTATGCCTAGCGTAAAGTAACTTTAAAACAATCATTTAGTAATAAATATATTATGGTAATTAGATTTGAGAGTGAACCCTACGTAAATGTTGGTTTACCAATTTATACAGAACCTATATTACCAATGCAATACCTACCTAGTAGGAAATCACACCTGTTGAGGCTCTCGTTGGGCAGTTGGATCAAGGGCTTGATACAGAAAGCGGTACTTTGGGCACGGCTCGTATTGTTAGGAAGTTCCTCACTCAAGATCCCTGACCTGGTAGCTCGGACCCTCTTCCTGATGCCGGTGGAGTACTATTTGTTATTTTACACGTATTTTTAAATGTCTTATTAGGTTTTTATTGAAATATTTAAAAATGTAAGATTTAAAATGAATAAACGTAAAACAATAATAGAAAATATTTTATTGATATCGCGCGCATTACTGCATTGAATACATATTGATTCCGTATACCTACAATAATTTTACATTGCAGTGGGAACCGTTTGGAGGTAAAATGAATCAATATTTATTTATCTATTAGATACAGGTACTGGTACCTAGGTATTCCACTGTTGGTGCAACACATAGCTAATATTCTGACTAAGTAGACACAGTCGTAATCTTTGAATTGATCATTACTTACCTACTTTTAAAATATTGGATATTTATAAATGCTGATTCATAATCCTAACTAGGTGAGCATTTTGATGAGGAAGGAAATTGTATTGCGAAACTTTAAAAATAGCAAAAGCCAGGTTATGGCAACATTATAGGTAGGTAATAATTATTATAATAATGGAGTAGGTACCTACATTACCTACTTTTTACGTTAGCTCCTTAAAGGTATACTTTTTCCTCCAAAACTATGTATGATAGATGCCTAAGTTATATTGTTCAATTGCAAATAAATAAATCATCCAACCTTGGTCTTCCAGAGGAAAATCAACGATATATGAATAAGTTTTAGTTAAAGTACCTACCTTCTTACATAATCAAAAAACAAATTGCGTGCAGCATACTGCGGAAACGCTATCTCGCTGCCTCGAACAGACGAATCTATAAATCGTCGGAAACCAGAGGGGCGAAGAGATTAAAATAAACGACCGAGATAATACAGAGTCGACAAAACTTATGGGGGTAGGTCATGAGAGGTGTGTGGTCTCAGTATACCATTAAACTCGTATAATGTAGCCTCTGATAACAAAGTAAATCCGTATAACACACAAAGTAAACACCTACTGAATGGACCATTATTAAAGAAATTAATCATCCACTTTATTATTGTTTTTACATACATACCTTGCGGAAACAATTGGGGCGTATTGGGAGCCGGTATTCCAAATTAGTAAACACACACTGACTTTGCACTGCACTTAAATGACACACAATTTTCACTTTATAATTTTTTTCGGGTCGGTTCGTGTCAGCCGGTGACAGCTGGTTCGTATTTTTTTGCCGCGGGGTTGTCAGATGTGTCCTTGAAGGACGCTGTGGGAGCGCGCCATGTTGATTTGAGGACGGGCGCGTGGCGACTGCGCGCAGCCGCCCCTTGCGTGGCGCATGCGCTGTGCGTCACCCTATATCCCGCCCGCACCCGGCCTTCCTTCCTTGTTCCCAAATCCTGCGTTGTCCTTGTAGATTGTAGCTATGGATAAGCGTGTATTGTATTGTATACCCAATGCTTTTATGAAAATAAAGAAATTGCTATATTTTAAATTGTACGAGCTTATTCGACAAGTTTAGCTGTATTTAATTTCACGGTATAATGAATTAAACACAGGTCTTAAAACAAGTAGGTGGTAATGGGATAATTAGTATTTTTTCGTATTTAGTGCAATAACTGATCATGTTTAATCTCTTGCGCATTCATGTTAAGTCAGCAGAAGAATATAAAAAAAATATTGGTGTGATCAGGGAAAAGGGGCTAATAGGCCACACTTTTACAAGGAAGGAAGCCAAATGCTACAGAATAGTAATCAAGAACCTCCACTTCACTACTCCACATAGTGCTATCACTGAAGCGATCGAAGGTACAGGCAACAAAGTGAGAGGCGAGATTATCAACGCCCGTTTCGGCCCTGACAAGAAACCCACGACGACGTTCTTTGTAAATATCGAGCCAAGCCCTAATAACAAAGCGGTAAAATCAATCCAACACATCTTTCACCAAAAAATCAAAATTGAGGATCCACGCAAGTCTAACAACATAGTGCAATGCCAGCGTTGTAACCGTATGGTCACTCGAAAACAACTGTATGCGCCCATTTCGGTGCGTCAAATATGCTGAAAGTCACAAAACATCAGAGCGTCCCAAAAAAGACAAGAACACGCCCGCCACATGTGCGCTATGCTCCTGCAACCATCCAGCCAACTACAAAGGCTGCAGCTTCTACAAAGAAATCTTAGCTAGAAGAACTAACCGTAGATTAACTGGCAATCCAGCTATGAGAAAAATAACTAACTCTGCACCAGTGGCACCTCCAATGACAGCGATACCAAAAAAAGCCGATCCTGCAATGAAGTCATATGCACAAGCCCTGTTAGAACCAGTTTCAGATATTCCTCCAACCCATCAGCTTCTGCCACCACAACCAAACAGTCTGGAACAAATGCTCGCCAAGCAAAGTGAAAAAATTGATTTCCTACTTCAACAGATAAGCACCCTCTTGGGACTTATAACCGCAATGATCAACAGGGCGCCGTTATAGTTAACCTTAGAGTCGCCACCTGGAACATAAATGGATTAACTCCTAAAGCACTTGACCTAGAATCCTTCATGCTCAACAACAAAATTGACGGCGCTCCAATATCAGAGGCGCATGTAACAACTAAAAGCTGTGTTGATATATCTGGCTACTGCACCTACCTCACCCCACACCCAGATGGTAGAGCTCATTCTGGTTCAGCAATTGTAGTCAACAGAAGCTTAAAACACTATGTCATGGAACCTTACCAGACACACCATATCCAGGCAACTACAATAAGAATTGAAGATCGCTCAGGGAGAATTAACCTCTCTGCAGTCTACTGTCCCCCAAAACACAAAATAAACGAAAATATGTTTTCTACATACTTCAAGACCCTTGGCAACCGCTTCATAGCTGGTGGTGACTGGAATGCTAAGCATACATTTTGGGGCTCGCGCACATGAGTGACACGAGGCCGTGAGCTAAAACGTAGCGTCGATACAAACCACCTGATGCCAATTTCGACAGGGAGCCCGACGTACTACAGATCCAAATAAAATCCCAGACCTGCTCGACTTCTTTATAAAAAAAAATATCGCCCAAATGAACACCTCAATCGAATCCAGCCTCGATGGTCACTCTGACCACTCGCCAATTATTCTCGAACTGAATCCATGTAAAATTAATTCCAAAAGCAAACAGGAATCACTCTACAATCTTAAAACCGACTGGGTATGCTTCAGAGATTACGTCGATGAAAAAATCGACCTAAGGCATCCACTCAAAACTGCAGATCATATAGATCAAGCGTGCGTGTACATTACCAACCTCATCCAAACCACATGTTGGATCAACACTCCACCGCAGGAGACAGACCAGAGAACTGTTAGGAACCCGGCAAATATCCAGCTCAAAATAAACGAGAAAAGACGACTACGCAGAATCTGGCAACTATCCCATAACCCCGTGGACAAATCACGCCTCAACAAAGCCTGCAAAGAACTGAAGGTGTTGCTGAGAGACCAAGCTAATGAGAACCTTAGTGCGCAACTGGAGAGACTGAGCCCATCTCCAAATGGTGAGCGATCCCTGTGGAATGCAACTAAGAACATTAATAAACCCCAACAGTCCTTCCCACCCATACGTAAGCATCCTTCGTGGGCGAGAACCGATGAAGAAAAGGCCGAAGTATTTGCCGACCACCTGGCAGATGTGTTCAGAACAAACGAATCCACGGAAGACGAGCCACATATAGATGATATACTCCAACAAGACTTCCAGATGTGTCCATTATTGATCCAGTTTCACCAAAAGAACTTGCTAGAGTGATTCTGTCCTTTGATTCCAAGAAGGCTCCTGGATTTGATCTAATAACACCAAAGGTACTGAAAGAGACTTCCAAGAAAACCAAAATTTTCCTCTCGAATCTCTTTTACGGAATATTCAGAACTTCGCACTTTCCCCTGCTGTGGAAATCATCGCAGATCATAATGATCCATAAAGCTGGTAAACCCTGTACAGAGACCAGCTCCTATCGATCTATCCTATCAGTTTTACACCGGTTTTATCCAAGCTCTGGAAAAAGGTTATGCTGACGAAGCTAAAAAGACACCTTGAGGATAATAAAGTTATACCCACACACCAATTTGGCTTCAGAAAAGGACATTCAACAATCGAGCAGGTTCACCGCGTCTACCAAACCATTCGAGACGGTTTTGAGAGAAAAGAATACTGCTCGGCTGCCTTCTTGGACTTCCAGCAAGCATTCGATAGAGTATGGCCCCGTGGTTCACTCGGAACAGCGAAATAATGAATACCTTGAAATCCCTATGGTGTCGGACGTAGTCGAACACTTTAAAAAACAGCACAAGATGAGACTCAAAAGTCATCCTAACCCACTAGCCTGCAGTCTTATCAAATCTCCACCCATCAAGCGTCTTAAAAGGAAACATGTGCTTGCCGTCTGAAAAGGAATGGAAGACCCGCTGGGGTCTTCCACTTCCAAAAATCATCTCTGCTCCCAACAAATCTAATAAAAGTCCGAAGACTGATTGTAGATGACAAAAGGAAAAAAAATATTTGTATAATTGACGACACCCCGCCCAGTACTTCTGAGGTAGGTATAGTGCCACAAGGGGTGCATGGCTGTAAAGGGCATTTCGCCTCTAGATTTTTTGTTTGTAAAATCACAGAATAATGAAATTATACGGTGCTTCCAAATTCAAAATTATCACCTTATTGGTCAAGTTGCTGTGCGAATGCCGACCGTCGTCCGAGCGGTCCCAGATTTACATTTTGGGTTGGGGAAAGTGATTCTTCTATATGTAATAGGGATTACACTGTAGCAAGCAGTGCGAACATTGCTCAGTAAATATAACATCAGGCTCGCTCCCAACGATTCGAATTTCGAAATCTACATTTGAGCTAGGATCCTAGGGCATAGGCTTTTAATTCTTAGGTTGACACAATACAATATTTTTATTGTTTGAGTACGCCGGTGTTCTCTCGCCTGTTCTATGTTACCTTCGTAAATGTAGTGTTATTTTGTTATAGTCGTTAAACGACCGCACTTTCATTGTTGTCTGCCAGTCTGAGGCCCGGGGGCGTACAAACGTGACACGGGAAGCGAGTGATGTATTCGGGAGAGCACCCACCAATCGCCCACAAACTCGCCTACGCTGACCTAACAAAAGAAAATCGAAGAGAAGGCCTAATCAACAAATCGAAGATGAATCGTCAAAATGATGGTTCCCGCAAAATGTATGGGGATTTGGATGGACATCACCATGGGTGAGACAGGAATTGCCAGTTGTGGAATGATATCTTGAACATGACAGAAATCATTTCGCTTCACTGACGATAAACCTAAATAGGCATAAGAGGCACGATAAAGATTTTGATGCTAGAAAAGCTCTAAATGGCCAAATCTAGACTTCTAGATTGGCCAGATAGATTGCTATTCCACCAGTTTGTATTGAAAATATTGAAATCGCCCAAGCCTGTAAACTACTTGCTGCAGGGAATAAAGCTCAGATCATAGAAACAAGGAGTTATGCCATCATAGCAAATTAGTACGGGAACAACTGATGCCACTTTTAATACATTTTTCGACACAATTACGCGCTTCTTGTGAATAAAAAGATCTCCCACGCATTAAACATTCCGCACACCCTCAATCTAACACTGTTAACCGTCACTCAACACTAGCACTAAACTAAAACACTGTATTTATACCATCGATCGTGTTCGGTTCATCGCCAGCGCGTACGTTTTTAGTACGAGCAATTTGCTCAAAATCAGGCATCAAGCTCGATAGCGCCTTGGCACATCTCCCTTGTTTCTATGATCTGAGGTATAAAGTGTAGTTGTGGCTGATGTCAGGAGAAACTATTTTCGAAGTCCAAGAGTCCGTGACAACTGCAGTCCCAAAAATGCAAGTTTTAGCAAATCATTTTTTTTACTTATGAATTTGTCATCACAGATCACACATTGTCTGCAAGAGGCCTTCTGTGTTCATCTATATTGTGGCTAAACACTGACAACCAGCGAAGCTTTATCTATACTAATATTATAAAGAGGAAAGATTTTTTTGTTTTTTTTGTTTGTACCGAATAGGCACCGAAACTGCTGGACCGATTTTAAAAAATTCTTTCACTAATAGAAAGCTACATTATCGCTGAGTAACATAGGCTACTTTTTATCCCGAAAAAATGCAGTGTTCCTGTGGGACGCGCGGACGAAGTCGCGGGCGAAGTGCTAGTTTAATGATAAAATTCACGCAAAATTTTACTTTACGTCGAAGACATACGGGTTAAATTAACGGCAGTAGAAACATGGCCTCTTTATCTGCTACATGTTTACTGATTTTAATACGGGTGTTTCTCGGTTATTGCCGAGATGTAACTGGGTAGGTAGGTAGGTACATGATTGCGTGAAAATGTAAGCATCGGTCGACATCATACTAATCCGGCCCATCTCACACTTTTGTGATTGTCTGGCAAATCTAAATGGATGAGATGGTACTGACGTATGCGGGACGATTTGTCCATAGTTTCCTTGCGTAGGAATACCTATACTATACTTATTTATTGTTTACGATCTAAAGGAATTTATCCATAGGCCTCTGTAGTCTAAACTCTAAACTGAATACCTATATAATTTTATTGTTAAGATATTTTTTTATAAATAGGTACATAAAAGAAGGAGGGTTCAGCCCAGGACGATGCTAATTTTAACTAAAGCGTTAGTCATCAAGAACCTAGGAGAGGAATCCTTGTAAGTAGTCTTTAAATACCTGATTGCTTACGGCAATCAGTTGACCAAAAGTCCATCCAAATAATTTGTGATTGCTTCACACATAGTAGATAGGTACTGTACCTACTTACTTATTTAGATTTTAAGAAAGAACGGTTTTTGTCATCAATTACTATTCAGGTAGATACCTTACCTACTTGGGTTAATGCGATCCGCTTTGGCTGGACTGCGAGAAGGGGCTGTAAAATACCTGCCTTCCGCTCCATATACAATCATATACCTACTCACTTTCACTTACTCAGTCGCATGACGCACCGGCAAGAGACATAATAACTCCGGGAATAGGTACACCTCGTAATTCATGCGTTACTAACTACTTACAACGATGATTATGACCGTCACATATAATGGATTAAGACATACAGGGGGGTGATTCTCGCGGGTTCGATATTGATATCGAATTCGATATAATATTGCAACAAATGTCAAAATGGTAGGGATTTTGACAGTTGTTGCAATATATATCGAATTCGATATCAATATCGAACCCGCGAGAATCACCCTCCAGGTGCGATAATATTGCTAGCGATATTTGCGATAATATCGCTAGCGGCATTTGCACGGAGCTAATGAGGTCCCTATTCTGTCCACACAGCCGCGATTCTATCGAGCGATATTTCAAACGTGTGTTTCCCGCCTATGAGCTTGCGATATTCCACACAGGTGCGTTATTATAAGTCGATAATATCGCATGACGCGTAAGATCACAACACAACTCAAGCCTCCTGATACCAAAATGTTCTAAGAATAAATATTTCATATAGCAATAACGCAAGCGATAATATAATAATAGCAGCAGTGTGTAAGATGGCAGGCATTTTAATACAAAATTAATGTACTAAGAATAAAAATAGGTATCGCAATATTGCAATCGACCTACTTGTGTCGCGGCATTATTATTGCAGCAGTGTGTTGGTACACAAAACTGCGAATTGGCGGGATGCGATTTCTTGCGGCAAGGGGTCTTCCTTCCACCGTTCGGGTGACCATTCCTTCGACGATCGTCAATCGTAGGTACTGCATTTATTTTTTTAACTAGGTAAAAATAATAATACACTGCTAAATTAATAAAAAGATATAGAAAAAAACACAAAAAACGTAAAATCACAAGAATGCGCGACGCGAATCGATTCGCAAATTCTACGTCACAGTTTTGTGTACAAGCCCTTTATGATCGTAGGCGTCATAATAAAAAATGTACTAAGACCAAATATCGCAATATCACTTGCAACATTATCGCACCTGTGTTGGGGAACCTTTATTTTGGCAAGGTGAGGACGGTGAGGTACCTAGGTAATATTGAAAATTGACATGAACATGAAGATTCACACTCCCGATAGGTAAACGAATAAAGTACTAAGACCAAATATCGCAATATCACTTGCAACATTATCGCACCTGTGTTGGGGAACCTTTATTTTGGCAAGGTGAGGACGGTGAGGTACCTAGGTAATATTGAAAATTGACATGAACATGAAGATTCACACTCCCGATAGGTAAACGAATAAAGTACATGAAGGATGAGTTATTATGCCTACTACTAGACCGTGCCGGCCGTCAGTCATCGAGCCACTTACGAGGTACGGAAGAGGCAAAACCAAAACTGTACGAATGTTGTAAGCAGTTTGCGGCGGCGCCGCCCGAGACCTCTCGGCGGAACGGTCTAGCAGTGCGGGAATCATCTATGTTAAAACTAACGTACCTACCTATTTATGTAGTTACCTACGGCTCTAGGATCCTGGGTTGAAGGCAAAACTTAGAATTACTATCATTCAAATACTTTATCACAGCTCAGAACAAAATACAAAGATTTCAAAGTACTTTTATGCACCGATCTAACATACCTATATTTACCTACAAATCTTGGAAACAGTGCAAAATTGCGCATTACATTACAACGGGTTCCAGCACAACGGTGAGAATAAAAAGTGAGACACTCAAAAAATTTAGAAACATTGAAAGTATTTTTTAAAGATGAAACTTGAAATCTTGCAAAATATTTTCTCCGTTTTTCTGGCGGGAAGCTACTATTGCCTGCTGGTTGTCTATACAGTTACTATACTCTTTGGTCTATACCTACAACGTGTTGCCAGATTAAATAATAATATTCTTTGATATAATTATTTGGCAACTGGCCTTTTTTCCCGGCTACGGCATCGGCAGAGAGGAAGCGTTATTACCATAGTGTATAGTAACTGTTAAATTACTTTGCAACAGAACTAGCTAGGCCATATAATCTATAGACAGAGCCTAAGGACATAAAGCCGCTGGCCGTTTTTTGTTTGTGTGCGGTTCTGGATTTATATTAGTGTGCGTGACTAGGGAAGAGTTGACGCTTCCGTGACGTCACTGTATCAAAACATTGTGGTGTACTTTACGCCACTGTATCACTGTCAACGAGAAATTACAGCCTTCACACTGTATACAGACACGGTTAGACTACCTCCAGTATATTATTCCTCCAAGAGCTAGGCTTAGATTATAGCTACCTAGCTATAATCTAAGCCTAGCTCTTGGAGGATAATATACTGGAGTCTGTTAGTCTAATTAGGGCTAGGGCTCTTTGTGTGTAGAAATAAGCATAGTTTCGTTGTGAAAACTTACGCCATCGCCATATGCCATACGCCGCTTAATATCCATAGGATAAAATTAAATGCTCTAAGTATGGAATCTAAGTTTGAACCACCCAATGGGAACCCGGACTGCTAGATAGTTACACAGTCTGTCCACAGATTTTAAGTGACTAAATGCACTATGCGGCTGGCCGCACTAGACGTTTGCTATCATCATCTGCCTAGCCTTTTTCCCAAATTATATTAGGGTCGGCATCCAGTCTAACTAGTTTTGGCTGAATATCAATATTTTACGTGGAGCGACTGCCATCTGACCTCCACAACCCAATTAATGGGTAATACCGGTATTCGAATGTTAGACCAGCTGTCAGACTTTTAGGGCTTCTAACTACCCGTAACGATTGTCAAAGATATTCCTATGACAACCGGGACCGACTGCTTAACGTGCTCTCCGAGGCACGGAGGGGTTTCGATGTGTAAAGAACGGTCACCCATCCAAGGACTGACCGCGGCAAGCGCAGCTTAACCTCGCAGATCGATCGATCAGCGCGGCCATCATTTATCCACGAGCCCCTCCCGCACTAGACGTTTGCTATGGTTCGTAAAAATATAGCTTGATCTCTGAGACAGATGTCAAATACGTACATTTTTAGTTCATTTTGACAATATTTGTTTGTATTTGACATTTGTCACAGAGATCAAGCTATTATTTTACGAAAAAATCTGTTTAAAATAAAACGAGTTCGGGCGTTTGTGCACTTACCCGTTTCAAGGACGTTTTTTTACGATCCGTTTTTCTTTTCATACATTTTAAAAACTGTTAAGTAGGTACATGCGAAATGTATGAAAATAAAAACAATCCATAAAAAAAACCGGCCAAGTGCGAGTCGTACTCGCGCACCGAGGGTTCCGGATCATTTTTGGACGTATAAAGTAAAAAAACCGGAGCGCATAACTAAGTTTGTTTGTGAAGGAATTTTGATGATTTTGAAAAAACTGTACTAGTTAGGAATATCGTTTTATTTTTGGTGCCATATTTGGGTCAATTCCTATCAACTCTAATTATTTCAGATTTCTCGCCCCGCAAACTTCGGAGATAAGGGGGGGGGAATGGTAATTTTTCGTACATTTTTCATCGTATGTTGAAAACTGCGAGACATAAAATAAAATAAAAATATATTTTGAAATGTGCAGATCAAGCCCTTTCATATGATAAATGTCACTTGACCTAGTAACCCCACTTTAAAATTTCGGACCCCCACTCCGGCCCCTTTTGCAATGAAAATAAAAATATTTTTGGACTTTTTTCACTTGTAATAAAGTTGAACAAGCATTCTTTATAACTGTTTCAAATTTCAAGTTGATAGCATAAGTAGTTGCTGAAATAAGCAGGTGTGACAGACAGACAGACAGACAGACAGACAGACGAAGTCGCACCATAAGGGTTCCATTTTTACCATTTTGGTACGGAACCCTAAAAAACGTATTGGAAACGGGTGTACAAGTGCACAAACGCCCTTCCTCGCTATCTAAACGCACGTGTCCGACAGAACATCTGTCATTATTGTCATCGACATGTTTGACAATACAAATCGTCAAATCGAGCAGAAATCAAACAACTGCAGTCAGCCGCTAGCACCTGCGATAAAGTGATCTCTATCTGCGGGAAGTTGTTTCGTCTCCACACCCACAAAAAAAAATTATGCCTGAAGATTCGAAAAAAGCCCAGTTAGTATATTCACTACCCGTCCCCAACCATCATTGTGCTCTTCTAAAAAGTAGGTAATCAATATAATTTCAGTGACAAGAAAAAAGGGGATCCAAAAGACCAGCGGAGACCTCGCCAGAGGTACCAGCAATCAGGAACCGAGAAGAAAATCGAAAAGAAGACGGAAGAACACAAGAATGTTCCTAAAGGTAACTCAGTCTCTATTTTTTTAAATCTTCATTTCAAATTTAACATACCTACCTCATATTCAGAGCAACGGTTGCCCAGTGGTAGCGGCCATGACTTACAAGTCGTAGGTCATGGTTCCGAACCCCAGCAGGCATACACTTTGTACAATTAATTTCATCATTACTGCTCTAAAAACGGTGAAGGAAACCGGCATGTCTTAGAATAAAAATTCGAAGAGATGATGTCCACTGGGCCCGCATGGTGGACTGCGGCCCAGCCCCTCTCACAGAGTGGAGGCCTGTGTTCCAGCAGTGGGAACTGGGAACATCATAGGCTGATTATGCTATGCTCATTACCAGCCCCGGATCTAGGGGGGGCTAGCCAGGGCCCATGCCCTGGGCGGCAAATTCAGAGGGCAGCAAATTCAAGCTTGGTAGATGAATACACTGAGTAGTGTATTCGTCTACCAAGTGTAGTAATCGCAAAGAACAGCGATAGACCGGTCGTTGTGGCGTTCTTTTGGGGAGGTTCTTTCCATCAGCATCAGTGGGCGTGTTATGGCTGAAATTATGATGATAAGAAAAATATTGTCAGTCGGGGGCGGCATTTTTCAGTTTTTGCCCCCCCTCGAAATAATTCAAGATCCGGGGCTGCTCATTGCTCATGCATATTCACATAGATGTTTGCTATATGGATGATAAACATTTTTGTAAAGAAGTTCTTTTAAGTAATTTATTAGTACCCTACCTACTTATCTTTTTACTTTATTCTTGCTGCTTTTTAAGATATTATTGTAATTAAAATTTAGGAGCAATGTACTAGCCCACTGTCACTTAAGTTTGGCAATTCTATGGGCCATTTGTTACCTTGGTTCTCTTGCAGATCTCCTCAATTTCAATGATCTGGTAAACTCATGGGTATATGCTGGATGCAAGAAGTACAGGACCTGGTCAATGTTGCAATGCTTGGGGGGCGGCTTATGCCCTGCAGTGGATTCTTTTGGCTGAAATTCAGGAGATGCAAACTTTATATAATTATACAATTTTATAGTTACAGTACCTCAAAAACCAGACTATGAAAGTCCTCCACCAGAATTTTACAAAAATTTAAAAAGGGAGACAGATGAAATCCTCAAAATTACTGAAGAAGAAAACACAAAATATAAAAAGAAAGAAATACAGAGCAACTGGTCGAAGTATGAGATGCCAATTGATAGTTACGAAGAAATCGAAGAACATGAGAACTTGGGAGCTGATTATGAGGTAATTTTAAATTTTAAATCATTATAATAATTATATTATTAAACACTACTAACAAATAATGCAGTTTACAATACTAGTGTTCCTTGTAACTAACATAAGTGCACTGTTACTAGTGATGTTCCGGATATCCGCAGGAAAAATAAGGTCCATATCCGTATCCGGATCCGTCACATTTTTTACGGATATTTTACCACACGAAATAATTCCAAATTGTGCTACTAAACTTCTTTGTAGACATTTTTTTAACTCATACAACAAATACAAACGTTATCTATACTGCCCAGTGTCACACTAAACCAGTGTTTTACAACCTTCTTGAATACGCGACCCCTTTGCAAGTAAAAATACTCTGGCGACCCCTCAAGATTGTAATAAAACAATGTCAGTGATTTGAAAGACGACATACCTACTTTACTACATATTTAATTTTATTTATTTTAAAACTACCTATCTAGCATAGCATAATCGGCCTATAATGTTCCCACTGCTGGAACATAGGCCTCCTCTGTGAGAGGGAGTGGGCCGTAGTCCACCACGCGGGCCCAGTACGGGTTGGTGGACGTCACATATTTTTCGATTTTTTACCCGACTGCGTCAGAAGGAGGGCTATGTTTTTTGAGTGTATGTATGTATGTATGTATGTATATATATTTCTTTGGCACGCTCTACCGGCCTAGCATGACCACGATAGAAACGGGTTTTGTCTACATAGAAATAGACAAAGTGACAGATTTCATTCATAAAACGTAGAAATGTTTCTACAATCTGTCACTTTGTCTATTTCTATGTAGACAAAACCCGTTTCTATCGTGGTCATGCTAGGCCGGCTGTAGTCTAAACGGCTTGATGGATTTTAGCTTGAGAGGTTTTGTTAGATTCGTCTTGACTGTGAGAGTGACACTGTGGATATATTAAAATATTATAAAAATTAAAATGGCCGATTTTTGGCGCCATATTACTTACTCAAAAATTTTTTTTTCCTCAAAACCTATCGTTTGGGGTATCAAAATGAAGGGCTCGAAAAGACGTTACGTAAACATATAAGTATAAATATATCATTTACATTAACAACAAAAAACTGAAAAATAAAAATAGTTAAAAAATTTAAAAACCCGACTGCTGAAAAATAATAGAAACAAGACGACATTGCAGACGGGACCCATAATAAGACTATTATCCGGAGAGAGCGGGTCCCGACTGCAATGTCGTCTTGTTTCTATTATTTTTCAGCAGTCGGGGTTTTTTAATTTTTTTTTTGTTCTAGAACGTGCCGGTTCCCTCACGATGTTTTCCTTCACCGTTAAAGCAAGTGATACCTAATTAATTTCTAATACGCACATGACTTCGAAAAGTCAGCGGTGCGTGCCCCGGGATCGAACTCGAACCATGTTCACTGAGTGATTTTCTTTTTCAGAAACTCATACAAGCCCCTCTGTCAATCGGCGGACACTTCCAATTCAAACACGAAAAGTCTTGGGACATGAACACAGGCCCATCATTATACGACAAATACTTTGAGATAAATATGGAAGAGCTCAATATGGCACTCTGCTCCATTCCGTTTTACGAGAGAAACTCAATAGAAGAGACTAACTTCAGCCAAACAGATATACTAACTATGAATAACAGATCGACTAGGTTCAAGCAGAAATATTACAATGACAAATCATACTCAACCCCAGAAACTGAAGCTCAAGATAAAATACTCAACAATCTTCGAGAGAGTGTAAAGGAAGATAATATTGTTAGAGAAAAAGATACCAGCAATGACATAGAAATAAAATACGACAGTGATCGTAAAACGATAGCCGAGATAGAAAACGCAGCAGGTTTCACAGATACCAATTTAGAATTAAAAACAAAGACAAAGACTGAACCATTTAATATTGTTGAAGATGTAACAAAACACAAAGTTGTAAATAATGAAACGACGCCAATTGATACATCAAATATTGAACAGGAAGTTGAACATGACGATCTTGTTATTGGAGACACTAGCAAACCTACAAAAGAGTCTGAAATTGAGCAAGTTGAAACACTAAGTCCTACAGAAAACCCAGTATACCATAATAAAAAGACGCCTGTAGTTGTTAACATGAAGCCTTTGGTTGCTGCTAAGTTGACTCCTATAGTTCCTAAACTGGATCCTGCGCCTGTGGTTCCTCAAGGTAAGAACTGCTTCACACTCAATCAGCATTCGGCGGTATAATTTTCTAAAGACGGCACTTTACCAAATATTTTCGTTATTTCGCTACTTGCAAAATAAACTTTATGTAGATAGAAATATGGTATACTTAGTATTAGCCAAATAACCCGAATACCCAGCACGACAGAGCCTAGCTTTCTGTTACCTACTTCAGGGGTGGCACCCATCCTAAAAAACCACCAAATGTCGATTTCTCATCTTTTCAGGTGGTTTAGAGATATAGGGTTGCAATAAAAACAATGCTATTGAAAACATTTATTTATCATTTCAGTGGCAGACATACCCGTGGAAACAAAGAAAAATCCAGTTATTGAATCTCCAGAAGATCTTGAAAAATGGCTAGACGACTTTTTGGATGGGTAAACAAACACCCAGTAAATTTTGTTAGACTGAATATACATTAAGTATACATATGTTATAATAGTTCTAAACTTTATAAAATATTATGTGCAGGAATATTTGTTACACTTGCCTTGGAAGGTCCATAATACTAAATTACTCTGATTGCAAATAAAGTAATATTTAAAGCAAATGGACTCGTCGCTTTGACTTTCCACCATTTGTGCATTAAGCCTAAGAGTACCTAGTGAATCTATTCGTATTGTACTTCACTTTGTAGGCGATGCTAAAGATTTTTTTCACATGCATTTTAGTGTATAAGATTTTTAGCAGTTCATTAATTATAAAGTTCGTAGTCAATCGGCAGGTTGACAACGAATTTCTAAACTTCTAACTGGCAAGTCGGTTGTAGACTGTCAAGCCAAGCAGAACTATCTATTATCACAGTATCAAGAAACATACAGTAGGACGACGCCTTTGATCTTGCGGGAAATGCCGACAACGTCTAGACAGTTCCGCGACAGCGTCTGGAGGCTAGGGTTGTCACAAATAATTATTAAATTATTTATTTCACATCAACATCCTCATCAATATTATTATTAAAAACAATAATTAACAATAATTTATTAAATAATAACTTGCTGAGGTACAATTCGAATTATATGTATATTGTATAATAATTATAAATATGCAACTAACAAATATTTACGGTTTCTAGATTTATTAGATTTGAAAATGGATCCCATTTTCGTAATCATCACGCCAATAAAGCTCGAAATTGACACCCGTAACATTTTACGAAAAAAAAATGTAGGTACGCCATCTTGGATTTGAAAATGCATTCAAAAATGCATAATAATAACCCGAGAAACTTCCAACTACTTCCAATCACTCAATGCCCTGCGATAAGTATTTCTTACCGTTCGCCATTTTGTTTACTTTGGTAATTTGACATGACAAATTATACCTAATGTTATATTTTTGTGAAATTCATTCATTCCCTTCCACCCCACTCATCATCGTCATCATCACCATCCATCATCATCCATAATCATTCATCATCATCATTTATGCGAGATGATGACTTGCTATCTGTCACAGCACACGTTGCCATGGTATGCATCATTTTAATTAGGCCCAAATTAAATAACAAAACCAAACACGCGTTAGCCCTGAAAGTAGTGTCCCGAACTGCTAACATTTTGTTGTTAGCAGTTCGGGACGTGTGTCTACACCTACCGGGACCCACGCCCTAACTGAGCGCGGCGGGTGGTTCAGGGAATTAGTTCTATGTTTTTTCTATTAGTACCAACCTGAAATTTAATTTGTTCTGCGTTATTTCTTGTAATAAATGCCTTTGATGTCGACCTCCGGCTAGCGGACTACTTTTTTAATAGGCGCCTGACAGTCTTCAGATTAGTCTCAAACTTTAGTTCAACTAATATGCTTTTCATTTTACTATAAATCTATCATTATTACGCTTAGTTTCTTAATTAGAGTAAAACATAACCTCCGGCTAGCGGACTACTTTTTTAATAAGCGCGTGATACTCCTCAGATTGTCTCAAACTTTACTTCTACTTGTATGCTTTTCATTTCACTATAAATCGTTTGATTATTACGCTTAGTTTCTTAAATATTGGAGCAAAACATAACCTCCAGCCAGCGAACTCATTTTATTACCGTTTAACCGTTAGAAATGTTAATTAAAATTCAATTTTCAGGTTTAAGTAGGCAAAATATGATAGATGCTACAATATGATTGTGTTAAACTGAACATATATACTAAATATATACCTACATTGCACGACCCTAAGCGCTCTAAAATAAAATGAGTTCGCTGGCTGGAGGTCATGTTTTGCTCTAATATTTTAGAAACTAAACGTAATAATAAAAAGATTTATAGTGAAATGAAAAGCATACAAGTAGAAGTAAAGTTTGAGACTAATCTGAGTAGTATCAGGCCCCTATTAAAAAAGTAGTCCGCTAGCCGGAGGTTATGTTTTACTACCATATTTAAGAAAGTAAGCCTAATAATAAATAGATTTATAGTAAAATGAAAAGCATATTAGTAGAACTAAAGTTTGAGACTAATTTGAAGACTGTCAGGCGCCTATTAAAAAAGTGCTCCGCTAGCCGGAGGTCGACATCAAAGGCATTTATTACAAGAAATAACGCGGAACAAATTAAATTTCAGGTTGGTACTAATAGAACAGAACTAATTCCCTGAACTACGTAGGCGTTAGGGCGTGGGTCCCGCTAGGTGTAGACACACGTTCGGGACAGCCCTTCCCGCGTCTCGTCCCTCACGCCCCGCACCATTGATCTGTCTAGATGGCTTCGTCGGACGACTGTATGGATTTATATAGACTGTGCTATTATCTATCTGCTTATCTGCAATCGAAGCTTCGACAGTTATCAGTTGTAAACGCGGCAGTTGGAAACAAGACAGCATCGGACCAGACGGCATCTTTAAATTTACCAATATTTATTATTTTAAATGTAAATAATAAAATTATTAGATTTGTTGAATACAATGTAACATTGTTTACTACTTGTATATCTATGAGCTGCACTTCTAGCATGTTTAATGAATTAATGAGTGAAAAAATTAAAATCTACAAGTGTAGGTTTGCAGTGTACTTATATTTAATTTTATTATTCGTTTATTACAGTTTAGGAATAACGTTTTGTAATAATAAATAAAAACAATGTTATAACTTCTAATCTTTAATTTTGTGACAATACCAATACCTACAGACTGATTACACCCAAATATTCTTTACTGCGACCAGCCACCTCGAACAATAAAAATTGTATTATTTATTACAACAATATTTTAAAAATATTCCTAAGACTACAACTACTTATATGTTACTTATAAAAAAGAATGTACGATACATTCATTTTAAGAAGACAGTACTTCCGCAGGCTAGAAATTACAAAAAAATTGTATGAATACAGACCAAACTACCTTGTGCTTCAAGTTCAAAACAGCAGTGCAGCATGTCATGTGCATTGTGGGAAGAGTATCTCATAAAATTTTATTAGTAATTTTCTGCACTGCCAAGTCTCTTCAACACAGCCTTTTTGTACACCTACTCAGTATCTTAACATTCAGAAGTGAGGTCCGAAACAATAAGCACTTCTCAATTATTTACAAAATGTCAACACAAGGAAAAGTTCACACGTTCAGTTCTGCACTTTCAGTCAGACACCAGACACTGCGCACACTCTTCTGTCAGGCTCAAAATCATCAGACTTGAACGAAGACTAATTCCCATTATAAAAGTTGGAGGACGGCGTAGACCAAAACGGAAAGCCCAAAATAAACAATGTTAACCAGAAGGCTAACTTTATCTATTTTGGACTTTATTTCAACATGCACAATGTCAATATCTTTTTGGCAGTGAAGCTCTGCCTACGCTTCGTCAGATCTGCGCCGGCTTCCTGACTTATATCGGAGCTATTGCAGATGAGCAATCGTTTTGGATATCCACCACCCCCTTTTTCTTACATTTCACTCTTCCTACCACCTTGATACTCCCAGCTTCTTATTTTTCACTAGAGTCAGCAACAAAGTAGGTGCTTCTTCGTAGACGCGCCAAGGAAAGATTTTTTAAAGTTCTGTTTTCAGCCATCCCTCTTCAGCCGCAGCAAATAATTTCTTCCAAGAAATATCAATCTTGTCGACTGCACTATAATCTCACCAGCAGCATAATCTTCCAAAATAATTACAGTGAAGGCTTTAAGAGCCTTCGTTATGGGGTATCTATCCCTTGAATATATACGTGCGGAATTGCTTCGGCAAGGTTGTGCCAATGTGCCTACTGTTGAGTTTTTATTTTTTCATTCGCCTTACTCAATCGGATTCCACATGGGTAATTAATTTAAGGACATCCTTACGTGCAATTATACAAAAAAAAAGTTGTTAAAATAAGGTTCAGTAACCTTCCAATATTTTTTCTAATGTTAAACTCAATATTCATTACTAAAGTGGGAAACAGAACCCAACATAATTTACATGGCCTGGGCAAATAGCGGATAAAGAAAATACAAGTAAAGTAGGTACACCATGGAAGATTAATTTTATTTAAAAAATAGCAACATCTTTTAACGACTATAGATACGGTAAAAGGTATTACTTATAAAATATTAATGCTAACCACAGCTTTCTAATAAAAGTATTCATCAGTTAAATTGCCCTTATGAAATCGTTTTAATAACGATAGTTATTGTAATTATGGTACTGCTGTTGGCCTCCACCTCTGCCATCATACTGCTGTTGGCCTCCACCTCTGCCATCGTACTCGTAGTCGGGGTTTCTTCTGCCGAACTGATTCTGATGCACCGATGGTGGTACAGGCGATGATTGTTTCAGCGTCTTCGCGCGCGCCGCCAGCTGCGACACTAACTGCGCAGGCGTCAGGTGAGCTATGGAGATGGGGGCTCCATCGGCGACACTCCCGCTGGGGTTAAACACAGACTTCGAATTAACTAAATCTTGCTCCACTACTTGAGTATGAACAGTTGAAGTGAAGTAGTCAGGATCTACAGCTGTGCCGGCTTCATGGAACTTTGTAGATTCGCGAATCTCACACACGTCACAATACGGCTTTGATGTCTGGACGGCGGCATCCTTCACGTCTTTGGGTAGTTTCTTTTTATATCTGGATACCACCTTATCTAATCCAATAGTAGTGATGATGCTCTCCACAAGCTGCTTGTTCTGCTGCGCCAGTGTAGGGCCGTTGGTCTTCGTGAAGTTGAATTCGATAACTGCTTGTCTTTTCAGCGGCGAAACAAACTTGGACTCTAAGGATTTAGGTTCTGTACCGATGATATGGTTGTTCATCATCAAGTGATTGGGCAGGAGCAACTTCTCCAGCTTGCTTAGAGCTTGATTGCACCGAGACATAACTGTAAACACAAAAGCAGCACCATTTTCATTCAATTACACTGATCATTTTTGTAAATAAAAATATTGTCATTGATATCCGCTTTTAACTAAACTCTAAAATTAAGTTAAATGGATCCAGATAGCAACTGCAACAGTAAATGTTATTTTGTAATTTGTAATAAGTAGTAAAACAACAGAAACATGTTCATTCAAATGAGATTTTTAAATGTGAAAAGAAATTAAGTTAAATTTTAATTTACACAATTTAACATAATTTTATTTTCCGTAAGAAATATGGAGTGAAACGTAATACCCACCTCCACTCATCGTTTTTGGGTCCATACAACTGCTTACGCCTGTAATAATAAATTTTACACAGATTTCATTGTAATGAACTAAATGTATAACAAAATAAAATCACAGAGAATTTTAAAATCCTACCTTTATTAGGGGCGAGCTTAAGATAATCTTCTTGAGAAATTTTTCCCTCTGCAACTAACTGAAACATTCAGACTCATAATAAATTATAACTCTTAAACTAAAATAAGACAAACAATCGTAGATGTAATATATAAATATTATTACTTGTGCCAAAGCATCATAAGGTGTTTTCTGTTCCACAACAGGGAGTGTAGGAGCGGGCACCATGGCAGGTGCTGGGGGTACATTCAGAGCAGGCGCTGGTACCGGGTTTATACTTGGCATTGGTACTGGCCCGGGCAGCATGCCTGGGGGAACCGGTTGCGGACCATAGTTATATGGAGCAGGAAAACCAGAGCCATAAGGCAGGCCTTGTGGATATGAGTATCCTGGAACATTTCCAGGAAATTCACTTTGCACAGGACCAGTGTAAAGCTCTGGCTGATAGGACATGTTATCGAGAGGATAGCCTGGTGGTATTTGTGGGTCATTTGGGTACAGGAAATTGTCTGCATGCTGTGGGGAACGAGATCTAGGTGAGCGTGATCTAGGTGAACGTGATCTTCGGGACTCGTAACGCCTCATTGGTGATCTGGATGGACGCCGCCGTCGAGGACTGTGTGCACGTGGCCGCGTCGGACTATATTTTCGAGGGCTGCGTCGCTGAGGACTGTACCGCTTCCTGAAGGTCTTATGAGGGCTGGATCGAGGCCGGAACTGACGCGGCGGGGTTCGACGAGGACTCCATCTTCGACGAGGACTATGTCTCCGTGGGCTCTGACGGCGAGGACTTTGGCGGCGAGGGCTTGAATGGTGAGGCGGCTCCTTGTAGTGTCGTTCCTTTATAGACACTTGTCGGTGAGGTTGCTCTGGTGGGTCTTCATTCGTACCCTTCGGTGTTTTCTTGGCATCCTTAGATTTACCTTCATCGAAATAGTCGTCCAGCTCGGTGCCAGGTGGCCGAAGATCATCTGTAGACTCCAAATGTTTTGCAAGATACTCTTTCACTTTAACTTCCTTGTCTTTCTTGATGGCTTCATTGGTCTTGCTTGGGTCGCGCCTACTCCCCGGCTTGATGAAATCGTCCAGACGAGTGCTGCTCGACGACTTGCTCTGCGAGGATTCACCTTTCCGCCACTTAAACTTATCATCAAATTTTACTGGCGGCTTCTTGCTTTTAGCGTCCTCTTTATTCTCTCCTATCAACTCCCGAAGGTCCTTTACGCTGTCGAGGGCCTCTACGTTGATGCGGCGCGCCTCACGTCGTTTGCCGGTTCCATCTTCATCGTCCCAGCTGTCTATAACACTCAAACCTTCCATAAAATCATCCTTTGTAAAGTCATCAAAGAAATCACTTGGTATATCTTCACCATCGCCCGGATCCGACATTTGATCGATTTGATCTTTTTCACTTCCCATGATGAACGTAAATGAAAACGGTTGACGAAAAAAAACTTAATCGATTAAAAATACAACTACACACAATCTATCTTAATTAAATACGACTGCAGTAAATAATCTACAGGTTTACACAAACTATCATGTTTTCTTCACACTATCATTTTTGGCCTTGCAGAGTCAGACAAAATAATTCGGCGGTCGACTTCGATCCAGGCTCGGTCAACTGTGTATGGGTGACTTTGGACACAAGGTGGGTTCCAGTTCATGATAAGAATAGCGATATCGATGACTCTGTCTAACAGGCTGATTACAATGAAATGTTACCAAGTAAAATAAAATGAAATATCGTGTAACAAATTATGACCTAAACATGATTAATTTAATTTAAAATGTAGCTTAATAACTAACACCTATTTTTTTTACGGTTATATAATTAAAATTATGAACTCTAAACGAAATTTGGAAAAATAATTATATCTTTAGAAATAAATTTGAATTTAAAAAATGGACTCTGGTAGTTTGCTCTGGCAACACCATATGATAAATGTCTGCTGTTATGGTTGGTCGTTTTTTCTTGTTTCTGTTTATTTGTTGTGCTTTAAAACGATAAACTGTTTCTGATTTTTCCATCATAACGTTAAGTCGGCATACTGTTACGCCGTTGCGGTGAAAAAGTGTTGTGTTGAGTGAGATAGTGATTCTTTCGAGATTTCTTTGTGAGAACGAGAATTGTTTCGCAATGAATCAAAGTAAAAGATAGGAAAGTGCGTCAATTGTGGATTTCCAGCTTTTCAAGATGTATTAATTTGTATTATATGCCCACCATATGAATAGATATTATTTTATTGTCTTACTGTCAATAAAATAATATCTATTCTAGGTGGGCATATAATTTTTTTCATTGGATTTACTGGGATCCCACTAGATGGCGTGCAAATTCGTCTCACATTTTTACTATGAAGTTGATATTCTTCTCGCTAGAGTAATATTGTTCTGTGCTTCGATCCGTTTTATATATTTTTTTTTTTTCCCGAAACAGAGTCATAAAGTCAGAATCAGAAACATGAGGGTTCAGGGTTGCTAGGTAGAGTTTCTTAATTTTCCCGGTTTCCCCATATTCATGTTTTTTCCCAAAAAATATTTGTATTTTGCATTATATGTAATTCCCCATTATTTTTGTGAAAGAGGAAATAAAACAAATAGAAAAAAAATATACATTTATAAAAATTATTGCTCAAAGAACTTAATAATTATGAGCTAATTTTTGATTTTTGACATTCAATAAATTCTCCCCATAAACTTACATATATTATCATTATAAAATCGCCATTATTCTATAAACATAATCCTCAAAAATTTTATTTTCCTATTTCCTCTGAAAGTCTGAACGAATATAATATTTCCCACTAATGCGAAAAAACCCTGAATCACATAGACAAAGTCTGTATACTTTTTTTTTCCAATCGAAATCATAGTCTTTTGATAAATGTGTTGTAGCTAAATCACTCGATACCTAATACTAATTAGGTATTTGACTGATTTTGGGAAATGGTTTATATTAATCTTCATTATATTATAAGCACACTACATTGATATTTCAGGGAGATCTACTGTATTTATCAATAAAAATCAGTGATAAAGTATAAATTTCCAAAACCGCTCCAAAAACGCTGTTTCTGCGGAAGTGACGTAACACGCTAGTAAACGAGCTTTGTCAACAAGACAGACGGTGCAGCTTAAATTAATTTCATCAATAAATCATTTTTATTGGCTATAATGGCGTATATAAATGGTGTGTAGTTCCACAATGTACAAATACGTCTTTAAGCAGTCCATCATGATTCATGACAAAAGAATTTATAGGTAATGTTTCTAAGTTTTTATCAACATAACCTAAAATGAGATTTCACAAAACTTCTGAATGATTATACAAAAGATTTGTAAATAAATATGTGGCAGGTAGGTACTTACACTGCTGTTTTTACATTTTTAAGTTCCGCAGCATAATAATCAGCGTTAGGTATTCTTAAAGAAAAGTGCAACCATAAATGCGTCTATCTTAGGTAGGTTGTATCAGCTTGCACAAAATTTGACTCCATTTTGAGATTCGATATGAATATGTATGCCACTAGATAGAAGATTTCTATGAAAACAGCTTCAGAAATAGCTCTAAGATCAAATATAGCACCCAGAAAACATAAAACGCAAACTACAATCTGTCAAAGCCGTGCTTACTCCAGTGTTGCCAAGCTAGATTTTCATTTAAGCCTGATTAATTTTACTCTAAAATCATAACTATTTATACAAAAATACCTAGCTAAAGTTTTGGTTTTAGATATACAATAAAACAAGTTCTTTCTTAATCAATGGTCATGTTTCACAATAAAAATATGCTGAATTTGTTTGTTTAACTCAAATTCAATTCAAATACTTAGGTTTATGGTAAAGTTTATGGGCTTTTTGGTAAGCAATACATGTAGGTATACATGTATTGCTTACCAAAAAGCCCATAAACTTTAGTAATCATAACAACAATACGAAATCTAACCTTAAAATTTTGGAAGTGACTCCGCGACCGCCGCCGTGACCTGAATTTGCAGCCGGCACTGGTTGCTAAATTGGCAGCCGGCGCTGACTTTTGAAAAAAAAGCGGGAAAGGGAGTTGGCAATTTGTCATAATTAAAAAAACATTTCATGTTTCATTTGAGTAACATACCTAATTAGGGTCCAAGAGCGAGCGAAGCGAGCTCGGGAACTTGGACACCCCGACACGGACAGGTTAGGTTCGAAGGGGTTGACGGGGGCTTCAGTGAGCGAGCGAACGAAGCCCCCGTCAACCCCTTCGTGTTATGTTACTTTTAACCTTGCAGATAGAAATAGGAGCTCCGCGTACCGGGGCTCCGTCGACCACCTCCATCCCCCTTGTAAGTCCAAAAAAGTTGTATTTTGTTTTACATTAACACTGTTATTTAAAAGTCAGTCTAAGGTATTTAATTCAACTTAAAACACGGCAACATTAATCTGCTGCTACGGTAGTTTGCAATTATTTTCGTCTGGTATCACTGCTACTTCAAGGCTACTCCGGTTCCTAACGGCATTATTTTTGGGAGCCTAGTCGGCGCCGGCTGCGGAGGCGCTCCCTAAAATTTTACCCTCAAATTTACCCTAAAGAATTCTTTACCCTAAAAATAAGTTGGCAACACTGGTTTACTAGCGTGTGACGTCAACAGAGTGCGACAGGCCCAGGCTCGGTCAACTGTGTATGGGTGACTTTGGACACAAGGTGGGTTCCAGTTCATGATAAGAATAGCGATATCAATGACTCTGTCTAACAGGCTGATTACAATGAAATGTTACCAAGTAAAATAAAATGAAATATCGTGTAACAAATTATGACCTAAACATGATTAATTTAATTTAAAATGTAGCTTAATAACTAACACCTATTTTTTTTACGGTTATATAATTAAAATTATGAACTCTAAACGAAATTTGGAAAAATAATTATATCTTTAGAAATAAATTTGAATTTAAAAAATGGACTCTCGTAGTTTGCTCTGGCAACACCATATGATAAATGTCTGCTGTTATGGTTGGTCGTTTTTTCTTGTTTCTGTTTATTTGTTGTGCTTTAAAACGATAAACTGTTTCTGATTTTTCCATCATAACGTTGAGTCGGCATACTGTTACGCCGTTGCGGTGAAAAAGTGTTGTGTTGAGTGAGATAGTGATTCTTTCGAGATTTCTTTGTGAGAACGAGAATTGTTTCGCAATTAATCAAAGTAAAACATAGGAAAGTGCGTCAATTGTGGATTTCCAGCTTTTCAAGATGTATTAATTTGTATTATATGCCCACCTTTATGAATAGATATTATTTTATTGTCTTACTGTCAATAAAATAATATCTATTCTAGGTGGGCATATAATTTTTTTCATTGGATTTACTGGGATCCCACTAGATGGCGTGCAAATTCGTCTCACATTTTTACTATGAAGTTGATATTCTTCTCGCTAGAGTAATATTGTTCTGTGGACAGGCCGTTCTTGTGACAGCTACAATAACAAAAAATATTCCATTTTATTTTCGTGTAATTTGCAAAAAATATACATATTTTAGTTAAAAATCAAGTGAAATAAGTTTATTTACGCTATGTACTGATAGGATGACCACAATCTGTAGCATATTTTCAATGTTGTCAAGAACCGACCCGCGGTTTTACCCTCGTTGCTTGGATTTTCATACATTTCAATACCTACCACGGTACCACCCCGTGATAAACGTGCTGGAAACGTGTAGTGCACAAACGCCCAATGGAGGAATAAGGGCGTTTGTGCACTACACGTTTCCAGCCAGCACGTTCGTTTATTCACGGACCGTTTTTTTAGGGTTCCGTAGCCAAATGGCAAAAAACGGAACCCTTATGGATTCGTCATGTCTGTCTGTCTATCTGTCCGTCCGTATGTCACAGCCATTTTTTTCCGAAACTATAAAAACTATACTGTTGAAACTTGGTAAGTAGATGTATTCAAAATGTAATAGATGTATTCTGTGAACCACATTAAGATTTTTACACAAAAATAACAATAAAGGACGTTGGCAGTTTTGGGCTTGAACTGGTACAGTAATAAAAGCAAAAAGATAAACATATTTTAGTTGTTCTATAAAAAAAATATCTTAGAGATTAAGAAATGGAATCAAAAATCTAAATAAATAAAATGATTATGCCGTTGACATTTTGAAAAAACCAATAAAACAAAAACAAACAATTGTTGTTTGTTTAAACCTAGCAGCGGAAGTCGCATGGTGGCTGGCGCGTGCCTCCACAGAATATCATGCCGACAGCAACTAAAACTTTTGAATTGAGAACTGTAGTCGGGCTGTACTTCATTGAATCATTCACACCATATGACCATACTTAACCTCACTATCACAAATACGAAGATTTCTCTTTAACCCAATTACGTACAATAACAAAAAAAAAACAATTTAAATACTCGATCACACCAAACTAATTTTATATCTGTACCGACTTACACAATCTGAAGCCTAGCGTTGTATGGGCGACTGCCAGTGTTCTTTTTGGGGTTCTCAGTCCATACTTAGAACAGAAACTCAAAAAATTTTTTTCAATAATCAAACCCATATAATTTTTTTCTAAACTGAATAGTTTGCGCGAGAGACACTTCCAAAGTGGTAAAAAGTCCCCCCGTACCCCCCCCCCCCCCATGTAACGTTAAATAAGTGTATGATAAAACTAAAAAAAATATATGATGTAGGTACTAGGGTATGAATATCGGAATCTCGGAATCTCGGATAGATTTTTCCGTTTTTTCAATTCCGATATTGAGCAGGCCAATATCGGAATCTCGGAATTAGAAAAAAATAACTAAAAAACGTCGTGTCTTGCTCAGCGCTCACTTGTGCACGCATTCTATTACCGACAAAAAGTCAGTAATGAATAATTTCTTAATTAGTCACCCGATATGGCCGGCCCATCGCCACTTCAGCTTGCTTATTTTGTAGGCTATGAACTACTTTTCAATCCATCGGAATTGTCGCTGGCGACAAGGTCCGCGGACAAATCTGCGTGTGAATGATCAGGTTCGCGGTTCAGCATGCGGCTGTGTGGTTGATGATGGTTTTGTCCACCGATTTGTACAGCGCAGTGTGCGGCGCGAAGCTCGTGTAGTGAATGGCTTAAGCGCATATTTTCGCCAGCAGGTTACTTTACTTGTGTTGTAAAATTCTTTGTGCTCTTTCAGGCAGATTGATAGATGCATTTTCATTTTTACGCATTCACTACATACCAGGAGAAGTGTTCTCTTGCTAAGACGTATTTTTTTTAGATTATGTGTTGTTTCCTCGTTCATTGACATCATCAGTCTACAGTAATCCACTGCTGGACATAGGCCACTCCAACTGCACGCCATTTAACTCGATCCTCGCCTACTCTCATCTAGCTGCCACTAGCCACCCTGCGACGCTCGTCGCTTCAACTAGCCTGAAGGCGTCCTACCCTACGTTTGCCGATTCGCGGTCTCCACTCAAGAACACGTCTACTCCAATGGTCGGTTCGTTCGGTCTACCGATATTGCCGGCCCATTGCTACTTCAGCTTGCTTATTCTGTAGGCTATGAACTACTTTGGTTTTCTGTCGGATCACCTCATTTCGAATTCGATCCCTCAGAGAAACTCAAAGCATAGCCCTTTCTATAGCTCGCTGAGCGAAATTTATGGACCAGCCATACCGTGAGTGTCCATTCTTGGCTCCGTAAATCATGATAGGTGTGACGCACTGATTGGCGCATGAAGACTTAAGTGGAATAGGCAATGAGAAGACCCGACGTAGTTTCCCAAATGCAGCCCTGCCTAGCTGTATTCTTTTGTTAGCCTCTTTCTTGAAGTTGTTTTTACCGAACTGCAAAGTTTTACCCAACGTATTCTGGAACAACTTCGAGAGCATTGCCACAATCGGTTCTGGAGTGACGTGTTCGTTGAACATGATCGTGGTCTTGTCCAAATTCATCCGGAGCCCGAAGCGCACAGAAGAATCAGCCAGGCCGTCCAGCATTTCTTGCAGGTCTTGCAACGATTCAGCCATTATAACAATGTCGTCTGCAAATCTTAAATGTGAGATGTACTCGCCGTTTAGCGCTGGTAAGCGCCTACGGCCTTAAGTGATTTGGGCAGTGTAGCTTAAGTGTTCTTGTTTTGTCAATACCTTTATTTTTATTCTGTTATTCAAGAACTTATTACAAAAATATAGATTTATACAATTGTAGCGAGCTTTATTTGTTCTAATTATTTTTTAAATAATGAAAGAGTTTATTTTAAATGCTTTTTCTCTATGAAATTAAATTTTTCATTAAAATTTCCTAATTCCGATACTAATATCGGAATTCCGATATTGGGACCTAATATCGAAAATCAATTCCGATATTGAAAATCCTCCGATATTACATACCCTAGTAGGTACATTATCATGTAAACTTCAACCGAAAATAAACGAGATCTAGTTACTAGTTTTTTCAAAATCATCAAAATTCCTTCACAAACAAACTTCGTTATGCGGTCTGGTTTTTTAATTTTATACGTCCAAAACTGATACGGAACACTCGATGAGAGAGTAGGACTCGCACTTGGCCGGTTTTTTTTTTTCCTACATTTTAAAAGAGTGGTAGTAGTGCACAAACGCCCTAAAATCTAATCTCCATAGATCTCCATACTTCCATAGTCCATGCCAAAATGTCAAATGTCATACGGGAAAATAAACAAGTGGCATAAAATAAAACAATCTTACAATTTCAAGCTTTCAAGCGCGAAAGTAAAGAACCCGGTGTTGTTAACTTACTTTTTAATATTATATGCTATTATTTGTTATGAAATAGTACAAAAATGGAGTGTACTCAGAGGCTGGAGTGTACTCAAGATTTATACGATACACAGACAGAGAAGACATGCCCAGAACAGGTTAGCGCATAATATTTTCCGTTAGCCATAATGAATTTACGCGTTTACATATTTAAACAAATTGCATGGTATAATCAAATTATAAAATTACTCATTCCAGACGCTAGGTATTCAATAGACGAAATGAAACTTAGCTACCTAAAATCATTTTGGTAAAAAATACAACTTGCCTAAATAATCGGTCTATAATTTTCCCACTTCAGGCCTTCTCTCTGTTAGAGGGAGTGGGCTGTAGACCAACTGCCCAGTACAGTATTTTGGGTTAAACCTATAAACAGTATATGTCTAGTTTTTAGATTCAGAATTTGTTAAGCAAACAAACAAGCCAAGCTCACTTTTAGTAATCTCTTAATAGCTGCTATGTAATTACTTTGCAAAAGAGCTTAAAAATCATGCAGTATATTCTTCCAAGTTTAAAAACATTTTTACACCCTACAAAGTGTGGTTGATATGTTGCCTTAGTGGCAATTTCACACAAATCATTTGAAGCTACTTTTGATGCCCATATAACTTAACATCAATCAGCCTATTGTCTATAACCCAGAATCTTTGTTTTATTCGCAGATTGGTTTCCTGGGCATATGTGGAGCGAAACATCCAGTGTTGAAAGGTCCAAACAAAATAGGTAGAGACCCCCAAACATGCAATATCATTCTTAATTTAAATGTAAGTACCATTATAACTATTTATTAATACCCAGTAATACACACTAATATTGTAAATAATGTATGAAGTATGCAGTATTCACTCAATATGCAGGTGTGAGTTACTTCTGTAGTTAGATTATAAGAGGTACTTTCGTAATTTTATATTGTTTTGTCATTAAAATGATAAAGTAACATTGATATTTCCTGATGTTTCAAACACTTTGCCATGTTTATGGTCGCAGGATGACTGGAAAAATCAGTAATATACGCTATGTTAAAACTTGTTGCTGTTTAAACTTGTTTTATTATTATGTGTAGTAATCGCAAAAACCTAAGACGTCAAGTTATATCATTGATTGTTTCTATTTTGATCATTCTATCACAATAAGACTAGCATGAAATTTGATAGATCAGATACTTGATCAGACTTTTAAAAACTGAGGAGCTGTTTTCTGACAGTAGATCACCAGATAGCTCTGATTGGTTTATTCTGCAAACAAGTTAAACATGGATAGTGGCCTTCGGCTTATTATGTATATACTCATGTACTCTTATTACCAGTGATCACAATGAACGGTCCTAATTTACCTAAACTTCGCAGAACAGAGACGAAAAGCGGAGACTTCCTTACGACAACATCTTTTTCGGGACGAAAATTGTCCCGAGTTTCGGGACATTACTTAAATACATTTTAAAAAAAAACAACCGTTCCGTATCATTTTTGGTTGATAAAGTGAAAAAATCCAGACCGCATAAATAATTTTGTTTGTGAAGGAATTTTGATGATTTTGAAAAAACTGTACTAGTTAGGAACATCGTATTTTTTTTGGTGCCATATATGGGTCAATTACTATCAACTGTAATTATTTCAGATTTTTCGCCCCGTAAACTTCGGAGATAAGGGGGGGGGGGGAATGGTATTTTTTGGGCATTTTTCATCATATGTCGAATACTGTGAGACATAAAATAAAATAAAAATATATGTATTTTGAAATATGCAGATCAAGCCCTTTCATATGATATGTCACTTGACCTAGTAACCCCAATTTAAAATTTTGGACCCCCACTCCGGCCCCTTTTTGCAATGAAAATAAAAATATTTTTTGACTTTTTTCATTTGCAATAAAGTTGAACAAGCATTCTTTATAACTTCCAAATTTCTAATATATATATATATATATATATTTATATTATAATTTCAGATAGCATAAGTAGTTGCTGAAATGAAGTCGCACCACAAGGGTTCCTTTTTTACCATTTTGGTACGGAACCCTAATATGTTATTAACACTGTAAAGTAATTTAATTCAATTTAAGTTTTTGTTTCCCAGAATTGACAAAAAAATTAGTAGACAAGTTATTTATCGTTTGTCGTTTGCAAAAATAAAATTGAATTCCAACTAGGTACTACAAAAAGATTGGAAACAAGAATTTCAATTTCAAGTTGGAGTTCATGTTTTCAATTATATCGAGACTTTTTATATTTTGATTATGTTTGTGCGCGAAAAGTCCCGATATAATTGAAAACAAGTTGTAATTCAGTTACATTATGTAACTGACTGCCTAAAATGTTCCATGTGACGACGTGACACGACGCAGGTTGTCGCTTCTTATCATGAGTCAGTGCTACTCGATTTAAATATTTATTTATTTATTTTATTTTATTGATTTACACGGCATATACACACCAATTACATAAATCAAAGTACAAAATTATAATAATTACAAACATAGACTGATAATAGAAATTATTCAAATCTTATTATTTTCCAAAAAAAGTAGGCATATAACCATTAAATTGGCGAATTTATTATATGATATACTAGCTGTGCCCCGCGGTTTCACCCGCCATTTAATTAAAAAAAAATAGGAATAGTAAATCCGCCCACGCTATTACTTCGTTTTCGCTTAGCATTCATTCTGACTTTTTTTCTTTTTGCTCGGCTCCTAAGGGTCGTAGCGTGATGTTAAATAGCCTATACTATTTCTCATGAATCTGGTTGTCATACATATTGCCGACCGAACCTCACATTTAAGCTTTGAGCTGACTTTTTTTTTTTGTTTTTTCAGTCCGTGTCAAGGCAACATGCTGTGATAAATGTACTAAATAGTAGAGAGTTCATGCTCATGGACTTGGATTCAGCTAATAAAACTAAGTTATTGAATGTAAGTATTTTTTTTGTTTTTTTTTTTTTTATTATTTAATAATAGGCTTGCGTTTGACCGCGTTTGATTAAAATACGATGGAGGAAAAATAATTGTAAGAATTTTTTTTTTTTAAAAACCACGTTTTTAAAACGGACTAAAAAGTATAAAATAATTTCTGATGAAAAGAAATACGTGGGGCGCATCTTACTATTATCTATTGCATGCGCTCCACGTTTTTCATTTCATCAGAAATTAAATTATACTTTTTGGTCCGTTTTAAAAACGTGTTTAAAAAAAAAAACCAACTTACAATTATTTATTTTTTACTTTTTAGTCCGTATTATTGCATTGTCATCCAAATTACATAGGTATACGAAATTTCAGCTTAATCTGATGACAGGAAGTGCTTGAAAAATGAATTGCAAAATTTGTACCGAACAGAACAGACAGACAGACACGAAAGCGACCTAATAAAAACGTAGTAAAAACGATCGACCCGCGATTTGAGATCGATTTGGAACACCCTGAGAATTAACTGTACTTGAGAATTAGCACATCCAGTGCCGCGAACCCGTAGGCTCATTAGCGCATTTGTCAAGGACCCCGCTGGCTGGTTCACTAGTACAGCCGACCACACGTCAGTGGTAACTCTGTGACCTTGAGCTGGCCTTGCGTAGTAAGGAGTTTCAGTAGATTATGAAGCCAGCTTATACTGGTTACCATTACACTTATCATTATGAACAATATTTTTATGACAACCCCAAAAGCGCAAAAAAGATCTGCTGTCCCATACATTTATCGATTTACCATGTGAACATAAATACCTATGTAGGTATATGGAACAGCAATTATTTTTTCGCTATTTTAGGGGAGTTCCATAGTAAAAATTCTTCGTAATAATGAGCATAATGCCCCCCTTTGGGATCGAACAGGGTTTTTGTTACATGCTGTATAATACAAAGGAAAAAAACAATGTTTTTTTTTTTGCAGAAAACTTTACATCCGTACATACCTCACCCTATAAGGGACGGTGATACAGTACAATTTGGGGACATATTTGGCGTATTTAGGCTACTCGAAGAAAATGACGCGTTGCCGATGACGCAGGCTATAGACGTCCCGGAGACGCCCGTCGTTAGCAAACACGTGTCGAAGCTACACAAGGCACCCACGACCATGATACCGGAGTCGCCTGATGTCAGTGATCGGGTATGTTGTTTTATAAACCGTAGTTTTTTAAACCGTAGTTTTATAAACCTGCAGTTGTATAAACCATGCCTAAAACTAGTGTGGCCCGCGGTTACACCCGCGTTTAAATTAAAAGAAATCGAATTATTTACCCGCCCGCGCTATTAGGTACTACGTTTTCGCTTAGCGTTCTTTCTTACTTTTTTTCTTTTTGCTCGGCTCCTTAGGGTCATAGTCGTGATGTTAAATTCTATACTTTATACAAGAAGATCTTTTCGAATCTGACTGGAAGCGGATTGAAGCGTGTTTAAACAAACAAACAAAAAAACCTTCTGCTTTATTATATTTATATATACTGAAACTCATTGCTGAAGATTTAAGGGTGTAAACAGATATTTTTTCATATGAACTACGGAATACCACGAAACTAAGTTACATCGACTGACACACATTTCTAAATAATAAAGATTGCTTATGTTTAAGTTACTACGATTGACGCGTGCTCGTGAAATGCTACAACTATGTATTTTATCCATTCGACTTTAAAACAAACGTGAGTCAACCACTAACAATGATATTATGATATATTTTTCCAGGATGACTCATTTATCACGCCTTCACATCCTATAGGCGAGAAATCGAAATTATCGAACAGTTCGTTTATAAAACCAAATAATAAAAATATATCATCACCACCAGGAACTAGAACATACGGCAATCGAAAGTCTACCATACGATCAACTCCTTTAAGTTTTATTGAAGACCCTAATACTAGTTTGAATGAGTCACTTGTGTCCCTGAAATCTGACAAATATGCATCTGTTAATATTCATGAAATGAATACACAAGCGCCTTACCCTGCTCCCAATGAAAGTACAGATTCAATATATACTGCTGATACTCAGATTCCGCCGGGACGAATCTCATCCCCTTCGATACATAATGCAGATACACAAATACCTTCAACAGAACATTTGCCACAAGTACGAAAAATTGACGATCAACATGAAATGCAACTAGATATATATGCAGCCAATAAGGAGAACAACAGAGACATATTTAACGCTGAAACGCAGCCTTTTGGACTCGATAACGAGTCAACGGAAATTGTAAATATAATTAAAAGTAATTCGACAACTAAAACAATGTCAGATTGTTCGACTAAAGCAGAATCAAAAGAAAAACTAAACACTTCCGAGGAAGAATTGCTGTTTGATGATGTAGATGAAAGTCTAGATGAAGATTTCAATTCACAGAACATACTACAAGAAGAATTACCATTTAATGAAGATGCAGCAAAATCCAAAACAAAAAAATGTACCCTGACTCCATCCAAAAGGGATATGAGAATCGCATCTGATGGTTTGACAGATTGTGAAGATATAGATATAGTGCCAACTCAGAAAATATCAGAATTACCCATTATAAAAAATAACCAGCAAGCAAAGTTTCAGACGATAAGCGTCACTCAGGGTTCAAAAAGAACAGAAAGACTTAAATCTAACAGTTCTACAGACTGTGAAGACATTGAGATAGCCCCAACGCAAATAATACCTGAATTACCCATCAAGAAAGATACAACACAAATCAAAGAAAAAGTTGACACGAAAAGTAATATAAATCCAATAAAAAAACTTAACAGAATCGAATCAGACAGTTCAACAGACTGTGAAGATATTGATACGGTGCCAACGCAAATAATACCTAAATTACCAATTAAAAGAGATACAACAAACAAAGAAAAAGTTGACAAGAAATGTAAAGTGAATCCATCAAAGAGACTTAACAGAATCCAATCAGACAGTTCTACGGACTGTGAAGATAACGATATGGTGCCAACGCAAATAATACCTAAATTACCAATTAAGAAAGATACAACAGACAAAGAACAAGTTGACAAGAAATGTAAAGTGAATCCATCAAAGAGACTCAACAGAATTCAATCAGACAGTTCAACAGACTGTGAAGATATTGAAATGGCGCCAACACAAATAATACCTAAATTACCAATCAAAAAAGATACAACAGATAAAGAAAAAGTTGATAAGAAATGTAAAGTGAATCCATCAAAGAGACTTAACAGAGTCCAATCAGACAGTTCTACAGACTGTGAAGATAATGAAATGGCGCCAACGCAAATAATACCTAAACTACCAATTAAAAAAGATACAACAGACAAAGAACAAGTTGACAAGAAATGTAAAGTGAATCCATCAAAGAGACTTAACAGAATCCAATCAGACAGTTCAACAGACTGTGAAGAGATTAATTTGACACAAAAGATACCCGAAAAGAAATTTGACGCAGGTAATATTATCGATTGTGATGATAACATTATTGAAGTAAAGACAATACATGCCCCTGCAGGCGAACTAATTCAGGATGATATCGCAACTCAAATAATTGATCTCGATGTCTACGTAAAGGACAAATTACCATTTGAAGACAAGCCCACACAAATTATAGATGTAATTGAAGTTGCTAACAATTCTAAAAACGTTTCTTTTGAAGATCAACCGACACAAATAATAGATCAGGTAGCAAATAACACTGAACACATAAAAACGTCGTTTGATGAACTCGTCAGCCCATTTAAAATACCATTACAATCTTCAATAAAGGTCAAAACTAAAGAAATTGTAAAATTAACACCAAAAGATATAACGGATAAAAATAAACCTATTAACGTTGACGATTGCTATTATAACGCTACACAAGATATTTATGATGATCTGTGCTCTCAAAGAGAAAAGTCCAACAATAGTTTAGTAGTAGCACTTAATGCAGATGTTGCGGTCGTACCATGTTCCGTAGAAAATAATAAAGATAGAGAAGTAAACCCAGGTATTGGCAGAGAATTAAGCCCTATTGCAAAACTAAAAAGAGTGCCCAGTGACTCGTCTGATATAGAATGTACTCCAAAAAAGGTAAAACAATTCATTTTCACGGACAGTGATCTACCGGATAGCCAAGAAATAAAAACAAGTATGATATCACGCACAAGATCTACAGTTACAGAATCATCTAGTGAATCCGAAACGGAAAATTGTTCGGAAGATCAGACTCCGTTCTTACACCGGAAGAAAAAACCTAAACCTATTGTAAAACTAGATCTCACTAAAATGTTTGGAGTTGAAAAGTTACCAGAAAGAGTTCTGACGCGACAACGAAAACCCACCGCTAAACTACAGAATTGCACCGAAGTTAATAAAACACTCTCCACCAGTATATTAAAACCAACTTACTTGACAGAGCAAGAGGATCAAATAGATGGGGAAATAATTACTGAAAATATTCAACGCCTTAAAACATTTGAAAAAGCAAAAACTAATAAAGATACTAAGAATGATGAAAGTGTTAAAGAAGTGAAAAAAGAAAGTACAACGCGAAAAAAAACAGATAGTAAAAGCAATGAACATAAAGAAAAGATTAAAGTAAAAATTGAGAGACCTAAAAGGAAAGATACAAAGTCAAAAACCGAGTCATCTGCCGGAAAGAGCGATGTATCAGTAGAAAATAAAACTAAAGAAGGCAGTCCTGATTCTACATCAGCCGTCAAAACAACTGCTAGGAAAACCAGGTCTAAGAAAAATGAAACGGGCAATATCAACACTGACAGAAAATCCGTATCACCAGAAAACAATAAAAAAGAAACAGATAACAAAAGAAAACGTACAACCAAAAAACAGGAGAAGGAAAGATCACCTTCACCTGGAATTAGAAGAAGTAAAAGACAGCAAAAGGCCAAAGAGAAAAACGACGACGAAAAAGTTCCGAAATCTATTCTGAAAAAGAGTGTACATGAACAGAGTACGGTTTATAATATTTCTTCTTCAAGTTCTGAATCGTCAAGAAGTTTGAAGAGGTCGTTGGTTGACGATGATGATGGCGAGCCTACTCCAAAGCGGACGAGGCCTCTTAACCCAAATAATAGTAGTAGTATAAACAATGCGTCGTTGAGAGCGACCCCGGCGAGGGTCATGAAGACACAGCATGTGCTCTTCACCGCATTCCCCAGTCCAGAAGTCAAGCAAAAGTTGGAGAAACTAGGTAAGATTTTTGGCATATTAAAAAAATTAAAAGCCCTTCCATCCAATCCGTTTGGCTAGCATGGTCTAAGAACGTGCTTTTAATCGTCACGTTCCGACGTATCGTCTAAAATATTATGAAAATTTTAGTCCAACTTGACAGCTCTTCATTATTTCTGTCTCTTTCTTGTTTTATCGGGGGGAAAAGATAGCAACAGTCTAAATCGGGGTGGCTAACTTGATTCGACCTAAGATCTACTGTTTACTGACTAGACTGTGTGATCTACCAATACAAATCAGTAAGTACCTCTTCATTCAACTTGACACCGAATCGTATTTTATAACTAGTATTTTTTTTTTAAATAGTTCATGTTTTGCTTAATCCATTAATTTTCATAGGAATATGCTTAGAAATGTTTTTCAAAAGAATACCATGTGAATGTGAACTTTTTTCTCTTTGACAGACAGATTTGACTGTTTATACCTAAAAAAAAAAACAAGTTTTGGAGGCTCCTTTCTTGTGGGGGCCCCAGGGCCACAGCCCCTGTTGCCCTGCCGTAAATCCGGCCCTGCCAATATGTGTCGGCTTTTACGTTGAACAATCTTGATGTAATCCTCAGAACATAGAAACAAGGAGATATCATAGCAAATTAGTACGGGAACAACTTTTTAGATCATTTTTCGACACAACAATTACAAGCGCTCCTTGTGAATAAAAAGATCTCCCACACATTAAAAATTCCGCACACCCTCAATCTAACACTGTTAATCGTCACTCAACACCAGCACTAAACTAAAACACTTATCATAGATCGTGTTCGGTTCGTCGCCAGCGTGTACATTTAATATACGGACAATGTGATAGCGTCAAGCTCAATAGCGCCTTGGCACATCTCCTTTGTTTCTATGATCTGAAGTGTAATCCAAGTATTTGTAATCCAAATTGCTCGGCAGGAGCGGTAATAGTGACGGACGTGCTGGAGTGCTCCGTGGTGCTGACGGTGCAGGTGAAGCGCACGTTCAAGCTGCTGTGCGCGGTGGGGCTCGGCCGGCCCATCGTGGGGCCCGGCTGGGTGCAGGCCTGCGCCGACACGCACATCATTGTCGGTAAGATTCACTTTGGTACTAATAGGGATGTTGAATATATTTTTTTTATTGTGAATCTGTAAACTATTTGAAAAAAGATAATAATAACACCAAAAAAACCGATGAAACATCTACAAAATTGGCAAAGTTATAAGCGATTTAAAATGATTTGCTAGACACGGACGGCATGCATGATAAGTGACGTAACACCACCTATGTCCGCTTCGCGCGACAAAGACGGAGCGATACTCCCTCCAAAAACTTTAAAAGCGTCTATGTTTTCCATTTTTTGATAAATTATTATTATTTTTTTTTACTTTTTTGTTATTCTTATTCCTTCTTTGGTATAAAATAATTTATTTGTAGTTTTTTAATAGTAGTCCACTACGTACCGTATTGTGTAATAGGTAATATCTATACTATTATAATTTAAAAAAAAAACATGTCTGTACATTGAAGATATTCCAGAAAAAACAGTCGGGAATAGATACTGGGACGTAGCCATGCCCGAACATATTTTTTGGGAAAGTTTGTGTGTTTTTCTGTTTGTACGCGCATCACGCAAAAAGTGCTGAACGGATTTTGATGTAGTTTTCACAGTTCGATAGCTTGGGGTCCAACTTGAAATCTAAGCCACGTTTCATCTCATTCCGGTGGGATAAACCAGAGATAAAGCTTGACCTCTTGGTAGTACTAGCCACCCTACACTACGGAGGTCATTTAAACTGGTCATTTCATTGTAGTCCACGTGGACAGAGTCGCGGGCAAAAGTCTAGTGCATAACTACGACGACTAACAGAAAAAAAATGCTATTTCAGATCCCTGGCTGTACCTAGTAAAAGACGAGTCGGCAGAGAAACGGTTCGGGTTCAACTTGCAGAGGACGTTGAACAGCAAGAGGAACTTCTTGAAAGGATACAACGTGTCCTCAACACCGAGCGTGCAACCGAACGCGTCCGAGATGAAATGTGAGTTAAATTCCTATACAAATGCATTTAAATCAGCGGTTCCTAACTTTTTCAATCTGTCACCCTTATGACGTATTAGAGAAACTCATTTTACTCCTCCCGTTCCACCCCCGCAGAATAGCTGTTAAATTACCCCCAGGGCCTAAATGTTGATTGAATCCATACTTTCAGAATGTCAGTTGATATTAGACAGAAGTTGAATTCATCGCTATCACACTAATATTATAAACTAGACTTTGCCCGCGACTCCGTCCGCGTGAACTACAGTAGAATGACCAGTTTAAATGCAGGTCATTTAAACGTAGTGTAGGTTGGCTAGTACTTCCAAGAGGTCAAGCTGTATCTCAGGTTCCTCCCATCAGAATTAGATAAAACGTGGCTTAGATTTTAAGTTGGATCCCAAGCTATCGAACTGTGAAAACGACATCAAAATCCGTTCAGTACTTTTCGCGTGATGCGCGCACAAACAGACAAACAGACAAAAATTAAAAAAAAAATATTTTCGGGCATAGTTACGTCCCAGTACCCTATCCCGACTATTTTTTCTGGAATATCTTCAATGTACAGACACGACTTTTTTACAATTTTATAATAGTATAGATGCGATAGTTTGTTTCTCTATCTACTACTATAGAGGTAGCCTGTGACCTGGAGAAGCACATAGGTACTTTTACATCCATTTTCACGCCGGCGAAGTCGCGGGCAACAGCTAGTAATAAAAAAAAACCGGCCAAGTGCGAGTCGTACTCGCGCACCGAGGGTTCCGTATCATTTTTGGACGTATAAAGTGAAAAAATCCGGACAGCATAACTGAGTTTGTTTGTGAAGGAATTTTGATGATTTTGAAAAAACTGTACTAGTTAGGAACATCGTTTTATTTTTGGTGCCGTATTTGGGTCAATTCCTATCAACTCTAATTATTTCAGATTTTTCTCCCCGCAAACTTCGGAGATAAGGGGGGGGAATGGTATTTTTTTGGACATTTTTCATCATATGTCGAAAACTGTGAGACATAAAATAAAATAAAAATATATTTTGAAATGTGCAGATTAAGCCCTTTCATATGATATGTCACTTGACCTAGTAACTCCACTTTAAAATTTTGGACCCCCACTCCCTTTTGCAATGAAAATAAAAATATTTTTGGATTTTTTTCATTTGCAATAAAGTTGAACAAGCGTTCTTTATAATTGTTCCAAATTTCAAGTCGACAGCATAATGTAGTTGCTGAAATAAGCAGGTGTGACAGACAGACAGACGAAGTCGCACCATTAGGGTTCCTTTTTTACCATTTTGGTACGGAACCACTTAAAATTAACAGTTAAAATAAAGAGCGCTAATGCTAATGCGATCCTAAAAATACGCGTTATGTCTAGTACTTCTAGTAGTGCTACTATCTGCATCAACCCCTAGAGGCCCAGATCCAAATGCAAACTAAATTCAAGATTTTCTAGCTTTTTTCTTACGTAGAAAACAAAGACACTATGAAATGTTGGCATAGTATTTTGTCTTTGTCTGACTGTAGTCATGCAAGTCAATTTTGAACCAGATCTTGTAAACCGAACAGGATTCGCACACGTTTATGACTCCATTGACACATTTTTCAATAATAATGCTTATTTCAAAATCTGTTCAATTCCAGTGATAGTGGAATGTTCTGGCGGCACTTGGAAGGAAGCCGGTCCGAACTGGGTGTGTGTGTCCTGTACTAAAGACAAGGGGCTCTGGCCAGCGCTGAGGAAGCGGGGCGCCACCGTCGTATCCACCGAGTTCATCCTCGGGGGGGTACTGCGACAGAAACTAGAGATAGATGCCAATACATTCCGGTAGGTACGTGCAGTAACCAAGGGTGTAACCAGGAATTTGTTCAGAGGAGGGGGGGGGGGGGGTGATTAGTTCTGTTATTCTGTTCTGTAATTTTTCTATGTAACATGCGAAAAAAACGGACGAAATTTTCAACTCTAGTGGTACCACCGACAAAATTACCCTAGTTTTGTACTCCATTTTAAAATTTTGAAAGATAATGTTGTCTGAAACAGACCGGCTCTGAAATCTAAATTATAATGTAAATAAAGATTTTGATGCATAACTTTAAGGTTTTATGATTACGAATCAATTTTGATTGTGATTAACGTGTGAAAGTAGATTATAAGTCCAGTGTCTGCTGATTGCAACTGTACAGTCAGGGAAAGATTTTTTATCATTCATACTTGGTCGTATATTCAAACTTCGAAGCAATTCGGATTCGGATTTGCTTCGATGTTTGAATATACGACCAATTATGAATGATAGTGAACCTGTTAAAGAATCCCTTTCCCTGACCGTACATGTAGTTTCATACTTTCCAATTATGTTTATCGGCTTTGTTAAGTCAATACATACATTATTATATGCCCACACATGGTATGGGAGGTGGGATTTTCACTTATTTGATCAATGCATGAGCTAAGTTGAGGTACAAATTGTTTTATCAATGAATACGCTTTTTTTCGATACTGCAATGAAGGGCTGGACTAAGTCGAGTAGACACTGGACATTCTGGACAATCATTTACGTTAGAAAACTGTACAGGTTAATAACTGCTAGAATTTACACTTAGGTGTATGTTGGTGTGAACACACCCTTACTGTACAACTAGGTTTACTTAATTTTGAGCTTGTTAAGAAATTTATTTGCCAGTCAGTTGCCAGTGGCAGCCTAATGATGCTTCCAAAGTTCATAAAAATCGATAAAAACAGAACCTGATAGCTTTAAAATACTACTAATACTACTCTTTGTATAGTTAGGAGTTGGCGAATAGCGTCTTTTAGAATGATGCTCAAACAAGAAGTTTGAGTTAAAACTGGATACTGAAATCCGGTTTGAGTATGCTCAGTAGTAGAGTGGAGTCAGAGATGAGTATGGAATCATTCGTTTTCGTTTCATTTGAGCATCATTCTTACAAGCTTTAGTGTTAAGTTTTTAGATTTATATTAATGTTGTAGAATTGTGATTTTTGACTTACCACACAATACAGAGTAATATTATGAAGACAAATTTTCTATGTGACCGTTGAAAATTTAATGTCATACATACCCAATCTTTTTCGGATTCCTTGTTTGTCAGTTATGTACTCGAAAAAATACCCATTTGCATTATACACTTGAATAGCAGACAAAATTCTGTCAGAATCACACACGACATTAATTTTGTTTGACTCATCATGATACAATGACAAAATCGTAGAATTTTAAATAATCTTTTCAAGTTGATTAAAACAAGTTTTAATTAATAATATTGTCGATTTGCTACTGTGTTTTATGATAGCGTATTGTACCTGTATGAGATTTTGTTTTAGTTGTATTTATTAAGTTTTCTCAAAAGAATTAATGAGTATTTGAAACATTGAACTATTTGATGACATGAGTGATGTACCTATAATAATTTTGATATCTGTAATCAATCATAGTTTACGCATTTGTAATAATTATCATTCTATGATTGTTGTTTATTATTGTATAATATAGTCTTACTTTTTTATTTGAGTGTTCTTTATTTTACTCTTTCCTACAACCCATTCAACATAATATTGACATTCAGGGGAGCTAACAAGCGTCTAAGGGAATTAATTTATTATGTGAATCGCCCAGCGCACTATCGTATAGAGCAGCGGTCGGCAACAGGCGGACCGCGGAAGGTTGTACTTTGGACCGCCAAATATTCCCGCTTGAATATTAAAATAAACACCATTATTATAATTACTTCCCATATTTATTTGGTAGAGAGAGTGTGGCACAAGGGCCTTTAATTTTGAGTAGTGGACTGTATGAGAAACTTGGGGGTTTTAGAGATAATAATAGGTAAATAATTAATAATGATGGTGTAAACTGGCTGAGATTCAGATCCTTGACTAGAACAGGCAATTTGACTCCACTAACCTTTTGCTTCACCCTTGTCAATTTCAATTTATTTAATTTCCAAGCATATGGTAGGTACTATGCGATTAAAATAAGAATATGTTGATCTCGCGCCATGTTGTTGCGTCATAGCCAAGCAGCCGTCATATTCGGCTTGAATATGACGGCTGATTGGCTATGACGCAACAACATGGCGCGAAATCAGACACAGTCTTATCTTGATCGCATAGTACCTACATATTTCGTAACACATAATATTCTACCAGCATTTGGTGTGTCTTGGCTTGGATCAAGCTTGCAGATGCAGCTCGCTGCCGCGTGGTTGGATGTGACGTCACTATGGGCTTCTAGAAAGTCTTTCGGGATCCGAATTGGAATTGGAGGCACACAAATTATTGTCTAGGATCGTTCTGATACGATCAGAAGGCACTATATCACAATAACAGATGAAAAGTCAGGTTTATCAATGTTGTAATCGGCACATCGGCGTGCACGGCAACGCGATCCTGCTTCCCGTTCGGTAGTCGAACGTCGACTCGCTAGCTCTGCTCATCGCCGTCATTTCACCAGAAGTGAGGGTAGGAGACAAAATTAATGGAGCTTAAAACTACCTTAAACTAGACAAGGATCTAACAGAGAGTTAAATAAAAAGACAAAAGTATCAATGAAATTATATATATTTACATAATTAAAACAAAATACTGGCAAAAATAGTTTCATAGTGTAACAATACTCTTTGACGTTTGTACATTATGTACATGTGGAATGTCACCATTACATGCAAACTAAACGATAGTATACCATGATTACTATCATGTCATTCTACGAAGAACCTAACAGAACTCAAAATTAAAATGCTTCACATTCTTTTAAGCTCAACGCACCGGCAACGCCCATGTGGCTTCACTCGTTGTTGGACAACGTTTTATATATTTTTGCTCATCATGCTAGATCTGTTAATTGAATTAGTTGGCATATATATAAAAATGTTGCGTATTTTTAACGACATACGGATATACTTTCTTTTATCTTTGTCTTAGTTGCTAGTAAAGACGCAATATTTTTAGTATAACTCAATTGGTGCTTTTCAACTCGTCAATTTTGCCTATTACTGCAGGCAATGCTCATACATTGATATAAACAATTGTGAAAATAATCTCGTACATATTTTTTCATTCAATTTATAAATACCAAATTAAGGCCCGTATTCCAGAACGATACTCGAGCACCGATCTCTGCTTGAGCATAGATTTCAAGCAATCAAAAGGCTTTAAATCTATGCTCAAGCAGAGATCTGTGCTCGAGCATCGTTCTGTAATACGGGCCTAAGAGATTCATCGTACAACTAATTGAACACGAAAACAATTGAATTGTGAATGTATGATAAATTACTTACACCACACTTACACCCCCTTGCATATAAACGCATCTTATTCTAACCACTGAATAAATATACAACTATCCTTGTCATTTTAATGACAATGAATAGAAATGACAACTTACGTAAGAGCTGTTTAATTTAATTATCGTTTATAAGGGGGATAGGATAGGATACATGTATGATCACTAAAATTATAACGTAGGTACTAAGTAAATAGGTATTTATAAACATTAACAGCCGTACCACAAAAAATAAACATCTGTTCAACACACGTTCAACGCGAATGCTACCAAAAATAATAGGCACTTGTTTTAGCACTAACTTGTCTAAAACAAGTGTGTATTATTTTTGGTAGCATTCGCGTTTGACGCGTGTCTATCTTTTTTGTGGTAAGGGTGTAATTGATTACAACAATTAAAAATAACATTTTATTTTGACATAACATCACGACTTATTTCCCGAGGGTTAGGCAGAGGTGTACCTATAGGGTCCATTTCAATTGAATTTGTTAACTTTGTAAACAATGTCAGTATGGCCAACTGTCAACATTTGATGAATTTGTATAGAAAGTTTGTTTACAAAGTTTACAAGTTCTATTGAAATGGACCATAGTACACATACATTTCGCCAGTCCTCAAGGTGAGCCTATTGCCATGAAACCGGCGACTTCAGGCTGCTACCAGAATTTCTAAAAAGAAAAACTCACAGAAATCTTAATAATAAGTCAATAGAGTCGCAAAGGCACGTGACCTTGTCGCCGCTTTCGAGAAAATTATGTAAGGGTAAACGGCCAACACTTCATCGAGAGCGCGCGTTTAAAAATGTGACGTATGTGAACGGAATTAAGTTTGATTTATATTGCATTGGATGCTTTGACATTGACTGCGAACCGGCGACACGCGTCTGGTAGTAAAATGTAGTAGATAACATTTCTATTGAGATTTCTGTGGAAAAACCCAAAAACACTTTGCCCGACCCGAGAATCGAACTCAGGTCCCCACGCAAAGCAGTCGCGCTTGCGACCGCTAGACGAACGAGGTAGTAATTTATTTTAGTGAATAAATTTCAACCACGTATAATAAACAAATAATCATGATTCATGCCATTTGTATATCAGTTTACAACAATACATAATGTGCCAATAAAGGCATATATTTAAGGCAGTTAAAATTACTTTTAAGTCTATAATTATATATATCTTATGTATATAATACAAATTGCACTACCTATACATATAAGTTCACATTTAGAAATATAAATAGCACTATAGAATGTTTTAATAGCGAACCAAAGTTTCGTACAAAATATGACTTTCCAAAAGATTATAGTAATGAGATTCCTCCTTATTTATTAACTTAAGGCTACGTCCGCACAGACAGGTGGCTTGCTTAGCGCCTAGAGCCTAGCAAGTGACCTAGCGAGTAGCTAAGTAAAACGAACATTCTAAAACATTATTTTTACTAAGCTACTTGCTAGGTGACTCGCTAGGCTCTAGGCGATAAGCAAGCCACCTGCCTGTGCGTACGTAGCCTTAAGGTTCGGTCTCACAGGTGCTAAATATCAACCAGCTATTAGTTATTCCGTAGCAGCGTGGAAAGGTGATGATTTTGAGCATTCACTTGTAATGATCATTCTAGCCAATTACATTTACAGGTAAATGTTCACACGAAGTAAACATTTGATCAAAGCAGAGCGTTCTAGCGAGCATTCTAGAGAATCGGCAAAAAATTGCTTCGAATTTTTAGACGAGCCGACCGCCAAGTCCTTTACGAACTCTTTACGAAAAATAGATTTTTTGACGAGCATATCGGCGCATCATGCTCAGATTCATCAATACAAAATGTACTACAGATAATCTAGTATTTCACAAAGTCCGTTAGGTTATGAATGTTGTAGGCGTGCATATATACAGTGCTTTAGTGAGCGTAAGCGCGGCAGCGCTCAGTCAAGATCTCGGTACACATTACACACACAACGAAAGTTAAACGGACTTCGTGAAATAGATTATCTGTAAGAATAGATATGTTAAAAATGCACAGCAATCATTCTGGCCAACATTTCGCACCGAGGTGCGAGCGTAATGGCATGATAAATGATTTTTGTATAGGGACTACACCAGGGCCTGCTGTCTCGACATAGAGCTTTACAACCGAAATCGGTCGCTATCTATGAGAAAAAAAAAAAAAAAAAACCAACCGAATGCAGAACCACCTCCTTTTTGGAAGTCGGTTAAAAACACAGCGGAACAACCGATATCCGTCGTAAAGCGATCGCTATCTATGTCGAGACTGCAGGCCCAGTACAAAAATCAATTTATAATTTGGTTTGTATGCATGAAAGAGCTATAAGTTATAATAATTTTGGATGAATGGACAATGGATAAAATAATTTTTTTACGTGTAGAGACACGTTAAAAAATATTTACTTATAACGGACGAATGGACTTATAACGGTTCAATATCTTTTATGAATAAGACTAAGTTTTTTATGGAACATTATAATGTAACATTTTGTGCGATACGTATTCTCTCGTATAATTTCTAAAACTATACAAAAACAGTTGTATTGAATAGGACTAATATACACACAAGTAAATCACATTTTTATACCTTTAAAGCAAAGACTTAACCGTGAAAGGGTATCGGCCAAAAAGTTTTCGACTCTACGATAGTCAGGGGGGGGTCACTACGTGTATTTTACTACGTACTTTTAGATTAGAAATATTATCAGTGGTCGACTTAGGTCCAGCCCTATAGATTTAGGGAGTCATGACCGCCATGCCCCCCCCCCGCACCCCGGATCCGCCCTTGACGATATCCTGAAAACGAATCGGCCCAATCGGGTGATGCCATTTTTATTGTCGAAGTATAAAAAAATGGCCGTAAATAAAAAAATATACTGCCCGGGCAGTATATTGTAACATCACATCGGCGTAACAAGGGGTTGGAGGAGGGGGGTGCCAATAGAGTCAATAGTTTTCTCATTCTAACTAGTTTTAAATCAAAAATAGCGGTATGGAAATATTATTTCCATACCGCTATTTTTGATATAGGTATATATATAAAAATAGCGGTATCGAAATAATATTTCCATACCGCTATTTTAGACTATGTCCCCTTGACAGAAAGTTGCTGCGGCCTAGAAAGTTATAGTTATAGTATTTATAAATAGGGAGGAGGGAAGATAAGACTTACCTATGGGGGGGAGGTAAGTACAGAAACACTTTTGTATGCATGTGTCATTAATATTATAAATGCATGTATTCAGTAACAAACACATCCGGGCCTGCGCCCGGATGTGTTTGTTACTGAATACATAAAAAATTGATGAATACAATACAGAGGTAGAATGTATCCTAGATTATCACATACAGTACCCTTCATACTAGAAACAATTAAAACTTTCCACTTAGCTCAAATATCTGATACAGTAACGTATTCAAACTTTGTCTCTTTGAAGTTAGCGGCATCTAAATAGTCATTTCAAAAATGACCGACTGTGCTTACGACTTCGTCCGCGTGGAGTTCGGAATAAAAGTAGCCCAAGTCCTTATAACATCAGCTATCTGTCCAGCCGTTTCGGAGATTAGCCGGAACAAACAACAGGCATACAATTTTTTTTTTTTTATAGGAACTGTAATCATTTTCATATGCATTTAGTAAACAGCTGTTATTCGGACATTACAAACAGACACTTCGATTATTTAATTTATTTCTATAGATAAGAAACGAAAGTATTTTTTTGCAGTATTTTAATTTTGACTATATGCGCGGCACTATTTGGTACTTCAGAGAGACACAGTTAAAATATTCGTACTGAGCAGGGGCCCAAGTCTGCCAATACAATTGTCGTAATCGTGTCAGAATGGTCTATCAATGACATCGTTTTGACCAATGACGAAACAGATAGTCTTACTCTAAGCCAATGAGCGCAAAAAAAAATTGCAATAGCAGAATTGGGGCTTAGATATAAAAAAAAAATGTAATTGTGGATACTTGAAGTTCGCAAGCGTAGTGCCTGCAAGTCTTTCACGAAGTCACAAACTCGCTTGAAATAATGTCCATTTCCATTGAAAGTTAGTTCACCGATCCTGCAAGATTTTAACATCATATTTCATTAATAACTATCTTTATCAAGCAGCCGGCCTAGCATGATCACGATAGAAACGGGTTATGTCTACGGAAGAATAGACAAAGTGACAGATTGTAGAAAGATTTCTATCATTTCATGCATACAATGAAGAGAAGAAATGCCTCTATTCTTCAGTAGACAAAATTCTGATAAACCAAGCACGGGTCGCCGCGTGCTCGGGCAGAAGAGACAACGATTTGATAGAAAGAACTTTTTCTATTCCTTGGTAAAATAGAAATAGAATAGATCCGGTCCGTGAAAAAACGTGCTGGAAACGGAGTAGTGCACAATCGCCCTATGTACAGTATTCCCAAATTAATAATGCGCATGCAGATCTTCGCTAATTGTCGTATTCCCGGAAACACCGAATCATTGTATCGTAAGAGCCCTAAATTATGCATGAAGAAAATGCACTTAACCACTCTATATACTTTTTTTTTTCTATATACTTTTTTGTTTCCGGGAATACGACAATTAGCGAAGATCTGCATGCGCATTATTAATTTGGGAATACTGTATGAATGTTTGTTACTCTTTCACGCAAAACCTAGAAAAATCAGCTAATGCGCAGCTGACGTTTGTGATCAAGACTGGTGCCGCTAGTTGTGCTTACTTATTAGCCTACGCCTCCGGGTTCCTCTTCATCAGCTCAAGGTCGGCTTCTACCATGTCTTTCACCAGCTGGTCGAAGGTGACGCGCGGCACCCAGCCCAGCTTCTCCTTGGCTTTCGACGGGTCACCCAGAAGTAGGTCCTGTAAAGTAATGAAACAAAGTTAAATGGCGCTGACGAGACATCGTGAATGAAATTATTCAGCTATAAAGAAGGTATATATAAAAAGAAACTACAAAGCTTTCGCTGTAAATAAAATACTACTTGATAAATACGGACAGCTGCATATTTCTAGTGGAATATTTTATTTAATAAATCTAATATATAATTAAGTTTGTACGGAACCCTCATGGCGTGAGTCCTACTCGCACTTGTTCGATTTTTTTTAGAAAAAGAAGAGGTATAAAATAAACCTACGTAAACTTTAAAATATTTTTCCAAAAACTGTCAAGTAGCCTATTCCGGTGGGATGAAACAGAGATACAGTATCATGAGTTTTTTTGACGTATAGTTTCGTTAACGTAAGCATATTTTGAATTTAAAATTCAACAGTCCTGGAACTTTTTGATAAAATTTTATACAATTTGCACATTTTAACAAATACTGAGAAATTAAGTAAGTATTTAATTTATATAAATATTGTGTAACAAACTTGTATTTTCAATTCAAAATATGCTTACGTTAACGATACTACACGTCAAAAAAACTCATGATAGGGGTACAGTTGGCTTCTTTGTAGTACCTACTAGCCAGCCTACATTAAGGAGGTAGGTTATTTAAACAGGTGAATTTATTTTAGTCCATGCGGATAAATATGAATTGACAAAAGCCCAGTTATTATTTTAATTTTAATAAAACAAGTTTAAACGGATTAAAAAGCGTATAATATTGATTTTTCCTAACGTTTCGAACTCTTTGCAGTGTTCGTGGTCGCAGGACGACTATTATCAGGTACGACGACGATATATCGAGCTGGTAAGCGTCTTGTTTTATTGGAATGTGCAGTAATCGCGAAAACCTAAGACATTATTATGCGCCTGCCAGACTATGCTCCTTGCGCTGCTCATCGCTATGCTCCTCGCGCTGCCGTGATTTGCCCTCTCTGCCGGACGAGACGAGAGAGAGAGAGAGAGAGGACGAGGAGCATGACGTGTGGCATGACGAGTAATGTTGCCACACTATGTCTCTGCCTCCTTTCCTCGTTACTTCCCATGCCACTCGTCGAGTGTGTAGCAGGCACATTAAGTAATATGTAAGTGAATGTTAGCTCACCACTTCGGTGGGCCTGAAGTACTTAGGGTTGACCCTGACGAGCATCTGGTCGGTGGTCGCGTCGTGGCCGGTCTCGGCGTCGCCCGCGCCGCGCCACGTGAGCTCCCGGCCGACACACGAGAACGCTCGCTCCACGAACTCACGCACACTGTGGGCTTCGCCCGTCGCAACCACGAAGTCCTCGGGCTCTTCTTGTTGAAGCATCAGCCACATTGCCTGGGGGAAATGTCCATTATTTAAGACTAGCTGTTCCCCGCGGTTTCACCCCCGTTGCTCGGCTCCTAAGTGTCGTAGCGTGATGTTAAATAGCCTATACTATTCCTCATGAATCTGGCTATAATATACAACAATATTTTTTCGAATCTGACTGGTAGTTCCAGAGATTAGCCCGTTCAAACAAACACACACTTCAGCTTTATTTATAATATTAGTGTAGATTCATCTTGTCTAAAATGAATTAATTTTAAGTATAGGCTATTTGTTGTGAGCAAAAGCAAACAAAGCCCATTTAGATCTTTGGGTTTTTTTAGAGTCGCATGCAAAAATGGACTATTTCATTGGTCCTAGGGGCATAAAATTCTTACCAGATCTAGCTTACAAATAAATCCCTTGGAAAACAGGAAAAGTAATTATCTAATTACCTCAATATAATCCTTAGCGTGTCCCCAATCTCTCTTGCTGTCCAAATTACCAAGTTCTAGGTACTCCATCAGTCCGAGGGTGATCTTGGCGACTCCTCGCGTGATCTTCCTGGTCACAAAGTTCTCCCCCCTGCGGGGGCTCTCATGGTTGAAGAGGAGACCGTTACACGCGAACATACCATACGCTTCCCTGTAGTTCACCACGATCCAGTACCCGTATAGCTTCGCGCAAGCTGAGAAAATGTGAATGATTAAAAAACTCACCTTTTAGATATAAATATTCAAAGGAAGTTTTTGTGATGAAAGGACATAGGCAGTTTTGGGCTTGATCTGGTACAGTAATAAAAGCTTAACCAATATTAAAAATATATTTTAATTGTTCTTTGCCTAATTTATCTTAGAGATTAAGAATTGGAATCAAAAATCTAAATAAATAAGAAATAAAATGATTATGTCGCTGACATTTTGTAAAAACCAATAAAACAAAAACAAACAACATTGCGCCCTGGCGCGTGCCTCCACAGAATATCATGTCGACAGCAACTAAAACCTTTGAATTGAAAACTCATTAGTCGGGCTATACTTCATTGGATCATTCACACCATACTTAACCTCACTGTCACAAATACGAAGATTTCTCTTTAACCCAATTACGTAGAAAAAAAAATACGAATTTAAATTCTCTTGAAATACTCGATCACACCAAACTAATTTCATGTCTGTACCGACTTACAAAATCTGAAGCCCAGCGTTCTATGGGCGTCTGCCTGTCTCCTTTCAGGAGTAAATTGAGTTTTAAGAATTGTGATCCAAGTTGAAATGATTTCGATTTTGGGGAAAACTAAAACGACATTTCAGTGAATTTTTGCTTTAATATCGGGTTGGCTTCTTGGGGGAAAAAAATAATTACGTGATACTTGCCGAGACCCCCCTCTCTCCCCCGTGAGATTGGGTGAGATTCGGCTCGATCCCCTCCCCTCCCTAAACGCCTCACGTAATTAATGGAGGCCCCCAGTAGGTGTTATTACAATTGAATTAAAACTAGTAAAATAATTGCTTCGATAGTAGGTACTTCAAATAAAACATGTAGGTTCTAGTGATACCGCACCCAATGTTCTGCCATACACACTAATCTTTTCAAGCATTACTTTATGAAGAGGAAAGATAACTACAGTGAACAAAATCTAAAAAGTACCGTTTGACGTTTCACATTTGTTATCCCGCAGTAACTTTGTACAAGCGTACTTACACGATTCAAATTCGAAATTTAAATTTGAATCTGTCAAACAAAGCAAAAAACCTGATTCTCATTTGTTTTTGACGTTGTTTCAGTGTTATGTCGTTAGGTCCTTTGCCATAGTGTTGCGATGATAAAAATTCATGCTTATACGAATAATCGGTTAAAATATTTAAATAATCGAAACTTTATATTCTATAAATTATAAAATATTAGGTATTATAACATTTAACTTTTTATAATTTCCGGTTTTGGTGGATGACTGTTGACTAAGCCAAAGTGGTGGACAAGACAAAGAAAATTATGATGAACCATTTCGAAAGAGACAATACATTTCGAGAGCATGACTGAAAACGAAAGAATAATAACTAATTTAAACGACGATGATGACGACGATACCTCAAGTAGTTGCAGTGAAAGTCATTAAATAAACTTATTCACACAATCTAGTCTTTAATTTATTTAGTTCTGTATCTCGAGAAATTAGCAGAAAATTTCGTGTTTTGAGTTATCCTGTTCTAATTTATTCTAGTGTTATATAGATAAAAAGTATAATCGATTACCAACTCTAAAGGATCAATATCGATATCTCTTAAGAATCGCATAATGTAGGTAACGATTTTTTGGTTCGCATGCCTAATCTAATAAATTTGACAACTGTCAAACGGTACTTTTTAGATTTTGATAACTGTAGGTATTCTTTGCACATTATCAAACAAATCTAAATGCAAAATACATTTAACGTATTATTTTTTAATGTACGAAGAATTACCGCTATCGTTTTATCTTTCATCTTTTTAATTCATAAATGTCTCGTCTTTTTTACAACGGCATCGGAAGGCGGTAGTTTTTTTTTAATCTATTATTAACATTATCGCTCCAAGATTTTTTCCTGGCAACCCAGCAGACATGACAGATAGTGTAAGTAATAGAGGCCATCATTAACTAGTGGCACCAGTCTTGATCACAAACGTCAACTGCGCATTAGCTGATTTTTCGGTCTCTTTGGCGGAATGAAGAAGACGGGTGGCGCCGAGGCTGCACGTGATTGGTTTGTCAGTCAATGCTCGTCGTCTATTGGACTATACTCTATTACGTATTGTCAACTGTCTATTGTCTATTGGGCCGAAAATGTACATGCGCGATCTGTGATCATGATACCATAACTTCCATCTATCCATCATCTTAGCAAAGGGGGTAGCCAATTATTGAAGGCAATGGTACAACTTTATAACAAAAAAAAACTCACCATAAGGCGACCTAGGGTAGAACGGCGTCTTCTCATTCTGAGGTACCTCCACGACTTTCCCGTACAGTTCTGATGTGGACGCCTGGTATATCTTGGCCTCCTTCTCCAGGCCTGCTGCCCTCACCGCTTCCAATAACCTCAGGGTACCGAGGGCATCCACTTGCGCCGTGTATTCGCTAAGCTCGAACGACACTTTGACATGCGACTGCGCACCTAAGTTGTAGATCTCTTTTGGACGAATCTGTAAGACGGTGTTTGAGAAGATAGAACAACAGATATTATTATAAAAGGCGTCGTCTCTCTGTCAGTCTGTTAGTGCATTTATAACTTAAGAACTCCTTACCTAATATAGTGTTATTTCGTAGTTGTTTTCTGGCTAGATTTTTTTAAATTACTTACTAAAAAAAATATATTATAACGAGATTGCACGCAACCCTGACGCGTGAAACCTCAACAGTGCATATTAATGAAACCACGTATACACAGGTAGATATTGCTTTATTTACAGAATACCTAAATGAAAGAAACGGAACTCGATTTGTATGGGATTATCTGCAAAATAAGTTCCGGTTAACTTACGGTCAGTTCCGATCGTAAATGTACAGATTAAAGAAACCGTTCAAGTGAGAGTTGCACTCGTGCATCGAGGGTACCGTTCCTTCCTTGGACGTATAAAACCAGACTGCATAAGTAAAATTATTTGTGAAGGAATTTTGATACTTAGTTTATAAAAAAATATGATAATAAGAAACATTGTCTTATTAGGGTTCCGTACCAAAATGGTAAAAAAGGAACCCTTATGGTGCGACTTCGTCTGTCTGTCTGTCTGTCACACCTGCTTATTTCAGCAATTACTAATGCTATCGACTTGAAATTTGGAACAGTTATAAAAAATGCTTGTCCAACTTTATTGCAAATGAAAATATTAAAAAAATATTTTTATTTTCATTGCACAAGGGGCCGGAGTGAGGGTCCAAAATTTCAAAGTGGGGTTACTAGGTCAAGTGACATATCATATAAATGAAAGGGCTTGATCTGCACATTTCAAAATATATTTTTATTTAATTTTATGTCTCACAGTTTTCGACATGATGAAAAATATCTGAAAAAATACCATTCCCCCCCCCCTTATCTCCGAAGTTTGCGGGGTGAAAAATCTGAAATAATTAGAGTTAATAGGAATTGACCCAAATTTGGCACCAAAAATAAAACGATGTTCCTAACTAGTACAGTTTTTCAAAATCATCAAAATTCTTTCACAAACAAACTTAGTTTTGCGGTCCGGTTTTTTTCACTTTATACGTCCAAAACTGATACGGAACCCTCGGTGCGCGAGTACGACTCGCACTTGGCCGGTTTTTTTTATATTTATTTTTTACACTTTTTATCATAAGTCTAAAACCACGTGGCATGGATGGCAAAATGATTTTCATACATTTAAAATAAAATATTGTACCTGGTTTCTGGAATTTACGGCATCAGACAGATCGTGTCATTCGTGCAATGCATGATATAGGTAATCCTACATACAGTGTAGGCAGTATTTTATTGTATGTTGCAATTAACATTATGTTGTGGCCTTGATTTACGAGGTGCATGTTGTATCCGACCATGACATTATAAGTATTTATGTTAAAATTGAATATTTGGCAATGTTATTTTATGTAACACGCGTCTCTTGATAAGTGGTTCCTGGCAAAAATAGGCCTTCTCGTGGCTGTCGTAAAATTATACAGAGAATTATAATAAAACAAGTTTAAACGGATTAAATCGCGTATATTACAGATTTTTACAGAGTTTTCCTGACGTTTCGAACACTTTGCAGCGTTCGGGTCTTATTTAATTAATTAATCATTCTCGATCTTATGCGGGTAGATCGAGAATAATTTTTCTATAAATTAGCTGTCATGACGCCTACCACCTCAGTCGTCCTGCGACCACGAACGCTGCAAAGTGTTCGAAACGTCAGGAAAACTCTGTAAAACTCTGTAATATACGCGATTTAATCCGTTTAAACTTGTTTTATTATAATGTGTAATAATCGCGAAAACCTAAGACATTATTATGCATAGAAATTAGATAAACATGCTCTAAATCAGCGTTTTCTCAAACTGGGGTACCTACTTGTACCCCTGCATAAGGAAACCCACATCAGTCGGGCGTAAAGAAAAATGCTCTATGCGTATGCGCAGAAGCCGCGCCTGTATCCAATATTTATAAATAACTTCTATTTATTTATTTCATTACGTAATACTGATAACGGCCTGTTTGATTAGCAAAAACGTTATTTTTGTTAAGACCTTATCTTATTTTAGTTTGGAAGTAGTTCACCGGTTTTAGCAAAATCCGACAGTGGTACGGTCAGCGACATAAGTTGGTTACCACTGCTACTTTTACATAACATCTAAATTGACAGACGATATTATTCGATACATTATATTCAGCATAATATTATGTACAACTGTTCCGACTTTTTTTTCGATATTTATTTTATTTATTTATAAAAGGTAACTTTACAGCTGATAAAACATAATTATGATTTAAGACATTGCGCATTGTTTAAATGACCTCCGTCGTGTAGAGTGGCTAGTACTACCAAGGTCAAGCTGTACCTCTGGTTTATCCCACCGGAATTAGATGAAACGTGGCTTAGATTTTAAGTTACCCCAATTTTAGGACCCCAAGCTATCGAACTGTGAAAACCACATCAAAATCCATTCAGTACTTTTTGCGAGACGTGATGTGTTTTTCACAGATCGATAGCTTGGGGTCCAACTTAAAATCTAATCCACGTTTCATCTAATTCCGATGGGATACAGACAAAAATTTAAAAAAATGTTTGTGAATATAGACCCACAATTATTTTTTTTATTTTTGTCTGTTTGTGCGCGCATCACGCAAAAAGTACTGAACGGATTTTGATGTGTTTTTCACTGAGGGTAATGTGTTTATCAGTCTATGTATGTATGTTTGTTTCTATGTGGCGTTCTAGAGACCAAATGCGTAGGCCGATTTTGATAATTCTTACGTCAATCGATTCGTCTTAACCTTGCGAGTGTCACTAAAGACATAACAGTAATCAAAATTCACCACAGCGACAACCAGACGCCATATTGTCAAAATGAAAAAAAAAAAAGTTGATGAACTATGTCAAGTGGGGTGTCGTTGAATAGGTATTTTAAAATCATATTTAGGTTCCTTTTATCATTTTTCATTTTAAATAATAGTTTAGGATATATAACGATTTAAAGTTGTTTAACAAAGCAATCATTCTCGCTAATTCTTACTTATTGATTTAAGTTTTTATTTCAAGTATTAACAATATACAAAACAAAAAAAAACAGTGAAAAATGGCCGATTTTTGGCGTCTTCAAAAAGTTTGTTTTCCTCAAAACCTATCATGCGGGGTATCAAAATGAAGGGCTCGAAAAGAAGATTACGAAAACATACATTAAAAACTAAAAAGTGAAAAATAAAAATAGTAAATTAAAAATTTAAAAAACCCGACTGCCAAAAAACAACTAAAAAGTTCAAAACAAGAGCACTTTTCAAGCAGTCTGATGCAGTTGGTGGCATAAAATCTAAGATTTAACACAAATAATTGCCACCAACTGCATCAGACTGCTTGAAAAGTGCTCTTGTTTTGAACTTTTTAATTGTTTTTTGGCAGTCGGGTTTTTTAAATTTTTAATTTACTATTTCCTTTAGAGGTACGTAACTCTAAAAAAGTACATGGGGATATAGAATTGTTGAATCTAAGTGTTACTTGAGGCTAACCTTAGTGATAATGCGGATGAGACAAGTGGTGTCCGTGAGGTCTCCGTAGTGCAGGTGCATTCGTCCTCCAGTGTGGCAGGCGGGGCGCCCGTACAGGTGCTGTATGCGGCCCGTGTTGAACGACGACGACCGCCGGAGCACCCCGTGCACCTCGTACCCCTTGTCGATGAGGAACTCCGCGAGGTACGAACCATCCTGATGGAAAACAGTTGAAGACACGTCAAGATAGAAACATATTGACGAATACTTTTGAGGGACGAGGGGGGATGAAATGATATGATGATGATGAAATTTATTCTGCAAATAGTTCACAAATAAATGAAATAACACTTGTACACGCTTCGATCAATTGATCGAAGTGTACACGTCAATATTTTTTAAACTAGACCTGAGAAGAAACACTGACACAAAGTATAATATCTATTGCTTATCAAGGAGTTTTTAAAGTGCGCGCTGCAGTGGCACGATGCCTGTTTGGGGATCTTAAAATGACTAGAAAGAACTCATTAAGGCCAACCGCGACTGAACTAAGAACATGGTCTACTGGGGTCCATCTAATGATAGACATGAGTACAAAGCAAAGCGGTTCAATAGGCCAGATCTGGCGGATATTTGAATACTTACTTGATAATTTTTTGTCATTCCACAAAATTAATGAGTTAGTAAAAAATTGCGAGATTAGCATGGATTGTCTGGGACAGCGAAGTAAGAGTGAGAGTCGTGTCACAAAGTTTTTTACTTTTAAATAACTAAATATACTACCGTTCACTCTCATATTTACTAAATTCGTTAAGTTTTACATAAAAAAACCGGATTTTCCTCTAAATAGGATATAGTAAACGCGATAAGATAAAAATTATATTCAAATGTTACTTGTCAAAAAAGAACTAATTACAATCGGCCATTGTTCTTAACAGGAATATTGTTTATCAATTTTCAACAATGCGATAACATCAGGAACGTGGTACATACACATTGTTAAACATCCACATATTTAAGACTTGAATTTCAACTGGTGTAAACTGTAGCTTAATGGAATTTGGAAAGAAAACTGCATGTCGAGTGGAGTTAGCACATGATCCAATAGAATAGTTGACTACTATTAAAAATGTACAAACAAATCATTTCATTTCAATGAAGGAATAGGAACTTTAAAAACCTTCTTTTTTTGAAGACGGTTAATAAAAGTAAAATAATGTACCTACTTACCTATATTATTTATCAAATGGAAAAGATACTCGCTTTTTAAGTTTTTGGTGGGGGTATTCTCCGTCCTTGTCGGGCGAAACGGACACTATGCATTGGTGTGGAATTTACTATGGTCCATTTCAATAGAACTTGTAAACTATGTAAACAAACTTTCTATACAAATTCATAAATTTTTGACAGTTGGCCATACTAACATTGTTTACAAAGTTAACAAATTCAATTGAAATGGACCCTACACCGTTCGCTAGGCAAGACGTCACTGCCTGATAGTGCTGCCTCTGTCTAGCAAATAATTTACAAATGCTTGTCACTTGGCAATTTTACTTGGATTTTTTTATGTTTCTGTCTTTTTAGGGTTCCATAGCAAAACTCAGAAGTAATGAAAAAAAATTTTTTTTTTCACACTTTTTTATGTGGGGTATCGTTGGCACAGAACATAATTAATACCCTAACGATCGTTGGTTTCTGATGACTTTGTTATTTAGGTCAATATCTTTCGTGAAATATGAGCTCCAAATGAAGTTTACAATGTGTCACAATCTGCAAAACAGGTAAGTAAAATTTCTATCTTGTTTTGCCATAATAGGATAAAATGGCATTAATACACCTACTTATTCTGATATTTAAAATATTTAGGTACCTAAATACAGATTTAAATAATTGATAGAATTCTAAGAATCATACTATTATCATCAGATAACAATATGTATGAGGACAAAACATGTTACTTGTTAATGGATTTGCTTTGCTTTAATAAAAAGATGGAAATAAAGTGTTAAGCAATACGGTAACATGGCTATATTACAACCGCGCCGATCAACTGCTCTGCGAGGTTAAGCTGTGTCTGCCGCGTTCAGTCCATGGATGGGTGATCCTGATTATACTTAACATATCCAGACCCCTCAACAAATTTAAAAAAGTAGACAAGTGCGAGTGGGCCTCTCGCCGTGAGTGTTCCATATTGTGATTTAACTACAAATTAACGATTTTCGGATTTTTCCTTTACTTGTGCTGAGACCTTGCTTCTTGCCAAACATGATTCTAGGTCAACGTGAAGTACCTTATAGGTTTTGATGAGTGAGTTAGCGAGCATAAAAATAATGTAACATAAATGGCTGTATCTTCTGATTGTGTTGACCTAAGCCAAGGAGCGGTGTAAAAAATTAAAACTTCTAAAATGAAGCCGGAATTCTTTACATCTCCAAGGGACCATAGACCTTTATTAATTTCAACTTGATACTTCTACGCACTCCTCAGAAAAAAGGTCTTCAGTAGTGTTAACAGATGCAGAAAATGGAAATCAAGATGTTATTATAAGGGTGATACAACAAGGTCTTGAGCGTTGGGTCCAGTTTTTTTCCTTTTGAAGTTTGTAACTCTAAAAATTAAAAAGCTACAAGCAGTCTTATCCCCAGCAATAGGTGATTATGGGTAGAAAGGAATATTGCAACAAAAGCTGAACAGTTTTGGCTTGAAAACATTTTGTCCATCTGTTTGGCAATGCTAAATAGAGTTTTTATTTAAATAGATGGAGATAAAATTGTTCATATGCTATGTCCTATGCTTTAAATAATTTTCCTTTAAGTATTTTGGGTGTGTTTGGAGAGGAAATACCCAGAAAGATAGATTAAAAAAACCGTAGTATGATGTCAACTCTTAATTGTTTTTATAAGGTGTTTTTTTTCTTATTAGGTATATTCATTCATATTTAAAATGAGTATTATTTACTACAAATATTATTAAATTATTAGAGTAATATTTAATAAAAAAATTCTTTGTGAATGCTTATTATAGACCACAAAAAACAAGACCATTGCAAGACTAAATCCATTAGCAATAAAATAAATTCTAAAACCCACCGGTTTTGGGCATGAAGCATGAAATGAACCATAAAATAACTCATTTTCGAGTTATGAGTTGAGCAACGTGGCCTAGTCGCAAATCCCTGAAAACATTCTTAGTTGAAAAATAACTATAAACATCATAATAACATCAGAGGATCGCCTTAGCAATAGACGTACCTGGCCGGTGATGCCGGTTATCAACGCCACTTTCTTATTTTCGTTTACTGAACTGGAACCTTCGCCTGACATTTCGCTTATTGTTTTTTAATTCTCCGTGACGAACAACACGTCTGCACTACACGAACCGGCTCGCAATGCTGTGGAAGAGGGCGATAAGCTTATCATAACAAGAATCACCAATTAGCTCTCGAACGTCAAGTATCGGTCACCATTTATGCACATTTACCTGACAAAAAGTTATTTCTTAAGGCTAGGATCGGAAATAAATATTTCAATAATGACTACCCAAATAGAAAATTGTTTATAAAATTATCTTTTTCGGAGCAATATTAGAAATAAACATAACAAATCACAATCAGCCAGCCGATTTTCAATTTCAAAGACAATGACAGTGACAGAATTTGAAGTTGAACTTGACAATGACAGTAGAGAGAGTCTGTACTTGTGGAGAGTCTATGGCTGTTTGTGCACTACACGTTTACAGGGGGCTTAGGCTGCTTGTGCACTACACGTTTACAGCCAGCACGTTTTGTATATGTATGTTTGTAGTGTTTTTTTTATACATGTTAAAAAGTGGTGGGGATCGTTCTGCACGCCTATTGGCTAAAAATCCGTAAAAAACCGAATACGAATTGAAAACGTCTTTTCACGGACCGTTTAAAATGTATGAAAGAAAAAAAACGGTCTGTGAAAAAACGTGCTGTAAACGTGTAGTGCACCAACAGCCTAAACGTGTAGTGCACAAACACAACTCCTGTCCACAGAATGCTCCTGTCGTCTGTCAATGTCAAATCACAACTGTCAAATGTACAAGTAGGTACACAAATCCTGAACTTCTGAGGTTATTTTCTTATTTGCTAAATGCTAAATAAATATTGGAACTTTGGAAGTATTACAAGGAAATTTTTTTAATAAACATAAGTACAAAATATTTCTTCCATATATTGCCGAGTTTCTAAGTTTCCAAGAAAAACATACTACGTCGTATTGATGTAAAACAGTGAGTAAACATTTCATCATGCCCGATATAAAGATAACTCCGCTTGGAGCTGGCCAAGATGTCGGCCGCAGCTGTATCTTGCTGTCTATGGGAGGTAAAAACATCATGTTGGACTGCGGCATGCATATGGGTTACAACGACGAGAGACGTTTTCCTGACTTCTCGTACATCGTCCCAGAAGGACCTATAACCAGTCAGATAGACTGTGTCATCATCTCCCATTTCCATCTTGACCACTGCGGAGCTCTGCCCTACATGTCCGAAATGGTTGGTTACACGGGACCTATTTACATGACGCACCCAACCAAAGCTATAGCACCTATACTACTTGAGGACATGAGAAAAGTGGCTGTAGAGAGAAAAGGAGAATCCAACTTTTTCACATCTCAAATGATCAAAGATTGCATTAAGAAGGTTACTGCAGTGACCCTGCATCAGTCTGTGATGGTAGATAATGAGCTAGAGATTAAGGCATATTATGCAGGCCATGTGCTAGGAGCTGCCATGTTTTGGATTCGAGTTGGTTCTCAGTCTGTTGTCTATACAGGAGACTACAATATGACTCCCGACAGGCATCTAGGGGCTGCCTGGATAGATAAATGTAGACCAGACTTACTTATAACAGAATCAACCTATGCTACCACTATTCGAGATTCCAAGCGCTGCCGTGAGAGGGATTTCCTCAAAAAAGTACATGAATGTGTGGAAAAAGGTGGCAAGGTCCTTATACCTGTATTTGCTTTAGGAAGAGCTCAAGAACTTTGTATTTTATTGGAAACATACTGGGAAAGGATGAATTTGAAATATCCAGTTTATTTTGCACTAGGATTGACAGAGAAAGCAAACAATTACTACAAAATGTTCATAACATGGACAAATCAGAAAATTAGAAAGACTTTTGTGCAAAGAAACATGTTTGATTTTAAACATATTAAGCCTTTTGACAAGTCTTACATTGATAACCCTGGAGCTATGGTTGTATTTGCCACACCAGGAATGTTGCATGCAGGCTTGTCACTGAACATATTCAAGAAGTGGGCTCCTTCCGAACAGAATATGGTAATAATGCCAGGCTTTTGTGTCCAAGGTACGGTGGGTCATAAAATCCTAAATGGTGCTAAAAAGGTTGAATTTGAGAACCGCCAGGTAGTTGAAGTCAAAATGGCTGTAGAATACATGTCATTTTCAGCCCACGCAGATGCTAAGGGAATCATGCAGTTGATACAGTACTGTGAGCCCAAGAATGTGCTATTGGTGCATGGTGAGGCTCAAAAGATGGAGTTCTTGAAAGATAAAATTGAAAAAGAGTTCAAAATAAATTGTTACATGCCTGCGAACGGTGAAACTTGTACTATTAACACACCAACAAAGATTCCTATTGATGTATCATTAAGGTTATTGAAGGCTGAGGCTGTACGATACAATGCACAGCCCCCTGACCCCAAAAGGCGGCGTGTTGTCAATGGAATCCTATGTGTCCGTGATAACAGGCTATCTCTTCTCGATATTGACGAAATGTGCGACGAAATTGGTATAAATAGACACATCATTAGATTTACAAGTACAGTCCGCTTCGAAGATCCCGGTCCAGCTGTTAAGACTGCAGAAAAACTGAAAACATTACTATCAGAGAAGTTGGAAGGTTGGACCATCACAATTTCGGAGGCTAACATATCTGTTGAATCAGTGCTTATTAAAGTTGAGGGTGATGAGGACAGCACCAAAAATATCTACGTCTCTTGGACTAACCAGGATGAGGATTTAGGTAGTTACATATTAGGTTTACTACAATCAATGGTCCAATGAAATTAAAATTATTCTTTTTATGTGTTTTGTTTAATAAATTAGTTACATTTTATCAATAAGTTATTTTTGTTACAAACACCATGTTATGTCTTGGTTACATTTCCCTTGATACCATAAATGGAGAAGTTTGTTATTTGGTGATAAATCCTTATATTCTTTCACTAATGAATTTATGTCCTGCAACAAAAATGTACATTCGTCAGGAATACAGAATCGTAAGTCATAATCATAATTCTGTACCTTCAGTGAAAAGTGATACATGTCGACTCAGATCGGTTTTTATATTCTCTGATTAAACTTATTAAAAAAAAATTAACTTAATTTCTATCTTATCCCCGTTGTTATAAGATTAAAAATGAATGAGATTTTTTTGTGTATATTGATATAAGTAAGCAATTTTTTATTGAAATTATTGTGTAAAATAATACTTTTTGATTCATACCAAAGTGAACCGAACCGATCTTTATATTTCTAAAATGTATTTTAATACGACTCGAGTTACCACATCTTACGCGAACTGAACTTCAATTAATCCAAAGTGATACAAATGAAATCCTATCACAAAACTTAAAAAAATTGAAACAATACATTCTAGTGAATATTTACGTAGGAATTTTAAATAAAACAATGAAAAAAGGTTGCTGATAAACAAAATGATCATAATTAGTTTTACGACTTTTTCTCACAACAACTATTTGCAGGAAAAACATGCCAAAACACAAGCCTTATAACATTTCACACAAAACGGTAACTAAATGTGTAAAATAATTCATTTCATTATAGATTTAAATACACAAAAATAAGCAAAGAAAACTATAGTGTATGGTGATATAACTGGCTATTTTTACTAATTACTTAAATTCCGCGCAAAATAATATATTCAAACCAAGCTCTTTATAATCTTTATAATATTATCTACACATACCACATATCGTTTTTTGTTTTAGAACGTTAGAAAAATAACGAGATTTTTTTAAATCTTTAACCTTAAATTACTCAAAACTATGATTTTTCACTTATATCACTTTTCACTGAAGGTACAGAATTTATGTAAGGTCAATGTGGCGAAGACCGTCTGTAGGAGACCGTACAGTAAGAAATACCGCCAATTGTTTAAAAATAGAAACTAGAAAACTTCTAGTTTCAATAAATTGACACAGATGGCGCTATTTATAATAAATACAATGGTGATTTATAAATTTATATTAAATACAAAACTGATTATGTTGACAAAGATTGAGCTGATTGTTTGTTTATTTTTACTTTATCTCGATACATACCTAATGCATGGTTCAACGGTAATTGTACCGAAGTGGAAAGCACATGACACACCGTGTTTTCGCAGCTCATGAATTAACTGACGAAGTGACTATACCGAAGCAACCGACAGATGGCGGGAATACCATCGATCTTGTCACGGACACTCACGGAACAAAAACTATGAATACTGAATACCTACAGTACCTACGTCTAAACCACAAATTGATGCCTACCATTAATGTTGAAATTAATTTTTGCCCGTTCTAATTATTTTTATAGCATAAAATAAAAGGGTGCAGGTAGATGGCTACTATTTGGTGAGGATTAAGATATTAGCTTTACCGAAGTAGGATCCATAGGAGGTGGAATAAGTCTTCTAAAGTCGCCCCTATGTAAGAATTCACTGTAGGCATTCAACAGGCTCCTCTTCAGCCTAGCATCGAGGCAGGGCTTGCACAGGTGGCATAGATCCAAAGCCGAGCAGTTGTCTTTGCAAGTCGTCCTGCACTCGTCGCCAAATACCGCTATGTTCTTCTGGGATGATTTCATGTTTTCAGCCGCTGTTGTGTCTCTGAAAGCGTACATTTTTACCACAATGTTACAATTTTTACTATTCTGTTGAACCAATTTATAAATTTTAATTTCTTCTGCAATATGCTAGTGTAGTAGGAGGAGCTATGATTTCAGCAGTATCTATCTGTTCTTCTAAAAATCTAAACTTATTCAAACATTTCGTGTAAGCTCACTACACTCACTACGCGTCTACGCGATTGTATCTACACGTAGCACTGTGCAAGCTACGCCGTAGTCAGCGCGTAGCGTAACAACGCGTAGGCGCGTTCATGATGTGTAACTTACAAAATAACGTGTCATAACTTTATTGTTCCAGTGCGAGAGATAAATAGAGATACGGACGAATAACACCATCTCTTTTTCAATTTTAATATGGTTTTAACAATTTATAATACGATCCTTGTGAAATACAATCGAGTTGGCGCAAAAATATTGAAACACGTGTTATTTTATGTTTTGAATAGGCAACTCTATTTTGTCTGGGGTTGATGAATCAGTCATTCAGGACTTGTAATTTTATATGTTTATAGATTTGTCTGTTTTAATATACACAATACTCTGGCATGTTGCTGAAATGCTGACTACGACAGTCGTAAAATAAAAGGTTTACGATGCCACAGACTTAGCCTATGCAAGATTTCTATCTACAAAGATAAACAGATGAATATGAAGGTATTCGATCGGGTATGGCCATACTCATACCTACTGCAGAGCTTGGAGAGCACCGAAGCGATACCTTCCAATGTGATCTTGACACTGAGGGTCACTCTAAAGACTTCAAGCACTGCCGCCGAAGCACTTGAAGGTGGTAATATACCTACCTACCTACTACTTGGGTTACTACTTCTGGTCCGAGGCTAGTTTAAGAAGCTAATTTGTTGAAAGTTTAGTACTTATAGGTACCTACCGGTGTTAGTTATGACCACAGATCGCGCATGTACATTTTTGGCCCAATAGACAATACACAGTTGACAATACGTAATAGAGATTAGTCCTATAGACGACGAGTGACTGACGAACCAATCGCGTGCAGCCTCGGCGCCCCCCGTCTTCTTCATTCCGCCAAAGAGACCCTAAAATCAGCTAATGCGCAGGTGACGTTTGTGCTCATTACTGGTGCCGGTACCTATATCAGTGTGTCTCCTCCAACCTTAGTAAAATGTGAGGGCTTAAAACAATTATTATTATCATTCTTACCCATCATTGACAACTGCAATATTCGCTTGAGTAACACCAGTCAGCGAAAATAAATTGTATAACACCTGTTCGTACAGCAGTTGATTCGGCGGAAAGTGCGCGGAACTTAAGTTGGGTCCCATATTAGCTTCCAGCAGATATACTTTCAAGTTTTCATCGACGATCAAGTCAAACCGCATCATCTCAAAGAAGTTTTCAGTCGATGAATATTGTTTCAACTGAAAATATGCAATTATTTTTGTACAAGAGCCTTTGAGACAAAAAGTACCAAACGAATTTAAAGGATCGCAGCACACCAACAACAGAAAAGGGATTACTAAATTGCACGTCACTTGCAAGTGAGGAATTCATACAAAGCAAGCTAAAAATCGATGCGTGTCGTGCATGCGTTGCGGGGTTGCGGCCGCTGCGGGCCAGTCGACGCGTACCTTTAAGTAAGAGTTCAATAAACCTTTGCCCCCTTATTCATAGACGATGATTAAATTAAACAGCTCTTATGTCAATTGTCATCTCTATTCATTGTCATACAAATGACAAAGATGAGAGTTGTAGTATATTTAATCAGTGGTTAAAGTTAAGAGGCATCTATAAGTAAGGGGGTTATTCTTCACAAGTTTTGTACAAAATCTCCAACGAGTTGAGTACACAGGGATCAATGAAATATACTTCATAAAGAGTAGAGGTAGGTACACACTTGAAATATACCTACTTCATGAAAAGTACTCACTTTGTTAATAATGGGCTGCTCATTCTTAATGAATACTTCCGCAATAGCCTTCTGCATATCCTCCCACATATCGGCCGGGTCCTTGCCCTACAATACAACATAATGGTGCTAGAGTAGTGTGTGTCGCTCCAACTATCGAACCCTTCCATTTATACTCAACGATATCCAATTTTATGAATAAGTTTTATGTTGAAAATCATTTTTTCTAAACAAGCTTTTATCCCTCCTTCCCAGCTTCATCATGAGACTCTGGACATCATCTAGAGAAATTCAACTAGCCCAAACACGATGGAGTTATGTTGAGGAGTTCCCATGGCCATCTCCCGGCCTCATCATAAGACCACCTTCATGGTATCATATTATTGTATTGTCATACGTGTTTTTCCAGTTTAAATAAAAGCTTGTAACATTGATATGATAGGTACATTAACGGATGAAGAGAGTGGATGAGGGCCTTTCAGGGTTGCCACGGCTAGAACTAGGATTCGAAGTGACAGTTAAGCATTCTGACGATTCTTTTTCTCGGAATGATGAATGGGCACTCGGATATCTACGATCCCCTACGCAAAAGTGCTGAGGGTGGTCATTCCGTGATTTTAGTTGGTAAAAGTACAACATTAGTTTCCATCTTCCCCAGATGGACGTAACAATACTTAGGGGTCGTACACACTGGCCCGCGCAACGCGAAAAAACATGCAAGAGCGCGGGATCCCACGCGTCGGGCTCCGTGTCCAGGCAGTGTGTACGACGGCGACGGACGCCTTATAAATGTTAACAAAAGCTTTAATTAAATTAATCAATCCTTGTCAGGAGTAGAGAGATATCTTATTTGATACTCTTACCTTAGACCTGACGTAGATGTCAAAGGCTTCCTTCATGGTGTTGCCCAATGCGGTGTAGGGGTGTGTCAGAGAGGGCACCTCCCAAGTAGGCAAGTAGTCGTTGCCCACCACATACTTGTCCAAATTACTTGGATCAAACGGATAGTATTTCGCCGGGCAGTATCTGGAAAATACAGGAAAGTATTTTTACATCACTTTGTTGGTGATTTTAAAATGAATTGAGGATTCCGCAGGGTGATGTCGGTATAAATGTGGGAACACCATTTCTACGGGTGATGGTGATAAGTAGGTACCTATGTCTTGTAGATTATACTGTTCCTCATTAGAAGTGCAACACACTGGCCTGTCTTACTTTAATTTGATTGGCAGCGGCCTATTTCTGAGGCGTTAGTTGTTGGACATAAGATATTGACGAGTTAAACTATGCTCTTAGAACCCGAAGGTTCGTGTAATTCAAGAAATTATTTTCTTTATCAATTAACACTTTCCTAGAACCTATTGTTTCTATTGAGTGTCCGTGAAAGTGTTAAAATGATCAACTAATCAATTTACCTGAAGAGCACATCGCCTTTGTACCAATAAACCCTCAGGGGGTTCACTGATTTAAGAACCACGTACACGCCAATATCGAACTTATGTCCATCCACTAAGAATGGCTTTTGTATATACTCCTGTACGAAAGTTTTCCCGCTAGTCATGTCTATTTCGCTCACGTTCTTTAAATACACGTTTCTATGGGTGTTATACTTTTGTACAAACAACGCGTTTTTGTTCTCAGCCGCGTACTTTAAGAACTCATTTTTATGTTTTGGTAATCTGAAAGCCTTTGGTATGTACTTTGAGTTTGAAGTTGCTAACTCTACTTTACAAGATATATATCCTGTACCAGGGAAATGGTTCACTTTCTGGTTAGCTTTTAAATTTCGTAGGTTAATGTCATTAAAAGGGGTGGGATATGACCACAATAAATTCCACGGCGTTTCGTTTGTACTTTTCTCGTAACCCACCCTTTCAAGCACTAGATGCACGTGTTTAAGAAAACCATTTCTATTGTTAACTTCCACGGTGTTTGGATAGACCCAATATTTTGGTCTTTCTGGTCGTAACTGTTTGTCATAGTTCTGACTTCGTTTGACTGCATTAACAATCTCTAATAGTATTCCCAAAGATATCCCTGCTATGCAAACGAGCAAAAATATGTTTGTAAAGGATTTTTCTGGTTTTGTGGTATATTTATCAAGGCTTCTGTCCGGATCTTCCTCAACGATATTATTATTTAAATTCTTGTCTTTCTTAACTAAATTATTATTAAGAGCTTCTACTTCTTTAGATTCAAATTGGGGTGGGTCCTGGAAACAAAATTAAATTAAAACATAACACACACTCTTCTAAATAAAATAGGTAGGGACCCTCCCCATCTCCTTTGAGTTTGTAAACTTATCTTTAAATATTTTGACTTAACTTACAAAAAAAGAAAAAATAAATTATTGATACAATTTGAATAAACTCACACCTTACCACTCACTCGAAAGTGCAAAATATTTTCTTAATTCGGCACCCGTGGTCATAATTCCCACAAAAAAGGTTTTTTTAGATTTTTTTATAAGTATCATAAAATTAAAAACTGCCTCAATAAAAATAGCACTACGACTATGCAGATTAAAATATTACAGAGCGTCATAATTATAATGATCTTTTATGTTACATTATTGACAAATCGAAAAAAAAATACAATGCTGCAACATACCTAGGTAGGTAAGTAAACCGAAGTTATTCTAGCTTACGGTATTTAATGTTTACTAAGTTATCTCGGTACCTATGTCAAATTAAGTTCTATACGCTATTTACACAGTGTATAACTTGCATGTTACGTAAGAATTATTGTAAGTACAACTTACACTATCGTTTTCCATTATACCTTGATATTTTTAGCACACTTTCACGTATTCCGTTTGTTTTTTTTTTATTATTTACCGCGCAAACGCACCTTGCGTACAACGTCTAAGTATAGAATAAAATGAATGAATCTGTTCTCGTATGTGTGGGATAGAGACGGGATATGATCTTATGGTGGCGTGCGAGAGAGATAGATAAAACTTTCTAAAACATGGCGAACCAGTACTTTGGCGGCCTTTTAAGGTCACATCAGCATATTGACTGTATGGGACTTATGTGATGACGCAAAATGATGCGCAGTTATGTGATGATCAGAAAGTGATGATATTACGTACCCTATCATCAATAGAACAGAATCGATAATGCACCAAATAAAGTTACACATGTGAGATGTAGCAAATTGTTAGTCCTACTGATTCTGCCTTTTGGTATGTAAATTAAATTAAAATAAAATTAATTGTATAAAAGTGGACTGTACCATTATTCTTCAATGGCGGTGTCAAATGTAATAGGGAGTAAGCTTATGGTTTGTTGTCTATTTGATATACTTATTATCCAAATAAAAAAACACGAACACCTACATAGTTAGGAGAGATATTTTATTGGTTTATTGTTATTAAATACCTATTTAAGAGAGAAAACAACTAACACGGGCGGGTTTTGAAACCCCGACTTCTACCGTACTGTACACTCGACAACATTGACGGTCGACCACTCACTCTTATTATTAGGAACATAAGGGTGAAAAGTGGTCGACCGTCAATGTTGTCGAGTGTACCATGGCGTGGCAGAAGTCGCGGGTTCAAATCCCGGCCGTGTCAGTTGTTTTTAAATCTTAAATATTTACCACCTTACAAAACGCCTCTTAATTTAACCACTGATTAATTATACAACTATTCTTGACTCATTTATATGAGAATGAATAAAGATGACAATTGACGTAAGAGCTGTTTAATTTAATCATCTTTTATATGGCGACATGACATAGTCGCAATCACATTGTCGCATAGCTATGGCGCTGGCGGTGTGCGGTCGAGCATAATTATAGCAAGCATGGCATTCCCATGACCCGGTGTTGACATGCCTACTCGAATACCTTACCCCTTAAAGCATACGTAGGTACAAGCAACAAAAGAGATAAATGAGCTGGTATGGGCAGCGAACTAGACCCATTTCATTTTAAAATGACTGATTTGATAATGAGGCAACGTCGGAAGCATGTAAGTAATTCCATACCTATAAAAACAACTTTAAAATAGGCACCTAAGCATTTTAAAGCTGTATTATAACAAAAATCGAAGTTATTCGACTCTTCGCGTGACTATATTTATTGGTCAAAGAATCAGCATTGCCATTCAACATGGCAATCTTTATAACATATTCCCCAGTTCATTTATAGCATAGGTATAACAGGTGTTATAAATAAACTAGTAGAGCCCGGGGCGTATAAACAAAAATACGAATTTTCCTATTTTTATTCTCTTCGATTCCACCGATTCGCTAGAGACAGCTTCTAAATTTATTAGCATATTAGATATTAGGTAAACTTTTTTTTAAGAAAATAATAGTAAAGTAGGTAAAATGCAAACAGTTATTTTGGTTTTGTATCTCCTGAAAAGTAAGGGTACCGCGGATACGCCTCTATGGCTTCAAGGCCGTGGCATGCCTACCCCCAGTTTATTTATAACATGTAAAACATAAACCCCCAGTTTATTTATAACATGTAACACATAAACCCCCAGTTTATTTATAACATGTAACACATAGACCCCCAGTTTATTTATAACATGAACACATAAACCCCCAGTTTATTTATAACATGTAACACATAAACCCCTAGTTTATTTATAACATGTAACACATATATAAACCCCCAGTTTATTTATAACAAAAACAGCTGATGATAGACAAGGCAATTTTCAAAAAAAAGATACGTCTACAAATCTAAATTAGTATTGCGAGTACTAACAAAAAATACAGTTGACATTGAGAACCTTTATTATAAAAGTAGGTCAAAAAGGAATAGTTCAGTAGGTACCTACTTATATAATATTCTCATGTATTTATCTAGAAATCTAGACTTTTGCTATAACATTCAAAGTAAACAACTTTGTGCCTAAGTAAACAACTTTCGTTCAGAATAATGAGAACTGTATTTAATCACATTATAAATTAATGTTTTTGTTAAATAAAGTCTAGTCTAGTCTGACGATCTTTACCTTGTACCCAAAATACATGCTCTTTCACAAAGAATATAAAATCTCAGATTTTGTAGTCTTTATGTAGTCCTTATGATTCTGTAGTCCGGTTTAAATGATAAATGATATTTATTTTGTAAATAGGTTAAAAAAAAATAGGTTTGAAGGTGAAGAATGGTTTGAAGGGTACCTATGTGCGCCCGCCGGTGTAATTACAGGCACATGAGACATTTCAACTTTGTCTCTAGGGTGGACAACGCATCTGCGATGCCTCTGGCATTGCCATTGTCCATAGGTGGCGGTTACCACTTACCATCAGGTGGACCCTCAGATCATAGAAACAAGGAGATGTGCCAAGGCGCTATCGAGCTTGATGCCTGATCTTGAGCAAATTGCTCATATTAAAAACGTACGCGCTGGCGACGAACCGAACACGATCGATGGTATAAATACAGTGTTTTAGTTTAGTGCTAGTGTTGAGTGACGATTAACAGTGTTAGATTGAGGGTGTGCGGAATGTTCAATGCGCGGGAGATTTTTTATTCACAAGGAGCGCTTAATTATGCGCGTAATTGTGTCGAAAAATGTGGCATCAGTTCCCGTACTAATTTGCTATGATGGCATATCTCCTTGTTTCTATGATCTGGGGGTGGACCGCTTGCTTGTTTGCCACTCAATAGTAAGTATATACTTAAAAAAAAATATTATATCATACTCATTGTTAGATTAGATAAGACTGACTCGTCAGTAAAGGTCGCAAGTGGTATATTGGATTTTCGGAAGTCCTGATTTTTGTAGGCTCGTCCTAATAAGCTAAATTATCTACCTACTTATGGTAGGAGGAGCAGGTAGGGGTTCAGGGGAAGGAAGAGTCATGGGATCTCATCGGTTATCAAAACGTGCGGGGATCGAATTTGCGACTGCTCGCTTGTCAGACCGCACCTTGAGCTATTGATAAAAAAAAATGTTTATTATTTCATAACTTGTGAAAAATTACTCTCTATGAATCAATTATTGAATAGTGTAAGTTGTTGTTTACGAACACTTTACTAAAATAAATTCAATTTGAAAAGATAGAGCTGTCGTTTTCTGGCGCTACACAAAATTAATTAGGGTGGATAGGTAGGCAGGTAGGTAGGTACTTACACTTTATTTGAACGCCAACGACGTCAATATTTGGCGCAAGAATAAACAATAATACGTACTATTTTGTTAAAATCCAAGGTCAAATGTGTCATTTCGCAAAAAAATTATAATAGGGACCTATATTTTTTGCGAATTGAAACAATGACCTTTAATTATTCCAAATCACGTGCGTGCAACAATAGGTGTATAAGTACCTAGGTACGTTGCGCATGCTGTGTGCAATAGAATGCGTATAATTCCGATAGGGTTGGCAGTAATAAGTTTCCATACAGGGATGGATGATGCGGTTGTTTGTGCGATGCATTATCTTCCAAACTCTTGCCTGTTTACTGTCGCGGCAGACAGACTGGCGGGCGCCGGATCGAGATAAACGCTGCGAGGTAGGTAGCTGGCATGCTGAGAAAAAAAAAATGATATTTTTATATATATGTATATTCCTTTATTGCTAGCTACTATACAGGTGAATTTTTCAAGTCGGGTTGGATCTCCAACTCTGAAACTATAAGAAATAGCGAAAAACGCTCAAAGGAGTCTCGGAGCCGATTTTGATAAAAACTAAAACTGCATCATTAGATTTTAGAAAAATCAATTTTCCTAGCCAGGAATTTTTTTATTACACTATCCGATAGTGTTGCTAATAGCTAATAAGATCTAATTCTGGGAAATAATGACATACCGCAAACTAAAGGAAAGTGTTGATTTTTAATAAACTGCTTCATATTTTCAAGTAGATATTCATACATTGCTCGTCCAAGTAACAATTTTTTTTAACACACTTCTGGATGGACTCGACTTTTGAAGCAATTTGGCGAAAATTTTATTGCAACGCAGGGTCCTGTGCCGTGGCCGGCGCGGTCTCCGGATCTTAACCCCTTAGATTATTTCTCTGGAGGTATGTACAAAACGAAATTTACAAATACACGTATGATGAAATTGATGACTTGAAACGATCTTCGGAGAATACTTTAAGCGGAATCAATAGTCTCGTAACGCAGTACAAGCCTTGAGACGTCGAATGCAGCTATGTATTGAAAAAAAAAATAACCGACTTCAAAAATCCACTACAAAGAAAATAATAATTTTGGTTTCGGAAGTCGGTGGCTTTGGTTTTTGATTGCTTTTTTTTGCCACCGACTTCCGAAACCAAAATTATTATTTTCTTTGTAGTGGATTTTTGAAGTCGGTTATTTTTTGTTAAAACAGTTTTTTATTTTTCCCTTTTTAGTTCTTTATCCCGTGTTAGATTACTTTCACGAATTCGTTCAACAGTAAATCTTCTACGGAGTGTGTACTTTTATACATATAACTTTGTACATAGGAATGATTACATAATGTATTATATACTAAAACCTTCCTGAAAGTATGTAGATTACGTTAGTAAACCCCATCCAAATCGAATGAGAAGTTTTTGAGAAAATCGCGCACATACAAACATACATACATACATACGGGACGAATACAGAACCTCCTTTTTTGAAGTCGGTTAATGAAGTCGGTTAAAAATGGGCATTATTTTGAACAATAAAATTGATTAGTTATGTTTTAATAGACCTAATGTAAGAAAAATAAGTAGTATTTTGTTAAAAATCAACATTTTCCTTTATTTTGCCGTATGTTTACTGTAGTATTGACATTACTGTAGTATTGACTGGTGTAATTATACAGGGTGCGTTTTTTTTCAAAATCAACGTGTTTGATTCCTGGCTAGGAAAACTGATTTTTCAAAAATCGAATAATTCATTTTAGTTCATAATCGGCCCCGAGACTCCTTTGAGTGTTTTTCGTTATTTCTTATAGTTTCGGATATGGCAATCCAACCCAACTTGAAAAATTCATCCTGTATAGCAGTGAACTAACAAGAGTGGTAGGTACGTGGCTTTCTTAATTATTAATCTATATCTACTTATATACTTATCGGATGGATGGATGGATGGATAGATGGATAGATGGATGGATCGATCGGATCGCTGAACGGATCTAGATGAAATTTGGCACAAAGATAGATTTATAGTTTAGAATAGCACATAGGCATACTTTTTATCCGAAAAACGCAGGCAAAGCCGCGAGCGGAAGCTAGTATTTAGTAGAGAAAAAATTTTTTTTTTTTTTGTATTTTTGTTTGTACCTAATCAATCAATAAACTCAAAAACGAGTGGAGCGATTTTAAAAATTATTTCAGCAGTAGAAAGCTACATTATTACTGAGTAATATTATAAAAAAAAAAAATTGTTACGCGCGGAATTGAACCCGCGACACGTCGCACAGCAGTCAATCACTCAGCCACTACGACAACCGTGCCGTCAACTTTTTTGTATGTAAACAAATCGTGAAACACAACAGTTGTGTTTATATAGAGCGTTTCAAATACCTAAGAAGTCTTCGACGCTATGTTGGTCCCCTGAATGTCAATACAGGTTAAAATTAAAACCAGTGCGGATACTTTAGGAGGTGAAAGTACTCATGAATATGATCAACTTTTATTATGGGACCGACACTGAAATATGAAAAAAAAAAAACAGCTGTTCGATACATTTTGATCATGTCGTAGTGCATTTTTGTAGGGAACAGCTGATTTTTTTTTTCATATTTCAGTGTCGGTCCCATAATAAAAGTTGATCATATTCATGAGTACTTTCACCTCCTGAAATATCCGCACTGCTTTTAATTTAACCCTGTATATTAGAACTTTTTTTCAGCACCAATTCTCGGTAACCACTTTTCAGTGTCCTATAGGCAACACATAAATCTACAAAAAACGTTAAGACCTAGACAAGAGTGACAGGTAGGGGAGCCAACATAGCGTCCAAGGGACTTCGTGAAAAGCTCTTTAATCAGTAATTGCTTATTATAAATATTTTCACACAGCTACATACCTTCCGGATCCGCTGAGTCGCGGCGGCGGCGGCGCCGCGTCGTCTGCGGCTGCCATCGATCGCACGCACTCGCATCGCCCGAATCGCTCACAACGCCATCCAGACGCGCGCCAGGGCTGCCTAGGCCTACTTAGTGCTGCGCATTTATTTCATCTTCACATCGCTTCTATGGCTGCATAATGTGTATTTAGAAAGAATGTCTGAGAAGAAAAAGCTGGTTAAAAGTACCTAGGCTTTACTATCTCTGGATCTGTTCCGTTTAAATTATATGTCAGATAATTTCATACTTATATTATACTTATACTTCTGTCACATTCGTTATTTTTTTACAAAACCTAGATCTAACGAAACCCGGAACTTCACCTAATACCTACCTATAAATGAAACGTCCAGTTACCTACCTTGGTAACTGGACGCTTTATTTATATTAGGTGAAGTTCCGGGTTTCGTTAGATCTAGGTTTTGTAGGTTAAGATTTAAAATACAGATTAATTAGAAAAATAGATGTTGGGGTCCATTTGTCACAACATAGGGCCGAGGACTTACAGGTGACATAGGAAACCTAATGGCAAATTTTCTTCAGATTCCACCATCTACTCTATCCTGAGAAGCAACAAGCTCTTCAGTAAAACGTAGCAACCCTAGCTGAAAGCGAGGTGCGACATCTCGGCGCCTGGCATTGTGCGGACACTTCGTCTGCCGGGACCGGGGCCCACAACTAGTTCTATAAGTCTGAAGTTGCATTGACGCGACGCGGCGCGACACGTTTGATTTGTTTTGTAGATAGTGCCGTAATGAGCGGGCGTGCGATGCTAAGGAATATCTAGATTATCCCTCATTCATTAAAAAAACTGTTTGTAAATATCCTGCTGAAAATCGGATTTTAGCTACGACGAGCAGTACTGTCATTTACTCATATTCAATGCTTGGCAGACTGATAAAAATGACTACAGTTTATTGATATGTTTATTGTTTACGTGCCTGCAGTTAAAGAAAAATGCTGTGTACCTTTAAGTACCTACAGCTATTAAGAAAGATCCTGTGTCCATTCCCTTGACGTACTGTCGATGTCGTGTGAGAAGCAGAAGCAGAGGCGGCGGCGTATTCGGACTGCACAAATACTTTACTTTAATTTTCATATTCACTCAGCCTTCAAGCCGCGCGATCGCGTTTTCAGGTCGCGCCACCGCCATCGCGCCTGTGTGAGCGTGTCCTTAGTAAACGCACACAGATTCAGTGGTGATGGTGACTGGAGGATTGCTACGGTGTATTGATATTCAATCGGCCCTACAATGTCGGTTTTTGTTAGTAAATGATTATCTTTGTCTGTTGTTCAAATATGAGTCGTTGATCCCAGATCGATGGTCATGTAGGTACCTATATTGTAACGTTGTAGGTACTATGAAAAGTTAAAGCCATTATTGAGTTGCAAATAAGGCATGATGTCATTAATCATTTTGTAGGTACTACATATTTGCCGGTATCTGTGATACCTACATATATTTTTATGGTAACAAATGTGTACAATGCGATAGAATAGGAATGCCAATGACCACAAACCATTAACTAAGTATCATTTGAAAAGTAAGGCTTGCAAAGAAAATTAATTTGCAAATTAGTAATTTTCCTTTTTTTGCACTATATTTATCCGAGTCTAAGTTTTACCAAATTTATTTTAAGTACCTACCTATATAGCTATAAGACGTCACAATATGACGCAAGATCATTCCTATTCTTATTTGGATAGCATTGTATATGGTGTTCTTTATTTATGTTTTTATATTTAAAAATAATATATTTTTCAACACACTTGCTCATAAAAGGGCTCTTATTTCGCCGCAATTAGGCACGTAATGACACCTGTAATCAAACTGTGACTTTTTCATTACCATTACTCACTAGTGAGTTATACGCCTATTATTTTATTCACAAGTGTGTTGAAAAACGTCGTATGACACGTGTGTATTGTGTGTACACGTGATTACCATTTTCGGCTCCCTTAAGACCTTCGCCTAAACGGCTAGGGCCTGAATCGCGCCTCAGCGGTAATCACCAACATTACACACTTGTACCATAATGTACTATTACTTATTTATGTAGATCTATAACTTTGCATGACTAAGTTTTTCTTTGTCGTTTTATCTTAACTGGCGTAATATACGAACCTCACATACCTATGTGAAAACTGAAAATCAGCGCTGCGTTGTGGACTTGTGATCTATGCCTTATATGCAGTTTATTAGTATGCTAGTCGCAGTTGACCTTTTAATCTATTTTATAATTTGTTACTTTGTGTGCTCGTTTTTGTCAGCTTCAAGATTCCTTTATGCATTTTTCGCTATTTCTTATAGTTTGGAATTCCGCCATCCATGTACACTTGGAAAATTCACCCTGAATACTAGACATTTGGTCTGATTTTTAATTAAAGTCATTTTTCATATTTTAAGTGGTAACGGATAAGATGACATTATTCACTGCCAATTCTCTCGATACATCCCATTTCCCATATCCTTATTCGCCTTTTAAAAGTACCTAGCAGAAGTGCCTTGAAAGCCTTGCCTTTGTGTGGAACGACACAGACAGGTCTATCGTATTTACATGCTTATTTGAAAGACACTATACATAGGTATACATGTTACCTAGTAATGGGCTAGTTCTATTAGTACCCTAAGCTACGCCTACGGAGCCGTAAAATAATCACAATTCTTTGAATTAATTACTTTAAACTTGTGTGGGAAGATCAGACGCGATCCCATACCCACGTAGTGTACCTATATTTTTTTAGGGTTCCGTAGCCAATTGGCAAAAACGGAACCCTTATAATTTCGTCCTGTTCGTCTGTCTGTCCCTCCATATGTCACAGCCATTTTACTGGAACTTTCTAGATGAAATTGTTTTGAATAAGATTATGTTGTGTCGTTTTTGAAATATCCAGTTTTGAGTTAACCAACCGCAAAAATAACGTTGTAGGTATTTCATAATAATATTATGAAATATGAACTTATATTTGCGGTCGGAAACTGAAATACTTCTTGCTACGAAACCTTACAGTGTGCGTGGCCCGACACGCACTTGGCCGGTTTTTTTGTTTTATTTTTTGTGAGGATCTTCAAGACATTTTCAATCAGGGAAAGCTAGCTTCTTGGGGAAAGTGAAAGGATATCATATTTGCAAATTAATACCACTCTTTGAATAAAAAAATATCTGACATAATGAAATCTAATCCTGACAACTAAATATTTACTCAATCTGTAGAATATAACTGAAGAATATATGTACCAGGTCCTACGCTACCTTTTTGTCAAATTTAATCCAAATCCGTCCAGCCGTTTCAGCGTGATGGAGTAACAAACACACATACAAAGTTTTGTATTTTATAATATTAGTGTGATATTTTTTTTAGATTGTTTGACCAATGGATACCTGACTGATACCTGACTACGACAAAAATCGAACTGAAAACCATGAAACAAGAAAATGTTTCTGACTGATAGCCTGAAATTTTGCTATTAGATAGATAGATAGAATATACTTTATTGTACACCATAATTGGACCCAAAGATCCAACCAACATTTTTTGTAAAATCGAGTTATCTACGTATCCATAATGATTGATGAGTAAATTAAGGATACGGTAGATAACTCGATTTTACAAAAAATGTTGGTTGGATCTTTTCTGCTTAACAGGGTCCAATTGTAAAACAGCTTATAAAAGGTATTGTTATTTAGTGTTGCGAAAAACTTTATATATCAACGTTTTAATATCCAGGGTATAGCTGGGTGGCATACCACCGTATTACTGACTCATTAGCTGGCCCAACAGACTGCTTAAATCATAACCCTTCCTTTTGGCTTTGCCGTAGTCGGGTAAAAGGCGTGGGAGGAAGCTCATTGCGTTTTATTTTTCTAAAACGTGCTATAAATATTCAATGCTACGTAGATAAAATTATTCTTTCTTTACTCTTATTTGACTCCCCACACGATGACCTTTTATTCAGTCATTCATTGCTATTCACCAAAATTGTTTTTACTTTTTATTTTTCTATTAGGTACTCTTTATACTTTACTTGTATAATAATTAGACCACACCGTTTTATGAACTTTTAAATGTGTAGGCACTTACGTCAATAAATTATATTAGTAGGTAGGTATCAGATTTTTTTTACATTAAAAGAACATTGCCCCACGCTTGTAATTTCTCCTTTATGTAACGTGGTTGCATTTTACAAATGTATACTAATATTATAAAGAGGAAAGATTTTTTGTTTGTTTGTTTCTTTGTTTGTTTGTACCGAATAGGCTCCGAAACTACTGGACCCATTTAAAAAATTCTTTCACTAATAGAAAGCTACATATTATCACTGAGTAACATAGGCTACTTTATATCCCGAAAAAATGCACAGTTCCTGTGGGACACGCGGACGAAGTCGCGGGCGAAGTGCTAGTCTCACATACACAAATACCCAAACTGGAAACAAATATTTGTTCCGTACCATACGGGATTCAAACACGCGCAGTAGCCAGTCAGTCAGCCGCTGCGCCAGTGGCGCCAACCGTGCTGAAAATGTGGCAAACAGACAAAAAGACATCGAAGTAATTCGAAATTGAAGAAATCAACATTTAATTGAAAAAAAGCAACACCCTTTTTTCAATTCTGGCATGAGACAAAAATGGTTTTTGACGATTTAAATTAATAATGTCACATTAATAAGTAAGATACCAAAATATTTTATAATGTACGACTATTATGTACCTATACTTATGATCACAGAGTTAACTTATTCTATCATTCTGTATAGCTATAATGCAAAACTTAAAGTGAGCTTATCTCCGATTCTGACATATCTCTGATAGTATTTAATATAAAAATAGTCTTTAAAAACCACAATCTCTAAAGATCGCTATTCAAATCAAAAATACATTGAGGTGTGTTTATTTTGGGAGCCTTTTATACTAGGACTGTTTGTTAGATAAAACATCAGAGTCAATTGAAACCTTTTTTGATGAAGAGGTCAAAGTGCTTACATATAGAACACGTTTTGTTTCACTTCGCTATTATGATCCACTTGCACACACTTGCACACACTTGCGCTCACTAAACACTATCGGTAGTAAGCAGTCATCATTCTGTTTCTCTTCAAACGACTGTTAGTATACAATGTCAATGATGTTTAGCTAATTGTATTTAGTGAAATGTTGTGAAACCGAGCCTTAAATTATACGGAATGAAATGGTGAGAAATTAATTAAATTTCTTGATAGAAATTCATTGATGAACTATTTAATTAAATTGATTTTGCATGACATTATATGTAGGTGCTTTCAAGCGTTGTGGTTAATACTCGTTCCTTCTCTTTATGAGAAGACAGAAAAGGTCTTTGCTTTGCAGTGAAACAATTACAGGCTGGTACAGCATTACCCTTAAGGCGCTGATAACTGCCAACGGCCTTGAGTGATTTGGGTGGTATAGCTTGAGTGTTCTGCGCTGAGCTCAAGCAACGCGACATACGTCCACCGAGCAATACGACTCGCCTATCAAGAAGCGCGCTGTGCCGAATTAGACGTATTGTTACTTTTTAGTATCTAAAATATAAAATAAAAAAAAGTAACAGGCAATATTATAGGTAGTAACATAGTCTTTTCACACAAAACAAATCATGAAAATATCTTAAGCGATTTGAAAGTAATTACGTTTTTATGTTTTGGGTAGACAGTAATTCATGAATTTATTTCATTAAGAGATTTAAAACTTGAGATTTACGGCCGTTACCATTTACCGTCGCCTTAAGGGAATACAAGATTGCCGAGTATTTTATACCTATACTAGGGACCCGCCCCTACTTTGCACGGGTACAATTTACTTTACTGATGTGGCGACATATCAAAACATTGAGATTTCTGTGCTGTATCTAAGTAAGAGTGTATTATATTTCTCTAAATAAAAAAAAATAAAAACGTTTATTTGGAACAATTTAGGTTTTCACAATTCATACATATGAAACGATGATAGCTACTAGTGTAATACTGTGGCGCGGCTATCAACGCCCAACTCATTAAACAGTAAGTATAAAGCATTTGTTCCAGACATCAAGGAAATTATTAAATTAAATGTATTATAAAAAGAAGATAGATTACACTATATTAGTAGTATGTGAAATGTAGTAGTGTAGATGTGTTAGAGTGAATGTGTGTGATGGTGGGGGTAGGTGTGTTGATGTTATGTAACCACAAGTTGCTCTGTAGCATCGTATGACATGGGTTTTAGCCATTTAGTCAATGTTTTATTTAGTATATTCTTTGTCAATGGGTAGATTGTAATTTTCCTATTGATGACATTATATAGCTTAGAACTAATGTGGTTGAAGTGTCGGCTTACCAACGCTAACCTGGAGAGCTCCATGTTGCAGACTCTATCAGAGCGTCGCTTCTTTGCGAGGTACTGGGGGTCAAAGTGCAGATGGTGGTGTTTCTTAAGAACAGTTTGAAGTATGATAGAAATAGTGTAGGAAACCGCATTAAAATCCTTTACCTACGTAGGTTAGAAGAACCAAGCAGACAAACAGACACGCAAAATGACTTTGTTTTGTACTATTTATAGAAGATAATAAGTACTAAAATACCAGGTGCCTAGCAACAGGAGCAACAGTTACCGGTATGCCGGTAATAAATCATTTATTTATGAGCTAGGTACGTACCTACTCGTAGCTCACTCCCTATTATCAGGTAGTTGGTAGGTACATATTTCCCTGAGGAGTGTATTTTTAGAATTATTCCCTACCGCTTCGTTGGTCTAGTGGTAGCATGAGCGACTGCACGGAGTGGGGTCCTGGGTTCGATCCCCGGGTCGGGCAGAGTTAATAATATTCTCCCTTTATATTAAGGGACTTAAAAAATAACTACCGGAAATTCTTAGTAGCAGCCCGGAGTTTGGAATTGTGACCGGATAAAGGCAATAATCTCGCCCCCTATTACGTACATAGGAAAAAAACAACAGTTTTTTCTATAGACGTTCAGTCGGAAACAAAAATAGTCCGATTTTTAGAGTTCCGTACCAAAATGGTAAAAAAGGAACCCTTATGGTGCGACTTCATCTGTCTGTCTGTCTGTCACACCTACTTATTTCAGCAACTACTAATGCTATCGACTTGAAATTTGGAACAGTTATAAAGAAAGTTATAAAAAGTTATAAAGAGTGCTTGTCCAACTTTATTGCAAATGAAAAAAAATTAAAAATAGTTTTATTTTCATTACAAAAAGGGCCGGAGTGGGGGTCCGAAATTTCAAAGTGGGTTTACTGGCTCAAGTGATATATCATATGAAAGGGCTTGATCTGCACATTTCAAAATATATTTTCATTTAATTTTATGTCTCACAGTTTTCGACATATGATGAAAAATGTCTGAAAAAATACAATTCCCCCCCCCTTATCTCCGAAATTTGCGGAGTGAAAAATCTGAAATATTAGAGTTGATAGGAATTGACCCATATATTGCACCAAAAATAAAACGATGTTCCTAACTAGTACTGTTTTTTCAAAATTCTTTCACAAACAAACTTAGTTTTGCGGTCCAGTTTTTTTCACTTTATACGTCCAAAACTGATACGGAACCCTCGGTGCGCGAGTACGACTCGCATTTGGCCGGTTTTTATAGTTAAATGCGGAACTGTGTTAATCTGTTTATTTCGTATTTTCCACGACCAAACTACAGCTTTGATTAAAATAAGCTTAATGTTGCTTAGAGAAGGGCAATAAGGTACTTTCATCTCGAAAAGTTAATGTTTAGATATGTGGGTGGAGCTACGGGCACGTGTACTGTGTCATAATTGCAATTTTCTGCAATTTTTTGCAAGTGACTGCAGTTTGTTTAATTTAGTGCTTTAAAACATTTTCTGGTCCTCGTTTTATTGAAATCACTCTTTTAATGTTCGTTAAATATTCTTTTAATGTTCGGTGTACGGAACTCATATTTTTGGTCCTTCGAGCCGGAAGCTCATATGTAACACATTTACTTTATTATCTTCCATATGCTATAATATACCGACAGTGAGGATGTAATATCATGTAATACATACATATATTATAATAACATACCTACTTTTGTCTTTTGTTTTGTAATTTATTATAGCATTAAGTTAGTCGTGGGAATCGAATCCAATAGTAATTTGTTGCAGCAACAGTAGTAACTAACCTAATGATGATTATATTGATTTCAAACTTAGGTAGGTACCGAAATAGGTATTTAGAAAATTGAACCAATACAGACTCGCTTGGTTTGAACCTAGAACCGTTACTGAAAGCGTTACCTAGTTCTGATGGCGGGATGAAGTCTGTTTCGTATAGGGTTACGTCCCGTAGCATGTACGCCTAGTACACTGAATAGTTTGCGCAGGTAAATAAAAAATGTGGTAATAATTATGAAAAAGTTGATTTATTATAATTATAATTATAATAATTATTATAATACAGTTTACAATAATTACAAGCGATCACCAAACGGGGTGAAAGAAAACGGCGTAGTATTAAATTATTTAGGGCGTCTACACACGGCGTCGCGAGTGCGCAGTTCGCGCCGCGCGCTCTCCGACCGTCGCGACATCGCGCGGCTAACTTCTCTTACAATATAACTACCTACACTACACTCCGGTAACGCGCGGCGCGTGCTGCGCTGACGCGACTCAGCCCTACGTAGACGGAGATTTATTTATTTATTCGATTTTAGGATATAGTCTTTCGAACGCGAGGAACAAAATATTACACAAGTCGAGAATATTATTTATAATCGATTCGGATTAAATCGGATTCGAGAGCGGCGGAAGCGAGCCGCGGCGGGGGCGGCGGACAGCGGCGGGCGGCGTCGAGCGGCAGGCTATGTACAGTGCCGCTACGGGCAGTCGCACTCCTCCACCACCATCTCGGGCAGGTCGCGCTTGATGATGTTGGAGTCGGCGCCGAAGTAGATGAGCGACAGCGCGGAGAAGCGCACGGGCGCGCAGCACTCGGCGCGCTCCAGCCGCGCCGCCTCTACCACCTGGGAGTGGTAGTTGAGGAAGGGCGCGCACGCGCCGCGGCAGTAGTTGGCGTAGTAGCCCTCCGGCGCCACGATCCAGTCGTCCCAGCCCAGCGCGCGGAAGCTCACGTAGTAGGTCTGGCGGCAGCAGCGGCCGCGCTCGGCCGCGTCGCAGTCCAGCGCGCGGCGGCGGCGCGCGGCCGGCGGCTTGAGGCGCAGGCGCAGCAGCGGGCGCGCCGCCTGGCCGCCGCCCAGGCGCAGGCGCACGCGGCCGCCGCAGCCGCTGCAGTCCAGCAGCAGGCGCAGCGGCTGGCGGGCCCCCGCCGCCGCCCAGCGCCGCGCCGCCGCCGTCACGTCCAGGCGCTGCCAGCCGCGCGCCGGGTCGCGCCGCGCCGCGCCCGCCAGCGCGCTGATGGCGGCCGTCTCGTTGCCGCTCACGGTGAAGGCCCACAGCGTGTAGCGCAGGCGGCGCGCGCGCGGCGACGTCTCCGCGCGCACCAGCAGCTCGGCGGACGCCACCGCCAGCCCCTCGCCCTGCTCCGACTCGGCCTCGGAGCCCAGCCGGAACTCGATCAGTCGCTGACCGTTCAGGGTCTCACCTGCGCATACCGGTAACGCTCTCGTGTAGAGATTATTCATATAGCGGCAGAGATTTACCGGACACATTTTCCGAACCATCGGCAGGATAACAATCCGTAATCTCTGACAATTATTTGTCGCAAAACCCTAATTATTCGTACGGTCCCTACCTATATCGAAATGGCCCATCTTTAGCGCAGTGGTCGCGACGGGAGTGGGATGGGGAGGGGGCGGAGTGCGCGCGGTGGTCGCCCCGGCTAGAGCTGCACTTGCCCGGTCGTCGTGGACACCCGACCACATAACGTACGGAGGTCTACGCCGAGTCGAGCTCGTGTTAGCCTTGCGCACATCCGGACTGTCTTAGAAGAAGAAGTCTTAGGATTGGGAAACTAATAGGCATTAACTTAAATATTCCAAAGTCATCGCAACCACGAGCACTACTAAATTCGTATAAAATAAATGCTTTTAAACTACTCCATCGTCCATCGGTGCTTCGGTCGCAGCGCGCCCGAGAAGATTGAAGTTCACCTCATGTTGAAGAGTCGGTCCTGCGAACAAACGAATCCTGTTACAACGAGAATACATGATTAGACACTACGTATGCATGTAAAGAGCATATGCGAACAACTAGGATGCGACATGTAACCGACAAATGTTCCGATTGATTGACTACGATCAAAGCGACCACGCTCGTCTCTGCGGTGCGACGTTTCACATCCCTGCCTGAACTGACCGCCATTTTCATGAATGAAACAATATTACCGTAGCCACACTAAGCTCCCACTAAACTGAAATTAAACGAAATAATTTTATGCGCGATGGCGGTGTGCCAAATCTTTAAGTACTACATAATAAGGTCGTTGGAATAAATAAATGTACTAATGAGACAACACGGGGGCTGTGGGCTAAGCGTCAGTTAGATTGAAATCTTCATTTATTATATTTTTGGTACAAACGTCTTTTGAGAGACAGGGATATACTTTATATATTATAGGAAAGGTCAAATGCCTATATATAAGCCGTTGCTAATTAGGTATTATATTAACACACTTAGGAACATTTCATCGCTATTCACCATTGACTTATATGTCCCTAGACAAGCAGTTCCGAACAAAAATAATGTCCCACACGCTACTTGTCTGTTGCTCACCGCATCAAACGTCAAAGTGAATGTGAGGCTTGTGTTGTGCCCGCACAACACTTGGGTGTGACATGTTTAATGTTGGGAACTAGACATGTAGGTCAATGCTATGCACTGTTATTGTTTAGTTTGAACTTTAAACTCCTGAGTACTGACACGTGCAAGATACACATGCAGCCTACACGTGTTATAATAATATACTGAAAGAAAAATTAAAGGGAACTATATTTTCTGTCATCTAAGTTTAGATTGGTCACCAATCTGCGATACCCTAATTAATATATCTGTTCCCAAGAAATATATTAGTCATCATTTTAATTAAAACGGTCTCTAAGTATAAATCATGAAGTTAATGTAAATATGTAACTTAAATTATAGTTTGATCACTTTTTTCTATAGCCCAAATAGAAGTTCTATGCTCAAAAAATTTGTTCTATCATCAAAATGATAGATCTGTCACCTAATAAATAGATCAGTTCCATAATTTTATGAAAAAATGCCTAATACAGATTAGTTGGATTGAGAAAATCGGTTAGCATAAAAATAACATTAGGATCCAAGAGCGAGCGAAGCGAGCTCGGGAACTTGGGCACCCCGACACGGACAGGTTAGGTTCGAAGGGGTTGACGGGGGCTTCAGTGAGCGAGCAAAGCGAGCGAACGAAGCCCCCGTCAACCCCTTCGTGTTAGGTTACTTTTAACCTTGCAGACAGAAATAGGAGCCCCGCGTAGCGGGGCTCCGTCGACCACCTTCCTTCCTTATTGCTGTAGATTTAAATTTCAGGTGAAATATTCGATAATTTATAATAATATTATTTTCTAGTGATTATAAATTAATTTTTAGGTAAACATTTTTGTATTGTTTGGTAATTCAATTTTAGTGACATTTCTATTATTTTGATACCCAATAAAATTATTAGATGATTGATATTATTTCCCAGTAATTCTTAATTAATATTTAGGTAAGCGTTTTGATATTATTTGGTGATTCAATTTAGGTGACAGATCTATTATTCTAGGAACAAACATGATTTATTAGATCACTGAAAATGCATTTATTAGGTTACTGATTAAATCATACCCAAAATTAAATCTCTGATCAATTTTGTTATGGAATCTACTGTTGATGTACTGTAATTGATTCCCCAAAATACTAACAACCAATCAGAGACTGGTAGGGCCTTTTAAACATTAAGAGCTACTCTACAGTTGATAATTTTGACATCATGTAGGTACAAAATTTAAGAACAGTCTTGTTATGTTTACATTATTACCCATTTATCACCATTCACACAATATGTGAGCTTTTACCTTTTAGGACATCCTTAAAAAACATTAGGTACCTACCCTCCTTTTAGGCTTCGCCGCAGTCGGGTGAAAAGGGAGAATTTAATCGTAGTTTTTAGGTATAACAATTTTTTTCAGAGCCACACATAATGCATTTTTAATGCACTACATAAATCCAAGGTCAACGAATATTCGATCCAAATCTAACAACCCATAAACCATGGCTTAAGAAACCATAAAAGGGGCAATCAAGTGCGCAATTAAGGCATAACATTAGCCATAGCATTATGGGGTAAAATATTGACTGCAGGGGACAGGCCGCGTCGCTCAAACGGTTCCGTGCAACGTGTTATGCAACACGTTCTAGGTATTGATTGTGGTGAATTTCTAGATAAGTATGTGAATTATTTAGTGTGTGGATTAGGTATGAGGCGGGTGATGTGACTTTCTTTGGACGTGCTTGCATAGAGCCACGTATTCTATATGAAACATTTTGCGTATAAACATTGTATCAGTTACAATATAAACGTGTATCTAATACAAAAATTATTGTATCAGAAACAAGTAATTATCATATCGTAAACATTCACGTGTTTCGCGTCTCTGGGAAGTGTAAAAATTCAAGCTTCTAAGTCATCGCAATTATAAGATACGACTGTTATTGTCACACATTTTTTATTTTTATACTCACAAACTCACTCATCAAAACCTTGAGGGTTAAACTTTCCGTATCATGTTTCAAGACGCAAGTTCTTCGTTCACAGCACAAGGAAAAGATCCGAACATCGTTAATTTGTAGTTAAGTCATACAAAAAAAAATCGATTACAAACAAACTTACATTTCTACGGAACCCACAGAGGGCGAGCCCTAGTCGCACATCATAATATAACGCTTGCATTCCCGAAGACTGAAGGGGTGTCAACATAAATATACTTAATAGAAAGTTTAACAAAATGTCTATTTACAAAAAGTCCAGAACAGGACAGAGTACCTAAGTATACATAACTTAGAGGCTTAGTACTGTACTAAGCCTCTAAGTTATGTATACTTAGGTACTATGTGCAACTTACTGTGGTGGTAAACCTCTGCTAATGGCAGAAGCTAAAGGTCTGAGAACGCCATGGCACTTATGGCAGCCATCTTTTAAAATGGCGGTATACCAGCGTCTTCATAATTATTTTTATTTTGTTGACAATTTTTTGCCTTAAACTTTTATAGACTTCACACTTATGTCAGGACAGTGTCTTTATATACCTATAGTATAAAACAAAGTCGCTTTTCGTCTGTCTGTCCGCTTATAGCTCTTCTAAACTACACAATAGGTTTTAATGCAATTTTCACCACTATTTAGAGAATTTATTCTGGAAGGTATAAATTGAACTTTAATTTAGAAAAAGCACAAAATCTCGATGTTTTGACATGTCGCCACATCGCTACATGCGAAGCAGGGCCGGTAAGTAAAAGTCACCCCATAAAATATCAATGTCTTACATACGCATGTTCCACCAAAAATAACCTAAAAGCCAAAATAAAAGTGTTTCCACGAACACAACCCACAAATTGCCACATTAGGTTAGACATAAAAAAACTTCAATTCACCAACCTATTGTATGTACGGAAACAAAAACTCCAGGCATAAAAATGTAACGATAAAGAACTTGTAACAATAAAATATAACGCAGTAGGTACGTCGTCTATGTAACACAATTTAATGGTGATTTTAACCAAACTTGAGGCACTAAAGCCATGGCGAACGGCTGACCTGACCCCGTTCCGTCTAAGAATTCCGTCTAGCTATTCTATAGAATTGTGAGGTAAGTACTGATGAATTACTTTACTAGAATTGTTTGCCGCGCCTTTTTTAGGGTTGACTAATACAGCATTAGGTATTGCTTCTTTTATATCGTGGATTCCAGCAACATTTCTATACTTTCTACTATCTACTACTCATAACAGAGGTATACAACTTGTGCAAAAGAATTAAGCGACATACCTCAAAGTGGCGATTATTACTCACTATTATGACCAGCTTTTACTACGGGATCACCTTGAAATCGCGAAAAAAAATCATTTGTTTCATACATTTAAAAAAAACATTTCAAAAAAAAAAATCTGCTGTTCCTTACATTTTGTCGATTCATGTGAACACAATTGTGTTCACATGAATCGACAAAATGTAAGGAACAGCAGATTTCTTTTTTGAAATGTTTTTTTCATGTGAATGAAAATTCAATGTGAATTCATGTGAACACAATTGTGTTCACATGAATCGACAAAATGTAAGGAACAGCAGATTTCTTTTTTGAAATGTTTTTTTCATGTGAATGAAAATTCAATGTGAATTCATGTGAACACAATTGTGTTCACATGAATCGACAAAATGTAAGGAACAGCAGATTTTTAGATGTAAGGATTGGTCCGTTGACATAATTAATTAATTATATTGGTCCCATATTAAAAATTGCTCATAATAATGAGTAAAATGGCCCTCTTTGGGGTCTGTCGTTTATCTTCGGACACGTTGAGAAGGATTATTCCTTGGCGAATGAGTCAGGAGACTGTAGTGTCCTAGCGATCTCCTCTCTTCTGATCACTCATCTGTCTGTCAAGCATTGTATCAATATCGATTCCAGGTCCCAGTAGCAGCTTTGTTAATTTATTAGCCCAGCTTATGAGGTGAATTTGTATTTTTCAAGAATATTCACACAATTAACTAGAAAAATATACACAGGACACACTTAAATGGACCGGTACTAATACAGGAAAACCTTAATAGATAAAATAAGTTTCGGATTGAAGTATTTTAGCGGCTGATCTCATGGCCAGCCAACAGCAGTTGGACAGGAAGGAAAGAAAGAAAAGATCCTACAAAAGGCGAACATGTAGTTGACATGAACCATCTGCTATCATTTGGAAGGAAAATATTTCAAAGGAATGTGGCCCAATGGGATTCATTATATCGAACGCACGCGTGGGCAGAACAATGGCCGAAAAATAATACTATCTATCATTCAATTGAAACCTATTACTTTTCTATTTATATTCTATTTATACAAGACAGTCGTAGAACAGATGTAGTTCGTGTAATTCTTGTTATTTTGGACCAAACATTTCTCAAATAGATTTAGTACCTACATGTGACCTTTTTTAGGCTGACATGGACACTGAATTTTCTTAATTGGCGTACCTAACATTTAGGAAATAGAGCCTTAACTTTATATTTAGGTAGGAACACGTAATATCATTATTAGGAAGACTCGCATCGTTTGGCAATATAAACGAAGGAGCTTACAGAAATATTTTGCCTTCTATGAAACGTGATAAAAATAGGTATTTTGTATAAGTACATACCAAACATGATACTTAGAGCATTATAACATTAGTTAGCGATTGGGGGCGTGTTTCAGCGACGCGATCAACGCGCCCGTATGTATAGCGAGTTCTCTTGTCCACAACGTATCAATAAAAAAAAAACTGCTGTACCGTACATTTATGTTCACATATAACTCAACAAAATGTATGGAACAGCTGTTTTTTTTTTCGCTGTATGGAACTTAGAATTTCAGGGTTGGTTCCATAGTAAAAGTGATTTCTTTTTTCCATAATAATGAGTAGGTACGATGACCCCTATTCGTATTTCGACTGACTAAAATTACACCCCGTATAATTTCATGCCACAGAACACAAGATCTTTGTTTATCAAACGATGGTCGTCAATATTGGATGGAACTGACCAATACTAAGTTTGTGTGCTTTGTTTGTTACTCCTTCATGCTGAAACGGCTGGACGGATTTGTAGCCTGAGACCAGGAGATGAACATGGGGCTACTTTTCATCAATTTTCACGCTGAAGTCGCGGGCAACAGCTAGTTACATATAAGTAAAATTTTAACTTAGGCTGTGTCCCCAATAGGCAAACTGTGAGCGGCCGACTGAGTTTGCCATCGGTTTAGTGCGCCCTTCCATATATTTGAAATGAGAGTCCACCAGTTTGCTAGTTTGCGCTAACAGTTTGCTACTGCAATTTGTTAGCGCAAATTCAGTCGGCCGCTCACAGTTTGCCTATTGGGGACACAGCCTTACTTTCTATAAAAATATTGAATTCCATTAGGCTACTTTATTTTGAAAAATAAAATAAATCCAGTTTTTTTATAGATAACTAGCACGTCGCCCGCGACTTCGTCCGCGCGTCCCACAGGAACTGTGCATTTTTTCGGGATAAAAAGTAGCCTATGTTACTGAGTGATAATGTAGCTTTCTATTAATGAAAGAATTTTTAAAATCGGTCCAGTAGTTTCGGAGCCTATTCGGTACAAACAAACAAAAAATCTTTGCTCTTTATAATATTAGTATAGATTAGTAGGTATAGATAATTTATTATAGTGCTCTTGTAAGCTTTTAATGATATTTTTTTCGATAAATCTATACTTATAATAAATCTGTAGAGAGGTCAATTCTATACATGAAATATATTTTCAAAATAACTATCAGGGGGTGATTAGTGATCGATACTGATGCCAAAAATGCAATCAGTAAAATTTTTGTCTGTCTGTCTGTCTGTATGTTCATTATAGAAACAAAAACTACTCGACGGATTTTAACGAAACTTGGTACATTTATTCTTTTTACTTCTAGGCAGGTTATAGTATACTTTTCATCACGCTACAATTAATAGGAGCAGAGCAGTGAAGGGAAATGTTGGGAAAACGGAAGAAGTTACTTCATTTTTTAGGCTTCCGTCGCGTGTGAAGCCTTAATGGTTAAAGTTACATAGAAATCATGTATGACGGAAATATTTTACATAAAATTATCTAAAAAATATCCCATAACAGCATATGTCTATCTTTTATGGTTGACTCACAATAACACGTGTAACTCCCGATAGCTTAGCAGTTCGGAGCTTTCTGATTGTATTACACACAAGGAGTTACACGCTGATGGAGTCGCGGGCACAGCTATTAATAATAATATTCTGCGGTTCCTTATTGCGATATTTTTCAACAATATTGTGGATTGACATATTATATTTCCCTACTAAAATACGAAAGTTAATCTGTCTGTTACATCAAAACCATTGAACCGTGAGGAAGGACATGCACTACTTTTTTACGAAAAACGATGGAAACGCGGACGAAGTCGCGGGCAAAAGCTAGTACCTAAATAATTTTAAAGTCTACGTGTGTAACCAGCCAATTAAGCGTTGGTACTTGGTACATAACATGGAGCATTTGTACATAAAATAGTTAGTGAAAAACTTTATAAACTAACTGATACGAGTCGAAAGTGTAAGGGTAATGTTTCACACGCCATGCTCATACTAGGCCAATACTAACAGGCATGAAAAACTAAATGCCAATCTGCCCTCCGTTTACTTAAAAGGCCGTTAAGTGAATAACACTAATAGAGAAAAAGGTACTCTTTTACGTAGTACCTAGGTATTATATCTGATTTAACTCTGATTTTTCACTTATCGGCCTTTTACTAAACGGACGGCAGCAATGTACCACATATTTCACCTCATTAACATGGCACATGAGATTACGAGCCGCAAACGAAAAGGTATTTAATTTACATGCTTCGAATTGTACCGGCTAGGAATTAGGCCGAAATTCCAACAAAATATCTTTGTTTGTCATAGAAACAGCGGAAATCTTCGCTGTTTATGTCTAAAAGTGGACGTCCACATCTATTTCTCGACTCCTGAGTCTACGTTTTTAATTCCCGTGGGTAGACGTGGTTTAATTAACGGTGGCACGTGTACGTTTCCAAATCGATATTTTAGTAAAAAGTTTTAAGGAAACCGTTGCGGAAAATATATTTTTTTGGTGGAAACTCAATTTCTTTTATCGACAGTTTGCGATACTAGTTCAACGATCAGAGGCTAATTTAGAACATTCGACTCTTCGAGCTAATTACTGCCGAGAAACTGTTATAGATCACAGTTCGCACGATCTTACTATACTGGGCAGAAGTTAGTCACGAGTTGCCGCTAAAGCAGTGGACCTAAGTTGGAAATATTCCTTGAGTTCCTACCCTATAGGTGTATTAAGGAGGATTTTTTGAAATTCCTTTCCTAAAGGGGTGAAAAGAGAGGTAAGGTTTGTATGAAAGAATAAGGACGTTTTCTGACTTCCATGTCGGGCATAGCTATAAAAACGAAGTAATAAAAACATTAATTGACATGGGAAATTAGGATTATTACGGTTAGTGTTACCGCCACTATATAAGTTCCCTTCCACTTTTTGACGTATAATTTCATATGAATTTAGTCACATTTTTTAGTTTAGGTATCTTTTGTGCCTATCTGAATTACTCTGGCACTCAATGTTGTGATATTAATTTTCTTTTCTCAATATCTCACTTGATTTATAATGTTGAACAAGTCACAGAATACTAGAACAAGTTATTTTAATAAAGTAATACTTACACAGTTACCGAGTTGCTGGCTGTCCGCTATATCGGGTGTAAAAAGACCCTTAACGAAAACTGAAACCACATATTCTACCCATCAATACGATGATTTTTTTGTACTGTACCATACCTGGGAACCGACTGGTTATGGAGATATTGAAGGTGTGATGTGTCTTTTTACACCCTGTATGACCTAAGAAATTACTTGTAAATATTACAAAATCACGTTATTGTATGTCGGCGGTAAAAACTATAAAAGTTTGAATACGGTATACCTACACGACGTTTGTTCTATATTTAAGGCCCCGGTATACGCCAACGGCCTTGAGTGATTTGGGCGGTATAGCTTGAGTGTTCTGCGCTGAGCTCAAGCAACGCGACATACATCCACCGAGCAATACGACTCGCCTATCAAGGAGCGCGCTGTGCAGAATTAGACGTATCATTACTTTTTAGTATCTAAATTATAAAATAAAAAAAAGTAACAGGCAATATTATAGGTAGTAACATAGTCTTTTCACACAAAACAAATCATGAAAATATCTTAAGCGATTTGAAAGTAATTACGTTTTTATGTTTTGGGTAGACACGAATTCATGAATTTATTTCATTAAGTATTTTACTACAATAGTTAAATATTCACAGGTACGATTGATGTATATATGTTCTAGTTTAACATAAAAAAATTGCACAACTAACCTGCATTATTTGACGGCGAAATAAGAGATTTAAAACTGGCCGTTACCATTTACCTTCGCCTTAATCATGAATATGGTGTTGCAGTTATATTGAGAATATTTTCGCTTTAGAAACTACCTAGGCTGTATAATAATTTGGATGATTAGGTATTTAGAGAAATTACTTCGGTATTTATCGTAATTTTATCATGGAAATAAAAAGCAAAAAAAAAATATCCTGAATAGTTTCGCCTGACCTTGTTTATTTGTACACATTTTTAAAATAAATTTTCAACTTTTTATATAACTTTCTTCATTCAAAGACATTGCTAAACGGTTGGTCAACACTTCGTGCGACCAGGCCATTCTTTGGTCAAAGAATTAGCATTGCCATTCAGCGGAAGTACCTACTACCAAGATTTAAGACCTTCCATTCCTTTTCTATTCCTGTAGGTAATTGTGAAGATTTTTATCCTCTTTTAGTACTAGGAAACTAGGCTTCCCTTTGAAAAATAGCACAGGCAGTATTGCCTACTTTTATTAATTAGCTTTTTGTGGCCAGGTAAGTATTTGTAGCTCCGGCTTACCCCTTCGCCACTGCTAATGTATGCTGTATTTATTATGTTAAAAGTAGCAATTATCCCCAAAAGTACGATTAAAAAGTATCTTAGAAAAAATATTAATAAAACATCATAGATGAATTAATCCTTTTGTTGATATAAAATATTCAGTACTCGATGACCGCGATAACGCGATAGCGTAATTATAAAAACATATTGATATCAATCCAATTTCCAATAGTGCAGTTAAAATACAATTAGGAACGAGTATTGAGTGATGTGAGCCTAATTTGTTTACTTTTTGTTACTTTATGAAGGTTGTCTATGTTAGGACCTCTGCTGACCATAGATAGGTAAATCTCGCGAATCGTAACAGCTAAGTAGATTTTTATTTATATATTTTTTAGTACTTTAGAAAAGGGAAAAAATACAGCTCAACATTGAACTATATCAAAATTATTTGAACATCAGTCTGTTTTATTTATGTGAAGAGACAACTTTGTACTCCTTTTTAAGCATAATGCGCGCATGAAGAAGTGTGAGATTCGGCGGTTATATTTAAGGTTTATATGGAAAAGGAGTGCAGAAAGCTAAAAATATGTAATAAGTGTGTTACAAATAAACTTATAATTTTATGAATTACGGTCGAATTTCGACCATTGGGTGACCGCTAGTAATACGTAAGCAAAGATACTTACTTAATATTAAATTCAACCATTTCATAAAATGAGTTTATTGTATTGTAGTGTGGATGTGTGAAACGTCAGTCAGTTATTTTTTTTTTTTTTTTATGGACGAGAACCATCATTTATTCTGCTTTCATCATTGTTTTAGTCCATAAACATGATCCTATCTTAGGCTATGCAAAGGAAAAAATTGCCTATATTTGTTTAAAAAACATGGTACAGTATTCCCAAATTAATAATGTGCATGCAGATCTTCGCTAATTGTCGTATTCCCGGAAACACCGAATCATTGAATCGTAAGAGCCCTAAATTATGCATGAAGAAAATGCACTTAACCACTCTATATACTTTTTTTATCTATATACTTTTTTTTACGACAATTAACGAAGATCTGCATGCGCATTATTAATTTGGGAATACTGTATTTAGTTAGTCTTGAAAGCTCCACTGTAGTTGGTACGGCGACGGCTGGTCAAGGACGTATAATAGCTACGACGGCTGCTTATTTATTTTGCCGCATACGGAAATCGAACGTGTCACCCTTGCAACCGTATAATTACTTAGAAAGCTAGATCATTTAGTATACTCACATGTTTCTTAAAAACAAGTGATTATTTAAGATATCTAATGATGGTATTGCATCGATAATCCAGGTACGGTAAATAGTTTGTAGGTTTAAATAACCATAGACTATTTGTAAAAAACTTATTTTTAAATAAAACTTTTAGGGTCTACCTGAGGGGTCTACGATCATCAAAATATTATTATACTTAATTTGAATTAAAAGAAAATAATGTTCGTAAAATATCCTTTTCATAATAAAACTTTAGGACTCGATTAGGACTTTACGATCTTCAAAATCTTGTTATATTTTGAATTTTCACCGAATAGTATGCAACCATGTATGAGTCTTATTTTGTTAAAACTTTAATAATTGTTGTTATTAGAGCAGTGATGAAATCTGATAAAACCCTATTAATTCAACAACAAAGGCACTAAATGCTTAAGTAACTTATTTTGCAAGTAATTTTCGAGGTTAATATCATAGCAGTTTATGGTAATTAAGTAGTTAGTTTATTAACTTGAAACTATTAAACCCTTCATTTTATGTTATCGTAAATCAAAAAGTGCAGCACACCCGTATCGCGGAATTTACGAGAAACCGACATAAAATGCCTACAACAACAAACTATTTTTAACTCGGAAAATGGAAATCGATTTAAAAGTTCCGTACTCAGTCCTAATAGGCTTAATTTCCCGCCATCACTGGCCACTGATGACAATGACAATGACACTAACCAATATTTAAATTAAATTCCTTACCTTGTCAAATTGGAAAGTTTCCATGTTTCGTGATACGTAAAAAGTTAGTGGGAGCAGCGAGGGCGCGTCCTCCCCCTGCCATCCATGCCATGGTACTGGCGAGCGTTGGGAAACCCCTGCCTTATATAGCTACTTGGAGGGTGATTCACTGGGAAAGTCAGGAGTCGTATGCTTCTCTTTAACAGTACCCATTCAACCTTGTTGAATGGATGTTTAATTTTAGAATTAACTTATTCCCAGGACCTTTTGATATTTCCGAACGAGAAGTAGGTATTGTAGAGGTCTTATTATGAAGTTGATAAAATAAAAACAAGCTTTGATTTAAATATTTTGATATAAGTAGGTACATAGAATATATGGTTTCTCATGAATGAATGTCACGTTTAGTGTCTGCGCGTGAGCGACATCGACGATGGCGACGCGATAAACTGTTGCAATATTTATTATTATTAAAATATTATATTTATTTTCTATTCACATGTACCATGGCATTTAATTATTTTTCACTTTACATATGTCCACATTCATTACCTTTACTAATTGCATGCTGCACCGGTTGACGTCATCACGTCAACGCCGGCTCTTGCTGAAAACCAGCGCTGTGGCTCTGCTCCGTGCATGAGTTCAGCATCACGCTGGGCGATGGCCGTTTTGCGAAGATGTGACGCATATTTTCCCTAGCAGTTTTTTTTATTTTTTTTTTGTTACTTTTTTATGTGCGTCATACCGACGCAAATAAACGCATTTTCTTTCTTTCTTTCTTTCTATGAAAAAAAAAACCTAAATGTTCTGGGCGCAACCTCAGCGGCAAGTCACATAATAATTGTCTAGTATTAAATGTGTTAATTGTTTTCGAATTGCCATAAACGAATTCTTGTAGCTCAACGCGTCTTCCGTTCTTTGGGTATCTAATTATTCTATTTAGTATATTTAGGTGAATTTTAGTTCGTCACTATCAGATGGTGCAATAATATACAGTGTGTTTTTTTTCGAAAATCAACGGATACGATTGCTGGCTAGGAAAATAGATTTTCCAAAAATCGAATGATGTAGTAAGTTAAAGTTTTTATCAAAATCGGCCTCAGAGACTGCTTTGAGTGTTTTTGCTATTTCTTATACTTCCATATTTGTCCATCCACGCCTACAAAAAAAAATCGTCCTGTATAGTACCTACTATAAAAGCGTGGATTGCCATCTGCTTAATTTGTGGTCCATCTATCTCTCTCAGCAATGGAGCCATAAAGTATAGGTACTTATAGTGCAGCTACCATATAACAAAATAAGAACAATTGCGACAAAAAGACCGCAAATTAACCAAAAATAATCTCAATGACCGTTGACATTACAAAAACGAAAAGCTCTTCACATTACGACAAATAATCACGTACGAAGTACCTACATAAAGTACAAATTACGCGGTGTCCTTTATCAATGGTAGCCCATTGATAAATAAAGGACATTTGAATGTCCTATCCCGTCCTTTTAAATGTCATTGGTTCGTAGCGCGTAGCCACAGACGCGTAGGCGCGTAGCCGTCGTAGCTAGTTACGCAGTTCTGAAATGTTGACAGTCGCATAAAAGTGGGTAAGCTTGTGTGATTTATTTATTAAAGGAGAAAACGGGTTCTGTAGATATTTTACTTATTAACGTACTGTATTATGAAAGTTTCCAAGAAAGTTACTTGTCGGAAGTATTAGAAATTATATAGCGAAAGCTACAGACGTCATAATTAAGTCTTATTACGATTAGATTCCTCATATAATATTTTTTCCTTACAACCTGCGCAGATAAAGGATGGGATTGAAAATGGCAACTCCTCTATACTCACACCACCGGGGTGCAGGCAAAAGGTGACGACGCCCTTTTCAATTACATTCTGCCGGCCGACTGAGTTTGCGCTAACAAATTGCAGTAGCAAACTGTTAGCGCAAACTAGCAAACTGTGGACACTCCATTTCAAATATATGGAAGGGCGTACTAAACCGATGCGCCGCAAACTCAGTCGGCCGCTTACTGTTTGCCTATTGCGGACATAGCCTCAAACCGATCTTTCTGATATTAGTGAACAATAATTGTGTTAGTTTCGTTTATCGTAAATATGTTTATGTTTATTTGATTTCACTTGAATTTTAACCTAAAATTGAACTGCTTTGTTGCTTACTCACTTAATACTTAATTGATATTATGTTTGACATTTTTTAATACTACTATCCATATTTATATTCAAGTCTTTAAAACTATTTTGAATCATTTAATTAATGTTTTCTATATTGTTTTACAACTACGGAACTCTAAATACTTTACTACCATAGTAATACACTGTTATTAAATGGAAAGAGCAAGAATTTCATCTTTGAGGTTTGATCTTCATTGTGATTAAATATAGATTCGATATTTATAAATAGCACAGACTATTACAACATAGATATACCAACATTCTTATTTAATGTCATTAGATGAGAACTTTTACGACATTATTTTTAGTATAGGTGTAATTTTAGTCACTCAAAATCCGATAAGAGGTCATTGAACTCATCATTATGAACAACTTTTACTATTGGACCAACCCTGAAATAGTGAAAAAAAAATCAGCTGCTCCATACATTTTGTTGAGTTACATGTGAACATAAATATATGGAACAGCTATTTTTTTTTTCGCGCTTTCTAATTCCTCGTAGTTGTTGTTAGTATGCAGGTTGTAAGTCTTGTATCTGTGTTAAAAGCTAAGCTAGGCTAGAGCTATTTTATGAAATACAGATATTTCAGATTAACTATTTACCTACATTAAAGTCTAGAATGTGTTATGTTTATCTAAAATTAATATCTATACTGTTTATTTCTTAGTAAGTTCGGTTTAAAGATATTTTCTCAAAGAACATTGCAGAAACTTAACTCGTTAGCAATACATACGTAGGTTTACTTCTTCGGAACAAGGCGTTCAAAATATTAAAGTCTAACGGTCAGTTGCAGAAAGATAATTAAATTTTAATGGAGGCATTAACCATACAATTTCCTTCGTTAAAGTCTCCTTTAAAACTTAATGGCCTTTTCTGCAACTCAGCGTAAGACAAATAATTAATTATACTGTTATATGAAAAAAAACATAGTTTTTATTAAAAATATTTTTAGTGGTTTCTTTTAACGACCTCGCTTAATGGTGACTAAAATCCGCCATATTGGTTTTTTTTCAGAATCCATATAGCCAATGTTACCCGGCCTTATTCATCAAAATCGGATGAGTAGTTTAGGCGCCACGGTGGAACATAGGAACATACATAATAGACTGCTAAAATCATAACATTTATAACCCTTCCTTAAAAATAAGCGTTCGCCATCCAACGTCGAATGCGTTTTTCTACTAGAACATACAAACAAATTAAAAATAATAATACCTAAAGTACACGCTGTTTTCTTACGTTATCCTATCCTAAGCTGCCCCCCATAAAAGCCGCAGTCGTCTCGCCATGTCCCGCGCCGCGCTCGCTTCGCATTCGGCACTTGTTTCAATCAATGGTTGGCAGCCGCCCAGGATTCGCCCCGACAGTCCGGCGCCGGCTGATTTTATTAGCTTTGTCTTAGATGAGGGGCTGCAAATAAATATTGTGCCGATCATATTTTTGGAGGGTAATATTTATTGAGATTGCGGTATTAATGATTGATTGTACGAATGTTATGTTAAATGAATTTTATTATTCGAATCGTACCAATCGACTTGAAGGATAGATTTTTACAAGCTTTTATTTTACTTGCCCTGTTAGTGGGAAGCCAAATCTTGCGACAGAATTTTAGGCCAGTTCCCCCAAACCGATTGAGCGGTTTGGAACGCATGTCACTTCGATGAGAATTATAGTGCCATGGAGATGATTAATTTCATGATGGAGCCTCCCGAGGTGGCTATAGGCACTCCTCAACTTCTTAATATAACTCCATCATCTGTGGGCTCGTTGGATTTGTCTCGACAAGTACTATGAACCTAGATAATATTCAGGCTCATGATGGAGACGGGAAATGGTCATTATACTTATACCAAAAGCTTGTTATGAAAAATGTTTTTCAACATAAAACTTATTATTATTGAAGCGAGTTCCAAAAATCGCAAAAGGATGCTAAGTACTACCCTAAAAGGAGGATAATAATGGTTTTCAAGTGTATTTAGATAATATGTATGTATGTATGTCTATTTTTGGCACACTCGAATCTGTAGGCTATAAAGCGGTTTGAAGGATTTTAACTTAATGAGGTGTTTCTAAATTCGTCTTCAATGTGGGAGTGACTTAGGTATAATATTTAAACATAACCCCCCTTACTAAAGACGCTTCTTAACTTTAACCACTGATTAAATACATCACTATCCTTGTCATTTGTATAACAATGAATAGAGGTGACAATTTAATTGACTTAAGAGCTGTTTAATTTAATAATCGTCTATAAGTGAGAGCGTACCTACTCAGTCAGTTTTTTGTTTTATCTATCCATTTTGTTTATACTTATCTTGTTTTAATTGCGCATTTATTTTTATCTAGTTTCTAAATCTTTTGCTTCTTCAAGTAGTGATAGGAAGTATTCGTTTGGGTTCCAAATAGCCCTGTTTGAAGTCTTCTAGGTGTAGGGGCACTTGGGACAGTCTTGCAAGTGAGACATCGACTGTCATATTGTCTGTCTAAACTGTCTAGACACGCCGCGTGAATCGTGATATCACCGCGAGAATTGCCAATTTGTTTGCGAACTTTCGAGTGAGAATATCACAGTGAGATTCTCCCTCGCACGTTCGCAAACAAATTGGAATAGACAGACTGGTCAGCAACACTCGCACCGGTTGTGAGACGGGTGCGCAATGTCTCGATTTTTCAAATCGTAAATTGCTAAGCCCTTATAAAGGTACATGGGTCAAAAATAGTTTTAGATTTTTCAGAAATACTTACCTAAGTGTGGGACCGTTGAGAATAAAATGGCAGGCAATTGCCAGTTAGTCAAATCATTTTATTCATGGAAAATAATAATGATATCGTGAATGATATAACTTAGAACCTTACAAGTCAAATACCTACTGAAATTGAGAAATGAAATTATTTTAAGTAGCACACTGTTATTGTTGGTGATGCTAACTTGTAATAGTAACTTGAAAACTGTTTTCAAAGTGGTTTGAATTGTATGATTTACAGTCTAAATCATACAATTTAAACCACTTAGGCATCAATTGACGTCAGCCGAAGTGGCGACAAAACACTCGGTATTTTATTTTGTAGGACGGTAACGCACTAGGCAGTATAATTGCTGAGATTTTTAAGTAAATTGAGTTGATATAAAATAAAATTAAAAAAGTAAAAAGGCGTAAATATAACCTAAGTAGGTATGTATTTTCGAAAGTTTGTTTGATTATCATTTTTCAGGCACCGACTTCTAAAACTGCTTTTTTTTACACATTCCTAACTTATACCAAAATTATTATAAAGATGATTATCATTCTAGAATTTAAATTGGATGTTGCATTGTCCACGGCTGTTGGACTGCCCAGTGCGTAGTCTTCAGCCACAACTTTAACCTTCAAAGTGTCAACAGCATTTCATCATCTTGAATGGTTACTTAATAATAATTATCTTCAAATTCTTCTAACTTAGAATAATACTTTCAATTACTTAGAACAAAAATTATATAAATAAAAATGGATTTGTTAATTTGCCCTCGGTATTGTAACGATAGATACTAATATTGAAATGCAAAAGTTTGTGTGTGTGTGTTACTCATTCACGCTGAAACGGCTGGACGGATTTATATGAAATTTGACAAAGTGGTATCCTGGAACCTGGAGCAGCACGTAGGCTACTTTTTATTCATTTTCACGCAGACCAAGTTACGGACAACAGCATAACTGATTACATTTATAAAAAATGCATCTTTTCGTTTAACATTCTATATATTAGTATATTTATGGTTCTGTGCGAGCGAGAGAGGTGACAAAATGCGAGAGCGCCCTTAATTTATAGGGACAAGATTATTGTACGAGATGAATCTACGGACAACACCTATCATAATAACAGTGCAGATTTGTACCTCCCTGCTGGTGCTGCTTTCAGGATGGAGTTGAATGTAATTATTTTTAATGTAGGTACCTACTACAAAACAAAGGTAAAATGCCACTGATATACAATTACTGTCATCAGGTCTTAGGACTGAATACATATAATTTGTGTATCGATTGACTAAGTAATGATCAGATGGATAGTCATCGATTTGCTTTTACAAGGGTTTTGGTGATTGCACTTCAATATTGTACCGTCAAACGGGGTGAATAGGGATCGCGGGGTGAATAGGGAAAAAATCGGGATTCAAATTATCATGGTAATAACTCAAATAATTGATTAACCACAGCCTATAAAATGGCAAGAATTCAATATAGAATAGTTATTTTTTGAACTGATAGCTTTTATTTGACGTGAAGTTAGAAAAAAATTGTCAAAACAGCATTCTGAAGTTCCGTGTTCAAACTACCTGCTATCGACGTGTCTTTAATTTTAAAAAGTTTCATTGTTTTGGTGGTTGAATTACACACATCAAAAGTATCTAGGGATCAACATATATTTTTGCAATAACTTTTCTCCTGATTGATATTAATTAAAATTTTCTTTAAGGATTCATCAAATAAAGTGTTTTCGTTTGTCACAGTAACGATAAACCAAGTCACCTTTGCATTAATAAAGAAATTTGCCATTTTCCTAATAAAGGGATTTTTGACATTTGAACCACTAACATTAAAGTTCGAAAAAAAGACTGAAATAACAGTTTTCTTTAAAATTTTATTGGGTAACTTAAACAATTAATAATCCGTGTTTCTACCGCGAACACTAACAACACAAGAACATCGGTTTGGCATACTCAAAATGAGTTCATCCAAATCACGCTGTGGAATGGCCGCCCATGTTCGTTGCAACAACAAAAAAAGGTCTTCTTGCGACTGGATACCCTCCATATTCGGCAGAGCTCTTCTCTGTAGCATATCCCATGCATGCTCAATCGGGTTCAAGTCTGGCGACTGAGCAGGCCAGGGCAGGACATTGATGTTAGCTGCGGCGAGAGTCTGTCTTACAACTCTTGCGGTGTGCGGTCGTGCATTATCATGCATTAACTGAAATAAGGGACCGATTTGCACTTGTAGAGGAACGATGACGTCTGATACAATCGTCTCAGCATAAATTTGAGCGTTGAGGTTGCCTCTGATCCAAATCAACTCAGTTCTTTCGCCGATCCAAATACCCGCCCATACCATGATGGTTCCACCACTATAAGGATGGACTTCCTGGCAGGATTTTAATCGCTGTTGGCGTCCAGGGGTTCTCCAGTGTCGTATACGTCTTGTATCCGGTCTCATACCAAAACGAGACTCATCAGAAAAGCACACAAAACGCCATTGTTCTTCTGCCCAATTTCTGTGTTCAAGAGCCCATTGATATCGAATCCTACGATTGTGCATTGCTATAGGTGGTACCCGTAGCGGTCTTCGGGAATGAAGGTTCACTTCATGCAAGCGGTTTCTGACTGTTTGGTCGCTAATTAAGTTCCCTGAAGAGTGATGAAGCCTCACGGCTAACATCATGGCGGTTATTGTTGGAGCTCTTCGAGTTAAGATTTGAATGTATCGGTCTTGTCTCCGTGTGGTGCAGCGATACCGTCCTCCATGGCGCTCAGCCACGGTACCAGTGCTTCGGTAACGTGTCCAAAGTCGACTGATAACACTCTGACTTGTATTCAGAGCTAAAGCTACAGTACGTTGCCGGGAACCAGCTTCTATCATTCCCACGGCTCTGAGCATTTCTTCCCTGCTTAAATGACGTCGCCGCTCCATAATAACGTTGGTTTTAATCAGTAGTAGGGAAACAGTAGCACTAATAATGTCTTCAATGCGTTGTATGTTTTTATAGGGAAAATATTGACAGCTTATTTTCATCTTTTACTCGAATTTGATTGAGAGTTCCTGATTCAAATTATGAAATGCACCAAAAAGGATCCATATAAATTTATAAAATCATAAATTTATTACAAAGCCACATCTCAATCTCAAGAAATCCGCATAAAAATGCTTGATCCCTAGACACTTTTGATGTGTGTAGTATCATAACGACTATCTACGTGGTTGGTGTTTATTCTGGAGCCTGTATAACGTAACGTAAGTACACAGGCTCCAGAATAAAATCGTTTATTTATATTTTAGTATGAGCAAGAATTTGTTTACTTCATAAGAGGTTTTTAGGTACGCGTTGGGGGTTTTTAGGTACGACTGGGGGGTCAATAGGGACGCCATATTTAATAAATAGGGACGATGCAGTGTGTCAAGAGACAGTAAAGGGACTATAGGAACAGGGTTGTCACTTGATTTATGAAGTCATTTAAGTCATTTTGAGTGTATTAAGAATATTTATTTTAATAAAGTATATGTTCATAATATACTAGTTTTGTTCACCTTCCCTAAACCATACATTTAGGTACTTACTTTTATTCACTCTTGACACTAAATACATGATCCTTCAACTCATCTTGGCGCGCAGCGCAATGTGTGCCGCACACAAAACGCACGCACCAAAATGCTTTAAATAATTTTCTACTTACTTAAATAATTTTATCAACAAAATTGTGACAGCCCTAACGGTTTTTCCCTATAATGCCAATCACCGTCCCTAATGACCCCATATTGTGTTTGAATAGGGACGACCTATAATTTAAAGAAATAATTAAAACTGAATGGTTTTCTTGATTTAGTGTAAATTTCTTAAGAATATTCAGAACGCGACTCAAGTTTTAATACCAAAATCAATACAATATTTTCAGGGATAACTGGTGATAAATGTGTTCAAAGTTCAATTCTGTGCCCATTCACCCCGTTTGACGGTATGCCCTTTTTACTTGTAGCGTTCCGTTTTTTCATTACCCCGTAATAACACTTTTCGAAATTATTTACCTGCTGCTGGGTAATGTTTTTGCGAGTATTTAAGTATAAGTATCGGCGTGGATCTTGATCACAAACATCACCTGCGCACTAACTGATTTTCGGTCTCTTTGGCGGAATGAAGAAGACGGGGGGCGTCGAGGCTGCACGCGATTCGTTCGTCAGTCAATGCTCGTCGTCTATTGGACTGTTCTCTATTACGTATTGTCAACTGTCAATTATCTATTGGGCCAAAAATGTACATGCGCGATCTGTGACATTCTGTGATCATCTTTCCTGCCGGTACTTATGTATATGTCAATTCATTTTGCATGCTCTGTGGCCTAAACGGCGTGATGGAATTCAACATAATTAATATGAGCTGTTGTTAGATTCGACTTATGTGGGTGTGACGTAGGGTCATTTAAATATTGTAGTCGGATTTTTGTTTTATTCTAAAAAAATGTTTCGTTTTTATACTTATTAGTTATTTTCAAAAAGAAGATACTATTCTTCACCTGATTAATTAAGTTTGTTGAATTTGATTATTGAACCAAACCACGTTCAATTCATGAACATTACAATGAATGAACATTACAAAACATGAAGATTACAATAATAACTTATTAATTAGTGTAAAGAAATGTGTATTATAATGTCTATTTGAATAGGTATAATGTGGGCCGATCCCGGCGGCACTGCAATGCCGGGCCGACCCGTGACGGGAGTGGAGCGAGCCCCGAACATCCCGTCAGCTTACAAAAATCAGTTTAATATACTGGTCCCTCAGTGAGGGAACTTTCAGATATTAAGCTGAAAAGAACAGATACTACACTTTGATCTTAGCCAAAAGGCCGAGAAGCGATACCAGTCATATAAAAATTCGGGAGCGTCATTCAATCTTAGGAATCTTCAATCGGAGAATCTTAACACCGCGATTCAGAAAAGAGCTCAGAATGCACAGCGCCATCTGTTGATTTATAACGGAATTATTCAAAATGGGTGTCTTGGTGATATTTTTTTTTGTTGTGCGCTTGTTTCTACAATATTATTTGTAATAGCAAATGCAATGCCATCACTCCTTTCTAATTTCGAACATAAGAACTATTCAATACAATTGATTCGTGACAAACTACAACACTGTATAAAATGCGCCGGCTTTAGAGATTTATTATCTCTAAATGCAAAAGGGAATATTTAAATCAATTGTTTTTATATAAGGGTTTTAGTAGTTTCGTCACAACTGTAGTTTCGTCACAGTTTTATATGTAAAATCGTCACAGGTACATCCATCCTGTGTAAAATCGTCACACCTTTTTTTATATGTAAAATCTTTGTAAAGTACCTACAGTCAACAAGAAAAGGTAGCTCTTTATAAAATAGATAAATATCTTTACATCTTATGAAAGGGGGGAGGGGTTATAATAAAATGCCGATATTCTTATAATATTATAATATAATCCGTTATATCGAATTCAACTTCAACAAGTGTCTACGTTAACTAACACAGATTTAAATGCATTTAGCGACATCGTTAAATATTTTACATGATTTTAAAATTTTAAACACACTTTATAATATTAACATCGCTTTATTAATAGTAACTACAGTTTATAGGGGTGTAAATTTTCTACAAACAATAGTAAATACAAATACATAAAGTATTTAAATACTGATAGACTTACAGCTATTTTAAAGAGTAAGTATAAATAAAATACTTTTTCAGTAAAATATAATCATAATGTAGTTCGAATGTAAATTTTAATGAGTATAAAATAATTATATTATACCTTTCTAGTAAAATATAAGTATATTTTAGTAAGTATCAAATGTATGTTTTTGTAAAGTTTATAAACAATAAAAATAATGTAACTAAGTTTAAAATTAAAGTAAATACTTAACCTATGTTTTTAGAAATAAAATGTTTTTGATTCAGTAAAAATATAATATCTTTAAGAGTTACAATAAATAGTATTAGCTCTGGACACAAACCTGTCGAATTTTAAACATTCCAACATATACATGTAAATTTAAAAATCATGACAAGTGGTACCTACACATAACTATTGTGAGGTATAGATACCTATAGGTATATATACCTATAGGTATAGTACTAATACCTATACTAGTATATAAAAGAAACAACAATATAAACGTAAGTAACTATCCACATGTTATTAATATAAACATGAAATATTCGGAAAAAAATATATTTTTACGTTTCACAATAACTCGGAACAAAATTACATGCTTATTTATTTTTGGGTCACTCGGGCAATAACAAACACAGTTACATTATTTTAAATAATACAATATAAAGTACAAAGATAGATATTTTGGGCGATATTTATTCTGAATCCTATGATAATTTTCTTAAGATAAAGAATCAATATCACCCAAAATGTAGCTTAAAACAAACCCGTCGATATCAACTCCTAAGAACGTTTTCGTGTTGTTATAACCGTTAAGATATCTTAACGGTTATAACAACACGCGCCCACATCGCCCAAAATATCTCTTAAAATTAAAGCCTTACACCCGTCGATATATATTTTTTTAATTATTACCATTTGCATTCATAGTTTTTAAAGATGGTACAGTCAGCAAGAGCCCCCTTGGTCCGGTAAAGTTTTTTGATCCATAAACGAAGCAGGATCGATTGGCATTATAAAAATAAAACGCAAATATACTCGTTTATATTGTTGACTGTACCATTAATATCAAATAACCATTCTGTATATTAATTAGGTTTACATACATATTTATAAAATTCTATTTTTTTTTTAAAGTTTATAATTTTTTTGTGTCGTAATTTTTTTACGTAACATTTTGCGCATTTATACACTTTTGTTTTATCTCCGTATACATCGAGTATTTGGGCCGTTATAGTTAAAGAACTTTTGTTTACTAAGTAAGAACTTTATTGTTATACCTTTATTCTATAGCAGGAATAACTTATTGTATCTCTGAAGAAAAGCGGCCCACGCGTTTGGTCTCTAGAGCGCCATAGAGGAACAAACATACACACATACATTCATACATAGGCTGATAAAAATATTACCTACCCTCCTTTGCGTCGCGCAGTCGAGTAAAAAGCGATTCAGACCGATCCAAACAACTTCAAGAAAAAAATTACATATCCAAACTTTAGATACAACAAATATTTATTTTTTTCAATTTTTACGACTACGGTGGCTAACCAGCGTACAGCCCGCCTCTTGGTAAGCGGTTAACCGATAGCCTATAAAATGCTTGCAAAACCGAGTATCACAAGCGCGTTGCCAACCTTTTTTTAAATGAGAATTCACTGTGCCGACAGCTTAAGAGATAAGCATCAACACAGTGCATCCTCAGAAACTCTGGCGACCTTACTCACCACAGGAACACATCACCACCAAATAATTATTTGGCTTGTATTCAGAACCACAAATATCGCAAAAAATGATTCAAGTTCTCCCATTATTGCAAAACAAATCTTTGAGCTTTAGCGCATAACTCATACATTTTACTCCGTTTTGTATTCAGGGTATCTGTCGCACCATGATGGCGAGGGCATCATGCGGAGGAGGTACGTCGAAGATAGGAATGCCGTTGGAATCTTGGTAGTCGACGTAGCGGACTGTGCGGATGATCTGCATGCCTAGGGAGCTGCATATGCGCTGCGAGTATGCGCCTGTCGCGTCTGCCTTGAACAGCTGGAATAGAAATATAAAAAAATATTATTTTATAGGCACAAAATTGTCTGCAGAGTTTTCGCGAACTTGAGCAAAAAATAATCGTGTGTTTGGTTTGACAACTAGCAAAATACAATTAAATGTAAAAAATATATAGTTCGATAAAAAATATTAAATTAATCAATTGAGACCGGACCGGCTTGATAAAAATGACGATTTATATGAATTTGTATACCTATATCTCCATAAAACTTTTTGATTGTTGTAGTAAAAGGTTTTACATCATTAATATATTCGGAGAATAAACGACCTTTTATTGGTGTTAGTCACAACTTTATTATTAAATTCTTTAATGCTATTTTGTTACACTTGTATAATTCTAAATAAGTAAAATTCCCAAATCACATCGATCTTCCCTACTTTACGTCTCTATAGTATACTAAACGGGCTGTCTCTATGTATTTTAGTTAAATCGCGATTTTTTCTAACGGTGCCCTATTTTAAGTGCCTCAATGATACCTGTTAAACACTTACCGTGTATATCAACTGATCAAACGTTACACTCCATTATAATTCAGGTATCAAGGGATTCATTTTCACGTACCTACCTATCTACCTCCGGCTCCCTCTTGGTGACATTACCCAATACTGTCACGTGATTAATTTAGGTAACCCTGATGTTCCTGATATAGGTCAGTGGGTCAATGAAGGGCAGTCAAATAAAAAAAAATACACCCTTATATACTACCGTCACAAGCAAAAAGGGCATATCTTGGCATATCTCCCTACAATACGAAGCCGCTAGGAATCGTATTGTAGGGACCCTTCGCCACTGTTACTTACGCCCTTTTTACCAGTGAAGGCACTATAATCGTGTATATCTTCGAACCTAACCTTAAATCCATTCTCTTTAGCGATGTCTATGCTCCTAGACATCAGTTCCTTGGCGAGGCCGCGTCCCCTCGCCCGGTGATCCACGGAAATTATCCTGCATTCCAGAATTTTGTCCACCTGCAAATGGTTATACAATTATACAAATTAATCATGGTTAACCTTTTTTTTGCAGGCCGAGGTAGATCTATTGGCGACCTATTTAGGCTTCAGACGGTATATCCTTCTTATTAATATTTTAAGCCAGAGCCACACTTGCAGAGATTTAACTAGTTTTCATGATGCCGTACGTGACCGTTAGCTAACGTATCGGGCAAACACGAATATTCCAAAACCAAGGCAAGTACAATACACAAGTTAGCGTCTGTCTGCGCTCGCTCCCCTCCCACATCGCTTGCCGTACCCCTCTCGCCCTAAAATCGAAGCTTCACAAAGCAAACTTCTGAGACCCAAACTTGTGCGTCATGTGCTGTACGGCTCTAGCTTTATTGCACAAAACCGAATGATTGACCAGGGATTAATCAGAAATATTGTCAAATATGTACTTTAAGAGCCATATCTCTTTAGGACGCCAGCAGCGCCGCCAGTTAAAACATATCAAATTGTATTACAATGTACCTAACCCCACCTCACTTGGTGGCGGATTGGCGTCGCGACCAGCCCGGATGCCCTGTTCACTCGCTCGACACCTCTGGCACGTCTGGCATCCACTTTGGTGGCCAGTTTTGGCGTCTCACGGATGCCAAGGGTAGCCACGAAAGTGCTGCTGGCGTCGCCGCCATGGCGCCCTAATGAGATAATGGTTCTTAACGTCTTTGGCACTCCTTGGTGTTAAGAATGAATACGACACTCACTTGAAACGTGTTGAACAGGTCCAGCTCTCGGCTGACGGAGTACAAGATGGTGAATATCTTGTTGTACTTCTCGTCCGACGACTGTTGTATCTTCTCGATCGACTGCTCGATGTCGCCGGGTCATAAGATGCCGTTCAGGCCAACCCCCATCACCTGGAATCAAATTGCATACTTATCTTCTTTTCTTTCTTTCGTTTGAGGAAACTTTACTTCCATGTCAATGAAATGCGAGAAATGTTGAGGCATTCGGGCCGCGTGTCTTGCGTCTTGAAACACTATCATCCAGTTTCCGAAAGGCTTATTATTCTGCTATAGTACGCCGCAGTACCGGCGTCGCAACACACTTTCGATGCGTCAACTGACTGTCCATTCTGTACCGACACGCCGCCTGATATCACCGCGACAAGCGACAACTGCCAATTAGTGTTCGCGTTCGATGGAAAATGTCACGGTAAGATTTTTTCCCTCGAACGTTCGCAAACAATTGGTCTTTCTAAAATTATTTACTTTTCGGTTCGGGAGTTGCTATGTACCTGGCTAGGTCCATGATAGCTGCTGACTCATCCATTGCGCCAACCGTGCCGTCTTATACTAGTCCCCATCCCATCCCCAAGATACTGACCGTATCTTTACTACAAGACGTAGTAGCAATTTGGCGGACAGCTGCTGACTCAGCCACCGTGCCATCAATTTGTGATACTCCCAATGTGGATACTGACCGTGTCTCCTTCAACGGCGGCGACTGACAGTCCATCAGCGATGGTGACGGCGCAGAGCCTCTCCAGCGCCGCGTGCGGCTCCCCGCGCTGGCACAGCGAGACCGCCTTGTTCAGAGGCTCGTCGGCGAAGAAGTTGTTCCGCAGGTGCAGTATGACAGCCTCGCTCATGGCCGGGGTGACGGTCACGAAACGCGCCATCTGAAGACAGTTTTAAAAAAATTACGATAGTGGCAAAAACCCGGACAAGGGCGAGTATGACTCGCGAGGATTCCGAAATATGCAACAGCGCAATCTATGGGCAATATGTCGCTATTACATCATAGATATCATATTTAGATCATAGATGGCGCTATTGCATATTTCTAGTGGCGCCATCTATGAGCAGATGAATCGACCCGTTATGGGTCTTCGAACAAACGAACAACAAAGTGATCCTATAAGGATTCCGTTTTTCCTTTTGAGATACGGAACCCTAAAAATGAAATGAAGAACAGTGGCTCAGTGGTAGGCGGTTCCGACTAACAAGTCGCAGGTCGTTGGTTTGCACACCCGGCAGGCGCACAATTGATGCAATTAGTTTCCTCACCACTGCTCTAAAAACGTGAAGGGAAACATCGTAAGGAAACCGGCATGTCTTAGAACCAAAAAATCGAAGACATGTGACGTCCACGGTCCACCAAACCGTACTGGGCCCGCGTGGTAGACTACAGCCCACTCCTTCTCACAGAGAGGAGGCCTGTGCCCCAACAGTGGGAACTTTATCGACTGATTATGCTTAAGCAAGCATGATTGAAAATGTCGTATCGCGCGATCTAGACCAACATAATATACGTAATTGATGGTATTTCGTAGAACTCGTGACCGGCTATTTCTGTTAATAATGCATGAAAGTGGAAGAAGTACCTACCTATACACGTATTTTATAGATCATTTATTTCTTCGATTGATCGAATTATGTCTACCAGCCGGCCTAGCATGACCACGATAGAAACGGGTTTTGTCTACATAGAAATAGACAAAGTGACAGATTTCATTCATAAAACGTAGAAATGTTTCTACAATCTGTCACTTTGTCTATTTCTATGTAGACAAAACCCGTTTCTATCGTGGTCATGCTAGGCCGGCAGCAAAGTACTCATAACGAATACCCGTGGCTATAAGTACTATGATTAGCAATATAGTTAACACACATATATAAATGTTATTAGAAAAAACAAAAAACTGTACTACGTAATATTTAAATACTATACTGTATATCACTCTAATAATGTAGACGAATCTAACGACACCTCACGGCTGGAGAGTGTGCCAAATAAATAGACATACATACACACGAAAACATAACCCTCCTTCCGGAGCAATCGGGTGAAAAGCTCTGAACTCTGAAACTATCACTGACAAACCTAGTTAAACGTTATCGCCTAGTTTGGGGACCACTAAAGAACTTAATGATGTACATACCAATGGTTCAATAAATGATTGAATGATTAAATGATTAAACGGCCTTGTAACATGTATCATATCTACACCTGAAACATAAAGTAGCAATAAGTTTTCAATACTATCAACGGGAGGGTGTGCCGTTTGACGGACGCTTCTCGATCGGCGGAGCAGCCGAACTCTCCCGAGCTCGATCGAACTGCGCTACGATGTAATTATTCGGTTCTAGTTATCTCATATCGAGATGTATTTTTAGTAGGTACCGTACTGTAGTTGACTATTTTGCGATTTTGAAGCCCGAAAATTGAGTATGAAAATATGTAACTTTCTCAATGTTTTATTGTATGTACGAGTTTTAAGATAATTATATCGCAAAAGAAAACTTCGTGAAAAGACTTTGTTTGTAAATGATAAGATAATAAACATAAAATTACTCTATTTTAGTATTAAAACTCTTTGTTGAAAATGTTCATAAAACTTTTAAGGCCTATGTAGGTATATATCTTTCATATACCAAGTTTTATTAAAATCGGTTTATTTATTGCCGAGATTTTGGACTTGAATGTTTGTATGAAATGCCGTGCGACGTTAATGCTCTTAGAGTTTTCAAAAAATATTTTATACAAGTTATATTATAACTACAGATCGGATAATCGGATGCATATTTACCTAAACATCACTTTTATTTCAACGAAAAAATAATGTGGACATACCTTTCTGTTGTTTTTTTTTTAATATTAATATATACTTACTGATTATTTTATTAATTTGATAGTACATATTTCATTTATGTGTTAGTACGATTTCAATGTGATAGGAATGTACCTATGTTGGTAATGTTTGCATCAAGTCAGACAAAATTGTCTATGCCTATATTATATACTTTTACGTAAAACTCCAACAGTTAATATAATAATATTATTACTGAGACGAAATGTTTTTTTAAAGTTATTAAGATAACCAAAAAAAATATTCATAGGCATGTCCATATTGTCCATATTATTGTGGGAAAAAGTGAAGTGTAGGTAAATATACATCCGATTATCCGATCTCTAATTATAACACATATCTAAAAGGTTAACCATATAAAACGGGAGAAACCTTTTCTTTATCAATAGTACTTTGGTAAAGTCAATAACCCCGCTCCATCGCGCCCACTCGTGTGAAGTAAATCAAATGAATAATGTAAGACTTGAGGAATAATACATTTGTTATTCCAGCTATTTGACACACAAGAATATAAACCCTTTTATTTATAAAAAACACATTTAATTTCTCATATCGCCATGAATAATAATGGCCGGTATGCTTGGCGTAGTGGCTAACCGATCGGCTGCTGATCGACGTGTCGCTGGATCGGTTCCCGCACGAAGCAAATTTTTGTTACGTGTTTGGTTGTTCGTGTATGAGTTTGTAAACGCACCCACGATACGGGAGAAATCCTGAGTTGTGCTTACTCGTGTTAAATGAGGAATCCTAGTGTGGGCCGCGTTTTCATAAACAAAAAACATAAGTTAATAAACTAAAACAGTTTTTTTACCTCATAGGGGAAGTTGTTCAGTATGACGGGTAAAATCACCCTCATAAAGGAAGCAGGTGACTGTACCAACAGCCTGCATTACTATACGATTCATCACCATGATATACTCCATCCAAAAACGGTAATAAACCATGACCTCCTCTCCTCGTCACTAAGTCAGCGTATTTGCTACCACAATTGATGACTGCGCTATCTTCACGGATCATTAAGTCTCATGGGTTTCACGGTTCAACGGAATATCGGTAATGTGCTGATAAATACATTCACTTGTAACAAAACATTGAGCATTCGCCGTTTTTAAATGTTGTCGAACTGAACAACGAATAGACTCAAAATTCGATACGAATATTTCGTCGATCATTCTAGCGATTAGCTCTAGTAAATGCTCATCGTCTAGGCTGTGGTACAATAAAAATTGCTCAGCTCGGTAAAAAGTTCGATTCAATTTATTTGATACGCTAGCTAGATGCTCATTTCATGTCATACAATCATTCGAATGCTTAATACAAGTTAATCCATGTTTAATTTTAATAGTGAGCCTATGTTAATTACTTTTTCGTTCATTATTTCCTAACCAGAGCTGATCAAACATAGCATTTGTTCAAGTTGTCAGATGAACGCTATAGTTTTTAAGCATCACAGTCGTAATAAAAACCATCAGTTCTATCTACTCTATAAGTAAAACAAAGCGTGAAGACACAGTATACCGACCTATTGTGATAAACAAACGCCTTGTCTGTGACAACAAGCAGCGGGGAGGCTCCGAGTTTGATAATAATTAATCATTTCACACGGCCGCCTGTCGCTCGCAAGGGCGGCGCTACGAGCTACGAGCTACGAACTATACGCTACGTACGTGCTACGTGCTACGTACGTTGTATGTTTTTCGTAGAGGAGACATTGTTTCACCACAATGCTAGTCTTTGTGATGACATTGAGTTCATAAAATAATAAGGACAGAAGGTATGTCTTACAAGGTTTATTCTGGGTTTGATAAGCTCTTGATAAGTTGCGTTTAACTTATTAAGCAGATAATATTATTAGTAGATAGAGCCAATGAGTGGCCTTTCACTTATCCATAAAGGTATTCATCAATTTTTAACCGACTTCAAAAAAGGAGGTTCTGTATTCGTCCCGTATGTATGCATGTAAGTATGTATGTATGTAAGTATGTATATATGTATGTATGTTTGTATGTGTGCGATTTTCTCAAAAACTACTGATTCGATTTGGATGGGGTTTTCACTAACGTAATCTACATACTTTCAGGAAGGTTTTAGTATATAATACATTATGTAATCATTCCTATGTACAAAGTTATAGGCATAAATGTACACACTCCATAGAAGATTTACTGTTGAACGAATTTGTGAAAGTAATTTAACACGGGATAAAGAACTAAAAAGGGAAAAATAAAAAACTTTTTTAACAAAAAATAACCGACTTCAAAAATCCACTACAAAGAATATTTAAATTTTGGTTTCGGAAGTCGGTGGCAAAGCAAACAAAAACCAAAGCCACCGACTTCCGAAACCAAAATTATTATTTTCTTTGTAGTGGATTTTTGAAGTCGGTGATTTTTTGTCAAAAAAGTTTTTTATTTGATGTATAAACTTGTATCAAACGCTAAGTGCTTCTGCTTGATAACGAAAACCAATCAACACACAATCAACTAATTTAACGAATCTATTAACATACGGTTAACAGCAGCATTCGTTATAATTCTATAATGAATAAAAAAAACCTCTTCTCTATTCAAAAGATCAACAGCTACCTAAGTCAAAATTCCACAAAACTAATTAAAAAACCAAGCAATGAAGCTCAAAAAGGTTGTGATCCATAAAACAGTCGAGTCCATAGTTTCGCAGTTCGCCGTCCTTATTGAATAGGCTTTGTCGCCGGGAGGGAGAGAGGGACTGGGAGGAATTCCGCTCCCTCAGGCCCTCACGAGACGGGATTGCGAGCCATTAGTTGAGAATTTTTTGACAAGGACAGAATTAAACGTAGTTTTATAGCAGACTGTAATTGATATTACTCTTGCCTGCTACTTACGAAACGTGGTTCAATGTTCTTAAGAAAAAAATATATTTTTTAGTTCTTTATTACCCTTTAAGACTAGCCGTGTGCCCGATGGAATTTCCCATCGGTGATGAATTTTCAAAAATCCCTTCTTACCATAGATAATAAACGCCTGCGCAAAAAGACCCACCGGTTTCTCTGAGTAGTGTGTCGGTCAGTGTTAATAATTTTATTAAGTAGATTATTCCTATTACCAAGTTTTGATTTAATCTTTTGTTTGTGACTTTAAACATAAAACTTAAACCAAGACTATCGTTAAAAAACATGATTGGGGTCGGCTTCCAGTCTAACTGGTTGCGGCTGAATATCAATATTTTACATGGAACGACTGCCATCTGACCTCCACAACCCGATTATTGGGGAATACCGGTATTCGAATGTTAGACCAGTTGTCAGACTTTTGGGCTCCTGACTACCCGTAACGACTGTCAAAGCTGACTGTCAGAGCACGTTAAACAGCCGGTCCCGGTTGTCATAGGAATCTATGACAACCGGGACCGGCTGTTTAACGTGCTCTCCGAGGCACGGAGTCTCGATGTGTTAAAGAACGGTCACCCATCCAAGGACTAACCGCGGCAAGCGCAGCTTAACCTCGCAGATCGATCGATCAGCGCGGCTGTCATTTAGCGACGAGCCAAGACCCAAGACTATCGTTAAATCACCTTTTGAAATACGCTTATTACAGTGTAATAATAAACTACCTACTGGTAGAATTTTACCGTAATGGTAGAAACACAGTTCAAATACCACATTTTTTTAACTAATAGTAATTACGTCCACCCAAGTTATAACATCTCTCATATTTATAATAATAGTTATATATCATCAACATTAATAGTTCAATAAATTCTTGAAAGCCAATATCCATAATGATATACTTTTTCCACGAAATGATCTCCATTATTATAAAAGAAAGTGGACTTTATTTTAACAGATCTAAAGTTGGAAGTTGGTCTGGAGGTCTGAATAGATACCTAGGATACTTCTATCCGAGGTAGATCTTTATTATTATCGATTGCTGGTACTATGAACATCGGGGACATTAAATTGATTTAGTTAATAGGATAATATCACGCTTGTAATCCCCGAAGTGGTAAACAGAGGTAGGTATATTAATAATACACCCAGACTTCGCTTGTTATGTTGTAAGTCCCATGAGATAGGGGGCGAGCCTATTGTGTCATAAACCGGGCATCAAATCTTATCATCCGGGCTGCTACGCTATTGAAAAATCCTTAGTGTAGAAAACTATCCATTTATAAAAAGGTAGAGTTTGTATACATATGAGGTAATCTCCGGAATTGTTATTAACTGTTATCCGATTCTGAAAATTCCATTTCACTAATAAGACATTATCCCTGAGTGCTATTAGGCTACTTGTTAGCCCGAAAAAATTTAAAGTTCCAGTGAGTCACGCTGACGAAGTTGCGGGCAAAGTAAAAAATAAATAAAATTATATTTTTGTGAATTTGAAACATCGATACCAGAAGTATCAATTAACGTAAGGGACATTTTGCCTTTTCGGCAACATGTCCCTTACGTTAATTGATACTTCTGGTACTGGACATGTCATGTTAATACTTACTTCTTGTTGTTAGCACTTGCCACGGTTCGGCAAAGGTCACAGGATAAAATCCCGCTCGCGTCAGTCCAGTCAGTTGATTTTTGAAATCTCTTTATTTAATAAGAAAATAAATAAAAGCAGCGTCGTTTGACTATTACTATTAATTTTATTTTGCTACCCCTCCAACTAAGAGTTTGAACACACTTGCAATTTAATAGTTGTGCGATAGGCAGTTGCACTGATCATTACAAGTGCGCGCGCACCTATTTCATATCCAAACTTTCCTTTGATCAGTTCACCTATCGTCCAACGATTTATTGCAAGTGTGTTCAAGCTTTAAGCTAAATATCCTTGAGTTAAGTGTCCACATAGTGCAACGGGTGACGAACTCATGACCTCTCGCTCGCCTGTCCGCGCCATAGCATTGTACTATACCGCTTTAACGGGCTTTCTTAGTATTCTACGTGCGAACATGAAATTGCTTTACCAATACCACCGTAAGGTTAAATGTCGTTCGTACATCGTAAAACAACAAGGTCTATTTTCACTTACAAGACAATGTGACAGTTAGATAATATTGTGAAATTGTAACATAGAAAGGGACGTGTAATTCTCAACCTTATTGAAATATTAATACATGGGGAGTTTTTAACAAAAGTGGTAAAACATGATTTTTAATCATATCGATACTTTTTCACCACAAACAATTCAGTATTTTGACTAACCTCGACGTTTCGATCAAGTTGTATTGACCGTGATCACGAGAAATCTTCTATTGTGATTATGTTTGAGCGCAAACAATTGCAGATCTTTATTTCAGGTCTCCATTCTATAGGTATCTACATCGTATTATGATGTGTGTCCGCTGCAAAAACACTTATTTATCTGGTAGAAATGAGTACAAAAAGTGTTTTCAGCAACAAAGTACGTAGCTTATTTCTCGTTAGTTCTCGCAAAGAATAGCAACCCGAAATAAGCTATTTTGAAAAGTGACTCCTCGTTATATCTTATTATTTTTAATGTTTCCCTATTTGCAGCTTTTCATTCATGTTTATTTTCAATTCTCCCAACGAAGAAGTTATGACTAAGATCTATATTTTGTGTTCTGACTCGAAATAAATTGTCTGTAAGAACTTTCAGACATTTCCCCATTAAACGCTTTATAAGAAAATACCAAAGGGCATTTATACTCTCTTTCGCTGTAAATTGTTGATTTTCAAAAGTAGGTAGGTACCTACAAATGGTTTTAACATCATTTCAGTCAAAAGACAAACCAATAGGCCTCTCCCAAGCGTCGTCAAATTGACCGGTCCTGTGCTCGCATTCATCGGATTCTCGCGACCTTCACCAGGTCATCAGTCCAGTTTGTGACATATCACCTCCCTCCCCCCTCAAATGATATTATGCACAAATAGTCTAATAAAAAAATAAAAAAAATAAAATAAATTATTTGCCTTTTGACTTTTTCGTAAGTATATGAACATGTGAGTTAATATTTTGTTACATAAAGGGATCCAAATTTTTCAACAATGAAACTATATATCTTTTCCTTTTACGAACTTATTATGAAGCTGCAAACTAGTTTAGGTGTCACTTAAGGAGAGTGTCCTCAAATCGTAACAGCTATTGACTTAATTGTATGCATAATTAAGCATAGTAGCGTTGAGCAGAGGTGAACCTTACACTTTTCACACCATTGCACCTAATTACAAATGCTATGTAGGCAGTAACGGACCCATGGAGTGAGGGGGGGGAAGAAAATAACGGCTTCATATTGTTTCTCGACTTTCAGCGGAGCTACGGGTACAGCTCGTGTATTATAAAAGCTATATATTTCCCAAATAAACCATTCAGTGTTGTTCAGAAATCAGTTAAGCCCACACCACGAAGTACCGGTGAATAAAATAACTACAGCATAAAAGGCCACGTGGGATATTGATATTATCGAAGATCCGTTTACAACCCTCCTTTTTAGTACCCCTCAATATAATATTGAACGTTTTTACGGTCTCACGACTTCCTTTGGATCAAGATAGCTGAAAAAGGTTTATTTCTTCTTGTTGTAATATAGGGTGTAATGTACTTAGGTAAACGAGGGACGTAATTGAAGGAACCTATTCAGCATTCGATAGACCAATCTAGAATCACGAAAAATTATTGACCGTCCCATACATAAAAATATCTATCGCCCAACAAAATGTATCGAAACTGTTTTTTATTTGCGTAATTTCAAGGTAAGTAGGTCTCGTAGTTAATCGAATACTAAATTCCTTTAATACTTCTCTAGATAATCACTTATAAAAAGCCTTTATAAAGTTATATTTTTTAGACTTTAAGCACAGATTACCTACTTTAAGCTTATCCTAGCCCTATTTATTGCTACCTATATATTTAACCTCAGAAAATCCTTTTACTAGCATAAAAATGTCTAGCTATATATTCCCTAGCTTAGCAAGTCCGGTACCATAATTGAAAAGAAATAGCCAGCTCGCAAAACCTTTCAATATGATGTCGTTATTGGCGTAGTAAAGGCAGGCAGTAAACGGGTGGTTCCGATATCAATCATTCCGACACGTGGCGTTTTATATTCTGTAATCTCTTTATATGTCTACAACCTTTATATGTAGATATTCGGAAATGTTAACATCAATATCGAACTTTTTATGTGTACGTTTTCTCACAATTTTAATAAAAGATCGATTTCGGAAATTTATCATTATTTAGCGTTTTAACGTAAGCGTATTTAACGAGAAAGACAAAAAATATATATAACAAATGCTACGAAAATTGTGAATATTTTATAACAGTGACTTAATGGACAGAGGGCTGTCTTGCGTTCGTAAATTCACAAGTTCACAACCCCGTTGAACTTCTACATTGTAACAAAGTACCTACGCTACATACCCTTCACAGTACCTATAGTTCATATGGTTTTTAACAAAGACTTATTATAACCGTAGTATTAGTAATACATCACACAACAAAAATTCAAAAAAAACGCTCACAATAGTCACAATATTAGTTTATCAATTAAAATAAAACCGGAGATTCATTGATAGTACTTAAAATGCCCAATATGATTTCATACCTAGGCATATTATTTTTCTTTCTTGATTAACACAAAAAATAATTATTTAAAAAGTATCTATCAATAGCCAAAAGGTAAATTACCTACTTAATCAGTGAACAATGAGACGCCGTAAATTATTCACAATTAAATACACGAAGTAAACACACAACTACTAAACCGTACTATTAAACTCATATTATAATTTCCATTAGAAAATCAATTCAAACTGCCCAACATTCGAATAAAGGCAAAAGTTATAGGCTGAATACTGAACACACTGGCCGGGACAATAAAACGTAAAAATAAAAAAAGAAAACCAACCACCACCAACAAAACCCCAACATTTTTAAAACATTCCAATAAAGAACATGGCCCACGTATTTGCAACACGTACTACATACAGCCTGTGAGAGTAGAGTGGTAGTAAAAAAATAAATAAAAAGCGACGTAGCAATTAGAGACGACGTGTACTCACCGTGCGAAGGCTCCAAGCTCCCGCTGCGCACTGATAAGGGTCGCGCGCCCTGCCCCACTGAGCGTTGCATAGATTATGCGTGGACCAGCGGGGCCGGGTTGTAGATATCGACAATTGATTTTAGAGGTGTTATGGACTATCAAAGATTATGGAAATGGTTATCTGAGAGGATTCGACGGCTGAATACTGTTTTTTTAATGCTTGATCTCACATTTACTAGTTTTATTTAAATCCCTGATAGATAAGTGTAATTCATCTAAAGTGCAATACCTACCTACCTCAATGAAATAAGACTTTTTTTAATTTTTTTATACCTACATTTGACAAAATGTAATATTGAATGCCCGCGTAGTAAATTAAGCGTAGCAAAAGTTCGTAGCAAGGTAGCGCGTAGCAAATGTAGCGTAGCAGAAGGTAAGCCCATCTTTGAATATCAGTCTTTGGGGAAGCGCTATTGGTTGAACTCGGTAGACGTTTTCCGACTGATTTGTTGCGGAGATGTGATGTTAGATAGGTCAAGGTCATAGCTAAGACACGGAGCTGTTTTTCCTTTTCCCGAACTTTTTTTAGTAATATGGAGTCGAGTTAAAATTAATGTAAAAAAATTAAATGTAGATATTATTATGTAAGATAATTATATACTTATATATTTTTTAGTTTAGGTAAGTAGATATTATTAACACTTCACTACGGCAGGCACTAGCAGTATAGGTATAGGTAAGCGCTTAGGCAACACATTTTTACTCCAAAAAAACGTTTATTGATAACGCGAACTAATTTGTAATTTTATAAACATAAAATACATACTAACATACAGGATAAAAACTGCACCCCCCTTTTGGGCTTCGCCGCAGTCGGGTAAACATAAAATCGCAAGGATGGAAAGCCGTTTTAAAAAAAAATAACGACAGATACCGTGGATTGTTTTCATTATTACTTGTTATCTAGGTATATCAAGTACCATTGCCTGCCAGTCAGTTTAATAATTTTAGTAGATTGTTAGATTATTCTTACGCGTTTTCAAATGATTGAAGTGCGCTCATGAATTGCAACAACTCTACAAACAATGCACTAAATAAACAGTGGCGCTCCGAAGGGCGGGTTCGTAGGGGTCATGACCCCCCCCCTTCCAAAATCGTATAAAAATGTGCGAAATTCATGTGGTATAGCAGGTCGCAATTAATCGGTGTTACCCCCCCCCCCCCAACTCTTGGGCTGCGGTATGACCCCCCCCCCAAATCTTAGCCTGTGACCACGCCTTTAAATGAACAACAAAATTAAATGCAATGTAGGTACCTACCACTACATAGGATACTCGGTTTTCTAAGTAATGTCTACGCGGTTGCTACGACGTAGCTAGCGCGTTGATGTCACCGCTACAATAGGGATGTTGAATATATTTTTTTTATTGTGAATCTGTAAACTATTTGAAAAAAGATAATAAACACCATAAAAACCAATGAAACATCTACAAAATTGGCAAAATTATAAGCGTTTTAAAATGATTTGCTAGACACGGACGGCATGCATGATAAGTGACGTAACACCACCTATGTCCGCTTCGCGCGACAAAGACGGAGCGATACTCCCTCCAAAAACTTTAAAAGCGTCTATGTTTTCCATTTTGTGATAATTTTTTTACGTTTTTGTTATTCCTATTCCTTCTTTGGAATAAATAATTTATTTGTACTTTTTTGATAGTAGTCCACTACCGTATTGAATGCCGTACAGTAGCACAATGCAAAAATAGTTTTTATTTATCTACCTACTACCTATGTATACCACAACAAACAACCGTTTTTAGGGTTCTGTAGGCGACAACGGAACCCTTGTAAATTCGTCATGTATGTCTGTATGTCCAGGCGCGGTTCCGGGGGGGGGGGGGGGGTCACGGGGGTCATGACTCCCCCCCAAATCGTACAAAAATGCGCCAAACACAGCAATTCACGGTATATAACTTCGGCATTAATCGGTAAGACCCCAGGTAAGTTTGATATGAACCGCCAAACAAGCGTGTACCTAGGGAAAATATTCGTGGCAACTTAGCTATGGCTGTAAAAGTAATTTTATTCGTTGCAAAGTTTAGGATAACATCATAACACTCCCTTTACTAGTCTACGGATGAGCAGTGCCGTAACTAGCTTTTTAAACGCTGTAGTGTAGGTATACCTATGTATGTGTGTGTATGCTATTATAATGTATCCTATCATATTTTGGACAGTATTAAACGTGTACTCAACAAGAGCAGTGTTTCTATTAAGCATCCCAAACACCCAGCCTTATAGCGCCCGGTGCAAGCTCTATAACGAGTGCTATAACTGCGCCCTTTAGTCCTAGTCTGATCAATTCTGCGCCCCTTCAGGGTTTGCGCCCTGTGCCTGGGCACTGCTGCCGCTGGCACCGCCCTAGTTACGGCACTGCGGATGAGTAAAGTGCGAGTAAAAGTACAGCGTTGTACGTTAACTACATTTATTAATATGAACCTATAGAATCGTTAGTGTGACGCCGTGCTAAGCCTCCCATCTCCTTATTGGGTCACGTAGGATGACGCACCTCGCTTCAAGCGCTTTTTACTGTAAGTACTCTACTTAGGGCCTGTGCACACCACGTTTTTTAAGCGCGACGCGCGTTTCTAAAACGCTCGTCGACGGCGCGCTTTTATCCTACAGAGGTCTACAGGCTGCGTCTGACTTGCGTGCGTATCGCGTCTGTATCCCTACAAACGCGCGTCGACGGCGCGTTTAAAAAACGTGGTGTGCACAGCCCTTAGCTGCCACTAACAATAACTCGTGGGCCACTAGATATGTTCATTTTATATTCACGATCGACTGTTAGTACCTATGTGAACAGTACCCCTATCATGAGTTTTTTTGACGTATAGTTTCGTTAACGTAAGCATATTTTGAATTTAAAATACAGCAGTCCTGGAACATTTTGATAAACTTTTATACAATTCAAATTAAATATTGTGTAACAAACGTGTATTTTCAATTCAAAATATGCTTACGTTAACGAAACTATAGGTACGTCAAAAAAACTCATGATAGGGGTACTTACAGAGCTATTAAATTAATAAGTTTATAGCAAACTATAAAATCAGATTAAGTACCTACCTAGATGAAAGAAATCGCCCCTTTATGAATTAACTAGCTGTTCCCCGCGATTTCACCCCGTTTGCTCGGCTCCTAAGGGTCGTAGTAGTGTGAAGTTAAATTGCCTATAGGTACTTATTATTTTTCGTGAATCTGGCTATTATATTACCTATGTACAAAAATAATTATCGAATCCGACTGGTAGTTCCAGAGACTAGCGCGTTCAATTTAAACAAACAAACAAACTCTTCAGCTTTATAGTATAGATAGATACAGAAAAAAAAATTGAAGCGTTTTGTTTTTTAAAAAACACGTTTTTAAAACAGACTAAAAGGTATAAAATAATAATTCCTAATGAAATGAAAAACGTGGCGCGCATCTTGCTATTATCTATTGCATGCTTTTATTTAACGCGCATAAAAAAGCGCCCGTGCGAACGACGGCTTATAGTAAAGTTTGTCATCAAAGAAAGAAAACAAAAAGTCCATACAGTGTTAAATTCAGTATATTTATTTTGTCACTAAAATATCAATGAATTGAAGGAATTCTTCTACCATTTAGGTAAATAAAAATATTTCCAACGTTTTATGTTTACTATACTTAATACAATTGGTATTTAAATACATAATTATATTCAATAATAACATATTCGTATTTAAATATCATACTAAAATGAACAAATCATATCATAATAATCAATAGGTACCTACTATTTTCGTACTCTTTCTGCCCGACTGTTCAAATTACATATTTGAATAGCGAAGACAAAACCCAAACGTAGGCAGTTTTGGGCTCGATATGGTACAGTAATAAAAGCTTAACCAAAAATAAAAATATATTTTAATTGTTCTTTGCCCAATTTAAATAAAAAATGAATTTAAATACTCTTGAAACACTCGATCACACCAAACTAATTTCATATCTTTACCGACATACACAATCTGTAGCCCAGCGTTCTATGGGCGTCTGCCAATGTCCTTTTAGACAAAAAAATATGGATTTTGGTAATTTAACTAATAATAATAATAGCAGTTTTTCAATCGAGCGTAATTGTATACTTACGCCAAAAAAAGTTCATGCTACCAATAAAAGTCTTATAGATGATTTTTCCACCTGATACGCTTGCAAAATGTATGGAAAAAAATAAGGGAAAATGGGATTGTGAATATTGCTCCACCTTTCATTTGCAGTGTATGTGTGAGAGCGAGGCGCAAATAACGGACCTTAAGAGACAAGATATATACTTTCCCATTTTTTAATTACATTATAGTATCATATAAACAGTGGTTAAATGTTGGCTCATAGTTATTAGGGTGCCGTACACATGGCAAGTAGTAGCATGCTCAGTAGATGTATCATACTCAAAATAAACATGCTCGGAGCACGGTCTTTATACATCATATGCTAGGAGGTAGCATTTGCTCAACATTAGCATGCTTTCGTGCTACTAATGAGCATGTGTAACAGTACTTTGTAGTGTATTCTAAAATAACTATAAATTGTACTACTAAACTAAATGCATAAACAAACAATAATAAATAAAATGTAAACACAAGTAAAATAGTTTAAATAGTGTCTTAAACATGGAAGATCATGAAACACAATTTTGATTAATTAAAATTAAATAATACTTAAATAATATTGAGTAGCACCTGGAATAGGCGCGCTAGTTTGAAAGTTATAATTACCTACGACTACAAGTCAATATTTCTATAACCCGCGCCAGTAATGAAACGAATTAAAAATGGCAGCACTAATCATTCCCTCTCACTCGCACGTTATTGCTGCCTTTACTCACACCCGACGTGTATGAGTAAAGACAGCAATAACGTGTGAGTGAGAGGGAATGATTAGTGCCGCCAGTTTAGATTCGCTTCTTTATTGGCACGGGTTATATTTAGCTTACATAAAAAATATCTCAAGGTAGGTAAGGTTACTGTCCCTCCTCCACCAAACCAGCACCGGCTTGCCTCACAAAAGTGTTGGAAAACGGACCCTAAGCTTAGCGCTACACAGTATATTTTGAAAATGTGAGACAGTGCGTTCAATTGAGGGGCGAAACGGTGATGATCTGGTACTTAGGCGTGAGATGGACGACGAACTTAAGTTTATTACGGGTCGATCCCCACCCACGCAGAGTCGAAGCGGTTTTTTTTAATTCTTTAAAGCATATTGAATCTTTATCTCCACAAAAACAAAGGAGAACAGTCGCTGTCTTCAATAAAATAACTTTCAGCATTATAAATATAAAATATATTAGTCATCTAGTGGCTCAAAAACAGAAATCATTCAGAAACAAGTTCACCATTTAATTTTACACAGTAATACATCGTATTTCTTTAAGTCCTTTTAAAGCACTGCTTAGGCTGTACATCCCCTCAAAGAGATGTCAGCATCAGAGAGGGGGCCCTCTAGGGCCCAAGCCTGCCGGGAAAGCGGGATTGTCCGGAAGGGATACCGCTGACCCGGACAAAAGGGCTAACGAAGGAACATGGGTGGGTTTTAGTCAGTAAGAGTCTGACACTCCCTTCCGCTCCGCCCAGAGCGGGAGGGGTCATTTGATGATTTCCCATCTTCAAAAAAAAAAGGCTGTACATCCAGGGACCCTAACGATACTTAGTCTGAAGAGATCTGTAAAAATAAAAATACATTCTGCACAAGTTTAGAAAATTTCAGAATAGATTAGTGCTTTTTTATTTTCCAATTCTTAGCCCCCCCCCCCCCTCCAAATACCTAATATTTACTTACACAAAAATATTCAGAATAGTAGAAATATCGTTATGTCTTTACAAATTACACAAAATAGATGTCATCACGTCACTCATTTTAGGGCCTGTGCACACCACGTTTCTTAAACGAGCCGTCGACGCGCGTTTGTAGCGATAGAGACGCGATACGCACGCAAGTCAGACTCAGCCTGTAGACCTCTGTAGGATAAAAGCGCACCGCCGACACGCGTTTTGCAAAAGCGCGTCGACGGCGCGCTTAAAAAACGTGGTGTGCACAGACCCTTAATGACAAAGTTATTTTTAATTTTAATTAAATAGAACAGTCGAAACCAATTACACTATTTAAATACAATTAATTACGAAAAATACAAGAACATAAAGACTATGGCGGTTAATGACCATGGTATTGGTGACTTGAAGTGTGCAACAACTTCGAAGCAATCCGAATCCGAATTGCCTCGAAGTTTGAATATACGATCAAATATGAATGATAATTAATGTACCTGCTAAAGGATCCCTTTCCCTGACTGTACATGTTATGCTTATGACTTATGAGTCTTTAGACAGATCTTAAGACATAATTGTATACAATATTAATTATATTAAGGCCATTGCATAGGACAAGCAGTTCAGAATTTTCTCTAATTAATTTAATTATATTTACATAAAAGCGCCTTATAAAAGTGAAGGCACTAAACGGCAGTTTTTATCTCTAAATAGTATGAAACAAAGTCGTTTGTCTGTGTGCTTAGTGCTTCTAAACTACTTGATACATTTAGATGCAGTTTCCACCATCATTTGAAGAACTTTTTGAGGAAGGTTTAAGTGTAGTACCTATATTCGCCACATTATTAAATTGCATGCGCGCGAGGGCAGGGCGGATCGCTAGTGATTTATACAGGGTGGCAGGTTAGACAGTGGAAATATTTTAAGGGGTCATTGTACTCATCGTTATGAACAACTTTTACTATGGGACCAACCTCGAAATCGTGAAATAAAAATCAGCTGTTCCATACATTTTGCTGAGTTATGTGAACATAAATGAATAATACGTGAATAGTGTTATTTCAACGAATTTCAACATACCATTTTACTACAATTTCTACATATTTGTTAAAAATCCTAATAATATATGTAACAATTCAATTTGCCTATACTTCACACAAATATTCTTCAATCCTTAGATTTTCTATAAAAGCCATTTTTTTAGATTTATTTACAATATGAAATCAAATAGAACTGTTTGGTGATTATCTGTAGCGATGTTAGAAAAAAATAACATCCAACATTATAAAGTGTAACTAACGTCCATTAGGTAACAAATCGTAATTAATCAAATAAAAAATTAATTCGCCTCTCATACATTTACTATGAAACTGCGTCAACTTGCGACCCGCCGAGCCGAATCACCCGAACGCATCGTTTCATGACACACTAGTTTTGTCCACGTGACCCAGGAACTGTACCCCGATCATGAGTTTTTTTGACGTGTAGTATCGTTAATGTAAGCATATTTTGAATTTAAAATACAGCAGTCCTAAAACATTTTGATAAAATTTTATACAAATTGCACATTTAAAAAAATACAGAGAAATTAATTAAGTATTTAATTTATATAAATATTTTGTAACAAACGTGTACTTTCAATTCAAAATATGCTTACGTCAACGATACTACACGTCAAAAAAACTCATGATACTGTGCATTTTTTGGGTTAAAAAATAACCAATAGCATTCAGGGTAGTTTCCTATTAGTGAAAAAAATTCGGAATCGGATCAGTAGTTTCGGAAATTAAGTACCTCCTATACAGTGGCGTGCCTATAGGGCAAGCCCGAGGGTATTTCGCGTAAATTTTCATGATTGTAAATGTTTTTATTGTACGCTACTCACTTACATTCATGAAAAATTTAGAGATATACCCTCGGGCTTGCCCTGTAGGCACGCCACTGCTCCTACAAACATACAAATTACAAACTTTACGTCTTTAAAGTATAATGGACGCTAAGCTTAGACTATTAGATTCGTTGCTCTAGATCACGAGAAAAGGTAGTATGTACAATAAATTAAATTCCAATTCGAGTAATATTTTAGCCTCGTCATAAATTACAGCCATCAAGTTGAGATTGAAAGATTACCTGCAGATCACGTATCGCTTCATTCTAGGTCAAATTGATTTTTTTAATAACTTTTATTAAATAAGATACGAATCGTTAAGCCGTGTCTCCTGCGCCCTGTTTTCGTGTTCGACGAACATCGAACAGTGAACAGTGAACGATAAAGGGGCGTGGTCTACGTGTTTTGAGTGTTTTTATTCGTCAAAACACGTAGACCACGCCCCTTTCTCGTTCACTGTTCACTGTTCGTCGAACACGAAAACAGGAGACACGCCTTTATGATAGCACAGTCTCTTTAAAAATACTTCGTAGAGTAAGCTAACAATTTCTTGTAGTTTAACATTGAATGACCTTTTTTACGATACAGATATTATTTCGCCTTAACAAAACAATGTACAGCTAGCATCATAAATATTTTATGCACAGAGATCGTTCATAATGATTTGAACAACTAATAAAATTAAACTCAAGGGATGTTTCAGAATGAACACAGTACACAACTACAATTCTGAAAACAACTTTATCCCATTGAGATAAAGTTTTTTTTTTGTTGTTTACGTATTTATGAACAGTGTTCGTGCCGATATTTAAAGCCTGCAATACATGTTGGCCGAGCTTAGACCAACGCGAGCCTAGACAAATTGACACAAGGCAAGCGCTACTGTCTACACCACGGAATAAAGAACAAGATGGAAGTAGTAAGTGGGCGTGGTCCCTATCACCACTGATGAGTACTGAGAGACATATGTACCGTTTGAGTGAGCGCAGTCGCGATGACAGATATTTATCGTGAACATATGCGTCACTACCGTTAAAAAATCATAAAAAAATACTAAAATGCCATAATGTTCCATATTAGAGTGTAAAAATCATAGCCACGGTAAAAATCTAACTCATGGAGGAATTTCGTACCATCGTTATGTTATATTTTCAGTTTTAATTCATAAAATACATTTTATTTTCTTTCTGTCAAATATAGTACAAGAATGACAATAAAGAGTGATCCTTATTTTCATCTAAAATACGGATAATTTTCCTTTACTGGTTATCAATTGTTCTAGAATGTTTGATTACGAAATCAGACTTTTCCTGCTATTCAATTAGTGCATCCAATAGGTATCGATAAAAATGTATCGACCATTTTTTATAAAATATTTTTTCGGTAGGTAAACTACGAAATGAGCTCCGATGCTAATCGAAGTTAGTAATCTTCTATGTGCCTATAATAGTATCTATAAAATAAAGTTTCTCGCTGCGTCTATCTGTGCACATTCATTTACTGCAGGAATTTTCATTCTGTTCTCATCAATGGAATCCCATCTTATCAATTTCTTGAGAAAGGTTTGGTGTGAGATACGTTATTCATATCACCCCGTGTGAAGCTGCACCCTAATTGCGTAACTCAATTGCTATCACCATGGCATTGTTTTTGACATTCATTACGCCGTATGTTTGTTAATCCGTGCTCCCGTAACTAGCTCAATGCCGTAATGGATGTTGTTGAACTGTCAATATGAAAGTCATGGAGAAAAAAATTGAGTTACACAATTAGGCCGCTGGTTGCGAGTATGTTTTTAGATGAGATACCATAGTCTAATTTAAATCAATATCACAGCAACAATAGAAAACTTGACAGTTTCCGTTTTCCAAAATATCCATCTAATGAAAGAAAAGTAAATCAACGCATCCAGAAAATTCAATTGGTTCCGCGCTAATACAAGAGGTACGATCTGCATGCTACATTTTATGGCAGATGATTTTATTATAAAAAAAAGTAATAGGTAATAAATATATTATAGCTATAACTGCCGTGCTTACAATAATCGCAGTAAGTCAAATTATTTTTATACAGAAATGAAGATGTTCTCAACATTTCAATTATGTATTTAATTCTGCGATTATCTTAAGCACGACAGACAAGTTGTCTGGTAATTCCTCAGATCATAAAAACAAGGGAGATGTGCCAAAACACTATTGAGCCAAGATCCTTGATCAATTTGATCAATGATATAAATACAGTGTTTTAGTTTAGAGTGAGTGATGGAGGCTAATGACAGTGTTACATTGAGGGTATGCGGAATTTTTAATGTGTGGGAGATCTCTATATATATTCACAAAAGAGCGTTTGTAATACTTATGCTAGTTGTAGTACATTTCATTGAAAAAATAGGTACCTTATTGTTATAGTTTTTGCTCTATTCTAGCAATATATTTCAGAATTTATTCATAAAACAACACGAATATTTTAGAAATTAATCCAATATCGCGAAAACACTAGTCGCCATGTTATTTAGGCCGCGGCCGCACTGGTACGGCGACAGCGACGCGACGGCGATTTCGTGAACAAATAAATGTCGCTTGTCGTTTCTGCAGTGCGGCCACCGACATAATGTTTAATACTTAAGAGTTTGTTTTCACAAAATCGCTGTCCCGTCGCTGTCACCGTACCAGTGCTGAGTGCAGCCGCGGCCTTAGAACCTGTGTCACTACACTCTCTACTATAGTAAACAGTCAGTTTTTCTCGGTTTTTCTTATAGAGAATCCGCGAGCTAATGAATATGGTGACGTCACTTACGTCACATAAACAGACAACATGGCGGTACAGCGTTCTCGTGCGTTCCTAAATAACCAATTTTTAGAGTATTATTTTATAGTTTTTTACGACTTCGTAAAATAAATCAACAATTGTTATGAATAGTTCATTAAACACTTTTATATCTATTAATGTAAGTACCTTTAATCATTTCTTTTAGTTTTCCGTCACAGCGTAACATCTACTCCCTTTTTCTAAAAGCGCGGCAACTGCCTGTTCTGTCACTGTCAAATGTCAAGTCACTTGACATTTGTAAAATCCTTTGAAAAACCATCCGTCCCAAAAATGCCCATAACATTAGAAAGAAAGCTTTCTAAATATAATGTTATGAACATTTTTAAAAAATATCCCTTTTCAAGCGTTCTTCACATCATTCAATTAATCACAACAATATAACGACCTTTTTTTGGATTAAAACATACTCCAAAACAATCAAGTACCTACCTCTACTCGACACTAGACGGCATTTATTATCGATAAGTATATAATAGTAGGTATGATATACGCCATCTAGCGTCCAATAGCGGTACATAATCGTGTTGGAATATATTTTAATCCAAAACGAAAAAGGTCGTTAATCTATCATTATTAATTTTTGAATTTGAAATTAATGGAATGCTATTAAGGTTTAATTTGATGCAAATAATGTTGTGTATAAGTCTTGTCGTAATTGTTATTTTGAGCCAATCATAATACTGAAATTATAGTGTGTGTCAACTGTGAATATGTGAGTTTGGCGACACTGGTATTCATAGAAAATTGGCCTCATACTCCTTCTACTGTTTTTACTGTTCTGTGGTCTACACGTTCGGCAAGTTTGACGTCATGAACACTAATTGTACGAGCCCGCGCGAGCGCCTTTGATTTGTGCAGAAAAACCGACACCGCTCCGAAGTGAGGCAAGTGATCGCGAGCGACTGCAAATTGTAGCAAGCTACGTCAAATAAGGTCTATACACGTTGGCGCTTGTCTATACTCAACCAACTAGGCAAGTGACACCGAGCGATAGCAAGACAAGGCAAATATACCGTCTACATGTTGGTATTGGCCTTCACTCGACAACGCTCGGCCAACATGTATTGTAGGCTTATGACTGTAGCTACTGTTTCAAGACATTGTATAAAAATAATACATTTGTATTAGCAACTAAACAACGAAAGTTAAACCTTAGCTCTCTTTAGACGGTAATTTAATAGTGATCCCATTGACAACACCGTTCGTCTCACAATGGTTAATAGTAATAACGATTCTATTAGGATCTATATGCACGGGATCGTTATCATCGTTATTTGGAGGTTTGAGACCCAACATTGAAAGATCCTTATCAACCTCCGGCGGCTTTAACAAAAGTGGGAGGTCTTTATCATTTTTAAAGGTCAAAAGGTTAAATTCTGGTGGCTTAAGTTCTAACATAGGGAGTTCTTTAGAACATTCGCCGTTAAGTGGCTCCGTGATAGGTTCTTTGGTACTAATCTGAGGATCATTGGAGTCGTCTTTGCCGTTCGCAAAGTGGACTGGGTAGTGCAGCTTCAATTCTGATAGCAGGCGGAACCGGGAGCCGCATATTGTGCATCTGGAATTTAAAAGGCGGAGTGTTAAGGCGAATTTACATCAGACGAGCGAATGCTCGTTCTATCCCCTCTCTGTCAAATTCTTTTAGTGTAAACAGACGCAGAGCATTCTTTCGTTGTTCTATTGTGCAAGAATTTTATTCTAGTTTTTGGTTCTTATATTCTTATTTTGGTGTAAACGCTTTTGTTTACACTAAACGAGAAAGAATGCTCTTGGTCTAACTCTCAGATCATAGAAACAAGGAGATATGCCATCATAGCAAATTAGTACGGGAACAACTGTCGCCACTTTTAGTACATTTTTCAACACAATTACAAGCGCCCCTCGTGAATATAAAGATCTCCCACGCATTAAACATTGCACACACCCTCAATCTAACACTGTTAATCGTCACTCAACACTAGCACTAAACTAAAACACTGTATTTATATTATCGATCGAGTTCGGTTCGTCGCCAGCGTGTACATTTTATATACGGTCAATGTGACCGTATCAAAGCGTCAATTTTAGTAGCGCCTTGGCACATCTCCCTTGTTTCTATGATCTGAGGTCTAACTCTAGCTCATTGTATTTTTGGCTTGAATCGACCTTTTAGAGTCAGTGATCTAGAATTTACGTAAGTACTGAAAAACAAGGTTTTCTTTTAACAAAAATTCCGACTGCGTAATGTATGAATATACCACCGAATACTACAGAAGGATGACTCCGAAAAAACCGTTAAATAAATAGCGACTCTTACAACAACGCAATTAAGTATAATTCTAATTTTGCGTCGGAATATATCGACTTTGGAGATTTTTTAACGAACTGCAAAATCTCCAGTTGTACTTTTTTTTAAAGTGCAAAATTTTAACGCTGAGGGGTTCAGAATAAAGTATTGAACCCATGGGGTCAGTTTTCGTTACGCTGCCACTGACACCCCGTATCTACTTCTGGGTCAGAACAGTCGAAGATAGCTGAAGTGGGACTATACCTGGGCCCCAAGTCTGCCATTGAAATTGTCATAATCGTGTCAGAATGGTCTCATAATTACATCGTTATGACCAATGACCAAAGAGATAGTCTTACTCTTAGCCAATGACCAAAGGTTTTGACTTTCTTCCATTCTTACACAATTGCAGGTCTGCTATGACTTGGGCACAGTAAAAATATGTACACCAGTACGGAAACTACGTACTAACGTTCGAAACGGCACACTCACACAAACACGCGAATCGACGAGACCTCTAAGCGGACATCGCGGTGCTGTCAGTCGTGAGTGCCGCGTCAAGACGAGTGGTTGCCGCGTGTTTGTGTGACTGTGCCGTTTCGAACGTTAGTACGTAGTTTCCGTACTGTACATATTTTTACTGTGACTTGGGCCCCAGGTGTGCTTGTGTGAGTGTGGTGTACTCACTGGTACGTGTTCTGTCCGATGTGCTGTCGCGTATGCTTCACCAAGTCGTTGCTCTGTGAGAACGCGCGGTCACAGTACTTGCACTTGTAGGGCTTCTCGCCCGTGTGTATCCTGGTGTGGCGCTTCAGGTGGTCTTTGCATGTGAACCTAGCGAAATAATTATGGAATTACTCAGTTAAAAGGTGTATATGGGACAGTTCCTCGATGAGATCAGCTACAAGTTATTTCAACACTAGCTTCCGCCCGCGTTTTTAGGATAAAAAGTAGCCTATGTGTTATTCTGATGTATAAGCTATATTACTGTAAGTTTCATCAAAATCCGTTCAGTAGTTTTTGCGTGAAAGAGTAACAAACATCCATACATCCATCCTCACAAACTTTCTCATTTATAATATTAGTAGGATTATTAGGGTTAGTAGGATTGCAGAATTGGTAAGTTAAAATAACAGTAGGTAGATGTCTTTCTACTGAAGGATCATCAATCTTGACCACGATGACCAGAAGAATTGTTGACAGAAGACAACAGTTGCATGGAATGCTCTGCAGCTATATTCGACTTGAGAGATAAAAAGAAAACTTTAATAAGGGCATAATCTAGGTAGATTGCTTATGTCAAAGACTGTCAATTTGTAATATTGAAGTTTTCTAGATGACGTCATAAGTCATGCCCTACCTCATAGTCTCGCATGCAAACAGCCGTATAGCGAAGGTCTCAAGCATAATAAGGTTATTCTAGCTTGCTAAATCGCGGTATAAAAAGCAGATGAATGTATCTACCAAAAATTCAAAAATTGTTTGATAGTGGTACTGCATGCTATGCCAAAACTACGTAGTTGTCTAGCCAATACCTATTTTTAACCAAAAATGTATTACTGTTTATTTTATATGGCTTTAAAGTTTGAAGAGGTGATATTTTCACAGTTTTAGGGGCACCTGTAAAATTGGAATAATGTATATAGGTACGTTCATCTGGTTTTTAACCGACTTCAAAAAAGGAGGTTCTGTATTCGTCCCGTATGTATGTAAGTATGTATGTAAGTATGTATGTTTGTATGTGCGCGATTTTCTCAAAAACTACTGATTCGATTTGGATGGGGTTTTCACTACCGTAATCTACATACTTTCAGGAAGGTTTTAGTATATAATACATTATGTAATCATTCCTATGTACAAAGTTATAGGCATAAATGTACACACTCCGTAGAAGATTTACTGTTGAACGACTTCGTGAAAGTAATCTAACACGGGATAAAGAACTAAAAACGGAAAAATAAAAAACTTTTTTAACAAAAAATAACCGACTTCAAAAATCCACTACAAAGAAAATAATAATTTTGGTTTCGGAAGTCGGTGGCAAAAAAAGCAATCAGAAACCAAAGCCACCGACTTCCGAAACCAAAATTATTATTTTCTTTGTAGTGGATTTTTGAAGTCGGTTATTTTTTGTTAAAAAAGTTTTTTATACCGCGAAATGACATCACAAGTCATGTCCTACCTCATGTTGCAAGTTTCGCAAGCAAACGGCCTCACAGCGAGGTGTATCATGGAGTGCTTCTTCAGAGAGTTCTGCTTGGTGAAGGCGGCGCCACACTCCTCGCATTTGTATGGGTGTTCGCCTGTGTGCGTGGACAGGTGCGACGTCATCTGACCTGGAAAATAGAAGCCATGTCTTTGATCCGTGATTCTATATTATGCTAATGACCAGGGGCACCAGGGGTCACCAATTAGTTTTATTTGATGTCTTTTTTTAAGAATATAAAAGACTATCGTGGTCTGCTTATCCTGGAAATATTTAGGTTTTAGACTTTTAGTGCATAAAATCTATATTATACTATTATAAAATTGTAAAAAAGCCGTGTCTGTACATTGAAGATATTTCAGAAAAAACAGTCGGGATAGAGTACTGGGACGTAACAATACCCAAAAAGATTTTTTAGAATTTTGGTCTGTTTGTTTGTTCATCTGTTTGTCTGTTTGTGCGCGCATCACGCAAAAAGTACTGTACGGATTTTGATGTGATTTTCACAGTTCAATAGCTTAGGATCCAACTTAAAATCTAAGCTATGTTTCATCTCATTCCGCTGAAAAAAAAAGGGAGATACAGCTTGACCTCTTGGTAGTACTAGCCAACCTACACTACGGAGGTCATTTAATCTGGTCAATTCATTGTAGTCTACGCGGACGAAGTCGCGGGCAAAAGTCTAGTTTAAAAATAAAATTAGGAGCAAAATTTTACATGGACAAAGTCGCGAAGTACAAACAAGAATAAATTCAAACGCAGGTATGTTATTGCTCTTACCTTTAGTACAAAATGTCTTAGGGCACAAGTTACAGGCATACGGCTTGACTCCTGAATGCCTCATCATATGCTGCCTGAGGTTGGAATTATTGGAGAAACCCTTGCCGCACTCAGAACATAGGAATGGGGTCTCTCCTGTGTGGGTACGGAGGTGGTCCTTTAGACTGCACATTTGGGCAAAACCTGGGAAAGGGGCAATGAAGAATGAGCTTGATTTTTTTGAGGAATATTTTAAATGCATGCATTTTACTCTCAATACAAATGGCATCAGCAAATCGGATCAGTTTGGATGGAAAGTCGAAAAATATTTGGCTGAATTTTTTTATAAGACCTATCAAATGTTGCTCCAAATAAGAGTCCAAACAACCTCTAGAAATATGGCACAGTTACACATCTTGTATAGGCATTCAAAGATGAATACCATAAGCTTGTGCCTTTTTCCCCTCATGGTGGGCATCATAAAATAATACTAGCAAATCCGACAGACATTGTCCTGCCTGAATGTTGGCTTGCCTGCTATTGGCAGATTCAGCAAAATTTCCTAGAACCCAAACATCTATGGAGTCCAATTGTGGATTTAGTCCATCCAGGGTCCACACACAAAATTTCATCAAAACTGGTCTAACTGCTTAGGTGAAGTTCAGTGACATACACACATACAGAAGAATATTATTATATAAAGATACAAATATCTTACTTTTCTTGCAGTACGTACAAACGTATGGCTTGTGTTCTTTATGAGAGTACATGTGAGACATTAGCTGGTCCCGTCTGGCATATGTCTTGGAACATTTTGCACACTTGTGTGGTTTAACTTCGCTATGCATCACCAAATGCCGCTTCAACAAATGTTTCATAGCAAAGTTCTTTCCACACATATCACAAATGAATTCCTTTTTCTCATTTTTATTTCTATGTTTTCTCATGTGCATAGACAGTGATCTTTGCTTTGTAAATGTTAACTTACAATCCGTGCATTGTAAAATTTGTACTGGCACCTCATTTTCGGTTTTTACTTGAATCTTATCAGTATGTTGTACAAGATGTTCAAGTAACTCGGTGTCTCTCGCAAAATTGATATTACAAATCATACAAACATTCTTAGCATGCTTGGCGCTGTGTTTGTTCAACAAAAGCTGGTTGGGATACAACTTGTTACAAATGGTGCATTCTAATGATACACTATCATGTGCTTCTAAATGTTTTAAATATTTTTTCTCTTTTGTAAACTGTTTATTGCATTTAGTACATTCATATTCTTCTTCAAGTTCAGTTTTTGAAAAGTTGGTGTCAAAACTGAAGTCTTGATTATTTGAATAATAATCATGATCATTTTCAGCTTTGAGGGCAACTTCTTGTGGTTCTGTTTTTACATTACTTTGTAGGAGTTTTCTAAATTCATCGTGTGCCTTCGCCGCCTGCTGCCGGAATGTGTAGGCCACTTGCAGCACTTTGACACAAGCATCACAGAGGTGTTGAGGTAACCCATCCTCTTTAGAGACCTGTAAATACAATACTCTATTAGTTTACTTACATTTTAACAAAGTAAATAACATTTTGGACAGAGAATAGCCTTAGGTGCGTTTTTTGTCACTGCTACAGTGCTACGTACCTCTGTTGGAGTACACTGCACAAGCAACTCAGCCAATTGAAGACAATTTTCCTCAATTTCAACTATTTCATAGATATCCACCAAAGTCACATTCTCTTTCATACAAGTCCGGCACGACGTAGTTATGTCTAACATTATAGCTCATTTGATGATGATGATGATGGTAAAAATATTTAAATTTTAATAGAAATTACAATGTTACAAAATAAATTCACAATAAACAACACACGTTCTGACGTTCCGTCCGAGTTCCGAGACAAATTGAATTGTCAACTTTGATGATTTGACGTCGGTCGGTGACTAATAATCTTATCTAATCTATGGTCGGTGACAAAACACTTGACAGTTTGACACTGACACTGACAGTCTGTCTGACAGACTCACAGAACAGATGGATGGCACCACAGAATAGAAAATAGAAAACAAAATGATCCCTCTATGAATGATCCTAAATACACACTGGAAGTGTGCCCCAGCGTGGGCGGCTTGGGCAGTGCTGTGCAGCACCGTGACCGCGACCTCATCGCGCGATCGGTACTGCCGGTGCTGCAAATAACCTCTCCCAACCCAACCGTGGCTTCCGCAGTCAGTTACTAACGACATTAATATACTTTTGGTGGTCGGCAGCGAGAGGGCTTGGGATTCTGTTGCCTCCTTCTTCGAGATGGTGGACGCCAAGAAGGCGGTGGAAAGGAAGAGGCTCAATATCCAAGTGGATGCAACTTTGTGCGTAAAACGGAACATAGATTAATAAACTTGACGTAATTGACGTTTGAAAAAGTTTTTTATATTGCAATATCACATGTTCTTTTAGTTTTATTCATTCACAAAATAAAATAAAAGTTACAACTTTATCAATGTTTATTTGTGTAGCGACAGCAGCATTGAGTTAAATTTTAAATTGTAAATACGACAACGGTTCCGATTTATTCTTAAATATTTTAGCTCGTGTGAACGTTTCTTCAACGGAAGATTCGTTGACAATTGACATTATAAAAAACCTAGTTATCAAACAAAGTTTCGTGATTCTGTCTTTCCGTGAAGTTATTTTTGTATGTAGCCTAATTCTTTGCGTTGTGTTTCCTCATAGATGAATATATCCTAGTTTTCCTGTTTTTTTAATACTTTTTTGATTCGTAAAAAATGGACGACATAATCTTTATCGGTGACTGGATAAAAGAAAGAGAACTTGGAAAAGGAAGTTTTGGTACCGTAGTGCTGTGGAAACACAAAAGAACTGATGAGAAACTGGCCATTAAGACTTGCCAATGGGGTAACGAGCTTACCGAGAAACATAGGGAGCGATGGACGAAGGAAGTAGAGATGCTACAGAGCTGCAGTAACCCAAATATCGTGGGAACAAAAGATTTGCCTCCAGAATTTATTACTGGACTGGAGCGCGCCAACCCGTCGCGTTTGCCTATTCTTTGTATGGAATATTGCAGCGGCGGTGACCTTCGGCAGGCGCTCAACAAGCCTGAATCGTGTTCCGGTCTCAAGGAACAGCAAATCAGACAGATACTCAGTGATCTCAGAAATGCTATGCATTTTCTACATCAGAATAAAATAACACACAGAGACCTCAAGCCTGAAAACATTGTCATGCATATATTAGACTCAGTACAGGCCAATGTTGCTGTTCAAGGCCAAAGGAAGGTGATATACAAACTAATAGACCTTGGATATGCTAAAGAAATAGATTCTAACTCTGTATGTGCCAGTCTAGTTGGTACATTACAGTATTTAGCTCCAGAAATTATTTACAGCAAAACCTACAGTAACTCAGTTGATTTTTGGTCATTTGGCTTAGTTGTATTTGAACTGATCTGTGGTAAGAGACCATTCCTGCCATTCATGGCTCCTGTGCAATGGATGCCACATGTTAAAAGGAAGGCTCATGAAAGTATTTGTGTGTATGAAACTTTCCATGGTGACATTGAATATTCCAATGAGGTGTTCCCTGAGAATTATATTTCTAAACCATTCAAAGCCATGATTGAAGAGTGGCTCAGAATTGCCTTAGAATGGGATCCTAAATTGAGAGGCAGGGACACTCCATCGCGAGTCACATTCAACATCCCATCTGAACAAAAAGAAGCTGCAAGCAAGATAGTGATTTTTGATGTCCTTGAAAAGATTTTGGCAAAGAAAATTGTAAAGATTTTCTCTGTAGCAACATTGTCCCAGCTAGCTTATGAAGTTGATGAGGCAACAACTGTTCTAATGCTTAAATCAAAGATATACAATGATACCAGAATTCCTATGAGCGAACAAATTCTAATAACCCAAATGAACTATATGGAGCCCCCTGATGATGAATGTATTGTTAAATATTGGAATGAAAACATCATGTTGTTCCTGTACAATAAGACATACATAGTAAAAGACAATGTTGAGCCGATAGTGCCAAAGGCTGTACAAAGATGTTTGGAACACCCAAAAACATTGTACAACTTTAAAAACAGCCAAAATTTATATAAGAATGGTATGTATCTTGTCTTGTCACAAATGGAGTTGTATGACTCACTTATCAACGGATTATTTGTGAGAGCTGAATCATTAAAGTATGAAGGCAAACAATTGCTACTCAAACATAATTCAGTTGATAAAAATCTTGGTAATCTCCTCGCAAGACAAGAAACTCTGATAAAGTTGACAGATGCTGGTAAAACACACATATCTGAGTTAAGAGAAACTCCTAATGGTTCCAACTTACTTGGTGGATTTGACAAAATTTTCAAAGATGCTGATGACATCACAGAAAAAATACAAAAATTACAAACTGCATGGACACAACTTACTGTGAGGCTGCAGTCTGCAACAAGACGCAGCAATGAAGTAATCACTGCAGATATCAACAACTTTGTTTCAAAATTCAACTACCAAGCTGTGTATGCTAATGCTTATAAAGCTTATCTAGCTCACAAAAAAGGTGAATCTGTCAACCGAGGGAGGGAAAAACTGTGCAATGACATAATTAAAATATGTTATGACTGTCTCAAAGTCCGAGTCAAGGTATTACAAGAAGTTCCTCAACAAGCCTTTGTATTGAAGCTCATGGATGTGAGCACAGAATTCTCCAAGATTGTTGATATTGTACTAAATGCAGCAGATAATACTAATAAACTGGCAGCTGACTTGACTAATGTGTTAGATGAACTCACAAAGTGTACATGGTCAACAATTAGTCTTGTGGTCAAAGATGCTGAAGGTTTTTCAAATGTACCATACAGTGTGGTCTCCTTTGAGAAGAAGGACTTCAAGATTGGAGAACCTGTGTCTAATCATTGCATCAAAGTGGCCAACAAGTTAGAAGATGATGAGGCATTGAAGTCTCTCATTGAGGACAGTGTGAAAATAAGAAAGAGTCAAATTAATCTGTCCATGAAATTGAATTCACAGAAACAACTGCTGAACAAAACATCATTAGATTTTAGTTTTTTGAATGATGCTTAACTAAGAATTATGTGATTGTGACTTAAGAGTTTATGTGGTAACATTGTGCCTTATTGTCTGTATGATAAGATTATGGAATTTAGTATATTTTAAGTATGTACTAACACTGTGTATTCGGTGCTAAAGATATATTATTATGTAATACTATTAGGTATACAAATATGTGTACGGACTTATAGATATTATATCCCTACTTAGGTATTGTTTTGTGTTCATACCTACTTTCGGTGTTGCTAACACATTTGAGAATGCTAACAATTGAAATTGATAAATTTATTATATCACGCATTTTATACTTACAATTAACAACAATAATTAATTCTGTTCTAGTCAAAAAGCATAATAAATTATATTATTATTAATGTATTTGTTTTAAATATTTTTGTTAACTAAAATTAAAAATATTTTGTTAGAGATTTAAAACAACACGGGCGGGAATTGAACCCGCGACCGTTGCCGTACCGTGTTTTACAAATCTAATAACATCATAATAATATTCAAGATAAGTTTAACATATTAAAAATTACATGTTTAAAATCCATAAAAATATACAGAAAATAAAAATCTAGTTCTATATTATAAACGTTTTAATTAAAGGAAATAAAGACATTCGCCAAAATATGTAGGTACCTACGTAGATAAGTTTATGTAACAAAACTGATATCTAACAAAAACAGTTATCACACTTATCACCTAGCCGCCTTGTCTGTGCAAAGCAGGATAATCTCAAAGGAGACAATTACCGGTAAATTGTTCTAACCAGTCTTTGAAGCTGTTAATTATTTTTTGTAATTTTCGCACGTCTGCCGGTGTTTGTAGGTACTCTTCGGGGGCGCACCGCGGTTCGGGACTCCCGCTGACGTGTAACCAAATAGCGAATACTGCGTCATCAATATTAGCAACTTTCCGACGACATAGCCTGGCTGAAGTGAGGCATATTGCCACCAAAGCACTCATGCTGCCAACTGAAACACTTCTAGTATTCTCCTTACGAGCTGCTAAAAAGTAACTTCGTAATAAATTCTCCGTTGCATCATCTAAATCGACTTCGATTCCTGCAACTAGATCAATATACTTGGCCACATCTTTCAGAGCTTGTATTTCTTCCTTACTAACACCAACTGCGTCCACGGCCTGTTGGAGTACAAATTCAACTATTTCATCATAATATTCTCCACAATCACCGCGGCAAACGTTTCCGAAAACGCTCGCTACGTTAAAAAGTATCATCTTCTTGAAATCCATTCCTTGCGCCCAAACCGCTGTCTTCAGCTTTGTTAATCCTGTACCGGTGTTTATATATCCTGTTTCTATAGCCGAAAGTATGGAAGAAACTTGTTTGTGGTGGTAGAGGTGGAGGGATAAAGGCAGGACGCACACTCCGCCTGAACTGGCTATCAGAGCAGTGGACGCCACAGAGTTAGACGCCCCTAATACTACAGATCTGTCAGCAAGTTTCGCTGCTTCGGCCATTATTTCCCCCACATATCTGGTATCAAAACCTCCTACTAGGACGTGTACTATACTTGCGCCCGTTATCGCGTTTGCCTTGATACTCGTCAGACTTAATAACAGGTTTATCTTAAGGTGCATAAAGCAATTTAAAGGGCAAATGTTGACTCCAATACTTGAAGCCAGACAGTATATAAACTTCCAAGGTATTCCTTTGCATGCTTTGAACAGTTCTTCTACGTCTTTAGGAATGGGACTAGTTGTTGGTGCGGACAAAGGAATTATTTGTTCTAAAGACCAAACGGCTGTTATTTTTTTCGTTACAACAACTTGCAAAATATATCTTGAACCAAGGCTTAATTTTGAGAATAAATCATCATGAATAGTGAATACTTTGAACTATCTTTCCAACCTTCCGACACCTGACTATTCCCCTTTTGTCATTACTCAATTTTCCGCATGTGATGTTAAGAGGAGCATTATATCGATAACATCTAACGCTGTTGGATGTGACTGTATCAGCCGTAAAATGATCATTCCTATCCTAGATGAAATTCTTCCTGTCATCCTTTTCATACTTAACTCCTCTGTCTCTTGTAGTGTCTTCCCGCATGCGTGGAAAGATGCCCAGGTTATACCCTTACCTAAAAAATCGAATCCCGCATCCTTTTCTGATTATCGTCCTATATCCATATTATCGTTCCTATCCAAAGTCCTTGAAAACCTTATCCACCATCAACTCAGCACGTTCCTTTCCAAAAATAGTCTACTTAACACCTTCCAATCTGGTTTTAGACCTGGACACAGTACCACCACAGCTCTTATTAACATTACGGATGATATTAGGTCGGGCATGGAAATCGGAAATTTAACGGTACTGGCATTGCTAGATTTCAGCAATGCTTTTAATACAGTTGATTACGATGTTATGCTCGGTATACTGCGCTCTTTTAGCATATCTCCATCGGTAATTGACTGGTTTCATAGTTACCTGTTTGGTCGCCGGCAACGTATCTGTATTGAAGATTCCTTCTCTTCTTGGTGTTACACATCCGCCGGCGTGCCTCAGGGTGGCGTTTTATCTCCTTTACTTTTCGCACTTTTCATTAACTCTATTTCTCAACGAATTTCTTCTTCCTACCACCTATATGCAGATGATCTCCAAATTTATACTCAAGCCACTCTCGGAAAGTTGTCTGATGCCATTAAAACTATTAACATAGATCTCGCTCGAATAGGTGACTGGAGCATGGAGTTTGGGCTAAAAATAAATCCAACAAAAACTCAAGTGACTGTTATCGGCAGTTCCCGGATGGTATCCAAGATTGATTGGTCGACACTTCCCCAAGTTTCTTTTAATAATAATGTAATTCCTTTATCTGACCATGTTAAGAACTTGGGGATTTACATCGACAGAACTCTTTCTTGGAATACACAACTGCAGGAAACCAGTCGTAAAGTGTTTGCTTCTGCAGGTTCCTTGAGACGTCTTCGAAACTTCCTACCCATTACAACTAAAATTGCGCTAGCACAATCTATTCTTCTACCTATCCTCGACTATGCTGATGCCAGCTATCTTGATCTCACCCAGGACCAATTTGACAAGCTTGAGCGACTTCAAAATCTTTGTATCAGATTTATATTTGGCTTGCGCAAATATGATCATGTTTCTGAATTTCGTACAAAGCTCAAATGGCTTCCCATCCGCCTTCGCCGGAATGCCCATATTCTTTCTCTACTATATAATGTGCTTTTTAATCCTTCCACCCCTTTTTATCTTAAAGAACGCTTTGAGTTCCTTTGTGACACACACTCTAGGTCCTTGAGGTCATCAGAAAATCTAAAATTAAAAATCCGTTTGCATTCCACATCTTTCTTCGATAAATCTTTCACTATTCAAGCAGCTCGTTTGTGGAATGCATTACCACTTGAAGTGAGACGCGCTCAATCAATTGCCGTTTTTAAAAAAATGGTAAAGGAGCATTACCTTTCGCTCTAATTTTGTCACTTTCTTCTTTCTCGTTTGTATTTGATATATATTAGTTTATTTTCATAATAAATATTATATATAGTATAGTATGTATTAGTATTATTACGTCTAAGTAATATGTACGTACACCTAGACTGCCCAATATCTTCTCCTATGTTTCAGTCCATCCAAAGGTTGTCTGGAAGAGATCGCCTTGTGCGATAAGACCGCCCATTGTACATTTAAATTAGTAAACCTGTTTTGTATTATGATACTCATGGTGTACAATAAAGAGTATATAAATAAATAAAATAAATAAATACTTTTGGTAGTAATTGATTTTTAACTTTAAATGCAGCAGTCACCCTTTCTCCGCATCGTCTCAATCCGCTGTTTTCAAAGAGAATACTTTTGCATACAAAGCATTTCGGTGGGTGTTTTGGAATGTAGTGTAAAATAACTTCGCTGCCTTCACATTCCTCTGGACAAGACCAAACGGAATGGTAAACATAGCTTTCTGGCTTCGAAAAAGTTAACAGTAACCCGTCAATTGTTACCAAACCTTTGTAAAGACGAGGATTAGGCTTAAAAATTCTAGGTACACTCTTCAAACGTAATATTACGGCGACCTGAGAATATTCTATACTATCCTTTAGCTCGGTATCGGTAGCCTGAAGGCACGCAAACAAAATATCGTTGCACATTCTTTGCAATTTATATGGTTCCGTGAGCAAGACTTTCCCTAGCTCGGAAAATGCGTCAACTAAATCCATGACGTCAATCTCCAATAAAAATCTTAATGGCGGGAACTTACTCAACGTTCTCTCAGTTAATTGTTCTAAGAAATTAACGCAGTTACTTTTCATGTCATGTAAGTAACGCCTGTTATCTAAGTATAGCAGCAATTTACACTGCAGCTCCATTGCTAGTGAAGACTTAATTAAAGTTTGCTAAATTATTTGAAAGAGTACCAGTAAAACAGTCAACATAAAACTGCTGTGTTATTTCCGTTAATTCTAATTATGAATTTCCCGCATTATTTACTTATTCTTTATTTTTTAATTGGGTTGTTGTTAAGACTCGGTCATGTTGCCAGACAGCCAGTATCTAGGCAGTGAGCACGGTGTTTTCTCTGCACTACTATTAATTATAATTAAAAAATAACATTACCTAACCAGTTAAAAGTGCAAAGGGACAAATTGCAACTTACTTATTTAGGCAAGTAGTAGCATTACATAACGACACTGCGTCACCAATGATCGCCTACGGCCTACACATGATCATAACCCACGTAGGAGCAGTCGAGTACCTACTTCGTTCGGCAAGGTCGGTAAACAATTAGTCCACACAGAGCCTTCAGAACGGAAATGCCGAATCGAATATGCAAATGATATCAATCCGATTATTACCCATTATCCAATGAGTTATGTAGCTGGATGTTGTTCATTCATTGTGACTGAGGTACAGAAGAGTGCTGAAGTCTTAACGCTTGCGGATCACGGTGCACAGCTGTTAATATTAGATAATATTATTTAAAGGCATCACGATTCACGCATAGTTTATTTTTTTAATAGGTACGTAAGTACCTAGGTAGTTTAATAGTAACCGACCTATCTATATTACCATAACTGCGAGGATTACGAAAAAAAATAAAGATATACCGATAGATAGATAGGTAGGTGGATAATTATTAACTATCTAAATGAGGTTAAAAATGTTTCCTGTTAAAAAATATTTATTTTCTGCAGAAATACCATTCTGTGAAAATTCTCGTGGGTATTTCTTGTTTCATTTGACACCTCTTACATTTCCATAATTTATGTTTATCGTAACTGTGTAGGTTTTATTTCAATACAATGCAATGTTAAAAGCTCCCTGTGTGACTGTACATGAACGGAGCGGGGCAAGTGGGCGGAGTGAGCGTATTTTTCTTGCGGCGACGTTGCGCGGGCGGCGTGGTCGCGTGGGGCGGCCGCCGGCGTCACTCCATGCCGGATCACGACAAGTACCAGCTGCGGCCGCGCGCAGCGCGCAGCCGTGAGCCGCGCGCGCGCCGCACGCCGCAACCCCTCAGCAAGTACAGGAGAAAAACAGCCAACGCGCGCGAGAGGAGCCGCATGCGGGAGATCAACCGCGCGTTCGAGACCCTGCGCCGAGCCGTCCCGGCATCGTCCATCACCGGGACGCCAGTGCCCTGCGAGAAGCTCACCAAGATCACCACGCTGAGGCTGGCGATGCGCTACATCTCCGCGCTGTCGGCGGCGCTGCGGGACCCCAGCCCCGAGGCGGACGGGTCGCGGCCGGAGCGCTGGCCCTCGCCGCTCTGCTCGGACCTGTCCGAGTTCTCCACGGAGCAGGAGACGCCGTCCGAGTTCGCCGAGGACTCGCTGTCTCCGTTCGACTCGTTCTTCGCGGAGTTCGACTGCGACTACATCGACCGGACATTCGCGTGATAGTGTTGTGAGTGGTGTCAGTGCCGGACTATTTCCAATTAGGTACCTACTATTTAATTCTCCTTTTGCCATACTATTAATTATTAACTATATTTTATTTTGTATGAGATATATTTTGAGATTTATTTATTATTATTAATAAATTTTAATTGTTATCGTTATTACCTCAGTGTTTGTTTTTAACTCCGTCACGTGTCTGAAGAGTTCACTGATAAAATTTTGCTAGTCAGATAATTGCCAATACTGCCAATAGCTGTAGGTACACCGTGCCATTACATTTTTGGACGTTTAATCATTAGGTGGCTTCACTTTTTGCTTATCATGTAGGTAAACTCGATTTAGCACCTAGAGCGAGTATCGTTAAAGGATAATAGTGCCTAGGGATTTTTGCAGCTAACAACAATTTAATTATAGTCCACATTATCTAAATAGGTAGGTACCTATACTTAGGTAGGTACTGATACTCAGTAATCAAAATGGTTAGGTTGAGCTGGGGAGTGATTCTCGCGGGTGATATATTGATATCGAATTCGATATAATATTGCAACAAATGTCAAAATGGTAGGGATTTTGACAGTTGTTGCAATATAATTATATCGTATTCGATATCAATATCGAACCCGCGAGAATCACCCCCCTGGGCTGGCAATGGGCCCTACCCTGACAATTTTGGGATAAGGAAAAGCCAGACTCGACTGTTGAATTATGATATGAAGGAGTTATTGCACAGACTTCCGACAATAGGAACCTAATTAACTACCTACATACCTACCTATTTTGCCCGACTTTTCAATTCCTAGTATTAGATAAATGTCATTTAAAATTTAATTTAATAGCCAATAGCTAGGTAAATATGTTTTATATTCCCTCTCTCTACTTACTGTACTAAAATAACAAACGTAAATATAATATCCCAATAAATTAATTAATTTAACTTCGGAACATTAACAGCCTAATTTTATGTCAAGCATACAAATTCGTAATTTAAGGTGTCCACCTACGTGCATGGAAACTGTACTGCCCAGCGAGTGTTTAAAAAGCAATTGTTTTTTTTCATTAGGTAGGTACCATTTTGTTTCGTTCATTCCCGAGTCCAAGTTGCCAAGCGATGCGGAATGATCGTTTGATTATGTAAATAATTTATAGGCTGCGGAAGCGTGGGCTTGGCCGATTTTTTGTCAGACGACAAAAAGAAACGTCTTAAAACCTTGCGACTGTAAAGACCCGAGTCACAAATGAGCATTTAATGCAATGATTTGGAAAAATCACGTTTTTTTTTTCAACAATAAGTAGGTACTTATACCTAATCTACATTTACACCGCACTAATTTAATTAAAAAAAATACTTTTATAAACTATAGGTACATACTTATTTATTTATTTGCGAGATTATCTATTTGTTATCATAATTTCCATGTTACCAAAAAAGTAAAATAAGGGAAAAGTGGTAGGTACACACTGCATGTACACAGGTACCTACCTAAGGTACACTTTGGGTCATTCTGTTCTGGTCACTGTTGTGCCACAAAATTTGCAGAAGATCCAAACAAAACAAGTTTGTAAAAAGGCCAAGTTCGAGTAAAATCGAAACAAGATCTGATAAGCGGCCAAGTTCAATCACTTTCACATTTATTTTTATTGAAACGTTGAATTGAAAATATTCCCTTTATACCTAAGTAGGTACCTAGGTACCTACTAAACTAATCGACCTAGGTCCCTGTATGTCCACCATCCCGCACTTGGTCCGCGTGGTGGATAGTGTTGCCCAAATGCAAGACCGAGACGAGTCTAACCCCGTCTTTGGTCTCGGTTCTGCGTCAATACCCATAGTCTTGGTCTTCGTTTTAGTATTGTACATTCATTCTTGGTCTTGGTCTTAGTCTTGCTGTAATTAGGTGGTCTTGATCTTGCGAAAATGATTGTTGCAAGACCGATTTTGGGCAACACTAGTGGTGGACTACGGGCACTACGGCCTACTCCTTCAGAGAGGCTTTTGTATCCCAGCAGAACATTACCTATAGGCTGATTAAGTTAGCTGTATGCTAACCGACCTATATTAGTCCCACTACAAGATAAAAGCGCCACAGTCCACACTTGCTCAGTAGGTAGGTACCTACGGGTGGGCGATTTCTGACCATCAGAAGCCCAGGATTTCTCACGATAGTTGTGTTCACCATCAGTCGGTGACTAAGCAAGTTCATCATCTACTTCTACGAAATTAAAAATGACACATTTGGTTCACGCCACATTTGAACCCACTACCTGATAGCGGAGAAGATTACCTACTCATCACATCACATTATTTCTGGGCTATCATTATACTTAATAATATTTTTTTTATTTGTCAAGCTCCTAAGTATAAGTTGTTCAATGTAGCTACCTACGCCTTATAATTAAGTGATGTTGCCACCCAATGCCCACGCGCATCGATCTCTCTCATTGTTTCTATACAAGTTGCAGTACCAAGACGAATGTAATCACTTTTAGGGTTCCGTACCAAAATGGTAAAAAAAGGAACCCTTATTTTCCTTAACTTTCCCCTTAACTTCGTCTGTCCGTCTGTCTGTCACGGCTGCTTATTTCAGCAACTAGTATAATGCTATCGACTTGAAATTCGGAACAGTTATAAAAAATGTTTGCCCAACTTGATTGCAAATGAAAAAAGTCAAAAAATATTTTTATTTTCATAGCAAAAGGGGCCGGAGTGGAGGCCCGAAATTTTAAAGTGCGGTTACTAGGTCAAGTGACATATCATATAAAAGGGCTTGATCTGCACATTTCAAAATATATTTTTAGGGTTCTCATTTTATTTTATGTCTCACCGTTTTCGACATAAATGATGAAAAATGACTGAAAAATAAACCACCCCTTTTCTCCGAAGTTTGCGGAGCGAAAAATCTGAAATAATTTAAGTTGATAGGAATTGATCCAAATATTGCACCAAAAATAAAACGATGTTCCTAATCCTAACTAGTAGGTACCTACAGTTTTTTCAAAATCATCAAAATTCCTCCACAAACAAACTTAGTTATGCGGTCCGGTTTTTTTCACTTTATACGCCCAAAAATGATACGGAACCCTCGGTGCGCGAGTACGACTTTTCCCGGATGCCCCCGATAAATTGACTGACTTACGATTACGAGCTTAGCTTTTAATCAATTCAGGATTCCCCTGACACCAAAAAGTTTTTGGACACTTTTTGGAAACCCCTACCGGACGCTCCCCGAACGCCCTCTAAACTAGGACAAATCCGGGGAACCCCGGACGGATGGCAGCCCTATGTATACCTAGTATACCTACCTACTTAAGTAAGTAGATATTTAAAGTTCTTTCTTCAATCACAGATGCACGAGCGGCCTCCTGCGGCCGCAAACGATGATTTTTTAATTGTTTCTCATTATTCTGCATTGATGGATTAATGTTAATCTGTTCATTAATATCTACTTAGTATGCACATAATGCGTTACGCCTAGTGACCTCAAAAATAAAAAAAACATGCTTATAAACCTACACTGTTTATAAATAAATTAAAGTCAACTAAAAACTTACACAGTTACCTAACTTGTACTCAGTTATTTATACCCCGTTGCGTTAGGTAAAAATGCAAGTACAGTACTTATGTAACACCATGCCATGCAATAAAGAACCAAAGAGGTAGTATCCCAGCGCATGCCCATTTGGGCTTAAGCGGATTGCTTTCCCGCCAAATACGGTAGCCATGACAGTTCCCTGAATTATTCGATTATCTGACGTGACGGCGGCGGCGAAGCTGGCTGCGAATCATGATCACATATTATTATGATTTTGTATTCACGTTGACAGTTACACATGATACTGGACGTAGATGGAGTACCTGATTAAAGTATTGGCATTGCCAAATAGAGAACGTTCGTGCCTTTTCAGGACAATAAACTGTTTAAAAGTTTGGCTTAGATTGACACTAATTTTGTTTATTGTTGTAGTTTTTACGATAAATAACTCCTTGGGTATTATTAAACTACCTCCGTAGCTTATTCGGCACTGCCGGGAAAGCGGGATTGTCCGAAAGGGATACCGCTGACCCGGACAAAAGGGCTAAGGAAGGAACACGGGTGGGTTTTAGTCAGTAAGAGTCTGACACTCCCTTCCGCTCCGCTCAGAGCGGGAGGGGTCATTTGATGATTTCCCATCCTCAAAAAAAAAAAAAAAGCTTATTCGGCAGTTCAATTTGACTAGAGGTGATATAACCGCCTTTAACTGAATCATTGCTACAAGTCGGTATCTAGAGCTTAGAATATTAGAAAGCGATGAGTCAGGCCATCAGTCAATAACCGTAGACGCTCTACGACTGGGTCTTTGACTGAACGACAACATTTTTGTACGATCTAGGAAAGGAATTCAGGACTTAAACGCTTTGAGCTGCTTAGATTCTAGGTTAGGTATAGGTACTGCATCATCTTTGAGAGTTTCAGTCAAGCAAGTTTCTGGCTCATAGCGCGACTACGGCGAAAGAATACTTATTCATAGAAAGAAGTTGCGTAACAAATAAAATTGCTGAATTCTAGTTCACTCCATGGCCCATTTAAATGTGAGATAAGGATTTACAGGATAACTGCACAAACCTGTATTTTTTACCTTGTTTTAATAAGGCATGAGGAAAAAATAAACATAATAATGGGTACTTCATTTAAAAAGCTTATCTCGTGCTGAAACACCGTCAACATACCTACTACCTACAGAAAAAGGCAAAAATGCACGGTTGTTGTTCTTAAACTAAGTACATTACTCCATAAAAATGACAACGTAAAACAAGTTTGTTCAAAAAGTTTGGCACTACCTACAGCTCTATACCTAAGTTGAAAGCTCAGACATAAACGCACACGCAAAACATTTATTACACTTAAATGTGTCTTTATAATTAACAATTAGTGAGTTAAAAGCAGGCCACAGTTGAATGGGTTAATCATACTAGTAGGCCAATGTAACTAGGTGTAAACACCTTGGTATTCATACCAAGAATTAAAGGAATAAAGATTAAAAATAAATGAGCAAAATAAAAACTGTTCTACGTAATTAAAATAGTGAGTCATTTTAAAGGAAAATTATTTATAAATCGAATAAGTCGATTTAGCGCATAATGCATAACACTGGCCGTATAAAGGTAATGTAAATACATTAGTGTGGCCATAATAAAAATATTTTTTCATCGCACTTGCTCATAAAATGGTTCTTATTTCACCGCAATGAGGCACGTAATGACACCTGTAATCAAACTGTGACTTTTTCATTGCTATTACTCACTAGTGAGTTATGGACTGGCCGCGCACGCTGCTCCTCCGGCGAGCGCGCTGCTCCTCCGGCACGCGCCAGTATTATTTTATTCACAAGTGTGTTGAAAAACGTCGTATGATACACGTGTGTATTGGTGATTACCGTCTTCGGCCCCCTTAAGACCCTCGCCTGGCGGCTCGGGTCTCAATGGCGCCTCAGCGGTGATCACCAACATTACACACTTGTACCATAATGTACTTGTCTTCTCAGTCATTGATATTAGCTTTTAAGAGCTAGCTAGGCCATTGATGATTTAATTAATAGCCATAATATTAAAAGATTCCTTTACAAATACCTACGTCAAATACAGTTATAGGTGTTAGTGCAGCCATGATATCTACACCCACAGCAAGGTTAAGTATGCATCAATGGGTAGCCAAAGAGCTACAAACTAAACTTACCTACAACAGACTAACTTTTGGATAGGTAACTACATACCTCAGTTACCTCATACCTACCTAGTTTGCCAGGCTGAAATTGTAGTCGCTCCGTGCAAAACGCATGATGCAAGGGACCTTAAAACTTCTAGATTCTACAATTGAGACTGCTTGAATCTCTTCATGGCTTGGCTTGAGGCAGAAAGGCAGTTTCATTGCACATAAAGAAAAACATATCTATCTCACCAGATCACGGCTGTGTAAAAAATACATTGCACAAGCACAAGATGACAAAATGCCCGCAAAAATAACCACACATTCAGAGAAAGTTTTTTTATCCAAGATGAGATTTATGCCTGATTAATAAGCCTAAAATCGTGTAGGTCGTCTCACACGTGCTGTTTGCAAGGTCACCTGACATCACACATGCAGTAAAACGACATTTTTGTCGAACTCCGTTGGCGGCAGGCGTGGGATGTCGAAACGCGCTTTTGAGAAAAAAGGCACGCAAAAATACTTATTCAACGATACAATACACCGTTTTGGTATATTTTGGGCTTATAAATTATTTTGATTCTTTTCCTGGTGGTCTGCCGTGGTCTTTTGAATGAGATTCTGCGTTTTGTTGAACTTTTAAGGTGAATGTCTTGAGTAGGTAGTCTTTTAAAGGAATTCAGATACTTATTAAATAACCCTTCCTTTTAGCTTTGCCGTATAGTCGGGTAAAAAAGACGATGAGTCTGTGTAAAATATTTAAACCTGCCTAGGTATAACTGGAAAACTGAGAAAAATAAATATCTACCTAATTCATCGATATATTATTTTATAGTTACCTAATTCGTATTAATTATAATTTTCAGAAAAGCCTAATCATAATACCACATTACTTTGCGACAATTACCTAAGTAGCCTAGGTAGGCACCTCGGCTAAAGGGCTATGCAAGATAGTAAAAGTGCAAGTGCAGTTCATAGGAAAATTTCTAAAGTAGGTATTATACCTACCTTAGAAATCTTCCTAAGAACTGCACTTGCACTTTTGTTGTTTTTGTTTCAATTGTTTCATTCCTGCTTAGGCAATTCACGATTTTTTGGAATTGTTTCATCCCTGCTTAGGCATGTACTATTATAGTCCATGCCTAAGCAGGGATGAAACAATTCCAAAAAATCGTGAATTGACTGAAAAAAACGAAGCACACTACAAATAATGAACCGTTTATGTCACGACGCACTAAAGCCCCAAATTAGTGATCGTATATTGAAAAAAAAAAGTGGCAGCATTAACCCGTCTATATCTCACGGTTTGACTCGGCAATAAATTGTGTCGTAAAGGACAGGCGAAGCGCTGACGGCGCCTGTGGATCTAGGTGAGGGTTAGGATATTTTTCTCACACTATGGCGAGCGCTAGTGCAAGCGCCCTGCTACGAGCTACACCGCCTGCTGACTTGTAAGGCATAAAGCACAACGTAGGTACTGGTTTTTTTTTTTAAGTTTTAAATGTTCCTAAGGCGGAAAGGAAAAATACAATTTAGTAGATTTACGAAACAACTTCTACCGTAGCCCGTAGGAAATTTTAAATATTGGGAAATCACCATTATTTACCTTTGACAATAGAGAATTTAGACTATCTTCATAAAACTTATAAACTTTAATTTCGACATACTTTAGAGCTTCGTGTGTTAACAGCTAGAGAACATAATTGAAATAAATGCTTTGACTTTGACTTTGAAAAACATAGAGCTGAGGTTGTCACTGTCTGATGTAGCTGAAAGCTTAAGTAGGTACAACATAGACGCCCCTTTACAAATAAGCAAATATTTCGAAGGCTTAAGCGCAAACAGCGACATATTATAGCTAAGTAATCGCTACACAAGATTCCATCTGACAAAAACTGTGCTTACCGTCCTAACGCCCTGCTGGGTGTCGAATACATTATGCGCTACCTAGAGGATATTTATCGATTCCCTAATGGCAGAAAACATTGCTCATGGCAATTTTATGCGAGAAAATCTCACGCAAGAATCAATTATAGTATCGATATAAGTATAGGTAGAGGTACCTAACTTTTTGTGTGAACTTATAAATATGAATGAAATTAATTGGTTTTATTGCCTGACTGCGCGGAAGCGAATGAACATTTGGTTTTTACTAGCATTATGCTGTTTCATAACTGTTATAGTTTTTATTATTTGTCTAAGAAATTCGTCATTTGTCCCACGTATGTATAAAGTTGACCAAAGACGTTTGAACGGCCCACTTTAGATAAATAGGTTGAAATTGTCTTATTTAGATCATCCTGAATGTAGTTGTAGGTAGACTAAAATATTTCAGACGAATTGAATGTAGGTTGTCGACTACAATATTTCAGACGAATTATGATGAGTTAAATCAGAATGAATCAGATTGAAGAATTGACCAATACACACAATGAAACAAGCTAGAAGTCCTAAATCGCCTAATTAGATCAAAGAACAGATTCATCATGGCTAGTACCAAAGTTAACGTTATCGATAGTGTATTCTCCAGCCAAAGATTTTAGCAGATAGGTATGAGATAGATAATGTAGAATTCTAAAATATAGGTACAGTATCCAAGTGCAATACAAACAGATAATCGCATATCAATCAACGTCGTCCGATGACGAAACGGCGCAGTGCGAGTTTAAATTTTGAATACAGCTAGTTAACACTTACTTACGCAATTTCGTATCTATAGGATGATCCTTTACAATAAATGATACCGCGAAAAAATCTGGTCTCACCATTCGTAAAGGCCACGAAACTCTGGAAAAGGGAAAAGATTTGTTCAAATAAAAATACCTAACTTAATTCGCTGGTTTCATCAGGGTAACATCTTAGGTCCTATTAATATTTCCCAGAAGCCAAATATTTAATTGGTCCAGCACAGTAGGCTACCCCTATTTTGCAATTACAATAAAACTCTACGAATCGACTCCATTTTAATGATACTGGCTAATAAAACCATAATAATAATTAATGTCTTTTTCTGTTGACAATGTTTTAGCGCGAATATCCGAATATGGCGGGGAAAATGATCGCGGTAGCAATTATCACGTCAATATAGTGTTGTTATTTCTTGACAGCTTGACACCGATTATAACTAGCGAGACTCGTTCATACTTTTATGGTGTCTGGCTGATGGTTTTAATACCTTGGCTCTGTTTATTTTTTGTTCGATGATGATTAAATTATGTATCATCTAACTTAGCGCCCTGCTCCTGCTTCGCACGCAATCTAATGTACGACATGTCAAAGCATCGAGATTTCTGTTCTGTAAATACCTTCTCTAAAGCCAAAAAAATACGTTGGACTTGCCCTCTAAGGCACGCAACTGCTGGTATGCTAATCGCCATAATCAAGTGATTTAAAAATAACTGTCATTTTATAACGAATAATTGGGGGTAATCGTCATTAATGACGCTACAATTATGCTTCAAGTTTAGGTACTTTAATTAGAAACAAACTGGCTTACCGAAATCTTATTTCTCATACATGAACTTAAGAATTTGATTATTTACTAAGATACGTCATAGTTTCAGAACCACGATGTCTTTCTGCTGTTGGCCGCAACTTCGTCCGCGTGGAAATTGGTGAAAAGTATCATATCGGCTTCTCCAGGTCCCAGGCTACCTCTTTAGGTATAGCTTTGTCAAATTTCATCCAAATCCGTCCAGCCGTTTCAGCTCAGTAGGAGTAACAAAGACACACACAAACTTTCGATTTCTAATAGATAGGTAAGTATTAGTGTGAAAAGATACCTAAATTAGTAGGAAGACTAGCGTGCAGTCCATCCAGGGGACGCCAGGGGTACGAGACACGAATGACACGATAGAGCGAGTAGGCTCAGCCTTAGACAAATCTATAGGTATATCGAGTGCACAGAGTGGATTCGATTTTGTATAATTAGGCGTATTTGGTTGAACGAAAGGAGGAAAAACTTAAAGAAAATTAAAAAGTGCTAAAACTTGTAAGCACCAACGGTCGTGCGATCCCAAGTTTATACGGGTTTGTTCATCTATTGCAATTAAGTTGTAGTAAACTAAAGGTAGGTAGGTATATTGCGCAGACTGGATGTGGGCCCAACTTATTGGAGAGCTCTATATTCAGCGCAGTGATAAGTGAATGTGCAGTGATAGCCTAGTGGATTAACCATGTGCCTCCCACGGCGAATGGTTCGAGTTCGATCCCGAGGCATGCACCGCTGACTTTTCGAAGTCATGTGCGTATTAGAAATTAATTATCACTTGCTTTAATGGTGAAGGAAAAACATCGTGAGGAAACCGGCATGTCCTAGAACCAAACATTCGAAGACATGTGACGTTCACCAACCCGCACTGGGCCCGCGTGGTGGATTACGGCCTACTCCCTCTCACAGAGGAGGCCTGTGTCCCAGCAGTGGGAACATTATAGGCCGATTATGCTTATGCTTATGCTATATTCAGCAGTAGACTGCCTAGGAGCCTACCAGCGTTGCCAGACGTGCCGATTTTGGCGGGACGTCCCGATTTTTGGCCCCAAAATTAAATATCCCGCGCGGGACAGGCTCAGTCCCACTTTTCGGGGATTACGTGATGGTGCGGCGCAGCGGTTATTATTATAGTAAAGTAACCAATTTTCACTAAAATATATTTTCGGTTGCTATCTATCATCATTGTAAACATCATTTTAAGCTCAAATACAAGGACAAGTACCTAGGTAGGTACTTATTAAAGATATTATATATTATAAGGACATTCAGCAGTTATTTTTTTATTTTTTGCTAGGTAGTAAAAAATAAACTGCTGAATGCTTTCGACGAAAGAATCCCGCTTTTTTTACTCAAAAAGTTTCAAAATCCCGCTTTGCCCAAAAAAAAAACTGGCAACGCTGGAGCCTGCGCTTATTTCTACGACGATGGTGGCAAACAGGCGTACGGCCCGGCTGATGGTAGGTAAGTGGTTGCTGAGGCCAATGAAACATTTGCAACACCGAGTATTATATGCGCGTTGCCGACCCTTTAAAATGAGGAGCGCTGTGCCGACAGTCAGCAGCGCCCTCAGCCAATGCGAGGCCCCGGGGCGGCAGATCTTTGCGATTGCTTGTTCTTTGTGTAATTTATGTAATAAATTGTTTTTGATGATAATTGACGAGAAAAGCAAAAGTTATAAAATAAAATTACTTTTTCTAAGTAGAAAAAGTAATTTTATTTTATAAACCAGGTGGTTTGTCGCTCGAGGCCGCGAGGCCTCGGGCGGTTGTCCTGCTTGCCAACCCCTAAAGCCGCCACTGCCGACAGCTTATAGGGGACAAGAAGCTTCCCCGCTGCCAACACAGCGCATACCTACTTGGGCCATGTTGTTTCATCTTACAGTTACGTATCTGTAACCGTCAAATATGGCGGCTTGTACGACAATTTCATACTGACTTAACGATTACGTACTGACTTACGGATACAGATGGTTTGAAGCAACCCGCCCTTAGAAAGTCTAGCGACCTTATTTACCACAGGTACACAACACAACCGAACAGTAGCGTTATTTGACAGCAGAATCAAAGAAACCTTGACATTCTCCCACGATCGTTCGCAAACAAATTGGCAGTGGGGAAGAATAGACATTAGACAGACTGATAAGTGGAGGTACTGAGCGAGATATTTCGCTGTGCCCTAATAGGTACCTTTCTTAAATCTTTCTCTGTGCTCTTGGTAGCCCTTTCAAGGAATATAGTCGAATTACCAATCACCGCCTGTCCTCCACCCTCCTGTTCGTTACTCCATATATTCCAAACCATTTTCACGTACCTACCTATTGGAGCTTTAGGCAACGTCAATACCTACTCTTCTTCGTGAAAATCTAAAAGGCCTACAAAGCTATAGAAACAGAAAACCATAACATTCTCACGAGCCCCAAGGTTTACCAAACTCGTATCACATACGTGTGCCATGTCACACCATTATGTTCCAGTAAACTTTTATATATGGGCATGCGCTCATTTTTGTTGACGTTTATAAAGAAATACAATATTATGAACTATTGATCGTGATCTTTTGCACACGACGTGTTCTTTATTAACAAACTATTTGCTGCTCAAATTTTATGTCTGCACCTTTACGTATGTATCAATAAAGTTGATTATTGCTCAAAGATGTTTGATGGATAGTAAAGTAAAGTTGGTAATCGTATAGGGTCGGTCCACCTGACAGTCGTATTAGGAATGGTGAGCGTGTATTAGGAGGCCTAAGCTCGCAGACCATGGTACAATGCTAACGAACTCAATTTTTTGCTATGCTCTATGATTGAGGTGATTGGAATAACTATTTGAATTTGGAACGACTGAAAAACGAGGGATGCCTCATGTCGTACCTACTCATAAGTTTGACGCCTACGTCTGTCTGTCTGTGGCTTCGTAGCTACCAAACGAATGGGCCGATTTCGATACGGTTATTGAAAGCAAGTTTAATCGGGATGGTTCATATATTTTTAAAGAAGCTTTTATTGAATCTTTTTCGAGTGAATTGTCTGATTGGTCCAACTCGCCTGGGAATAGGATCAACCCTCTTAGGTACTCTACTTTTGCTTAGGTATGGTGAAAAATACTTATATTTACAACGCTACAATTTACTTACATCATAATAATAAGTATATCTGTTCAACTTAATATAATTTTAAGAAGTAAATTAGAAGAACAATACATGTAAGTATAATATTTTCATAGATAAGTACTAGGTATCTACCTACTTGACGACAATTTTGAAGAATTACATTCAACAAAAAAATCTACTAGCTAACCCTGATTTTCCTGAAAGTAGGTACTTAATCCTATTATATTCATACATATTGCCAAAGTTTTGGACTACAATAATATTAAATTAAATATTTGTAATACCCAACCATGACCTTTAGCGGTCGGCAAGTCGCACTGTATAATGTCGCCTTTAAACTGTGACTCACTCGTAAAGTTCAGAAGCTCTTGATGCTAATTATGTTTTGCTTATCTGTGCAAATTGACCAATGGTAACCCAGCGGCAGCGTTGCCAGATTTTTTTTCGCTCAAACCGGGATTTTGAAGCCTTTTGAGTAAGAAAAGCGGGATTCTTTTGTCGAAAGCGGGACATAATAAAAAAATGTAAATAATCAGCAATTAGTTGAAAAACTCTGCAAGGATAGCTCCAGATTGAATTGAATGAGGAGGTAATTCTACTTTCATTTTTAAGGAGCATTTATTTCTGGCTTCCGACTATTTAAAATTAATTTAGGAAGAAACGCGTTTGGGAAAGCAGTTTGACGTTGCGGCCCGCACCGATGAGTAATCCTCGAAAAGCGGGACAGAGCCTGTCCCGCGCGGGACTTTCAATTTTGGGTTTGTTGCCCAAAATTGAAAGTCCCGCAAAAAATCGGGACGTCCCGCCAAAATTGGGACGTCTGGCAACGCTGCCCAGCGGTAGCAGCCCCAACTAACAAATAGTAGGTTGTGGGTTCGAAGCCCGGCAGGCGTACCTACACTTTGTGCAATTTGTTTCAGCACCACTGGTATATGTTTGATTTGAGGTACCTATATGGTTTGAGTCGTTGTGCGCACGCGTGGTTGATTGAATGTTGCCATTTTGACTGACATTGACATAACAACAGTTGTCAAAATGACGTTTCACTTAATTCATTTGTCGATTGTTGATCCACCATATTTGTGTTGTGTTGCTCTCTTTGACAAAGAAAAGAATGAATTACAATAAATTCAACGAAGTAATATTATAGAAAATAAGCATTAGGAACCGGTTACTATCATGTATAGCTATAATACTTAATTGCGTACGCAGACCCCTCCCAGGCTCCATACATTTCTGAAACAACTCCTTTAAAGTAAGTATTTTTGATGATGATTGATGATTGACGAGAAATGCAAAGTAATAAACAAATAAATGTAGAGTTTTAAAATATTTTTTACTTTCGACTCGGACTCCTCAGTCGTTTCGCACCGCGAGCGGTTAGAATGAGTCCTTTCGCACCGCGGTGCGAATCGCCCAAGAACTTTTTGTAATGGGTTGTTGCGCGAAGGCGCGAGGCCCCTGCAAGAGCAAGGCCCCGGGCGGTTGCCCCGTTCGCCAACCCCTAAGGCGCCACTGAATCCTGGCTGTGCCCATGGATGCCTGAAGAGTGAAGACGACACACACAGTCTAGTGACGCGTGTACAGTGTTAAAGAACTACGAGAATTCTGTTAGGGATCAAGTGCGCCGACAAGATAACAGTCCGAGTTGAAAATGACTTTTCATAATGTATTTAATAAATGTCTGTTGTTTACAAACTAAACTAATTTAGTCTCATTTTGTCTCTTTCTAACGAAAAACATGAGAAAGGGATAGAAGATATTTAATCCTGTCAAATTAGTCAACTTGCTTCATTTCAATGTGAATTTAGTCGGTTTTGCAAGAAGTCATGACTATTTTCCCGTAAATGACAAGGGCGTAGACTAATTTGAGAGCTCTTAATTTTTTCTGTCCTTTTTCAATGATATTTGTAAGAAATAGATATAGTGTGATTAAAATTAGTTTAGTGCGATGTACAACAGAATCAGCATTAGTGGCTGATCCAGGAATTATTTAATTTTATTTTCTTATGCCATGAGATTCTGGTCGACCTATAGTCTGTTTTTTCGTACATATATTATAATACTGTATATGCAACTATTTTTAAGCTATAGATAGGTAAATACATAAGACTTATAAGTAGGTACTAAAATGACCTAATGCAAAAAGTGACTCTACGAACAAACCAAACTGTATGAAAATTACCAATTTTGTTTCAAAGGTTACCGCATGAACCGAATCACACATCACAAAATATAGACACCGACTAATTTGAACACAAAGTGATTTCTTTTGTGGATATAGGTACAGTCAACGACATAATTGGGTGAACACTTCTGTTCACACAAATTGACACAACATTATTCCTTACAAAATCTGTTTCTCAGTATTTCGTGTATCTACCTAATACTCAAGAGTTTTTATTATTTTGAAGTTGGGTACTTACATCTGTTTCGATTTTTATTTATGATTTTTGATATTCAGTCATGATTTATAAAACTGAAATGTTCACTGACTTTCGTTGTTAACTGTACATTAGAACAATAAAAAATATATTCTTAGACACTCATCCTCTCGATAACCAAGTTTATATTGGTAAAACAAATGAAATCAAAAGCTAACATTAATATTACCTAATGACTCAACGACGGTCACGACTGCCGGGGGCTTCGCCACTCCATAAAAGGCAATTCAACCATATTAATGTCCTCGTGGTAGAGATTTCGTCGATCTTACTGATAAGTTGGAAACTGAGATTGAATCATTAACAACGGAGATCAAAGATAGAGCTAATGATGGATTCATTAGATGTAACGATATTACACAGCGTACATACTAATTATCTTCTGTACAAAAACATCACAAATCGTTGTCTATTGCAAAAAAATAGAAAGAAGCATTATTAAAATTCGATTTTCTTTTCTTTTCTTCCCGATTCAAAATGTCTAATTTTCTGTCCCGTGATTTTGTACTGTTCCCTGCACTAAGTTTGGGATTGGCGCAATGTGTTTTTCTCTTCCATTCTCCCCTGTCAGCCGTCACCTTTTCATTCACCCCCTTTTTGTGAAAATAGTATTAAGTAGGTATAGTAGATCTTCCAAACGAGGCGCTTCGATTGCACTTTCATTGTAGAACAGTGGAATGGAATGCGCTGCATGAGTTGGTGTTCCCCGATAGTTACAATCTGAGTATCTTCAAGTCACGAGTGAATCGGTTTCTTTAAGCAAGCGTGCTCCATCGGCATCGTAAAAAGTCAAACTCAAGCCTAAAAAAACATCGGGAGTTGTAGAGACGGACAACGGCGATATTTAACATTTCCGATGTCGTCCATAATCAGTCTAGACTAGAAGATATGATAGTCAGTAAAATTATTTTATTTCCCAGCAGAATTTCCTAGCAGAGATGCTATTTCTTGGAAACTATTATTAAGCTTACTGGACTACAATGAAGGTATTTTACTTCTAACTTAATTGCGTCTTAGTTTGGCTTATTCATGTTTTTAATATATTTACCTTTAAAATGAAGCTTTTCAATAATCTATTTTTGTCTACAACGGAAATGCTTTATTAATTTGACCATAAAGTCATAATGACGTCATCAAAGTTTAATGTCACATTGAGAATGGATTTCGTATGCAAAAAGCAATATTTGTTACGTAACATCCTGTGGCAGATTGGTAGATAAAGTTTTTTATTCTAATCTAAATAAATGCCAAGGTATTTACCTAATGTACCTAAAAGGAAAATTAAAGTACCTAAGGCTTAAATTGTTCCTTTATCAAATGGAGAAAAGTACTGGAGGGAGATCCTTCTGGATTCTTCATTTTCTACGAAGAAGCTGATAAATCTTTCTTATCTGTTACAAAATCTGTGAAATCTCAATTTTATTCCTTGGATAAATATTTTAAACTGACGATGATGCACGGTGGTGAAATCGGCCCTAAGCAACCCAAATCGAGATTTATATTATTGAGCAAACCATGTTTTATTGGCAGGTATAGGTACTATAGGTATCTCACAAGACGTCATTCATCATTAGAAATCGTAATGCGATACTTTTAAACAATCGTGATCAACGCGCAAATAACTTAACTTAGCCTACTTCATTGAGTCTTAGGATTTAGTGTCTATAAACATTTCAATTAGGCCATAACATTGATCATTACTCACTCAGGTGCCTAACACTCAGATCCTAACTTCATCGAGTCGCATGCGCATAAGAATGATGCAGATTTCCCATTTATAGGATGGAACCGATCTATTATCTACAATCTTAGCAGTAAACCCAAAAACTCTTAGGTGTGCAACTTTATACCTTGCCACATGAAAAATAAGGTTTACCACAATGAAAAGCGTTGGAAAATATAAAGTGGCTAATTCCATTGGACCCAGCCTTAGGTAAGAGACTGTTTACATTAAAATTAACGACCGACGTGAGCTGTCAACACGTTTTAACACTTATGTCATACGCAATAAAAGTGTTTATCGTAGGTGTGTTTGGAGGGGTGTCGAAGTGTATAGTACACGTTCATTCAAATGAATGGGATCCAATTACATATAAATGTTACTTGAAGGCGATACATTGATAATTGATTGCTAATATTGTGTGTATAACCACTATTATCATAATGGTTATTCTATTACTACCCTGCATACTTCAAATGAAACGGATAACTTACAATTTTCCGCAATCGACTGAAAGTTGATGAAACCGTAAATATTTTGATTCAGCACTTACAAATTTAAATGATGATAAGAGTAGAAGCAATTTCTACAATAAATTATTAAAATCCTCAGTCGCCTTGTGGTGATAAGGTGGTTATTAAGGTGAGAAAAAATTAAGTATGAAATAGAGAACTCCATTTGTGATCTTAGATAAGGTTTGGGTAGCTAACTGAAAGTTTAGAAACATTGAGTTAAAGCTTTTATTATTACCTAAATCAAAAAGATTTAAGCTATTTAGGGCCAAGTTCACCGACAAGATAAAAGTCCGATTTTTTTAACATGATCATGTCATGTTAAACGCCCGTTTTCTATTAATCGGACGGTTAACTTATCGGTGAACTTGGCCCTTAACATGTATAAAATATAATTATAAAATCTTTTAGTCTATAGAGCCTAGAATGTTTAAAAAAACGTTTTATTGGATTTTCAAACATGTATAAATTACCTACCTACCTATTCTTCTAATTATAAAGCATGTTTGTAAGCATATTGCGCTATAGTTTTTATATCTAAATAATAAAACATCTAGTTAAAACTTAGAACTAGTCTATGAAACGCGTTCCACGTCGCTTCATTCATGAGTTTGTTCACCGAACAAAAACCGCTGTAACAGAATCTCTCTTCATTGAAGATAAGTCTAGTGTTCCACTAATTGATCATTACTTGAAGGACGGCAACAAATAATTACATCTAATAAAACCTTTTATAACTTCTTTTGCCCAAGAAATAAAGTCTAACATTCAATGGTATTGCACAAAATAGCCGCGTTTGACATTAGATTTATTTGCAGAATTAGATACAATTCAAAAAATCCCGACAAAAACAGACCTAGCTACTGAGAGCATACTTTATTGGTAATTTATCATATTTTCTCAAGTTTTAATGGTATATATTTGATTCCTATAGTTTTTCAACAGATTCTTATATTGCATTCGACAGCGGTTTAGTTTTTCATTTCCTGAGTTGACATTAGCAGCTTTAAGCGTGGTTACACTAATTGATAGAGGTAGTAATCAGTTGAACCATGTAGATCGGTATTTGTCTAATATTATTCGTATTGTAGGTGTTTTGGAATTCTATTTAATATCTGGTTCGAGTTTCTAGATTCTTGTACCAGCCTACCAGCTACTGTGTGGTATAGCATAGTTAAAATTGAGTATGTATGTAGTTACGTACCTTTGTAAGTAGTATCATAGAATAATCTATAGTATTATGGAGATGAGCTAGGGCCACGTGGGCTAAATTAACTACATAATTGTCAAATAACAGTGGGCACAGACGCGTTCATTAATTAGGTATCCCCTACGCCAACAAAAACCATAGCAAAATACGTTAGTAGTATGGTACTATTATTTATTCTGTGGCAAAAGGTAGTAGGTAGGCATAACCAATCCCTACTTTAAGAAAACAGTATTTAAGGGCAATGAGAGGTTTCTTCTTGATCAGAGTAGACTACTAGGGATGAAGCTACAGGTTTGCAACAGCAGGCTAAAATGCAGAAGTTATTAATACGCACATACCTACTTATTATTAAGAACTGTTGCTATAATCGTACTTACGCATCGTTAAGAGGTGATAGTGGTGAATAATTTATTTTTTAATTAATTGAATTATGTATTTCAGGCACTTTCGGAAAGGTCACAAGAATGCCTTGGAGACCGGCTCTACTTACTTGGAAGATTATATTTTTAACTAGCGACTTGTCCCTGCTTTGCACGTGCGTGCAATCTACTATCTACTGATGTGGAGACATGTCAAAACAACGGTATTTCTGTGCTTTAAGTATCTAAATTAAATAATAACGTATTAATTCTATAGACTTTAACCTTCCAAAATAAATTCTCTAAAGGCCAAGTTCACAGACAAGTTAACAGTCCGATAAATTGAAAATGGCTGTTTTACATGACTTTGGCCTTTATAAAAGTGTTGTTAAACGGCCGTTTTCAATTTAACGAACTGTTATCTTGTCGGTGAACTTGGCCCTAAATGGTGGTAAAAACAGCTTAAAATTCATTGTATTAGTTAAGAAAAACTAAGTAAACTAACTAAATAAATTTATCTCTTTTATCATTATCTAAACTAACTAAATTTTCCTAGGCACATGAAAATGATTTTGTATAATTTTATTCAGAAATATTCTAGAGTCACTTTTTAGGGTTCCGTACCAAAATGGTAAAAAAGGAACCCTTATGGTGCGACTTCGTCTGTCTGTCTGTCTGTCTGTCACACCTGTTTATTTCAGCAACTACTAATGCTATCGACTTGAAATTTGAACAGTTATAAAGAATGCTTGTCCAACTATATTGCAAATGAAAAAAGTTAAAAATATTTTTGTTTTCATTGCAAAAGGGGCCGGAGTGGGGGTCCAAAATTTCAAAGTGGGGTTACTAGGTCAAGTGACATATCATATGAAAGGGCTTGATCTGCACATTTCAAAATATATTTTCATTTTATTTTATGTCTCACAGTTTTCGACATATGATGAAAAATGTCTGAAAAAATACCATTCCCCCCCCCCCCCTTATCTCCGAAGTTTGCGGAGCGAAAAATCTGAAATAATCAGAGCTGATAGGAATTGATCCAAATATGGCACCAAAAATAAAACGATGTTCAGTTTTTTCAAAATCTTCCAAATTCCTTCACGAACAAACTTAGTTATCCGGTCTGGTTTTTTTCACTTTATACGTCCAAAAATGATACGGAACCCTCGGTGCGCGAGTACGACTCGCACTTGGCCGGTTTTTTTTAAACAAGCTGCGATGCCCAACGAACAATATTGTTGCTAATATTTACTAAATAAAAAGCCGTTAGATCATTTAATCATTTATTGAACCATTGGTATGTACATCATTAAGTTCTTTACGGTGGTCCCCAAACTAGGCGAGGCCTGTATCTTGGGGACCAGAGTTGCGATGACATATTTTAGATATTTTAGATAACCACATAACTAATAACAACTACCATTTACAAACATTTAAGAGCATTTTTAATGGCGCTTATTTAAAAGTTAACCGGACCAACTTTACCTTGACCAGATACTTAGTTACACACGTCAACAGAGCGACATAAAAACATATATCTTGATACTGTCACAGTCTAATAATTCCATATCCCGTATTCCTCATACTTCCGTCCTGATTCCCATGTATCGTCGGCTGGTTCCAGTAGTTGATCCCAATTAAATAATTATAGCTTTATTGACGAAAGTCCTGTGCGATTGATTGTTACAATTAGCTGATGGATAGCTACTAATCTACGGGTTACAGATAAAAATTTAGGAATTTAGGATCACTTTGCAACTTTGAGATAAAGAAATCTATATTTTTATGTAGTTTTTTGCATAAATCTTGTCGGGATATTTTTAAGAAAATAATAATGTTGTCCTATAAAACTTTACATTTAAGTCATAAAGTATTAATTTAATTTGATTTTCAATAGCCAGATCCATAGATTAGCCACACTTAAAAAAAATCTCAATTTAACAACTAACCAATCGAAAAAATAGTACCTAATTAATGGACGGGGGACTAGAGGCTACCAAAATATGACTGAAGAATTTGAAGAAGCTCTTCTTTTTTTGAAGTGGGTTAAACAGCAAGTGCATGAAGATACGCACAATGCACATGACTTATTAAATCAACATTTTAATTTAAAAAAAAACACGCTGGCTTAGAATCGCTTTTAGAACACCATATTCATAAAATTAAGATAACAAATGGATATTATAAAAACCAAATAAAAACGAAATGGGTATTATAATTAAAAAAATGTTTTATTCATCTTTCAATATTTCTTCACGGTCCGCGTTCTGAGTAAATTAGTTCATAATTTTTTAGTTTATTTTATCTCTGTTCTACACCATTTACAAAAACATAATCCGCTTTAGTTTTTTTTCCTAAAGCCAGACATAATTGTAAGCAAAGATAAAAAGTCAATTTGCACTTTGCTATTATATCTGTGATCTGCCGGCCTAGCATGACCACAATAGAAACGGGTTTTGTCTACATAGAAATAGACAAAGTGACAGATTGTAGAAACATTTCTACGTTTTATGAATGAAACGGTACATACGGCGTACATACGGCCAGAACATAATTATGGTGTCCCGGTCGTGGACCTTTCCACGACCGGGACACCATAATTATGTTCTGGCTAGTACTAGTAACAGTAGTAACTACTGGTAGAAAGGCTTAAATCGCAATATTCAGGGCTGAATTTAGGGCAGGGTGACAGAGGCTCTGGCCTCAGGGCGTCCAACAAGTAGGTACCTAAGGGACCTCAGAAACTTTTTTTGGATTTAAATAAGACAAGTAGGTACATAAGTATTACCTACATATAATTAATGAAAACCGATGAAATTATTTTTTTCGTCTGAGTTTAAAATTGTTAAAATTCTGCGTAGATCTTTTAAAAAGTTACAACTTTGTTTGCAGTTTAGCAGTTCCTTATAAAACCTCCAAACAAAGGCTTCAGAATTAGGTACTGGACCCATGGCTTCAGTTTTCGTTGAGATGTCATTTATTTACACCTAGACATATCCGGCCCAGGCAATATTGGCCAATTTTAGTTATGTTCCAATTTAAATACCTAACCCTAAACTACGTTTAGCTAGGTGTCCTCCATAAAGTACAGCTATTTACAACATTTTTATCGTGTTTTCACAGAAATGTCGGAGGCGCCAATTTGTCGCCCGTCGCGCCAATTAACCAAGTGTACGCCATTCAATTTGATCTAATTCACGTGGATATTGTAACTGGCAGCTTACAATCAGGATCATCTACAGATTATCGACATTGAACGTGCCAAAATAGATAGATATAGGTACCTACTACTAGTACTAGTGTCGGTGATGATTATAGTCCTAGAGAAGGTAGGTTATGTAGTTACGAAAAAAATAAATGGCTAAGGGAAGTTCATAGTTGCAGTAGCAGTAGGTAGATATCTGTCACAGTCGCGTAACTCGCAAACTGCAAAAGTACAAGACAGTCGGGAATACAGCTTAGTCAACAGAACAGAGAATGCTTAGCCAAAGTAAGTGCTAAAAGTTCCATCGATATCAAAAATAGGAAAAACGTAAATTGTAACATTATCACTTGTCACACCTAAATGCTTCGATCAATATTATTGATGTTGTTTCATATTAATGATTCAAACCACATTACACCTTGTCAATATTATTTATTAAAAGAAACATGAACAACAAAACATTACTCCATTGAGAGAGACGAACAGAAGAAGGCTAACCACAGAGTATAAATTTACTACAACCTGTCACAGATAAAATAGTTATAATCTTTTAATAGGAAAGCTTGGGTTGCCACCTCAACAATCAACAATAGTACTGTCGAAGCCTAAGGGCCAAGTTCACTGACGAGTTATCAGTCCGTTAAATTGAAAACGGCCGTTTAACATGACTTTGAAAAAAGCCTATAGAAAAGTCTTATCAAACGGCCGTTTTCAATTTAACGAAGTTTTATCTTGGATGAAGACGACAACTTTATTATCCAAAAGTTTAGCTGTACATTGGATTTGAAACTTTCATATTACATAACTCGAGCTTCGGTCCCCGGCGTTATCATCATTAAGCTCTTATTTTTAGCGTTTACCCCTTCACTCAGAAATATCTGAAAACTACTATAAGGAAGACATTAGATTATGGATCACGGATTTATAAATAGAGAGTTGTGATCGCTGTTATTGTTCGTTCCGCGTTCCACATTTAAAGAGTTCTCTTCAACGCTATGTTGGCTGCCCTGAATGTCAATAATGTTACAACGTTTTTAACGGTGTTGGAAGTTTTCTTTCAGCACCAAATTTTCGTTCACCATTGTCGCACTAGCTTGATTCGCACTTGAGTGGAGTCGAGCTAGCGTGCATTCGATATTCCGTGGTTCGCGCTACAGTTTTGTTGCACCAGCGATATTCGCACTTGGTACTGTCGCGCTTCCGTAATGCACTGACTTTTTAGTGTCCTAGGTAGGTAAGCGTGACAGATGGGGGTCAAGAAGCATCGCAGGGAACTCTTGAAACGCTATTTATGACTTTGTAGTTGTTGTTATTTGTTTCTTTTAATAAGATGCTACAAATAAATATCTTTTGGTTATAGCATTACCTACTCCATTAAATTATATATTACAACGTAGGTACAACCAAAGAGTAGGTACCTATGGGTATAATGGACTTTACACGGTATCAAAACATACTACTTAAAAAAAATTATGACCAAAGATTTAGGTACCGCGCAACCAATTCACAACGTAATGTAGACTGCGATTGAAAAGAGACCGACTAGCTTTAGCCTCAAGCTTCTATCAGATCCATATCATCATACGCTCGCATCAGACGCTCTAGTAATCATATTCTTAGCTTTACGATATGAATAATGAATTAAGTTTAGATTTAGATAACAAAAATAAAAAACAAAAAGTTAACGCTTCACTCGATGCAGACAAACAGAACCACAAAGCTGAACCAATTAGACAATTTAAATAAAGAACATGGATACAGATAAAATATTATAAATTCAAGTCAAATTGGCTTGGCACCTTGGCCATTATTGTCTTATAAAATAATTTGGCTGCCTTAATCTAAGTTTTAAAAAAATATGATTTTATTTTTCTGTTGCCTATATGGCGTTCGGATTTTTTTTTGTGGAAGAAATTGCCTGCAACTGCAGCTACATAATGATTTTATACTCATTGCTTGGGACTTTTTATTAAATCGTGAAGGAAACAGGATCTCTTTGCTGTCACGATTTCTTTAATTTTTTTTCCAAAACAGTAGTTAGACCCAGTTCGACACCAACTGCTAGGTTTTATAAATATAATATTATTGTTGGAACCTTTGTATACCTTCAATAGATTAACTTGAACATAGTGCAATGGCGCAAGCATGTAGGTACTAGCGCTATAGTGTGAAATGGCATTAATCGTTTTTTACCTAAGAATTATCCACTCAATAAATACAGCCAACTATGTATCAACACTTGATTAACATTCAGTTTTAAATGACTGGCTTGTCACTTGCCACCATATAAAGTAACGAAATTACTTCGCTGCGGTATCACACCTAGAAATCTTACAGGTACCTACTATTTGCATTCAAGTCGCGGCATACTCACTTCGGGATAATATTTAGATCTTTGTCATTTTCGAACCTCATTGGCGTGGTTTAATCGCCCGATCTTGTGACATAATAATGTGGTAGTAGCAACAGCGAAAACCTTGACAAGTTTATCGCAGTCAAGCATCACAAACTGCATACTTAGTCCAGCCTCAATCAGACTCGATGGCTAACCTATGAGCTAGTACAGGGTGCAGTAGTGCATTATTTGATTAGGAAGAACATTATTGTCTATGGACGCTGCTGAGAATGCTGTGCACGTGGCTAAGTTCTTTACCATTGACACGCCAAGAAGAAGCTAGCACAGTCAAAGAAGAACCAGCTCTTTGTGATTATGGAAGATAATAAGCAGAGGCGGATAGTGGCAGATCCCGGAATTATTTTTGGGAGGGGTTGAGGGCTCAGATATGATTCATGGGGCTAAGGGGCAACAATGCAAAAGACTAAACTACTAACCTAATCAGAAATCTGTCAGAACTTAGATTGGGGGGGGGGGCTTCAGTCGGGTAAAAAGATCAAAACGCGCATTTGATACTTACTCGGTACTCGGTCTCGGTATTGCAATCGTTTCATAGACTGTTTGTGCACTACAGACGTTTTCAATTCGTATAATTAGGTTTTTTAGCCAATAGGCCTGCAGAGCGATCCCCAGCACTTTTTAAAATGTATGAAAAAAAAACGGTCCGTGAAAAAACGTGCTGTAAACGTGTAGTGCACAAACAGCCATAGGGTACCTATTACCATCACACAGGCAGACCGTACTACGCCTGTATCCTCTATCATCGTCGCATAAAAAAGGGATACCTACCTAGTTTAAAGGTGCGACATGAAGTAATCCTAGTAGGTTCTTACATAGCTGCATGGCTACTTCTGCGAATAGCTGTGTCACCGACCGATGGTGTCCAAATGTTATGGAATGGATATTGATAAACGTGCCTTATTACTTATTAGACTTTATTACTGTCCTAATTACTGGAGCCCTAAACGAGACATGCGGGCCACACCACGGAAGACCTTATACATATAGCTTGGAGTGTTAAATTGTATTTGGTTGCAATCCTCAGTAGTGAGAAATGGATGAAGAAGAAACGATACACTGTGATGCAACCTTAGAGGATAACTAATATAGACGGAGCGTAAAAAAATAGATAAACACTGCAATATATTATATCTATGCCCCTAAATTCCTGCATACCATATCTAAAAACGCTGCGCTGAGAACAGTACCTGCAGATGTCTTTTTACGAAGCTACAATGGCTCAACGGTTAAACTTTTGACTGGCAAAAGAGAGGTTGTGAGTTCGAACCACATCCGTTGTAGAATTGACATTTATTCACTACTAGCACAAGCATAATTTAACTAAGTCACAAAAAATATGCAATCTACATCTTCATACAAAAACATTTTTCACCTTGACCTTTGGCTTTCGTGTGGAACCTAGTCTGAAATCTACTTGCACTGGTATCGGGAAGGTGGCTTTAACCACTGCTTAACTACCCTGGCAGACTTTTTGTTTATTACCTAATTCGAGCCAAACTCGATCATTGTCACGAAGTTTTTTGTGCATATTGCAAATGCGCATTCTAATGTCCTAAGTATCTATGGCATATAAATAAATGTTATTTTAGTAAAGGAAAACCATTAAAATTATGCATCATCCAAATACTAGGAAACCATGTAGGTCTACCTACGTCGCTAATCGCTAGCCGCATTAGTTTTCAGTGCCAACCTACGCTATATTTTTCGTTCACTCGCTATACGGGCAAAATCGTGCAATTTACTTACTCACAATTTTCTAAAAAAAGATAGCATTTACATATAAATTGAAATACTTAATATTGTTCATAATAAACAGTAGGCAGACGTAATCGCTTGAAATACGACGGCAAGTCATTCATTTCTCTCGAACTGGTAATCCTGACCTCAGAGGCATGAATCATGCGACCTGATACTGCGGACTGCCGAGCCTCCTACGTGCGCAAACACTGAGAACTTTACACATTTTTTATTTATTTAATAATAGAGTTTGATCGTCATCTCGCCTGATGTTATGCGATGATGCGGTCTACGATGGAGCACGCTTGCTTATAAAAAACCGACAATGATTCACTCGCGACTTGCAGACACCTGCGGATACAGGATTTCGTTCAGGGGGGGCAATTTAGCACCTTTTGTGTGATTTTACTTATCTGCCAGAAAATTCGTTCTAAACGAATAAACTAGTTACTTATTTATGATTTAGAGGAGGGGGCGGCAATTGCATCCATTGCCGGGGGGCAATGGATGCAATTGCCGCCCCCCTGCCGAGCTTTTAGAATGCAAATGCAATGGCTGGGTGTCTTCAGGCGTGGATACAAGGGGTTGTATCCACGCCTGAAGACACCCAGCCATTGCATTTGCATTCTAAAAGCTCTGACAATGAGTCGCATGATGCAAGATATGTCGGCAGGAAACGACATGCAAGATAAGAGTTTCCGATTATGTTTGGCTTAGCTAATAGATTATACCTAACTATTCAGTTATCTCTGCTTCAGGTGAGATGAAGAGAAAAACTTGCACAGCTCTATCACTGAAGTAACTGAAATCACAATCACGCCATACCTCTCTATATACATTACACTGAGATACCTAATACCTTCACTTTTCTGCTCTTAAATCAATCAACGAGGCTATTCTATTCAGACCACATCTTCAGCAGAAACTTCCTTTTTACCGTTAGCATATGCATAGCATATTCAGCCTATAACATTCCCACTGCTGGGACACATTAGGTACACAGGTTTTCACGTCTTCTCTGTGAGTCTGTGAGGGGGAGTGAGCCGTCCACCACGCTAGCCTAGTGTGGGTTGGCGGACGTCACATATCTTTGGTTCTAGGACATGTTGATGTCGGTTTCCTTACGATGTTTTCTTTCACCGTTTTTAGATAGGCGATGAAATAAATTGCTCAAAGTGTGCGCCCGGGTTCAAACCTACGACCTACGACCACTATTTGCTCTCAACCGTTTTTATTGTTACCTACCGAGTTAAAAATTGACAAAATGTCCCAGTCCCAACTACCAATGGCGGCAGTGTGCCACCACCGGCGCCAGACAGTTACACCATACACAGATTTCATCTCCACGTTATTTTGGCGACAATACGTGACTCTGCCTTATTCGGACGCTTTTATACTTTTTCAGCTCGAATTGTGCCTTATAAAAATATTTATCCCTCTTTATGGTAGCTGTAAAGTGTCTATTGTTGTTATAAGATGTTAAAATTAAAAGGAACGAGGATAAAATCTTGCCTTATAAAGTAATTATTTATTTCTGACGGTTGCAGGAGCTTTTTTGTAATTTAATTAAGTGTAGGTATGCAGGTGCCCAAGTTTATTAATTATACGGCTGTGGGGATGTGGCACTCTGATGATAATTGATTAGCTTATTATGATGACCTTAGGATTAGTTATGATGGTAATTTTAACCCTTCAAAGATTTTAAGATCTGCGTGCTCCAAGTTCCAGTAAGACCAGTGCACGCGACCATCCGGAACCTTATTTTTGCTGCCGATTTTGATATTATATTTTTATAAGGCTTACGTACAACTACATAAAGCGTGAGTTGCAGAAAAGGTCATTCAGTTTTAAATGAGACTGAGAACTGAAACTGAAACGATAGAAATTGTACGGTTAATGCCTCTATTAAAATGTAATTATCTTTCTGCAACCGACCGTAGTCATCCTTCTTAATCATTTCCCAGCTATGTATTTTGGGGACAGCTTGACTCTGGTATTCATAAATGTACTTATTTTTAGATTTTTGAACGATTTTTTTATAGAAAACGCACAAGGAAATGTGATTTACAGTTCTTTTCTGCCCTAATACAGCTATCTCACAAAAAAGGACATAATGTTTATAGTTTGTAGGTACCTATGTAGGTAATTCGAATGAAGTAGATAATGGACATCAGAATAAGTCTGCAATAGCAAATGCACGCACAGCACAGCACGCGGGAGCCTTTAAATATTTATACGAATTATAATTTCACCCAGTTACAGAACGACAAACTTGGAAAAGTAGGTAGGCCAAAAGGTCAAGTAGGTATCCAGCAGATAAAAATAAATTGCAAGAGTTGAACTTTGTTAAAATTAATTACGATACACCGTGACACAGACAATTTACGCCTAAAGCTTTTAACATCATACACGCTTCCATTTTAGGAGAGCGAGGCGACCGGTTGTGCCTTATACGGCGTGTTTTTTGGCTTTCGAAAACATTTGCGAGATATCGGAGTTCGAGGATCGCGTACTCCTTAATGAATTACCCTTACATACAAGTGTAGATAGCCAAATTGATGTTACGGACGTAAGAACTTCTTCGGGTGTTACTACGCGTGAAGTGAACCTTATCGCCGTTTCCATCGGTGATTTGTTTGCATAAAGTATTTTGTCGGCCTTCAACAATGCTTTGCGTGAATGCGAACAGGGTTTTCCAATTTACACTATCTGTCTGCGGATCTTGAAGACATGGTTAAGTGAAATTCTTCGTTTTTATGGATAGGTGTTTTCTTTCTACTGCATCACCTAATATCTTCTGAGTCTCTTTAGTTACACAAGTTAGCTAAAGTTAGTAAAGTTAGTCAAACAAGTAAGCACTTTGCCCGTGACTTCGTCTGCGTGACATACACGTAGCGCCATCTAGCGTTCTAAAGCAATTGTGACCGTCAAAAGTTAATGTTTTTTTCCCTCGGGAACAGTACCTTTTTTCTGGATGACAGGTAGCCTATGTCCTTTTGTGTACCTCTGAAACATTTCATGATGATATTAGGTAGGCGCGTCAGATATATCTAATTTTGTAAAAATCTGAAATCAATCAGAACAGAACACTCAGAACTTAAAATGGGGGGGGAGGGGGGAGTTCAATCCCCAGCCCCCGGATCCGCCACTGTTAGGTCAGCAGTTTGTACCTACTGAATATGACCACAGTATAAAGAAACATAATAGACTGTGATATGACTAAACATTGACCTCACCGGTCATTTTCAGCTAAACGTTGACCTCACCCTTGTACAGGGTGAGTTTCTGAAATGACCGAGGTGGCCTTCAGGGGAAAATCCGAAACTGTGAGAATAAAGAAAGGTGGTCAACGGGTACAACCATAGTGCCCGTCGCCCCATAGTCCACCACGCACGCTGGCCAAGTGCACATAGCCCTCGAAATTATATTAAAGGAAAATAGGATTATTTCGTTTGAATTTATTATTGAATTTAGATCAACATACAACGTCAAACAGTGCTGTTTGCAAAAAAACTCAAAAAAACTATTTTGTTTTGAATTTCGCGCGCTACCTTGACACGGATTCCCTGCTGATTGCTGTCATACATGTCATTGGCTAGCTCGGCTAGCTGTCATGTTGCTGTCATGTGACATATGACATGTTGTTGTCGATTCGATCGATGTCATTTTGTCATTCGACCGATTCGACGTCATCTTTAGCCGAATTTATAATTCTAAAGTACTATTAAAATACATAAATGCCTGTACTAAAACAATGAGGTGACGTAGATCTCATAAAAACCCAATCACTTATGCATTCCAATCAGTAAGTTACATACATAATATATTTGAACGATGGCTGGCGTTCCTGTGAAGTTCGGTTCGATATTGTCGTTCTGTTTCGTGTTGTACGCTGTTTATTACCGCAAGAATGATATTGGGGACGTGAGACTATCTCCTGTGAAGGAGCATTTGCTGTTTTTGGAGAGTGAGAACAAGGTTGGTGCGGGGAAACAACAGCCGAAAGTCGCGCTTGGCTATGGCGCCTGTCATGATCTGTTCATTAACGCAACTTCTCTATTGGACTACAAAGACCTGAAAGGAAACCCTGAACATTTCAATGAGATCTCGAGCAAGGAGGAATTTCTCAAAAGTTTCGCGTATTTCTTCAAACATGGCGCTGCTGCCGAGTGAGTTCTGAATTATTAATTACCATTAGGTACATGTATGTTTTACATTCGGTATACTTAACACTGATAAGAATAGTAAACAAATCCTCAAGTCATTATTACACTTTAGGCAGTAATGCAATGTGTATTAGGTTAATTTTGTTTTAAAAATATACTTCTTCATTGGCCTGTCTGAATTCAAAAACATTTTTTATATGAAACTAACCAAATATTATTATAATTCCAGGCGCTTCGTTTCCAATGCAAAGCTATATGATAATCTAATAGAACAAGCCCTAAAACTGCCTGACTCAAGATGGGCTATCGGAGGGAATGCGCCGCTAATGGCCAAGCGGTTTTTCATAGAAGGCTGGAAAGTGCTTTTAGCAGCAAAAATGAGCAAGAAACTAAAAAAATACATTCCAAATGGTATCCAGATAGTTGGTGGAGAAGAAAATGAAGAAGTCAGAGATGATATTCATATGATTCTTGAGTATAAGGCCGATGAGGAGTTTGGTGTTCTAAAAGCACCTAGAGCAAATAGATACATAGTACATAATGATGAGAACAATCCACTGCTCAGTTCCCTGGAGAAGTTTGATAAACATTTGCCAGGGTTCAGCCCTAACTTACTAGTCATTAGTGGTCTGCAGATGATGGACAACTATCCATTCAAGGTTGGAGATGGCAAAGGTATGTACCTATTGTATTACATTGTTTCATGTGCCTCAATCTTAAATTATTATTTTTTATTTTGGTGGTGCATGTTAAAGGACAGGTTTATTACATTATATTATTAAACTTCAATACAGCTAACTTATTTTCCATTTTGTGATAGATACATAATCGACTAAAGTCTGTTAAAAATAGCCAATACTTGCAAGATAGTTCAGTATTTGAAAGCATATTACAAGTAACATTTTTAATTGTTCACAGATTTAAGAGCTGAAAGACTGGACTTAGTTAAAAAACAAATTTTATCTCAGCCACTAACTACTCTGACACACTTTGAGATGGCAAGTTATGTTGACTTGGAGCTCCTCAAACATCTCACTACCAAAATATTGCCATTTGTAGACTCAGTTGGCATGAATGAACAAGAATTGACAAACTTGTACAGTGTACTGGAATATGGCGAGGTCAGTATTGTGGCTGACTCCAATCCAAGAATAGCAACGGCCTTAGACCAAATGCGTAAAACGTTTTTATTGATAAGGCGCCAAAACGAACTGTATCAGAGCAAGAGAAAGTTGACACGCATCCATGTGCACACTTTAGCTTACCAAGCAATAATGACTGTGAAAAACTCAGACTGGAAGAGAACTGAGGCTGCCGCTGCAAAGGCATCATTGACAGCTCACAGATATGTGTGTAATAGCCAAGACATTGCCTTGGATAAATGTAAACTGCTACTTGATGATAGTTTTTCAACAACAACAGATAATGATAACACCAGTAGGGTGTTCTTTGAACCCACAAAACCAGTGTCTTGTTGGGATGAAGAAGTGGATGGGGAGATGGTTGACATATGTGTGGCTCCTGTACTTATATGCACTGAGGCTCAGTTGACTGCTGGTGCTGGCGACAATATCTCTGCAGCTGGACTAGTGCTGCAAGTTGAGAAATAAACATGTCACAATGTAAAAATGAATTTGTTCATTGACAACACTATTCATTCCATTTGAACGTTTATGTATTTGAACATTCATTATTTGGTGCCATTCTGACAGAATGATCTTACTATTTAAAATATTTTTATCAATGAATAATAATTATGAATAGGAATTTATTGAGTTATTTATTAATATTTTATTAAACTTTACTAATTTATTCAATCAACAGAAGTACAAGACTGGTGGTTTATCTATTTAAATTGTATTTAGTTTTGCAATACTTTTAATTTATCTTATGAGTCTTATTATTACTTCTTTACTATTTTTATGTCACAACCTGATGAGCTAAAGAACAAAAACATTTAACTTTTTCTTTATCATTCCATTGCAAAACTAACTAGATAATTATGATGTTTTTGTAGTATGTATGTGATTTTATAATAATTATGAATAATGCTATTTCTTGCAATACAGAATAAAGTTAATTGTTAGAATAATATGTGGAGCAATAAGAATGTAATATTGAACATTTTTGCAACATTCCTTAAATTGTATTTGGGTAGTTCAAAGATCTGGTGTTAATTGTTGTTTGAATAAAATCCTTTTTTTATACATGTTTTTATTTATAAAAACTTATGTACAATTATATACATAGTTAATAGGTTACAAACAATTTGATAAAGTAAAAATACATGAGTAATTAATTAAAAGCTAAGAAAAAATTTTGATGACTTAATTTATACAAGTATGTAATTTTGGCAGATCATTCTAATATGAATGATGTGTTACAAAATAAAAACAAGTTTAATATTTATTGAAATATGACTGAGTAAAATTCTAGCAGATTTAAAATGCAGAACTTTCAGTAGGAAGGCTTACATTATCTTTGCCCAGTCAAATAGACAGGGAGTCAAGGAAATTTCTTTTAAAGTACCTGTATTTATATTTTTGTTTCTTTTTTACATTTTTTAAATATTTTTATATATTAAAAAACATTAGATACCATAACTTGGTCACACACAGAATCAGAATAAAATTCTTCTGATTGGCACAAGCTATAGCTATATAGCTCTTGTTGTGGTAAGTAAAAATTAAAATAAAATTAAATAACACTAAGATTTGGTCAATGTTTTAAATACACATGGCTGATAGAACTAATGCAAATGGTCTTATCTAAATTCTATAATAAAATTAACAATGTGAATAAATTAGTAAAATTGACATTCTAGAATCATGAGAGCTATATCCTACTTATTTACCTAATAAAATATTGGAGTGGGAATTAGGTTGAACATATTGTTGCAGACAAACATTTTGGTATCAAAACCACAGTTCAATTGCCAAGACATGGAAACTACTTAGGGTTATGTCTAGATACAATAATATAATTTATGAGTAATTTTTTTTCATGATCAATATTAGGTGTTTTAAAAGTTAAAACCCAGAATGGAGTTTGTTTCAAATCTGTAAACATGATTTACTCCAGAAACTCTCAAGGTGCTCAATAAAACGTTAGATTTTCCTGAAGAAAACCAATTATTAGTGCTTGACAATTTTTTTAATCTTGTTATCTGTTTGTGTTTGTAGTGTCATACAAATCTTGTTTTTCAGTCTTAATGATTGTGAATTTTGGAGAAAAGTAATTTACTCATCATCATCAGGGAATTTGATCTTCTTATTTGGTGGTCTTGCTGTTGCTCTATATGGATCATAGAGACCACTCTTGATGAACCTCTTTGCTGCTTCTACATCCACTATCGGTCTCTTCTCTCGATCTTTTACTTCTTGCCATTTTAGCATCGCTGCTTTAATTCTTTGAAGCTCATCTTTAATGGGGTGTTTCGTTGGATCAACGCCTTGTATCCTCAAATGAATCCAATGGAGGGAATTCAAAGTAAAGGCTAAGAATAAATCGAGTTCTATTTGTGCGGGCAATATCAGGTTATCATATTGCTCTTTGAGCGGCATCAATTGATCTAATACCTTTTGTACTTCCATTAAATTCTCCTTGAGATTCTCGCAGTTGTTAACGAAGTCTTTATCCTTGGATAACTCGCCGTATTTCAAATCCCAATCCATGTTTGCAATCTTCGTACTATTACACCACCGGTGACCGTCTTTCAGAAGCAAATGTATTGCTATACCGGGCACAAAAATGTACGGTATTCGACCAGAAATTTACCACGTTTTTAATATAATCCAATTTATAACCTGACCCTGAAATAAAGTTAGAAAATATAAATTGAAGAATGACTGCAAATGTGCAAAACTGACAGAAAACTGGAACTGACAATTGAGTATTGACATTTGACTTGACATTCGACGTCAAAATGACAGATGACTGACTGTGAAAGGGCCTTTGTGCACTACACATTTACAGCACGTTTATTCACGGAGTTTTCTTTTTCATTCATTTTAAAAAGTGGAGGGGATCGAATCGAACTGTACCTATGAAAAAAAAAACCGGCCAAGTGCGAGTCGGACTCGCGCACTAAGAGTTTCGTACCATTATCTATTAATACGGCAAAAAAAATCATGTCTGTTGTATGGGAGCCCCCCTTAAATATTTGTTTTATTTTAATTTAATTCTTTATTTTTAAAGCGAATATATAATTAAATATTCTGTGAATATTTCAAGTGTCTACCTGTTGCCGTTATCAATATCGAGCAAAAAAATCACGTTTTTAGGGTTCCGTAGTAAAACTAGGAACCCTTATAGTTTCGTCATGTCCGTCTGTCTGTCTGTCCGTCTGTCACATCCTCGTAAAATCTACAGTTCATAACCAATATGTATGAAACTTCACAGGTAGATGTCTTCTGTAAGCCGCTTCTGTAAAAATCTGAAAAAATCAAGCTAATAGCATCTAATAAATTTTAATAATTACGATTAAAATTAGTTTGAACAAGAATAAAATAATTAGGGGGAGGGGCCCCATACATGAAACTGAGGGATGAAGAAAAATATTTACACGCATCCCTTCATGTGGAGTATCGTTGGATAGGTCTTTGAAAATAACATAAGGTTCCTAAATGGCTTTTTTTTTTAAGTGCATATTTAGGATAGACTGGAAGACTGAAATACTTCTTCCTACGGAACCCTAGACTGTGAGTGGTTCGACACGCTCTTGCCCGGTAAAACAGTCCGTGAATAAACGTGTAGTGCACAAAAACCGGCCAAGTGCGAGTCCTACTCGCGCACCGAGGGTTCCGTATCATTTTTGGACGTATAAAGTGAAAAAATCCGGACCGCATAACTAAGTTTGTTTGTGAAGGAATTTTGATGATTTTGAAAAAACTGTACAAGTTAGGAACATCGTTTTATTTTTGGTGCCATATTTGGGTCAATTCCTATCAACTCTATTTCAGATTTATCGCTCCGCAAACTTCGGAGATAAGGGGGGGGGAATGGTATTTTTTTGGACATTTTTCATCATATGTCGAAAACTGTGAGACATAAAATAAAAATATATTTTGAAATGTGCACATCTAGCCCTTTCATATGATATGTCACTTGACCTAGTAACCCCACTTTGAAATTTCGGACCCCCACTCCGGCCTCTTTTGCAATGAAAATAAAAATATTTTTGGACTCTCTTCATTTGCAATAATGTTGAACAAGCATTCTTTATAACTGTTCCAAATTTCAATTCGATAGCATAAGTAGTTGCTGAAATAAGCAGGTGTGACAGACAGACAGACAGACAGACGAAGTGGCACCATAAGGGTTCCTTTTTTACCATTTTGGTACGGAACCCTAAAAACGGCCTATGAAGAAAAAAACGTTTCGTAAAAAAACGTGCTGGAAAATCGTATTAAAAATATTTGAAGAATTTGAAAATTAAAAAACAATTTATTTAATTAGGTAGGTACATTAATTATTTATTTCTGAAACACAATAATAACTTCCTGTTAGTAATCATGTACTCTAAGGCTGAGATAAATTAACGTTACTTAGCGCGTGCTTTGGCTATGTTCCCGTCTCTGTCTTGTAGTTGTAGTTGCAAGTTGCGCAACAGTGACAAAGATACTGCTTAGCGAAAGCAGGTCCTAAGTAGCGTCTATTGATCTCGGCCTAACATTTTAATCTAGATCATAACTTGTTGAAATACATTGACAATTATTTATTATCGTCCTATTACTAGATAGTATCATCGAGTGATGAATTAACTGAAGAGACAATATCAATCATCCAAGTACTCGAAAGGTTCCGGGGGCTCGGGTTCCTTTTCCTCCTCCGTTTTCGGGCCAAACGCGGCGACAGGCTCGACCAGCATCTGTTCGGCATCGCCAGAGTGGTTCAACATGACGATGCCGCCAATAGTAACGTCTTTCAGTGGCGTAAATCCTGATCCCTCTACAGCCGTCAAGTTCTTCAACTGCTGGCGCATAACCCTCGCAGGGTTGTTCAAAATTTCAAAAGTAGGCTCTGGCTCTTTCTTCTCTTTAGTTTCCTTTTCTTCGCCTTCTTTTTCTTCCTTCTTAATTTCCTTGGACGTGCCAGCAGTAGTGGGTGCGGCGGCGTCCTTATCAGATTTTCCATGAACTGTGATGTTAGGATTCGGCGACTTTGACGGCTTCTTTTCTTCTTCATCAACATCCATTTTAGAACTTGATGAGGAGGTCATGCTAGCTGAACCTTCACTTCCATGCGCCCGCCTGCGAGCTTTAGCTGCAGCAATACTCAACACAGCAGTGGTAACCCTCTCCCTTTCTTCACGTTTCTTTTCTTCCAATGGCGCTGGGTACGCATAAAGTGAAGGTTTCGAGTTAGACTTGAAATCCATCTGAGGCATCTTCAAGTCGGAGTTGAGGGCAATCAGGCAAGTAGGTGTGAAAGCTAGAGACAAGCAGTGAGCCAGAGGGAACCAGTACCAATACTGGGTGAAGACTAACATGCCCACAACAGCAAGCATGTTCATGTGACCAGTCCTGTTCTGCAGGGAAACAGTTACATTGCGACCACCGGCGTCTATGATACCCTGAGCAAGGATAGCTCCAAATTTAGCCATCACATCCTCATGTTTGTTTGAGATCACTTGTGCGTAAAGTTGACGGAAATACGTGACTTTAGGGCAGAGAACTTCGGTTTGTTGGATAAGAATCATGGCAGAAGCAATCAAGGCGCCTTGCCTCACAAAGTTGACAGGGTCGAACTTGACCATAGGCTCCAAGAGGCCAATAGCCTCGCGGTTACCAGTCCCAGCGCAAGCGATACCCAAGGCCATGGCAGCGCCATAACGAACGTGAGGGTTGTATGATTCCGCCAACAGAGATACAACTGAAGGGCACTGTTCAGGTGTCCTGAAGAGAAGGAAGCCGAGAGCTGTGACGGCGGCGCGACGTACGTCGTCATTTACGTCAGAGACGGCGACGTGAAGAAGTGTGCGGATAGAGTCGTTGTTGCCGGTGCCGCAGTAAGCGGTGGCGATAGTGTAGCAACCGGCGCGACGCAGTAGAGGATCCTTGTCCCTCAGCAACTGTTGCACGAGGGCATCAGCCTCCTCGAGCCGTCCATACATAGTGAAGGCTATACCTACAGCCAATCCTCTTAATATCTTCTCATGCTGAGTTTCTTGAGCATATGCAACCATGTCTTCAATCGCAGCTGCATGCCTGGAGCCCAACATGACCATGCCCATAGCTATACCAGCTGCCTCACCCGTGACTGCATCATCTTGATATAGATTAAACTTGAGTTGCTCATAAACATCCTGCCTGTGTGTGCCCATAGCAGCCAGGCCAAGGCCCAGACAACCTCCATGGCGCACCATTTCATTTTGAGCATCTTTTAGTTGTGTTAAAAGATAGTCAATGATATTTGCACCATGATTAGCATGAATCAGACCGAGGGCATATAGGCCACCTCCCTCAGAGTAACCTGATGATGGCCCTGCCTCTTTTGGTAAGTAGGATTGCATGAGAGCTAGGGACTCATTTTCATGACCCCTATGAATAACTCCAAGGGAAGCTGTTACTGTTAGCTTGGCCCAGTTTGTGGCCCTGGCAAGCCATTCTAAGTTGTCCCTCAAGAACTGATCACTGGTTGTTCCTGAGTGCATAAAGGCATTGGCTATAACAGTGGCTGTGTGACAAATGGACACCCTAATGGCATCTTTAGTGTTCTTCAAGATAAGTAAATCAGCATGGTTAGATCTAATTAGGAACTGTAGTTGTAACCCTATGGAGACTTCCCCTCCTAAGATTGATATTAACTTTTCTACCCTCCTTTGGTGTTCCTTCTCTTCATCATTTAGACTTTCAATATCTCTTTCTGGTTTCTTGGACTCTTCAGCTGGTTGATCAACCTCCATGGTAGCTTCTGGGAATGGTCCACCTTGAGGTTGTGGCTTACCACCAAGTGCACTGGGAATGGGTGCCGTTGTCCTTAGAGCCTGTAAAACTCTGCCAAGGAACTGTTGTGTAGCTGAGTCATATAAGTCAAAGGCTATTTGGTATGCCATGAGGACAGATTCTTGAGGTCCATGAGTAAGTTTGTCAAGGATTTCTGCTACAGAGTGAGGATCCTCGAGGAAGATAAGGCACTGGCACATGTTGACATAGTCCGGGATGTTGAGACCTCTGTAGAGACCCACCAGGGACCGGAGGACTGTGCTGCGGAAGCCCCTGTTCTGCAGGAGGCTCATGGCAACGGTGAAGGCATACTGAAGCATACCTGAAATTATAAAGATCAATCTATGTAACTATGAATTTTGGAAAAATATTTCGACATCTTAAGTAATACAGAAATTAATCAAGAGTTCCTGATTTCTTATATCAGCAGTATGTTGCCATTCATAGGTCTTTGATTGTGGTTTTCAATGGTGACACTAAATGAGCAAACGGACATTAATTTGGTTGAATGTCTTATTTATGAAAGCATGAATAGTCATGATTACTTGGCACTTTTGTGAATGCAAATATTTTAATAAATTGTCCTTTTCTTTTGTTCAAAATTAGGTTGTCAATAGACATTATCTTATTGCTAGGATTTATAAATTCTCCACTTGGCCAGTGTTTGATGTGATGAATAAAATTGTTAATAGCCAATGACTAATGAACTTTGAGAAAATAATTGTAAGCATAAACAAGAGGTGAATTTTAGCAGCTTAAAAGAGTTCCAATACATTTAGCTTCTAGACAAAGGAAATTATTTTTATTAACCTTGTTTACAAAAATGTACTCACCAGCTACATCATCCGATTTCATTATGGACTCCTCGAATATATCCATGCGACGGGTCTCCAGCGCCAAGCCCAGCGCCTGCCTGTACTGTCCATCTTCAAGACATCGCTGGAACATTCGATTCACAATGGCTTCCAACCGAGGATCTATCGTCTCCGCACAGCTGTCCACAAACAGGGCCTTCCTCTTCTGGGTGTAGAAGTCGATCGCCTTTGCAATAGTTGTATCGACATACTCATTTCTTGCGTTCACGTCGAACAAGTCACCAGCGCCGAGCGCGTACGTCAACGAATCTTCAAAAGCTCCCAAGTGGTAGTAAACCTTACTTGCCACCAACGCTGCGAGCTGATGCTGCGAAAACACTTTATCTTCATGCAAAATTTCGATCTTTTCAATAGATTCTGATATTTCTGGCCAAAACTCGTCGACTATGTTGTCCAACCTCTTCAATGCGAACTCTTTCACTTCGGACATCGGCTCATCCAGCAGGGATATTATCCCCGCTGCTGATGTTATATTCATCTTGTTGTTTAATAACTTTAAATCCAATAGCACAAAACTTTTGTAGTTACTTTTTGCATAGAAATCGGCAATTTCTGAAACGAGTACAAATAGTGCGATGATTTGACAAATTTCTTTTACCCATAGACAACATAAAAAAATTGACTGGCTGGGTTACCAATTACCAAGTTTTTCAATCCTTTAAAAAAATGATAAAATATTATTTTATTTAGGTAGTACATACTAGTTACACGGACTTACACGTCAAGGTTTAACAACGCAAACTTACACGTTTCTAATTCAAATCTTTTCACAATGAAATGTTAGCATTTTCGCAGAGAAAACACCAAAAAATGTTGCTGAATCATAGACTATAGAAGTTAAGTTCATCAGTCGGGTTGCGTTTTGAATGTGGAAAATATTTTTGGTGTTGAATTCTTAAAATAAAATTTTGTATTAATAAATTAATTGGTTTTTTAAGAATACAAATAAAATAAAAGTAACAATAGATTGATTGTTTTTATATTCAAAAATATACATTAATTAAATGTCTATTATAATTTGATAATAATTGTGTCGGGTAATTTAAACTCGTGATCTATCGTAGTAGGTTCGGAATCCACCTCTGATTGTGAGTTGTCAATTTTCTGTCAAACACTGAAACACATTGACATTACACATTACACATTCCTACGTAGTACGAACGAAACATCTGTAAAATAACTCTCTCTGTGAATAACGCAATAATTCTACAAAATGTTAGATCTATTCAGCATCTTTAGTAAAGGAGGAATAGTGCTATGGTGTTTCCAGAGCACGAGCGAAATTTTTTCGCCATCCGTGAACGCTCTAATTCGTAGTGTGATATTACAAGTAAGTACTAACAAGTTGGAAGCCCCTGTCGGATTGTATTATAATCTGATTAAGTATTCACAGCGTGGATAATTTACATTTATGCTAACTTGTGTCTTTTGAATGATCGTGAACCTAGAATTTACTTTTAAATGGAAGTGTTTGCAATAATGTCCTTGGCGTATATAAATTGCGTTCTTTGAATGTTATCATAGTCTATATGGCCTTATCTTCCGCATACCTTATATGTGTACCATATGTTACAATATAAAGACTTGTTTACTGTATATAAAGGTACCATTACCTAGAGTTTAAATGTATTATTGTTGTTACTTACATTTTAAGCCCCTGCACTAATTGTTAAATACAAAGGTACCATTGCTACACTATCTTATTAGATCATCTTAGTTAACTTGCTTCTATCTCTACTCTACTTTTTTCTACAAGATAGGGCCCTCTTTTTAAATCAATCTCTTCAAATTTTTATGGACAATTTATAATTTTTCAGGAGCGTTCAGGCAACAATTCTTTTAACCATAATGCCTTAGCATTGCAATATAAACTCGACAATGAGTTTGAGCTGGTGTTTGTGGTGGCTTACCAGCGCATCCTGCAGTTATCATATGTGGACAAGTTCCTCAATGATGTGCATTTGGAGTTTAGGGACAAGTACAAGAATGAGCTGCAGGGAGGACGGCATATCATGGACTTTGATTTCAAGATGACATTTGATAAAGTCTTGCGGGATTGTGAAAAATGGGGTGAGAGAAATAAATTGTAATAATATCAATATTTTAAGGGAAAAGAAATTAAGAATAGCATGGTATTGTGTAAACACATAATATTGTGTTATCTATAATTGTGTAATTTACTAATGAAATTAGAAAGATAAGCACTAAGCAACTAAGCAGTTGCATAAGTATATGTCCAGTCTATTTATTATACTTAAATATGTTTTATATTTCCATTACAGCTAAATCGCAAGCTAAGATTCCAAAACAAATGAGAACATTCGAAGACTCACAGAAGTCCAAAAAGACTGTTGCTTCTATGATTGAACGTAGGGGCGATGATAAGGGAAAGAAATCAGGTATATCCTACTATTATACAGGCTGCATTAATGACTATTAAATCAATTTTCCTGTAGTTTCCTAATTTTAAAATATACCCATACATTAAATACAATATTGATATTTGATTTCAGTAAAAATAGTAGAAACTAAGAACTTGACCAATGGCAAGGTGGAAGAGTCTCCAGAGCCTGAAGATGACGTGATTGCCTTGAATAGAGCCAAGTTGGCTCAGAAAATCGCCTCCAAGGGGAAGAAGGAACTACCTAAGTAAGTACTTATATGTATACTAGCCGTCCCTTACGGTTTCACTCCTGTTGCTCGGTTCCTAAGGATCATAGCGTGATGTTAAATAGCCTATACTATTCCTCATGAGTCTAGGTTTTAAACACAAAAATAACTTTCGAATCCGACTGGTAGTTCCAGAGATTAGTGCATTCAAACAAACAAAGAAACAAACTCTTCAGCATTATCATAGTATATTATCCCGTGGCCCGCGCCGATTGCCATCCGCGCCGGCATAAGCCCGACTGTGAAATCACCGATACAGGTATTAATACTGATAAAACGCTGGTTCATTTTCAGACATCCTGAAAAATGCATGAAAATAATCGTTTTCTTCGGTATTCCCTTTAAATACCTGTCAATTAAATGACGCACAAATATTCTGAGCAATAATAAATTTTCCTGTTCATGTAAAAGGTTTGTTATTACTCATCATAAATCATAGTCATAATACATAACATCACACCTGTATTCCCCCTGTATTCACGGTCAGGTACACTATTTTGAAGTCACATGTAATGAGGGCGACCCTTTTGCCATTGACCAAGCACAAGTATAGCCTCCAAGCTGCCTGAGGACTTCCTAATGGAAACACCCAACAACATATTTCCTGATGCGGGGACCCGACCTCAGTAGTCCCACTTCTGACCTCACCAGTCCCGCTTCCGTCCTCAGCAGTCCCGCTTCCGACTTGAGCAGTCCCGCTTCGGACCTCAGCAGTTCCACTTCCGACCTTCGCAGTTCCGTTTCCGACCCCAGCAGTACCACATCCGACCTTAGCAGTTCCACTTCGACCTCAGCAGTACCACTTCCGACCTTAGCAGTCCCGCTTCCGACCTTAGCAGTCCCGCTTCGGACCACAGCAGTTCCACTTCCGACCTTAGCAGTTCCACTTCGACCTCAGCAGTTCCACTTCGACCTCAGCAGTTCCACTTCGACCTCAGCAGTTCCACTTCGACCTCAGCAGTTCCACTTCGACCTCAGCAGTTCCACTTCCGACCTTAGCAGTTCCACTTCGACCTCAGCAGTTCCACTTCGACCTCAGCAGTTCCACTTCCGACCTTAGCAGTTCCACTTCGACCTCAGCAGTTCCACTTCCGACCTTAGCAGTTCCACTTCGACCTCAGCAGTTCCACTTCCGACCTTAGCAGTTCCACTTCGACCTCAGCAGTTCCACTTCCGACCTTAGCAGTTCCACTTCGACCTCAGCAGTTCCACTTCCGACCTTAGCAGTTCCACTTCGACCTCAGCAGTTCCACTTCGACCTCAGCAGTACCACTTCCGACCTTAGCAGTCCCGCTTCCGACCTTAGCAGTCCCGCTTCGGACCTCAGCAGTTCCACTTTCAAGTCTAGACCAACGAGGCACTTTTTAGTGTCTTATTAGTCTTATTACAGATTCTAACTTAAGACTCAAGCATTATTTAGAACTAGTTTCAACCAATGAAATGGCTTGAAACAAGTTTTAAGTAATGCTTGAATCTTGAGTTAGGTTTTGTAATACGAATACGAACCCATGGTTTCAATTTTTGTTACGGTGTCACTAAAAGGCATCGTCCTAATACAACGCAAATGCGCGAATAAGTGTCGTGCGATTGTCAGTTAGAACACCTATTCGAGTTCAATATGTTTGATCGCGCGTTCGTACGAGTAAAATTCGCGCGAGCCTACGATGCGCATTCGCGTTCTATTAGGACGATGCCTTACACCCCATATTAGTATAGGTATGTGTTGAAGACAAAGCTCCGTTCGCAGGAAGTCACCTAAGAGCCCTAAGGTGGAGCGCGTGAAGCAGCCGCGCGTGTGGGAGCTGGGCGGCGGCTCGCGCGACCTGCCCGCGCTCGACTTCAGCACCGACAAGCCCGAGGACGCCAACTACGAGGTCACGCCTGACACGCAGGTGACTTATTTATTTTCAGATCAGAATTAGTCACATGAATCGTTTAAAAAACCACACAAATAGTCAACAGATACATAAAATTAAAATGTTCTGGAAGGTTTGTTGGAGAGCTTGTCTAGATAATGCATTTAACGTGCGTACCGATACGTGTGTAAATCGCGTACTAGACACAGTAAGGCGCCCCGAGTATTTGGACTCGTGGATGGAATGTATTGGCTTCTAATATCTCGTCAACGCGCTAAACTGCGCTATCTGAATAGACTCTTAAATCTAATTGTTAATTAATAATAATAAGAAAGGAAAGTCGAAAACCATCAAACTTACTCACTGACTGACTTATCAAGCCCAAACCATTGGACCTAAAAATTGGAAATTTTGCGCCCTTTACGATGACGATGTAGACAAGGATTTGAATTTTTCGAAATTCCCACGGGATAGGTACTAAAGTCCACGCGGACAAAGTCGCGGGCAAAGGCCAGTAAATCTTATGAATGAGATCTAATGGCCGTTCCCAATAACCGATTGGTTCTTTCCCCTGCTAGAGATAGATTTTTGACTTAAGCTCTATAGAAGTAATGTCAAAAATCTATTTCTAGTAGGGCAAAGATCCGATAGATCGGTTATTAGGAACGGCCATAAATAAGCAACTGAATTCCAGCTGATCGGTCAAATGACGGGTGCCATCCGCGACCTGGAGGTGGACTCCGAGGACAGCAGCAGCGACGAAGAGGAGGAGCACTCCTCAAACCCCAGCCCCAAGAAGTCTGGCGGCATGTTCAGCATATTCAAGGGTAAGTGTGGTAGGGAAAAGGGAAACTAGCTTAGCTTAGAGTAGGTCCAGTGCAGGGGTCGGTAACTTTTGGCTATTCCGTCTCAAAAGGTTGCCGACCCCTCTAGAGGGATTTACAATATTAGGTAAAGTCTGTACGCATAATTTTGTATTTTACCACGTTTTTATAAACTCGCTTTCTTGTCTGTCTGTCTGTTCGCAATTTATTTTTCAAGCACTTTCTGGCATCAGACTAAGCTGAAATTTGGTATACGTATACCTATGCCGCCATTCGAGTTTGGTGTTCCGCGCGGTAAGCCGGTAATGTTTATCGAAATTTTGTTTACATATCCGTCCTATTCGCCCTTCCAGATGCGGATATCGTAGGTACTATAAGTTTACATGAGACAAGTTTTGTATATTTTTACGATGATCGCTTCTTCGAGATGAGAAATTCTCTCAAATGAGCCTTAACTTCAACCTTCTATCTTGCAGGCTTGGTAGGCTCTAAGGCGCTGACAGAGGAGTCGATGCGGCCGGTGCTGGACAAGATGCAGGACCATCTGATCGGCAAGAACGTCGCCTCCGACATCGCCAACCGGCTGTGTGACTCCGTCGCTACCAAACTGGAAGGCAAGGTGAGATCTTGATGTACTTAGAGAGATTTAGAGAGATTTTCAGGCTGTTGCTCAGATCATAGAAACAAGGGAGATGGGCCAAGGCGCTATCGAGCTTGATGCCTGATCTTGAGCAAATTGCTCATATTAAAAACATACGCGCTGGCGACGAACCGAACACGATCGATGGTATAAATACAGTGTTTTAGTTTAGTGCTAGTGTTGAGTGACGATTAACAGCGTTAGATTGAGGGTGTGCGGAATGTTTAATGAGTGGGAGATCTTTTTATTCACAAGGAGCGCTTAATTATGCGCGTAATTGTGTCGAAAAATGTACTAAAAGTGGCATCAATTGTTCGGGTACTAATTTGCTATGATGGCATATCTCCTTGTTTCTATGATCTGAGGGCTGTCGCCATAAAATTAATAGATAATACGAGTATAGAAAAGAAACTCGCACCAGAGGCGTTCACGACAATAGCCTACCGTCTCGAGTTTGTTAAACAAAAAAGTCAGTATTAAATAAGCATCTGTAAGGCGACAGCGGGGTGTTGCGGGTTGGGGAAGTAGGTGTTTATAACGCAGCATTTTGGGATTCCGTTCTATACTCGTATTATTTATTATTCTTCCATTGTCGATGTCCATATTCAATATCGACTATGCAATGTCGATATTGAATATTTACATCGATAATGGTGTTATATGTATATATATCGGTTTGTTATTCAAGTTTGTGTAAAATATGACCATGAAAAATTTTGTTCTAATTTAAAAAAAATCTCTAAGCACGAAAAAAATTATAGCTTGAGAATAGCCCGGGTTGGTTACGTGTTGTTTGTATGAGATGAGGCATCTGTACGTAGTATTATTATCTGTATATTCTTTTTTACAGGTTTTGGGAACATTCGAGAGCGTCGCCAAAACAGTGAAGGGTACGTTGACGGAGTCGTTGGTGCAGATCCTGTCGCCCAAGAGACGTGTGGACATCCTACGTGATTGCATGCACGCCAAGCAGGAAGGAAGACCATACGTTACTGCATTTTGTGGGGTATGTAACATGTTTTACTTCAGTAATGCTTATTGGTGCTGATTTTGTTGAACATCGCACTAAACTAATTTTAATCACACTATATCTCTTTCTTACAAATATCATTGAAAAAGGACAGAAAATATTTAGAACTGTCAAATTAGTCTACGCCCTTGTCATTACGGGAAAATAGTCATGACCTTTTGCAATTACGACTAATTTGACAATAAAACTATTCAAGTGGACTAATTTGACAGGATTAAATATCTGCTATCCCTCTCTCATGTTTTTTATTAGAAAGAGACATAATAAGACTAGTTTAGTTCATAAACAACGGAATCGGCACCATTGTCAGACAGAAGATATACATCTTCTACCTCCGAAGTGTGTATTATTTCTAATTTTGCTGTCATTATGCCTCATTAAAGTAGTCTCTTCTATCACCAAGTTCTTCACAAGTAGTATAATACTTGTTTTTCTCAGTCTACTTAAAACATTACCTCAATTTGTCGTTGTAGTCACGCTACGACAACCTTCGGAGTTTCCAAATTCGTGGGGTCATTGTACTCATCATTATGAACAACTTTCACTATGGGACCAAGCCTGAAATCGCGAAAAAAATCAGCTGTTCCATACATTTTGTTGAGTTATGTGAACATTTAAAATGTATGGAACAGCTAATTTTTTTTTTCGTGATTTCAGGGTTGGTCCCATAGTAAAGGTTGTTCATAATGATGAGTACATTGACCTCTATAAATATTTCCATTGTCTAACCTGCCACCCTGTATAATACCTTTTGAAGCGATGGCACTGGGTAAACTACTGCATAGATAACTATACAGGGTGAATTTTTCAACTGGGCGTGGATGGCCAAATCCGAAACAGTGAGAAATAGCGAAAACCACTCACTTAACTTTAACTAAATCCCAGGTAAACGGCGTGGGTAAATCCACGAACCTAGCGAAGATCTGCTTCTGGCTTATCGAGAACGACATGTCGGTGCTGATCGCGGCCTGCGACACCTTCCGCGCCGGCGCAGTCGAACAGCTGCGCACGCACACCAGGCATCTCAACGCGCTGCATCCCGAGAGTAGGCATCACGGACGGAAGATGGTGCACCTGTATGAGAAGGGATACGGTATGTTTATGCTCAACAAGTATATTTTTGTAAATTTTCAGCCTAATTAGGCGCGATCCGAGGGGGGGGGAGTCGTGAGGGTCATAACTTCTCCCCCCCCCCAAATCGTACAAAAATGCGCCAAATACGGTAATTCATGGTATAGCATGTCGGCATCAATCGGATTGCCCCTCCCCCAAGTCTTCGGATGTGGTATGACCCCCCCAAAATCGTCGCGCCTGAGCCCAATAGACAATAGACAGCGTTGCATCCTGAGACCAGGCATCACGGACGGAAGATGGTGCATCTGTATGAGAAGGGATACGGTATGTTCGTGTGTAGAACTAGCCATTTTTGGTAAAGGTACCGGCGTGAGTCGTGAGCACAGATCGCGCACATTTTCAGCCCAATAGACAATAGACAGTTGACAATACGTAATAGAGAATTACAAATTATTAATAATTAATTACGTAAATTTGTTACAACAATTTACAACAGTTTTGTTACAACAATTTTGCTACAATGGTTTGATAAAGACCAAGAAACAGTTTGATAACACCCAGAAATTTTTAAAATGTGTAATTTTTATTGCCGCCTACTGTCACTTTTGTATAACATTTTCTTCTCATCTTCTCCCTTTAATTTGACAGCAACCGAGCAATTTCAACATCCACTCCATCGCTACCATTACGTACCTACTCATAATACCCTCTTCTACAGGCAAAGACGCAGCCGGCATAGCAATGGAAGCGATCCGCTACGCCAACGACTCCAAAATCGACGTCGTTCTGATCGACACAGCCGGCCGCATGCAGGACAACGAGCCACTCATGCGAGCGCTCGCGAAGCTCATCAAAGTCAACGAGCCAGACATGGTGCTATTCGTCGGAGAAGCGCTCGTCGGCAACGAAGCCGTCGACCAATTAGTCAAGTTTAATCAGGCGTTAGCTGACCACAGTTCATCGACCAACCCGCACATGATCGATGGTATAGTGCTGACGAAGTTCGATACTATTGACGATAAGGTCGGCGCCGCGATATCGATGACTTACATCACGGGGCAGCCGATTGTGTTCGTTGGTACGGGACAGACGTATACTGATTTGAAGGCGTTGAATGTTAACGCTGTGGTACATGCGCTTATGAAGTGAAGGGTATTAGGTTGATGTGTGTGCTGTTGGTATATAAGAATTGTGGCGTAACGTTTATTGTGTAAGAGATTTCGAAAACCAACTGACGCGAGTGGGCTAGTCCCGCCTACGTCAGTTAATTTTTGAAATCTCTTAATCATATTATGATAAGCATAACATGGCTTTGACATGTTTAAAATATACATTTATTTTATTATTTTAAAGGTATGGAATATTGCATGTTGGAATTCAATTGAGATGAATGAAATTATGTATTAGGGTTTTCCAAATATTCATAGTCTACAATGCTTAGTTATAATTATGTTGATCGAGGTTGGACCCTTTGCTGTAATATTTTTCTTAAAATTTTGATGGCATGTTCTCATTTTATTATTAACTTAGCATGTGGTGAAGATGGTTAATTTGGCATCTGAGAAGCCATTTTTGTTTTTTCTAGTAATTTAAAACAAGTTTTACTGACATCAATATTGAAATAGGTTAGTCTAAGAAAATTTAAATGATTTTCCTGTGAAGTAAATCTCACCGCCACGCCACGACCGATGCAAGCATTCGTAAGCCTAATTACACATGCTCATTTCTTAGCATGTGCACGGGGTCTCATTAGGAACAAAGGAACATTTATTCAAACAACTCTTAGGGCCTAGTTCACCGACAAGATAACAGTCCGATAAATTGAAAACGGCCGATTAATATGACTTTTTGTATAGAAAAATATATGTTAAACGGCCGTTTTCAATTAATCGGAATGTTATCTTGTCGGTGAACTTGGTCCTTAATAGATGACGTTATATGAGTATGTATCGATGTGTTATTGAAGTTTGTAAACAATTTAGAACATGAAAAAATAGACCATAAAAAAGATTTGTTCTATTTTTTTTTAAATCCTTTAAGCACGAAAAAATATATAGCCCGAAGATAGCCCGCGTTACGGCGGTCAAGTTTCTTTGTATGAGATGAGGCATCTGTACGCGTAGTATTATATTATCTGTGGCATGTGTAGCTGTTTGTTCTGCCCTAAACACCCGAGTCTTATTTACCATAAAATAAACGCACGATTCACAGGTGTTGTGATGTTGTGAATGACGCTCTTAGGGCGGGTTGCTTCAAACCATCTGTATTCGTAAGTCAGTACGTAATCGTTAAGTCAGTATGAAATTGTCGTACAAGCCGCCATATTTGACGGTTACAGATACGTAACTGTAAGTTGAAACAACATGACCTTAGCCGTCTCTGAAATAATTAAAATATAAACTCAATAGGCCTTACCACAAAAAAGATAAACATCTGTTAAACACGAATGCTACCAAAAATAATACACACTTGTTTTAGACAAGTTAGTGCTAAAACAAGTGCCTATTATTTTTGGTAGCATTCGTGTTGAACGTGTGTTGAACGGATTGTTATATTTTTGTGGTACGGCCGAATGTCTTGCATGTTATTCAATTGTTTAACTTACCAACAGCACGCACTGAATTATGTAGGTAGTAAATTGTAATAATATATTTGTTTTCTTTCTGCGTTCTACCAATGGGTGTTATGTTCACAATAAATGTTTATTTTCTTATTTTTTTTTTGTTTTTATTCGGGTTATGTTACAGGGTTGTGGTGTATACTGTTTCGTTGCTATTTGTTCGTAACAAATAATTCTAATTAATAAATATATTAAAGAAATGTATAATTATATGTATTTTATTAGCTAAATATATATATTTTTTCCTCTCGATTTATTAATGCAAATAATTGCTTTAAATATTATTAAAGTTAATGCAATTTAAATAAATAAATTATAATATTATTATTATACAATCGAATATATGCCAACCAGTATGCATCAAAAATGTTTTATTTTGATATTAGATTATTAAATAGCTTTATGTACTACGTCATATTATTATAATAATTATGTTTAATTAGAATAAATAATTTTCTATACTTGTTATGATAACAGCAAACCTAATCGTTTTATAAATTTTATATGAATGATGAACTATCAACAATTAAAAAAAATATTCTAAAGTAGTTAATGAAGCCAATTGTGTTGGCCACTGACGAAACTAAAATATAGCTATCCTTTACTAGCAGGCAAGATAAGAAAGAGAGAGAAATATTTAGAGCTGTCAAAGTCCTGTCAAACTCGTTGAACGTCATCTTCATAAATAGTTTGCTTACTTTTAAAAACTTTGTTACAGTGAATGTAGCAAGCCAATATTCTATTTGTTAGATTTTTGGCTCAGAAAACCCGGCTTTAGCGATGAGACCACCCTTTATACAATCTATTTTCACTTGAGTCGCGTTAGATGCATTTTATAGGAAAAGTGTTGAAGAATCATATTAAATCAGGCTTTATGTTCTTATGCTGATAGTACAGGTACGGGCTGCATATAGCGGAGTTGCATTCGGTGTGACCTAGTCCTGAGGGTGATTGCACAATCGCGTAGACGGTAAGCGGCGCGGGCCTCGGGATACACGTCTTGTACAGTGTCATAGTGAGACGCGTACGATAGTACCTATGCACAGAACAATAATACTCTAGCGAGATAGTATGGCTTACGAGCCGCGCTGGTCGCCCGCGCTAACGGTCAGCGCGACTATCAAATCACCGTAAACTTTATAAATTCTGACATCTATAGAATATTTATTATTAAGAATGTATCAATAGATCTAACGAGTATTCGAAATTCGTTACTATTCTCTATATTCTTTAACTTTTAATAGTGTTTATGTCTAGAAAATCAACAACTCAGCCGTTTTATCCGGTTTCCAAATCAATATTTGTAATTTTTATCTATCACTCAAATTCTAAATGTTAAAACGCATGACAAGTGTACGCCATATTACATTCTATATAATAAATCCTTTCTATAATTTTTATATTAACGGTAAATTCCTATAACGTAGTACAGATATAGGCACTCAATCTTTTCTCGGGATATAAGTTAAATCTGCCGGCCTAGTATGACCACGATAGAAACGGGTTTTGTCTACATAGAAATAGACAAAGTGACAGATTGTAGAAACATTTCTACGTTTTATGAATGAAACGGTAGAAATGTTTCTACAATCTGTTGCTCGACCAGGCTTTCAGAAACTAGGGGTTAGAGTGTAATATAATTATAATGCTGTCAATACCCTTGCAATACTTCGAAGAGTCAGCTAACCGCTAAAGGTTGAGTATCCTTGTCGTAGAATAAATAAAATAGTAAAAGAATAGCATTCATTTTGAGTGCCTTGTATTGCTTACATGAGAATGAGATCGGATGGTTAAGTTGTAACATGTTATATTTTGATGACGTTTAAGCAATAGTGATTCATGACAAAACACTGCCCATTACCTTTTTGGGTGATAATTAACAATTTATAAGTACATTTTTACCGCTGCTTGGACGAGAACATTAATGAACATGATGTTAACGTAGAATAATATATTCGAAAGAATACTGGAACGCGTATATGCGTCATTTCCATTGTTTGCCTATATCCAGCAGACCGGTTTTGTAGACAAATCTAAAGCATATAACAAGAGTTCAAGTCCCTTAACTTTTAGTCAATATCTACTGAAGAGTTATGAAGTTATTAAATAAAAAGCAAGAGGCTTAAAAAGAAATCCATTTTTCGAACAATGGATAGGCATCATAGAAATAATTCTTAAAATCAAATAAGTACCTATGCTGCCTGCATAATTTTGGCAATAATGATTTGATATGGGATTTATTTAGATAATTTACTGGTATTGCAATAAAATTATGTTGTCAATATGGCTAAAGAGGATTTTTCAAAGAAATAAAGGTCGTTTTCTTATTGTCGTACAGTCAGCGTTAAAAATATCGGTACAAACGGATCGTTCAAAATTACCTAAATGAATAATTAAGAAAATTAAACTTTATTCTCAATCACACAAGGAGTGTTTCAGAATTAACACATTACACGACAACTGTTATTCTTGACAACTTTATTCCATTGAGATAAAAGTCTAATTTCTTATAATAAATTTGAGTAGTACGTCGTCGTGATATTTTTAATGCTGAGTAAATACCTTATTTGTTTGTATATTTGTATCAAAATTAGTTTCGACGAATGCGGTGCTCTTATTCCCCACCTAGTTAATGACCAATTAAATAGCCATAATTATTATAGTTACAGGCGCTGCATGCAATTAGAGAAATCCTCTTGACACGCCGAATTGAACTAAGTTGAAAGAACCATGGATAGACAGCATTATGACCTGTAAATAATTTTATTATAAATACAGAAGATTTAAATAAAAATATTATACTTATCTATTACTATATGATTTTTATTTATGCCTATATATTTTGCCCCTTGTTTTTGAATAAATATGGACATTAATGTAGCCATTAACAAAAAGGTTGCAAAAAAACTATTAGGTAGTAAAGTAGGTAGTGCGAAATTAAATTCAACTCTTTTCGATTGTTTGTGACACTTTAATAATACCCAATCAAGACTAAACCACGTTTTGTAATATAACAAGGGGGATTGAGTTTGCGATAAATACCAATAAACTTTAATTACATATGCATTAAATTTTTCAAAATTAATTTACATAATTAAATAAATATAGGGTGACAGGGTCATCTCTGGTTCAATTAATATTAAAAATTAAAATACTTAATATTTTCTAACCAGGGCCATTTCCGTAAATATCTGAAAATCAGAACCTAAGTCTGTCCATACACCATTTTTGACAACATAGTATACCTAGCTATTCAATACAAAATATGTTTTCCTATTATATAATAAAAGTATGCAGCTCGCCTTCCAACTGACCATTACACCGGCCTACTATTACCGCATAGAATTAGCGCAATTACTAGCACATAATAATTCTTTGTGACCTTCCAATTAACCGACATCCTAATTAAAACAAATAATTATATTGCGGTGGCATTTTTGGTACAATTCAGTTGAATTTGAATGTCCATCTGTATAAACGTGTGGACAACATGGCGAAAGGGTTCGAGTACGTGAAGGATGGGATAGTTAATTTTAAGTTGAGTTTGTGTTGCTGGGTGGCTCCCGTGCGAATTGGCTTGATGATAACAGGATATCTTAATATTATTATAGCGGTAAGTTATCTTTATAAACGTCTTAAGACGTCTATTGGTTAGGGTTAGTGCAGTGGCTGAGCAATCGGTTTTTCTGAACTGCGTTTCGCGAGTTCGACTCCCGTACCGTATCTACAAATTCTTATTAGCCGCTATACTCTTGACAGAGCGGTTGTGGTGGCTGGGCGGTATCTCGACGTGTGACCTGCTTGATTATGCGGCGCCATTCTTCTCTGACTGCTACTTTCCTAGTACCAACCTTCGTGTAAGTATGGGTTGGTTAATTGCAGCTTTGATCTGATCTGTCCATCTCATTGGAGATCTGCCGCGTGCTCTGATGCCCTCAACCTTTCCTTGCACTACCAGGCGCTAAGGATCGTAAATCAAAACAACACAACTAAGTATCTTTCACTAATGCTGGGTGTACCTAGGTGACATGATAAAACTGAAACCATGGATTTAGTTCCTTGTTCTAAACCCGAAAACATTTTGCGTCGATCTTTTAAAAAAAAATACGACTGAAGATTTTGCAGTTCGTTAAAAATATCCAGTCGTATTTTTTTTCAAAGTCCGACGCATAACGCTGAGGGGTTTAGAAATCAGAATAAGGTACCTATACCCAGTGGCGTAGCAAAGGGGGGGCGGCGGGGGCGGGCCGCACCGGGTGTCACCTTTTTTGGGGTGACACCCACCCGGTCTCTCAACTTTAAAAACAATGTACCTACAAACAAAAAAAAAATCGCTAGCACAAACATTTTTTTTCGGGCATTCCTCCACTAGCACTAGCTGTATAATTCGGAGATTCCCGCAAAAGACCCTGACGCTGTCGTGGGGGATTCCCCGTCCCATACTCGCGATCGTTTTTTACTTTCGATGGGGTGACACCACCAATTTCTTTTACTTTCGATGGGGTGACACCACCAACTTCCGCACCGGGTGCCACCCAAGGTAGCTACGCCACTGCCTATACCTACTGATACTGAACCCATGGTTTCAGTTTTCGTTACGCTGTTACTTACACCCCGTATCAATAATATAATCTGAAATCTGTCAGCACCTAAGATTGGGGGCGCTTCAGGCTCCTGGATCGGCCGCAGTATAAAGAACAACCTAATATCACCCTACATTTTTCAGGTCATCTCTCTGGTAGGCATGTCCGACGACAGCTTCATGCCGCTTCTGCTGCAAGTGCAAGCCACGATACTGGACGACAATGCCACTAAACCCGTCCCCATGATTGCGTACTGCGTCGAACTGTCGTTTAACGTCATTCTGCTCTGCGCCTTATATCGGGTAAAATAATTTATTTCCTAATTAGTTTCGATATCGACTAAAGAAACGACCAGATTTTCTGAATGCCGAGACACCCCTCCTCTTCCCCACGTGAGATTCGGATCGACCCCCTCCCCCCCCTAAACGCCTCACGTTACTCATATGGACCCTAAGATTACAAATGAATCATCCCATGGCATGGAAGTACTATAATTGACTAGCTTCCGCCCTGATGTATCTATAAGCTATATTACCTACTGTAAAGTTTCATCAAAATCTGTTCAGTAGCTTTTGCGTGAAAGAGTAACTAACATCCATCCTCACAAACTATCGCATTTATAATATTAAGTAGGATTCAATGTGTTGTGTAGAGAGACATGGCGCTGATGCGAGTGTACATGAAGTACTGCATCGCGGCGATCATCACGTCCGTGATGTTCTACTCCATGGTGGTGGCAGCCATCGGCGTCGTCATCACCATTGCGTTGATTCTTAGCATATGTAAGTAGAATGTATGGGAAAATATTTGAGTGGCAAAAGAGCAGGCGGACCACCTGCACGCTTAGCATAGTTCTATCTCTATTCTGCCAAAGAATAGACAAAGTTCTTTCTATCCAACTCGTTATCTCTGCCCGAGCACGCTGCGACGATGCGACGATGCTTGGCTTATCAGAGTTTTGTCTACTGAAGAATAGAAACATTTTTTCTCTTCATTGTATGCATAAAATGGTAAGTATCTTTCTACAATGTGTCACTTTGTCTATTCTTCTGTAGCCAAAACGGGTTTCTGTCGTGGTCATAATGCTACGCGTGCAGATGGTAAATAGTCGCCGCCGCCTATGGACATCTGTTAAACCAGAAGCATCGTAGGTGCGTTGTCCACCCTAGAGATAGGTAAAGTTGAAATGTCTCTGCTGTTAGCAAATAAAAAGATGTACCCAATAATAATTAATGTAACTGTTCAACTGTAGGTATAACCCGCGCCAATAAAGCTAATCTAAAATGGCGGCACTAATAATTTCCTCTTACTTGCACGTTATTGCTCTTTAGTCTTATCTTGGGTTATATTGGGTTATATTTAGGGTGAACAAGCGGTATAACAATTGGAACTAAATTCCGTTTATCCACCCAGGCTTAGGGTGAATTCTCGGATATACGTTTCCGCATACCTCAGGGTTTTTTATTGAGGTGGAGAAATGGAATAACTGGTACCTACTTCCCTGAACATGCAATATTATAGCATACAAAGGGCTGTAGCTATACTTTTAGAAGTGTCAGTTATCTTGCACACGTCCAGTAACAAACACTTTCATATTACAGTGTTCCAAATATACGTGCTGATATTGGTAAGAAGTATTTTAGTGGAGATGAGACTTGAACAGAAGAAAATGGAGCTGCCGACTCTAGTCATGAGTACCCTCATTCAGGAAGAAAAAGAAAAATACGAGAAAGAAAAACCCGAGATAGAGAAAACCGAGTTAGAGAAAGCCGATACCGATATAGAAGCCCCGGAGGAGACCGAAGTCGACGTCGAAAAGAAACCCGACACCAAACTCGAAACTGTTGATGAACATCCGAAAGAAGAGACGGTTCATGCCACTGTTCATGACAAACAATAAGTGTTCGTGTATTAAATTATTGCTTCGATTTATTTTGTGGTTTTAATTTTGACAAGTTTCTTCGTTAACAAAAGCCATAGGTGAAAAAAAAAAATCTTTTAAGAAATTACCACTACTCTAAATAAGACGGTACCTACTTAGCGCATTTGTCCAAATATTCAAATTATTTGGCTCAGTCGCTTATTTTTGACGCTCTGGGCCTTTAAGGTTTGCCAGCCCCGGATCTTGAATTATTTCGAGGCGGGGCAAAAACTGAAAAATGCGCCCCCGCCCGACAATATTTTTTCCCTTTATCATCATTTCAGCCTAACACGCCCACTAATGCTGATGGACATAGGGCTCCTACAAAGAACGTCACAACGACCGGTCTAGCGCTGCTCTTTGCGATTACTACGCTTGATAGTCGAATTTCTGTACAAAACAGCGTAAGGGGCGGCGCAAGAGGCGGCTATGCCGCCCCTCATAGTCTGGCGCCCCGGGCCATGGCCGACATGGCCCTAGAGTAAATACGCCACTGATTTGGCTAATACCAAATATAAAGTTTAGAGTAGTCGGGAAATTCTTACAATAAACTTATCAGTATAATAATGGTTGCTTATTGCTTAGGTTATTAAATTGACAAGTCAAGATAAATCAAAACATCAACAAATTACGGTGCATTGCGTGATTTTGAATTAAGTAGGGTTAGACTTTCATTGTTTAGATTTTGTCTCAAAGTCAGTCATTATAGTATAGTCAAATGACCAGGGGCCTGCAGTGCAGACAGTATTTGACGATATCCCAAAAATGAAAGTCAAAATAAATTATAATCATTTTAATTATCAACATCAATAACAAATTAAGTAATATCTTAGTCTTACATCAAATTGTGCAGCTTCCAAGTCTGCAGTCAGATCAATAACTACTTAAATATATAATATGACACTGAAAATACACATTATGTATTTTATTTTGGCCAACCGACTATAACAGCTATAGCTGTTACAAATTACGAGCGCGCGTCATATGACTTAAGGACATTGACATAAGGTTTAAATTATAATGACTGAGCAAAAAAATACTGATCAGATACTTCATTCTAATTTTAACCTTATGTTAATCGATGACAGTAAAATGTAACAATTATACCGATGTATACGGTGTATCAGAAACGCGTGGTCATATTTAAGGGGGTTGTTTCGACTCTTATTCAGAGCAACATTTGATAGGTGAAATAAAAAAAAAATCGGCTTAAAGTTTTTCGATTTTCCATACAAATTGACCCGATCGGCTGATGCCATTTGTATGGGGAGGAATTAGCACTATTGTCTAAAACCGTTCGAGTTACACATTTGTGGCCAAGTTTAAGTATAATAAATAACTGACTTGACCTTAACAAGGTCTTACCCCCGTATTCACGACCATTACTATGAGGACTCATAGCAAAGTGTACAAAAAACTCATTCAAACATGAACATTGTATTAAGTTAAGGTTCATATTCGTATGAAGTGCTTGTTTATATTCGCTTATATGAATATGAACCATATTTTTATATATAACTAGCTTCCGCCCGCGGATTCACCCGCGTTTTTCGGGATGTATTATACATATAAACCCTCCTCTTGAATCACTATTAAAAAAACCGCATCAAAATCCGTTGCGTAGTTTTAAAGATTTAAGCATACATAGGGACAGACAGCGGGAAGCGACTTTATTTTATACTACGCAGTGATTATAATATTCATATTTGTATGAATTTTGTGTTCACTGTGCTTTCGAAGCCTCATAGTAATGTTTTTGAATACAGGGGTTAAAAGAATGTGAACAGAAATTACAAAATTATACTTAATGCTAGTCTTATAAGCCAGACCCTGTATCACATTTTTACTAAAACGATATTATGGACAGTATAAATATCAAATCTGACACATATAAGGTAAGTTCTGCCCGTCAGAACTGCTTTTAAAGTTTAAATAGACTTTTTGCGAGAAAAACCAGCGATACTAAAACTATCAGCGAAAAATATTGAAAATATTCGACTATTTGCTGGTCCTAGAACATGAAGACATTGAGTGCTAGAAATAAAAATAATTTGGTAAAAATCAATTCTCTTCAAAATCCAAAATGACAAAAAGACAGCAACAAACAAAAACAAAATGGCATTTCATTAAAGATTAGGTTTATTTTCAATTAGTGCTTTTAGAGTCGGTCTAATTTAAGAATACACGCCCTTTCCACTGCTTGTCACGTACACATTTCACTTATTTATATAGAAAGTTTAGTGGAAGGGCGTTCAGTGATAAATTAGACGATTTCTACTGATGTTTATTGCATTAACGCTATAATAAACCAAGCGAGCATTGGTTAACATTTACTATGCACAATTTTTTTAACTGACTTCAAAGAAAGGAGGAGTTTAAATTTCAATTATATTACTCGTACTCGATACTCGTTTACGTGTACTTCAGTTATTACTCTACTCCTTCAAAACTAAACAAGAAACAAAACTTCTAACTAAACAATTGATTTTTGTACAGGCTTGTACAAAAATCAATTGTTTAGTTAGAATGAGTATGGTGTATGACTGAGGAGTGACATGTTTGAGTACCGCTGTATAAAAATAATAACAGATTATTTTGTAGACAGACGAACTGCAAGTATGGAGCGATTGGAATGTATTTTACGGACACCAAAGTGATACGGGTTCTGTATTTTCTTTTGATGTACGCAACCCTAAAAATAGTATTGTCAACGAAAACTTTATTACAGCGGTACTGTATGATGGCACTTAGGGCGGGTTGCTTCAAACCATCTGTATTCGTAAGTCAGTACGTAATCGTTAAGTCAGTATGAAATTGTCGTACAAGCCGCCATATTTGACGGTTACAGATACGTAACTGTAAGTTGAAACAACATGGCCTTAATGTTTCTCTAATTAATTATTATATAGCCGAACCTATAAAGGTTCGATAGCTCGCGATACGCCACTATTGCGGCGCGTACAACAATGAAGTAGGTACATACATTTTATTGTTCCCCCACACAATTTATGAAATTCCGTAAATATCATGTGTAGCCTACACATGATATTTACGGAATTTCATAAATAAGAAGAAACATCAAGATCATATAGAGATTTCTTAGACATTTACGGCCTTACCACAAAAAAGATAAACACGCGTTCAACACGAATGCTACCAAAAATAATACGCACTTGTTTTACCCCTAACTTGTCTAAAACAAGTGTGGATTATTTTTGGTAGCATTCGCGTTTAACGCGTGTCTATCTTTTTTTGTGGTAAGGGTGTTAGGGCCGTACCACAAAAAAGATAAACACGCGTTCAACACGAATGCTACCAAAAATAATACGCACTTGTTTTAGCACTAACTTGTCTAAAACAAGTGTGTATTATTTTTGGTAGCATTCGCGTTTAACATGTGTTGTATCTTTTTTGTGGTAAGGGTGTTAGAATTTGACAAACCAAACAAGCTCAGCAGAATAAGTTCTGTGTATTTCATTATTGATTTACTCCCTCACTTATAAACGATAATTAAATTAAATAGCTCTTATGCCAATTACCATCTCTATTCATTGTCATACAAATGACAAGGATGTTGTATATTTAACCAGTGGTTAAATAAGAGGCGTCTAAAAGTAATGGAGTTAATTGCTACTTCTCCGCTATCTTTTTTCTTAGAATAAATGTTGCTCCACAGTAGAAACGCGTGAGTGCGTTTACAAACACATAATAATATCTCACATTACAAACATTTATGCCGTATGGGAATCGAACCCGCGATACGTAGGGCAGCAGCCAATCGCTCAGCCACTATGTCCACTATGTCAGCTTTTGGGCGCTTTTATAATTTACTGTAGCACGGCACGTCACATTATCCGCCTAGCCTTTTTCCCAAACTAGATTGGGAAGTGCCATCTGACCTCCACAACCCAATTATTGGTGATTCCGGTATTCGAAAGTTAGACCAGTTGTCCGACTTTTGGTCTCCTAACCGTAACGACTATCAAAGATATTCCTATGACAACCGGGACCGACTGTTTAACGTGCTCTCCGAGGCACGGAGGGGTCTTGATGTGTAAAAATCGGTCACCCATCAAAGGACAGACCGCGGCAAGCGCAGCTTTTCCCACAGATCGATCGATCAGCGCGGCTGTCATTTAGCCACGAGCCCCTCCGTCGACGAGTTAAAAGTATCTTCATACAATTCCTTATATTTTGTTTGCCTATTATATTGTAAAGATAAAAGGGTGTCGTGACGTGCCGTGATAGTAAATTATAAAAGCTGTCTTTGTCTCAGTCGGCTCAGTTCGGTACAGTCTACGATAAAATTAAGCATACTTCAAAGGCGCGATTTATCAGTTGATAGTTGAAATGCAGTCCGTCTGTTTACACGGTGATAATGATAATAATAAAATTATTGTCAGATTTCTTAATAATAGTAAAAAAATATGTTTGGCATTGAATGCTTTACTTTCTGATGTTCATCTTGCCGAAGCTGCCAGCCAAGCCGCGGCCTGAAAGTCAAAAATGTATAAAATGTGAATGATTCTATGCTACCTAAAGTGTATTAATCTTTATCTTATTTAAAGAAACAAGTCAATTATTATTATTTTTGGTAAACTTTAAAATAAAATCTTTATTTTTTTATAAAAAAACTAAAAAGCGTTTTAGAAAATAAAGTTTCGGTTTTGAGTATTTTATTTATTATAGTTTATTAAATACAAGCTGTTGGTTTAGTCACCTACGATCGTTAAATGATTCCACCCGTTATACTATGAACAAAATAAAAATATATTTTCATACATTCTGGCTACTCTATTTGATTGTTTTTTTCCCGAATATGGGTCTCATAGGGTTCAGTATGAGGGCAGAATCACCGCTTAACGGATGCAGGTGACTAGATCAACAGCCTGTGGGATCTCGAGTATAAATACTTTTGAGTGTGATATACATACCTCGTCCTATAGATAGCGCCGAGAGAAACAAAGAATCTTTTATTTATTATTATGAAATTCTTGAAAAATAAAGCTGTTTTTTGGGTATATTTCAAAATTACAGATATTTGGACAATAGCTAAGCACGTATTATATTATATTATTGTTTGTTAAATACTAGGGACCCGCCCCCGCTTCGCACGGGTACAATCTACTGATGTGACAATATGTCACAGAGATTCCTGACCTGTATCTAAGTTAAACATTAAAGTATTATACACATAAACCTGCCGGAACAAATTCTCTATATAGTTATGAAAACCGCATTAAAATCTATTGTATAGTTAAGAAGAACTAAGCGGACAAACATATAGACAAGAACAGTGATTTTGTTTTATACTATATAAATAGTATAAAACAAAATCACTGTTCTTGTGTATACACACAAGAACAGTGATTTTGTTTTATACTATATAAATAGTATAAAACAAAATCACTGTTCTTATGTATACACACAAGAACAGTGATTTTGTTGTTGTTTGTCCGCTTAGTTCTTCTAATTTAAGACTAATTGTTGCTCGCGACTTCGTTCGCGTCAGAAACTTTCACGGGCCCACAACTGTACATAGTTTCAAGTCAATCGGATAAACGGTGCGGGTACGCATAGGAGACGAAGGGACAAACAAATATTCATGCAACCTTCTGATATACATACCTCGTCCTGCGGATAGCGCGGGGAAGTCTTCATCAGTAAGTTCAGGAGCCGGACGAATGTTCTTAGAGTCTGGTAACAACATTTTATTATTGTTATTAGAGATTTAAAAACAGGGGCTTCGAGGGGCTCGTGGCTAAATGACAGCCGCGGTGATCGATCGATCTGTGAGGTTAAGCTGCGCTTGCCGCGGCCAGTCCTTGGATGGGTGACCGTTCTATACACATCGAGACCCCTCCGTGCCTCGGAGAGCACGTTAAACAGTCGGTCCCGGATGTCATAGGAATATCTTTGACAGTCGTTACGGGTAGTCAGGAGCCCCAAAGTCTGACAACTGGTTTAACATTCGAATACCGGTATTCCCCAATAATTGGATTGTGGAGGTCAGATGGCAGTCGCTCCATGTAAAATATTGATATTCAGCCGCAACCAGTTAGAATGGAAGCCGACCCCAATCATGTTTGGAAAAAGGTTATGCGGATGATGATGATTAGAGATTGAAAAACAACTGACAGGAGCGGGATTCGAACCCACGGTACGGCAGAGGTCGTCCCCTGCCGTACCGTGGCGTCACTCTAAAGCTAGAGCACCATCGGTTCATGGTTGATATGCCAAAAACCCGAACGAAGCGCTTTGGTTCCACTTTTATTGTGAAAACCGACAAACAGTGGAATGCGCTGCCCGAGTGGGTGTTCCCCGACAGTTATAGCCTGGGTGTCTTCAAGTCGCGAGTGAATCGGTTTCTTCTAGGCAAGCGTGCTCCATCGTAGACCGCATCATCGCTTAACATCAGGCGAGATGGTGGTCATATGCAAGCCTATTACTATTAACTTTACTATTTAACTTTGGGAAGCGTGCAATGGGGCGAAGCCAACACGTAGAGCCCTTTTTACCCGACTGCGAGACGCAAAGGAGGGTAATGTGTTTATCAGTCTATGTATGTATGTATGTATGTATGTATGTATGTATGTTTGTTTCTATGTGGCGTTCTAGAGACCAAATGCGTAGGCCGATTTTGATAATTCTTACGTCAATCGATTCGTCTTAACCTTGCGAGTGTCACTAAAGACATAACAGTAATCAAAATTCACCACAGCGACAACCAGACGCCATATTGTCAAAATGAAAAAAAAAAAAGTTGATGAACTATGTCAAGTGGGGTGTCGTTGAATAGGTATTTTAAAATCATCTTTAGGTTCCTTTTATCATTTTTCATTTTAAATAATAGTTTAGGATATATAACGATTTAAAGTTGTTTAACAAAGCAATCATTCTCGCTAATTCTTACTTATTGATTTAAGATTTTATTTCAAGTATTAACGATATACAAACAAAAAAGAAGATTACGAAAACATACATTAAAAACTAAAAAGTGAAAAATAAAAATAGTAAATTAAAAATTAAAAAAACCCGACTGCCAAAAAACAACTAAAAAGTTCAAAACAAGAGCACTTTTCAAGCAGTCTGATGCAGTTGGTGGCATAAAATCTAAGATTTAACACAAATAATTGCCACCAACTGCATCAGACTGCTTGAAAAGTGCTCTTGTTTTGAACTTTTTAGTTGTTTTTTGGCAGTCGGGTTTTTTTAATTTTTAATTTACAATTTTTTATGACAACTTTATTGAATGTAATGGTGACATAGCCGGCGATAAAATCCCTATCTTACTAATATTATAAATGTGAAAGTTTGTGAGGATGGATGTATGTAGAGATGTATGGTTGTTTGTTACTCTTTCACGAAAAAACTACGGAACGGATTTTCATGAAAATTTACAGTATTATAGCTTATACATCAGAATAACACATAGGCTACTTTTTATCCCAAAAACGCGGGCGATGTCGCGTGAGGACGTTAGTATGCACTATAGAAATGCACCCAAGGACAAACCCTAGCTTGTGCAGGAATATTGCAAAACATTATAGTATTAGCCATTATGTAATGTACTTACAGTCAGCTTGTGGCATACGAAGTGGCGCATGGATTCGTTTTTCTTTTCGTACTTCTGAAATTAAAATAATTATTATAGGTAGTTTGTAAGGATGAATGTATGTATGGATGTTTGTTACTCTTTCACGCAAATACTACTGAACGGATTTTGATGAAACTTTACAGTGATATAGCTTAAACATTAGGATAACACATAGGCTACTTTTTATCCCAAAAACGCGGGCGAGGGCGCGGGCGGATTCTAGTAATAAATAAAAATACTGCGATCTTCAATCTCTTTTTTTTGCCTGTTTACTTTAGACCAGTGGTTCCCAACCAGTGGTCAGCAAAACAATAATACTTTGGATATAATAAATTATTTTTTATTTTGTAACTTAGGTCCTTGCACCGAAAAAAAACGTCCTAGTGATCTCTGGTCGTGAAAAGCTTGGGAACCACTGCTTTAGACCAATTATTCCCAAAGTTTGATGCGCTTTAACTTACGTTCTACACTCGAGGAAGTGGAGTTTAGATTCGACTCGTAGAAAGAGTCGTTGCCCGTCGTATTGCACGAAGACGATGCCTGCAACCATTATTAGTTTAGTCAGGTAGGTATACATAAATAATCGTAAAATCTCAGCAATCGGAATAACAAGCCATTAGAAATATCGCACACTTAGGCCCCTATTTTTTTTTTTTTTCTGAGTATGGCAAATCATCAAATGACCCCTCCCGCTCTGGGCGGAGCGGAAGGGAGTGTCAGACTCTTACTGACTAAAACCCACCCGTGTTCCTTCCTTTGCCCTTTTGTCCGGGTCAGCGGTATCCCTTTCGGACAATGCCGCTTTACTTAGGCCCCTATTACAGAACGATAATCGAGCACAGATCTCTGCTTGAGCATAGATTGAAACAAGTTTAAACCAATCAAATGGCTTTAAATCGATGCTCAAGCAGAGATTTATGCTCAAGCTTCGTTCTGTAATATGAGCCTTAGATCTAGAGAAAGCTATTAACTGAAATTTTTTTTTTTTTGAAATAGCTCTCTTCAGATCTGTATACGCACGGCTACAGCCGGCCTAGCATAACCACGATAGAAACGGGTTTTGTCTACATAGAAATAGACAAAGTGACAGATTGTAGAAACATTTCTACGTTTTATGAATGAAATCTGTCACTTTGTCTATTTCTATGTAGACAAAACCCGTTTCTATCGTGGTCATGCTAGGCCGGCAGATCAAGCTATACATTTCCAGTATAAGCTGATCTCGCATTGTATAGGATTTCCTTACAGTGAGAGGTCAGTGTAAACTGGGAATGTATAGCTTGATGTGTAGCCGTGTGTACTAGAGACGAAATTCAAAAAAAGAGAGTGGAAGAGTTAATAGCTCTCTTTAGATCTAGGTGTGCGATATCATGCATTAAGTTTGGGGCTTATTTTTATTTATACAGTAAAAGCCACATAAATAGCTAAAGTTTTTGTATAGAATTGTTATTGAGAACTGTGTGACAAGAATTTTGGTAAAGTTACCAAGTGAACAACTATGAGAGCCACTGAAAAGATTATCATTATCACATGCATAGTTGAATAGAGCCATGACAGATGTATTGTTTATGAATTATGATAGTTACCCCAAAGCCAGCAATTGTCGGTCCACCCCAGACCTTCTTCGCGTCTTTGTACTTCAGTATACCCTAAGAAATGAAACACATTAAAAATTAAAATTAGTATTAATAAATGCAAGAACGAATGTAGAGAAACATAATATATTTAGAGATTTGTAAAAATCCGTGAAATTTCACTTGTGACAAACAATTTATCCTGATAAACGATGGCATAGCACCTGGTATCTTTTTCTTTTATGCATGAACTACAACTTTGTATAACACGTATCATTTCAGAGAAATCTGCGAAGAAGCCAATATTTTTTGGAGACAATTTTTTTTTTGGAGATGTGGATTTGGTGACTTTGAGATTTGATTTGTAAAATAGTGCGTTTTAGGCCTGTACCAATTTTCAGATCTATGCGAATTATTCCAAAATATTGTGTGTATTTTGACTGGATTAATAATTTTGTGGCTGACCACAAAAATTGTCAGCTGCGTGCGACGCAATTATTATTACCCTTTTGGGAAGGATAATTGAATTATTTATCCTTACTAAATTATTCAATAACAATGTTGTCATAATTATCCTTCGCTTTTGTTTGAACATTTTAGTTGTATGGATATATTCTTATAATAATATCATTATTTATCAGAGTGCCTAGTGGGAGTTTTTCTAACATATTCGATCGCGAGAACGTTATCGAAGATCATAGTCAACGACCAATCGAACATCGGCTTGCGCTCGAATGTGAAAACGCTATCGCACGTAATTGGTTGTTCCACTTAAAAACTACTGGACCGATTTTCAAAATTCTTTCACCAATAGAAAGCTACATTATCACTGAGTAACATAGGCTACTTTTTATCCCGACAAAATGGACAGTTCGTGTGAATCACGCGGATGAAGTCGCGGGCAAAATGGCAGTATTATTATAAAAAATATTGAGTACCTAGTTACTTACCTCTACATCATATTCGATGGGCACGTGCTGGCCAGGCTTGATGTCGATGCCCACGACTGGGCAACAGCTGTCCAGTATCGTGTATGCCCAGCGTCTGGTCCGCGACGTGGTGCACTCTATTGACTTCTCATTCTCTTCGTGGTGCTGTTGGACAAACGTTTGTAATTTATAACACGCAATAATAACTGTGTATGCGCCTCATTAAGAGAAAATATGGGCAGAAACACTTTTGAAGACTAGGTAGGTTTTTAAAGAAACTATCGCTGTCGCTCTGCGAGTCCTCGCCATCAAATACGTGCGATAAGGATAACTTCATATACCAACTGAATAGCCTAAATAAATAGTCATAATTCGAGGTTCGGCTCTCTACTGTTGCCTCCTCCAATATTGGACCAATATAAAAGATATTTCATAAACTGAATAAGAAGAATATAATTATACTGTCTCTATGTTTTTATTGTTGCATTAATAGTTGTTTAAAAATTAAATTTGTATACTAGACCTCTGTTGATGGTTGTCTAAATAGACAATTTTGCTTATAAAGATAACGTATTATCAAAAAGGAAAACTTAGGGACAGGTTGATATTTATTTTACTGTAAAAATTCATTGCTTTAAGGTCATAAACCAAAAAGAAAACAGGCGAGAGCGTTTGTATGGAGAAAAGACCACCCGCATTTCCTCGTAAAATATCCTCCACCAATGACGCTAATTTATTCCACAACAGCCGACTTTAGTCGGTGAGAATCGGCCACCGACAAAAATCGGCGGACTACTTTTTATCGTACTGACAAGAACGACGATGTTTCGTGTCCCGGCAGGCTGGCGGACTCGGCACTTTAGGTAAGGAGGAGAAGCTACAAGTATATCGACGGGACTTCCCCGAGGAGGCCAATTCAGTAGGTTTACGCCGCGTCAGAAGAGACACGAGTTACGCGATAGAGACTACATACTTCGTACGTTATTATTATTTTAGGCATGCAGCGCTGTGCGAGCTCAATCACACTTTATTCCGTTGCAGGCAACTATATACACAAATATAAACAATACATAACTATAAACTGATACAAATCATGTAATATTATGCTATAGGTATAAAACTACTGCCACAGTAACTACTGCACATGAAGTTGCGCTGCGTGGCGTCGCGTAGCCTTCCGCGAAATCGTCGATACATGACCCTTCGGCAAAACCGTTCTTAGAGAATGGTTTTAATGAGTCGGTAGTCGAAACTCGTACCATGAGCGATATAAAATTTGTGTTGTGGTGCGGTTTTCACAAGCATAAGCATAGCATAATCGGCCTATAATATTCCCACTGCTGGGACACAGGCCTCCTCTGTGAGAGGGAGTGGGCCGTAGTCCACCACGCGGGCCCAGTGCGGGTTGGTGGACGTCACATGTCTTCGAATTTTTAGTTCTAGGACATGCCGGTTTCCTCACGATGTTTTCCTTCACCGTTAAAGCAAGTGATAATTAATTTCTAATATGCACATGACTTCTAAAAGTCAGCGGTGCGTGCCTCGGGATCGAACTCGAACCATTCGCCGTGAGAGGCACATGGTTAATCCACTAGGCTATCACTGCACCGGTTTTCACAAGAATAGGAATTATTATTTCCTTTAAGTCAGCGCGAGTAGACTCGCACTTGACCGGTTTTTTTTAACCTTATCCACTACTACTATTGACCGTTTCACGTAAGAATTCCCTTTGACACTATGTTGGCTCCCCTGCTTGTCATTCCTATTTAGATCATATCGTTTTGTGTTTTTTGTAGATTTATGTTTTATAATAATGTTTAGGACGTTAAAAAGTGATGAAAGTGAATTGGTGCTGAAAGAAAACTTCCGACGCCGTTAAAAACGTTGTAATAAATTGAAATTCAGGGCAGCCAACATAGCGTCGAAAGGAATTCCTACGTGAAACGGTCAATAGTGGTTCTTTCTTTGATATCTTACCGCACATCCGAGCCCAGGAGTGTACTTGAAGGGGTCTTTCTTCAGCTGCACCAGCGCCAGCGACTCCTTGGGGAACCCTTCGTTTTTGTTCACCTTGATGCTGTTGATCAGGTGGAAGAACAGGGTGTCCAGCTTGTATACGCGGAACAGGAATTCGTCCTCACCTGTGTGGCAATAATTACAGATCAGCCTGTCCTGTACCGACTCGCCGCGTGATATCACCGCGGGAACTGCCAATTTTTTTGCGAACGTTCAAAATCAAAATCAAAACTCATTTATTCAAAGTGGGCTAAATGATTAGCACTTTTTGAACGTCAACATACATAAGACAGCCCCCAAAAACGCCCGCCCTTCACCGCTTCCTAGTGTTTTAGCTGCGAAGAAGAAACGGCGCAACAAACTCCGCAGCAACACAATTCTGTCTGTCAATTACTTTTATGTAAAATTATATAAATCAAAAGAAATATTAAATAAAGTTACACTGAGGTTTAAAACAGAAAAAGCTATAGGTAAATACTTAACAGTAGAATAATTATGTAACCTAACAATATACCTAATCAAAGAAAATAAAATAAAAATACATAAGTATAAGTAAGTACTTACTCATCAAATAACCACACAGGTTCGAGGGAGATTGTCACGGTGAGATTCTCCCTCGAACATTCGACACGCAAACGGCAAATTGGCAGTTCTCGCGGTAATATCATGCAGTGTGTCGGTACAGAATAGATAGACAGGGAAAATCATACAGCCAATGATAGTAAGATAGTTATAGATAAGATAATGACAAAAATTGGGAGTCATTTATTACAGTACTACGGGAAGAATACAGGGGGGTGATTCTCGCGGGTTCGATATTGATATCGAATTCGATATATATTGCAACAACTGTCAAAATCCCTACCATTTTGACATTTGTTGCGATATATTTCGAATTCGATATCAATATATCATCCGCGAGAATCACCCCCCAGGAGTCAATTTACGTAATTTACGAAAAAATATGAATTAAACTTGAAAAATGAATTGCAAAATTTGTACCGAACAGACAGACAGACAGACACGAAAGCGACCTAATAAAAACGTAGTAAAAATACTCTTAACGCTGGTCGTCGGGGCGTAATCGCAGGACGATTAATCGATCTTGTCGAAAAAATTACGTGTTCGAAACGATTAGCATACCATAGCATAATCGGCATGTTCCCACTGCTGGGACACAGGCCTCCTCTCTGTGAGAGGGAGTGGGCCGTAGTCCACCACGCGGGGCCAGTGCGGGTTGGTGGACGTCACATGTCTTCGACTTTTTTGTTCTAGGACATGCCGGTTTCCTCACGATGTTTTCCTTCACCGTTAAAGCAAGTGATTATTAATTTCTAATACGCACATGACTTCGAAAAGTCAGCGGTGCGTGCCTCGGGATCGAACTCGAACCATTCGCCGTGGGAGACACATGGTTAGACCACTAGGCTATCACTGCTACTTTTGCACGAAACGATTAGTTACACAAAAAATCTTGTATTTTTGGACCTTATACACACGTTCCATTAAAATAACTTAGCGAACTACTCATTAGTCATTAGTAACAAGCCTCAGATGAACATAGCATTCGTTCAAATGACATTATTTAATTACGACATCCGATACTGAACAAAGCTATTCAAGTTCATACAGACAGGATGTTAGTGTTTGGCTGCATTCTTAGTATCTCGGTAAATAAGCTAGCTAGGTATTCATCGATTTGACGGTTATGTAGCATTATTTACGGGCTATATGCCAATGGTAGTCTCAAATCACGAGTTACGACCTTTATCAATGCGGGTGTTGATGTACGGCCAGGGAAAGGGATTCTTTAGCAGGTTCACTATCGTTCATAATTGGTCGTATATTCAAACTTTGAAGCAAACGAGAATCCGAATTGCTTCTAAGTTTGAATATACGACCAATTATGAACGATAATGTACCTAAGTGCAGTGATAGCCTAGTGGATTAACCATGTGCCTTCCACGGCGAATGGTTCGAGTTCGATCCCGAGGCACGCACCGCTGACTTTTCGAAATCATGTGCGTATTAGAAATTAATTATCACTTGCTTTAACGGTGAAGGAAAAACATCGTGAGGAAACCGGCATGTCCTAGAACCAAAAATTCGAAGACATGTGACGTCCACCAGCCCGCACTGGGCCCGCGTGGTGGACTACGGCCCACTGCCTCTCACAGAGGAGGCCAGTGTCCCAGCAGTGGGAACATTATAGGCCGATTATGCTATGCTTATGCTTTTGCTAATGTACCTGCTAAAGGATCCCTTTCCCTGACTGTGCACTCCGGCCGCTGAGAGAATGCGTTCCTGACACTTCATTAATTTAGCACTAAGCTAAGTTTATTGTAGATTGATGTTATAGTAAGAATTTAAGTTAAATTACTATCAATAGGGCATATAAATAAACGATGAAAATATTTTTAATAGTTAAATCTTTTCAACATCAAGTCTCCAAAGTCTCGTCGTCTGTCATCGCCCATACATTTAGGCTGTGTCCCCAATAGGCAAACTGTGAGCGGCCGACTGAGTTTGCGGCGTATCGGTTTAGTACGCCCTTCCATACATTTGGAAGGAGTGTCCACAGTTTGCTAGTTTGCCTATTGGGGACACAGCCTTACAAGTTTCTCTGAGCGGCAGGAATATAACACGCATAATATGCATATCCTCTGCGAATTGCTATACATATTTTTATGACCGAGCATACTCTCTGAAATGTATCTGATAAAAAGCCGATTGACTAGCAACTTTCCTTACCGGCCATGCTGCACATCTGCAATATAAAGTCCTGCACGGCCAACACTTTGTCCGGCATGGTGTACAATGGCGGGAGCGCCTTCACATTTCGGTCCTTCTGCTTCAGATAGTCGATGATGTTAGCAAGAATCTGCATGTAGTCACTCTTTTCGCCAGTTTCGTCCGGCATGTCTAAACCGAGCTCTATGCTGCCGATCTTCACGTCTGACGCGTAGCCGACGGGTATGCGACCTGTATGAATCAAATACGTCAAGATATGTAAAGGGAAAACAGTAAACATGTTAATGTTATGCTTATCTTAATGTTATTAAATACCAATTAAGTAGTGTTGGGCCAACTATAAGTTTGGCCGACTAGCCGACTAGTCGGCTGGCAAAAGGCCGATTAGTCGGCCAAGCCGATCATTGCTTTCGGCGGTGTTCGGATGGAATCGGTAATGTTCGTCGCTCATACGATCGCCGTTACTTAGTGACGTCGTTTTTTCGTTTAGTCGTTTTTTGCCGACTAGTCGCCGACTATAAAAGTAGCCGGATAGTCGGCTTGACTAGTCGGTACATCCCTACAATTAAGACATTTCAAAAACAACTGACACAGACGAGGTTTGAACCCGCGACCTCTGCCGTACCGTGGCAAGCCCTCTAACCAACTGAGCTACTAGTTTTCAAAGAGATACAAAACAACTGATGTGGGTAGGACACCGTACTGCAGAGGTTGCGGGTTCAAATCCCGCCCGTGTCAGTTGTTTTAAATGTCTCATGTGATATATCAGTTAAAAGAAATACCAGTGGTATTAGTTGTTGGTATTAGAATTGAAAAAATCATAACAAAGGGGAAAACAGTTTATAAGAGTAATATGTCCGTCCTTACGGCCCATTTGAAGGAGCATTTACATAATTTTACTGGGACAAATAAGGAAAATACTTAAAGCAGTAAACAACAGTTGTTTTATATTGAGCGAGAGGTAAATATTACGTCACAGTTGTCTAGAATGTATAAAATAAACGATTTTTCTTTGTCATTGATGTTGAAGTACATGCTAGGTCGTATTACTTTTGTAGAAGATATTTTTGTTACTAAGGAATTATTAATACTGAGTAACGGAAACTATTAAATTACAATTTTTAGTCATTACTTTTCCAATTTTTTCAGCGTATGCAATCCACAGCTGGACAACGTTCCAAATTAATTATACAGTAACAACAGAAATACGTGGTCTAATAAAAAAAAAATCGACCAAAAATCTTTGGCTCTCCGAATTGACCCGATCAGGAATTTGTATAGAGAATCGAAAATAAAAAATGACCGAGATTTTTTGTTTGACCTTTCAAATATTGCTCTGAATAAGAGTCCAAACAACCCCCTTAAATATGACCACCAAATTGACCAAAATGAGATTCGAGCCATATAATCGATACCTTAAGGCCCAAATTTCATATTTGCCAAAATGGCCTTTACGCCCTTTGAACCCAAAGGTATCGAATTATAAAATGTTTCGAAAATTATACGTGTATTAGAAACACGTGGTCATATTTAAGGGGGTTGTTCGGACTCTTATTCAGAGCAATATTTGAAAGGTCAAACAAAAAATCTCGGTCATTTTTTATTTTCGATTCTCTATACAAATGCCTGATCGGGTCAATTCGGAGAGCCAACGATTTTTGGTCGATTTTTTTTTTATTAGACCACGTATTTCTGTTGTTACTGTATAATGATCTATTATGATCTATACTAACATTATAAAACTGAAGAGTTTTTTTTGTTTCTTTGAACGCGCTAATCTTTGGACCTACCGTCGGATTCGAAAAATTCTTATTGTATATGATAACCAGATTAATGCGGAATAGTATATGCTATTTAACATCCTTAGGAGCCGAGCAATGGGCGTGAAACCGCCGGGAACAGCTAGTAAGTTAATAAAAGCTGTAATATTTAATAGAATTCAAACACCACTCAGAAAATTGCTTTGTAATTACCTGGGTTCAGCAAATGGGCAAGGCTCACCGTGACTAAAAAACACTACAGATATAATATTATCAGCCAAAAGCAAGGCTTATTGTTAGTTAAACAGATTGCCATGACGCAGAATGAGAAAAAAAAAAAAAAAAAAAAAAAAAAATTACCTGGGTTCAGTTTTTCAGGGTAAAAGTCCATGATGCCAGTCCTCAAGTTGAATCTTAGCACAGTACACTCGCCAATCACGTACTTATTGCCAGCTTTGCAGTAATAGTTCACATCTATTAGATAAAACACCTCGTCTAGAATGCCTGTTGACAACAAAGATTTTTTTATTAAATGCACATATTATAGTTTTTATTACCTACCAGGCGCGGTCTAAGGGGGACGGTCGTGGGGGTCATGACCCCCCAAGATCGTAAAAAAATGCGCCAAACATGGTAATTCACGTTATAGCACGTCGGCATTAATCGGTATGACCCCCACTCCCAAAGTCTTCGGCTGTGGTATGACCCCCCCAAAATCGTTGGCTGCGACCGCACCTGTTACCTACCCGACTGCCACAGAAGGAAGGTAATGTTTTTTGAGTGTTTAGAGGTATATTTCTCTATAGCCTAAACGGCTTGATGGATTTCAACATTATGAGGTGTCATTATGTTGTTAGATTCAACTTCAATGTGAGAGTGACCTCATAATAATATGTTAAAAATAAATCGATCAAACCGTTTTGGCTACAGCACGCTTAGCATGACCACGATAGAAACGGATTTTGTCAACAGAAGAATAGACAAAGTGACAGATTGTAGAAAGATTTCTATCGTTTTATGCATACAAAGAACAAAAAAAACTCTGATAAGCCATGCACGAGTCGCCGCATGCTTGGGCAGAAGAGATAACGAGTTGGATAGAAAGAACTTTGTTTATTCTTTGGCAGAATAGAGATAGAATTGGTCGTTCTAAGCGTACAGAGTGAGCCAAAGAAAATAAACATACAACTCACTCTCAACATACAAAATCAAACATACTCAAAAAACATTTGTTCTGAGCAGTCGAAAACAAATGATAAAAAAATCTTACTTTGATTAAAAGCTTTAGTCGCTACCATGTTCTTGATATCTTGTATTTCATATTCGATAGACTCTTGTATTTCTTTCTGCTGCTGCTCAATGGCAGTCAGCGGGATGCCAGTGGACGTGTACTTGGCAACAGGAATGTTTCGTTTTTCTTTCTCATTTTTTGCTCTTGCTTCATAACGGGCCTTGACTTGAGGTGACGCATTCTGCATTAAGATGACATGTTATTGATTAAAATGTTCCGAAAAATGTGGTTTTCCTGGTTCTTTGTTATTCAAGGAAGGAAATAAGGATACTTTTTTTTTTGTGATTCTGAGCTTGTTGTATATGGGCTGCAAGTGACAGCGTAACGAAAACTGAAACCTTTTTCTGCAAAAGAAAATTAGTCAGACTTTAAAAAAAAATAAGACTTTACACAATATCTTTTTTTATAGAAATATAGAAAAAGTCATGTTAAACAGCCATTATCTTGTGGGTGAACTTGGCCCTAAGATCAGTGTTTGCCTGGAATCAACCATTGCCCAATATCGATTAAATGAAATTCACACATTTTATATGTTATACATGTCATAGCAAGGATTGTGTTTATTTTGAGACATGTTCTGTTTACTATTGGATTTTTTTTAAAGAATATTCGAACATTCGAACAATATGCGACCCACTGCTTGGGAACGCTTTTGCCATGCCATCATACATGCTGCAAGGGGTCTTGACAAAATAACCACATGGCTACAGAAGGAGTGGATAAATGCGAGTGCAAGCAAATTGGTCCATGTCACATTTACACTGCAAAAAAGTGAATGTCCATCTGTACATCTTGAGAATGTCACAATATCTCACCAAGACAGCGTAATACACCTAGGGCTACATCTCAACCGACTTTTAATGTGAAAAAACTTATTACAACCAAGACACAAATCAATATCTGTTACAGTTACACTGTATCTTGGAATGAAAAAGTGATCTTGAAGCCACTATGACTTTATGAAATTCAACTGTGGGGTAGCACCTGTAATTGAATTATTAGATATATACAGAGAAAAATCGGTCCAGTAATTTCGGAACAAACCTCTTCGGTACAAACAAACAAACAAAAAAATCTTTCCTCTTTATAATTTATTAATTAAGTATAGATTATGGATGCCGTCATGAAGGACATCGGCCAATAGTCACCTTAGGGACGGGAGTCAAAAATATCAGGAAAAACTGGAAAGATACCCCAACAAAAGGCGACTCTCTGACCAAAACAAGTTACAGAAAAAGACAAAAGGAATGAAACCGATAGTCCACCCACCCTTGGCTCGCTGGAGTCACGCTTCTCCCGCCAAAGTATAGGTACTTCGAATTCGATAAGTATTTTAATCTGATCGCAGATTGGCACGAAAAGTACAAAAAAATATCCATGGTTTTCGTCGTTTCTCTTGTAACAACACTAATTATTTGTATTCAAAAAAAAGTATAGCCATAAGTATTAATAATCGCTAAGTAAATAGATTTCAAAAAATATCATTTACCCTCCATTCAGGATCGGCTGCCTTTGATACATCAACCAATGTCTCATAATTGATGCCCTTTTTCTGCTGTTCTTCTCTAAAATCTTGCATGAAGTAGAAAAATGCATTTTTTGGTGCTTTCTTGGGCATTTTGAATGTACTTTCACACTATAATCAATCAAAGCAAAAACCCGTCCGTGCGGTGTGTGCAAAATAGAATTCCGCCTGAAATGACACTAATGACAGTTATTATATTATGTTGCCATTTTCCAGTTTCCAGCACAGATATGTCACGCATGTGACGGATGTGAGATGTTGCCAGTTGGCTTTCTCTGTGCGACTTAAAGGCCTACACAGGGGGGTGATTCTCACGGATTCGATATTGATATCGCCTTCGATATATATTGCAACAACTGTCAAAATCCCTACCATTTTGACATTTGTTGCAATATATATCGAAGGCGATATCAATATCGAACCCGCGAGAATCACCCCCCAGGTGCGATAATATCGGTCCAAAATATCGTAAGATTCGTAAGCGATACTGCGATATTTGTTTTAAGCTTTCTTAGTGAATTTTGTATATGGTACACACTACTGTGATAATAACGATACGATACAACTTACAAGTAGAACACTTCCGTTAATGCGCCCTGCGATAATGTGATAGAAATTGTTCTTATTATATAATATGAAACGAATGCCACATTGATATTAGCTATGGAGTGCCTATGGACTATGGTTCATGGTTCGCCATGTTCACCGTTTGAAGACGCGAGCGCCGCGCGACGCACCCTGCCGCGTGGAACAAATCCGAACCGTGAATCGGTTACCGAAAGTACACAATGGACTGTACTGTATTGCACTGACTGTACTGTGTAGTGTGTGGCCGCTATCGGATTTGTTCACCAATTTGTATGGTGCGGTGGCGATGACGTGGCGCGGTGCTCGTCTCGAGGCTCGTGTAGTGAAAGGTGTACTTTACTGTTACAAATTGATTTTAACGTGCTTTTTGTCGATATCGTGTGTACTAGGCCTAAAACTGAACTGACTGACGTAGCAAGTTTGACAGATTCTCATTTCTCGTTTTTTTATTTTCAGTCTGTGTCATGGGGATGGTGCTTGGGTGCAGAAGGTGGAGTGAATAAAAATTTAATAAAAATCGTAGTAAATCAAATATATTTCTAAAAAACAATTAAGTTCCAAAGAAACTATTGTGTGATTATTGTTGTTTGTTGATATAAAATTACTTCGCGCTACTAAACAGGTATGTGTATAAATTCATAATTTGGGGATCGAAATGTTTCGTATGAGTTAAATTACTCTTGTTTTTATGCCTCAGAGAAGTTAACCGCCTCTATATTAATTGGTTTATGTGTATATGATGGGAGGTTTATTCTTGTCTGTTAGTGCGATGAATAGATTTGATTTAAATCATCAATATCCGCCGAGGTAGGAAGTTGGTGCGCCGTCCGTTACCACTTGATTTGATAGAGTAATAAATATTGAGGTGGCGTGTCGTTGACTAAAACCTATTAGCCGCTTTATAAATATTTGTGAATGCTAATGTCAAGCGTATTCAAATATATCCGAAATGGTTGAAGAGGAAGATGCTTAATTTATGTAAACAATAGGTGAACCATGTTTCGTAGGTCATATCAAGAAAAGATGCATCGGTGACAAAAATATTTATTATAGGTATGCCACATCCTACTAATACAAATTATAAATGCGAAAGTTTGTGTGTATGTTTGTTAATTCTTCACACTGAAATGGCTGGACAGATTTTGATAAAACTTTACATTAATATAGCTTATAGATCAGCCGGCCTAGCATGACCACGATAGAAACGGGTTTTGTCTACATAGAAATAGACAAAGTGACAGATTGTAGAAACATTTCTATGTTTTATGAATGAAACGGTAGAAATGTTTCTACAATCTGTCACTTTGTCTATTTCTATGTAGACAAAACCCGTTTCTATTGTGGTCATGCTAGGCTGGCAGAATAACACATGCTTTATCTCGATAAATAGCGGGCAAAGCCGTGGGCAGTAGCGAGGGTCCATTTCAATTGAATTTGTTAACTTTGTAAACAATGTTAGTATGGCCAACTGTCAAAATTTGATGAATTTGTATAGAAAGTTTGTCTACATAGTTTACAAGTTCTATTGAAATGGACCAGAGTAGTAGGTATATAATTTGATATTCTCATGAGCCTATTGCCATAAGGTAACTAGACTTATTTTGATTTTGCAGTTTATTGTATGTACACTTTGTGTTATTAATTTTAAAAACAAGACAATGTTATAAAATCCCTAATGCGACTCTCTGACCAATAGTAGTAGTAGTGATAAATAGAAATCTAAACAATAGCTAGGATTTCATCAACCAGCAAATTAATAGTTTAACAATAGCAATATTTACTATTGTTATAATAATATGTTAGTAGTTTTTTTGCTACTTTTAAAGTAATAAGTGGAATATTGAAGTATCTTTTCTATATCGCAATCCTCCTGGCTTATCACAAATTATTTCAGGTCGGCTTTAAATGTCTTTTTCTTCCATACATATCTATCAGCTAGATATTGAAGGTCAGTCTCAATTTTCATTTTATGTTTTTCCTTAAAAAAAAATTAAGTTTCTTCCAGATAAACATTATCAAAGTTTTTGAAATTCTTAAACAAATTATGTGTTTGTAAACACAAAATGTGATGAATATTGAATGCACACACACTGCTTCAACTCAGCTGTATGGCCTTGGCCGCTGCACGCCCACTAAGGCGCATCAGCTGTCTGTACGACTTGCTTGCATTACATTAAGCGCTATAAAAAACTGCAGACTGTTTAATAATACATAAAAATAAAAGTTGTTTCCCAGTAATAGTTTTTGCTCAATTTTACTTGTTAAGATAAACAGGGGTCTTTTTACATCTTAGACCTTATTTTGGGTTTAAAATTTACAATAATATATTGAAATACATATATACACTAAAGTCTTTTATAAAAGTATACATTTAATGATGTTATCAAAACGATTTTAACATTCAAGGTCTATTTTAATAGTTGGTACTCAACATATTAATATGCTCTGATTCTCATATCGTGGCAATGTTATTAGTTATCAGTAAATCAAACAATATACTATGGCATTGGGTCACTAATAAATTATATCAGCAATTACTTAACTGAACATGCAACCAATTATGTAGGTATCTATAAATAATAAAATATGAATTATGAATATTATATCATTCAGACTGGTTGGCAATTTTTTGTCATTATTATTCAATTATGTGTTGCCTTACTCAATATTTTAATTGCTAGGTAGGTATATACCTACCTAACAATTCTTTTTATGATTCACTGGAAGTAGGTAAGCATTTCAGATTCCAAGCAAATACCCTGCCAAATTTCATCAAAATCAGTTTAGTAAAGCCTAGAATTATCATTGTTACAAACAGACAGACAGACTGAGACACATGCATAATTTTAATTTACAATATTAGTAAGCTAAGAATCAGGTAAGCAGCTAGATTCAAGCTTTTATCTTGCCATCAACTGTAGGTACCTATTAATTCTAATAATCTAGTAAGTATAATTTGTAACCAACATGAAGAGTTTCCTTGTATCGTTGACAATATTGAGCTCATGTTTTCTTTGGTACACTTAGGGTGCGTTTCCACTGATGCGGAGCTGGGCGGAGTGGAAAGGAGTGGACTGTGAATTGGCCAATCACAGTGCTCGAAATCTCCACTCCGCATTAGTGGAAACAGTGTGATTGGCCAATTCACGGACCGTTCCTCTCTACTCCGCCCAGCTCCGCGTCAGTGGAAACGCACCCTTACCAAGAATAATATCGTATATCGTCGGCGTCGCTCTCACAGTCGTCGTGTAAGCAAAAACGGTGTCTTTGAATCTCGTATTACTTGAATTTCTGCTTGTCGTAATGACACATAATTGCATGCACAATCAACGTTCCCGTAACAATCTGATGCGGTTGCGTTTATTACATTTTTTGCCGACTTTTTCGTTGAACGATCAATGGTGTTTTTGGAACTAGAAAGCAAAAAGTGGCGGAAGAAATTACCTGTGTGCGCCCTAAAGAATATCAGCTCTTTAGCTTATAAAATGGGTCCGACGGCTTCAATTGAACGTTTGTGAGGACAATATTGCAATAATATCAACACAACAGTACAGACGGATACCTATTCGTCTTATCCAGTATTTCTGACATAACCTGTTGCCCCACTTTACGAGACCTGAGTTGCCTTTACGCTACAGTGGTACACAACCTTTTTTTGACCAGGGACCACTAGGATATTTTCTTTCGGTACGGACCCCAAAGGTCAAAAAAATAATTTATTATGTAGGTACCTAATATAACTATGTTTCGCGACCCTTAATTAGACTATAGTACTAAAAATATAAATGCACTATAGCACTCATGAATAATGTAACATCCTATTAGTGAAAGAATTTTCAGAATGAGATCACTAGTTCCGGAGATATAGCTTACAAACTTACTTCTATAGAATATTAGTTTATATGATCTAGTTGCTTTTGCATTCAAATCAAAGTTGTTCAGATGATTTACGAAGCCCCCTCAGAACCGTAATAGAATCGCGGTAGTTCTATTATTAACCCAATAATAACACCGGTACGCGTACTCTTTGTTTACTCAATGATGTAGGCGTCCAATCAACAGTTGACTGGACCCGCTACGATATGAGATTAACTCGTAAATACTCGTAATTCATTTGTGAGCACCCACAGAGAATCCTAGAGTTCGCGTATCCATGTGTCTGTAGCTATACTAATATTATTCTAATCTGAATGTGTGTCTGTTTGCAACTACTGAAAAGGTTTAAAAAATGTATACCATGTAGGTAGGTACTTAGACCTTCATAGCTTAGTTACGACCTGCCGGCCTAGCATGACCACGATAGAAACGGGTTTTGTCTACATAGAAATAGACAAAGTGACAGATTGTAGAAACATTTCTACAGTTTCATTCATAAAACGTAGAAATGTTTCTACAATCTGTCACTTTGTCTATTTCTATGTAGACAAAACCCGTTTCTATCGTGGTCATGCTAGGCCGGCTGGAGAAGGACATGGGGATACTTTTTATTCGGATACATAGATCAGCAATTCCGCAGCCTAATTGCGTAACTCAATATCTTTCGCCATGGCTTTCATTTTGACAGTGCAACAACATCCATTGCGGCGTTGAGCTAGTTACGGGAGCACGGATTAACAATCATACGGCGTAATGAATGTCAAACACAATGCCACGGTGATAGCAATTGAGTTACGCAATTAGGGTGCAGTTCCGTCTTTACCATAAGATACCATGGGGCACGGGCCCAGGGCCCCCGGACTGCTGCGGGCCCCGAAATGACGAAACACATTGGCTTCTTAGCTCTATGCCTCATTATTCATTAAAAATGCACTCAGATAGCCAGCGGTGCTCAGTAAAAGTTTGCCCTGGAGTTTCCTTCACGTTCCTCAAGATTTGAGGATGATGATGATGATGATGATGGATCAAGTTTTTTTTAAATAACTGGACAAGTGTGAGTAGGACTAGCGCCCTGAGGGTTCTGTACAAACTGTATGAGAAAAGTCGTTTTGACGGACGGACAGATGAACAACCAAGTGATCCCTTTAAGTGTTCCGTTTTTAGGGTTCCGTACCAAAATGGTAAAAAAGGAACCCTTATGGTGCAACTTCGTCTGTCTGTCTGTCTTTCTGTCTGTCTGTCTGTCTGTCACACCTGCTTATTTCAGCAGGTGCTGCTTATTTCAGCATGCTATCGACTTGAAATTTGGAACAGTTATAAAGAATGCTTGTTCAACTTTATTGCAAATGAAAAAAGTCCAAAAATATTTTTATTTTCATTGCAAAAGGGGCCGGAGTGGGGGTCCAAAATTTCAAAGTGAGGTTACTAGGTCAAGCAAGTGACATATCATATGAAAGGGTTTGATCTGCACATTTCAAAATATATTTTTATTTAATTGTATGTCTCACAGTTTTCGACATAATATGATGAAAAATGTCCAAAAAAATACCATTCCCCCCCCTTATCTCCGAAGTTTGCGGGGCGAAAAATCTGAAATAATTAGAGTTGATAGGAATTGACCCAAATATGGCACCAAAAATAAAACGATGTTCCTAACTAGTACAGTTTTTTCAAAATCATCAAAATTCCTTCACAAACAAACTTAGTTTTGCGGTCCGGTTTTTTTCACTTTATACGTCCAAAACTGATACGGAACCCTCGGTGCGCGAGTACGACTCGCACTTGGCCGGTTTTTTCTTTTTGAGGTACGGATTAAAACCAACAATTTGTAAGCATAACAATGCGTTTAGGCGGCTGACATTAACAGAATGTCCGATCTGCACCTGCAGCGAATAAAGTACATGTAGTTTATGCCCTGTGTGATAATTAGGCCACGTTCCCATTAGGCTGGAACGGCTGTTTAGGCGGGAAATAGCGTCCGTATATCATTATACAGCGGGTGTTTTACCGGAACACTTTAACGGCCGGATGCTGCTTGCAAATGTTCATAATTTACTATATTCACTCGCTTTAAGCATTTATGCCGTTTTTCGAGAACTCTACCACTGAATGTCTATTCTATGAAATGTTATTTTTATGGCAAGCTTTCCACCCCCGCAGCTTAGCTCACTAAGGAGATGAATTTTCAAAAATAATGGAACAAGTATTATTTTTTTTTTTTAAGAATACCTATATTTACAAAGTGGCAACATCGTAGCTTAAAAAAATGTTTCTTAATACAACATTCACCACCCCTTCTACACTTTTAGGCTGGAATTAAAAAAAAATCCCCTCTAGTGTAGTCTAGGCGTTGAAGGAATGATGTAATTTTATAGTATAAAGAACTATAGAAGATTACGCTGACTGATAATGGAATCCGGATTTCTGGGTCCCTGCTATGATCAACTTTTATCAGTAAATCTGCTATCTGATCTTATTTTAGCCGTTGTGATTGGTCGACCAAACTAATAAAAACACATCACATGGACATTGAGTTACATGAAAAATTCAATAGTTTTCAGAAGTAAATGACGCAATAATATGTAGTCTATTTTAGGCGTTAAATCGTTTTGATACATGATAATTCAAGGTGACATGTATTACGAGATGATCTCACAAATCCATGATTTATATGTGTTACCTTTATGCGCAAGAGTGTCTCTCATGTCATGTCTATGTGTCTTGACTTAACTTTTTGTGGACAGATTAGCAGATTTTAGTGAAGGGAATATTCCATACGTGTATGGAATTTCATATCATATGTTTTATTATTGTCGTATTATTCTCCATATCATATGGAGAATAATATTTATAAAACTGTAATTTTATAAATTTTACAAGTAAAGGAGACAAAATTAACATGTTTCTTGGTAAAAACCTTTTCTTACGCATACACGTACTTAAAGGTTTGTTATACGATTTATTAGCTATGTGGTCTTGGTTATCAATAGGCCATTCTGTCATTCCTTGTGCGTGTTCACGTGTCGCATTAGTCGACTGATGGATTATAAAAGATAGGTATCACTATCACCACCTAACTGGGTACTTATACGTGTAGTAGGGTTGAAAAGACCCTACTCCCTAATAAAGCTCCCCTAGCTATGACTGCCAGACGAAAAATGGCGCTACCAGACGAAGCAGTGCCTATTGTCCTTTACGGTTTTGTTTTTAATTAACGGTGGTACGTGTGGTAATATTAATATTGCTCTCATGAAGTCTCATATCACTGGCTTTCGTGAATTCGAATTGGATCGATTCTTTGAATCGTGTTGGTGGGTCTACATTGCAATTTCTGATCTTCTGTTGTTTTGGTATGATGAGCTACAGAATTCCTGGCATGGTAAAAAAATTAGCCAATGAGTAGCTTGGCACTCAGGTGGACTGCCCTGGGGGTGCGCCGGACAATCGTTTCTATATCGTCATTCGAGGAATACTCTTCAAATTCTGGACTGCCCTGGGGGTGCGCCGGACAATCGTTTCTATATCGTCATTCGAGGAATACTCTTCAAATTCTGATAATGTGCTAGATAAGACCACAAAATCATTATTTGCTTTCAACGTGTTTGTCAGTGCTGCAGTGTCACCAAGCATGACAGTCATGTTCCACTCTCATGACTGATGGGCATAATCACATATTTCACCAACTTGCACAAAACGTTCCAAAAAGCCTTTATTGTGCGGTGATAAAGTTGAAATTTGGTTAATCGGTCGTGAACGAGATATTTGTATAATCAGTAATGCGTATGATAATGTAAAATGGCTCGGGGTTTATCATAGGAGTAATTGTTTCCACTCCGCATTCAAGGATACACTGAAGTTGGTACAAATAGATTATGTTTACATAGATTTGTGTTATGCTTATGTAGTATTCGCACAGGTAAAAGAGAGCATTTATATTCAGAGATAGTGAAGTGTTCTCTGCACTTTTTTCCCGTCTGGGGTTGAAAGAAAATTTCCACAGACCGGTGTTTTCAATGCGTGTCATTCCGTGGGAGTTTTATGAAAATGAGATGCTTGGAAGCAATATTTTAGCAGTCTGTCGCTGTTTATGAATGTTTTGCCTTTTAGAAACTTTTTGTTTAGCGCTCTGCTTTCGTACGTGAGTGGTTCATTAAAATATCTAGCTAGTAATTTATCTGAAAGTAAGTAGGTAGTAAGTTCGAGCCGAATTCAAATTATTTGGTTAGTCGAATGATTTCGAGGACTATTTAAATAAACCAAAATACATAGTTCTCGTATGACATAATCATGTTATACATAGCAACTGTTCCAGGTAGGTAGGTACCTTCGATTAACGAGTTCAGTGTACAGATAAGTTATCAAAAAGGTCATAAAACTATATTGATTGATATTAAAATAAAACAGGAGAAGTGTTGTGTTATTGCATAAAAATGGGTTATCGGCTTATCGCAAACCTACCTATGAGCTTTTAGTACTTATTACGCATAAAAGGGTATGACTATGATTGCGACATAGGATATTATTGTTATAGGTAGTGTGATAGTGTCAGATTTGTAGGCTCTAGCTTTGAGTGCCCCCCAAAAAAAAATTTTTTTTTCGTAATTCTACTGCACTTCTTTATGGCAGTTCACAGAAGACATCTGTGAATTTTCATCTATAAAGTGCCAATAGTCTCATAGTAAAATGGCTGTGACATACGGACCGACAGACGGACAGAAGGACAGGAAGAAGTTATAAGGGTTCCGTTTTTACCATTGGGCTACCGAACCCTAAAAATGACCTAGCATTTTAATTAATTTCTGTTTCTTATAGCTCTGTTAAATGTTAAAATTACAATAATTTCATAATTAAGTATATTATTATAGTATAGGTAACTAGTCCTAAATGTCCTTGATGTATATGCGTACATTCGTTTAAGGAAACACGTTTTATTTTTTACGAAATTGTGACCATGGGCTTTTACAAATACAGATTTGTAAAAAGTATTTAATTTTTAATAAACCACACTACTTATTCCTGATCCTGAATGAAAAGTTTTAAGGACTGAAATTCGATAGGAGTTAGGCGTGGAGATTTCTATTATGCAGGCAGGGCTTGAAGTGAAAAATCTGGCTCGGATCTATATAAATTGCGAATGGCATTCAGTTGCTCAGACGTGCAGACAGCTTGCCCGACTGAGAATGCAATAGTGAAGACGAGGAATCCTCCTCAGCCACATTTTTACGACGAAGGCTTAGAGCCGCATACTTTCTAGGCGACAAAAGTTGATGCAATGAGATGGTTGAAAAAAAAAAACAAAAAAGAATCAACGTAAATGTCTAGAAAAACATATTGTTCTACAGTCCCTATTATTGTGTTTCCTTCGAGGCTATGGCTCCCCTGAATGTCGATGTTTTTTTGGTGTTAGAAGTTCTTCTTTTTAACCGACTTCCAAAAAGGAGGAGGTTCTGCATTCGGTTGGTTTTTTTTTTTTTTTTTTTTTTTTTTTTTTTTTTTTTTTTTTTCTTGTATGTACACCGATTACTCCGTGGTTTATGAGCCGATTTACGTGATTCTTTTTTCATATGGTAGAAGAAGCTCGCGAGGTGGTCCCATATAAATTTTATTAACTTTGGTTGAGTAGATTTTTAACCAGGTGTAATAAACGGTATTTTTGGTGTATCTCGATGACATCATGACGATGATGAAAAAGTGATATTGTGTAGGTACATGAATTCCTGAACGCAATCGATCTCGATATTATGCATACATAACATCACGCCGATATTTCCCGCAAGGTTAGACAGAGGTGTATAGTACACACAATTTTTTTATGCTTAAGTCGCATTTGATAGAAGGCTAGGGAGCGAGCCTATTGCTATTACTACTATCTACAGTTCATAACCAATTTATATGAAACTTCGTAGGTAGATGTCTTTTACAAGCCGCCATTAAGGCCTATAGTGAAATTACGAAAAATAAAATTATTAGGGGGGGCTCCCATACATGAAACTGAGAAATGAAAAATAATATTTTCGCGCACCCCACCATGTGGGATATCGTTGGATAGGTCTTTGAAAATAATATGAAGGTTTCTAAATACCTTTTTTATTTAAGTGCATATTGAGTGAACTAGGAGCTCCCAAAGTCGTTAACAATGTGTGTCCCCCCCTGTAATTTTCCAACCGCGCTATCAAAAAATCTGGAAAAAATCAAGCTTATAGCATTTAATAAATACTTTCGATTGAAATTGGTTTGAACAAGATACGTCACAAAATTTTTGAAATATTCACTATTTTCCATTTTGAGTTTGACAACCGTAAAAATAATAATATTTCATAATAATATTATGAAATAAAACTTGTATTTGCGGTCGGAACACTCAAAATACTTCTTGCTATGGAATCCTACACTGCGTGGTCCGACACGCTCTTGCCCGGTTTTTGTTTACTGAAATGCTCTCATCCACCAACATCTATAAATATAAGTACATACCTATTTAAATTCGTGGAAGTAATCGATCTCGGTAAAAGTACATAAATGATCAAAGTCGCTCTGTCCATGATTTAATGGTACTTTATTGTAATAAATTAACAACAACAAAAATGGTTACACTACACTAAAAAGATAAAAATAAAAACAGGTTTAAAAAAAACCGACTTCCAAAAACTACACTAAAAACTATGAAATAAAAATGTTAAACTTCCATAAATAAAAATCTAAATGTATATTGAAGTCGGCGGGGCCTAGCATAAATATAAGCAACATTATAGATTAAGGAGGAATGAAAGAAAATTTTAATTTGTCGAGGCGCAAAGCAAGCTGCACGTTCGCTGCACACACTGCGCACGTTCTTCCTGTTCAAAGGCTGAGAGGTAGAAACCTGAAGAAGAGGCCCCGCCGACTTCAATATACATTTAGATTTTTATTTATGGAAGTTTAACATTTTTATTTCATAGTTTTTAGTGTAGTTTTTGGAAGTCGGTTTTTTTTAAACCTGTTTTTATAGCACCAATTTTCGTTCACCACTTTTAGGTGTCTATTATTTTAACACTTGAATCTAAATAAGACATAAAACGTTAAGACCTGGACAGAGTGACAGATAGGGAGCTAACATAGCGTCGAAGGGGGAACTTAATATGGGGGTCTTGTCTCTTTAATAAGTGCTAACGTTCTTAAAGAGGCAAAGGCCTAGTAAGGCCATGCACTGATGCACTTACGAGGTCGAAGTTTAATTTGGGATCATAGATTGCTACACTTCACTGCACCGACCTAATTTTCTTAGTTGATTCAATTTGCGTGAGAACAATATCTGGCACATTGTCTTTCTTCTGCTTATATTTCCTTACATTTATCCGGTTTAGTAAAAAATGGAAATGTTTTTATAATTGTATGCGTCTGCAAATGGCTGCAGATTTAATTATGACTCATCGTTATCGTCACTATTTATTTCAAGTACGTAACTATGTACTTGTACAATGTAGGTACCTACTTCAGCTTTAACTTTTGATAAGAGGCATTTGTGGAAGTCCCCACAATATTTCCAATGTCAAGACCATCAAACGTAGAAGTTTATTCAGTGAAAGGAAATACCGGCGAATAATACAAAAAAAATCTGATTTCGCGACAATAAACTTTCTAAGCAGAAACAATTTTACTAGTGACCAAACTATTCTTGTCGTGTCAGACGAGGAAAGACGTCAAGTGTACGAACTACGAAGTCAATGACTGCATGAGGTATGTCCTACTTATTACGACGTTACTGTGCCTGATAGGCCTGGAGAACCGGAGGCCGTAATTTTTTTTTTAAATGAAATTGAAAAGATTTATCAAATCGATCAACCTATAGCAGCGTAACATTTAGGTACTAGCACAACAGCATAACTTATACTACGAGCTTGCATGTAGGTACTTCTAAACAGGAAACTAGTGGTATAACTCTGTTCGCAGTAGAGCTAATTTCGTTTGAATAATCAAGATTGGATACGATCAAATGTTAACGTTATAAATGCGGAGTTTGTGGCATTTCTAAGGAAAACTGCATACGCAAAAACGTGGGTAGTGTTCGTAAACGTATTGCTATTGATCAAAATTTCGATCTAATGACCGGATTATGGTCCGTAGGTAAAAAAGTATAGGAACACTGTCTACACAATGACCCGTGTTAAGCTCCTGTTCGCTTTCCAACGCACTATGCGTATTAAATACAAAGAGACTAATTAACAATGCCAGTTTGTCAATGGACGTCTGAAACAGTTCCATCTGTAAGTACGTACATGCGAATCAATAGTAGATTAACAGTTTCTGCAGTCTAATGAATTAATATTGAAGGTAATTAATTTACATTACACTTTTCGTCGGCAGAATTTGGTGCCTATTATAGTAGTATAACTATAAACTATTTTACCGTTCCTGACATGATCACCATCATTATTACAAGTGTATGTTTAAAATAAATACCATTTTCGCCGGCAAAAATGGGGGGTTTTACCGTCCCTGACATCATCATCATCACAGCATTTCAAAAACACTACAAAAATTAAGACTCCTCTTTTATGTTATTTTTTACTGTTTTGAGCTAATCATGTTCTTTTCGACATTAAGTATATCGTCGACCCAATTCTTCCCATCGCTCTTCACTGCACAAATTCTACACTTCATATTATCTGGCCTTATCATTTTTGACGCCATCAGTGCAAGGTGCCAAGCTAAGCCAACGGAGCAGGGTCCCAAGTCTGCATCGTGTCAGGATGGTCTCATAATGACATCATTATTGTTGGTTTTGACCAATGACCGATGAGATAGTCTTACTCTAAGTCTAAGCTAATGGCCAATGGTTTTGACTGAGGTTTTGACAGTTATGATGTCATTATGAGACCATTCTTACACAATTGCAATATCAGACTTGGGGCCCAGAACAAATGCTTGGATTTTTTCCCTTAAAATACTGTGTTCTCTTTGTTCTAGATCGTCATGATGCCCCAGCACTGACGGCCTGTCGCAAGAATGCCGCCGAAATGAAACACTACTCGAGTAGTCCCGCGACAGTCAATGACTACTTTATGATGTACCTGGCGAGATGGAAGCGCGCCGCTGTTGTGTTGCTGTTCGTTTGGGTTGTCGTCACTTACCTTGTTATATCGCCGCTCAGGTACGTACAGAACCAATACATAGACGGACAGAATTCCAGAGGTATTATCGCATTCAAGCGCGGATCCCGCTTTAACATTTGTGGAAGGTGGTTTAGGTATAACTAGGGGAAGGCTACCAATGTATCTATCGCTATGTATGTAGGTACTCGCCTCGGATGCCTCAGGATAAAAGGTACTTTAATCAAAGGCTGCCTAAATCGCCTCTCAAGGTCGTTAAAATTTATTTAGCACTTAAATATTAGCAAATATGTAACAATAAAAATCAAGTTTAAAATTCCCTTGTATTTAATTCGATATTCTATGAATTCTCGAAATTCCCTTGTATTTAATCTGTATCAAGTTTGAAATTCCCTTGTATTTAATTCGGTATTCTATGAATTCTCGAAATTTCCTTGTATTTAATCTGTATCAAGTTTGAAATTGCCTTGTATTTAATTCCATATTCTATGAATTCTCGAAATTCCCTTGTATTTAATCTGTATCAAGTTTGAAGTTCCCTTGTATTTAATTCGATATTCTATGAATTCTCGAAATTCCCTTGTATTTAATCTGTATCAAGTTTGAAATTCCCTTGTATTTAATTCGATATTCTCTGAATTCTCGAAATTCCCTTGTATTTAATCTGTATCAAGTTTGATGAGCCAGTTGCTTTACGGCGCGGCCATTGGCTATAGCTGCTGGGAGATCGAATTGCTTTGTAGTATTATTTCCAGATACTTTTACAAGTCTTTTATTTAAGTTCTTTTTCTGTATTACAGCATTGATGACAGGTAAGCTCAGATCCAATATAACTTGTGTGGCGATTTTTTTTGTTTGTTACGTTCCCGCTTTGTTTCTATCGTGTTGTCGTTTTGTTTGTAACAATGCTATTTCATCGTCCTGTAGATGTTAAGGAAAAGTCAAAGCTTTCCGCGTTATATATGCTTTTAGCGGTTGAGTCTGCATGCTGATGACTTCAAACAGCAAAAATGAATTCGCCTTAACGAATGTTTAAAAGTCTTAGGTGTTTTCGCTGCACTGTTTTTTGATCGTGTGATGGCGATTTGAGGAACTAGATGTCCTGTGTAACCTGCTGCTATCAACTCTTCATTTCCATCGCTAAACATAGGCATTAAAAGGACTGCTACAATAATTTATTTCAATATTCTTAGTAATGTTCTTAGTAACTATTACCTACAGATTGGAAAATTCATGTCACATAAATGAAACCGCTACATCCAAAACTAGCATAGGTACTTGAGTCGCAACTCACAATACAGAACCTTTGTAATTCATTATTTAGTCAAATTAGTTGTTAGTAATTTTCATTTATAATTTTTTTTGGGTGTAATTATACAATAAGTGGGTAAGATGCCATGATCATCATCGCAGTCGAACTGGGCTTGCGAGTAAGCAAATTTCATCACAACCGACATAACATAATCCACCCAACATTTGTCGCAGTACCATAGTTGAAACTGTGGAAGGTCGTAGGTCGTAGTTTCAAACCCATTTAAGCGCACACTTTATGCAATTTGTTTCATCAGAGCTCCAAAAACAGTGAAATAACATATCGTGAGGAAACCAGCATGTCCTAGAACCGAAAGTTCGAAGACATTTAACGTCTACTTAACCGCACTAGGCCCGTGGTGACGGCCCATTCCCTATATCAGTGGCGTGCCTAGGGAGCAAACCTCAGATCATAGAAACAAGGAGATGTGCCAAGGCGCTATCGAGCTTGATGCCTGATCTTGAGCAAATTGCTCATATTAAAAACTTACGCGCTGGCGACGAACCGAACACGATCGATGGTATAAATACAGTGTTTTAGTTTAGTGCTAGTGTTGAGTGACGATTAACAGTGTTAGATTGAGGATGTGCGGAATGTTCAATGCGTGGGAGATCTTTTTATTCACAAGGAGCACTTAATTATGAGCGTAATTGTGTCGAAAAATGTACTAAAAGTAGCATCAGTTGTTCCCGTACTAATTTGCTATGATGGCATATCTCCTTGTTTCTATGATCTGAGGAGCAAACCCAACGTATTTTTTTGGCTTTAGAGGCTATGCATTTTAATTTTTCATGAATTCAAGTGAGTTAATATCGTTATTAAAGCAATACACGTACAATAAAAAATACAAACGAAAAAAAAATGTGTGGGGTTACCCTCTAGGCACGCCACTATTTCCCTTCTCATAGAGAGGAGGACTGAGTCCCAACCTCAGATCATAGAAATAAGGAGATATGCCATCATAGCAAATTAGTACGGGAACAACTGATGCCACTTTTAGTACATTTTTCGACACAATTACGCGCATAATTAAGCGCTCCTTGTTAATAAAAAGATCTCCCACGCATTGAACATTCCGCACACCCACAATCTAACACTGTTAATCGTCACTCAACACTAGCACTAAACTAAAACACTGTATTTATACCATCGATCGTGTTCGGTTCGTCGCCAGCGCGTACGTTTTTAATATGAGCAATTTGGTCAAGATCAGGCATCAAGCTCGATAGCGCCTTGGCACATCTCCTTGTTTCTATGATCTGAGGTCCCAACAGTGAATACATTATAGGTTGATTATGTTTATGTTATAGTCGATTTTTACGGTTACCATAGGCAAAAAGTGTCTTCTGTAAATATATTGTTTCTTTAAATGTTATGCATACTGTATTCAGAAACACTTCGATGCTTACAAACTTTTTTTTTTCAGATGCAATGGGAACCAAGATGAAGTATTAGAGTTCCAGGAGAGGTTAAAAAGTGTGTCGTCGCAGTTGGAAACCTTGAGGCAGCAGCACAGTAATCTTATATCACAGATTAAAAAGTCTTCTAGGTGAGTGGATATGGAGTTATGGTGCTGCGTCTACAAGATGGGCCAAGTTGCATTAAAAGATTGTACGGTGCTGTTTAAGGGAGCTCGCCCACGGCGACTTTTTGAAACAATTAGTAGCGAAACAATTGCAAAAAGGCCATGATACAGTCGCGAACGAGCTACTGAAATCCGTCGAAGTAGCCTGCGAAATTCAATATTTCAAACGTTTTTTGCAAATTGCAATCATTAAAATCATATAGGTCTCGAAATTATATTTTTTATATTTCATTATATCGTGAAAACATGATTATGATCGTCAAATATAACTACGAGAGTTATATTGATGAAGTAAATGATTTATTTAGCTAAATTGATACAAGAATAACCCCCGTTTCTGAAAGCCTATTTAATTTTAATCTGCTATTAACCTCATGTCAGGCTTTGTGATTGATTGTGCGAAAATAAAAGCCAATCAAATAATTTGACATTAGGGTTGTAACGAATGTCATTTAGCGGATGAGAATGAGGATATTGACATTATCAGTTTACGAGGATGCGGATGAGGAATCTGATATTCTGATGTAAGAAAATATCGTTTAGAGCATAGCATAGCATAAGCATAATCGGCCTATAATGTTCCCACTGCTGGGACACAGGCCTCCTCTCTGTGAGAGGGAGTGGGCCGTAGTCCACCACGCGGGCCCAGTGCGGGTTGGTGGACGTCACATGTCTTCGAATTTTTGGTTCTAAGACATGTCGGTTTCCTCACGATGTTTTCCTTCACCGTTAAAGCAAGTGATAATTAATTTCTAATACGCATATGACTTGGAAAAGTCAGCGGTGCGTGCCTCGGGATCGAACTCGCACCATTCGCCGTGGGAGGCACATGGTTAATCCACTAGGCTATCACTGCACTCGTTTAGAGCACTGGTTCCTAACCTTTTTATTCTTGTTACCCCTAAATGACCTAAGATAAACTCATTTTACCCCCGCCCTTCTCGCCTTTAAGATATTAACAGATGAAAGTCTTTATTAATTGCAAAAAGAGTTCATACATTTATTAATGATATTCAGTGTGAAGATTTGTATTGTTTTGCATTAGGTTTAGTTTAAGTAGTAGTATAATATTTGTTTGTTTGTTTTATTACCCCCACAAAGTCAAAACATTTATTTCAATTAGACCATTTACAGGCACTTTTGAATAGTCAAGCAATAGTTGTCAGTCAGTTTGTCCGTTAGTTGAAGCTAGTTGTCCGTTCCAAAACGTAGATTCCTATGGAGAAGAACGGACAAGAAACTCCATGGTTACTCTTTTTCAACTAATTCAACTATACAATTTCTTTGTTTACATTTATGCCCTAATATGTGAGAGCAGTGTGAGATATTTTAAAAATCCCTTAGGATAAAAAATAAAATCAAAGGTAGGTACTAAAATAAAATAAAAATCATTTAAACCTGTAAAATGTCAAAATATTGCTTGAGCAGTCAAGAGATGACCAGTATCGACTGACAGCGCCCGTTCACGGACATGACGCGTGCATCAGCACCGTTTAACTCAACCATTTTGGAGGGAATCGAACGATCCAATACACACTCCACCATCAGCGGTACATTAAAGCGAGCATGACATGCTCTCAACTGTCATACTACAATCAGCTTAAAACATTGTAAATATCTACATGGTACTCACATTCACAAATCTCAAAGAAATTTACTTAAATATACAAAAATAATGTTATTTATAACTATACAAGAGAAACCAGCTTACTTAGAAACGAACAATTAATTCATGACAATCTCTGGACTGATTACCTATAAATGTCAGAAGAATAATAAAATTTACAAAGTCATAAAGGGGAACTTCAAGAGCAGTTATTAACTCCGATTATATGAGTCTAAGTGGTTGTGGAGCAGGACCAGCATTAAGCCAAGCATCTTTATCAGCAATATAATCTTCTAGTTTATAATATGCTTGCCTACAAAGTGTGCGTTTTATACAATCTTTGAATATATTCTCATTTAATTGGAGAACGTTGGGAGGTAGTTTATTATAAAATTTTATACAGTACCCCATAAAAGATGTATGTACTTTCGATAATCTGTAGCGTGGTTGAACTAGTTTGTTCCCATCTCGAGTATTATAATGGTGTCTTTCACATCTTTTACTAAATAGATGTAGATTTTTCCTAACATACATTATGTTTTCGTAAATAGAATAGCTGTTTTACCCCCGAGGGGGTAATTACCCCCAGGTTAGAAACCCAGGGATTCTTTAGAGGATGCGGATGAGGAATCTGCTGTAAAAAAATCATTAGAGTATGCGTATGAGGAATCTGATATAAGAAGTCGTTTAGGGGCCGTCCATTAATCACGTAAGGCTCGAAAGGGGGGGCGGGGGGGAGGGTCGGAAAAAATCGCGAAATATGACAAGGGGGGTAGAGGGGGGGGGTATAGTGAGATATCACGTGTATTAATTTTTTCGTTGAAAGCGCGATTACAAAACAGAAAAAAATAATTGTTGTATATCGAGATAATATTCTGAAAAAAATTAAGATAATTTGTTCCAAAAAATACACGTGATCTTGGTTCGGCTCAGGTTCCGTTAGATTTTATTGACGGCATCGTCACTGCTTGTTCTAAAATGTTAAGGAACTTTAACTAAGGGCCGATTTCACCATACGTTGTGTTAGTTCCTAAATATCCCATTCAGCATTTTGACGGTTGTCATTTTCACTAGCATAGCGAGACAGTACGTCAGAATGCTTAACGGACCATTTAGCGACTAACAGAACTTGGTGGAATTGGCTCTATACTGGCCTAAGTATAGTTCTTGCACCTTTTGAGATCTTGACAATTTTGCAGCCTCCATGGTAACTTGAAGGACATAGACACAGGGTCCCTGTTCCTAGACGGGGGACAGGGGCCAACGGAAGAATACGAGAATCTCAGAAGGAGGATATACTCCAACACTAAGGAGCTGTGGTACTATGTCCACCATGAAATGACCAAGGTGATACAAGAAGACAACAAGGCAGAGAAGATGCAGACGATTTTGGACCAAATCGGTGAAAGAAAAAGGTTGGGTTTTGCTTGATTTTCCTTTCATTTATTTTGGATTAGTTATACTTATGATTTTGCTAAGCTGTAATATCAAGAAGACAAGCCTAATGCTGTGTGCAATCTAAATAAAAACTGCTTGAACGTTTGTCATAATTTACCCAATACCAATACCTAACGATTCCTGAAAAAGCTGCCTAATTACTACCTAATAGAAGAAAGGGAAAAATGGCGAAGATAGAATAAATATATGAGATCTAAAATTAACATTTATTAATGATTATTGATTACTCAGGCATTCAGGTGTAAATAGAAGTAGCATGTTCCACAGACGTCCACTGCTAGGCATAGGCCTCATAGGCTTGGGAGCTGAAGCCCCCAAATCTTAAGTTTTAACAGAATTCAGATTAGATTAGTTATTGAGTGTGTAGTAGCGTTTTGTTTTCCAACTCTTAGCCCTAAAAAAATATTACCTGGATGAACCCTCAGTCCCCTCGCCCAAAAATCATTTTAGGATCCACCACTAGCCTCCCCCAGGCATCGCTACAACGGCCGGTCTTACGCTACACGCATCTACTGTTCCCGCGATATTCACTCCTTCACTAGGTTGCCAACTCACCTTATTGTCTGTTGTTATCCACCAAAAATTTATAATAAAAAAAGGTTTAATTAAACTCCTTTACGGCGTACATGCCGTAAAGGAGTTTAATTAAATCTTTTTCTTACTAACTACTTACTAACTTACTTACTACAAGACTGTAGTCTCGTCAAGCAAATCAAGCCTCACAGTACCATAATCAAACTTGTTACGAGTACCATTACAAATGTTTTCATGCAAAAATATAAATCAATGAAAATTTACGTCATGTAGTTGTAAATCTAGATACAGTAAAACATGCACGTGTTACGTATAATGTAACATTATAATACGGTTGTTATGGAGATAAACTTTCAACTTTAGGCATGTTTAAACCGGTTGCAGTTTGAGAATTTATATGTGGACCGCTCTCGAACGAGGTTATTAGGTCTCAAGAATTTCACGGATTTATTGTAACGGTTGTTTTGTCAATGAATTTATTATATAGGCTTTGTTGTGGTACCTGTATTAGCAGACTATAGTATGTGCCAAAGACGTCTATTGCTAGACATATGTAGGCCTCCCCTAGTACCTACCGGATCCAAGAGGAATTGGAGGAGGCTGGAGCTCCCCAAATGTTAAGTTTTAACAGATTTCAGATTAGATACTGGCATTGGCATTATAAATAACATTTGTAATGGGTGTTGTCAGACAGCAGACAAACTGACAGTATTATGAGACTATCTGGCACTAGTTGTACCTACATGTAACAAATAATATTTTTTTGATAATTAATCGGAATAATAACTATTCCAACGAAGTAAGCGGTTAGTTGAGTCGGATATCTGATTCAGGAATTATGAAGGCTCGTTTTACCGCATTTTTAAAACCAAGGACCGAGCATCGTAAAGTATCTACTTGGTATTGTTCAGTCAATTCATTCATCGTGAAGTACTGGGCACTTCAGAAGCATACAAAACCGAGTTCATTCCAAAGCTTGTTCCTTCTCTGTTTTATATAAGAAGCTTTTCCAGTAAGGGTTTTATCCAGCCGCCATTGTATGACTGTATTTTATTCTAGATTAATGTTTATTTATTTTATGTATATGTCGTAGTCCGATCGTATAATTGGGCAGATCATGAAATTCCTGAGCATTTCATGAAGCGCCGCCATTTCATGATTTGGCCAGCTAACACCCGCCATATCGTTCAACACTCATCGTTTGACGATTTGCTTAGCGATGTTTGAGCATGTGATTTCTATAACCTAAAAATGTGAAATAATGATGTACGTACTCATAAATTAATCTAAAACCAATATAAAATTAAGAAATCAGACGAAACCATTAGAAAATAATTATATTTCGAAAAAGATGAATAACTACTTGGGTACACTTGTTTATAAACAAATACTAAGCTCTAAAATACGTGTAGACGTCTATGATATTGTCACATTGCGCATGGAATCTGCGTGACTAGCATAAAACTCATGGAGCTGATGTTCATAACTTTCTTTATATGCACTTTTATTTTCAATCACTTTTCACCATTATCACAGCTATTTTATACGCACAAAATTATTTTTGTGAACCCGCCATGTTGCACGCAGTAAACATAGCTGACAGCGCGGATACAGCGCCATCAGCCGGCGAAAAATGCAACTACTTTACGATGTGCCCAATTTTTTACTGGGAATATCGACGAATAGGTTGTTCTCGTCGATCTGCCGTATTTTCTTTTAGGCATATCATGATATGTCTGGCCAAATCATGAAATGGAGGCGTTTCATGAAATGCCCAGGCATTTCATGATCTGGCCAATTATACGATCGGACTACGACATATACATAACTATGTATTTACATCTTTTATTCATAACATTTTTAAATATACCTAGGTATCTATAAAAAAATGAATTTTAATATAAATTTTGAACATGTTATGCTAATGTAATTAAATATATTTTGTTAATTTCGCAACAGGTATTTAAAAGTAGTCCTGTATGCTCGTATTCACAATCGGATTTTAACGTGCATTACTGACCAGATATTAGTACAAAACTAAAGTTGTTATTAAATGTAAGAGGTATTAAATGTAATAGGTAAGAGACTTAAAACTGAAGTTAATATTAATTCTGTGGCTTGTTTTCTACTATTTAGTGATGACAATAATTTAAAATCAATTACCCTATCGATTACGCAGTGGTCGCGCCGTACTCAGCTCCCGTTGGTACCGATCAATTTTGGGCAGAATTTATGTAGGTATCATACCTATCCGTTGCGTTATTTTGGTATAGAAAGAACATTATTTCGGCTCCTTATACATATATTCACAGAGGAATTACAGAGTAGAGGTGTTGTAAAGGGATTTGTCTTTACTACGATGCGTGATATTTTGCGGGACGCGGGGGCCGGAGGGTACCTGAGACTCCACCCACCTCAAAGTGTCTCCATCTAGTGGTGAATAGCATTACCTACAAGTCTACGACTAAACATTGGTACGACGTAGTTTAGCTATATTCCGCTAGTTTTACCTTGGCAAATAGTCAAAACTGTTTTACTACTAGTGTTTCCACTTTCTGGAATTTCGCCTTATTGTAGGGAAAAAAGATCAATTTAAAGGGTAGCTTAGGATGGCTCTTATTTAAAAAAAAATAAAAAATAATAATACACACTTGTTTTATTCAAGTTAGTGCTAAAACAAGTGCGTATTATATTTGGAAGCATTCGTGTTGAACACGTGTTTATCTTTTTTGTGGTACGGCCCTTAAGGTTTAGTGGAAAATGAGATTTGTGTAAATAGTTCCCTATTTTGTTTGTGGTACGAACATATAATAAAAATCTGGTTTTCGTTAATTCTTTCCTAAAAATTTTTACACATTGTAATACCTACGGCCTATTTAAAAAATATATATATTTATATGTCGCATCCGCTCATTAGTTCAGAACATCAATAAAATTGACAACGAAACGCAAGTGTGAAGTTGTCGCTCTTGACAGAGTCTGTCAAGTCTGTCCGTGAGTCCTGACAGAGGCTCATGGAGGAAGGATTGCTGGATGTCGTGTATCCGTGTCCGTATACTGTGTGAAGGTTGGTCATTTATTGTTGACAGTGATACACATAGTTTATCAAAACATTGCGGTGTGGTTGTATATAGGGTCCTACCCTTCATACACGAAATATTTTAAGGGGCACATCTATAGGTGGTAAAGATGCAATACAAATGAAAAAAAAAAATTATTTGAGTATTATTTTTATTAAATGAATTATTTAAAAATTATTTTGACACTAAATATAAATACTATTAAAAAAATACTATTTTCAACATCTATTACGCTAATTTCGAATAATAATAATAAGTTACTTAAAAACTAGCGTAGTGGATGTTGAAAATAATAAAGAGCGAGTATTTTTATGTATATCAAATAATTTAAAATTAATTTATTTAAAAAAAATATATACTCTTTTTTTTTCGTTTGTAGGTATAGCATCTTTAGGCCACCAACAGATGTGCCTCTTAAAATATTTCGAGTATGAAGAGTAGGACCTTATATAAATGCAAATCCTACTATATCCTATCCTACTAATATTATAAATGTGAAAGTTTGTGAGGATGTATGGATGTTTGTTACTCGTTCATGCAATAACTACCAAACAGATTTTGATGAAACTTCACAGTAATATAGCTTTATACATCAGAATAACACATAGGCTACTTTTTACCCCCAAAACGCGGGCGGAAGCTAGTTATTAAATAATTGTAGCGGTATGGTATGTATGTATGTATATTTTTAATATTTTCCTCTTTTAAAACATGGACAACACATTTTCTCCAATGTGCTACACGGATTTGGGCCAAACCGGCTAGCAAAACCTTTAATTCGGTCATTTAGAAGGTTTAATTTTCAGCCGTCGACATAACCCTTTATTTATTTATTTACTCTTTATTGTACACCATAACATCATATACAGAAAAAGCTTCCCTACTAATTTAAAATGTGCGGTCTTATCACTCAAGGCGATCTCTTCCAGACAACCTTTGGATGGACTGAAAGATAGAAGATATTGGGCAGTCGAGGTGTACGTATAGGACATAATAATATTACTTAGACATAATAATTAGTAAGAGAATTTGAAAAAAAAAAAATATTATAGAATAATTGAATAAGTTTATTTCTGTATAAAACCTAACCTCACTGATTTTCAAAAACAAATAGAATTTCGAAGAAAAAACTTTGAAAGTCAATTTGACATCTAACTTCAACCGCAAAATGAATTTTTAATTTTTATGGATTAATCTAGTTTTTATTTATTATTTCATTATTAATTACAGTTGAAGGTAGAGAAAAAGTGAACAGAATGTAAATTAAACCGTGTTTGATCGTTGATGGTGATGGTTATTAGAGAAATATTGACTAAAGTGTTTGTTTACATTGTTCGCAAGTTCTATCCGAATACACTTTATATTAATTATTAAAACGAAAAAGATTTAAGTGTCAAAGTGACAAAACTTTTAGGGTGAAATCAAAACGTAAGATGGAAACATTAATTGTTTAGGCTACCTCACGCCGTACGGCGTGCGTGCGCCTCAAAATAATAATCTACTATACAGTAGGTAATACCTACTGCGAATAATACGATATTTTTGCAAAAAAAGACTGTAAGTAATCTAAAATTTATTTCACTACACTACTAATCATAACGATATAGTAATTATCACGTAGTTTGTACCGATTCATGTGATAAAAAGTGACGCCATCTTTTGTCGAGCAGTAAAAGTATTTCTAGGGGACAGTGTCGAATGTCATTCCGAGTATTTTCTAGAACTTCTTAGAATAAATTACGTTTAAAAATATTTACAAGTGAAATGTGACGCCATTCATAGCATCAGAACGTTTATCCGAGTAGCTTTTGCAGGATAACATACAAAATCAAATACAACATTCATCTTTTTCTATCAAATATTAAAGAAAATAATAATAAACGGTGGGAACGCGAACGTTTTATTCGCACTAACAGTGGCGACCGACTGATTGAGGCCACGCCCAAAGTGGGCGTGGCAAGATGACGTCACGACTCCAAAAGTATCACGGTTCGTGTTAGCTAAGGGCATCTCCTCTGTGTATTTCCTCCGTGCATATATTGGACCATAGAACATTTTTGTACCGTTTTTTTCACAATATATTATAGGGTATCATTTAAGCTATCACCAATTTAATTAGTTTTGTGTTTCTTAAATAATAGGGTTTGTCCTCAAAATAGTAGATCTGTCACCAAAATGTAGTCACCAAACAATGCAAAATCAGTTCCACAATAAATCACCTAAAATCCTGAGATATAAGGTCTAGTACCGAATATTTCACCTGAAATTTAAATCTACAGCAATAAGGAAGGAAGGTGGTCGACGGAGCCCCGCGCCGCTACGCGGGGCTCCTATTTCTGTCTGCAAGGTTAAAAGTAACCTAACACGAAGGGGTTGACGGGGGCTTCGTTCGCTCGCTTTGCTCGCTCACTGAAGCCCCCGTCAACCCCTTCGAACCTAACCTGTCCGTGTCGGGGTGCCCAAGTTCCCGAGCTCGCTTCGCTCGCTCTTGGATCCTAATGTTATTTTTATGCTAACCGATTTTCTCAATCCAACTAATCTGTATTAGACATTTTTTCATAAAATTATGGAACTGATCTATTTATTAGGTGACAGATCTATCATTTTGATGATAGAACAAATTTTTTGAGCATAGAACTTCTATTTGGGCTATAGAAAAAAGTGATCAAACTATAATTTAAGTTACATATTTACATTAACTTCATGATTTATACTTAGAGACCGTTTTAATTAAAATGATGACTAATATATTTCTTGGGAACAGATATATTAATTAGGGTATCGCAGATTGGTGACCAATCTAAACTTAGATGACAGAAAATATAGTTCCCATATATATATATATATTAAACTTCTTAGTTTGAATCGCAGAGCTTACTTCTATTTCTTTAATGAGGTACTAAAAAGAAATCAGATGAAAAACTACAGTTTTTTCAGTTCGTTCCCTTCCCGGTTCCGTATGCATAGAAAGACTTCAAAGGACATAGGCAGTTTTGGGCTTGATATGGTACAGTAATAAAAGCTTAACCAAAAATAAAAATATATTTTAATTGTTCTTTGCCTAATTTATCTTAGAGATTAAGAATTTGAATCAAAAATCGAAATAAATAATAAATAAAATGATTATGCCGTTGACATTTTGAAAAAACCAATAAAACAAAAACGGGTGCATGCTGGCTGGCGCGTGCCTCCACAGAATATCATGTCGACAGCAACTAAAACCTTTGAATTGAGAACTCATTAGTCGGGCTGTACTTCATTGGATCATTCACACCATACTTAACCTCACTGTCACAAATACGAAGATTTCTCTTTAATCCAATTACGTACAAAAACAAATACAAAAAGAATTTAAATACTCTTGAAATACTCGATTACACCAAACTAATTTCATATCTGTACCGACATACACAATCTGAAGCCCAGCGTTCTATGGGCGTTCGCCCAACCTAAAACGTACCTGGCGTAATGTTGGTACACTGCCTAATCTATCGGGGAATACAAAAGTGATGATATGCTTACTTATAACATTAATGCGAAAATAAATAATTGCAGTTGCTAGTGTGAGATGCAGGATACAGTGCAACATTTATGGCATCGCGTCGGCGGTTACAATGTCGTTTTGATTCGATCGTAACTGGTCATGATCGTATAATTCGTATAAACAAACGAATGAGTCATGCGTGGTCGTCAAGGTTATTTTTAACAAGAAAACATACGCGCGTTTTATTGTTTGTTTGGTAAAGTTGTGATGAAATGACCGGATAATCTCGCGCTTCCCTTACGTATTAAATACTATATACTTATATTGAATCTGTTTTCTTCTACATAATAGAATCTCTTTTTCATAGAAAAAGTCATATAATCGCCCTTTATGCCAGGTCGCTTCTCTCCGACCAGCAACTATTACAAGAACTGGACGGCTACCATGAGTGGCGGCAGACAGAGGCCGCCAACGTCAGCGACCTCGTGCAAAGACGACTACACCACCTGCAGAACCCTCCTGACTGCAAGGACGCTAGGAAACTCATATGTAACCTGAATAAGGTAGGTGTGAGCTCATAAGAGGCGTATTCAAAGAGATTTCACGAGTGTAGCGAGCGAGACGCGATAGCTCAGTTGGTTCAGAGCATTAGCCACGGTACGGGAGAGGTCGCGGGTTCAAATCCCGCTCGTAAAAATACAAATACGTGCACAAACGCCCTTAGTGTTGTTGCTTCCTAAATATATCTTGGGGTATATACTTGTTCAAATTAATCTGTTAGTACCTGCCACCTGTTGATCGTCAAAGCCTTGTTTGTAGCAGGGATTGATTTAAAATTTTAAAGCATGCAGATAAGGTTGATTTTTGGAGATTCTACGTGTTGTTCGCTTATACCATACATAAACCCCAAGTAGCATCCTCGAAGTATAAAATTATTTGAATAATATATTTATCAGCTTTTTTTAGTTAAATGTGAAAGATCTAAATTGTTTTCTAACTAAAGACGTTGCAATAGTGACAGACTGCCCGTGTTTGAATTTTAAATTGGTACCGGTTACGATAAAGAAAAGATACATAATTTTGCATTTCTTTGAACCGTAAAATTGACAATGTTAAACATTATGTTCATGAATATAATAATAACATAAAACACATAACATAAATATATAGGTATTTATGAATGTATGTTGTTAAAAGTGGAAAATTATTTTGAACTCGACTTGCAATTGCAATGAAAACGTTGGTTTTTATTTTTTTTCTCATTATTGTTATCGGTCCAGTTTCAAGTATTGTATTTTTTTTTGGAACGAAGTTCCTTAACGTGGCTTGTGGTAGAAGTTCACTGGTAGAAATCGTCACGTAAGGAAAAAAACCGATAAATCGATTCGATAAATCTAAAAATCCCGGCAATCGCGCTCGCAGTCTCCGACTAGTACTTGTCGAGACGTCAGAGTTGGAAGATTGGAAAATAATATGCGTTATTTTACCGTGTAAAAATGGGTAATAAAAAAAAACATTCATATGAATACTTGTACATTATTGGAACATCTTTCTTGACGGGGGTCCCGGAGGTGTACTTAATCCCGCCAGTTCTTGAGGAAGACATCTAAGGCGAATTGGTATTGCCATATTTTTTTTAGTAAGATAGGTTTCTACCCTCAATTATTTGAAGACTATTTACCTATTCAGTTTAAATTGTCGTATCTCATGTCAAACTTAATGATTGGCTATTGTAATTTAAAACAATGAAATTACACTCGTTATTGACATTTTTGTTCTAAACGCTCCACTCATCTGTTGCCATCAATCTCTACTATATCTGCGGCACGCTACGATGGCTGATTTGACGTTTAAGAGCGCGCTCGGATCTTTCGGGCGTTTAACCAGAAAAGTATTAAAAAAAAAGAACACCCATTGCTAACATGTTTATTCTAATCGCCCCACCCACCTGTTCCGGTCAATCTCCGGAGCCCTACTATCCCTACGCTAAAATTAGCGCAAACAAACGCACCGGTCACAAACCGTCACCTCGCGCCGTGACACGCGCGTACGCATCCGTCATTAGGTCATTGACACTGTGACGTTGTGTTTACTTTAGCATACTACGGATATTAGGATATTGTGTTTTTTATTTATTAGTACCTAAAAAAATATCTAGTTATTGGAGCACCTGTAGGTAGTTATTAGTTTAAATATTGTTTCTTTAAATAAAGTTTACCAAAATACATTTCCGGCTAGTAATAAAACTAATTGGCAAAATTTGTCACGCACGGGACGTACGGTACTGCGAAACAATGAAAATAGCTCGCAAATTGTCTAAATATAAACTACGCAAACAACACAACATTATTTTTTGTTTATGCAAAAGCCGAAAAGGGGTCATTGTACTCATCATTATGAACAACTTTTACAATGGGACCAACCCTGAAATCGCGAAAAAAAATCAGCTGTTCCATATATAAGGTCTTACCCTTCATACTCGAAATATTTTAAGAGGTACATCTGTAGGTAGTAAAGATGCTATACAAACGAAAAAAAAAATTATCTGAGTATATATATTTTTTAAATAAATTCAAAATTATTTGACACACATAAAAAATATTATTGTCAACATCCATTACGCTAGTTTTTACGTAACTTACTATTAATATTAGAAATAATGGATGTCGAAAATAGTATTTTTATGTCTCAAATAATTTATTTAAAAAAGTTTAATTTAATAATTAAAAAAAAATACTCAGATCAAGTTTTTTTTTGTTTGTACGGCATCTTTACCACCGATAGATGTGCCTCCTAAAATATTTCGAGTATGACGGGTACCGTAGGACCCTATATTTTGTCGATTTATGTGAATACAAATGTATGGAACAGCTGATTTATTTTTCGCGATTTCAGGGTTGGTCTCATAGTAAAATTTAAAATGTACTTTTCGGCTTTTGCATAAACAAAAAATAATCTTGTATAGGTAATATACGAAACACAATACTCATATTCTCCTATACCCCAAATATTTTTCTTCCGGTAAGAGTACCTATTGTAAAATCATAATACGAAATAAACAATGTCTTTTGTGACATTGTATAAATAAAGTGCTCAACAAAATCGGTATGAACTCTGTTATCGCACGAGCAAGGTCAATAGTTTAATTATCTAATATTGCGATTTGACTCGCGAAGTCGTGACCCAACACGAGAAACGAGCTTTAGAGTTGTGTTATCAGCAGTAGTGTAACTTAAAGCCGCGTATTTACTGGCAAAAAATATCTCACACAGCGATTTCTTCGGGAAAAATTTTGGATGGACATAAAATAATCAGCCCCGGATCTTGAATTATTTCGAGGCGGGGCAAAAACTGAAAAATGCCGCTCCCGCCCGACAATATTTTACTTATCATCATCATAATTTCAGCCATAACACGCCCACTGATGCTGATGGACATAGGGCTGTCCCAAAGAACGCCACAACGACCGGTCTAGCGCTGTTCTTTGCGATTACTATGCTTGGTAGACGAATACACTACTCAGTGTATTCGTCTACCAAGCTTGAATTTGCCGCCCTCTGAATTTGCCGCCCGGGGCATGGGCCCCGGCTAGCCCCCCCCTAGATCCGGGGCTGAAAACAATGTGCAGCGCCTTTGACTAATCTTGCGGGATTACGTGCACATTTGTTATGCTAAACGCATCTGAATGGCACTAGAAGCGGTGCAATTAGCACGTGTTTGTTAGCACGCGCTTGTCAGCGAGTGTAGAAGGTTGGGGCATAGGCCGCTCTGGTTCTCGGCACGGCGCTAAATAATGACACGTTTAAGTATTTATATAAGAGGTGAAAAACCTCTGATAGGTCAATATAGATCTTAATTTATGGTGGATAAATAGGCTGAGTAATAGAATATAACAGATGTTATAAGGTTGTGTGTCCAATTTTTCAAAAATGCGACTCCCTTTTTTAATATTTTTGAGAGGCAAACGAGCAAGCGATGACCTAATGGTAAGTGGTCACCGTCGCCTACGGACATCTGCAATACCAGAGGCATCGCAGATGCGTTGTCCACCCTAGAGACAAATTGAAATGTCTCATGTGCCTGTAATTACACCGGCACACATACCCTTCAAATGTGAACAAGCAATACTACGGCGTTAATAACCTGTAAATAGATAGATTTAAATCTTCTTTTGAAAACTGAGGATAGCATGATGGGATAAAGTTTAAGACCTTCATTCAATGTGAATCTCAAATGTGGAGATGCTTGTAAATAGGCTTGTCGATAAGACCGGTCAAGATTGTAGATTGGCACAAAACAGGAAAGAATGTCGTAAAAGTGGGGAGACTCACGTCTTCATTTGTTTTACGTTTTCTCTCAGGTCACGTGACCAAATAAGAATTCAGACGTTGAAAAATCTATTTGAAATCCAGTACCTTCTAAATCAAAATAGCGTATTGTTTACCGAAGTCATTTTTTTCACCAGGGTTGCGGCTTCGGCTGCCAGCTCCACCACATAGTGTACTGCCTGATATTCGCGTACGCCACGGAACGCACGCTCATCCTCAACTCTAAGGGATGGCGGTACAATAATAAGGGCTGGGAGTACGTGTTCATGCCCATATCTGATAGCTGTACCAGCGCCTACGATGACAAGGTTGTGCAATGGCCAGGTAATTATGTTTATTTTATTTGGAAAACAAACAGATACAATGTAATAAGAAGATAGTACAAAATAGCAATACATCATCCAAAACATTTATATAATGGTGCTGATTCTGTTGAACATCGCACTAAACTAATTTTAATCACACTATATCTCTTTCTTACAAATATAATTGAAAAAGGACAGAACATATTTAGAACTGTCATATTAGTCTACGCCCTTGTCATTTACGGGAAAATAGTCATGACCTTTTGCGATTTCGACTAAGGCCATGTTGTTTCATCTTACAGTTACGTATCTGTAACCGTCAAATATGGCGGCTTGTACGACAATTTGATACTGACTTAACCATTACGTACTGACTTACGGATACAGATGGTTTGAAGCAACCCGCCCTTAATTGACATTAAAACTATTCAAGTGGACTAATTTGACAGGATTAAATATCTGCCATCCCTCTCTCATGTTTTTTATTAGAAAGAGACATAACAAGACTAAACTAGTTCAGTTCGTAAACAACAGAATCGGCATCAATGATTACTTTTGTTATTGTTAAGTGCAGTCGCACACTAGGCGACTAGTCGCTGACACAACTCGGCGTTTAGCTGCGTTTCGTAATATGTCGCACACACGGTGCGCGAATGTTGAACGGTGTCAATTTGCTGGCTATTTATTTACCCGACTATGGCGAAACCAATAGGGTGGTTTTAGACTAAACCTTAGAGTATGTTAATTTAGGGTAGAAGCGGGGAGAAAAAGAGGAGGAATGATGTAGGATTGGTGGTGATTTCAAATATAAATTTTGACGTTTGCGTTTCAGAAATGTACTCAGAACAATATCCAGGTATTATGTGTTTTATTATTTTCTTGAAACTTAAGTATATTCTCTAGATGGGAATCGTATATAATGGTATACAGAAATGCATTTTCTTTCGATTCCCACACCTCCAAAAAAAGAGGTCTTTAGAATCTAGTAGAGGACTCATAGCAAAGTGTACAAAAATTCATTCAAATACGAACATTGTATGTAATACGTTAAGGTTTGTATTTCCTTGTATGAATATGAACCTTATTTTTATCCAAAAAATGTTCATATTCGTATGACTTTTCTGTATACTGTACCCCGATCATGAGTTTTTTTGACCTATAGTATCGTTAACGTAAGTATATTTTGAATTGAAAATACAACAGTCCTAGAACATTTTGATAAAATTTTATACAATTTGCATATTTTAAAAAATACAGAAAAAATAATTAAGTATTTAATTTATATAAATATTGTGTAGTAAATGTATATTTTCAATTCAAAATATGCTTACGTTAACGAAACTATACGTCAAAAAAACTCATGATAGGGGTACTGAGCGTTCGAGATTTCATAGTAATGTTTGTGAATAGGGGGTGAGTCATATTTATTGTCAGTTTGACACAAAAAATAAGTCCGTGATTCTTACACCGTTCGAAAGGCCGCGACGAGTGGCATCTTTTGACACCGCTCACGTACGGCTAGCGACTACCGAACTTCAAAAGAAACGTCCGGTCGGATAGTCAATACTAACTGTGCCCGATCATGCGTTGCAATGCCTGTTTTTTTTTGTTTTTTTTGCCTGAAATCGCGGCGATGCGCACAACTGTAAAAAGCTTCAAGTTAACCGGATGAACGATGCGCGGACGCATAGAAGACGAACAAACAAGCAAACGTTAATTTTTATGTGCCTATTAGATTCTTATGAAATTTGTTGTAACAATTTTATTTTATTTATTTCAGTTAATAATTGTGAGTACCTACATGTTTTAAATTAAGTCAAAACAAATAGGGCCGTACCACAAAAAAGATAAACACGTGTTCAACACGAATGCTACCAAAAATAATACGCACTTGTTTTAGCACTAGCTTGTCTAAAACAAGTGAATATTATTTTTGATAGCATTCGCGTTCAACACGTGTTTATCTTTTTGTGGTAAGGGTGATAATGTTTAAGTTTTTTTACAAGTAGGTTATTCATATTATGAGATAGGATTGAATACCTACACTTTTTCTTAAGATATTATATTATTTATTAGTTAAAATCAGTTAAGGTCAGCCTTTTTAAGTTGTAATTTTTTTGACGATTGAAAAAACATCGTTTGCTTTATTAGGAAAAAAATAAAACTTCTCAAGTATTAAATTAAAGTTCTTCAACAAAATCGAATGTTCTGTGTAGTGCAGTAGGTACTCAATGATAACACATTCATACATTCTTCTCAGTTCACAATACTCTGCTGGAATGTGTCCGTCATCCGCGAATAAATCAAATTACATGTTGAATACAGACAATTATGATGACGCATTGATTACTGACAATTTGTCATTGGTGAAAGAAGACTACTTCACTTTCATTGGCACAACTGTAGCCCAACTATAATACGTTGCTTATAGATTATGTCCATTTATACAGGGTGTTAATTTAATTTCATATACTAGTTCAGGGGCGGGTTCAGTAACAAATAAATAATTTTAATTTTAAGCAGCATAGTTACGTTTAGTTACGCTGCATAATTGTGTACGGCATATCGAGACACTGGACAACTTTCGTGAATTTTGTGCAGTGTAAATTAATGAATTGATTTTAGATTATTGTAAATATGAAAATCCTTTTATTGTAATACCAACATTTTCATAGCGTGGAAGTCTTTAAGTTTTCAATTAAAATTAAACTGAAAACTGATTTCTTTTCGAGATAAAACCAAATTATCAATCAAAGAGTTTTGGATGGTGAACAGAGAGGAAAGCTATGCGGATTTTATAAAAAAAAATTGTACGTAATATGCGACCGGCTCACACAGCTGAAGCATGTAATTCTTTTTTATCAAAATATTGCTTAATTTTGCAATAATGCACTGTCTGTGAGGCCTCGTTTACATTATGCTGACAACTCGCGTGCGAAAAACACTATTACTAGCTTATAACGCCCATTTTCCCCGTATTAGTTGAATTTTACTTTCGTATAATAAACAAGCTTGCTGTATTAATTACAAACTAGCTAATAACTAGGGCTGTGATATTCTATTCAGCTAAAATTGAAGACAGGAGCTCCTTTTTTGAAGCAATGCTATTTTAAGAGCGCTTTTGAATAAAAATACGTAAAAATATTTTATGTTTAACGCTTAGATTGTGAAATATAAAATAAGTAATTTCTAGTTATGTCTTATTTTATTAGTGTTGTCATTTACAAACTCAGCAGTGTCCTGGTAAGCGTAAAATAAATAAAAAATAATAATCGTATTTTTTTTATTTTTTTATATTACTAGCAATGAATGGCCCTGTCTGTACTAAAGAAAATCTGACTATCTTCGAAGAATGTCCCGAAGATATGCTAGAAATACAGACGCAAACCATGAATGTGACACGTAAAACATTTTTATTTTGTGTTATGTATGTAACACTTGGTTTGAAAATAAATGTTTTGATTTTGATTATACTTTTTTTGGCATGATGTGTGAAGCCAGGCTTCGTTGTCATTATGCTGCTGGCTATTGAAATATGAAAACTTTATATTGATCATTCTTAATTAAGATTTTTAAATTATTATATAAATGTAGTAATAGTTTTAAATTGAAGTACATACCTAGTTTACATTGAGAATCAAATGATCATTAGGTTTGTATTTTGGGACTATCTTCCCTTATGAAGTTTAACACCATCCTGACTTTTAAATACATGTAAATAAAAACGAAAAATGCATGTGCGAGTCAGACTAGGGGGGCTGATTCTCGCGGGTTCGATATGAATATCACTTTCGATTATATATTGCAACAACTGTCAAAATGGTAGGGATTTTGACAGTTGTTGCAATATATATCGAAGGCGATATCATTTCGAACCCGCGAGAATCACCTCCTAGGTCTTTACCACATCATTCCAAATTCAAAATATTAAACAAAAAATACATTACAGTGGGCATAATGGAAACGAGGCTTTATATTTTAACCCCAAGTCATCATTTGATTAGATCAACTGTTACGTGTCTAACAATAAATATTCCTTGTTATTTGCCTGTCTTGTGTTTCTAATTGTAATAACTTTAGACAGGTTTTTGCACTATCTTTTGTCGGTAACAAGAAGTATTTAGCTAACAGGAAACTTTAAAGTTAACCTTTTATTTAAAAAGTTCTCACGAAATGTTTTTACCCGACTGCGAGACGCAAAGGAGGGTAATGTGTTTATCAGTCTATGTATGTATGTATGTATGTATGTTTGTTTCTATGTGGCGTTCTAGAGACCAAATGCGTAGGCCGATTTTGATAATTCTTACGTCAATCGATTCGTCTTAACCTTGCGAGTGTCACTAAAGACATAACAGTAATCAAAATTCACCACAGCGACAACCAGACGCCATATTGTAAAATGAAAAAAAAAAAAAATTATGAACTATGTCAAGTGGGGTGTCGTTGAATAGGTATTTTAAAATCATCTTTAGGTTCCTTATATCATTTTTCATTTTAAATAATAGTTTAGGATATATAACGATTTAAAGTTGTTTAACAAAGCAATCATTGTCGCTAATTCTTACTTATTGATTTAAGTTTTTATTTCTAGTATTAACGATATACAAACAAAAAAGAAGATTACGAAAACATACATTAAAAACTAAAAAGTGAAAAATAAAAATAGTAAATTTAAAAATTAAAAAAACCCGACTGCCAAAAAACAACTAAAAAGTTCAAAACAAGAGCACTTTTCAAGCAGTCTGATGCAGTTGGTGGCATAAAATCTAAGATTTAACACAAATAATTGCCACCAACTGCATCAGACTGCTTGAAAAGTGCTCTTGTTTTGAACTTTTTAGTTGTTTTTTGGCAGTCGGGTTTTTTTAATTTTTAATTTACTATTTTTTTATCTCAATAACTATTAACTTTTCACCGCAACTTTGTTCCGAACGCGATCTTAAAAGGGGTTGTTTTAAAGAAATTCTGAAACACATTCTTTATAATTTGTTTTAAAATGTCTTTTACCAAATGTCAAGTAAATGCTTGCAAAAAATAGAATTTTCCATTAACACTCAAACTCAAAAATAGTAAAGTCACCTAGTAATGTTATTGCCATCGCCAAGTTTTTTTTAAGAAATTGCGTATGCGCATGTGATCGTATTTTGAACTAAACTTGTCAAATGTATAGGAATAGTTAACGAGAGATTCGTTACGAACTATGGGTTATGTTATAGGTACCTGACTGAAATAAATGTTTTGTTTTCTACACTACGTACAATTATGTTCGTGTTAGGGGACCATATTATGTTAACATGATTAATAAATTATACGTGTGTGTTATTGTAAATTATATTCTTCGTACAGTCAACAAAGGAATTAAGTAAACAGGCAAAACACTTGAACCTTAATATACACTCAGACAAGCACTTGACTACTACTTAGCACCCACACAACATGGGTTAAAAATAAGATGAAGCTTGTTTATTTATCTCTTTTGTGGGCTGTACTTAAAGTTCGAGAATATTCCTCGTTTTAAAGGCTATGTTTTTCTTTCAGTGACGTATGACGCCAAGGTGTTGTCTCTGACGTTCATAGACTCCATATCGCAGAAGCCGAAGTTCTTACCGCTCGCCATACCCAAAGACTTGGCGCATAGGTGAGTTTAAATTGACATGTTACTAATTTAAAGTACTGTAGGGAAGCGAAGTTTGGTTGCGAAGAAGAGATAGTGCTATTCATCTTGTATAAGTCCATCTTTCTCGCACTGGAACAATGCTGGTATTGATACGTCATAATATGGCCCAGTCAGTCTCTTTACTTTTTCAGTTTATGCACTCGAATTTTCGACGTAAGTCTATAATGATCATTTCATCTTGTAGCGAAGATATTTGTATTTTGGAGGGGTGCCGAATAAATGCAGACATACAGATGCCTTAGCCAGAAGCATATCTCATATTAAAATGCAGTTTTAAACACAGAACTAAAACTGCAAAAACGTAGATTTACTTTCTACAGATAACACATATATAATAATTATGTCCTCTCATTACAGGATAACGCGGTTTAACGGTGACCCCTCATCTTGGTGGATCGGTCAGATGCTCAAGTATGTGCTGAAGCCCCGGCATGCCATGCAGAAAGCCATCAACGAGACCATCGCCAAGATGAACTTCAAGACGCCCATCGTTGGGTAAGACTTACATAACAATACAGTATAGGTACCGGCGTCAGTTATGAGCACAGATCGCACATTCTTGGCCCAATAGAGAGTTGACAGTACGTAATAGAGAATAGTCCAATAGACGACGGGCATCGACGAAATACTTCGGGAAAACGAGGATTGCCGAAGGAGAGGCGCATTATATGTGGCGTAGTCTTGTTTATAAACATACTAAAAAGTTGAGTACAAAAACATAATTCTCAATGTAAGTATAATGTTTTATGATTGAATAAATTATTTATGTGTAATAAATTATATTTATGACATAGGAAAACATCAATAAATTACGTTGAATAACATACCATGACATTGAACAAATTCATAATTCATATAATGTAGGTACAGTCGCCCAAGAAAGTCCTGTACCACCCTAAGGTTGAATATCGCTTGCAGATTTATAGGTGATAAAGATTAGTTTCGCTTGCAGATCGATCTGACAACTTCTATTGCCGTCTTTATCTGATATTGATAACAATGATTACTGTTTGTGACGTGAGTGACGTGACAGCTGTTCTTAGTTTGAACTTGATGGAACCAATGACGTCGTAAAATCAACGGCGGGGAGCCTGTAGATTTCGATGACAAAATTTTATCTACAAATTCAGAATTGTAAACAACAACAAAAGGCACATGGCGAGTCCACAAATATACCTACAATTTCTGTAAACTTGTAATTACAATATGCGTTCAATAAAACAGTTTATTTCAGGTTAAGTTTTTATTATATTGTCAGAAAGAAAAGCTAAAAATATATTTATCCATTTATTAAATTTCCACAATCACTGTTAAAATAATATAAAAAACATAAACGTAGTCATAGTTAGAGCGTGTGTAACCGCCATTGGCCTCTATAACCTCTAAAAGACGAGACCTCATTGAACCAACAAGCCGTGAGCAAATATCGGTTCCCGCATTTCCTCCCAAATAGAATTACAGTGACTAATAAGAGCTTGTTTGGTTCTTTCATTTTGATGCGACCATCGCCACTTTGTTCCCTGGGTAAACATTACGGACTGTCGGTAGCATTGCATTCTGAAGCACGTCGATATAATTTACAGCCGTCGGCGTCGCTCGCCGCACTCATCCAGCCTCAAATATTTACGGAAATTCGACATGATTCTCTATTTGGGATTACATGATCATCTCTATACTGTGTTGAATTATATCGCCAAAGGTGAAGACGTCCATGCTGACTGGATTTAAACGTTTCTTCATCACAAAACACTGTATTAGACCAATCAAACTCTAAGTGCTCTCTGGCGAAGTTCAGACGAGCAAGTCTGTGCGCATCCGTCAAATATATTTTCTTGGCGTAATGCTTGTGGTGCAACCCCATGTTATGTAGATGATTCCTTATGATTTGGGCACTCACATCAAACATCTCCGCAAAATGTTTTGTAGGTTTAAAACCATTGATTTCATATTCCCGTCTCATGAATTCTCTATCGTTATTGGAGAGTGCAGGCCAGCGACCACTTCTTCTGTGATCCAACAAACTTCCCTCTTCCTAACGACGAATCCAAAACCGGACACAACGTCTCCATATATTCAAATTCCGCAATGTCGCACTGATACTGCATCCCTCATTAAATTGGCAAATTCATGTTGGCAGGCATTAAAGATGATATTTATATGCAGTTGAGTGAAAAATAACACTGAAAATATATCGATTTTAGAGGAAAATAATAATTGAAAAAATTACTTAAAATATATTTGACAAAATGTCAATTGTCAATTTTCTTTATCAAATGGAATTTGGTTGTCTATTTAAATAGTTTTTATTACTTTTGTTTGGAAACATTTCAATTTCTTTGTAGAAATTAATGTCCTTTCCATTTATAATAAAGGTTAAAATGTCATGTACTTATATGTGACCTATGACGTATGAATACTTAACAATTAGGTTTACGTCATTATTCTTCTCTTTCAGTAATATCTTTTTATAACGAACCGTGTTGTAATTTTCGATGACCAGGAAACTAAATCAAAACTGGTACAGCACTTTCTTGGCCCACTGTACCAGGTAGGTACCTACCTGTTACTATGATAATTTATTCATAGATGGAGAGTACATAAATCTATTTTTTTTTATCCTCAAAAGGTTATTTTAGTACATTTATGTACTAAGCGTTGAGTTGAGGAGTATCGTTGTAAAGCGGCTGTAGACATAACTAGGTATACAAATACCTACAAGGTCGCAAGGTCATCCAGTATGTTGCTTATTTACTTATGTACATGCACAACGTAGGCTTAAATATTTTAAAAATAAAGATAATCAATAAGTTTTAGATTTATAAGGAGACTAGCTCCCGCCCGCAGCTTCGCCCGACTTTTGGGGATAAAAAGTAGCCTATGTGTTATTCTGATGTATAAGCTATATTACTGTAAAGTTTCAATCCGTTCAGTAGTTTTTGCGTGAAAGAGTAAAAAACATCCATACATACATACATCCTCACAAACTTTCACATTTATAATATTAGTAGGATGTAAGATTGAATTGTACATACATAAATGATACATACTCCTACATAAATAATACAGGCATACTGCGTCCACAAAATCATCGTCCACCATCCACCATGTTTGCCGTCTTAGCGATAACTGTGAGTGCAAAATGCAAATGTTTGCAAAGTAAGTTTGGCCGGTACACTTTTGTTTGCAACAATATGGGTTGAAAAGTGTTCAAAGCGTTCAAATATTTGCACACATCTCTCGCACAGGCTTTATAGTTTTACTAACTGTTGTCCGCGTGTTCCCCGGCGTGAAAATGTAACCTATGTGCTTGTATTGGTTCCAGGCTACCTCTTTGTCGAATTTCATCCAAATCCGTCCAGCCGTTTTAGCGTGAAAGAGTAACACACATACAAACTTTCGAATTTATAATATTACTCAGTGCGATACCAATAAACGGTATTGATTGAAACAATTTAACAGCTTCGATAAGTTCATTTCACCCACAATGTTCCATGAAATTAATTATTTCTCCGTCGTTTTGTTTCCTTATGACGCATTACAAGTTTTACGATCATCGTTCGTATTGTTCAACGTTTATTTACCGTGTAATGTGCCGTTACTGCATGACGTGATTATGGTTTTCATTATGATAAATTATTGTATTTTTCTTATATGTTTTTGTTGTGAAATATGTGTAAATATATTAAGTTACGGTTACGGTCTAATATGAGTTTAAATTATGACTAGACTTGCCCGCGACCCCGTCCGCGTGGACTATAATGAAACGAACAGTTAAATGACCTCCGTAGTGTAGGGTGGCTAGTACTACCAAGAGGACAAGCTGTATCTCTGGTTTGTCCCACCGGAATTAGTGCGTGCAAGCATGCACACCAAGGATACATTTGTAGCGGTCGCAGATTGTGTCCTTGGTGTGAAACAAGGGAGATGTGCCAAGGCGCTATTGAGCTTGATGCTTTAATTTGCCCACATTGGGCGTAGTACAAAAGTACACGCTGGCGACGAACCGAACACGATCGATGAAATAAATACAGTGTTTTAGTTTAGTGCTAGTGTTGAGTGACGATTAACAGTGTTAGATTGAGGGTGTGCGGAATTTTTAATGTTTGGGAGATCTTTATATTCACGAGGGGCGCTTGTAATTGTGTTAAAAAATGTACTAAAAGTGGCGACAGTTGTTCCCGTACTAATTTGCTATGATGGCATATCTCCTTGTTTCTATGATCTGAGGTGTGGGTGCTTGCGCGCAGATATATGGGGCCGTTAAATACGTCGCGTTTCAAATGTGGCGCCAAAATTATCGTAATACAAGTGTATGTCTGGTGTGCGGCCCGGCTAACTATTATTTACTCCTTGTTAGGGTTCTGTACTAAAATGGTAAAAAAGGAACCCTTATGGTGCGACTTCGTCTGTCTGTTTGTCTGTCACACCTGCTTATTTCAGCAACTACTAATGCTATCGACTTGAAATTTGGAACAGTTATAAAGAATGCTTGCCCAACTTTATTGCAAAATTGTTCCTAACTAGTACAGTTTTTTCAAAATTATCAATATTCCTTCACAAAGAAACTTACTTATGCGGTCCGGTTTTTTTCACTTTATACGTCCAAAAATGATACGGAACCCTCGGTGCGCGAGTACGACTCGCACTTGGCCGGTTTTTTTTTACAATTTGTGTTCTCAATTCCAGCGTCCACATAAGGAGAACGGACAAGGTGGGCACGGAGGCGGCGTTCCACCACATCCACGAGTACATGGCGCACGTGCACGACTACTACGACCAGCTGGAGCTCACGCGCGCGGTGGACGTGCGCCGCGTGTACCTCGCCACCGACGACGCTAACGTGAGTTCAGACACAAAGAAAAGTCCATTTCAATAGAACTTGCGGATTATTAAGTTATTAAATATATAAGTGATTCTCAAAAATCATATGACCCCAGCGGGATTTGAACCCGCGACCTCTGCCGTACCGTGGCTAGTGCTCTGAACTATGTTTACATAGTTTCAATATTAAAATTGAGTTCACAACTTTTCACAAACTAGTCGACGGGGCACAGTTAGTCATATACAGGGTGGCAGGTTAGACAGTGGAAATATTTAAATGGGTCATTGTACTTATCATTATGAACAGCTTTAACTATGGGACCAAACCTGAAATCGCGAAAAAAAAATCAGCTGTTCCATACATTTATGTTCACATAACTCAACAAAATGTATGGAACAGCTGATTTTTTTTCGCGATTTTACTATTTTTTTCTCGACATAAAAAAGTCGCCCGGTATATGTATTTGATAATGTAATATCTTCCACAGGTGTTGGAGGACGCTCGCAGCAAATACCCTGGCTACACGTTCCTGGGCGACCCGTCCATCGCCAAGACGGCGGCCACGCACCGCCGCTACACGCCGCTGTCGCTCACCGGCCTGCTGGTCGACCTGCACATGCTGGCCATGTGCGACTACCTCGTCTGCACGTTCAGCAGCCAGGTACACATGTATACAACAAGCGACCGTCCATCGCTCGGACGGCGGCCACGCACCGCCGCTACACGCGCTGTCTATGCTTTGGTATGGGCAACTTCGTATAGCGTGTGGCCTCCAAGTTGTAATTCACAGGACCGCATACACTGTCAACGCGCGATGCGGTGAGCTGCCCGCGCGATTAATCATTTGTGACGGACGCCGTCTGTTCACCCGCTTGCGGACAGTCCGCGTCGCATTGCAAGAGTTGCTAGAGCACTAAGGCTCTTTCAATTTAGAGGGACTGCTGCGGCGAGGCAATACGGCAGCAAACGTCTTAACGTCTAACGTCTGGCCCTAAGGGCTATTTCACCTAGCTCTGTAGCTAGGTGAAATTGGCTCTAAGGGCTCTTTCAATTTAGACGTTTGCTGCCGTATTGCCGCGCCGCAGCAGTCCCTCTAAATTGAAAGAGCACTAAGGCCTCTTGCAAATCTTGAAGATGCGACGCGACGCATGCGACGCGGACTGTCCGCAAGCGGGTGAACAGACGGCGTCTTTTGTCGGCGTCGGCGGCGACGGTTGTCATTTTGCCTGTTTTGCATAGTGAGACAGTACGCCAAAATGCTTAACGGGCCATTTAACAACTAACGGAGTTGGGTGAAATTGGCCTTTAGTTTCCCAAGAAATCATCCGTTTCCTATTGTAACATTGTTTGTGTGAACAGGTGGGTCGCGTGGCGTACGAGATGATGCAGACGAACCGCGTGGACGCGTCGGACGCGTTCTTCTCTCTGGACGACATCTACTACTTCGGCGGGCAGAACTCGCACGACCGCGTCGCCGTCATGCGCAACGACGGCAAACACCAGGACATATCCTTCCAGGTACACACAGTACATATCCTTCCAGGTACACACAGTACATATCCTTCCAGGTACACACAGTACATATCCTTTCAGGTACACACAGTACATATCCTTCCAGGTACACACAGTACATATCCTTCCAGGTACACACAGTACATATCCTTCCAGGTACACACAGTACATATCCTTCCAGGTACACACAGTACATATCCTTCCAGGTACACAGTACATAGTCATAGTATATCATTATTAGGGTGGCTCATTTACCTGACGCTACGTAAACGTCAGGTAAACGAAGTGATTCTATTGGTTCTTAACAAAACCACATCCCTCGCACACATCTCTGGTGGTCTTATGGTCCCCGTAGAGCATAGTTCTCACGAGGCGAGTCACGGCTTTTAGTTCATAAAGTAAATAATATGTAAAGTATTATGTATGTACAGTCAGGGAAAAGGATTCTTTAGCAAGTTCACTATCATTTATAATTGGTCGTATATTCAAACTTCGAAGCAAATGAATCCGAATTGCTTCACAGCTTTGATAAACGACCAATTATGAATGCTAGTGAACCTGCTAAAGAATCCCTTTCCCTGACTGTAACTCCTGTGACTGAAACTGCCCTTTTTTCGCGTCCATATCTCTCTCTAAACGTTAACCTAGTAGCTCCTGTCGTCTGTCCCTTATACTAATAGGCAATCATCGATCGTCAAGAGGAAAAACAACGAGAGAATGACAAAAAGACAAGAATATTATTAATTTGTTCAATTTGTTCAGGTTGGCGATCTAATTGGCATCGCGGGCAACCACTGGAACGGTTACGGCCGGGGAACCAATAAGAGAACAAACATGGTAAGTCAAATAACTCTTTATAACACTAGCTCGAAATTATATTTGATGAAAATCGTAATGTTTTCACGTAATAATCATATTTTCCTCAAATTGATTTCGAGGGCTATATTGATTATTATTATTTAGTAACTTTATTATCATTAGGGTATGTTCAGATGACAACGCGCGTAACATGTGTGTGAACGGCCTGAATAAAATGTATGTAGGTAGTTGTAAACGCGCGTTAGCAAAACGCGCCTTAAGCGCTCGTCATGTGAACCTAGTCTTATTGTCACGAATCGAATCGTATCAACATACAACGTAAAACAGCGCTGCAATTTGCAAAAAACCCAACCCCAACCAATTTTGAATTTCGCGCGCAAGCTTGACGGATTACCCTTAGGGTTTTTTTTAAATTTGAAAATGGGTTTGCGTTTGACCGCCATCTCGCCTGATGTTAAGCGATGATGCGGTCTACGATGGAGCACGCTTGCCTAGAAGAAACCGATTCACTCGTGACTTGAAGACACCCCTTCGTTCCAATAAGCTATAATTGTATGATTGTTTCAGAACGGACTGATACCCTGGTACAAGACTGCGGACCACCTGGTCCTCTACCCATTCCCGGAGTACAAGCAGGTGCCGATGTACTCTGACACGCGACAGAAAGACTTATAAGGACAAACAAGTTTTACGTAATGGACTTATGAACGCAGGGTGCGTCACGAACCGTTTGTTTTTTAGGGTTCCGTACCTCAAAAGGTAAAACGGAACCCTTATAGGATCACTTTGTTGTCCGTCTGTCACCGGACCATAAGTGGCGCCATCTGCTCATAGATGGCGCCACTAGAAGTATGCGGTAGCGCTATGATCTAGATATGATATATCTACTGTGATGTAATAGCGGCATAGATGGCGCTATTGCATATTTCGGAACCCTTTTGACACCTGTCCGGTTTTTTTTAAAATTATTTAATTAAATCGTGGAGCTTGTTCTAAAGGTTCGTCTTTGTATACCTCAGAATTATGGAGGTACAGGCAAAAGAGTTATGTATGCAGGTGAGATGGTAGAACTACGTAACCTTAATGTAATACCTAAAGTCCATTTCAATAGAACTTGTAAATTATGTAAACAAACGTTCTATACAAATTCATAAAATTTTGACAGTTGGTCATACTGATATTGTTTACAAAGTTCACAATTTCAATAGACATGGACCATACAATGTTCATATTTGAATGAGTTTTTTTGTATACTTTGCTATGAGTCCTCATAGTATTGTTCTTGAATACGGAGATGTGTTTGTGTTTTTTCACTCGTTTGTATGGAGCTGGCTTTCTTATCTATTTACTTTGCGGAATGACCATCCAATCGTGTCTGTTCTATACTGACACGCCGCGTGATGTCACCGCGTGAACTGCCAAGTTGTTTGCGAACGTTCGAGGGAGAACCTCACCGTGATATTCTCGCTCTAACGTTCGGAAACAATTAAACAATAAATAGGTAAGGAGCGCTTTTCAACTGTCATTATGCGAATGTTCTGTCCTGCACCTGAATTGCGTAACTCAATTGCTATCACCATGGCATTGTTTTTGACATTCATTACGCCGTATGATTGATAATCCGTGTTCCTGTAACTAGCTCAACGCCGCAATGGATGTTGTTGAACTGTCAAAATGAAAGCCATGGCGAAAGAAATTGAGTTACGCAATTAGGCTGCTGTTTTCGCCTATATACCTATCTCTTTTGCGCATAGTAATAAATATTTATGTCGTGTACGATCGTTAAAGTTTTCGTAATCGTCTTTTACGGGCTTGTTAATTGTTAATGACTGTCAATGATTACTATGTTGTGAGCGTGAAGTACTTCTCATTGGATTTCTGTTGATTTCTGATAATAATGATGTTTCAATCATAGTTTAGTATATGATGTTCACGCTTGCGAACAGATGGGTTCACTCATTAAGTTATGTGGAAAGAAAATGATCTTATATTAAATGTATTGTTATTATTGTCATATGGCATTGGATTAATTAACTGGGTTGCCGTTGTAAGGTGATACAAATTACATGGTATTTATGGTAATGAACTCTAAATTATAAAACATAATGTTTCCCATTGATGAACAGTACATAATACTCGAAATTCCAGTACAAATGTACATTAAATGGAACGGCGCAATAATTTATATGTTGTCAGCATCTTATGTATTTGATTGGTTGTTTATATTTTTTTTAACCAATCACAATAAGCCATTAAAACCAGGCTCTTGGCAACCGATGGTTAAGTTGTGTTAGATTTTACCTCAAAATTTGTCACCAATCGACGCTGGTGTCTTATGTACGGATGCCATTAAGGGCCATACCACAAAAAAGATAAACACGTGTTCAACACGAATGCTACCAAAAATAATACGCACTTGTTTTAGCACTAACTTGTCTAAAACAAATGTGTATTATTTTTGATAGCATTCGCGTTTAACACGTGTTTATCTTTTTTGTGGTAAAGGTGTAATTGTTTACCTCATTTCTAAATTTGTATGGGAAATAGTAAAGAAATCTAAATAAGTCAATAGAAGTCGCAAAGGCGCGTGACCTTGTCGCCGGTTTCGAGTAAATTATGTAAGGCAGATGTGTCTCGCGCCACTATATTGAGAGCGCGCGTTTAAAAATGTGACGTATGTGGACGGAAATTAAGTTTAATTTTGAACATTGACTGCGAACCGGCGACACGAGTCTGAGTAAATAAATGTAGTAGATGATATTTCTATTGACTTATTTTTTAGATTTCTGTTGGCTATGACGTGTTGTCTTGTTCCAGTGTGTGAGAAAGAGATGGCGCTCTACAGTACGTATGTTACCGTCTCTTTCGCAACGTAATAACGATCGTCCCCAAACAATATAAGCCTATGATTAGCTACTAAAAATCTGCTAATAAAACTAATGCTGTTACAATAACATAAAAATTATCCGCCAATCAAAACATTCCATTTCAACTTTTCCATAATATATATTATTAACATGAATAACAAAATAATACCTTTTGAGGTGTATTTTAATTATTTTATTAACATTTGGCAGAAAGTTTTCCAGTCACAAATTAGTTTCTAAAAGATTCTAAACTAATACAGGATGACTACTTCATTGCTACGTGTACATACACTAGTGACTATATCTTACTTTCCGTTCACAGGTTCCATTCGGCTCTCCCTCACACAGAATGTGTGTGAGCGAGAGGCATGAGTACTCAAATACGTGCATTCAAACATACGCTATAATGATTCCTTCAATTGCACTTTCATTCATTCTTATATTGATAACCACAGTCTCGCCATTTTTTTTTGACTCGCTGATTAAAATTAAAATCGTGTACCTACATAAAAACGAAAGCGTCTCGACCGCGATAGCTTTCTTAGATCAATCGATAAGACAAAAAACCGTCTGTCAAAAAGAAAAAAAGTTAGAAAAAAGTTAAATATTATATTCCTGTGAAAATTAAAGGAATAGGTACGCAAAAGCGTTAACTAATCGTCTCATTCTGTTCGTTGAGAGCACTTATTTTGGATTGAAAAACTGAATATTTTTTTTTCGTCCGATTGAAAAAAATTTTCCACCACACTTTTAAATTCGGCCCTGGTATTTCCTTCTTCTTTCCAACAAAATTAGTTCGAAAGTCTAATTGTGAAAACCGAAAAGACAGAGTTACTTTCGCATTTATAATTTGTATAGTATCTAGGTAGGGTGGCAGGTTAGACAGTGGAAATATTTTAAGGGGTCATTGTACTCATCATTATGAACAACTTTTACTAAAGGACCAACCCTGAAATCGCGAAAAAAAAATCTGTTGCTCGATACATTTTTAACCGACTTCCAAAAAGGAGGAGGTTCTGCATTCGGTTGGTTACACCGATTACTCCGTGGTCTATGAGCCGATTTACGTGATTCTTTTTTCATATGGTAGAAGAAGCTCGCGAGGTGGTCCCATATAAATTTTATTAACTTTGGTTGAGTAGATTTTTAACCAGGTGTAATAAACGGTATTTTTGGTGTATCTCGATGACATCATGACAATGATGAAAAAGTGATATTGTGTAAGTACATGAATTCCTGAATGCAATCGATCTCGATATTATACATACATAACATCACGCCGGTATTTCCCGCAAGGTTAGACAGAGGTGTATAGTACACACAATTTTTTTATGCTTAAGTCGCATTTGATAGAAGGCTAGAGAGCGAGCCTATTGCTATTATAAACTGAAACAAACACTGTTTTTAGGGTTCTGTACCAAAATGGTAAAAAAGGAACCCTTATGGTGCGACTGTCTGTCTGTCACACCTGCTTATATCAGCAACTACTAATGCTATCGAATCGAAATTTGGAACATTTATAAAAAATGCTTGCCAAACTTTATTGAAAATAAAAAAAGTCATAAAATGTTTTTATTTTCATTGCAAAAGGGGCCGGAGTGGGGGTCCGAAATTTCAAAGTGGGGTTACTAGGTCAAATGACATATCATATGAAAGGGCTTGATCTGCACATTTCAAAATATATTTCCATTTTATTTTATGTCTCACTTCGACATATGATGAAAAATGTCTGAAAAAATACCATTCCCCCCCCTTATCTCCGAAGTTTGCAGAGCGAAAAATCTGAAATAATTAGAGTTGATAGGAATTGCCGAATTGACCCAAATATTGCACCAAAAATAAAACGATGTTCCTAACTAGTGCAGTTTTTTTTAAATCATCATAATTCCTTCACAAACAAACTTAGTTATACGGTCCGGTTTTTTTTTCTTTATACGTCCAAAACCGATACGGAACCCTCGGTGCGCGAGTACGACTCACACTTGGCCGGTTTTTTTGTTTACTGAAACGCTCTTATCCACCAACATCTATGAATATAAGTACCTATTTAAATTCGTGGAAGTAATCGATTTCGGTAAAAGTAGGTACATAAAAAATGTGTAGCAAATACATAAATGATTTTATGATACTTTATTGTAATTATTAACAACAATAAAATGGTTACACAGGTTACACTACACTAAAAAGATAAAAATAAAAACAGGTTTAAAAAAAACCGACTTCCAAAAACTACACTAAAAACTATGAAATAAAAATGTTAAACTTCCATAAATAAAAATCTAAATGTATATTGAAGTCGGCGGGGCCTAGCATGAAAATAAGCACCATTGTAGATTAAGGAGGATTGAAAGGAAATGTTATGTTAATGTGTTTGTCGAGGCGCAAAGCAAGCTGCACGTGCACACACTGCGCACGTTCTTCCTGTTCAAAGGCTGAGAGGTAAAAACCTGAAGAAGAGGCCCCGCCGACTTCAATATTCATTTAGATTTTTATTTATGGAAGTTTAACATTTTTATTTCATAGTTTTTAGTGTAGTTTTTGGAAGTCGGTTTTTTTTAAACCTGTTTTTTGTTGTTATGTGAACATAAATGTATGGAACAGCTGATTTTTTTTCGCGATTTCAGGGTTGGTCCCATAGTAAAAGGTGTTCATAATGATGAGTACAATGACCCCTTAAAATATTTCCACTGTCTAACCTGCCACCCTGTATAGATTTGGATGACACTCGACCGGGTCAAAAAAGTTGGTGGCACTGTGTCACTAACCATAGTTCAACTAAGAATATAGTACTGATATAAAATATTAACGTTTCTAACGCGGCCTATACCTGTGTGTTTTACTGTGTATAAATTGTGTTCGTTTATGTGTTTTGTCGGCGATGCTGTGGTATTGTTTATAACTACTGTTAATAATGTTAAGTTCACAAACTCAAATCAATCTGCCTTAAGTCGACTACAAGAGCTAAATGCAAGTTTTATATTGCCTTAAAGTATATGATCCACTGCAGTAATAATTTTACTTACTTTCTATACGTAATCGTTGATTGGCCGCCAACATTCGCTAGTTGGTCAGGCATATGAATGAAAATAATTAAATCTGATACAGCCACAGCAGCGCCACAAAGAAACTTTATGACGTCATTTAAAAATAATTGCAGTGATAAAATATATTTGCGAGTCTCCGTTATTTCCTCAAATGCTCTAAACCAGCAAAAATTGTGAAAACAGGTACGCACGGCTACAGAACAAGCTATACATTTCCAGTATAAGCTGATCTCGCATTGTATAGGATTTCCTTACAGTGAGAGGTCAGTGTAAACTGGGAATGTATAGCTTGATGTGTAGCCATGTGTACAACACTAATTACTTTTTACCCGACTGCGAGACGCAAAGGAGGGTAATGTGTTTATTAATTACGTAGAGATCGAACTAGTTTTTGTATCGATCAAGATTTATTTTTCCAAAAATTGCTGACAGATTATTCAAGTGGATCTGAAATGAAATTGGTCATGCTGAAACCCCATGACCTGACCAAATTATCAAATAATAAAAATTTACACGAAGATTTTAGGTTTTTTTTATTTAATATATTTTAGGCAATTCTATCTTTTAAATTAAATTGAGGACTTTAAGGTACCCTTTTACCTTTTTATATAAAAAAAGATTTGCTCATGTAAGTTAAATTTTTACGTCTTACTATTTTGTTGTTTATTTTTATTTGCCGTTTATTTATTAATGTGCCTACGTTATTATAGATATAACTATCTACATATGTAGTTGTGTATGTCATTATGTCTGAAAAGCATTTACTTATGTATGTGTTACGTAATTATCCAAAATGTAAACAAAATGTGTAATCCGAGTGCTATTATATGTACATGCCTTATATCTGTTAATAATCGGTCATATACAGGGTGGCAGGTCAGACAGTAGAAATATTTAAAGGGGTCATTGTACTCATTATGAACAACTTTTACTATGGGACCAACCCTGAAATCGCGAAAAAAAATCAGCTGTTCCATACATTTATGTTCACATATCTCAACAAAATGTATGGAACAGCTGATTTTTTTTCGCGATTTCAGTGTTGGTCCCATAGTAAAAATTGTTCATAATGATGAGTACAATGACCCCTTAAAATATTTCCACTGTCTAACCTGCCAGCCTGTATAGTAAATATGTTACAAGTATAAAAAAAGTATAAAGAAAACTAAAAGAATATTCTCGAATAGTGCATTAAACTCTTAATTATTTTTTTTTTGGTAATATTTCCGTGAGTTTATTAGAATGAAACAAAATGTTTTAAATCCTTTACAGGCTAAACTGCATCACAGATACCAATACTTCCAAGTTAAGATTCCCATTTTACGAGTTATAAAAGCACTTCTACATATTTTCATGTTATTCCATAATATTTATTTTTCCATAGTAAGTAATAATAGATTTTACTAGAATGGTGATATCTGGTGTATTTTTTAACTTTGTATCTGTCGGAGCTTCTGTAAGATGTATGATAAAGTAACATGGACCTAAAATGTGTGTATATAGCTTTATAATATAGTGTATATAGAAAGGAAAAATAATATAAATAAATGGTAACATGTGAAGGTATTCTGAATTTTTATTTTATCCAAAGCTATTTTTACTGACTGGGAAATACTGTTTACTGACGCAACGAAAACTACCGACGTACCTACCTAAAAACGAAAGCATGGGCATCTACGAAGAAAACAAACCAGCCGGCCTAGCATGACCACGATAGAAACGGGTTTTGTCTACATAGAAATAGACAAAGTGACAGATTGTAGAAACATCTACGTTTTATGAATGAAACGGTAGAAATGTTTCTACAATCTGTCACTTTGTCTATTTCTATGTAGACAAAACCCGTTTCTATCGTGGTCATGCTAGGCCGGCAGTGGGGCCAACGGGAACAATTTTTAATAATTTTAAGTGTAGGTACCTACACGGCGATCTCAACTATCTCAAATGCACTTGAGTAGGTACAAACTGTGCGTACCTTTTCCCTGGTTAAATGAAGCCGGCCCTCTGTATTTATACTTTGTGGATATATTCACCACGCAAGACAAAAGACAGCCGCGTTGATGATCGGGATGATCGCAGCACAGAACATAATTATACAGGGTAAAATTAAAACCAGTGCGGATATTTTTGGAGGTGACAGTACTCATAAATATGGTCAACTTTTAAGGTCTTAGGTCAACTTTTATGGTCAAACACGATAAAAATGTATGGAACAGCTTATTTTTCATATTTCAGTGTCGGTCCCATAATAAAAGTTGATCATTTTCATGAGTACTTTCACCTCCTAAAATATCCGCACTGGTTTTAATTTTACTCTGTATAGGTACCTACCCTAGGTGGCGATCGCAGTCTATGCTAATCAGCGCGACTGCATGAACCCGTCCCCAGAATCGAAACATGTTAGAATCAAACCCATAAAACACAGAAGTCACTAGAAAGATACCTAAATGCATTTGGGCCAGTAGAGCAATCTAACCATACTTAGATTTCTGTTCAATCAACTGCATTCTGCAATTCGATTTTCGAATTCGATTCTGCAATCTCATACCTAAGTATTATCTGCTCACCCCTTCGTGGTTAACACCGCGAAGATATACTCCGTTTTTCCTCTTACAGTTCTGCGAATCGTGCGCATGCGCGGTCAGCACCTTACCCTCTTTTTATGGAGTCCCGCTACGTTTAATTAGTTTTCCTGTTAACTTACGGAAGGGTCAGTAACGCATCTCAAGTGCCAACCGGGACTTCCATAACGCAATTAAGTAGAAATTATATCGATTGCAATGAAGGCCACGAGAGCAGCGGACACGGAGATCTTATATTGAAAAGTAGCGTTATTGGTAAGAGAAACGAGGAAAAGAGGTTAACAAACATCAAAATGTATAGCTGGGTACTGGGTACGTATTTTAGTTGAAGGCAGGCGCGGTCGCAGCTGAAGACTGGGAGGTCATATAGCCGAAGTTTTTAGGGGGTGTCATACCGATTGATGCTGACGTGCTATACCGTGAATTACCGTGTTACGCACATTTTTTTTAGATTTTGGGGGGGCGGGGGGGTCATGACCCCTACGACCCTCCCCCTCGGACCGCCAGTGGGGTGAGATGGAGCCACAATCTTCACTGGGTGGCTGGGGCTGGTAGCAGCTGGATGAGATTTGCCGAGGATCGAGGTAGATGGTGCGCGATTGGAGAAGTCTGGTTCAGAATTAAGTGGACTGCTACAGGCTGATGTTAAAATGTCTATCTACTGTTGTTCTATCAACGATGTGCCTCTTGGCAAGCAGGTTGATTGTAGTCTGATCAATGTGCATTATTGTGATTTTTAAACCTCGAGGTTTAGAACGGTATAGTCCCTCAAATTAATAGTAGGTATCTAACTAGAGGAAGACATGGGTACCTACCTCCTGCCGGGAAAGCGGGATTGTCCGGAAGGGATACCGCTGACCCGGACAAAAGGGCTAACGAAGGAACATGGGTGGGTTTTAGTCAGTAAGAGTCTGACACTCCCTTCCGCTCCGCCCAGAGCGGGAGGGGTCACTTGATGATTTCCCATCCCCAAAAAAAAAAAAAAAAAAAAAATGGGTACCTACCTACGTAGTACTAAAATATGAGATTTTCCGTTAATACAGACGTAGGTTTCAAAACAAATAGGAGCAGAAATCAAACTAGACTTCCTCAATAAACAACTCGTGCACCTAAACCTACCGCTGTGTAAGCAATAAACCACTTTCTTAAACCTCACTTTTAATGGCCTCGTAAAAAGCGACCGCGGCGAAAGTAGCCGCTCTCGCCAAGTTCAATAGCACGGCATAACAGTACCGCGTCGACTCCCGCGCACGCTGCATCTTTGTCACCTGCAGTCTCGAGTACATGGAGTAAGGATGTGGAGTGTCCTGCTAGTTGTCGTATGTTGTGTCACCACCGTGTTGCCGGCTAAACATCTGCCGAAATGGAAGAAACAGGTTTGTGTTGCTAATTTTTTGGTGTTTTGTGACTTTGTTTGCCTTTAGCTAAATCATAGGTTCAACTTTAAACAAAATTAAATATTATTAGGGAATAAATTACCGATTTTTAATATCACAAAAAATTTGAATTGAATAGGTGTTAATTACCTACTTACTATTAAAATATTTTTAAAGTTTAATTAGGTAATTGTATTAAAACCGTTTGAAACGAGTCGCGTAGATGAATAGCCAATTTATTTAATAATTAATTAGTTATTTAAAATCATGAATCTTACGTGACACTTAGGTAGGTACTTAAAATAGGAAAAGAATATTAAATTGATAACAAGACATTATTAAAATAAAAAATAAACAAGAGATGAACACATGTTTTCACCGGCGTTTCCCCGCGGCCCACTTTCTCGTGGCTTTCTCGTAGCTCTTATTAGAAAGTTCCTTCGGTGAGTCAGCGAGATGCGTGCGATCCTGCTGTTAGGATGGAAGGAGAGCCCATCGCTTTCTACACCTCATCCATTTAGCACTTCACCTAGCAATGAACTTGAAATATAAATTAGAAGAGATGTGGAATCTGAGCAAGATTAGATTGAGCCGGACATGACTCGGTCAGCTTCGTATTAAACGTGTTTGCTTGTCCCTGCTGTTCTATTAAGGTCAAATGTACTGGAATACTATGTATTGTTGTAACAAAAGGGCTGGATAGCGCTACCACCACGGCTCTAATACCTACATAATAATATACTTACATAGGTAGACAACGAGTGTCAGCAGTATCAACCGGCAGCTTTTAAAAGCGCGCGCGCTCACAGTCTGCTCTACATTTGATGAGCAATAGGTCAGTTTTTAGTAACACAACAAGAATCAGATTTGGGTAGGTATCGAAGTTTCGAAAGCAATCTAATAACAAACACACTATAAAGATACCTACCTACATAAAATTAAGATCGTTCTTATTAACCGAGTATTCTCTATCTTCTTTTGTAATGACTGTTCATCTAAGTACCATTTACTTACTTACTTATCTTGTATGCACCTACATGATTTCACGATTATTCCCAGTAACAGGACATCCTATGTTCTGTCCAGTATAAACCTACATAAATCTACTAATGTTTTTGTCGTTTAGAAAAAACAGGCACAATGACCACCGTATTTCAAAGACCTCGTCTTCCTTTTGTAAAAACTTCTGGCTTTTGGCATTAGCTTACCTACCACATATCGCATCTTTAGAATTGAAGTGGCTTAGCTAAAATTTTTAAGAAAATGACCTTACAACTTAGAAACATGTATTTTTGGCGTTTACCAAAAAACAAGAGTTAATTCTAAAGGTGCGATATTTGTTTTTGAATGTTTGTTAACAAACTATCTTTACGCACATTTCGTTCTTACTACACCTTCTTACTGTACTATTGTTTGCGTCCTGTAAGACGGTCCATGCTCGACAGGCGTGCGAGCTGCCCGCCGTGCAGAGCGAGCACAGTCACTACGTGTGCGACGACAAGGGCGAGCCCAAGTGCCTGCCCGGCTGGCAGGGGGACCTCTGCGACGTGCCCATCTGCAAGAAGGGCTGTGATCCGCTGCAAGGTAAGTCGGACATCTTAAAAAAGAGAACGCATAAATCTTAAAAACTATTTTGTTGCACCTAGATACCATGTTTTGTCTCTGCATCAGCATCTAAGGTAGACTGGCAAAAAATGCCTCAGGCATTAAGACCGCCGTTTTGTCTTGTGCATAGAGCATTAAATAAAGAAAAATAAATAAACGTCAACAATGGTGCTAATTCTGTTTTACATGGCATTAAACTAATTTTAGTCACACAATCTTTTTCTTACAAAATATTGAAAAAAGTTAGAAAATAAAGTAATAAAAACTGTAATTTACGGTAAAGTAGTCGCGACCCATGGCACCCCATGGCGATGCCACGATGGCGACTAAATTCATGATGAAAATATGCAAGTGGACTAATTTGATAGCGACTAAATAAAATATCTTCTTTCTGATCCCTTTTTCAAGTTTTTTGTTTGAAAGCGGCTTAATGAGACTAAATTAGTTTAGTTTGTAATCAATAGTGTTTTAATTATGTTTTGCCAGTTAATGAAATCTTATAAGTACCTATTCTTCGAGACTTGAGAACCAAGTTTATGGATGGCGCATCATGTACCTACTTACATGATTAAAAATCAAATTCGTGACTAACCAATGAAGATAAAAAGTTTTCTTAGTAAAACACCTGAACTTTCTCCACGAAAGTTTTAACAAGTTAGGTACTTAAAATATAGGTAATTATGTCCCGGCTTCGTTCAGTCTGAACACTGAATGACTAGCTGTTCAATGACCTAGAAAGAGCTAGTGACCTACTACAATTTTAAACTTGGATTCTTTAAGTTAAGAAAGTTTAGGTATGTCATGCGTCATGTTCGTGAACGGGCGCCATCACTAATTGGTCATGGCAGTCTAGGGATGATTAGTCCCTGATCATCTCTAGACTCTCATCAGTCAGTCCCTGATCACTAGAAATGATCTGCTATGACTATGACAAATATTTCCGACTCGTTTGACAGTTCATAATACTTACCTAAGTATTTTCTGCCCTTTTTCAATTACGTTTGTAAGAAATTTTGTAATTTTGAAAAGTTGTAAATGAATTTGTAAGAAAGAGATAAAGTGTGACTTAAATTAGTTTAGTACGATGTCCAATAGAATTAACATTAATATCGTTAATAGGTACAATAATAGCCAGAAAGCATAAATCCTGCCTTCCCGACTCCCGAAACCAATTATTATAATCAATTTAGGGAGTCAATTATGAATACTTTGCAAAATAAGCAGAGAGTGAGCAAATTTAAGTATAAGCGCTTTGTGTTTTGAAAAATAAGCAGAGATTCAAGAGTATTAGTTCGTGATGAACAGTTACCACAATTATTGTAACACCTTCAATTGACATTACATTAACAAAAGCTCGTATTGAAACCAGCACGTTTTTTTTTTTTAATCAGTTTTTTTTTTATGTGTTCATACGTTGATCAGTTTGAGCTAACATACAGGTAGCGGATCGTTCTGTATCTCGATTCACGTAATCAAAACCGCAACGATATCGTAGCGACTCAGTCGTTGAATACCTTTTCGTATTCACATCCGTCGATCGAACTTGAACGGCACCGATTTTAAAGTCGTTCGATCGAAGTGTGGTTGACGCGTATTCAAATAATTATGATAATCGTCCTTTTACATTTTACGTTTATTGATATAATTTTAAATTTAATTTATTTGACCATAATGACGTAAATCACAGAACTTTGATTAAAAAATGTGGTTCATTAACTTGGTAGAATACAAAAAAAATTAACTGGCAATAAGTCGGTCAGAAATCGTTTAGTTTCGATTCTATTGAGTTGAAGTCCTATTGAACTACGTTCAATAAATACGAGAATACCAAATATGGGTAGGACTTCGATCGAACGACTTTCAAACTTCAGCGATATTTGGATTGTTTGTAATTACGTGAATCGGGCTACTGATTTATTTAGCTCATCAGCGATCCGCTATTACTGTACCGGGAAAGTTTTTGTGCAACTGCCATCACTATTACGGTTTTGCCTTTTTAATATGTGACTAGATAGTGCCTAACTAACGAGCGCCTCGCCTCTGCCTTTCATAGGTGAAATCTACTCTAATACGTATTTCTGTGCTGTATCTAAGTTTAATAATATATTATCATCATAAACCTTTTGGAATAAATTCTCTAAATGGTGGTGAAAACCGCATTAAAATCCATTTTGTAGATTAGAAGAACTAAGCGGACAAACACACACGAAAAGTGATAAGATTAACACCCTTACCACAAAAAAGATAAACACGTGTTAAACGCGAATGCTACCAAAAATAATACACACTTATTTTAGACAAGTTAGTGCTAACAAGTGCGTATTATTTTTGGTAGCACTCGCGTTGAACACGTGTTTATCTTTTTTGTGGCCTACGGCCCTAAGTGTTTTAACAAGTTATAAAACTGTTCAAATAATGAAAAATAATATCACACATTGTTAAAAATTGAATAAATTGGGATTAACGAGATTAATATTTTTTAACTTTCGCATTTTGCACACATTATATAAGTAGAAACCTCATAAATTAGCGTCTATTTCGAGATATACACTTATGAAAAGATACGATACCTTATTTATTCCCGAAGTCCCGACCAAATGCCACCGGCCGTGGTCACGGGTAGACTGGTAGCGACGGTATTTTCATCTACCCTCGCTTGATTTTGATAATTGTCAATACGTCGCGCACTGCACTAACGACGTCGTCACACTAGCCTTATCCGCATTCTGGCAACGCGACGCTTACATTTACTAATGACAGGATTCCAAGATATTGATAATAATATTTTGTATTAATCTTCGAGAATTTTATTAGGGTTCCGTAGTAAAACTAGGAACCCTTATAGTTTCGTCATGTCAGTCTGTCTGTCTGCCTGTCTGTCCGTCTGTCACACCATCGTAAAATCTACAGTTCATAACCAATGTGTATGAAACTTCACAGGTAGATGTCTTCTGTGAGCCGCCATAAAGGTCTGTAGCGAAAATAAAAAATTAAAAAAAATTACCTTTACTATGGGGTCAACCCTGAAATCGCGAAAATAAAATCAGCTGTTCCATACATTTAAGTTCACATAACTCAACAAAATGTATGGAACAGCTGATTTTTTCTTCGGGATTTCAGGGTTGGGTCCATATTAAAAGTTGTTCATAATGATGAGTACAATGACCCCTTACAATATTTCCACTGTCTAACCTGCCACCCTGTATAATGTGATTGTGTGTTCGTAGATTGTACAATGAGATGCGCATTTTAGTGCGTTTTAATTTCTGAAAATGAATGATGAATGTATTAAATTATGCTTTTGGCAGTAGGTACAAGACATGCTTGAAGGCAACTTGTTTCAGAAAGTAAATGTATGGTTATTTGTAGTTATTTTTGTTCTGATGCTAATGTTCTGCAATACCAGGGTACTGCAAGCGCCCCGGGGAGTGCCGCTGCAAGCTCGGCTTCTACGGCGAGCGCTGCAACAAATGCATCCCGCTGCCGGGCTGCCAGCACGGGTACTGCAACGAATCCTTCGAGTGCATCTGCAGGGACGGCTGGGATGGACTGTTTTGTTCCGAACGTGAGTTCTGTTTAAAGATTGATTTTGAAAGCTAGAGTGGCGCTTGCCAATTTTTAATTGTCAGTCAAAATGTGTCGTCTATACCAGGCTTAACATAGCGCACAAGCGCAGCGCAGCCAAATATTTTTTTCATAACATTTCATGTCGCATGGTTTCAAATCACGATTATTGCAGTAAAATGGCTAGAAAACTTATTTAGATAAGTAATCATTGCTTGATTGTTTTTTCTAAAGTAATGATTCAAAACATTTGTGATTTGATTAGAGAACCTAACTCAAGACTCAAGCATTACTTAAAACTGTAAGTTTCAACCAAGCAAATGGCTTTAAATCTATGCTCAAGGCGAGATTGCTTGCGTACTGTTCTGTAATACCAGTCTTAGAGCATCGAAATTTGGGTATTTTGTAGCTAATTCAGCTAGTCAGTAGATATAATTACTGACTAGCTGAATTAAGCTACTAAATTAAACTAGATAAATACTAAATTAAACTAGCTAAATAAAAGCTTATTTTCACTCGATATTTTTAAATAACTACACTTACAAATATGATCTATTCGATGTTTTCTATCTTTGTAGCTATTTGCCGTTCCGATTGCCACGCGACGAGAGGTTTCTGCGAGACGCCGGGCGAGTGCCGCTGCAAGCTGGGCTGGGCCGGCGCAACGTGCCGCGCCTGCCAGCCGCTGCCGGGCTGCCAGCACGGCTACTGCGACAAGCCGCTCGAGTGCAAGTGCCTGCCGGGATACACGGGACTGCTGTGCCAGACACGTGAGCATTGAACCTGTTTTCACTGCCATGTAGCTCGAAAATACATTATGTGTTTGCCAGGCTACTTTTTATCCCGAAAAAATGCACGGTTCCTGTGGGTCACGCGGACGAAGTCGCGGGCAAGGTGCTTGTAAAAAATAAAAGCGTTGGGCTTGCTCTCTAGGACGCCACGGAATACTAGTACCTACTTATTGTGCAAAAAACACGTAACATAATTTGCATTTCTAAACAAATTCTCGCAACTATTCGCAGCGATCTGCGCGGCCGGTTGTCACACGGAGCGCGGCTACTGCCGCCGCCCCGGTGAGTGTCGCTGCAAGGTGGGCTGGACCGGCGCCTTCTGCGGCGAGTGCCACCGGTACCCGGGCTGCGTGCACGGCACCTGCAACAAGCCCTGGCAGTGCCTGTGCAAGCCCGGCTGGGGAGGCATGCTGTGCGATGAAGGTGAGATAGGAAACTGTCGAAACTGGTCCTTAATCAACAGCGAATCCAGATTTTGAGTCAGGGGTTACGTCTATCAAGCCAGGACAGGCTTTAAATCTTCAGGCAGGACAGGCTTCAGAGGTTGACCTAGGCCCAGTCCAGAGGGGAGGATCATAACCCCCATGACCGCGAAGTCATGGTGGTTATGACCTCTCTCTGGGATCCGGGGCCCTGGATACGCCCTTGTCCTTAGCAGACTAAGGGCGGGTTGCTTCAAACCATCTGTATCCGTAAGTCAGTATCGTATAATCGTTAAGTCAGTATGAAATTGTCGTACAAGTCGCCATATTTGACGGTTACAGATACGTAACTGTAAGTTGAAACAACATGGCCTAAGGAGGTTATCCCAGTTAAGCTAATGATGATGAAAGAAAGAAAGAAAGAAAATCATGTCACGATTTCCTTTACAATTAATACCATTGTAAAGTCTAAATAATCTAAAATTTCGCTGTGACAGACGCTCATTCTATCGAATTTTTCATTTCCAGAACTCAACTACTGCGAAAAGAATCCAGACACTTGCAAAAACGGCGGAAAATGTGTCTCTTTAGAATCAGTCGACGGCTATTTTAAATGCAATTGTCAGCCGGGCATTTCGGGCAAGCATTGCGAAAACGTACCCGAAATTGCAACGTCCACGGTCTCTAATGTGACTGTCACTGAAGAATCGAGTTCCGAAGCCCCGACGGTCACTGGAGTAGCGACTTCGTCCGAGGAGGGGAGCACTATGGAACCCAATAATGGGGATAATGAGACTGAGTGATGTGTTAGATAGTTTGCAGTCATATCCTAAGTTAAATAGGGCTAAATCAATTAGAAATAATACTCAGACTGCATAAGTTATGGATGCAAAAGCAAGTCTTTCAATTGGAAGTTGTTTTTGTCTATATATGCGTTTCTAAAGAGCTCTTTTCTACCCATCTAGATATTAGATATGGATAAAAACATATTCGTGCATAACAAGATTCCCGTTGCTTGAAAAAAAAACGAAAAATTTGATACCTACCTTTAGATATGTACACAGAACTCGAAATATTTTTTGGTAGTTCAGCTTCTATGGAGTTTGGGGTCCATTTGTACACCAAGCTTGGAGCCAAAATGTTGCTCCGAAAAATTTACATAAAAGGACGATTTCCTAATACGAAGGATTAATATTATAAGTTGACTGTATGTACAGTAATTAGATGATGTTACATCGCAATGATGATACAAATGTTATGTTTGGAAAATTGCTTGGTTCGGGTGATGCTATTTATTTGCTTTGGGTATGTTCGTGTTTGGAAAATAATATTAAGTAGTATTATAATTAGTAATAGTGAGTTTGCTAGTACTGGAATACTTACTTGTAATTATCTACTTGAACCTGCCTAACAATTAGGTATAGTCTGTTGATGTTTTTTTTAGATTTCAATGTATTTATTCGTAATTTTAAGTTTATAGACGTTTCTCAGTGTATATCAGCACATAATTGTCTCATTATTCGGTTAGCTTCTCAATGCTTAGACTAGGCTTAGACTGTGGTTTTTACTAACCTAACCGTCAGACTATGTTAAGTTTTGATATATTTTCTAAACGCGAACGTACAATCTGCCTTCTGTTAAACTGATTCCGTTACGGGAATAAATAGTAAAAATAATAAAAACAATGTGTTGCTACTTGCTGTAGTTTGTGAAAGTGAATGAATAATTTTATTTATTGTGAATTGATGCATGATTGTTTTATAATACTTATAGACAATTTAGTTTTAAGTCATTTATTTTAAAATATACTTAATAATTAAAGAAAATATTTACTTTAAGTATATGAGTTTCTTTATTCTATTTTTCCTTATTTTCTTTCTTCTTTATTACGTGGTGATTTGTAGCAAAGAAAATGTACCTACCTAAGCTTATTTTCATAAGTCTTACAAAATGCTTTGCTTGATTTATTCGTAGCTTATAATGTATTGACTTAAACTTTTGAAATCATTGAGCTAATGACTGATTTAGGTAAGGAAGACGCAGTCAATTTGCAGATTTAAATACCCAAGTAAGTCTATTTAATTTAATCATTTATTGAACCATTGGTATGTACATCATTAAGTTCAACCATTATATACCAACTTTGTTTATGATACATAGCCAAATAAAATTGGCTGATTTTCGTCTGTTTAACCTGAAAAAACAATTCGCGAGATATCATCTAAAATAGTCTAAAATGGTGTTATCACGAGGCGAATCTATCGGTCAACTTATAGTTGATCAAGTAAAATGGTGTTATCACGAGGCGAATCTATCGGTCAACTTATAGTTGATCAAGTAAAATGGTGTTATCACGAGGCGAATCTATCGGTCAACTTATAGTTGATCAAGTAAAATGGTGTTATCACGAGGCGAATCTATCGGTCAATTTATAGTTGATCAAGTAAAATCGAAAGCTAAATTGCATTAAAACTTTTATTTCAAGCGTGTTCTCATGATACGATTGTTATTCAATTCATAAACGAATTTAAAGTTGACCGATTTAAATCACCTGCCGGCTTAATCATGACCAAAAATTCTATCTCTAATCTAATCTACCAAAGAATAGGCAATGTTCTTTCTATCCAACTTGTTATCTCTACTGCCCGAGCACGCGGCGACCCGTGCTTGGCATAACAGAGTTTTATCTACTGAAGAATAGAAACATTTCATCTCTTCATTGCATTTTTAAAACGGTAGAAATCTTTCTACAATGTGTCCCTTTGTCTATTCTTCTGTAGAACTTCTGTAAAAACGCGTTTCTATTGTGGTCATGATAAGAGTGCTGGTGAGACCCCCGCTATAATATGCCACTCGTTTCAAGTTTTGTAACTCTACTGACAGGCATGAAGCTACGTCTACACTTTTGAGCCGCAATATCAATAATTGCCATCGTCAAACTCAATAATTGCCAACGAAAAGTATTCCATATTTTCAAATAAATAAACGACGTGAGAAATGTCAGGAACTGGAAATGTAGGTAGGTAAAACGATTTATAAACCATCAATCAACCAAATTACCTTTACCTGGCATAACTACTATTTGCAATGGTAGTAAATGCTGTTATTTTATGAATGAAATAGGTACTACCAAACGCTTGAAATCGTAGCGAAATTGCAACGTTTAGTCGAAAGTCTACAACAAGTCTACGAAAAATTACAAAGAGATTCCTTCTTTTAATGTTTCGATTTTACAAAATATACATACATACACCGATTATGTAGCACATTTTGAGCCATAGACTGGTGCAACAATTTAAATAAGATTAAATAATACCAAAATCAATAGGCTTGATCCAGGTTTGTTGTTATTAGTTCTCCATATGTAACTCCCATACTAACGACACACACATACGATTTAAAAAAGACTAGTAAATTCTATGCCAGCCAAACGAAAAACTGTAAAACATATCCTTCATAAATTAAACGTCGAATAAATAATTAAAATTATTAATGAATTATTCAGAAAATCAGCACACACGTTAAGCAACCGACGCTTAAGTTAACTGATTAACTTATGACCACTACATTAAATTTAAATTGATCTCGATCACTTAAAAAGGGAAGGCCCACGCCCGCCTTGAAAACTGGAAAATATCCGCTTGGGGCATTCTTCCTAAGCGGCCAGACTAGTTTTTGTTGTTCAGCTTTATTAGCGAATCAATTCTACGCTGTTTTATTTAGTAGGATAATAGCAAATCTCTGTTCTTCTGTTGTTTCGATACAAGCTAAACGAGAAACACCCTATTTTTTTTTTTTTTTTTTCGAGGTGGAAATCCTCATGGATGTCCCCCGCCCTGGGGAGGGCGAGGGGGTCTGTCAGACTCTTACTGACTAAAACCACCCCGGTGTTCCTCCAATTACCTTACGCCAGGGGCACGGGAGTCACTCACGCATTCGTCCGCACCCCCGGCAGGTATTGGCCCGCCAGAAAAAAGGCGGGCCCCGTCACCCTATGCGGCCGTCATGTACGGCCGCAATTCCTCTGGAGAGGCGCGCGCGGAACACGTCGCGCCACCGTCTCGGGCCTGTTCCCGTTCGGGCGACGGACGCCCCAAGTCCGCCGCCCGCAGGCCGCACCCTATGGTGGCCGGAGATCGTTGGCCATCCTACGGCGGCCGGTGCGTCTGCTGCGGATGGGGATGGGGAGAGAGGACACCGCCTCCCTCTCCCTTTCCACCGCCTCCTTGGCGTCCATCACCTCCTCGCAGAAGGAGGCGACGGCGTTCCAAGCGCTCTCGCTGCCGACCATGGCCTCAACCACGGCCGGGAGCGAGAGGCCACCCAGCACCGATCCCCAATCTCCCCTACCGTAACCCGTAAACATCCATGAACACCCAAAATATGAGTGTTTATCGGGTGTTTACCAAATAAACCCGGTGGATTGCCCATCTATAAGTGCGCCAGGATTTCATAACCACATTGGTAAGTGAAATGTATCTTACATTACCTACCTAAGTTATGTCTAGGAAGGAATAACTAACTGAATGAGTCCCATTTCTAAATACGATTACAAAACAAAGACCTCATTTGCGGCCCACCTAGGGCAGCCATTCACAAAATGGCCTGCCGCAGGAATCCGAGCGCGAATAGATTAATTTTTGTCTAAAAACGTGTGCAATAGTGTGGATGCCTGAGGACCTCCGCGGCGCCGGCGGTTTTACGGCACGCCTTTAGGTCACAGACCTAGAACATGTGCCGACACGCTTTTGTCTTAGATTTTGGTTAGTAGGTAGTATTTTGGAAGGAAATCTTATTCATAAGTAGTACAGAAGGAAGAACATAATAATGTCTTAGGTTTACGCGATTATTACACATTATAATAAAACAAGTTTAAACGGATTAAATCGCGTATATTACAGATTTTTCCTGACGTTTCGAACACTTCGCAGCGTTCGTGGTCGCAGGACGACTGTCGTCCTGTCGTCCTGCGACCACTAACGCTGCAAAGTGTTTGAAACGTCAGGAAAAATCTGTAAAAATCTGTAATATACGCGATTTAATCCGTTTAAACTTGTTTTATCATAAGGAAGAAGATATCGACGAGGACATCGATATGAAAATACATCGAAAAATGAATCAGTCAATCTTTATTTGTAAACTTAATTAAGTAGATACCTACATGAAGGGTTTTAAATTTAAAATATACATTTTAGCTATAATCTAAACCATTTTAGTTAGAACAACAACATCGAGACCTCTCCATGCATCGGAGAGCACGTTAAGCAGTCGGTCCTGGTTGTCAAAGAAACTTTGACAGGCGTTACCCCGAAAGTCTGACCACTGATCTAACATTAGAATTCCGGTATTACCCAATAATTGGGTTGTGGAGGTCAGATGGCGGTCGCTCCACGTAAAATATTGATGTTCAGCCGCAACTAGTTAGACTGGAAGCCAACCCCAATCTGGTTTAGGAAAAGGCTAGGCGAATCAGATGAGATAATGTTCTACCCACGGAGGTTCTACCAATGAAATTGGTATAAAAATATAATTAGTACACACAAATTATTTTTTAAGTCAAACAAATATTTAAATAGAAAATTATGGTAGAGATAGTGCTGAAAATGTCAGTGGCCATACAAACAATACTTATTAATTCAGTTTTCAAGTTCTGCAACGGTAACTTTACTAACAACTCGGCAAGACGTGTTAGGTATTCAATTATCAATTAATCATACACGATACTTCCGATTCACACAAAAACTAACATTGATAAGTACTATAACAAATGTTCTTCTTCCTAATTTAGCTGATGTTTTAGAAGTTCTTAATATTTAGGTAATCTTATGCACCACTAAACTCAATAAATATACTTAATACTTGTAATGGAGCTGTCTTGGCATACAGGAGTTGCGCCTGCGTCTATATAAGCGCGGTGCCGACTGCGTACGCGCAGAACGTTGGCGCACTCTAATAGTTGCTGAAAGTAATGTGATACAGTGATCTCGGATTTTTTTTATTTTATATACTTACATAAATAAACTATTTGACATGACGCTGCTCTTTGTTTTGATGGTAAGATGTTTGATTTATGTTTTTCATTATAAATATTTAGTAATGATAAAATCTACTGAACGATATTGATTAAAAGAAGAAAATTAAGTGATCGATTAGCAATTAACAAAAATTACTTTAAATGGCATTAAATGAATTATGATACAATTATGAGATCAGTAAAACTTAAATACGCTAATTATACCAACTTTTGTTTATTCAAAATTCATCACAATTTTACTAGTAGATATTATTAACTATTTTTTTTTATGTTACAGAATAATATATCATAGCGTTAAAAAATAAAAACGTGGTAAAATATGAATAATTTTGCAACTTTGATTATTTTTTGGCTTTTATTTAGACTAAAACCTATAATGTACTATAATGAAGTGTTTTGTAAATGAAAATCAAGGTTATCTCAAAACATAAGAACTGTCCTGAAATGCGTCCTAGGATTTTAGATAAAGCTCTAAACAATCGTGAATGTCCGCCCCATCATGAGCTTTAGTTACTTTTTGCTTTCGGAAGTTCCTCTGTCAAATTACAGGGATACAGATATTGCCTTGTTTGTTGAATCTAAAATCCCAGTATCTCACGAAGCCCAATTTCGTCATTGAGGTTAACTTTACCTCATAACCTCCCTTTATCTGACTAGAACTTCTAAGTACGGAATGTGACTGCTTCAGGAGAGAATTGAACGTAACGCTAAACACTTAGATCACCTTGTACGGTTTATGCATAAATAGGTATGCATATTAACAAGGTGTAAGTTACTTCAATGCCCATATGAGCGGGTTACTTAACATCCCGTTATAATGAGACGGATCGCGACTCGTTTACTTACATAGACATGAGACATTAATTCAGGCAGGCGTTTCCGTCAGCTTCTGTGGTGATCGAAACTTTAGGAGATAGATAGGTGGTCAGCGGTCTTAACCACTAATGGAACTTGACTATCATATCCTGTGTTGCATCAGATTCGCCGGTGAATTGATGACAACATACCGCAGTATCAAGCCGCTTGGGGATGCAGTTTCCTATACTATAAAGGGGACTTTTTTCTAATTGTAATAATTATCAAATGGTGCTCCTGATTATACATAGTAAACTTATCTTGTGAGTTACCCCTTGTGACGTAAGGGAACTTATGTATAGGGGCTTAAAGACTTCATGTTGAAACTTTTGGGTTTTTCAGATAGTCTCTAGGTAGTTAAGTTTTTGAGATACAGCTACCAATGAATACCTAATCATACCCTTTGAAATTTTTTCTCAGTCTTTTCTACATATATAATTATTTTATGATAGGAGATCTCAACACGTCCTTGTTGCAACAATACAGTTATTATTTAGTATGGAGATCATAAAGGTACAACTCCGAAACGGGCGACATTGCTCGATGGTTTCTAGCTGTGGCTGCTGTCGCCGACTGGAAGCGACACTAGTGGTTCCTATATACATTTTCCATGAGACTGTATGAAGAACATTCCGAGCGACACTGTCACCTGTCGCCTCCAGGGTCCCAAGTCTGCCATTGCAATTGTCATAATCGTTTTGACCAATGACCAAAGAGATAGTCTTAGAAGCGACGCAGACGACAGACTTTGTGCGATCGAGTCTGCAGCGTTCGAAAATCCTGTGCACTAAGTTTCGCAGATTGTTCGAGCGCTGCAAAGCGCTGCAGACGCGATCGCACAAAAAATCTGTCGTCTGCGTTGCCCCTTACTCTAAGCCAATGATCGAAGGTTTTGACAGTTATGATGGGCCCAGTACATTTTTGTTCTATGCCGCTACAGCCTGTCAATGCGGCTGGTCGTTGTCGCCGGTGTTTTATTTATTTCCACCATAACAGCCTGACTATTCTGTACCGACAGGCCACGTGACATCACCGTGAGAACTGCCAATTTGTTTGCGAACATTCAAGGCAGTATTTCACCGTACACGGTGGAGCACACGGTGGGGGCCTGCCCTGCATGGGCGGAGCACCGCCGTGTCCTCGTAGAGGCGGTCGGCAGCGGCGGCGACCTCTCGCGCCCGGCCCAGGTTCAAGCCATGGTCCGGGGCGAGGGGGAGTGGGAGGCAGTCGCCTCCTTCTGCGAAGCAGTCATGCTAGCGAAGGAGGCGGCGGGACGGGAGAGGGAGAGATTCTCCCGTCCAAGCCGCCGCGGTAGACGCTCTGGGCGTCGGGAGCCGCGCGACGACTCCCGGCCACCGTAGGCGCGGGCCTGCGGGCGGTGAGTAATGGGTAGCTCACCGTCCGATCAGGACCAGGCCCATGCCGAACGGCGCGTACGTGTTCCACGCGCGCCTCAAAGAGATGTCAGCATCAAGGAGGGGGCCCACTAGGGCCCAAGCCTGCCGGGAAAGCGGGATTGTCCGGAAGGGATACCGCTGATCCGGACAAAAGGGCTAAGGAAGGAACACGGGTGGGTTTTAGTCAGTAAGAGTCTGACACTCCCTTCCGCTCCGCCCAGAGCGGCAGGGGTCATTTAATGATTTCCCATCCTCAAAAAAAAAAAAAAGTATCTCACCGTGACATTCTCCCTCGAACGTTCGCAAACAAATTGGCAGTTGTCGCGATGATATCACATGGCGTGTCGGCACAGAATGGACGGATGCTTCAACTCATCCTGCCACGTCACGTCTTACAGCACCCTCAAGAAACGATAAGGATCTAATATAGCACGGCAACCCGAGTTACATAGCATTAGTAATTACAACTAATGATTGATGAGCCACTTCGTCGGTTACGCTGCCAATACGCTGCACGGTAGATCAGGCGCATGTTCTTACAGTTTTTAGGGTTTCGTACCCAAAGGGTAAAAACGGAACCCTATTACTGAGACTTCGATGTCCGTCCGTCTGTCTGTCTGTCTGTCTGTCTGTGTGTCTGGGTGTCTCCAGGCTGTATCTCATGAACCGTGGTAGCTAGACAGTTGAAATTTTCACAGATGATGTATGCCTGTTGCCGCTATAACAAAAAATACTAAAGAAAGAATAAAATCAATATTTAAGGGGGGCTCCCGTACAACAAACGTCATTTTTTTCTCGTTTTTGCTCGATATTTATAACGGCAACAGGTATACGCTTGAAATATTCACAGAATATTTAATTATATATTCACTTTAAAAATAAATAATTAAATTACAATAAAACAAATATTTAAGGGGGCTCCCATACAACAGACATGATTTTGTTGCCCTTTTAATAGATAATGGTACGAAACCCTTCGTGCGCGAGTCCGACTCGCAGTTGGCCGGTTTTTTTTATATTGAACGCTGAACGTAACTCCTACAGTGTTACTAGCGTTAAGTAAGAGCTGTTAATCATATTCGTCATATACTCGTAACTTTGTATTCGCAGTGTTTGGTGTAATTTAATTGTTGTTTATGAATTATATGTAAAGTGGCTGTGGGTTATGTAGAGTATACATAAGCTAGGTTAAGGTTGAAAGTATAGAGATTTTTCTTCGTTGTATGTGAAAAAACGATAAAATTTACTGCCCTGGGTGCGTGGGATCTAAATAAGGTATTAATTACTTGTGGGGGTTCTTTGAAAAATAGACCCTTATTTTGTTAAACTGGATTTTTATAAATAGTCGTGGCTTAAATAAACATTGTAAAATTGCGAGTCATAAAAAAATTGTTAACGTGTTTTAAAAATATAAAATTAAATCGATAATTTAATGTAGCATTTTGTAGAAAAACATTTTTTTTTATAAAATCATGACGGAGTTGTTAGTTTATAATCATTGTATATTAAGTTTTATTAATATGACTAAAAATGTTACTATCTTGTACGAAAATAATTTGAATTAACCAAGGCAAGATATTAAAATAGGTATATTTCAAAATCTTTAGCCATCGAATCCAGTAAAACTAGACTAATCAGTAATCAATCAAGCCAAGAAATCTAGAGTAATTCTAATTACTATTATAAAATCTACATTAAAGTCAAATGATATCTACTAAAATCCAACATATTAAGTTCTCCAATCCGGTGTTAGGCAACTCAAATGCAAATGAAGTTGGTACGAACATGAGCACCGGAAAATCAGTATTAGAACATTTATCAAGCAACTGATTCTAGATCAGGCATGTCCTGAATGTTCGGGTGTAGTCGGTATTTCGACACGGCCCCAAATGAGCTTATACGGCGTATAATTGATGCCAACTGTGTTCATATATTACGCTTTATTGGAACGTGTTGTGTTTTAATTAATGGACCTTTATTATATTAAAAAAATCAGTCAAGAGCTAGCCTGGCTCGCAGGATTAGGGTTTAGTGCTAAAACAACAAAGTTATCAGATCTCATGTAGAGCTCCTAACTCTACAGGCCCTAACTCTACAAGCCAAAACTTCACAAACTACAAACCTTAGCTAATATATTATGTGGTTTGGCCATTTCGCTACATTCACATGGGCGTAAGGTGAAAAATGTATTCACTCTTCATTACATTTCTGTTAAACAATAGTTCTTGTAGTAACGAAACGGCCAAGCCACATAATATTTTAACTAACGTGTAGAGTTTGTGAAGTTAGGGCCTGTAGACTTACACTGAGTTGCAGAGAAGGTCATTTAGTTTTAAAGGAGACTTTAACGATAGAAATTGTATAGTTAAAGTTTCCTTTATTTAATTATCTTTCTGCAACCGACCGTTAGAAGTTTGGCTCTACATGAGATCTGTTTTTGACAGTACGAGCCCAAATTCCCGAGGAATAAAGTTCCGACCTCGACTCGGGCGAAGCCGCGTGCAAAAACTATTAGGTACCTATACTTATACAATATGAATAATCATGTAATATTTATAAAGTGATTTAGGCAAGGTGTGTCTTACGACCACACCTGACTCACTCATTTATGTTGGCCATAAATCCAACCCCATACTTACTATAATATAAGCACGTGTTCAGCGACCTTGTGTTCACCTTGACCTCGCCAGGTGACTAGGCACTGGACAGTGATGTATGCCACTGCAGTCTTAAAGCTTAAAGGTAGATATTAAAGGAAATTAGGTTCAAAAGCTTTTCATTTCATAGCTTTTATTATAGTTTGTATAATGATTAGGTATTTTTCTTGTCAGTTTCAGCCTGTTATTCCGCCTGATATTGTGGCAATACGTAAGATGGAATAACTTAATTTTTTTGAAGGGTTTCGCACCTCAAAAGGAAAAACGGAACCCTTATAGGATTACTTTGTTGTCCGTCTGTCCCTATGTCAAGCCTTTTAATGGGATGGTAGATGTAGATGGCGTTGTTGCATATTTCGGAACCCTTAGAGCGCAACTCGCACTCGCACTTGTCCAGTTTTTTTTTATATTATTCGATAGGCTCACGTTTGACCACTATCTCACCTGTCGGTAAGCGATGGTGCGATCGAAGATGGTGCGATAGTGCATGAGTGCATTATGTGCGCAAACTTTTTCCCAATAAGCCTTTGTTGAAGAACTTTGCCTGGTTTATCTTCATATGGGGTTATGGGGTTATGGGTTTTTGAATTCAAGCTTTCTTCATTTCATTTGTCAGTAATAAGAGTTAGTTATGATAAATATCTTTTGATGTTCTTATTATCTAGGAATTTATTACTTACTTTGACTAAGCTTCTGCAAGTTTGCAGTTCTGAAATTGCAACATAAATTCATTGTAGGTACATTGACACATTTCGACATGTCTATTAGGTACTTTCTGGTCGCTACGTAGATTGTTGTTAGGCTTACGCTAAATGTAATGTCGATGTTTAAAATGAAGTTGTCAAGCGTATGCAATTACAGTTAGATATTGAACTGGCTTTTGCTGGGCATTTACTTGCGTGAATTATGCTTTTTTGTTAAATTAACAGACGCAGCATTATTATGTAGGTTTTATAACGAAAACTTAATGATTAAATATAGAAGGGTTTTTGTTTATTTACACGTTCGTCCTATTTTCGGTTTTGTTTGTCCATTTGTAGCTGATATTACAAATTACTGTTTCATTAATTCATTCAATCATTCGATCTGCAATGTACCTACGCTCGACTGCACCACCTTCGGATAAGTTCTGCTTCTTATTTGGCAGATAATTTTATACAAATTGTGACATTTATTAATTTATTCAGTGAATAATGGCAATCTGGACTATACTGAACAGGCTCTCAGGCTCTCATTGTTTGTCTGCAGCCATATTCGCGCGTATTAGAGATCAATGATGCAACATCGAATGCGAAACAAATAAACAGACCAATCCATATACAGTTCTAGCATTAGGCAAGGTATCAAAGGGTCAGAGCAATCGGCTCTGGCGGTAAGTTCCGTAAGGCCTAGCCGGCTCGCCTCGCCCCTGTTCATATCGCAAACCCGCCCGAACTGGGGCAAAACTGACATTTCAATTTCTAGATATTTTATTTATTGCTTTGTATGAGATTGTATCGTGCTCAGATTGCTTGGAAATTGCGATTGAAAGTAAAACTTTTCTTATTTTGATTTGGTGGATCGTAATAAAATTTGGTTTTTAAGCTGTCTGAATGGACAACTACGAGTATGTTGGATGGAAGTTTAATAGGATAGGAAGCGTTAGATTGTTGAAACCCTTGGGTTGTGGGGTCCGAGTGATCATCTTTTTTTTCAAGATATCGCTAAGCGGTTTGTTGGCACTTCCCGTGACCGAAAGGGTGGGTATTATTTTAATCAAAGATTAAGCATTGCCATACAATGTGACAGTGCTGCCAGTCTTTTGAGCTCGCATTTGTTCTTTAGTTTGTTTTAAAATATAATTACCTATATGTTTTTATTATAATAAGGAAAATCCTATTGTGTCAGAACGATCGCTGTGTCATACTAAAATAGTTGCTGTTAGATTTGCATTATTATTGTAGACAAATATTTTGTTTAGAAAACATTATTTCCTACAATTTTCTTTACATCCTCATTAAATTGTTAATATCTTTAATTCCAGGTGCTGCTTTCAGCGTGCAGTCTATCAACAACAAATGAAATAGCTGAAAAATCTAAAGTGTCCAAACTTCTTGCCACTGAAGGCATCAAAGATGGCGCGGTGTCAGACAAGGGGAAGAGACACATCCCATCATACGGTGGTCACTCTATCGGGTACTCTTCACCAGCTATTGGGTTGGGTCACTCAATTGGATTCGGCCACTCAATTGGAGTAGGCCCCTCAATTGGGCTAGGTCACTCTATTGGATTATATGGACCTGGTATTGGCATATCTTCAGGAGCAATAGGTGGCGGCGGTATTGGTTTTGGAGGAGGAATAGCGGCAGGGCCAGCAGTCTCAACTATCGCTGGTCCAGCCGTGTCTACAATAGCCGCGGGTCCCGTCGCAGTGGCAGCTGCCCCGGTAGCCGTAGCCCCAGCAGTACAAACATCCGTTAATATAGAACCTAACCCAGTCATCCTACGTCAGGAGGTACCGCGCTACATAACCAGAACCATCACGCGCGATGTGCAAGTACCAGTGCAAGTACCCGTCCCGGTTCCCGTAGACCGCCAAGTGCCATACCCAGTTAGAGTACCAGTGCCAGTAACTGTGGACAGACCGGTACCTTACCCAGTCGTACAAAAAGTCCCCGTCGAAGTCACAAGGCAAGTGCCTGTGTACTATGAGAGGAAAGTGCCATATCCCGTCAGGGTTCCCGTAAATGTGCCTGTCCCGTATCCTGTGACTGTTGAGAAGCATGTGCCAGTTGACAGACCCGTATATGTAGACCGTCAGGTCCCGGTACCGCAGCCCGTCTACGTGGACCGCCCCGTCCCTGTTCAGGTACCCGTACAAGTAGACAGGCCCGTGCCTGTACCGCAACCTGTTGTCGTCGACAGGCCTGTACCTGTACCCCAACCTGTAGTCGTCGAGAGAAGAGTCCCTGTACCTGCAGTTGCGGCTGTTTCCACGGTCCCCGTTCCGATAGGCGGCGGTTCTATTGTCTCAAGCGGCGGCTATGGAGGCATTGGAGGCATATCGGGAGGGTTTGGAGGCATATCAGGTGGCATTGGAGGCATATCGGGTGGTATTGGTCATGGTATTGGAATTTCGAGCGGGATCCCGATTTCTGCAGGCTACTCGGGTGGCTATGGTATCTCGTCAGGCTATGGTATCTCGTCAGGCTATGGAGGAGGCTACTCCAAGACCATTTCGTACAACTCTATTGGTCACCATTAATATTATGTTATAACCAGTTGTATCAAGTTGCATTATATCTTTGTGATTAAAGTTATTTTACCAGTGCCGTGTGTTTGTTTTAACCATTCATTAGTTTTACTTTTAAGCCGCATCTAAAGATTGCATAGTAAGTTATTTTGTATTAATTTCCTCAAAAGATCAGGCTTTTCCCTTTTTGGGAACTAACGTAAGTAGATGTATATGGTTAAAATGAAGATGTATTTTCTAATTATTGTGTCGTAACTTTGGAAGACGATGTAATAAAAAGCAGAGATCATTTTTCACATACATTTATTATAAAAATCACAAAATCGTCATGAATACTGATTAGGCTTAAAAAGTTTAAAGGATCGGAGAAAAATATGAAAACCCACGAAATATTATGAAAATATTAGAAGTGCTGTAAAATGCAGATCAGTCAACATTGTGTGTGTAAGTTAGTTAATATTAATACTGTTTCATAATATGAAATTAACATATTCACACATAAAGAATATTAGGCGTATAAAAGGACTATGTAAGTCTATTCTTATAGTCTATGGCACACACATTTAACAAAGTTTTTCATAATCTAAAGGATGTTTAATAGTAGGAAATACTGTTGTGATTTTATTTACACTTATGACGTCTTAATCGCCGTTACAATGCTGAATATTCAGTTTGTTCCCCGTAATTTTCAAGTAATCACATTTTATTGAATAATACTAATCTCATATATTTTTTTGTAGTTTAGATCAATATTGGCCATCTAATTTGCAACTGCACCAAGTAAATTACAAATAGTAAAGTCACTGAATTCCAGTGCAGTATCTAACTAGATCATATTACCAAAATTGGCAATATCAAACTATTTGCTTCCTGGCTTATATTTCACTTTATCCCGAACATATTGCATTTTAATGCCATCGTTATAATTGACTGCTACTTATTTATAATGAAGAAATTGGTTCAATTTACCTTTAGAATATGACGCATCGTTTGGTCGGGTTCATGGCAGACCCTGGCGGGCAGTGCCACACTCTTGCGAACTCTTCATTGTTCTGTAGAGCCCCGCGAGCCCTGAACTGCTGCGGAGAATGCTCGTCTTCCAAGTCCAATTTCAAGGAATCCTTGGTTGATACTCCGCACCATAGCTGCAAAATGTAAAATTGAAATATAGAAGTAAACGTAGGCAAAGATGTCAAAAATAAACATCCGAGATACGAGGGACGAGCGAGGGACCCAAGAATATTTATTTGTATGAACAACCACACTAGCGAAAATCAATGCAGGATACAATATTTTTTTAAATAAATTAATAGCAATGATTTATAAAAAAATCTTTGATAAATCATTTCTTCATTCGAGTATTAATGACGAGGGAATCGAATCCATAACGTAGGTACTAAATATTTGCTGAAGATTGTTACTTACATTCCCATAAGACAAGAAGAACATTTGTTCAGGCGTCATGTGCTCGAACCCCGGTAGCTTAGGTTCTGGTCCTCGTTTCTTCAAATGATGCTTCAGAGCGGCTAAAGCTTCCCTCAAACCTCCATTATCTGCTATGTTTTCGCCTAATGTTTTCATGCCGTCTACCTATGGATAAGGTTTTATATAATATTAATAAATGATTTTATAATGAATCAAAAAAGGTAAGGAATTATTCAATATTTAAGACTGGGTTCCCCCCGCGGCTTTGCCCGCATTTTTGGGATAAAAAAAATAGCCTATATGTTAGTCTGATGTATAAGCTATATTATTGTAAAGTTTCATCAAACTCCGTTTAGTAGTTTTTCCGTGAAAGATTAACAAACATCCATACATACATCCTCACAAACTTTCGCATTTAATAAGGATTATCAGTTCACATAATTCTGAAAGAGTGGACCAAGACCAAGAATGCTGCCTTGCGGTACTCCTATGAATTTAGTTCTATACCTAGTCCATATTTGGTTCAAAATATTGGTAGTGTGGTGGCAGTATAAAGTCCAGTAAACTTACGTGCTCATCCAACTCTGGCAGGTAGTACCCAGAGTACTGGTCGATGAAGCACTTGGTCATGTTGACGAACGAGTCGATCGTGTTGTTGGACCACCACGGCAGCATGTTGCCGTTCTTGTCGAACTGACGACCTACAGTGTGGAAAATGCAGTACTAATTTAAAATTTTCATTTGGAGGTTAAACGAATTTCGATTTTTTCCAGCATTGTATTGTAATTGGAATTTCTATGTTTGAGACGGACTTTAAATACAATAAATTTCATCAATTTATATGAAACTAGCCGTGTGTTTGAAGGCATTTCCAATCAGTGATTAATTAAAAAAAAAATCTTAGTCTCACCACATAAATATCTAAATAATAATACCTCCTTATTTTGATTTCTGTGGTGCTCACTTACGCTAATTAAAGAACTCCTGTGCAAAATTTCATGCTTCTAGTAGACCCAACGGTTTAAGCAATTCGTTGTCTGCCAGTCAGTGGTAAAGTTTTATTAAATTAAGTAGGTATTTAGATAATAATGATTTTGGAGCGTAATGAACAAGTGACAAAAAAAGGCAAAACAAAAAACTGACAGAAGTAAGAAGTAAGAAATCAATTTTACCAAAGTTATCGAAGCCATGTGTTATTTCATGCCCAAGAATCGTTCCCAGGGAGCCGTAGTTAAGTGAGCTAGACAAAATTAAAACGTTAAAAAAGTTAGATGATTTACTAAAACATAATAAGTAGGTATTGAATGTCATACTTACTCGAGTCCTAAATCAAAGAAGGGATATTGTAACATCACCATAGGGACAGCTATAGGAAACATTCAAGTATTAAATAATGTGTTATTCTACTCTCAAGTGAAGTATGAGGAAAACAGTTTATTAAAAAAAATCAAAAGAATTTCATGCGATTTACTACATAAATACCAAGAAAACGAAATGTTTTTTTTTTATTATATTTATAACCTACATTACTAATTACTAGTTACCATGACATAAATAATGTTTTGATTTATACTCAAATAACCAACCTCTTCGTACTCATTCGATACTTACTTATCGTATTTTCTTGAAAAGTGTGATAAGCATTTACTTCAGTAGGATCAGTCGCCCAAGCAAAATTGTTCCCTTCTCTAAATCTATTCAAGACTTTCTTCGTTTTCACTTGATTTATGTTGATTATGTTCTCCAAATGTTTATCAGCTTCCACTTCTATTCCTTCGTAATATTTGTCCAACTTCCCTTCTTCTAGAAGCCAGTCTGGGAATCCAATGAGAGACTTCATTTCGATAATTTTCTGGTAAGTCGCTAACTTCGTGTCATCGTCCATCCATCTTGCTTGCCCAACGAGATGGGCTAGTGAATTTTTTAGCTCGTCAATCATGGTTATGATCTGAAAGTATAACATTTAGTTTAGTAGCATATTATGTCCAAAACATCGTGATCCAAATTTAATTAATACTTCAGAAACTTTTTCGTGAAAAGGTAGACCTTTTGTAACTTGAAATGGAAATATTTTGGAAGTAGGTAAGGTAGAATAATTATGCAGTAGATGTTTCCTGATAAACAGAATTAAGTCCTACATAATTTCAATTTAATAATTCCAGCTTAAAGTTTTGGCTGTACGCTAGTTCTTTTATTCTTACCTTGGGTTTCGTGTCGTTAAAGAAGTGTGGGTCTGCAATGCCATAGGACACAGCCATGCCTAACATATCGTTGACTGCGTTAGCGCACAGCAGACTGCGCGGCGGTGTAGACTCGTGGGAGTGAGTCTGTTCGTAAGCGCGTTGGAACAAGTCACGGAGCTCTGTCGTTGTGTGAACTGACATCACCTCTACCACCTGGAGGAAAGAAACTAACAGTAATAGGTGTAAATGATGATAACATGTTTATAAGAAGCACAAAATATAAACCCCCTTACTTATAGACGATGATTAAATTAAACAGCTCTTATGCCAATTGCCATCTCTATTCATTGTCATACAAATGACAAGGATAGTTGTATATTGAATCAGCAGTTAAAGTTAAAAGGCGTCTATAACTAACGGGGTAAGAATAAAAAAAAACAGAAATCATTTCTATTTTTAATTCTGTTCTGTCTCTATTTTGAATTTCTGACATAGATTTAATTTTGATATGTTTTTATTCTAACGAAATTACAAGTTTCCCACCTTAACCCATATATAAAGCTCCAGTACCACCGGCGGGGTCTTCGCTACATAAGCGGCCATCAACGACATATACTTCAAATCAGGATCCGATACTAGTATTTTATCCTTTTCAAAGTCCAGCACAGTGTTGCTGACATTGAATACTCCTTCTAAATACTTCTTCCATATCGGTGATGCTGTACCGTTATTATCTTTAACGATGGCGTCTGTGTGATTTTGTATTTCATCTACTGTGTACTCTGGTATAACATAATCTAAGAAGTCATCGTCGTCAAGTACTGTTGAGTTATCTGCTTCTAGCTGAAAATATTCAAACCGTATACGTTTTTATATTTTTTGAAGTTTTACATTATCTATCGATGAAATTTCTGCTACCAAGTAGCTGTAGTGATCATCGATCGTCGTATAACACGTTTCACATGTCACACGCGAAATAAATATAATAAAAAGCTTGTTCTTGCTTCTATAGGTACTACATGACTCATACAGACATTTATTTAAGCTATTCAATTTATGGCAACGGACAATAATGATTGTAGATAAAATATATTATAATATAGTATTTAACTCAAGCACATCTAGTGCAGAAATAACTCTATTTAGGCATATCCTGTAGTTATTTGCATTATACCAAGATATTAAGGATTTATAGTTCGTCGGGAAGGTGTCATTTGTTAGCAACTATTTATTTAAAATTTTGAATGAAAATAAGAACGTTTACCTCATAGAGATCACTGTACGTCTCAAAATATTCGTTTGCAGTCTGAATTAAATTCTGTTCGAGTTCAATTTCAGTCAATTTTGAACTTTTGACACCATCTGCTTCTAAAACGAATAGTTTCATGAGCTCTGCGTAGAATATCTTATGTATTTGTGCTATCCTCTCATCGTCAACGTCGGCTTTCTCACTGCGACGTTTGATCTTGTATAAATCAGATGTTTTTCTTATAAAGTTAATTAGATTGTTTAAGTTTTTACTGCCTTTGTGGCGTTTTCGTTCGGTATGTGTGCTGTAACAACAATAGTGATTATTTACAATCTAAATTAATTTGGATTTTCATCCATTGATCACATTTCAAATCTTGTTATCATTTGTTTTCGAGGGCACATTGAAATTTTATCAATAAACCAACGATAATCTAAAAATGTCCTTCATAGACATAAACTAATTTTAACCAGGTATTAATATAGTTGTTACCTTGGAAAAGGATTAGTTTCCTCAGGCGATCCCATAACTAGTCTGTAAACCGACGAATTCTTTGGATCCGTGAAGATATCAAACCCTATGAGTACATCCATGCCAATCTGCGTCTTCACCTTGATCACCGCATCCAACCAGTCGAAGGCATACGCAGAATAGTCGAAATCTTCCGTCGCGTTGATGAAAGTCGGGTATGGAGGGAGACCAAGTGCTTCCAGGATAGCTATCACTGGTTTTAGTCCACGTTTGTCTATTGCCTCTAAAAGTAAATGATATACAACATATAAAGATGAAACAACCAGAAAGATTAAAAAATAAAGTCTATGTAGAACATTTGAAAACGAAATAATGAAAACTGACAAATAGTTCCATCCCCGCTGCAAACAAATAGGTATTCAATTTGATATGTAATTATTTTTTGACAAAATAATATCATGATTTAAAAAACCGGCCAAGTGCGAGTCGTACTCGCGCACCGAGGGTTCCGTATCAGTTTTGGACGTATAAAGTGAAAAAAACCGGACCACTTAACTAAGTTTGTTTGTCAAGGAATTTTGATGATTTTGAAAAAACTGTGATAGTTAGGAACATCGTTTTATTTTTAGTACCATATTTGGGTCAATTCCTATTAACTCTAATTATTTCAGATTTTTCGCTCTGCAAACTTCGGAGATAAGGTGGTATAAGGATGGTATTTTTTCAGACATTTTTCATCATATGTCGAAAACTGTGAGACATAAAATAAAATGAAAATATATTTTGAAATTTGCAAATCAAGCCCTTTCATATGATATGTCATTTGACCTAGTAACCCTACTTTAAAATTTCGGACCCCCACTCCGGCCCCTTTTGCAATGATAATAAAAATATTTTTTGACTTTTTTCATTTGCAATAAAGTTAGGCAAGTATTTTTTATAACTGTTCCAAATTTCAAGTCGATAGCATTAGTAGTTGCTGAAATATGCAGGTGTGACAGACAGACAGACAGACGAAGTCACACTATAAGGGTTCCTTTTTTACCATTTTGGTACGGAACCCTAAAAACCTGTGATCGATGCTTCTACTGATTCTGAACAAACTACTTTCAGGTTTTGTAGGTCTTTAATAGCTTGAAGAATTTTATTATTTACGTAAGAAAGAACTCATAACAGTGAATATTGATTGATCAACTCAGCCATGGTCAAGTCGAACGTTGATAGACGTTTAAAATAAATGAGTAGGTATTGTTTTATAAAAATGACGTGTTTCAAATTGAATAGGTCAACATTTGACCTTATATGAGCAGCTAAAGGGCGGCTCATCGGAACACAGCTATGTATTCTAGACACAAATCATATTCTGTAATGTGGTCTGTGTTATGTGATAAACATTGCCGAATGATTTTTGTCTTTTTGCGAAATAATTTGCTATTGATATATTTATTTGGAACTAGACGATGCACGCAACTTTGCGTGAAAATTGATGAAAAGTAGCCTACCTATGTGTTTCTCTAGGTCCCAAACTACCTCTTTGTTAAATTTCATCCAAATCCGGCCAGCCGTTTCAGCGTGACGGTGACGTGACAAACACACACACAAAAACTTTCTATGATTTAATTTGTAAATTACTGTCATCGAAAAATGTTGGTTTATGGACTTATAAAAAATATATTTTCTCATCAACCTTACCGGTATTCATACACCCATTATACATGTCCTTAGCCTGCTGCACTGGCCTGGGCGGGTGGCTGGTGTTCCTGTTGAGGAAGTCCCTCACGATGGAGTAGACCTTGGTCTGCTTGTCGCGGAACCAGTCGTACGACTGGTACGCGTCTGGTCGCGGGTGGTCGGAGCCCCAGTTGCCGCATACGTACTGGAAGGTGGAAGAAAATTATATTCACTGTTGTTTGTTTCGAAAGAAATTATGTCTGAAGTTTCTGGAGTATCGTAACTAGGGAAGTGACAGCAGTGCTCAGGCATAGGGCGCAGAAATGGCTAGTTATGGCACTGGTCCTGTTACAAAAACGCAGGAAATCTAAAACCTAGCTGAATTAAATCAATAAACGTAGGTAGAAAATGTTGATATAGTTAATACCAAAAACCCGAACGAAACGTTTTGATTCCACCTTCATTGTAAAAGGGCCGAACAATGGAATGCGCTGCTCGAGTGGGTGTTTCCCAACAGTTACAATCTGGGTGTCTTCAAGTCACGAGTAAATCGGTTTCTTCTAGGCCAGCGTGCTCCATCGTAGACCGCATCATCGCTTAATATCAGGCGAGATGGCGGTCAAACGCAAGCTTAGCACTGCATTAAAAAAAAAAGATATGAATATAGTTACCTGATAGAAGTTTTCGCAAGGGTTTGCGCTAGTATCCATTGACAGCGCGAGGTTGGCGGCAGACCGCAGACACTCTGTGCTTCTGCATATCTTTACTGGCTTCCTATGTATTGCTAATGCGTCTAAAATAAATTGATAAGTGGCGGTATTAGATGCCATGGGATACGAAGAGGGTGTGTATTCTGAATGGACTGTGATGAGCTGAGTTGATTAAGCGAATTTATGAATCGTAATTTGAAAACAAAAGATCTCATGGTCTCATCTCATCAAGTACAATTATTACTACAACCCTTGATTTCATCGGGTCGGTTAAACTCATAGGATTATATAAGTATCTACTTATGTTTAAGAAATATTAATCTTCTACTCAAATCGATGGAATGGTGCTAACTCTGTTGTAGGTATATCGCAATTAACTAATTTAGTTACATTATCTCTTTCTTATACAGGGTGGCAGGTTAGACAGTGGAAATCGTGAAAAAAAAATCAGCTGTTCCATACATTTATGTTCACATAACTCAACAAAATGAATGGAACAGCTGATTTTTTTTTGCGATTTCAGGGTTGGTCCCATAGTAAAAGTTGTTCATAATGATGAATACAATGACCCCTTAAAATATTTCCACTGTTTAACCTGCCACCCTGTATAATGTAAATACCTAATTGAAAAATGATAGAAAATATTAAAACCTGTCATATTAGTCTACGCCTATAACACTTGATGATATCTATAATGAAAATATGCAAGTGGACTTATTTGGCAGGACTAATAGTATATTATGCAATTAGTGAATAAAGGACGGATTTAAAGCGAGGGCCATAGATGAATCACGAGCTAGTGAAGGATTCTAACGATTGAATCACGACCGTAGGGAGTGATTCATGATGATTGAATCACGAGTGTAGCGAGTGATTCAAGTGTTAGAATCCTGAGCGACGCGAGCGATTCATGGCCCTCGATATAAATCCGTTTTATTCAAGAGTTGCATACTATACTTTATACCATGACTACGAGAAAAAGAAAGATTTAAGTGAAAATATACATATAATGAAGAAAAAGTAAAGTTAAATTGGCTTTGATGTAAACCAGCCGTGATTTTTTGGGTAGTAAGCTTTCCACCTTTCCACTATATCGGCCGCCCTCTCTTTCACAAACTCAGGTGTTAACACATCTTCATCATTAGAATGCATTTTTAATCGATTAGAACAACACTAAACAAACACAAAATTAAAGATTAAAGTAACACTAAACTTTGTGTTCGTACAACTTACAGTATTCAAAATAGCGCCAATTTACTAAGGACAGCAAAGAACACAAAACAGTTTTTATTCTAATGCTAAACTCCTTGTCGAAAATGTCGACCAATCAAATTGAATTTAGAACACATCAATATAGGTCGAATACACAGATTACACTTACACTAGATACGGCAAGCCACGACCAAGCGTGCCCTGCATGTTCGACTGTTCGTACTAAAAAAAGTCTGTTAGCTCAGTGACTCTTAGTGATTGAAACAATTCTGTTTACTCTGAGCACATCACTAAATGGCTGGGGTGAAGAAGTTATCGTAGGTATAAAAAAGATGACACGTTCGGTTTTCATACAATCTAATAACGTACCGCATCTAGCATAGGTTCTTTAAATCTGTGGTCGAATACATTGGTGTGTTCCATTTTCAAACATCAAAACAGTGAGTAAAAGTGCTTTTTATTCACTGTTTTCAGTGAATAAAATAAGCTTTTTAGAGGGGGAATGGTATAAATATATTTTATCCCATTCTCATATTTTCTGTTAGAAACAGAATCGGCACTAGCTGCTTTTAAGAAGAACACGCACGTCATATTTTATAGCCTCCATTTAAATACAGCAGCTTTTCCGTAATATTAGTAACATACGCTAGGTACAAAATGAACGACCTAAGTACATTAAATATTTTAAAAGGAGTTTCTTTTATAAGCCCGGAATTTTAGCGTATATCTAGAGTACAAATTCTAGTACTTAGCCATTTCTGGGCATTATCAACAGTAGCCTGCACTTTTTGCGCACTTCATTTACATTTAAAGGCAGTTTGAATGATTTACAAAATGCACCAAATGCTTGCTTGTTATGTAAGATATTTGATGCATTTACTTGCTCTTATAATATTATTATGAATGACAAATAAGCATGAAATGGCAAAAGGTGCCCTTTGCATTCCCTAAAGAGAATTTGCCCTTAATATTAATAGCGTAGGTGTATTTCTGAATGTCAGTGCGTAAACTCATGAGACCGATTGAGTGAAAATGTTTGTCTAACCATCTGATTAGGTGTTCTAAGCCTGTCTTTAAGCTGGAAACCAAGCTCAAACACATGTTTGAGCTTGGTTTCCTTGGTTATTTCATATTTTGATAGCTACATAGCTATCAAAATATGGGTAGCTGTAAGATATAGGTACTAGAATCACGCCTAATCTTCTATACCTTTAAAAGGCGATTCGCACACCGCACCTCATCACGCAGCGTAGCGCGGGAGTGCGTGATCTTACGTTGTTTGCAAGTAACTGTTTTTGTATAGAAAATACGCGTAGTGCAACACACTGAAAATGCATTCACGCGCAGATCACGCGCCTACAAGCGGAGAAACACGCACACCGCGCGTGGGTGCAGAGCACGACGCAAGGCTGGCACACCGCATTCTACAGCAACGTGCGTGATTTTGATAGAGCTAGACGATAAAGCGGTAGATCTAGAGATTTGAAAATTGGAGAAAATATTTCTTGAGGATCCTAGACTTGCACTAAGAAGCGGTTTTTTGAAATTCCATCCCTGAAGGGGTCAAAAGAAGTGGTCAAATATAAATGAAGAAAATTACAACATTGTTTTATTTTCGTAGTTCTACGCGGACGGAGTCGCGGACACAGCTATTAATAGATAAGCATACCTAGTGTAAATAAGTTAGTACTTAATATTTTCAGTCTGTTTCATGTCTAGTATTTGTTTACGGCCTAACAATGATTATACTTCGTGTAGAGTTTCATCTACTAAATGAATGCATCCGCTTTGTGGTTGATAAATGATGCGCTTGCACACAATATCAGTTACATTCTCGTCGTTGGTATACTCGTAACTGGCTAAGGACACGACACTTTTCATTGTAAAATGTGGTTTGACCATAGTTTTGGGTTGTCTCTCTTGGTTATGGCAACAATAGACTTAGGTATTTCAGAGGGTTGTAATTTTAATAGACTATTACGTGGATACTTACATAAAATAGAAATAATTATAAAAGCTATGAGTAACAGGATAAATAGTAATATAATGACTAGGAACGGTAACCTCTTCCTGTATTTTCTTCTGAACCTGAAAAGAAAAATTCATGACCAGTTTCACATTATGCAATTTTGTAGAACTCTAACAATGATTATAAAGTTTGGTAAGATGTAAAATTAAATTACCTACTATTACGTATAGGTATGTTTTTTAAAAATATTAGTCAATGCTTTGTAAACGGCGCCGCCGTATTTTCATACATTTTCATACGCGCGGAACCATGACTCACCGCTGCCGCCGCGGCGCGTGTGTGAAGGCACGTATACAAAATGCAAGGATGACTACAACTGAGGTGGAAGAGATAGATCCAAGAGGATTTCCCACACGAAAAAAACCGAGAAACGAGGTTAATAAGTTTTAACTAACCTGGATGTTCTGGAGCCGACAGCTATTAGATACCCTGACTCCCTCAGGTCATTGCCGTTCTTTAATGGAGGGGTGTTCGGCTTAGCGCTGGCAGTACCTGTGGGAGAAACATGACGGGAAATGGTATAAGCTCAGATCATAGAAACAAGGAGATATGCCATGATAGCAAATTAGTACCGGAACAACTGATGCCACTTTTAGTACATTTTTCGACACAATTACGCGCATAATTAAGCGCTCCTTGTGAATAAAAAGATCTCCCACGCATTAAACATTCCGCACACCCTCAATCTAACACTGTTGATCGTCATTCAACACTAGCACTAAACTAAAACACTGTATTTATACCATCGATCGTGTTCAGTTCGTCGCCAGTGTGTACTTTTTTAATATGAGCAATATGCTCAAGATCAGGCATCAAGCTCGATAGCGCCTTGGCACATCTCCTTGTTCCTATGATCTGAGGTTGGTCCCATAGTAAAAGTTTTTCATAATGATGAGTACAACCCTTAAAATATTTCCACTGTCTAACCCGCCACCCTGTATATGGTCGAATTTTGACTACTGTGAGATCACTAAAATACCAACTCTTTAAGATCTATGAAGATATAATGCTCTATTAATAAATAGATTATAAAAAAAATAGATGGCTAGCTTATTTGGTTACTCTTTTTGATAGGGATATAGGGTACCTACCTCTATAGTATGCGTGAGAGGTATCCAGTCAATGAAGGTCATGGAGTACCTACTACCACAGATAATATAATAGCTACTACACATTTCGATGTGTATTGATATTTTTAAACCCTGATCTTGGTTAAGTATCGATACTTATACAAGATCAGGGATTAAAAATATCAATCACCTTTTTATAAAAAAAAAATTGGAAGAATACTCTATCAAACTTTAATCACTGACAATCACGAAATTAGAAATATAAAAATAAACTTTACCTACAAACGATGTGTTGGTAGTCCATACAAATATTTCTTCTAACTCACGATTCAAAAATATGTATTGTTACTCTACCTACTATTAAAACCATAGTGAGACGCGAACTTTGAGAATAATTTAACGCAACGATGGCCGATGTTAGCGTGACACAATACAATACAAGACTGATCTCACAGTAGGTATCTCGAGATTTACAGTTACACTGACTCACACTAAGTCGATTGTAAGTCTGTCATGTATGCAAAATAGTACATAGACCTGAACAGTTACAGTACAGTTACATAAGTAACAAAATATTAGAGCTATAACCTAATATTTAAGAAAATCTTCACAAACGTAAAATAAGTAGGTATAAGTAAGATTTCTTTGTAATATCACTGATTATCACTCTTTGCAGATTAATTAGAGATCGCATAGCGCAGCATTTTAGTGGAAGAAAGCAAAAATAAAAAAACATTTTATTATTGGCGTCCATCCTTCTAAAGTAATCCTTCAAATATTGCCTTGGCTGGCAAAGCCCCAAAGAATTTTATTATGCTTTTCGGAAAATAAACGTAGATATCTTACGAATGTTGTTACTCACCTCTGATAGAGTTTATAAAAACTCATTTCAATGTTTATACGAATCTAATATAAATAATAATTAAAGGATTTGAAGCGAAAACAAAGACAAAAGACGACGTCTATACCGCTTTCGCATTCTGATTTCAAAAATAGTTTTGCCGCCGAACGAAGCAAAACTTTATTCAATATTCAGCCAATTTTTTTTACGCACGCCCAGTTTGCAAAATAGGTACCTATTTGACTTTAAGTAATAGATGCCTGTTAAAAAAATTTTTTTTACTAATTTTTAAAAAAGAAAAATGTATAACTGATGTATGCAATTTTAAACGAATTAAAATAAAATGCACATCTTGATCGCGAAAGAGTTTTTAATGGAAGCTAATACTGGTTATAAACAAATTACTTACTATTAACGCCATAAAAGAAAAGAAAACAAACATTTATTACTTTTTATTTACGTACCTAATGGTTTCAGAACAATTTTCTTCGAAGAAGTGGTCAGTGTTTTATTAGAGATCGTAAACTCTTTTGTTATGTAATTAATTAAAAATATAACTCTCAAATTAATGTTACGGTTATGTACAGCTTTTATTTTACGGTATTATAGGCAAAGTATTAGTCCATTTTAAATAAAAAATACACTCCTACATAGGTACATTCATTAATTATGATTATTTGAAATAAGAAATGCAACTGTTTCTTTTTGTAAAATAAACAAAACTATTGCTTTGGGTGTTCTTATACTTCTCATCTACAATACCTATCAAATCATTTTAATTCACATTAAAACCTTATCATCCAACAAATCGTGACTACCTTGAAAACTTGCGATGTTTAGTACAAAAATATTTACTTTAAATATTCTGCTGGTCAAGTATTTTGAACGTAGGAACCTAGATAAGATCTTTCTGGCTAGGTATTTAAATGATTTACGATAGCCAAAACGAAAGCTTTGTAAACCGAACACGCCTTTTACTGCTAGAATTCTACATTCTGCAAAGCGTTCGCATGTGTTTGAATTATTTTTGAGTTTTTTTGGGACTGAATTAATAATTGACAACGTATTACTTGCTTTGAATGAACGAGTTCGTTCGTTTTGCCCCCGGTTTCCTTTACCCTTTAATTGTGATGTTTGCACCCGATTCTGTTTAGGTAGGATAAATTTAATTCAAAGCAATTTTTAATTAAATTTACTGGTAGAGACCAGTCACAAAAAAGCTAGCATACTGTCTCGTTAAATGATTCGCGTCTGTACAAACCCAGCGACTCGGCCCAGAAACTAAGGCCCGTATTCCAGAACGATACTCGAGCACCGATCTCTGCTTGAGCATAGATTTAAAGCCATTTAATTGGTTGAAACTAGTTTCAATCTATGCTCAAGCAGAGATCGGTGCTCGAGTATCGTTCTGTAATACGGACCTTAGACACTGAGTCCAGTCACTGGGTTCGTGTAAAACCATACTCCATAGTCCTCGCGCCTTCCCCGGACGAGCTCTTTCAAATAACTCTACTATTAGTTTTTGAGTAATAAGTATAACTGTATTTTTGAAGAGACTGAAGGATTTTTAGTTTCTGTAGCTTATATTTCGTAACTAGCTGTGTCCCACGTTTTAACCCGCCATTGCTCGGCTTCTAAGGCCTAATTTCACCGACAAGATAACAGTCCGATAAATTGAAAACGGCCGTTTAACATGACTTTTTGTATAGAAAAATATGTGATAAACAATCGCTTTTACTTTAACGGACTGTTATCTTCTCGGTGAACTTAGCCCTAAGGCCTCAAGATAACAGTCCGATAAATTGAAAACGGCCGTTTAATATGACTTTTTGTATATATATGATTAATGATATGATAAACAACCGTTTTCAAAATAACGGACCGTTATCTTGTCGGTGAACTTGGCCGTAAGGGCCAAGGCCAAGGGCCGTAAGGGTTGTAACGTGATGTTAAATAGCCTATAACCATATACCTATATATGTTAAATAGCCTATAACCAAAATATATATAATAAGAATTGGGCTATCAAACGCAAATATATTTTTTTAAATCTGATTAGTAGTTGCAGAGATTAGCGCGTTTAAACAAACAAGCATAAAATCTCTGTAGTTTTATTGGATGAGTTTAGATATAGTATATTAGTAGTATACCTAAAATCTATAGATTGGCGCAAAAAAAGAGAGTGTTGTTTTTAACCAATCAATGTTTGGTAAAACAGGAATCAGTATATCAGTCGAAGCATACTTACGAGTTACTGTGGGGCCCATCACATCCTCCTGCCGACCACCTTCTCCAGACCACGCGTTCATCTTCAAAACTTCTACTTCATAAAGTCAAAACACAAACTCACAAGTTTCATTGTCAACTTTTGATGGTGTTTTTTCGAAATGTAGCCTCAAATAACATTATACTTTTTCAAACAATTACAAAATCACCATTTAATAAGAATAAACTGCGATATTTAATCTGTAATATAACTTATTTACTTTCTTTATTAATATTTGTTTTAAAAATACCGCAGATTTAAATTCCGAAACCAAACAAAAACATTCCACGATACTTTGATTTATCGTTTTAATATACATACATTGCTTGTCATTCACTATTACTGTCCAATCATCTCATAACACATGAAGCAATTTAGAGCCACGTATGAAAAACGATCGTCATTTTATAAGTTCGGCTATATTGCCTTGGTGGCGTTCAGCTTACTGAAAGCTCGCTATGCTACTGAAGTGTCTGCCACCACGGTGACTATGATTTGGGTTAATTGTGGGCCTTTTAAACAAAGCTTTGTTTGTCTGTATTTGTAGATGTAAACAGGTTGGATTTTAGGGTGAGTATGTTGGGAAGATGGAGAACCAGTAATTTCTTTTGTTTTTTTTTCTGGTTGGTCAGTTGTGTATTCATTTTTTAATTGGTGCTGTGATTTTAGTCACATGACAAACAAAATTGATACTTCCAGCTTCGAGTGACACACGAACGGACAGTTATAAAGGTGGATAAGACAAACCAAAAGGGTTCCGTTTTTGAACATCAAGGTAATATCTACCTTTTTGGAGGGGCTTATGTCCAGCAATATACTATTCAACAATTCCTTAATATAGCTATCCGAACTATTTACTTTCGTTTTTGTCTAGTTTTAGTAGGATAAAAGAGAATTTTAAATAATATATCAAGTCACGTCTAAGAATAAACTTGAAGACTTACCAAACTTAACTTATCCTAACTTTCACAGAAACCATGGGTCCCCCAGTTTACCCGGTTCACAGGACAGTGGTGATGTGCAGGCTAGCACGCGATCGCTAGTGATGTGCCACTCGCTCCGGTATCGATTCAACGACGTAAACCGTCTCCCATTTATTGCACGAAAGATTGCGCCGTATCGATGTTTACTCGCAGCATGCTTCTATTTTATTGTTTATTGTAATGCTTTGCTGCTATCAAGGTCGAGAGGTACTTAAATAGGTAAGGGTAACGTTTTTTAAATTGTTTGTAAATAGCAATGACTTTTGTAGGTCAAAGTGAGTTTTTAATGCAAGTCGAAATCTATAATTTTTATATTATATTTTTTGTCCTCAGTGTGCGTTGTTGTAAAGGATTCCCTAAGCTCTATTATACGCACCAAAATTGACCGGTCCACCCCGCCGGCGCCGTTTTGCCAGCGCCTAACAATATCGTACTTTTTAAGTTTTTATATAAATATTGATAAGTTTTAGGTAAATAAAGTTAATTCTATTTTTAGTTATTCCAACATTTTTTTAATGCTTTGTTAATCTAGTAGGCGTGGCAATAAATAGTTCGTTGCAAACTTTTCGCCGTAATGTAGGCAACAATAAAAGTTAGGTATCACCTAGGATACCTAACTCTCGGTACTCTAGTACTTAGCACATCACTGTTAGATCGATATTTTCACATGAATATTACATAGTTATTTTGTGATTAGGGGTCTTTAAGTCAACCTCTTATCCAACTAGGCCACATAAATCTGTTTACACAAAAATGGGATCTATTTACCAATTCTCAGAGACTTATGATGGCGCATTACTGTAATGATTCTCATTTAGTTTGTATTTTTTTAAACGATTTTATTGGGGTAATGATAAATAGACAAAAGGTAAGCAAAGCATGTTGTTCGAAGCCTATACAAAAAACTTATACAAGAGTACAAGAGTACAATCAGCTCGTGTACCTGTAGTTAAAAGTTAAATACAGGCCTTCCATAAGTCATTTTAGGCCTAAAATTACACATAGCATCGTATAAGGAGTTCAAGGACCTGGTCCTCAACTTAAAGCTTAAACTCTAAGAAGTAAATATATAGGTACGATGTGTCCTCCGGTAGTAGTAGTTGGCGAAACCTATTGTGATGATAGACTGACAGGAAGTAGATTGGAGTGTCTGTCATTTTAGGAATGTTTTGCTTGAAACATTCGAGGCAATTTATGGCAAAAGTGACGGATGGCTTGTCAGGCAATAAAGCAAGCTTGTATGTGGTTTGGGCTTTTATTGGTAAGACAATAAAACTTTAGGTTCCTTGCCTATAACGAAAATACATGAGCATGTGATGCGAAAGAATGCGGAAAATGTCGTGTGTAAAGTTTTGAGTATAAATGAGGAAGGTTATAAGAATAGAGGAAATGATGGACGGACTGTGTGAAAGATGATATGGCCAGAAAAGGGCTGACTAGCGAGATGATGGCTGATAGAGATGTATGGAAGAAAAAGACCGCCACCCCTTTATAAATTGGTTTAAAGGCAGAAGACCGATGATGATGATGATTAAACATACGGCTTTCAATGCCTCATCCAATACAAATAAATGTGACACCGTAACTCGAGCTATCCCTTGGCCATATTTTTTTTCGTTTTTTTTTTTCAATTAGAACTAATACTTTTCATGAGCTATTTTATCGCGTTCTGAATTTCACACAAACTTCAATAACAAATCGATACATATAACGCCATCTCATGAGACCCCGTGATATATCTAAAGATTTTTTCAACTATAACATTCGAAAATAATGCTCATTACTACTGCCTCTACCAACTTCGGGCCAGCCATATAAAATCCATTACACATTTGTTATTTAGGTCCATAGGCAAGCTAACGACTTCATGACCTATGCTAGGAGCACGCCATGTTTAATGTTTACCATGTTGTTTGATTAATGTCTATCCATTTATACCGACCTGTGAATGAATAAAGAGGTGTGATGCGAGGCGATAGTGACGACGGTCGATAGTAAGAAGTTTTAGAAGCAATTAGTTAAAGGTTTGGTAAAGGTGCGTAGAAAATATTTGGATCATTAGCAGGCATAGGCTGATACAGGTCTTTAAATTAGTTCTATCTCGCTCTATTGGGCACCACAAACGTTTATAAGAACGTAATATTTATTTGAACGTTTATAAACGTTAAGTTTATCATCCAATTTGCATGAGAATTCAATTCAATTATTATAAACCTGTAGGTTATTTAGGGCCCTAATATTGTAAATATCTATGTATCAAGTTGGCCACCTCTGCTCTACATGTACAGTTAACCAAACAATAAAACAAAATCATTCAATACTGATGAAAAAAAAAAACTTTATTTTGCACCACATCAACAATACGGACACGATCTCAACGCTTATAGAAAAATATTTACACACCAAACAACATTCCACTGTGTTTACCAACCATGGCCATATCCCCCATACGATCCTCCATACGATCCACCGTAAGATCCAACCGAGAGGTACTTCTGCACCACGGGCTGCGCGTAGGTCTGGACCACGGGCTGAGCCACCACGTGTTGGGCCACTGCTTGGACCACTGGGGCGGCGTGGACCACAGGCTGAGAGATGACTGGGGCCGCGTGTACTACTTGTTGTGCTACTGGGTGCACGATCTGCGAGAAAAAAAATGGTTTAATTATTTGAAACTAGCTTTTGCCTGCGGCTTTGCTTGTCTTCAAAAGGTACGGTAAGCATATCCTTTTCTGTACCCCTGAAAACATACATGCAAAATTTCATGATGATCGGTTCAGCGGTTTAGGCGTGAAAACGTAACAAACAGACAAACAGAGTTACTTTCGGCATTTATGATATTAGTTACGATGAAAAAATTTTTGGGATATGTAGGAATAGGTTGCTTTATTGTCATCTTATCTTACGTATCCTGAGTGATAAAAACGGGAAACAGCGAAGGGAACTTCGCTACGCAAAAAAAATGGAATTAAATAAACATTCGAGTTGCGTGATGTCACCGATTTGCTTTGGATGCAACGCTGTGATGTGTATCGGCACTTAAAAACTACATTATAACTAAGAAAGTAAGCCCAAGATAAACACAAATGTAAAAGAACTACCAAAGTTTGCGGTTCACACGAAATCTAGTAATTAGGTTGATTAGCGGTAACTAACTCAGCCGCAAGAATGATTAAACTGTGCAGTATCGTGTTTACATTTGAAATTGTATTTTCATTCATTTTATCTTTTAGATTTCGTAGCATGTGCTACGTGTTTAAGCTATTACTACGACACGTAGGCTACTGCCTACGTGTCGTAGTAATGCCCGTTTGATAAAACTGCTGCAGGAGCGCAGCTGCAGCATGCTGCTTCATGCATTGACCACTGCTACGGGCGTAGCATGCACCTCGGCTGAAACCTCTGCTACGAGCCACATCGCTAGCGGTTTGATGACTGCTACAAAGGCAGCGCGCGCTACGAATTTAGCCACTGCTACGGCGTAGCAATTTCAACCTCAGCCACTGCTACGGGGTAGCAATTGCAACCATAGCCACTGCTAGGGGGTAGCAATTGCAACCGTAGCCCATGCTACGGGGTAGCAGTTGCTACGGTTTGAGGAATTTCTACGAGTTATGCTACTGCCTATATTACTGACCTGCTGGAACGATGCGTAGCTAGTGGCCGGCTTGGCAATTGCTACGGGGGCCGCATGCACTACTGGTTGAGCTATTGCCACCGTTGGTTGGTGTACGTAGCTGACTGATGAAAGTTGCTGAAATTAACCAGGATAATTCGTTTATTGTAATTATGTATACGTGTCATTATGCTCATGTTTTTAATAAAATGTATTAAATCAGTGGCCACACTAGCACTTCACGTATAGTGTCTAGAGTTAATTCTAATCTCATCAATAATGCCGTTAACAATAGCACACATTAATGGTATTAGAGTAGGGCTGCCATACGTCCCGGTACACCGGGACATGTCCCGGTTTGAGGCCTCGCGTCCCGGTGTCCCGGTTATTAAGTCAGGTGTCCGGTTTGGTAGTTAAACAAGCATATACTTACGAAGGAAAAGCAAATCTAAAAATATGCCAATCTCTTTTTGCAATCCCAGCCTACAATTATATGGAACGGGTGTTTTCGTTGATCTCATAGCAGTGGACTAGAAACGAAATGGGTGAAGAGGATATTTAACTGAAAAAAGTCAGAACTTCAAAACAATATGAATGGGAAAAGAAAAGTTGCACACAAAGCCTGAGAAAATTAGGATGTAATTTTTTCGATAGATCATCGTCGATTTTTCGCATTTTATTAAGTTTTAATAAATATCTACTCAAAATTAAACTTAAAAGTTCCTAACCTGGGTCTAAAAGAGTCTGATTCCAGTTTTTTTTTTTTAAATTCCAAATGTCCCGGTCCGCGTCTCAGCATTTATGGCAGCCCTACATTAGACGCAAGTATGCATTATAGTGTAAAGTATATTCTATCTACATGATTCATAGAAAAGCTGTACTTACTGCAGGTGCATGCCAATCGTCAATGATGCCGCCCGGCTTCGGTTTGGCGGCGGCCATCGACAGGATTGCGAAGAGGATCTGCAAATAATGGTGGTATTATTATGTAAGTACAAGTGGTATGGTACATGTATAACCCACTTGTAATTAAATTTAAAAAAGTGGGTTTTATTGCTGTACAAAACAAACGCGCATTTAATTTATCATACCTACTTAGAATAGATAGAAGGTACCTACAAAACTTACAAAATTTAAACAAAAATAAATAAAATGTCAAAAAAAAACTAACTAAAAGATCTCCCTTTGTTCTGAAGACGCAGGTTTGTTCATAATTTTTTATTCACTCACTCTTAGTAAATTGTTGGAACCTTTTAAAATGTGGTAGGTACAGCTTATTTACCAAATTATCGAACATAAGAAAAGGCACCACCCATGATCAGGCCTGGAAAAACAAAATCGTTACTGTGCAGGAATCGAACCTGCTACAGTGACAAATAACAGTATTAGATTGAGGGTGTGCAGCATTTTTAATGTGTGGGAGATCTCTATTTACAAAGGTGCCTTTGTAGTTGTGACGCACACCACTTTAAAAGTGGCGACAGCGGTTCCCGTACTAATTTGCTATAATAAGATACATAAATCTCCTTGTTTCTATTATCATTAGTTTATATTATTGACTGTGATGTATGTGGCTCGAGTTATATTATGACAATCGATTTTTTCTTGGACTAGAATCTACAATCATGAATTATCGATGCCTTCTTCAAAGTAGTGGTTGTCACTGAAAAATATTGTCTTACATTAATCATTCTTTTTTGGACGTACGTTAGCTATGGGGTCAACAACATGACGAAGTCATTAAAATTTTAAGACAAGCTTTGGATGTAAATATCAAATACTATGGCATTATTGAGAATTCTGAGAACTAGAATTTCGACGTAATAATGTATTATGATCTCGTGTTCTATTTAACATCTAGTTCGTAGATACCTTTCTATTATTAACTAACTTTTGCTAAGGGCGTAGCCGGATTTTGTTCACGGGGAGGCAGGCAAGGAACATACACAGAGGAAAGGTGTACGAGATGATCCCCTTAGATGATTCTGTAAGGTGGAGGTACTTTCCCAGTCGGGCTGCTCCAGATTTGAGCGAGATATCCCTGTGCCCTACTCTCATAAGTAAGTCTTACATAAGTTATTTGAATGCTTGGATAGAATTTTCCCGGTCGAACTTTTTCTTATCGAGCTTTATATAAGGTCCTACCCTTCATACCCGAAATATTTTAAGAGGTATATCTGTAGGTGGTAAAGATGCCATACAAACGAAAAAAAAATAATCTGAGTAATTTTTTTTTTTAATAAATTAATTTAAAATTATTTGAAACACAAAAAATATTATTTTCAACATCCATTACGCTAGTTGTTACGTACCTTACTATTAATATTAGAAACAAGCGTAATGGATGTCGTAAATAGTATTTTTATGTGTCAAATAATTTATTTAAAATAATGTTATTTATTTATAAAAATAACAAAAATACGCAGATCAATTTTTTTTTCGTTTGTATTGCATCTTTACCACCTATAGATGTGCCTCTTAAAATATTTCGAGTATGAAGGGTAGGACCCTATATATTCAGCATATACTAGTAATTTACTCATTCACTCACATTCACAACACACACCCACACTTACATTGCTTTCGTCTTATCTTAACGTTCCTAGAAACAATCCCTAACATAAACCGTTTTTGTCAAAAATGTTCATAGGATAGTATTTTATATTCTTACAAAAATTTTCTTATGATTATCTGGAAAAAGGCGTTGGATGCTGAGCTACAGTTTGTATTTTTGCAGCTAAGTATCATCGTTTTTAGGGTTCCGTACCAAAATAGTAAAAAAGGAACCCATATGGTGCGACTTCGTCTGTCTGTCACACCTGCTTATTTCAGCAACTACTAATGCTATCGACTTGAAATTTGATATAGTTATAAAGAATGCTTGCCCAACTCTATTGCAAATTAAAAAAGTCAAAAAATATTTTTATTTTCATTGCAAAAGGGGCCGGAGTGGGGGTCCGAAATTTTAAAGTGGGGTTAATAGGTCAAATGGCATATCATATGAAAGGGCTTGATCTGCACATTTCAAAATATATTTTCATTTTATTTTATGTCTCACAGTTTTCGACATATGATGAAAAATGTCTGAAAAAATACCATTCCCCCCCTTATCTCCGAAATTTGCGGAGCGAAAAATCTGAAATAATTAGAGCTGATAGGAATTGACCCAAATATGGCACCAAAAATAAAACGATGTTCCTAACTAGTACAGTTTTTTCAAAATTCCTTCACAAACAAACTTAGTTATGCGGTCCGGTTTTTTTCACTTTATACTTCCAAAAAAGATACGGAACCCTCGGTGCGCGAGTACGACTCGCACTTGGCCGGTTTTTTGTTTTAGTTTATTGTGTTTTTGTTACAAAACTTTTTTTTTATTATGTGCCTAATGCAGGACTTATGTCGCCTGTCTGTGACAGGGAGTGGCCGCATTCCACCATGACTATCTCCAAATGGTTCTATGACATGCCGATTTCCTCACGATGTTTTTATTTACCGTTTTTAGAGCAGTACCTAATGTTGAAACTAATTGCACGATCCAAGAGCTTTACTGCCACCAAATCTTAAGTTTTAATCAGACTCATAGATCATATAAAGATAAAAAAAATGATATACTTACAAGGGCCCGCATGGTAGACTGTTACTACTGCACTAAGAATGTAGAGTGTGCAATTATAAGCGCCTTTGCACCTTATATATACTGAGACGGAATTTTCAGCCCATACCGAACTGGGTCTTTGAACAATCATACATCTTTAGTAGGTACCTACGTGCCTAGACTGAGACTAGCTTATGCATTATTGATAATTACCATAAATTGGACTAATTTTTATTAATAACTTGGAGTGAAGTTAGCATTTTCTGCGTTTTTTAGGCCCTTTAGATGGTTTTATAAATTTATGAAAAAAAAAAACAACCCAGTGATTACTTTAATTAATAATTACTTACAAGTTCTTTGCTTTAGCTACTAATAAATTAATTGCTCCAGATTTAGTATTATTAGATAAAATACTTTTTAAATTCTACTTAATTTAAACGTATAGGTACTCAGTTATTTATGATATCTACCGAGATGCCATGTCTGACATACCGGCGCCGTTGTTAAACCGAATGGTTTGTGTTAGTACCTATGTTTGTTAATCAACCATGTAAAAATATTGTGTTTAAAAAGTACTTTACCTATGCTAAAATTCTCCCTAGTCCAGTAGCAATGCGACCTGAAAATAATTAGGTCAGCTCATTTTCTACATTTAATTCTTGTATTTTCAGGACAAATTAAGTTCATGTATTCTGTATTATATATATTTTTTTAATCTTTATTTGAAAAAAAAGGCTTTAATCGCTGAACGATTATGCCAGCCTCGTAGTTTTACGAGGCTGGCAAGCTGTTTTTTTTTTATTCTGTATTTAATGAGCAAACATTTCAGTCAGCTATTTTAAGAATTTACTTTTACGTGTACTTTACAAATAAAGGGATGGTTTTACCCTATTTTTACCCGACTGCTCCAGAAGGAGGGTCATGTTTTTCGTATGTATGTCTATTTCTTTGACACGTTCTGTAGCCTAAACGGTTGAAAAGATTTCAAAATATGAGGTGACGTTAGATTTTTCTTCATTGTGAGAGTGACATAAGGTAAGTAAGGTAACATTTTAATATTACGCAGTTGGATTTTCAGTTTTTTCCAATAATTTTGTTTACCTTATGAATGGTAATGTACTTTGACTTATTTGGGCTTAGCTATAACGTACAAAGTGAAACTAATAAAATAATCGTAAACTATAAATAGTCATCAAACCATAAATCAACAGCGTGTCAAATGTAACAACATAGTTTGTAATATCAATTTTCTATTAAGAAATCATTTGTACAATTTCATGTACTTTATGTATCTCTGGAATTATCATCAAATATCTATTTATTAAGACAACTTAATATTTATTCGACCATATAAAGTGATCGATGGTGAATTTTTATAAATTATTAATTTAAAAGTACATAATGAATAATGAAACAAGTTATAACCGATTACGATCCTATCATCCTAATAGTAACTACGGTACTTAATCTTATAAATGCGAAGGTAAGTTTATTTGAACCGATCATCATGAAATGTTGCATATACCTACGTTGTCAGGGGTACAGAAAAAGACATAAGGTACTTTTCATCCAGAAAAAAGTATTGTTCCCGAGGGAAAGAAAATAATAACTTTCGACAGTCACGTTTCGAACATTTTGCAACACAGAAACACTATAAAATACGTAACGTAGTCCGTTAAAACTTGTTTCAATAAAATGTGGAGTGATCGCGAAAACTTAAGACATTACTTATTAATAATGTATGATTGAAACTGATCCCACAGCCTAGTTAGGAAGCTGAACATTAAAATAAAGATTTTTGCACCTATACCTAGGCTAGGCTTGAAAAACGCCTTAGCGATCCTTATCGTATCTGCCAAATGATATTCATTGCTAAATATGTAAAATATTATACACTTGGCTCTAAAGGCGATTTTCTCGTACAGTATTGATGTAAATGGTTTAAGGCACTTATTTCTCAAAAACAGGATTCATTTGAATGGGAACACTAGTTAATTAAGAAAATTTTATATAGAATGAGTTCAGAACGGCATGCGGCATGTTGAAAGTTATAGATACAATATTGGCAAAATATGATACAATTCATCAAAGTATGTGATCGAAGATCATGTAGTGCTATGATCAAGCTGCGGGTACAGCTATTTACCTATGAGGTAATCGTCACAAATGAGAAAGATAAGTTGCTAATTGATTTATAAAGCTAAGGTAAGGTGGATGCTGTTGGACATAGTCATGATACAACTTGTATGAGACCAAGGGAAAGAGACTTTATGGTCTATAACATAACATCACGCATGTAATCCCCGAAGGATTAGGCAGAGGTGTGTTCGCATACAGATATTTTGCCACGTGTTATATACGTCTCAGGTAACAGGGGGCGAGTCTATTGCTAAAAACAGGCCTAAATTCAGACACCGCGGGCTGCTACCTACTGTGGGAATTTTTAACAATATTTTGCTCGACCCGGAATTCGAATCCAGGACCGCCACGCTCAGCTCTCACTATACCAACATTGTGGCCAATGTAGCGCCAGCCAACATTAATGTAGCAAATGACCTTTGTAATATTTTAAAACCCGCATAAAAACTAATTAAATTACCAGCGACCAGACAATCAATCGATCGAATTATAAGGATCAAAAGACTCTACTAAACCAGCTGAGGTTAAAGTACCAGAAAAGTCAGTAATCACAAAAAGGGTCACCTAAACCTAGCTGTGAATCAACTTCTGACTCAGCCATTAGGGCGCATTCAGGTAGACAGCAGGCAGCCCGCGACAATTGATTTGGACCTGAATGAGGTGTATTTTTTAAATGCGACAGATGGAGGGTTACCAGGGCTTATTGGAATCGTCCCTCGCACTTGCGACTGACTACTACTTACTTAGCGTAGACAGTCGGGACAAAGTCTCCATACATTGCCGAACCCAGCGTCGATAAGTGCTGACCAGAGGGCTTAGGGTAATTTCATAGTCGCGCTGACCGTCAGCGCGAGCGGCCAGCGTGGCTCGTAAGCCACATAATCTCAAGCGTTTCGTACGCGTCTAACTATGAAACGGTACAAAACACGTCTATCCCGAAGCCCGCGCCGCTTACCATCAACGCCGGCGCAAGCACGACTGTGAAATACCTTTTCTGCGCGTTTACGCCAAACGTTAGGTACAAAATGTATGGCAATGATATTACTGAGGTCACGTGATTTCCGCAGGGCATTCCGACAAGTTCTGATCTGCCTGTCTATTTTGTACCGACTGCGAACGTTCAAGGGAGAATGTCACGGTGAGATTCTCCTTCGCACGTTCGTAAACTAATTGGCAGTTCTTACGGTGATATCACGCGGCGAGCTGGTACAGAATAGAGAGGCTGCTCCGATCTACACAAGGAGCCGATTTACCCTGAGATCTTTTACCAGCTTGCTTTATGTAGCAACTACCTCCGCATAATAATCGGAGGCGAGTCGGCGCATCTACCTGAATGCGGCCTAACAACTCATACAATATGTAAAACCTTAACTTAATAATACCAATAGACGAGTAACACACGTTGCTATGTCTACGAACCGACGTCGACCTGTCTGCCACAACACAACACCTACCCGTAATACACACAGACACAGGTCAGTTACTCGAGGATAAAACAACATTACGAACAATACAACGATCAATATTATTAATGAGGTCGGTCTATCATCTTTACTTACTAAGTTATTACTTAGTAGTACTGTGTGACCACCTCTTTCTGACAAGTGAGTGGTTGAACACCACTGAGGGATTGTACCAAGAGGGTAGGCAGCAGCACGGGAAGCATGACCAATTTTATCTCCATTCTGCCAATAATAGATTATTTTAATCCAACGCATTATCTCTTCTGCTCAAGCACGCAACGACCTGTGCTTGGCGTTGTAGCCTTTTGTCGATTGAAGAAAATAAACTTTTCTTATCTTTATTTGTAACATCGCCATGTTAGAAATTTTTCTACATTCTGCCATTTTGTCTATTCTTCCGTCGACAAAACCCGTATCTATAGCGCTTATGCTACGCGTACTGGTAGTGTCAACAAACTACGATCATGGATCTGTTTGTGGTGGTGGCAATTCAATTCTATTGGTTATTGAGAAGCATAAGGAGAGTAGAAGAGGTGTAGGGACTGTTGCAAGCTAACATTCTGCCAAGGATGATTGATAGTCTCATGTACTAAGGGTTGACCCTATTGCTAATTACGAAGTCTAATATCAAACTCCCGCTTGAGCCGCTCTTAAGAATCTTAATCAAAAAACCCAATAATATCAGTGCAATCTAACCTATGTATTTGCAGGGCACTATATCGCTAAAATAATAAATTCGTTTGAAATTCAAAAGAGTAGGTTACTAAGAATTTAACTAACCGATGAACTCAACAAGTCTAACCCATCCGGAACTTGAACTCAATTAGCAGCCACACGACCAATACCATTAAGGCAGTCGATTCTATTTCAAGTTTACTCGATACTGACGTCTAGCGAAGATTACCCGAGTGACTCATCCTTACTTAACTAAGTAGTAACTAGTTTATTGGATTCATTATAAACTACATCCATGTGGGGCAAGTTTCCGTCGTTAGCGCATTTAGAGACAGGTGATCTCCAAACTAAGGACAGAGGTATTGATCTTATGCGGATGTGCCAAATACTGGCCGGTGAACGGAACAAAAGTGGCTTGGAGTGGAAGTCTGTCAAAAAGTTTTTGTCTGTTAAAGATTAAGCAACTTCTTACTTCTCTCTTTTTGAAAATTGATGATCTTTCGTAGTGTTTTGGCAAAGAGTCTTTTTTTTTGCCAAGCTTTGAAGACCCGCGCTATGAAGTCGAAGGTGATGAAGTTCATTTAGGCAGTTTTCAGATTATATTGGCATCATAGTATTTATTACCAGTAAGGCATTTTAATACTATTGGGAGGTAAAGTTTGAGAGCTTTTCATTTAAATTTACACCTAAATAAGGATATCTTAATCTGCCACTATTTAAATCCTGAACTTAACATGGACGCAGAATCTGATTAAACCAGAATTAGTCACCGACGTCGTTTCGAAAAGCTGACAGTATGGCGAAATGGTGATAAATTAAAATAATATCGTACCGAATTCTGTCTTTCCCTTGATAAATTACCTTGTATTTGGAGCAAGCTTCCGTCCTTATCAAGTCCTTACAGACAGCTGATCTCGGTGAGCTACCGAAGTTGAGACACAGCAGTGCTATCGATCTTGTGTCGAGCAATAGCTGGGAAAAGGAACATGGGATCTATGGAGTCGAATTTGTGTTTTGGATGCGAAAAGTGAAGCACAAAGAGTGCAGTGCAAATAATCGGGAGAGATGTGTTTAGAGGTGTTTTGCGGAACCTAGAGTAAATGCGTTCTCTTGTTGATACTATTATTATCAATTGCTTTGGTCATATTGACAGGATGAATGAAAGGCGATTAACAAAAGGGATTTATAAAGCGGATGTTAGTGAAAACGCCGGGAGCGGACATCCTACAAGGCTTATTGGTGATGTATGAAGTGAACATAGCAAATTAAAGACTAAAAGGAGTATGTAAGAATCGTAGTAGGTATGTGTCGTTCTGAAGTTTCTGCCTACCCTATATGGGAAAAAGACGTAGGTTTATGTAATTATGTAAGTATGTATGAAAATTAATCATATAATCGTCAATAGCCATGAATTTCATGGTATACGACAAGAGGTCCACCGATACTGTGGCCAATATGTGTCATCTTCCAGACAGTAACTCCACCACTCCACAGATTTCCCTATCATCATTTACGAACTCGCTATGTATCAAATGTAATTGGCCTACGTATTGAAGTCGTCTGCGCAAGAGTGGACGGAACGTATTCCAGTCAGGCGTCCTTAAGCCTATACCTACCAAACTATGTTGTTTCTTCGATTCTTAGAAATGTATTATTTTAGTATTATGAGAAATATTAAAGACGTTTCAGACACTTCGCCTCGTTTCCAAGAAGTATCGATGAATGCGAGCATTCTTTGTTTTTTCTACGAGTTTTTGCAATTTAAAGCCGGGGATACACATACCATAATTGGGAACAGTAAGTAGCTGGCATTCCAGTAACTGGTACATGCCAGTAGATGGCACACAAAGGATACATTTTGCTAGTGAAATTGCATGTTAGTTTCTTCGTGCGTGGCAAACCATTAACTTGCAAGAAGGATACACGTGCCAGTATACCCTCGCTGATTGCACGCTATTGACGCTACCGATTGCCTATGCAGCACGTTTTCATAAATAAGTTTCACAAGCGAATCATGAAAAACATTTGAAGTGAATTGAATATATATTGCTACTTGCAATAGAATGAGTAGCTAAATGATACAAAACGGTGGCAGCTTGGAAAGCTACTGGCATGCCCGTAGTTGTCTTGTGCATTTAAACATGCCTTTTGGTAAGTGGTTGCCAGGCCCCCGCCGCCTCTGTTGCAAATAGCATGCCAAAAAATCAAATGTTGTGCAATCTACTTGCTTGCCAGCTACAGGCATGCCATTTAATGTATACACGTGCAAGAAGCTGGTATGGCATTGTGCCAGTTACAGGCATGTGTATTCCAAGCTTAACAGATAGTACATATTATGAGTTTGATTAGAAGTTGAACCTGTATGTAGTTAATATAGAGATTTTGAAATTGTTTTATAAATAACTGTAACTACGTGTGGCTTATAGAAATTGTAGATATTAATAGTTGAAGTTATTTGTGTCAATCGATAGTTGATGATGTGAAAATATTTGAAGTGAGTTCTATCAGTAGCACGATCTGTTGCTTCATTTGTAATAATACCACATCAAATAACGAATATTAGAAAAATAGAAACAAAATCAATATCACATTGTATTTAGAATAGTATGTGTGCATAGTTTCTTATAAACCTTGAGAAAATAATTTTTCAAAAAATTCTTTCGTATAGCGTACCTACAATCTATACTAATAATATAAATAGGAAAGATTTTTTTGTTTGTTTGTTCCGAATAGGCTTCGAAACTACTGGCCCGATTATAAAAATTCTTTCACTAATAGAAAGCTACATTATCACTGAGTAACATAGGCTACTTTTTATCCCGAAAAAATGCACAGTTCCTGTGGGACACGCGGACGAAGTCGCGGGCAAAGTGCTAGTATAATACAAAAGGAACAAACTGTCCATGTGTTTCTAACTTCAGTAGTTTCGGCTCTGCTTTAGACATCTCATTATAATATCAGCATATTTAAAAAGAACTACTGCTTCGTCACCTATCAACCAAAGCAGTTTTGCATTGATAACTGTAGATCCTTCTAAATTCATGCTTCAATCATTGTCTCTAGAATTTGTCCTTTTTGATATTTATGCTAAAACTGATGAGGTATTTAGGTATTCCGTACTCAACTAATGATCATATTGTCATCTTGACAATTATTTAGTTGTTGACTCGTTATGTAGACAATAGGAGGACATCGAGGTAGGTAAGGGTAAGGGATGTTTACTATTTATAGCCTATAAGGAAATGTTCCGTAGGTAGGCTTAGATATCGAAAATGATCACACAGTCTGTATTAATGTTAGTATAAAATAATGCATTTTTTCGCACTGCTATCAGTGGCGACATGATATTTCAATAATTTTATTATGTAGGTAGGTATGTCTGATTGCTACATTAGGCGTTTACACACCATTAATTTTACACGAATTACAACACATTCCAGAATTACGTTATTTTAGTTACAAATTCACCGGCCGACAGATATTGTCGGTCTGGTGTCGGCGGCCTAATACGGTCACAGATCACATATCCGACCGCGTCTTATACTGACATAGATTTAATTAGGTACTCACTTATTGCAGGGATATTTGAATTTCAAATGTTTTACTTTAAAGTAGTGTATCATGTACTATTTTTAGGGTTCCGTACCTCAAAAAGAAAAACGGAACCCTTATAGGATCACTTTGTTGTCCGTCTGTCACCGGACCATACCTAAGTGGAGCCATCTACTCATAGATGGCGCCACTAGAAATATGCAGTAGCGCCATCTATTATCAAGATATGATAATATCTATTATGATGTAATAGTGGCATAGATGGCGCTATTACATATTTCGGAACCCTTAGGGCGCGAATCGGACTCGCACTTGTCCGGTTTTTTATTTTTTTACTAACCGACTTCAAAAAAAAAGAGGTTCTCTATTCGTCCCGTATGTATGTATGTATGTTTGTATGTGCGCGATTTTCTCAAAAACTACTGATTCGATTTGGATGGGGTTTTCACTAAGGTAATCTACATATTTTCAGGAAGGTTTTAGTATATAATACATTATGTAGTCATTCCTATGTACAAAGTTATATGCATAAATGTACACACTCCGTAGAAGATTTACTGTTGAACGAATTCGTGAAAGTAATCTAACACGGGATAAAGAACTAAAAAGGGAAAATTAAAAACTTTTTTAACAAAAAATAACCGACTTCAAAAATCCACTACAAAGAAAATAATAATTTTGGTTTCGGAAGTCGGTGGCAAAAAAAAGCAAACAAAAACCAAAGCCACCGACTTCCGAAACCAAAATTATTATTTTCTTATTTTTTGAAGTCGGTTATTTTTTGTTAAAAAAGTTTTTTCCCTTTAATGAGGATTCGCTGTACCGACAGCTTAGGGACAAGCAGAGCCCCCGGTATCAACACAGCGCATCGTCAGGAGCTCTGGCGATCTTATTCACCACGGGAACACAACACTACCGAAAAGTATAATTCTGTGGCCTGGTGCTAAAAGGGCCAAAGTCCGAAGTGTGATTTTACTGCCAAAATGTTGTTTGACTATGTGCTAAAAGGGCTTATGTGTACCGACACTATTTCAAAAATTACTATTTCAAAAGGGCCAATGTAGTGCGTGCGTCCATGTCGTTTTACTACGTATAAGGTGTAAAAGTATGTTTGTTCATTGTTCTAATGCTAATTTCTGAAAATAAGGTTTTCAGATGCTGCCTGATGATGATGATGCCTGCCTGATGCGGCCTGGTGCTAAAAGGGCCAAACCCTTTTAGCAGCAGGCCACAGAATTATTGCGTTATTCGGCTATGATATTCTGTAAGATGGAGGTACTTTCCCAACAGAACTGCAGACGGCTATTTAGGAAGAAAAGCTCGTATTTTGATGACATTTATTCTTCACGGTTAATAAAGTTTATTTGGAGGTATTTTTTTCAATTTTCTAGCAAAAGATAATTAAGTATTTTAGTGACATAACAACATGTTTATAAAAGGCATTTTAATGTCCAAATTACCAAGTAATAAGCTTATAAGAAATACCCAAATATTCTTGAAAATTTCAAATTAATAAATTCTTAATCCCAAATCCTCAGTCTTAACAGTTTATAATTAAACACGCATGGAATACCGACGACTACCCCACCCAATAAGTTTGGCGTGGAGCGCATAATGAATTGCTCTCATTAAATACGTATGCTTACTGCCCTTTATGGTCAAACTTGGAAGGCGGGTTGTTCGTATTAGGTAAATTTTGAATAATCGTGAGCAAAGTGATTCGATTCCTAAAGTATAAATAGTATTTGGTCTAATGGGTGGCGTGTGCTGAGTGCTAGAAGTATGTTGGTTTTTTTAGACATTAGGGCTTCTAAACTAAACTATGTATCGGCGCGATGCGAATTCGCAGGGCAGAAATATGCGACGCGAATTGCTGCGATGCGATTTCGTCGGGCAAGGGGTCTTCCCTTCCACGGTTCGGTGGACCATTCCTTCAACAATCGTCAACCGTACTGAATGTATCTTTTTAACAGTCTGTGACATTGATAGTAAAAAAAGTGTTATAGTGCAGTTATTAATAAAAAGATATAGAAAAAAGAAACACAAAAAAACGTAACAAACACACATCGCAAGAATGCGCGATGCGAATCAATTCGCAGGTTCTTGCGATGCGTCGTTCGAGCTCGTAGATTTTTGCGATGCGACGTCGCATCGCAGTTTTGAGTACAAGACAGCCCATAGGTAGACCGTGAGCCAACATTAAGGCTTTATTTTAGTACTTCAGAGAAAAAAAAAATACAACATAGTAGGTGCTGTGGGGATTTTTGATGATAGTAATGCTTCCATCAAGGATACCTATATGTACGAGTTTTTATTGTATCTACGTATGCTAATATTAGGTAATAGCAAGGTAGATAACGGGACTGCAAAGTGCGCTTTTAATGCACGTCATTATCTAACTAAATTATGAGCAAACATGATGTCTACGTCAACCCTAACGATGTTAACCTGCACCATATTAAAAGTATATGGGTCACGAGTGGTCGATACCCATAAATGATGCATGCCATCGATCAGCATCGATGGGCGATGGACGGCTGACACGCGATGCCCCCATGTGATTGTGTCAACCTGATTAAGGTATTATTAAAATGATTATCAAGAACGATAGCTTGTTGAAAGCACATGAACACCAAAATCCTATTAACTCGAAACGACCTAGGTTCCCAGCATTTTGGTGTGAAATCTAGGTTACCTACTTTTAAATGGCTGGCTCCGAAAAAGGTAAAATTGTCAGTTGCTATTGCGAATCGCACTTATCCATCTGACGACGAACAGGGCCCCAATTCTGCTATTTGAATAGTGTACGAATGGTGTCATAATGACACCATTACTATCAAAACCTAAGCGGTCATTGGCTTAGAGCAAGACTAACTCTTTCGTCATTGGTCAAAACGATGCCATTGAGACACTATTCTGACACGATTATAATAATTGCATTTGCAGACTTGGGGCCTAGAAATCACGACAACACGTGAAGCGCATTCGATTAGTATCAAATTGACTTTTTAGGAAAACAGGATTATTACTTAGATAGGTAAACTCTCTTACTTATAGACGCCTCTTAACTTTAACCAATGATTAAATACAACAGCTATCTTTGTCATGTATATGACAATGAATAAAGATGTCTAGTGACATAGGAGCTGTTTAATTTAATTATCGTCTAAAGTAAGGGGAAAAGTGTTTTTATGATATCTTGTGTAAAAATTAAGATGGTGAAGGAAGGAAAGAAGATCGAGCTTGGTTAGTATTTTTAACCAGTATTTTTAATATTTACCTGTTAATTAAATTAATATTATTTTAAAGAACAATAATGAATTAAAATTTTCAAAAATGCATCTTTTCATTTAACATTCTTAAAAATATGGTTTTGTGAGAGCGTGAGGTGACAAAACGTAAAATGGCTCTTAATACCTAAACAGGAGTGACAGACAGGGCAGTCATCATAGCGTCGAAGGGACTTTTTACGTGAATCGCCCTATACCCACGATATAACAAAGGACAGCCTTGCATAACCCGACGTGACCGGCATCGAACGCGGAACCCCCCGCTATGCTTACCAGCTACTTACCGTTGCGCAGTGGGGAAAGGAGGTCGGCGGGCTACCAGGAACGGTTGGCTAAATTAGGCTAAACATAGTGATCGGTTTTGACAACTATAGTTAGCGCAGTTCAGCTTAGTTGGTGTGACAGATTTCGTAATAGTGGTAGATAATTATGTTAAGTGTGTAGGTGTAGGTGCCGGTAGCAGTTATGAGCACAAACGTCACCTAAGTATTAGCTGATTTTTCGGTCTCTTTAGCGGAATGAAGAACACTGGGGACGCCGAGGCTGCACGCGATTGCTTCGTCAGTCGATGCTAGTCGTCTAATTGACCATTCCCTATTACGTATTGTCAACTGTCTATTGTTTATTGGGCCGAAAATGTACATGCGTGAACTGTGCTCATAATTCACGCCGCTACCTATAACAATTTCATTGTACACTATGGTAGGATGTCCATCTACACAGCACACTCGGTACTATTTCGATCATGCTAGTTGCGGTACTTAATGTCGGTACATATTTGCGAACATTACGTTCATGTGTAACGTAACACTACAAAATTAGCTGGCGGCTAGTATGTGATGTTTTGAACGAAACATAGGTGTCGCTGCAATGCTGTTCAGGCTATCCTACTAACATTTTAAAAGCGAAAGTTTGTGAGGATGTAGGGATAGATGTATGGATGTTTGTTACTCTTTCACGCAAAAACTACTGAACGGATTTTGATGAAACTACTACATACATACCTACATAACATCACGCCTGTATTCCCTAAGGGTTAGGCAGAGGTGCATAGTAAACCCACACTTCGTCAGTGAGGTCTAGTTTCACCTAATAGGGGGCGAGCCTTTTGCCATTATTATTATTATTATTTACGGTAGTGTTTACTTCTCTCAGCTCTTTGGCTGGTTTTACGTACATTCACGGGCCGAAACCTAGTGAATGCAGCGTGTGATAATTGATTAGATTCTATTCATGATGTAGATGTGTTTTCCTCTAACTGCATGAACTTCCTAACGATTCTGCATGTGTTTAAGATGGCAGCTTTTTGTAGGTTTATAAACAAGGATTCTTCTAGGTCAATTAATGGGGATAACACCGGTCTATTATTATTATTATAGCCTTTATTGATTCCTTTATAAATTACATTTCATTTGTTACATTGCACTAATACTAATCATATTTGTGTTTCATTATAACTTAATTTAATAAAGTAAATAGATCACAAAAAAAACCTATAAGTAATTATTATTAACATGCATTTGTTAAAATTACACATTTATTGCCTATTACCATTGACTGGGCACAAATCCAGACTCCGGGCTGCTTCTGAAAATTTACTTATGGAATAACTTGACCCGGGGATCGAACCCAGGGACCCATGCTTAGCAATCGCGCTTGCATCCACTAGACCAACGCAGTAGTCTATTCTTCTACCTTCGGTGGATCAAAAACAGTAAAACGAAAACAGTGAAATGCGCTGCCGGAGTGGGTGTTCCCCTCAGATCATAGAAACAAGGAGATGTGCCAAGGCGCTATCGAGCTTGATGCCTGCTCTTGAGCAAATTGCTCATATTAAAAACGTACGCGCTGGCGACGAACCGAACACGATCGATGGTATAAATACAGTGTTTTAGTTTAGTGCTAGTGTTGAGTGACGATTAACAGTGTTAGATTGAGGGTGTGCGGAATGTTCAATGCGTGGGAGATCTTTTTATTCACAAGGAGCGCTTAACCATGCGCGTAATTGTGTCCAAAAATGTACTAAAAGTGGCATCAGTTGTTCCCGTACTAATTTGCTATGATGGCATATCTCCTTGTTTCTATGATCTGAGGTGTTCCCCGATAGTTACAATGTGGAATCGTCGCTTCCAAGCAAGCAAGCTCCATTGTAGACCGCGTCATTGCTTAACATCAGGCGATATGGCGGTCAAACACAAGCCTATCATTAAATAAAATAAGGCCATTAAAATCTTCGTTATTCATCATAATCTAAGAACTAAAAGCTTTAACACTAAAACATGTGTGGGACGACACGTCTATTATGTAGATTGTAAATAACTAATGGTGCGACCATTACAGCTGTCTAGTTTAAAACTATGTAGTACCTACATCTAGGTTTTAATTATTTATATCGATGTGGGTATGGAAACAAAGTATGATTTGGTTATTAAAGCTTTTCTATTGTAGAGTACTATTTAATAGTGTCCGGACATAGTAACACCAAAGTATAAAGAAACACACACCTAAAAACGGCTCTAATACAGAACCTCCTTTTATGATTTCGGTTAAAAAATGTCTTGCGCAACACTAAAACAGCCAATAGCCGCCATGCAGTCTGCCAGACATGTCCAAACATAAACATACGAAACAGAAGATCTACTACAACAAACTCAAAAAGAAAATATCTTAAAAGAAATCAAAATAAACCTCATTCAAACAACCGTCAAGACTATTTCGTATTAGGTACTGTTGCATGTCACCTACAAAGGATCGATATAAATAGATCTTCTGTACTTTTCTGTCAAGTACCTAGCCCCATGCTTTCGCTGCCCAACCATGGTTTGTTTATGTTACCTAACGCGACATAATTCGTTCTATTTCCATCGCTGACGTCATCTACAGGTAGCCATGGTTCAGGTATTCGAATCACGTCCTTTTTCCTATAGAAAGTGCTCGTTCTACTAGTTAGGGACTGTGATGTAAGATGTGTGTATAACTCGATTTTTATAACTGCGCAGTTTTCAGTTGTAATTTTTTTTCCTCTTTAGACACATCCTTAGAATGTAATTGATCGTGGTTCTAATTAGAATCCGTCTGCTATTTAGAGCATTATAGCATAGAGCAAAATATACTGTAAAAAATATTTTGAATTTGATAGGTGCACAGTTAGAAAAATCTGGCTATACCTACATAAATACTGCCTATACAGGGTGCATGTTGTTTTTAACCGACTTCCAAAAAGGAGGAGGTTCTACGTTCGGCTGTATGTATGTTTTTATACAGGGTGACAGACATAGACGTATTTAAAGGGTCCCTCGTTTAATTAGTTGTAGCGACATCTGCCGACAACAGCGGAGACTACCAACACAGCTACACAGCTAGACAGCTAACAGTGAATGTCACTACATGACGACTATTGGCTGAATCCTACATCGCGCAAGCAGAGTTTTCACAGCCGACATCAACTGTCGGGGGCAGTGGCCCACCAGACCAATATCACCCGGTCTGGTAGGAGGATCCTCCCTTTTCGATGGAGGAACATTCCACCTCGTTCCTCCATTCCCCAAATAGTCACCTGTATTAGATGTGATGTTATTAATGTTTTGAGTATTTTTTTTTAAATAAGATAATTTGCTAGATTCATTGTTTTTTATATTTTTTAACCCTCTAAGAAAGGATCGATGTTTTAAAAATTTTAGTTTTAATTTTATCTTTCTTGGTTTACTTTTATTATTGATTAATTACTTATTTAGATACAACATAGGACATGCACGCTTGCATCATGCATCTTCTATGCATCTTGCATGCAGCATGCATCTTTCGATTTGCGTAAAGTAATAAAGTAAGAAAAATACAAAAAATATTTGATAAACATTTTATTACAAAAAGGCCGTACATTAAATAGTTTTTAGTCGACTGCGGTCGAAATAAACTCTTGTTCTTCATCATTAAAGCTAAAAAATATAAAAAAAGTCTATATACAACAGTGCTTTACCAGGTACTTGCTTCCGAAGCCTTTGCGTCCAATCAAATTCAAAAGAGATCATGTGAAAACATGAACCAACATTAGCATTAAAAAAAAACTATTAAAAAAAATACATAAGACTACATGGAAAATATCGGACATTAAAAATAATATTTACATACACCTTTTACATAAATAAATAAGTTTTTTTTTTAAGTTTTATATCTACTTGTCATGGACGTCCCTACTTTTTTAGTTTATAAGTACAATAATAAATAATTATGGCAATAATCAAGCTAATTGTTCAGTATACATTTGTAAGAAAAATATACATATTTATTTAAATATGTATATTTGAAGTAGATTATACTTATTTTACTGCTGCTCCCCTCGCCAAATAAAAAGTTGTAAAAATTACAAACAAAAAAAATATTTTTCGTTTTTTATATTATGGCGGTATCACGGATAACCTACTTGCAATATACTTTAATTTTAAATGGCGACAGGCTTCGTTGTGATTGCACTTTATCCCTAACTTCTCTCACAAATCTGAACTTATATCCGTATGAGGCTGTGACGTCATTTATCATGTCGGGCCGCTATTGGTTGATTTAAATTTTCGCGGCTTTTCATTGGCCCTTTTCACGCGCGCTTATTAAAAGCCGAAGCTAGCCTTAATCATTTATCAGGCCATCTGTATGGAATATTCACACATCTTCATCATAGTTCCATACAACAGATATAAGTTCTTTTTATCACACACTCACACTTATATCTATACTTATCTACATCACATAATATCGTTCTGACTACGCACAAGAATCCCATATGAAAATGCCTTTACATAAACATTTCATTTTGATGGAGCTTGTCACTCGTTTGATGACAGCTTTTAAAAAAAACCCTTTTTTATAATACCTACATTCATTTCTGTTATCGTTATATCGAGGGCTAAACGGCTCACAATCATTTAAGAACATGGCGTAAACTCCCTTGATTTTATTTCCTACACACTTTTCATCGAAAAAAAACCGTTAAAATTCAAAATTTAAATCTGTCATCGAACAAGTGACGTCACAGTTCAGTTTACCATCCGTATTTGGAGTGCAGTGAGTGTCCGTGGGCTAGTCCATGACCCAAACCATGGCCGAAGCCATGACCGTGGAAGTCGCTGATGATTGGCGCGCTGGCGTAGGACTTGACAATGGGCACGGCGACTGGGGCGGGCACGGGGACGGCTACTGGCCTGGGCACGGCCACTGGGTAGGGTTGGGGCACGGGGACACCGACCTGAAAAGAAAAGGTGTGTTATTTATTTGTCACAGAAAATTCTTGGTTAAAAATCCACACATGCTTGCTGTAAGGCAGATCGTTGCAAGTATGTTGTAAGTCCTATTTCGTCGACCATCCCAGATATATCTAGGTATATCAAGGTAAAGTGGGTTCTATTCTAGATATTTGTTTCTAATATATGAATGTTCGTATCAATTTAGGATCCTACTAGATAGATCGGCTCTGCAGACTAATACTAAAATAAAGACCTATTCGACGATTAAATTGTAGTTTAAGCTTCCAAAGTTCTACTTTGGCATTTCTTAATAGAGAACAGTAATAAACTACACTGTCTCCGGTAACCGTAAGTAGACTACTAACATTAACGAGCTAAGTATCTGGTCTTTAGACCGGTCTAGTATTAGGTTCAATTGAGCGGCGCAGGCGACGGTGCCGTGACGGAAGTGGTGGTAATGTCGATCATTATCTGCTTTACGCTCTGAGAACCCTTTATTGATTACTTGGATGTTGTGGTTTCAAGTAAATAAATGGTTTTGTTTTATCATCGTGTCAAAGTATCTTGCTATTTCTTTTCAAATTGATATATTAAGTCATGCTACAGGAGCAGGTTTCTTCTTTGAATCTGTACTGTTTTTAAACGTGTTTCACGTCTTTGAAAGAAACATCAAGCATCAACCAGGTATCACAGGTCAACTGAAATGTACTGCTACATCTGACAAAACTCGCTCCTTGTATAATGTATGCCCAAATGCTGTATTGCCCAAACCTTAGCCTTAGACATAATTATCACAATAATGAAAAATGCACATTTAAGTACTTACCTACCTAAAACGATTATGAAAACTATGGTTTTCATAATCGTTTTAGGTACTTAAATGTGCATTTTCCATTATTGTGCTAATTATGTCACAATACTGTCAACGATGATGGTGTCAAGGCCATATTACGGCATACTTTCAGGAAAGCTAACGTTATATAATCCACTTCAAGTGGCAACGTATAATAATCCTAATCGCTTCATTAACCTACTAGCAGTAAGCACGTAGGTGATTTTTCTCCATAGGAATGTACGTAGGAAAACGGTGATAGAATCTTAAATAATAGTGAGTGGTCTACATAGAAATGTTCTGATTTTGGTTTGAATGCTTCCCGGTGTATTTATGCCAAGTTACGCTGTTTTAATGTTCAAGATCTAAATCTGCATTTAGTGCGTAAAGTCCTGTGAAATCTTTGATCTTCATTCTGGGGCCCCAATATACTTTGCCGCTGTTGATCGTTTAGGTTGTGTATTTTCTGTGGACTCCTATGGAAAAACAATCAGTAGCTGCCCACTATTCACATATGGGTTGTTGAAGTCCCCGAATCCGGGATTTCCAGAGGAAAGCCACTTTACACTTCAGCAGTGTACATTCTCACACAGTTACAGCCTTCCACTGTTTAGCCACGCTCAGAGATGCGACCGATAATAAGACGAGTGACGTCTATCTAGGCTAGTCTAAAATACATATCGCACCTTCGATGCGACGAAGTCACAAATAGCCAAAACTGCAAAACAGAGTTAAGTATGCCAAATTGCCTCTAAACCATGCCTATATGGCAACAAAAACATTTAATTTTGCAGTTTTGGCTATGGCACCGCAGGTGCGATATTATGTCCTGGCAACTACAATACGTACTTGTTTAATGACGGGGTAGGGTACGGCGTGAGGTACGGGAACGGGGACGGGGCGGTCGACCGGGACGGCGACGTGCTTCTCCACGGTCACGGGGTACGGCTTGGGCACGGGCACGGCGTAGGGACGGTCTACTGGCACCGGGACGGCCACCTGGAATGGGGACAAAGATTTGGTATTAGTCGTTTGTGGTAGAAGCTCGGCTGCAATATCTGAGAGAAGAAAATGATTCTCCTCATTCCATACAGAATTGACAAACATGATTTATCAAGAAATGTTATCGGCTTAAAATAACGGTAATTCAGCGTATAAATTCTCTGAACTGGGTTTTACAACTGATAAAACTTCTATGATGTCTGAAGCTTATTGAAGTATTTTTTTTAAACATAGTTAAACCTGTATGGTTTAAAAACCCACCTTGACAGCTACGGGGTAAGGCCTGTCCACAGGAACAGGGTAAGGAGCAGGCACTGGCACACCAACATGCTTCGTGACAGTCGTGTGCACATCAGCACCAACTACGGTCCCGCCAATAGGTCCTCCGATCAACGGGCCTCCGGCATAGCCCGCGGCAATAGGCCCTGCGGCATAACCCGCCGCAATATGCCCTCCGCCCAAGTGGCCCCCGAATGGCCCAGCCGAATAGCCGTGGCCCAAAGCCAGGCCATGGCCTATCAATGGAGCGCCATAATGACCCACCAGGCCGCTTCGCTTCTGGACAACTTTGCTCGGTTCCGGTTCTGCCAGAACTGAGGCTGCCAAGAAAAGTACTGCGATCTGGAAAAAGGAGAAGTTTCGTTAAAGAGGCTTCTCGTATTTTGAATTTATAAAGGCCTATGAGTGCCTTCGGCTTTGCGAAAACCTTTAGGTACTCATTTCTTTTTGAAATAGTGGCTATTGTTTAATCCAATTTGGTATCCTTAAATAGACAGGAAGATTTATCTAACAAGAGTCACATAATTAAGTATATAGTGAGCTTAAAATAAAGATCCCAGACTGAATAGTAATTTAAGCCCATTAACACATCAAAATCCATGAACAAAAATCATCATACCACATACAACCAAACTAAAACTCAATCAAAGGTCACTAACCTTTAAAAAAACTATGCAAATTAAGAGAAAAGTGTCAACAACATCCATCACCAAAACTGAAGTCGGGATGCATTGTCGCATACATTAAGCAGGACAATGCATCCGATATTACTTTTACTTATTGCGTGATATGACTCCATCGGACCACTTGTTATGCGACGAGGTACACTCAGAAACGAAATTCGTGTCGCGATCAGAATTTCAATCAAAGGATTCCATGCTATGGATTTTAGAACATGATTTACGCGTGTTGTTTGTTACGTGTACAATCAATGACAGAATACGGTTACGGTTAATCACGAATAATTTTCACGTTGTATATCGTAAACGTGAGTTTTGAATCTAAATTACGACTGTCTTAAAACATTTTGGTTTAATTATATTATATGGAAGTTGTGCACTTTGCTGCATGCAATGAATGAAGTATGCAATATAAATAAATAATATGCATCAAACTAATACTGCCTCGCCGCATACAGCCACAAAACGTCGCCACCGTGTTGCGGACTAAAATTTTCATACATTTTATATGAACTCGCCGCAGACGGGCAACTCGCGACGGCCACAAAACTTTGCGACGGCCGACACAATACCACTTGTGTCGATCACCGTCCACATGTGGCCGTCGCTGGTTTCAGCTTCAGTTATGAGCGTTTGTGGCTATCACGAGTGGCCAATGTGCGGCAAGGCTAAACGGGTTAGGTAGTGAAGTGACAGTTCTTGGTAACGCTGCTTGCGGCAAAAGGCTATTATGGATATTATGTCAAATTCAGTAAATTTGAATTTAGTTCTCTGTTTCGTCGCTGCCAAGATATATTGATCGTGCACTGTGGTGACAATGTTTGGACAGACAATGAAATGGAGGCAGAGTGGGCTAAAATTTATTTGCTTGCTGTATTTATTTGTTTACGAGATCGATTAATTATTTACGAATGGATTAACTTGTCTGAAAATACCTTTTAGAATAGGAACACAGTTAAAATTAATCATTGGGCGATAGTTGCAATGATCAACGGAAAGCATGGATATTAAATGGTGCGCACACTTGCATTAGTTTCAAAGCGATTAGGTATTCCTTAATTTCCTGTGAGAAGTGCAACTATCGCACAACGATTAATTACAAGTGTGTTCCTGCCTCTTATAATCAAACTGTTTAATTATTTGTGTGTAATGTGCACTAAAATTAAATTAAGGTTTTATTTTTATTAGTGTTGGTTTCAGCAGATTTTTTGACATTTTGTCTGAAACAATCTAGATTACTACATTTTAGGTGGTATGAGATTGGTATTTTGGTAAAAAAGCAAATAGGTAAAATGTTTGCAGTTGGATCATAACTCCAATAAAATGTGGACTAATTAACGAGACCTGAGCAACTATTACAGATACTGTTCGAATGAAACCGGGGAAAGCGACATACAGGGAAAAAGAACCCGTGTGTTATCTAACTACCCGCACAGACCTACAAATTGCATGGTTATGTCCGTACTAAGTTTTTAACGACATTCAGCTTTATAAAGACTTGTCAGTAGACGTAGCTTATTACAAGGGTAGACAGATTTTTTTAGTGTTCCGTACCCAGTAGTATAGAAAAGAATCAGTCAATGGTTCTTTCTTAGGGTTCCGAAGAATGCCGACGGGACTTTAATACTAAGCCTACGCCGTCTGACCGTTCATCTGTCACAGGGCTGTATCTTATGAATCGCAATAGCTAGCTAATTGATCACAGAATAATTTCAAAATTTCAGGGGCGGCAAAATTCGGAGGGTGAGAAAAGAAAATTTCTTCGCGTCATCGAAAATGCTGTTTTTCCGAAAAATTAATAATTAAAAAAAAAAACTGTTAAATGCATCACTTTAAGTAATTTAAAAATAGTTGGTACCTATATCGATACTTTATCCATTTTATGCAAAATTTCGATACTGGGGTGGCCATTTTTTAACAGCGCCCTAGGGCGGCGCTAAAGTTAAATCTGGCACTGCTCATGTACCTGATGATACCGTTTTTTTTATTTCATAACCATCCATCTGTCCCGTTTGAAGAATCCGCCTCATTCGGTCAAAATCAATTGTGTCTGTGAAGTGCGACAGACGAACGAATAATACATAGAGTTGCGTTTGATTGCCATTGCGCTTGAAGTTAAGCGATGATGTGGTCTACGATGGAGCACGCTTGTTTAGAGGAAACTCTTGAAAATGGGACACAACAAGCTGTTTAGCGGCAGAAAATGTTATGGTAGGTCTACTTCGACTTCCCCAGAAGGAGGGTAATGTTTACGAGTGTATGTATGTTTGTGTATCTATTTCTTTGGCACGCTCTCTAGCCTAAACGGCTTGATAGATTTCGACATTAGGTATTATTTTGAGGTCTCGTTAGATTCATCTTCATTTAGAGAGTGACATATCAAAAAAAGGGGGCGTTTGTTTTTTTAATCCTTTTGTTTACACTTGTTGATGTCAAACGCAATGATTTTTGTTGGTATTTTGGTCAGTCAATTACGGAAGAACCATGACAAATATATTTTGATGTTGTTTTAAATTATTAGAAATTTTATTTCAACCTGAAAATTATTATTCTGACGCATGAAGACACTTTTTATAATAACAACGACATGTGTTTTTGTATACTCCTTAATTATAAAAATTAGACGTTCTAATTGATATTGATTACAGGGAAAAACTTCAATATTAATTACTCGAACTCAATTAATAAGTTATAAAAATTGATTGTTCGTGACAGAAATTGATAGAAGTTAAATTCATGGGAATTGTGACACCATAACACTTATTTTCATTGTATGGATATAAACACAAACGAAACATCACGCATATTTCCCAAAGAGGCAGGCAGAGGTGCATTATTGTAAAGACGGATACATCAATTATTGGTGTAAGCTTTTGCTAAGGATTTTGTATGTGCGTACCCTATTGATGAAGGCATCCATAAATCCACATGCACTAATCCGCTAGTTGACGAGCTTAGCAAAATTTTCAGCAAACGCAATTTATTGATATTTTGCTTAATTTAGCTCCGATTTCTACTAAAATTAAATAGATCTATCTAATGAAATAAAATAATCTTTTTACGTTAAAAAACTTTTTTTTTTAAATTTTGCTCGTAAATACCCTTTTTTGATTGACATTGTTATATTGAATGTTGTTTTTCTATTGGAAATAACACATCTTGAAGAAAAATTAAGGCTCAAAGTTGTGTATTTGAACATAGAAAGTAATAAAAAACAATTAAAATAAATATTGGATTTATCTCCTTTTAAACAGAAGCTCCACAGGTAAGTTCTTAATGAGGGGTGAGCCTATTGCCATAAATCCCGACTCTGGGCTAAGATTGAAAATTTCCTAACGGAAAAACTGGATACGAACCTACAATCCCCCTCTTAACAGCCGCGCTTACAATCACTTGATCAATGAGGCAGTCTTAAGATCGTTTAATCGAGAAGTTAATTATTTTGAATGGACAAAAGGACAGTTAGATATCCGATAGAAGTGACATACGGTTCGGTGCTCGATTGCGATCGTTTAGAATGCACGTTCTGCATTCATTAATCCGTGGGAACAGCGCGTAAGCCGTATAATTAATTTTATTATCTGGTACGCTTATTTGCTAATAACTTTTTGTATAAAGCAACAATGTAAGACTAACGAATCAAATACAAAAAATAAATTAATTACTTTTATTTTCATGCAGACTGTTTGAATTATTTTTATTTATTTATTTATTAATTTTAACTAAATTTAAGTTAAAATTAGACTAAATAACAATGTTTTTTTTAAACACACCACACAATCTAAATCTTTAAGTTATTTTAACTAAGTATTTCCTAGTTGACCTAATTTTAATCTACAAAACACTTACATAAGCCTTCATATTGAAACAAAACACTGCACTGAAACTATTCAACACTGTAAGGATCGAGCCACACTGTGCATATGTGCTCCAAGACCCACCAAGCACTTATATAAGGCTCCCAGCACACAACCCCACTATCAGACCCATTGGTTTTAACTTCAAACGCCAGTATTTGCGACACTTAGTGCTTATGTTGCAGGTATGCCGACAATTTGGACGTTATTCAAATTAGCTGAGATTAGTCATTGTTTTAATGAGTATTGTTTTCGTAGGTTGGACCTAGATTGTTGCTGGTATGGGCCGATTTGATATGAGGATGTAAGTCAGTCCATTATATCATTATAAGGGTTGTAGATTGGTTTTTACATAAGTAATTTTAAGGATCACTGTGAAACGCTTCGGTAACACAGTTGTGGTGTCTTGTTTAGGTCATTTATGGTTTAGTACGCGCTTGTATTAATTTTTTGTGCCCTATGCATTGAATAAATTAATGAGTCAGAAGCAATTATAATTTTGTTTTAACCTTTTATGCTTACTTTGAAGAAAGGTGAAATTAGATAGGTACTACAAAAACTTTGATTCGCACTCTTTAACAGTTGTATGATTGGGTCTTTGCAAAGGAGGTTTCATTAGATTAATGCTGGTGCCCATTCGCTCCTTCAGTCCCATAACTTATTAATATGAGACATGTGAATGGGGGAAACTCTGTAGGGGCTTCTCAGCTAAGGAAGTAAGCATATTAATTTATTAATCACGTCGAAAAGTGGTGATTTATTTTTGGGAGAATATTTTTTATATTTTTTTCAATAATTTGCGTTTTTTTCTCGATCTGGTAAACGATGATAATCCTCGGGAAATCAAAAGCGTTATGAATATTGAATATGTTAAACTAACAGATAAATTTAATCTTGTCAGTGATTCTAGAATTGCAGCGCCTACATTTTGAAACAAGTCCTTTTAACAGTCGTCCACCAAAACGCTCCAATTCCAACTTTCACCGTAACACATTTTAACAGCTTCCCCGTCCAACCTACCAAGACCCTTGTCCACAGCTCGTCCACGCAATCTATATCTTCAGCTGGCTTCTTTTCCTGTACCCTATATACCACTAGAGGTCATAATAAACTGGTCGTCGCCGTGGATATCATGTATTTGTCTACTTCGCTCCAATAATGACGTAAATTATGGCAAAGGCAATTTAGAGTGTAAAGGATATTTTGACACGACATCGTAATGATAGGTACCAAATGTATAGTATCCTTGTTGATTGGTATCTAATTTGTTAACGGTAGCTGTGTAATTTGTTTGCTTGTGAGATTGAGAGATTTTGACATATCCTGTTTTATGTTATTTTTTATTTGATTGACATTTAGGCTGACTATCAATCTGTCGGAGAAAGGGCACTTGGGTAAGTACTGCCACCTGCAGATCTGTATTGATATTTGCTGATGTAGGTACTGCTAGAGATGAATATTGTAAATGTTTTTTTTAACAATATAGGCTTGCGTTTGATTACCATCTCGCCTGATGATGCGGTCTACGATGGAGCACGTTTGCCTAGAAGAAACCGATTCACTCGCGACTTGAAGACACCCAGATTGTAACTATTGGGGAACATCAGGGTTTTCACAATGAAAGTGGAATCGAAGCGCTTCGTTCGGGACATCTCTATGTCCCTGTAATTTTACCAGCATCTATTAGATATCTTCTAACAGACAATTTGATTTGTTGGATAATTTGATATTCCCAATTTACAAATATAGCAAGTACCTACCAAGACTTTTGGCAGTCCCTTAGCATAAAGCCGCGTTGACACGGTCCGAGTATGCTCGGACCGAGTGGACTCGGATCCCTACTCGGACGTAACTCGTATTGTGGCAATCCGTAATCCGCGCTCGGATGATAGGTTGCCACAATACGAGTTACGTCCGAGTAGTCATCCGAGTCCACTCGGTCCGAGCACACTCGGACCGTGTCAACTCGGCTTAAGCATAATTAACCTATAATGTTCCCATGCTACTGCTGCGGCACAGCTTAGGTCACCAATCTGTGAGAGGGAGCGGGTCGTAGTCCACCACGTACGTCCAATGGGTGGTAGCCGTCACATGTCTTCGATATTTTTGTTCTATGACATGTCAGTTATCTCAAGATGTTTTCTTTCATCGTTTTTGGAGGTGATGAAACAAACTACACAAAGTGTGCGCCTGCTTGAGTTCGAATCCGCGACCTACGACTTGACGGGGCGGCTACCATTGGACCGTCACTGGTCAAACTCATGCAACGATAAACTTAACGTGTGTGGGCACACAATTCCAAGTTTCGTATTTAGCAAATGCCGAGAAAACAATAAACGGTAATTCATGGATTTATTATAATTAAATTAGTATTGTGGCAGTTCACACGGTATCTCCAACCGAGTAAGGGCTTGCACACAAAACTGCGAATCGGCGCGATACGAATTCGCAACGCACAAACTGCGACGCGAATTGCTGCGATGCGATTTCGTGCGGCACCCGGTCTGCCACGGTTCGAGTGATCATTCCTTCCATGATCGTCAACCGTAGGTACTGAATGTATTTTTTTTAACTGGGTATAGTGACCTGTGACATGGATAGTAAAAAGAGTAAAAAAAACGTTATATTGTATGAATGCGCGATGCGAATCAATTCGTAGGTTCTTGCGATGCGTCGTGCGATCTCGTGGATTTTTGAGATGCGTCGTCGCCTCGCAGTTGTGTACGAGCCCTTAATTAGTCATGGGTGAGTAAAAGTAGTTGTAGGACGCAACCTAGGACTTTGTGGTGACAACATAAGGGGACATTCGACATTGGAAGCCATCCAATTGACATGACATATGTAGGTCAGTGGTAATTCGCTGTAATTAAAACATGCTGGTAATTAAGGAGTCATACTCGTACGTTGCAATATGGTAACCGTCTATAGACATTTGCAATATCAGAGGCATTCCTGGTGAGTTTTCCATAGATGTGGTTGCAGCCGAAGTTTGGGGGGGGGGTTATACCACAGCCGAAGACATTGGCGGGGGTCATACCAATCAATGCCGACATACTATACCGTGAATTACCGTGTTTTGCACATTTTTGTAAGATTTTGAGGTAGGGTTATGACCCCTACGATCCCCCCCCCCCCTCAAACCGCCACTGGTTGTCCACCCAAGACACAAAGTTGAACTGTTTCATGTGCCTGTATCTACATTAGCTCAGAATACAGCAATCGTAGAATATGGTGGTAGTAGTTCACCAGACGAGCTCTTTCATAAAAAAAACCTATTACTACTAAAAAGCATCTAAAGAATTACTTAAGGGCCGTAAGATGTATTGTATAAAAAACCATAGTAAGGGCCGTAAGATCAATCGTAGCTTAATCACGGAAGAGAGTGTAATCTCCTTGCTTCGATTGTTTCCTAAACATGAAATAATAAGAAACAATCGAAGACGGGAGATTAAACTCTCTTTCGTGATTTAAACTACAATTGATCTTACGGCCCTAAGTATCTTTGAAAGGATCTAGTCCAGTTTTTTTTTTCTCTATATTTATTTAGGGAATTTTGTCCAAATTAGGGCGGGTTGTTTCAGCTCCACTTAACGCACGCGTAAACGTTAAAAATGGCGCTAACTATCGTCAAACCAGAAAAAGTGTTGTTTCACACAATGTTGGCCTTAACATACGTTAAAAAAAACCGGCCAAGTGCGAGTCGTACTCGCGCACCAAGGGTTCCGTATCAGTTTTGGACGTATAAAGTGAAAAAAAGCGGAGCGCAAAACTAAGTTTGTTTGTGAAAGAATTTTGATGATTTTGAAAAAACTGTACTAGCTCGGGACATCGTTTTATTTTTGGTGCCATATTTGGGTCAATTCCTATCAACTCTAATTATTTCAGATTTTTCACTCCGCAAACTTCGGAGATAAGGGGGGGGGAATGGTATTTTTTCAGACATTTTTCATCATATGTCGAAAACAGTGAAACATAAAATTAAATAAAAATATATTTTGAAATGTGCAGATCAAGCCCTTTCATATGATATGTCACTTGACCTAGTAACCCCACTTTGAAATTTTGGACCCCCACTCCGGCCCCTTTTGCAATGAAAATAAAAATATTTTTTTAATTTTTTCATTTGCAATAAAGTTGGACAAGCCTTCTTTATAACTGTTCCAAATTGCAAGTCGATAGCATAAGTAGTTGCTGAAATAAGCAGGTGTGACAGACAGACAGACAGACAGACAGACAGACAGACAGACTGACGAAGTCGCACCATAAGGGTTCCTTTTTTACCATTTTGGTACGGAACCCTAAAAATAACGATAACCGTAACCAGTGCTCCACCCACTGGTTAACGTAATTTTATTTTAAAACAGCTGCGTCAAACAGTAATAAACAAGGATTTTCTTTTGTATTCGTCTCTTTATTCAACGATAGTTCATCTGGTCATGTTACAATTAGTGTAGAAAGAAAGAAAAAGTATTTAAAACACGTGTTAATAACCTAGACCTATGGGACGAACAGGAATTTATTGCAAGATATCGTGTAGCTTCGTTACGCGTAATGTTTTTTAGGGTTCCGTAGTAAAACTAGGAATCCTTATAGTTTCGTCCCGTCCGTCTGTCCGTCTGTCTGTCTGTCTGTCCGTCTGTCACACCCTCGTCAAATCTACAGTTCATAACCAATCTGTATGAAACTTCGCAGTTAGATGTCTTCTGTAAGCCGCCATAAAGGCCTGTAGAAAATTACGAAAAATAAAATAATTAGGGGTGACCCCCATACATGACACTGAAGGATGAATAAAAATATTTGCGCGCACCCCTTCGTGTGGGGTATCGTTTGATAGGTCTTTGAAAATAACGAGTTTTCTATATTACTTTTTTATTTAAGTTTATTAAGTGAACTAGAAGCTCCGAAAGTCGTTTACAATGTGTCCCCCCCCTGTAATTTTCCAATCGCGTTATCAAAAAATCTGAAAAAATTCAACCTTATGGAATCTAATAAACACTCTCGATTAAAATTTGAATATTCACTATTTTCAGTTTTGACCGCAAAAATAACATTGTATTTCATTATAATATTAGGAAATACAAACTTATGTTTGCAGTTGGAAGACTGAAATACTTCTTTCTACGGAATCCTAGACTGTGCGTGTTTCGACACGCTCTTGCCCGGTTTTTATAATGTACCTAATTATGAACGTGCGCCGTTACTATTTACACTGGGCCCAAAAAAAACTGTCCTTTACAGTACGTTCTCTGTAGAAAAAAATACCACATATCCATGAAGTCCAAAAATAATGAGAAACAGAGCAATATCGATACTTTAACAAATAGCATCAAGCCTTATTATAATTATTTACTTTGGTGTAAAAGTATTCATTTTGCAGCAGTAGTAATTTTTAATCACCAAAACTTCTCGCTTCTGCTGCGTTACATTATTGCAACTGAGCCATTGTCGATTAATATGCAAACACAGTATCACGTTATGAACTTCTGGCTTCTATTATAATACAACACGGATCAATGAAGTTCAATTATTCTTATCTAATATGTAACATCTACGAATAGGAATAGGAATACAGAGATAAACAGTACGTAATTATGGTAATATAACATATAAATTTAAATTCGCGGTTAAAACGTCTAGCTTGTCAGATAAAAATTGACGTTTACAAATACGTATTGCCATAATTAAAAAATCTCCCAACCATTTTTATTGGAAAAAAGTGTTGCTTTCTACTGGCAGCCCGAATAACTTTGACGATCGGTGTTTTATGCAATGAAACAACGCTTTGTATTTAACCAACGTTAAACATCTCACGTTAACGTTAATATTTAACGTACGTATGTTACGTTAACCAACCGATTGAAACAACCCGCCCTTAGGATATGTCATTCCCATTAGTCTAGTTAGATATAGTTGTACCAATGCGTCCCATTGTGACTCACTATCGCGGGCCGACTTGTCTGGTCAAGTGGCGTGCTTCGCGTCTTACTTTCATTTTCTTCTGGACGTGAGGTTTACTGAAGCTGTCGGTGAATATTATATATTCGGTCACAGCTTTAAGTTGTCGGGAAATACTTGTGCTTTCATGATTAACATCAAGGACACTCCATAATCAACAGATAGGTAGACATAATTAAATTAAGAAACTAGGAGTTAACATTAAAATTATAAAGAAAGATGATGATGAAAGGGATTACGCATTTAATAAAAAATAGAACAGTTCAACTGAAACAGTTTGAAAGCTATGACAAAAGAATTACCTATGTGATTGAAACTCAATACTGAAAAGTAATACCTACATGTTTTAAACCTTTCGTGTGCCGCAATTCCAGACACAATAAAATTGTTGTGTCTCGCGTGGATATATATGTTCCGGCATAATTATGATTAGATAAATAAATGCAGTGACTTATTTAACGAGTTACCTAACCCATAAAATAGTAATATTATTATTGTCTACAGCCATAGGATGTCTTACATAAAAGTCCTTCGCCTTTGACACCGGTTATAATGTCAGGCGGCGACATTGTGAGGTCACGATGCTAGAGCTGTGTATCCTACTGACCTTTCACTGGAAGTTTGAAACACAATATTTTGTTTAAAATGATTTTCAGTACCCTACCTAGTTTTGAGACAGCAATCGAGAATGTGTGTATTAAGTAGGTAACAAGATCTTTACGCTAAAAAGTATAATCGAAATACTTGGGCCGTCTAACCAGGGGTCACCAAATGGTGGACCGTGATTACTGTGTCTTGTTTATGTCAGAAGATCGAAGAAAATCAAATCAAAATGTGCATGATATTTCCCGCCCTTTGTCTGTTCTGCTGTTCGGGACTATTGACCGTTCCCAATAATCGATCCATTGGCTCTTTCCCCTACTAGAGATCTATCGATTTTTGACATAAGCTATTTAGGAGCAATGTCAAAAATCAATCTCTAGTAGGGAAAAGCCGATCGGTTAATAATAATATATAAACCACAAAGACGACGCGACGCATCTACCAACTGGACTGCGACAGTCTTTTATATTTTTAAAACGGGCCCCCAACTAAACAAATTAGAGCAACCATTATTATTATGTAGTTGCTTTAATTTGTTTCATGGGGGGTTGTTTAAATTGTTTTTAAAAAAACCATTTCTGGAGGACGCTGGTGTCCTCTCGGCGTCTCAAAGATTAAAGCATTGAAAATTTCTGAAGTCAAGCTCAAGTACTGAAACAAAAGCAAATCAAACATCGGTTTGAGAATGAGATAGTTTGTGTAGGTAGGTACCTACGTGAGATTTGTATTTCTAAATGTATTTACGAAAGGTTGAGCATACCTTAGTATCGAGGAGAAAAAGCTGACAAAACATTGACACCCTTACCACAAAAAAGATAAACACGTGTTGAACGCGAATGCTACCAAAAATAATACACACTATATAATATACTATATCATAGACAAGTGACTGCTAAAACAAGTGCGTATTATTTTTGGTAGCATTCGTGTTGAACACGTGTTTATCTTTTTTGTGGTACGGCCGTGAAGATTTTATAGTAGGTAACTAGAGTTTATTTAATTTCAGCTCGGCTGTTCAAGGCCAAAAAATATCAGTCATCATTCCTCAATTTAAAGAGAGTTGACCAATAGGAAAGGGAATTGCATATTATTAAACCTTTCTCAAGCGGTAAGGACAAGTACAGGTATTTACCATTAGCGGCCCCGACAACCGTTTATTAGTAGTTACCTAGACTCCTAGAGCAATCGACAAAGTTAATTACAATTTTGTAACACAACTAAATATGTAAACTTCAGGATGTATATCAAAAAGGCATTAGTCCGCTTGCACAATAGTGCATAGATTATCTATTAGGACTAAGGAAGGCTGTGTCCACTGATAGAATAGAGAAATAAATAGACATGATTTAATTTTACTTAGATGTAACACCTGCCGGCCTAGCATGACCACGATAGAAACGGGTTTTGTCTACATAGAAATAGACACAGTGACAGATTGTAGAAACATTTCTACGTTTTATGAATGAAACGGTAGAAATGTTTCTACAATCTGTCACTTTGTCTATTTCTATTAAGACAAAACCCGTTTCTATCGTGATCTTGATCGAAAACAGCCGGCCTAGCATGATCACGATAGAAACGGGTTTTGTCTACATAGAAATAGACAAAGTGACAGATTGTAGAAACATTTCTACGTTTTATGAATGAAACGGTAGAAATGTTTCTACAATCTGTCACTTTGTCTATTTCTATGTAGACAAAACCCGTTTCTATCGTGATCATGCTAGGCCGGCTGTTTTCGATCAAGGGTTAAAAAAATGATTTTTATTGCAATAGATTTTATTACAAGCTTTTATTTAACTTGTCGTGTGTGTATGGGGCGAAATCTTGCAACTGAATTTTAGACCCGTTTCCCCCAACCGATTGAGCTGTGGAACACACATGTGACTTCGTTAGCAATGCAATAATATGATACCATGGAGGTGGTCTCATGATGGAGTCGGGAGATGGCCATAGCAACTCCTCAACTTCTTAACATAACTCCGTCGTGTTTAGGCTCGTTGTATTTGTCTTGACAAGTACTATAGTCCTAGATGATGTCCAGGGTCTCAATCTCAAGACGGAGCTGGGAAGTGGTCATTAAAGAAGCATATTTTGAAAAATGATTTTCAACATATTTTTTTTTATTTCTTTTCCAAAACTTATTGATTGGTACCTAATTATAATAATAGTTATCATTTTATTAATATCATCGACATTCCGAATAAATATTAATTCTCAAATTCATCTCTTTGCTACTTTAGACAACTTCACGATTTTGTTTTATTTACATAAGTATTATACTTACCTATACAGTTTTATGTACAAACCACAGAGGAATTATTTTCCTCCGTGGTACAAACAGACAAGAAAAAACCTTTTTTTTTCATTTATTTATTCATAGACACGATCACAGGTTAATATAATTATATTTTAAAAAACAAACCTAACTTCATATATTTCAATCGATTTTGTCCTATCTCCGTCAATTTTATAATCTGCTTGGCGAGCTGAGCGCGGGAAGGCATGATGCAACCCCGGACGCCGTCGAACTGGCTCCAATTTATCTGCCCATTATTCAGGTGCTTTATTAAATTCTGGCCAGCCTATTACTTCGAGGATGTCGTTAAGTAATAGTATTTAATCCATGGAGCATTGATTTAATCGAATATTTATGTATATTATTTTGAATTGGGTCAAAGGAAGCGATTGCTGGCTGCAAAATGCATACATCGTTGAAGTATTAAAAAAAAACCATTATGAATCATCTGTCCGCTTCGCTTTTTCCCAAACTAGGTTGGTGTTGGCTTTCAAACTTACTAAATGCAGGTGAATATCAAGTATTTTAATTAGAGCGACCTCGAGAATCCAATTAGGTATTGCGTAATATTCGAAAGTTAGACCAGTTGTTAGACTTTCGGGTTTCCGACTACCAGTAGCGACTGCTGATATGCGTATGACAACCGGGAGCGACTGTTTATGGTGTTCAAGGCACGGAGGGATCTTGACGTGTAAAGAATAATCACCCATCCATCTACTGACCGCGGTAAGCTAGCTTAACCTCGGAGATCGCTCGATCAGCGCGGCTGCCACGTGCCCCTTGGAGATTATTCTTGAATAGATGAAAGCTTTACATTACTTTGTCCTACGGGTATAAGCTCAGATCATAGAAACAAGGAAATATGCCATCATAGCAAATTAGTACGGGAACAACTGTCGCCACTTTTAGTACTTTTTTCAACACAATTACAAGCGCCCCTCGTGAATATAAGGATCTCCCACGCATTAAACATTCCACACACCCTCAATCTAACACTGTTAATCGTCACTCAACACTAGCACAAAACTAAAACACTGTATTTATATCATCGATCGTGTTCGGTTCGTCGCCAGCGTGTACATTTTATATACGGTCAATGTGACCGTATCAAAGCGTCAATTTTAGTAGCGCCTTGGCACACCTCCCTTGTTTCTATGATCTGAGGGTATAAGTATTATACAAACTTCGGACCGGTTTTATCGCGTTACGTTAAACAAATATTACAAATTCTGTCACATTTTTGAATTTATCAATTGGATAGTACCAGCCTGCAATAGTGTAACAGGCCCCTACTTAAATATCATATTAGACCTCCGGTTAAAACCGGTTCATTAGTCTATTGTACGAGTCCATTAAAACAGTTGCAGTACCTGTACCTATATACCTGAGGCTGTTTGTTGTGGCAGCTCAGTGCGGTTACATGAATCTTTGTCATTTCAGACTTTTCCTGAATACGTTAGGGCTGGCTTTCAGTCTAAGCAGATGTGGCTGCAAAAAAAGTTAAAAAAGTCACAGCATTTATTTCAATTAAACTACTTACAGAGAAAACCGTGAAAATAAATGCATATGAATCAGTGCTGGCCAGTGATGAAAGATTGCCAGTAGGTACTGAGTAATGGAATTATGATGAAGAAGGATTGCTTCGTCACATAGCTAGTCAGTAAGATAAAGCTAGATGCATCCTCTAAAACGTAGTTTTCTATGGAGAAGAACGGGCAAGAACGTCCATGGTTACTCTTTAAAATCAAGATTATTATATTGTCATGGTTATTGTTTTCAAGTTGGAAATAACAAAAATATGTGAGAACAATGTAAAACATGTCAATATAGGTACTTACTTGTATAAAAAAAAATCTAGTATTAATAGAAGGTCCAATTATATTTGTCATGGCAGTCTAGAGATAAACTGTCCCAACTGGCGGCGCCCGTGTTTATGTTTATGTGGATGACATAATAAGCGCTCGCGATATAGAGCGTTTCACATAGTCCCTTAGACGCTATGTTGGCTCCCTGACTGTCACTGCTGTTTAGGTGTTAAAGTTTTGTGTTTTTTGTAGATTTATGTGTTAACGTAATGCCTAGGACAATAAATAGTGGTGAACGAGAATTGCGGTACCGGAAAGAAAACTTACTGCAAGAAAACTTCAAACATGTTAACATATTGACATTCAGGGCAGCCAACATAACGCCGAAGAGGCTTCTTATTTATGTGAAACGCTCTCTAATAAAAATTAGATCGATCACAAAACAAAACACCATCGTAGGTACTTCACCATCAAACAACCTGCCTTCATTTTTACCCGACTGCGAGACGCAAAGGAGGGTAATGTGTTTATCAGTCTATGTATGTATGTATGTATGTATGTATGTTTGTTTCTATGTGGCGTTCTAGAGACCAAATGCGTAGGTCGATTTTGATAATTCTTACGTCAATCGATTCGTCTTAACCTTGCGAGTGTCACTAAAGACATAACAGTAATCAAAATTCATCACAGCGACAACCAGACGCCATATTGTCAAAATGAAAAAAAAAAAATGATGAACTATGTCAAGTGGGGTGTCGTTGAATAGGTATTTTAAAATCATTTTTAGGTTCCTTTTATCATTTTTCATTTTAAATAATAGTTTAGGATATATAACGATTTAAAGTTGTTTAACAAAGCAATCATTCTCGCTAATTCTTACTTATTGATTTAAGTTTTTATTTCAAGTATTAACGATATACAAACAAAAAAGAACATTACGAAAACATACATTAAAAACTAAAAAGTGAAAAATAAAAATAGTAAATTAAAAATTAAAAAAACCCAACTGCCAAAAAACAACAAAAAAGTTCAAAACAAGAGCACTTTTCAAGCAGTCTGATGCAGTTGGTGGCATAAAATCTAAGATTTAACACAAATAATTGCCACCAACTGCATCAGACTGCTTGAAAAGTGCTCTTGTTTTGAACTTTTTTGTTGTTTTTTGGCAGTTGGGTTTTTTTAATTTTTAATTTACTATTTTTTTAATCTGGTACAACAAAGCTGGACTACATTATTCCAATTGCCTAATTGTAACATTTCGCCGTGCAGACGGAGACAGCGGTCAGATAAGTTTGTGCAACGAAACGTGCACTAAGTTGGAATGGCCCTTGCTGGAGGACGTGCGCGGAAGACATGTGCGCGTTTTATTTAAATCGTTCAATAACAATTGACAGATAGAGGCTGCTGCTTAAATGTAACAGATATACACAGTGAGATTGATAAATGTGTGTCATGAATATTTGTGATTTTGTGAGGCAATGAACGAAAGATGAGTAAATGATACTCATCTTTCGTTCATTGCCTCACAAAATCACATATGTTTTATTATTGTTTTTCTCAGTATATGGGTTATGAAGGTCAAATGGCTGTCGCTTTAGACTGGAAGCCGATCCCAAATATTTAGAAAAAGGGTAGGCAGATGATATCATAAAGACAAAACTTCGCAGTGCATGGACCCTGATTTGAAAAAGATTTCTACCCGTAGGAAGACCAAGTAAGATTTAAGGTCGCTACGTCTTTGTATGCTATTTATCAGATTATTTCATGTTCATCTGCATAATTTGCAGAGCCCAGCCAGCAGAGATCAGCCAAATAACGCTACGCATCGGTAATGTTGTGTTCTTGAGGTGAGTAAGGTCGCCATTTCTCCTGAAGCTGCGCTGGCAGGTCCCCTAAGTTGTCGGCGCAGCGAATCCTCATTTTAAAGGGTCGATAACGCGCATTTATTCTCCTGGTGTTGCAATCGTTTCATAGGCTACAAGTGACTGCTTTACCACCAGGCGGGCCTTACACCTGTTACAGCTAGGTACCAACTGCGTATAAAAATAGTTAAAACCTAATCTTTAACTTAAAACTGCTTAACTTAGTCCATACATACCTACCTAGTTAATTTTATTTCCCTTACGGTCGGTTGCAGAAAGATAATTAAATTTTAATGGAGGCATTAACCATATAATTTCTATCGTTAAAGTCTCCTTTAAAATTTAATGACCTTTTCTGCAATTATCTAAGTACTAAGTCTCGCAGCTTAATGCTTCGTATGTAGATACAGAGCGTTGCACCAACAATTATCGCGCTACTCACACAAATCGGATAGCGTCTGTCGTCCCACCTAACTTTACTGCCTACTATAAGTTTTAAGTGTTATTTAGAAGTAAAGTAAACTGCTAAGTATGTTGACCACGCGATGTCCAGCGAGGAAATATTCCATTTTAATTTAGTTCTCCACGTATTTTTTGGGTGGAAGTTGTTTTTATCAGGGATCAAATTGATTATTCAATAACTTAGCCCAGCAGGATCATAATATTGTTTTCCTCGAGATAATGAAAAGACAAAAAGATTATCTAACAATTATTAAATACTTTAGATGGCAAAGTGTCAACGCTTAGTTGTAGACCAATACTAGATTGTGGTTTGTTGCATCAGTAGGCATCGCTCGCGTAGATCTCACACAGATACGTATACTATCGATACGCGACCACCACTCCAATAGATACACCTACGTTTGTTTGTTATACAATAAGACCTAGGAAATGAATTGCAATGGTGCATTTAAATTGATAAGCTTTTGTGTAGGATGTAAGGTTTATACCCATGTCGCTATAATTTGTGAAATATCCATGAAACAAATATTTATTTAATACACGTGAAGAGAAAGCTTTATACCCCTTTTTAAGCTTATTAGTTCATCTGTCGATCGACCTGATTCAGGTCCAATTATTACTGTGTTTGTCAATTGTAATTTGTAACAATCAAAGGGACGCATGGAGAAGTGTGAAAGGCATAGGTAGTTAAAGTTTATGTGGAAAAGAAGCGCAGAAAGATAAAATTTTTAAATTCTTAATATTATAAAGCTGATGAGTTTGTTAGTTGGAACACACTCATCTCTGAAACTATCAGTCGGATTTGAAAAATTATTTTTGTATATGATAGCCAGATTCATGATAAATAGTATAAGCTATTTAACATTACGCTACGACTTTTAGGAGCCGAGCAATGGGGTAAAACCGCGGGGAACAGCTAGTAATATAATAAAGCTTAAAAGTTTGTTTGAATGCGCTAATCTTCAGAAATTAATAAAAAAAACTGGTAATTTCTATCTGAAAAAACTTTGTATTTATAATAGCCAGATTCATGAGAAATAGTATAGGCTATTACACATCACGCTACGACTCTTAGGAGCTGAGCAATGGGGTGACAGTTAGTTGAGCTAGTGTTGAATAAGGAGCAACGCAGACGACAGACTTTTTGTACAATCGAGTCTGCAGCGCTTTGCAGCGCTCGAACAATCTGCGCATCTTAGTGCACAGGCTGTTCGAGCGCTGCAGACTCGATCGCACAAAAAGTCTGTCGTCTGCGTTGCCCCTAATAAAGATAATGCCTAACTAAGCTGTAACTTCCTACTAGTATAAATCCATTTCGATTGTCATAAAGTAATATCGTGACCCACAAAGTTGAGACTACCGACTTCATTACATAAAGATTTGTTTGCAATAGGCTGGTCCTTTGGGTCCGTTACAAAACGTATGAAATCCGGGACACCTGGCGACCTACCAACCTGGCATTGAATGAATGCTAATTAACATTGTCGATTAGTTTAGTAGCGGTTTTGATAATAATTGTTTGGTTTTGTTACAATGACAATTCAATAATATTTTGACATGTTAGGGCGTATCCTCAGATCATCATCATCATCATCATCTGCCTAGCCTTTTCCCAAATTATATTGGGGTCGGCTTCCAGTCTAACTAGTTTTGGCTGAATATCAATATTTTACGTGGAGCGACTGCCATCTGACCTCCACAACCCAATTAATGGGTAATACCGGTATTCGAATGTTAGACCAGCTGTCAGACTTTAGGGCTTCTGACTACCCGTAACGATTGTCAAAGATATTCCTATGACAACCGGGACCGACTGCTTAACGTGCTTTCCGAGGCACGGAGGGGTCTCGATGTGTAAAGAACGGTCACCCATCCAAGGACTGACCGCGGCAAGCGCAGCTTAACCTCGCAGATCGATCGATCAGCGCGGCCATCATTTAGCCACGAGCCCCTCTTTTGACATGTTAGGGCGTATCCTCAGATCATAGAAACAATATAGATGTGCCAAGGCGCTATTGAGCTTGACGCTTTAGTATGGTCACATTGACCATAATTAAAACGTACACGCTGGCGATGGACCGAACGCGATCGATTATATAAATAAAGTGTTTTAGTTTAGTGCTAGTGATGAGAGACAAATAACACAGTGTTAGATTGAGGGTGTGCGGAATTTTTTATGTGTGGGAGGGAGATATTTTTAATCACAAGGAGCGCTTGTATATGGGTCGCAAATTATTTTAAAACTGGCGACAGTGGTTCCAGTACAAATTTTGCATATCTCCTTTTTTCTATGATCTGAGGGCGCATCTAACAATTTAAATCTTTGACTAGAAGCTATATGATACTTGTTAATACATGTCACGTTCAACCGGACGATTAATCACGACAATATCAGGCTCACTGAATCTCTCGCTCCTACGCAGTTCAACATTCCGACAATTTCTACATCCTATCGTTTTGCATACTGCCACCAACACTGAACTAACACTATAAATAACGCTACATTTGAAAGGGACGCAGGCGCAGTTCCCACAGCTCCTTACAATATAGATCTAGACTCTATCTACGTTATTCTAAAACGACTTATATAACTCCGAAGTTGGAATGGAATTTGAACTTTAACTTGTAAGAGAAAAGGTCGGGTTTCAGTTTGTGTAGATAGTATCAATTGACACGCGAAGAATGCATCGATGCTCTACTTTCCAGTGTCTCAAGGCTTTTATTGGTTTTAGTTAGTGTTTGTTTACAGTTCCTAGGACTTCTGAGGTGTAGGATAGATTCTAGGAACTGTTTGTTGTATTATGCCCACTATTATATTGCATGTTTTTTATACGACAATGCAATGGCGGCAAACAGGAGTACTGCCCACCTTGCCACTGCCAAGCTTGCAACACTACGTCACTTTAATATGAGGATTCGCAGTGGCGCATAGCTTAGGGCAGTAGTTCCTAACCTCTTTAATCTTGTTACCCCTAAATAACCTTAGAAAAACTGATTTTAACCCCGGCCCCCTCACCTTTAAAATGTTATCAGATGAAAGAAAGTCTTTATTGATCACAAATAATTGCAAAAAAAGTTCACGAATTATTTATATTCAGTGTGAAGTGTGTATTGGTTTGCGTTAGGTTTAGTTTTTAATTAATGATTATAACATTTGTTATTTATTGCCGGTCTTATTACCCCCACAGAATAGCTGTTTTACCCCCAAGGGAGTAATTACCTCCAGGTTAGGAACCCAGGGCTTAGGGGACAAGCAGGTCTCCCGTCAACAACACAGCGCATCCTCAGCAGTTCTGGCGACCTTACTATAAGAACACAACACTATCGATAACATGATAACACGTTGTCCGACTCGAGAATCAAACCCAGGACCCACGCACTTGAAAATGAGGCAGTCCTACAACATGAAGTAATAAATAACGCAGAAGTTAGTAAACCCCGCCTACCAGTGCTACAATAACGTTTTTCCCTATAGTTACGAGTGTCACAGCTCGCACAGAATGACAAGTTGACGATACGATCAGCACTGGTGTTAAACTATCTCATTTGTGACCATTAACGTGAAAGGAATTCTATAGCATTTGACGAACAAGGAGTTATGGCATTTATGGTGGCGCTTTTGATATCTATGGCCATGTTTACCTCCCGTGGGTGACTCCGAGCACCCATGGAGGCGGCGCCCCTGATCCTACCCCATAAAGTTCTGCTTGTCCTAAAACCGCCAATCATAAGCTTGAACATAACTAAATGAGCAATATAAATAACGAGCAATACCAATGTCTATTTACGTGTTCACATAAATACGAACAACTTAATCCAATCGGTACATTTAGAAATGTTGCGAAACACTAAAATGCTGATGGCGCGTTCTTTAATAGACCGGAGAGGTCTTATTAGATACAAGATTTGATTGGAATATTAGATGTTTGTGTATGACTTCATTTATTTGGATTACTGTAAAGTTTTTACCCAAAAAGGTTGTGTAGATGGAACCAGAAGTCACGAAGAACCTATGAGATGGATCAATATGCTAAAGGAGGACCAGAACGATCTTCTAGAAGATAATACACATGGTTCAAGACTGAGCAATCTGGAGGGCGAATGTGGTGCGCAATACTCATCACAGTCACGGCTGTTAGACTTGAGAAAGTGACTAAGAAGAAGAAAGCTTTTTCTAGAAGAATAGACTTCACAACTTCTTAAGCGAAGAGAACGTAAAGATCGTTTCAAACAAAAAAAAACCTCATGGAGCGATTAAATTGTGCAGCCACAAGCTCCGAAGTAAACTATTATCATAATGATTATGATTAGTCTACATATCAGCGGCTTTTGGATAAATCACCTCTAATAGACTTTATTTCTATTACCTACTGATGATTTAAGCAGCATCGTAAGTGAGGCTTTTTTTTCTTACTTTGCTACGCACCTTTAAGTCTATCATAGCGTCATTGTCCATTTTCCACCTGCCCTAGAAACATACTTTAGTCATAATAAATGTGGTCAACCAGAATCTGATGGCAAATGTAGATATTAAAAAACCAACCGAATGCAGAACCTCCTCCTTTTTGGAAGTCGGTTAAAAATTTGTTGCTACCAGCACTGGGGTAATTGGATTAAAGAGTTTTAGCTTGCACTAGTAATTTTCAGAATTTTACACAGCTCGTACTTCATTTGAAAAGTCACAAGTATGCATTGCCATATCAAAATCATTACATTTTTTTGTGCCATGAGATTCTGGTTTACCGTTATTCCACTTAATATTAAGTCTCCCCCATAAGTCACCAAGGAACGCAGGCCCTTCCTAATTCGTATTAATTTTATTGCATTTTCACTCGTCAATGACATAATCATTCACGCCGCTTCTTATAAGGCGCCCGGCAGTCAGCCAGCTCTATAAAAAATGTAATAATTTCTAACTGGATGATGTCATGTAAGCAGCTCTGTTACGACTCGTGATTTACGAGTGGACAGTATATTTACTGTATTTACAGGTTTTTAAGGGCACCTACATGTTTTCTTTTTCCAATTATAGATTGGGGTCGGCTTCCAGTGCTACCAGATGCGGCAGAATTTTAATATTTTACATCTTTCATACGTTTTATCTCCACAACCCAACTATTAGCTAATACCGGTGTAAGATCAGTTGTCAGACTTTTAGGTTTCGCACTACCCGTAACGCCCGTCATAGATATTCGTATGACAACCGGGACCGACTGTTTTACGTGCGTGCTCCAAGGCATGGAGGGGTCTTGAAGGTTACCTTAAAGTTAAAGGTTACCTCAGCCTATAACGTACCGCTGTCAGCACAGCGCATCCTTAGGAGCTCTGGCGACCTTATTTACTACAGGAACACAACGCTACCGAAGAGTAACGTTATTTGTCTGTGATATTCTGTAAGGTATCCCGTTGGGTCCTACAGGTCCGTGGTCTGTCAAAATTTAAGAGAGGTATCTCTTAAATTCTGACAGACCACGGCAATCGAAGCTCAACCTTTACAAACTTAGCTGATATTTTGCTACCAGCTTCTTAGACCAGTAGCTTGCAACTGGTGTAAAAATATCATGTATTATGTAACTATGTTATTTCTGTCAATCAATGCAACCAAATGATTGTTGTTTCTGCTAATTGTTCGGCTCCTGTCATTGCGAATACCCTTTATGTGTAAAACAGATATTTCCTAGAAACTCTACAAAAACCTTTTCACAACACATTATAATTATAGTGCAAGAGGTCGTGGCAAAGACAATTGCCATTCGGAAATAAAGTTATGAGTTACCATACGTGTGAGTTTTTCAATCCGCTATTGTTGATTATACCAAGTATTGTCTTAGGTACAGACTTGTTGAGATGTATGTGATTAACAATGCCAGAAACGAGTATTTATTAATGCTTATGTGTGTCAGCTTTTTGTTAATTTAGCAACTATTTCGTACTATCATAAGTGATTCGAGTGGCTGGTGGCTAACCCGACTAACATTTTGGTGATAAGAATAATGGCTTAGGACCTTAAGCTCTTAAAATTCTCTTAAACAGCTCATGTAGCACTTATTCTAGCTTTTTAAGAGAATTTTAAGAGCCTAAGGTCCTAAGCACTTATCACCAAAATGTTAGTTGGGAAGTAACCACCGCGTGAGTTTGTCGCAGTGAGTCGAGATGGGTCACCATTCTTTACACATCGGGACCTTTCCTTTGTTGGTTGTCATACGAATAAATCTATGTAAAATACTGATATTTAGCTGCATTTGGTTAGACTGGAAGCCGAAACACTGAAATGTGGACTCCGCGCAGACATTTGAGAAGTGGTAATCGATCCCATGACCCTGAAATGCGGATGTTCTATTGCAGCATTTGTGTCGTTATGTAATTTATGATAATAAACACTTGAGCTATCGTTATGTCACTAGACGAAAATAGGTGCTGCCTAATGCAGTGAAGTATGTGTCTGTGATTTAGCCAATGCAACACCGTTTTAGTCTAAGTCTAAGCTGTCTAATAGGAATCTAGAAAGCCTTCGCTGTTAGCCAAAGTTTAGGTCTAACAATGCAACATTGCAACCACAAAATCAGTAGACACATTTTTTTTTAGGCGAGCTCTCCGATCATATAAACAAGGTAGATGTGCCAAGGCGCTATTGAGCTTGACGCTTTAGTTTGGTATTTAAAATGTACACGCTGGTGACGGACTTTTGTTTGGTTTTGGTTTTAGTTTAGTGCTAGTGCTGAATCACGAATAACAGTGCTAGATTAAGAGTGTGCGGAATTTTCACTGTGTGAAAGATCTTTATATTCACAAGGAGCGCTTGTAATCGTGTCGAAAACTGTTCTAAAAGTGGCGACAGTGGTTCCCGTAAAAATTTGCTATGATGGTATATCTCTTCTTTTCTATGATCTGAGGGCGAGCTTGAGGCATTCGGTGATAGTGTCAACAAACGTGCCCTGCTAACCGTACCTATTGCAATAATTATTGAAATACAACAAAAGGAGGACGAATGACGCATATTACGTCTCAATAACATATCTATGTGAATCACAAATCGCAACACCGATAAGTCTGTGACGTTTGGATGCGTATGCGCGTGTCTGTCGGTATGCGTCGCACGCGCAGGGATTAACGGCGTGAGTGTCAACACCGAACCGCCCGGTGTGATCGTGAGCTAGGAGGAGGCTTCACTATCGGATGAACTGTTGAATGAAGTAAGAAGGTACTTAAGAGGGCTCTCGCTCTTTGTCACATCTCTCATATTTTTAAGAATGTTAATGGAATAGATAGATGCATTTTTAAAAATGGAATCAGAAATCAGATATACTTGGTCACCATGCAGTCCAAGGTCCAAAAAGAATCTAGGTAGGTATCTACCTAGATTCTTTTTTAAAATTTCAAATAATGTGCCACATTTTATGTCTTTATTGTTTTACACGAGATACAATTTTATAAACTTAAACATGCGAAAAAACACACGAAAATATTAAAAAGTTTGCTATGTATGAATAGAAAACAAAAATGTCGGTCACATTATTATATTACTGTGAACTATTTTATGACCTATAATTTGGGTTAACCTTGCTATAATGTGAACTTTTGACAATAAGGTATCTATTGTTAAATTACGCAGTAAAATATTGTCTTTTGTTATCAAGTTGATGAATGTGACAGATAATTTTATATTATTTTAATTGTTCTGTACAAAAATGATACACATGCAATCATTGAAGACCACAGCACACATTTAACACCCGCTGGTACCCTTCACTTCATATTTAAGCAATTTAATTCATTTTCTCAAACAAAGAACATAAAATGAAAATGTTTCGAGGCTCACCTACAAATTCACTTGATTATAAAGTGCATTTGCCGATGTATTCCCAGCCTAATCGATATGAATGGTAATGCGTCGCGAAGCGAATGGCGTTGTAAATACTCTGTCAATTACTCAATATTAACCGACCCCGTATTCTAGTAAAATTAACTATTGATGCAGATGAATTCATGAAAGTTGTACCCATATTTCTCTCTTGTAAACTGGATTAATAGATTGGGAATTGCTTTATCGCGGTTTAGTACTCTAGATTCATGATGAAATATAATGCTCGACATTAGATGCAAGATGCAATAGGTCGGATCTACGAGAAACTTTAGATTTTCAGGACTGCAAAAATAAAACTTACTATTGTACCAGAAAGCCTTCAGATTCGACTTTATTGACTTATGTATTCGCTTTGTGGATAGAGATAGGAAAACCAAAATCAGTGGGTCCAAAAGAGAATTTTTTTCAACCGAGCAACTGAGCTTTTAGGTGCAACAAAAAAATAGGGTATATCGAGAATAGATCTTTGTAAGATTAGGTCGTTCTGCGAATGAGTCCAAAGTAGAATAGGTTATTTTACGAATAGGGCATTTTCAGAATGAGGCATATCGTGAATAAGTCCTTAAACGACTACAGGTCATTTTGCGAATAAGTCCAATATTACTAAGCCAATAAATCGACGTGTTCGCATCGCCATCCATGTAGAAATAGCGAGTATCGACATCGAGGTATCGAGATAGCGACCGCGATCGCGAGCTGCATCTTCGGCATGAACCTACCCTAAAGATGACATTCAAGAAGGCGCCGCGCAATCTACAGTGATTCATGTCTCGTAAATTCAAGGTCCCAGCTTTCATTCCAAAACAAACCTCGCCATCATAAGTAGGTATTACAAAAATGCTGTCTTCTTGAAGTCTGTAACCATGGTTACGTAACCTGGGTACGTGAGGTCCACCGGTGGCAAGAACGAGGGTGTTGAGATCACCAACAGTGCTAGTAGTGCAATGGTTACGTTATCGATGTCATGTGCATTGAATTTTGTGTATTTGTCCCACATTCTGTGGGGTTTTACGATTGTTTTTGTATTCCTTGTGGTCATTGTTACAATCGATTTATTGAGGCATTGTTGATGGATGTTTACGTTAATGATTCAAAAGTTACTGTATTTTCGCCAGTAGCGGATCTGGGGGGGGGGGGAGGGGGAGGGGAGGGCATGTCTTAAGTTCTGACAGATTTCATACTACATTAGAGAGTGATGTATGCTAATTTATTTCTCTTATTGGTGTTTTGTGGTCCGAAGATAGGCCCAATATTGTTCTGCAGGATCGTAGCAGGATCGAGTATCAGCATCTGCTCTTATTAAGGCCCCTGTCTTACTTATAAAGTATGTTTTGATTTATAACTCTTAGCCTTTCCTCCAAATTATTATATGGTAATGTGCTTTCTCCTAAAATTATTTCTAGATCCGCCACTTTTCTAGCTCGTGGTGTGAATATAAAATTAAATCTTTAGAAACTAGCCGTCTGTTCCATTTGACAATCAACACAAATATTTAACAAAAAAAAAATGTCTTCTGCTATTACAACCATACCTACCTACTAGAATGTTTTGGAAATATGAGGGGGGAGCTGTAAGGGCTGCAACGTCACCGATATAGATGATGGAGGAGAAAGATAAGGAAGACTGACCCAACCATCTTGTCAGACTAACGATTTGACAGTTAGTTAAGGACATAAAACCGGCAGATGCAGATCCTGCTAATTGTAGCAGGATCTGCATCTGCTACAGGAAAAAATTGGGCCCATCATCAGGACCACAGAACACCAATAAGAGAAATAAATTAGCATACCTACATCACCCTGATCCGAATGAGCAATATACTTCTGCACGACCTTATCGTCTTTTACATGGTAAATAGCTGATTGGCATGCGTTCTTAGTGGTGTGGTGATGAATCAATTGGTGCAACTGGGCCAACGCCGCGTCGGTACTACTCGGAAGAATCAAAGGCGCTGCGGTGATGATTATTTTAGTCACAAGCTTATTACTTGGCTGTTACAGGAGGGTAATGTTTTTCGAGAGATGAATGTTTGTATGTCCATTTCTTTGGCATGCCCTGTAGCCTAAATGGCTTGGTGGATTTCAACATATGAAGTGTCGTTACATTTAATTTTGTCTTCATTGTGGGAGTCACATAGGCCCTATGGCCTATGTCTAATGTATTATATCGATGTTTGTTTTTCTTCAAATGTTATCTTATTTAATATAATAGAAAAATTGTGTGTAAGTCTAAAACACAGTGGTTCAGATATTAGTGCGCATTTTTGACAATATTGTGAGTGTGGATTGGAACCTTTTTGCATAAGTAGGTCATTTATGGTACCGTGCCGTTGCATAGTACCTTTTTTAGGATCCTAAGTTAAATTGCGCACTAAATAAATTGAAGAGTATTTAATTCGTCAAATAATTTTTGAGTTGCAGAAAAGATCATTAAGTGTTAAAGTATGGTTAAAGTATCCTTTAAAATTTAATTATCTATCTGCAACCGACCGAAGACTAATAAAATATTACTTATAAGTTGACAAAATCATTACACTAGACAACTCCATATTAGGAAAATAAACTACGAAAACTTTGGCAGTCGTGTGCGCAAATAAGAACAGCCAAAAACACCATACCATAATCGTGCTAGCATGTAAATCAGTAGATTACAATGCATCTGTGACAACTGGGCCACAGTACCAACGCGGAAGAAATCCAGGTGTTAATTCATTTTGGTCACAAACGACCGCTGCCAATTGTTACATTTTCGCAAGAATTTGAATTGAATTAGATGCGCGCGCGCAGGGAGGACGCGCACTGTTTGCATACCTTGTAGTCATTTGTGTAATTAGTTTGTGCAAAGATCTTACAGTATGTTGTAGTGATTACCTGATTACCAAAAACTAATTAAGTAATCTAGCTTGCCATTTGTGTGTTGTGATTAAGTTATGGCCATTTTAATTGCTTCACGAAGTCTGTCGGGATGACGGTATCTACTGTTACAGTCGTATAGTAGACATTTTAGCAAAATAACTTGTCAGGAACAGAACCATCTCCCACCATAAATATTTTACATATTCATATCTTCATATTTTTACCAACCCTGGGCTCAGTGGCGGTCCGAGGGGAAGGGGGGGGGCTAGGGGTCATGGAGGATTCGCTGTACCGACAGCTAAGGGGACAAGCAGGTCTCCTCTGTCAACACAGCGCATCCTAAGAGCTTTGGCGACCTTACCCACCACAGGAATACAACACTACCGAAATTTAGCGTTATTTGGCTGTGGTATTCTGTAAGGTTGAACTTCCCCAGTCGAGCTACTCCAGATTCAAGCGAGATATCCCGCTGTGCCCTACTTCTAACAATATTTCACAAACAGCGTTACAGTTTTCAGTTTGAAGAGAATGCTGGGAAGTTATAGACTCTTGAGAGTCTTGGCACAGATTACGTCTTGGTAGGTATATTAGGAGCATTATAACAGATATTACTTAGTACCTAGATGTTATATCTGTTATAATGCTCCTAATATTCCTCCTAAACTAGATTCATAATTATTTGCATCACTGGATTATATTAATATTTATGTAGGTACCATACGTATATGGAATATAACATATGGAATAACATAACATATGGAAGAGCGAATTCTCCTTATACAGGCATTATTTGCCTAAAAGGAGGCTTCAATCACAAAGTTTGTAACTACCAAAACCTGTTTTGCAAATGAACTATTTTCATTTTATTTCATTTTCATTGAGACCCTCTTTGGTGATTTCTCTAGACGGCGCTAACCACTTTCCACCAGATATGCCATCAGCCAGTTTGTCAACGTATTACATAAAAACGTTAAAGTGTAGTTACTTGATCACCGATCCTCAGAACTGGATGTATCATATATCATATAGTACCCTACTAATGTATTCTTGTTGGATTACGATCCAGTATCTCAAGCAACAAAAAGCCGTGGGGCTATCCGCCATGTTAATTAATAAGGAAGCTGTGTTCTAACGGTTACAGCTTAGAATAGGTTTAACTAGATAAGGCTGCCTTCACATTATACCCATTATACTTATTAGTGTTTTTGGGAGCGCCTCGTCAAAAATAACTGTGGAAGTTTTTTTATTGTGTGCAGTTTTTGGGTTTGTCTATAATTGTAATTTTGGGCGTTCGAAAGTGGTAATTGGTAGTTTATTGTGCGGTTTCGGTTTTGGTTTCTAAACATCAAAACCTTTAGTACTTATTGTTAAAACTTCTTCACTAGCACATGATCTAGTTTTAATTTTTCTTATGATCTATTTAGGCGTTAAACTTAGGATAGTAGTAGGATATCTTTTCGTATGCTGCAATTCCAGATACGATATTTACATTGTCTCTTGGCATCTCCGCATATGATGAGTTGAGTAAGTCATCTTATTTCATTCAGAAACACTCTTCGAACCTATACAAAATATTATAATTATACCCAGTATAAGTAAAATATACAGCTTTCACTGGAACGTGAGCACTAATCGGTCGGCCAGTCCGTGAAAAAACTGAAGAGGGAAATGTGTGAGCCGTATAAGTGTAGTGACAGAACCACATTCTACAACTTATATGGTGCACACACATTCAGTTGTCGGCTACGTAACTCTTCTTAAGGGTTCCACACGATGGCGGTGAGAAGCGGAACGCTATAATTTATGCTTTTAAACTCGTATTAAAGATCGTACAACACCCGGCAGTAAAAGGTACACATCGAATACCGAATACGCCTATTTGCGAAAAGTTCGCGAGCTGCACGCGTGGATTATCTAGGTACGTGGTGCAATTTGTTCTAATTTTACGCGCGTATTTTGCGTCTGACCGCAATATGTCAAGGCCCCAAGTCTGCTATTGCAATTGTCATAATCGTCTCTGTCAGAATGGTCTCTTATTGACATCGTTTTGACCAATGATTAAAGAGATAATCTTACTATTAGAAGCCAATGACTGCTTAGGTTTTGACAGTTAAGATGTCATTATGACACTATTCATAGCAGACTTGGGGCCCTGAAACGTGCCCTCTTTTGAAATCACAGACAGATACACCTACTTCAATTTTATTGATATAAATGGGGAAAGCTCTAAAGCTTTAGAAGTTATTTCACGCTTTCCGTCACAACGTGGTCTCTACCTAACATCACCGCTTGTGATCATAAGGAATCCTATGTTTTTACGAGCTATTCGTTCTGAATGGACGCTCAGTGACCAAACATCCTGTGCGCATTATGTACTGAGCATTACACCCACTTGATTTGTGTGCATAGTTATGTTAATGCATTACTTTAGTAAGTTGCACGTTGCATTACTGAAAGACATTTTCTGTGGAACTAGCTGATTGATGATTATTTCTTGGAACTCACTTTGCACTTAAAGCAGCCAGGATTACACTTTTATCTCTATAAAGGCCGTAAGATCAATCGTAAGAGAGTTTAATCTTCCGTCTTCGATTGGTTCCTATTGTCTACGAAAAGACGGTTGATTTTTTCTGTTGTTTTCGTTTCTCGTGTAGTTTATGCATGCTCTCTAAGCTCATAGTTCTGTACCTACATTTCCTTGCACGAGACATCACCAGGCAGGATTATTTGCAGCTAACCATTGCTAACGTGACAGCTCAATGCCACATTTCTTCAAATGTGTTTTCTGTACATCTATAAGACGTAGGAACTGACCGGTGGGACACTAAAGGCTGATAATGAATGGACATGATAAGAATTTTCAACTAGTTAACTGGGTGATGGACTCAATACTACGCGTAGGTAGTTCACGTCACCTACGACATAGTTATTAGTTTTGTAATGGGCTGAGGTTATCACCAGAAAGGACATAATTACTTATGCCCGTTTTCACTTACACTAGGAGACACCTAAATGAAATGTGTAAAAATTAAAAGGATTTACCTAGTGCAAAAAACATTATAAATGTACCTATAGCTTTGCGAATTTTTAAAGCCATGTTAAGCTTATTATATAATGTTATTAAATATATAAGAGATTCCCAAAAACAACTAACACAGGCTTCGCTTTATATTTAATAGCAAAAAAACATGTCACCAACCACTAGGCGACAACTATAGACTGTTCATAGTTGTCGCCAAGCCGTTGGTGACATGTTTATTTGCGCTAGGTAACTTCTTTACAAACAACATTACACTAAGGTGTCTAGTGTTAGTGAAAACGGGCATTACAGTTTCGTCGAATAACCCTTTCTCTATTCACTGAAACTACAAAATCATTCGCCAGACACGGGTATGAAACGTAAACAATTCCCTTATTACATAAGAGTAGCGGTCAGATAAGCGATTACGTGTGTTACCGGTGTGGTGGACTATACTAACTGGTCTATTATAGCCGGTTAGTTGGCTATAGGTAGTCTTTATCTAGATCTAGACTTCTAGAGTGATAGGTGACGCCCGCGTGTGTCACCTATGTGGAATGGAATTATATAGAGAGGTTTGTTTATTTTATGTTATTTATTCAGCTATTTTATCAATTACTAGCTGTGACGGAAGCTTTTTTTCGTTTTTCGGATTCCGTACCTCAAAAAGAAAAACGGAACCCTTACAGGATCACTTTGTTGTCCGTCTGTTGGTGTGTCAGGACCTCAGATCATAGAAACAAGGAGATATGCCATCATAGCAAATTAGTACGGGGACAACTGATGCCACTTTTAGTACATTTTTCGACACAATTACGTGCACCTTGTGACTAAAAAGATCTCCCACGCATTGAACATTCCGCACACCCTCAATCTAACACTGTTATTCGTCACTCAACACTAGCATTAAATTAAAACACTGTATTTATACCATCGATTGTGTTCGGTTCGTCGCCAACGCGTACGTTTTTAATATGAGCAATTTGCTCAAGATCAGGTATCAAGCTCGATAGCGCCTTGGCACATCTCCTTGTTTCTATGATCTGAGGTCAGGACCTTGTTATGACGAATTACTTATTGTAGCGATGCTTCAGGGATACCTCCCTGAAGCCAGTAATGGAAGTCTTTCAGCTGACATGATGATGATAGCATTCATTATTTATATAATACCGTCTAGTTAACTATTTATACCACTTCACATTTACTAAACTAATATTATAGAGTGAATTCTGTGAGTTTATGTATAATGATGTATCGGGCAATCTCCGGAATAAGATTAACAACAAGATCCGATTCTAAAAATTCATTCACTAATATAAAGCTACATTATGTTTGTGTGCTGCTTTTATATTTACTGAAAAAATGCACAATTCCTTTGGGTCAGGCGAACAAAGTTGCGAGCAAAAGCCCAAAGTTCTAAAACACATAGGTACTCGTAAGTAGCCCTGATGAGTAGTTGGTATAACTCGATTTACTATAAAACAAACCGCACCACCAAGTAAATTAAACCACTTAAACCTATCAATGCTGTATCAATTACTAATTTGTATGTGATTAGTCTCTTTGAGTACCATACTAGTTAGTTTACAGCTCATTTACGTAACAGATCTTCACAAGATCGCATTCCCTTCATACTGAGCTCTTCAACAGTATCGCCGCCAATTCCTCTGATTAGCAGCTCCATATAAATCCATGGCAGCTTTCCTATACAGGGTGTATAAGCCGTGTTTCCGTAGAATACATGGTGTTATAAATACCATTGCTTTCCTTCTCTGGGCCACTTTCATTCGTCGCTCGAGTCAGAGTAGTTGGTGAAAATGTTTCGTGTGTTTTACGTAAGTTTTTTTGTTTGTTTTTGATTTTGGTCTTTGGGCATTTTTAAGTAGGTACCTAAATTAATGATTACTTACCCTAATGGTAGAAAACAAAGACTGCTTTGGTTCTGGGTACTTGGTTTTAGCTAGATTTAAGAAGGATCTAAGGAGGCGTAATTGATAAGGGATTACAAAATTATTCATCTGATGCGAGTGTTACATAATAGCTCCTAATAGCAGTGGTCAGAAGAATGCCATGGTCACGGATATCTAGTATAGTCCCACTCATTTCCACTACTTAATATTATAAATGCGAAAGTGTGTTATCTGTTTGTCCTTCTTTGACGCATCAACGGAGCAACAGATCGCCATGATTTTCTGCATAAAGATAGTTTATGGGTCGGAGACTGACATAGACTCCTTTTTATTTCCAGTAGCAAAGTTCCTGTGGGATAATTTAGGACTTCCACGCGGGAGAAGCCGCTGGCAAATGTTAGTTACTTATAATTTTGCTTTATTAACCGTTCATTCAACCTTCCTAATTTCTGCCAGTTAATTAGAAGATACCCTAATATATATTTTTAGTGGTATTTTCACTATTGTCCACATTAACAGTGATAATTAGTTATGAATGTATAACAAACTTGCTTATCGCATAATGGACGTTAATTAACGATGTTTATATTTATGCAGTTCATTACAAACTGTGTACCCACGTTTATTCATTGAAGTCGATTAGTTCTTATTGCCGGAAGTTGACTGAAAACTAGTCTAGTAATGGTGGGAGTCTAGTGGCCATATTTTTCTTTCGTCCACTCTTCTAAAATCTAAACTATTTTATTTAGTTTCACTGCTGTCTGGCAATCAGTCAAATTGTTATCGAATTCTTATTTCCAATTATCCGATCATAATTTTTGGTAAACCTGATGACAAAGCAATATAGGTAATTGTAATATCGTACCATTGATTGAAAAAATATAATCTTAAAACTTAATTTTACCCATGTAGAGCTCACTCAATACGCCATTATAGATCCTGGAGTATGCATTAATTGCGTAGCACCATGCTTTTAATTTTAACATCCATTGCGCTTTGTTTCTAAATCCGTGTTCCCAATAACTAGCTGAACGACGCAATGGATGTTGCTGAACTGTCAAAATTTAACTGTGTGTGCAGTGTATGGCTTCTACTTTAGAATATCTATTAGACTATTAGATTACTTGTGAAAAAATGTGTGTCAGACATTCTGGGATTAAAGTTTATCTAAGCTTGGGACAGCTTGAGATAATAGGAGTGACAGACCTCATTTATATTGACCTTATAATGATTATGTTGTGTGATGCTGGTTTTAATTTGTTTTAATCATTTTTAATATGTAGGGACAACAGAAAGATTTTTTTGTTTGTCTATGTAATATTATCTAGGTACTTGGATAATATTAGGAAGATAAAAAAATAAAACCATTGTTTGGGGAATAGTACCTATATTTGCCCCATAATTATACTCATGTATTTTCTATTGCCTATTGCCTTCTCACCTTATTTTCATAAAACGGTCAATTTTCAGGGTTCCGTAGTAAAACTAGGAACCCTTATATTTTTGTCATGTCCGTCTGTCCGTCTGTCTGTCTGTCTGTCTATCCGTCTGTCACACCCTCGTAAAATCTAGAGTTCTTAACCAATTTGTATGAAACTTCACAAGTAGATGTCTTTTGTAAGCCGCCATAAAGGCCTGCAGAAAAAATTAAATAATTTGGGGGGAGCTCCATACATCTAACTGAAAGATGAAAAAAAAAAATTCGCGCACTCCTTCATGCGGGGTATCGTTGGATAGGTCTTTTAAAATAAAATAAAGTTTCGTAAATGACTTTTTCATTTTAAGTGCATATTTAGCAAACTAGGAGCTCCGAAAGTCGTTTACAATGTGTCCTCCCCCCCCCTGTAATTTTCCAATTGCGTTTTCAAAAAATCTGAAAAAATTCTAGCTTATGGAATCTAATAAACACTCTCGATTAAAATTGGTTTGAACAAGATACGTTAATAACTTTTTGAAATATTCACTATTTTCAGTTTTGACCGCAAAAATAACTTTGCATTTCATTATAATATTAGGAAATACAAACTTATGTTTGCAGTTGGAAGACTGAAATACTTCTTCCTACGGAACCCTAGACTGTGCGTGGTTCGACACGCTTTTGCCCGGTTTTTACCCTTTGGGTACGGAACCTAACAAGAAACTGCGTAAATTGTTAACCCTTGTGCGCAACGGTTTTAATTTTTAAATCTTTAAGTAGGTACTTATTTGATTTTATATAACTTTTTTTTATTATTTGTTATGAATTGAACACATTCTTTTATTTATTCTTTTAAAATAACCTCATTAATCTACTTTTAGCATTGAGTACTTTGGAAAGTACGCTATACAGGGTGGCAGGTTAGACAGTGGATATATTTTAAGGGGTCATTGTACCCATCATTATGAACAACTTCTACTATGAACTTTTATTATGGGACCAACCCTGAAATCGCGAAAAAAAAACAGCTGTTCCATACATTTATGTTCACCAAACTCAACAAAATGTATGGAACAGCAGATTTTTTTTTCGCCATTTCAGGATTGGTTCCATAGTAGGTAAAAGTTGTTCATAATGATGAGTACAATGACCCCTTAAAATATAATCACTGTTTAACCTGCCACCCTGTATAACGAGTCGTAATTGAAAAGGTATTTAAAAAATCTACTAATGCGAGTAGGACACGATAGTTTAGAGGTTATAGCAATGGTACGGTACGGCCAAGCTTGCGGGTGTGTCCCGGGTCAAAAAATTCAACTGTTCCATACATTGTCGAGTGATATCTATAGCCTATACCTACCTAGAGTTTTGTATGGTTTCATGCACGACTATGGCAATGTTCTAGAATAAATTTGTGTCCCTCTAATCACTATACATGCGTATCAACTGTTATATTTACATGCTTATTCATGTTCGTACATTCAATTTATCTGATTAGATATCTTATTATCGATTTTGAATAACGGTACAGCGAAAATTGTTATGCTAAAACACAACAAAGCAGGTACTTTAAAATAAATAGTAGTAGTAAATATTTTTTCCATACCGCATGAATGCATGATAGAGCATTATTTTCTATTTTTGTTATCAAATGTTTTTGATACACAAAGTTAATTTTCAAACTCACGTAAGTAATGATAGGATTGATAGGTGACCATAAATCAGCTGTAAAAAAATGTTTTTGACAAAAGATTTTTTGTACAGATTTTGCTGTTTCTCTGCGCGCACTGCGCTCAAAGTGCTGACCAAGCAAAGAGATCCTTAGCCGGTGGCATAGCTGTTGGCAGTGGCTTAGGCGTTGGCAGTCATGGCATCGTTGGCAGTGGCATAGGCGTTGGCAGTGGCATAGGCGTTGGCAGTGGCATAGGTGTTGGCAGTGGCATAGGCGTTGGCGGCGGCATAGGCGTAGGCGGTGGCGTAGGTGCTGGCTTTCCGATCCGCCACACATACTCCGAGTACCAAAACCGAGTCGCCATACCCGTGCCCCAACCTGTCCCCATAGGTGTGCCCCGGGCTGTCCCCTACCCCGTCCGCGTAGGTGTACCTGTCGACCAACCGCGCCCAGTCGCGGTCCCAGTACCCCAACCCGTCGCCCATGTTATATCCCGACCTATTGCCGTCCCTGTAGACCGCCCCTTCCCGTACCCCTATGCGCAACCTGTACCCGTCACTGTAACGCAAGGAGTGGGGATCCCGGTGCCTCAGCCGTACGCTGTTGCGGTGCCGGCTCCGGTCCCTGTTGGAGTTCCCCAACCTGTTGCTGTACCTGTGTCTGTGGTTGGGGGCGGCGGTGGGTTAGGGGGCGTCGGAGGGATCGGGGGAGTTGGAGGGATTGGTGGTATCGGAATCGGGGGAATTGCTGGGTTAAGCGGTATCGGTGGTCATATTGGCCATACTTCGGCTATTTCCCAACCTGTGATTGGCCATGGCTACGGCGGCGGTGGTTCAATAGTGGCGTCCCATGGACATGGTCATCATTACTGAATCTTCGAATTGCAACAATCAATTAGATATTTATTGTAGTTTACCAAATATATCATGTAAATAAGTAGTGATTAGATACGTTACGATATTTTTTTTAAACTATGTATGATACCATTTTTTTATGAATTTAGCCATGTCTGCAAAATATGTTATGCTATGATAGCTAAAATATTTTAGCATAGATAGCTCAGTAACCGTAGCAGTAATTATTCTCTCTATGATTAATAATGGCTTTCAGTTATACCAGTAACTTACACAATATTTGTCATTGTTTGAATTGCTCATGTCACGAAATATCTGCCAAGGTAGAAAGGACGAATCATTAAAAAAAACCTTGTGAACAAACTAAAACAATTTAAATTAAGTCTTTAGTTTTCTATCTCTATTTGTAACACGAAGCTGTAACAAACTACCCCTATTTCAAGATCGGGTAAAATAGATCCACCACTACCAGCAGGAAGAACTGGCTTGGATGAATTCCTATAAAATTGAGTTGCAAATGTTTATGAACGGTGGTGATTGCTGTCATGATATTTATTTGTCTTCTGCATCGACTATCAGTACCGTGGCTGACTGACTGACTGACAGACAACGCACAGCTTAAACCAGTGGACCTACAGATTTAAAATTTGGAGGAAATATTCGTTGAGTACCCTAGAGGTGCATTAAAGAGGGTTTTTCTGAAATTCCATCCCTAAAGGGGCAGTACAGTTTGTATGACGAAAGTAAAGACATTGTGTTGTTTTCTGACTTCTACGCGGGCGGAGTCGCGGGTGCAGCTAGTAGAAAATGTATCTTTTGTTCCCGATTGTAATATAATAGGTAATTAATAACACCCTTACTTGTAAACGATGATTAAATTAAACAGCTCTTAAGTCAATTGCCATCTCATATCATTCATTATCATACAAATGTAAAGGATATGTGTAGGTATAATTAATCAGTGGTTAAATTAAGAGGCGTTAATAAGTCAAGTGGGTAAGTAATTAAGAAATTTACCACCTCTATATTGTTTTATGTAACTAAGATTTAAAATAATTCTTGCTTAATTTCTATTAATGTATTTACTGTAGACTTGTAATATTATATGTATTGACTGATGTACATAGTCATAAATATGTAAAGAATTAAAGCTTTAATTTTTGTTATTAATACTGTTTTTGATGAATAAAATAATATTTCATCAATTTTCTCGTTTTATTGTTATTCATAATCATCATAATATGCTTAGTTAGGTACCTATATTGCTTACCTAATGTTAGCCTTCATTTAAATTATGTAGCCTAGCCGATTGGCTAAGCTATAACAACATCAAAGAGAAAGCTGATCAGATATGTAGGTATTTAGTATAAACACGTATAAGTACCTAAAATAGGGGCTAATGAGGGGCTCGTGGCTAAATGACAGTCGCGCTGATCGATCGATCTGCGAGGTTAAGCTGCGCTTGCTGCGGTCAGTCCTTGGATGGGTGACCGTTTTTACACATCGATACCCCTCCGTGCCTCGGAGAGCACGTTAAGCAGTCGGTCCCGGTTGTCATAAGAATGTCTTTGACAATCGTTACGGGTAGTCAGGAGCCCGAGAGTCTGACAACCGGTCTAACATTCGAATACCGGTATTATCCAAAAATTGGGTTGTGGAGGTCAGATGGCATTCGCTCCACGTAAAATACTGATATTCAGCCGCAACCAGTTAGACTGGAAGCCGACCCCAATCTAGTTTGGGAAAAGGCTAGGCGGATGATGATGACGTATAAGTACCCAAAATAATAAAATACGTTATCTTTTTCGACTTGTAAAACTTATGCATTTTATTTGTTCAGAATTTATGTAAGTAATATTTTATTTTAATGCAAGGTGCAACATTAGAGAATTGAACTAACTGAAGAAATAGAACTAACTCTAGAAACATTTTTGTTTAGAATATTAACTTTTACCCATGATTTAACCTACCTATAGGTAGTGAGTTATTATTTTAATAGGTACCTACTTAATTAAAAATCTAACTTGTACCGTACCCACCTTGTATTATTCATTCATATACCTATTTGTCAAAATTGGTATTAAGTCTCTATAATCACCAAAGTTAAACATTATCGGCCGTACCACAAAAAAGATAAACACGTGTTCAACACGAAAGCTACCAAAAATAATACGCACTTGTTTTAGCACTAACTTGTTTAAAACAAGTGTGTATTCTTTTTGGTAGCATTCGCGTTTAAGCTTTATAGTGGTATTGAATTGAATACCATCCACCTCTGCATACGCCTTCGGAGAATGCAGGCGTGATGGTAGATATATTATGACTGTGTAAGGGACAGATGCGATAGTATCGGTCGATTATAATATCGCATGTGTTATTGCGATTATAAATCCCTGCACACAGCGGCGTTTTTATCGTCCGATATTTCAAACGTGTGTGTGTTGTTGCGATAATAACGCATCATTATTATGGCAGCAGTGACTCAGTGAGTAAGATCACAAGCGTCCTAATACTAAGAACAAATATCGCAATATTTTACGCTTGCGATATTATCGCACAAGTGTGTCATGTGTGTGGGGAAGGGGGGAGGGGGGAGGACAGCTTTTACCAATTCAAACATTTCAATGCGATATTGTTTCTGGCTAAACATTGCTTTCTCTTATCAAAATTGATTTTTACAAAGCCAAAGAATAATTTTAATGTTTTCATACAGTTCACGTGTTGTATAGGGATAAATAAAGGGATTATCTATCATTATCGTTAGTGCCGTTTCTAAAACCGATATTATACTGATAAGCAACTCTTATCGCGACTGATACGTCTGTATCAGTTCATACTATTTAGGCGAACGGATCGGACATCTTTTGTGATAAAATTATTTATTTATAAATTATATAAAGTACCTACGCTCTTAGTGTTATAAGTCGTTTATTATAAGTGTTTATGTTAGTGTAGTGTTTCTGTGATAAAAACAAAAATGTATTCCAGTAAGTTTTGTTTTGTAATTGTTTTTATTTTTGCTTTTTGTTTAAGTTGTTGTTTTTGATAAAAGTGAAATGTGTTAAAGTGAAAGTAGGTAGACATTGGTTGACTGGCCTCTGATAACTTGACCACACAGATTTGCAGTCTCTGGCTCAAACTTAAGTATCTACTATAAAAATCATTCTAAAGAAAAATCTAAACGCTCAAATCCTATAAAATAATTGACAAAACTCAGCAAATTTTCGAGGCCATAGTCAATGTTCTACTAAATCGCACTATAATGAAGGCATTTGAATAAAATTAAGTGGTCATTTACAAGGACAAAATGCACTCCAGATAAGAACATGATTGTTGTTTAAAATCATGATTATAATTGAAATAATCATCAATTCATATAGATAAACATAGTTATGATTTACGAACGGGTTATTTGTTAGTACCTAGAGTAATAATAATACTAAATTGCGGTTGCGCACTTTTTGCGTGAATTATTTATTCAGACACAGAATATTCTGCGGCCTAATGCGTCTATGAAGTCTTAAAATCATGATTGTTCCATCGTGAAAAGGGATGGTGCCCCTGTTCCCATAGGATGTAAAAAGGACATTCGAGTTTAAGTAGGTCCCAGTTTCTACCTGTTTCTAATTAGTATTATTAGGGATATCAGGACTTAGGTACTTACCTATAGTTTGATATAATTGTCTAGCCTTAGCATAAACCAGAGGTAGGTATTGTTTAGCCTTGATCTAAATTGTTTAATTCCAAATGACCTCATTGTAGACATTGGGACCCATTGATTCCCAGACTTAGTTCTTTCCTGTATCGTAGCAGTGTTGAAAGACGTGAGACACATGTACAAACATGGACCAACAACTGTTGGCCATGCTAATATTTGTTATGTGTGGGAATCGAGGTTGTAACCATGGAAAACCAGACATTATAATTTGAGTCTTTCTACCGATTATAGTAAGGTAAGGTGATCAATTATGCTGTCTGAACTTTCTGAAGTCTAGTTAAAAATGGCAGGTGATTAATAAAAAAAACAATGATGCACCTGCACATTAGTGCACATTAATTAATTGCTATGTGTTTATAAATCGGTGGTGGTACCATGATCCACAGAAAAAGATAAAATAGGCTACTTCATTCATAATATTGTATTAAACATCGTACGATCGCCTGGCGACTAAATTTTGAAATTAAAATTAGTGAAATTAAACATGCTGGAGGTGCGGATGAATGCGCAGTCACTCCCACCGTCCCACCCCTCCAGCCACTGGTAGCTGGAGGAACACCGTGTGGGCTTTTGTCATTGGGAGTCCAACAGACCCCTCCGCCCGCCTCGAGGCGGAGGACATTCACGAGAATTTTCCATTAGAAAAAACATACATCTTTGGCAGTCGGGTAAAAAAAACTTATGAAGTTATAGACCATTAATGGCTTATAGTAATAACTTATACCTACTTATAAGCCCTAAATGTTATTCACAGAAATGCAAGTCGTCCCCACATTTTGTCATTGTATTGTTGATTGACTAGAACCATGATTTTTGACAAAATAATTAATCAAATCTTTATCTACCATCTGCTACCTGATATAGCAAATCCGCGACCACGTTACGATAAGATATTTGCGTACTTTTCTAATATTTGTCTTTAAAATGTCCCTGGCCATTGTATAAGATACCGCGGCGCGGCAGTAAGCCAGCAATGTATACTAGCTAATATTAAAGAGTTTGTTTGTTTAAACGCGCTAATCTCTGAAACTACCAGTCGGATTCAAAAAAAATCTTCTTGTATATGATAGCCAGATTCATGAGGAATAGTTTAGGCTATTTAATATCACACTACGACCCTAAGGAATCGAGAACGGGGATAAAACCGCGGGGAACAGCTGTGCATTATTATAAGGTGCTCTACTTAGGTATCTAGATTTTTTTATACAAAGTACCGACTGCGTATACCTACTACATGGCATAATATTACACCAATAATATTAAAAACTTGCTTTTGGGGGTGGAATTTTCAAAAATCCTTTCTTATCGGATGCCTACATCATAATTATATTAAGGAATACGTCCTCTAAATTTCACGTTTCTACGATCAGTGATTTAGGCTGTGCGTTGATCCATCAGTCAGTCCTAGTCAGGACAAATAGCATTTTATAGGTAGGTATACCTATACATTTTTTCATTTTAATATTTAACAACATTATGTGGATGTATAGGAGAACATCACCTAACGAATATTAGTAGGTCAAAGACCTACCTACTGTTTATATCATTAATTTAACATAAATAATATAATTAACAACTCACTGGCTTCTGTATAAGAATCACTCAAATAAGTGCGGAGGAAGAAAATAATATAATTAATCCCATTCATTTATATACCTACTTAATGCTATCTTAAACTAAGTATTAGATGTTTTTTATGACATTTTTAACAAAGGTTTTATATTTTTCCAGAATTTCCAATTTCTTTGGATAATATTCCGAGGCAGAAGAGTTTTGGCTGTCTCTCGCTCAAAATCGGCTGCATAATCTCAGGTTTAATTATTATAGTAAGTACTCGAATATTAAAACAAGTAGGTATATCTACCCTAAAAGAAATGTCATAAAAACTGAAAGTGCTAGAACTGAAAAGTGATGTAGTCATTATATGACTTTATTTGGGGCAGTGAGTTCTCTTAACGTTCCCCCCCCTGCGCGATAATATCGCATGCGTTATTGCGATAATGTTGTCCACACAGCTGCGTTTTTATCGTCTGATACTTCCAACGTGTGTGTTGTTGTGATAATAACGCGTCGTTATTATTGTAGCAGTGTGTAAGATTGCGCATGCAATCTTACACACTGCTACAATAAATTCCTAATAACTCTATTAAGTACAAAATGTACTAAGAACTTTTGCAATAACGCTTCCGATATTATCGACTGATATTATCTTCACCTGTGAGGATGTTTGTAACTCTTTCACGGAAAAACTACTGAAAGGATTTTGATGAAACTTTAAAATGTAATAATATGGATAGTAGGGTAGGTACATCAGAAGAATATCACAATTATGCTCACACAAGTAAGCTCGTTTTATCAAAATTATGCGTTCTCCATTTTTAAAACCATTGGATGACTTTCTTCTGCACGTGCTCTTTTATTCGTAGGTACACGTAGGTATGTCTAAGTTTTGGAAGCTGTTATATTAAAATCGCTTATTTTCAATTTCAGTTGTACACAGTCTTCGCCCTCGCACAATGCCTCGCGTCACTCGACAATAAAATCTCCGGCGATATCAACCTAGACAACTTCGAAAATGTCTTAGCGTTCTGTTTCGCGGTAGCTGTGATCATCTGCCACATTGCCACTCTGATACTTACCACTATCATGATGGTTGGCGTCTTAAGGGTACGTATTCTTTTGTACTACTATAAAGGTAAGTGATTAAAATTGTAAAGATTAAACAGTTAATCCTGGCAATATTTAAATATACCTTTAACTAGATTGAACTGATATAGACTAAAGGTGCGGTTATACGAGCTACTTTTTTGATAATTTCTTGCTGCAATTGTATAGCCGTGAGTTGAGATCTATGTCGTGCAACTTAGTAGAATAACTACCTACCGCAATCTTGCCGTATAGCCCGGCGATATTGCAATGAAATTAAATGATGGTACATCACAATAACTGCTGTAGGTACTCGACTCACGGCTATACAATTGCAGCAAGAAATTGTCAAAAAACTAGCCCGTTTAACAGCACCTTAATAAAGGAAGGCAGGTTGTTTGATGGTGAAGTACGATGGTGTTTTTTTGTGAGCCCTGTCCATTTGAGATCCCTGTCCCAATCCCTGATCAAAATTTTATTACAAAATCCAATACGCTCAATATAAGTTGGCCGGACTGAATTTTGTGCGAATGGCGTCTATCTATTTCTATCTATAGCTACGAATGCGCGAACTTCTGGGGAGAATGATATTAAGCCGGTCAATTAAGATTGCACGTACCTACTATACCACTTACCAGCAGTCGAAAAGTAGGTATCTAGAAGTGCCTTATCCAGAAGTTCTATCCAACTTTCCAGGAGAAACCTTCTCTGATGAAACCGTGGGTGATCTGGACGTCCTGTATGGTGATGGGCATGGTACTGCTGCTCGTGTATTGCACCATACTTGTGATGATTCCCAACCATGTGGACAATGAATTGCTGATATATTATTTGATGGCTTTCTTCAAAATAAGTGAGTATAAAACACTTTTAGATCTTCTTTGTTCACTTAAGGTTTTAAATAAAAAACCGGGCAAGTGCGAGTAGGTCTCGCGCCCTGAGGGTTCTGTACAAAACGAATAAGTAGGTACCTAATAATAAAATATTCCATTTGAAATATAGCGCTATCTTTAAGCAAGATGCCGCTATTACATGGCGCCATCTATGAGCAGATGCATCCAATCCTTAATGGTCTTGACATACGGACGGACAGACGGACAACAAAGTGATCCTATAACTATAAGGGTTCCGTTCTTTCTTTTGAGGTACCTATGGAACCCTAACAAACTAACGTCGTGCGCACGCCCGCGAGCCCGCGACGGTTATATCTGAGAAACATTTATTATTGCAATGCATGCCAGGCACAGCTAGTACTTATAAACAATGTAAAATATAGTATCCGGCAAATAATTTGAGCAAAAGCAGCGTAGTGGGGAAAAGTCTGCGCACGTACGCTTTCATGCATTGTGGGTCAAGTTGTTTGCCTGTGTCTTTACCTGAAATTGGTTGATACCAGAAATTAACTCCTATGTTATATCCTGCAGTTCTCCATATCTACATGCTAACGCTGGTGGCAAGCTACTACATGGATCTCGTAGAAGAGAGAGCTGAACGCCTACAGACGTTGCTGAACACCGACAAGTGGCATAGTACTGCGTGACATTGCTTTTAAATATATGTAAGGCGCAAAGCAATGTAGATAATGTAATGATGATGGTACTTTTGTTGGGACCACTAACTATTAGCAGATAAAGATAATTGTAAATAGAATCAATAATTACTTACTAATAATTAAAAAAATATGTATTTTTAAATGTTGTTTTATTTATTTATTAAAAGAACCACTTGGTCATAAATTATGCTATGCAATTTATCTATGTTATGCGCCTGCCAGACTATGATTTGCCGCGATGTTGCCCTCTCTGCCGGACGAGACGAGAGAGAGAGAGAGAGAGGACGAGGAGCATGACGTGTGTCATGACGAGTAATGTTGCCACACTATGTCTCTGCCTCCTTTCCTCGCTACTTCCCATGCCACTCGTCGAGTGTGTGGCAGGCGCATTAGAATGAAAATAGTGGAAACTCCGTCGATAGAGAGCGTTTCACTTACAGCCGGCCTAGCATGACCACGATAGAAACGGGTTTTGTCTACATAGAAATAGACAAAGTGACAGATTTCATTCATAAAACGTAGAAATGTTTCTACAATCTGTCACTTTGTCTATTTCTGTGTAGACAAAACCCGTTTCTATCGTGGTCATGCTAGGCCGGCAGGTGTACGTTCATTGGTAGGACCCGGCGCAACGTGCGCATGGCACGCAACGCAACGGATTTTGGTTAGTTTTGTATAAATGCTTATAGCATTGCGTCCACTATCTGTACTACCTGCATCGAGCGCCGTGGAGCGCCGTATATCGTATCCGTTGCGTGACGTGTGTGCGTTGCGGCCGGGTCGGACCAATGAACGTTTACCTTTGAAAGTTTCTTCGACGCTATGCTGGCTGTCCTGAAAATCAATACGTCACAACATTTTTAACGGTGTCGGATGTTTTTTTCAGTACCAATTCTTATTCACGGATTTTTAGTGTCCTAGGCATTAATTTAAAACATAAATCTACAAAAATCATAAAACGTTAATACCTAGACAAGAGTGATTAGGGAGCTAACCTAGCGTCTCGCGTCGAAGGGAATTCATAAGTGAAACGGTCTATACTCCTTAAATCTATTCTCCATGATGGCCTCAATGATGGCAACTCTGTTGTCCACTGTCACTGTCACCACAACTGACTAATGACAACAGACAAACTTACAGATGACTAATCAGACTAATGACAGCTCACAGAAAATGAGAACACTGAAGAGAACTTGAGCTGTCATGTCATGTCATGTCATTTGTCTAATTTCTATTCGTAACTCCGTATTTCGTACTCAAACTCAAGATCTTAATGTTTACGTAGTGAATTTATAATAATAAAGTGCGCTCCAAGTGTAAAAAGTGATTTATGTGTTAGTGTTGTATCTGAGTTAAAAACTAAAATGTATTCCAGTAAGTTTTGTTTTGTAATGTAGGTACTCATTATTGTTTTTATTTTTTGTATTTCTAAAGCGAAAGCGTTTTAGTTAGTTGAATGGCTTTTAACAATTTAAAAGGTATATTTTCATATTTGCAGCTGCTCTTACCGAATCTATGTTATGTAAAAAACTCATAAATCATGATTCAAAAAAGAAATGTAAACATTGTAAGTTAGGTTAGGGAATTAAAAATTTGCAATAGCCAGCAAAGTTTCGAGGCCACAGGGCCACAGTTAGTGTTTTACTGAATCGCACTATATAATAAAGGTATTTGAATAAAATTAAGTGGCCAATTACACGGGCAAAATGCACTCAAGATATGTTCATCAATTGCTGCTAATCATGATTATTACTGAAATAAGCCCGGCGCGGATACAGAAATTCGTTCACGGTAGGGTCTAGCTATCAGTCTGCAGCATCAGTTTGGGAAATTTCGATATCAAGTGATATTTTTCTAAGTAATTTTTAATAATGGTTATGTTTTTTCAGAGTTACCGATTTCTATGGATAATATCCCGAGGCAGAAGAGTTTTGGCTGTCTCTCGCTCAAAATTGGCTGCATAATCTCAGGATTAGTTATTATAGTAAGTACTGTGTATTATAAAGCAAGTAGGTATACCCCAAAAGAAATGACATGAAAACTGTAAAATACACTAGAACATAATGATCAAGCTTTACTATAAAATAAATATGACTTCATTGACTTAACTGCACATGCACACTAGTTCGTCGGCAGTGAGTTCTCTTATAGCTTTTTTCTTGATCAAGTCTGATATTCCATACATTTACAGGGTAAACGAAACTTGGAGGTAACATTGGCCACTAAACAGTATAAAAAAAAATTGTAAAAAATATATTATTCTTGCCATTGTGTTAATAAAATACTTTGGTTTACGGTTGGTGTGTGCTTACCAATATTGGACGCCTCTCATGCTCTTATATTCATGTCTCAAACAGTTTTTGAAGTTGTTTATTAAAAATCGCCCATTTTCAATTTCAGTTGTACACAGTCTTCGCCCTCGCACCATGTTTGATGTCCTTCGAAAGTAAAATCCCCAGCGATGTCAACCTAGATAACTTCGAGAATGTCTTCGCGTTCTGCTTTGCGGTAGCTGTGATCATCTACCATGTTGCCACTCTGATGCTGACCACTATCATGATGGTTGGAGCCATAAAAGTATGTATTTTTGCTATCTACATCAGTGGGCCTAGCACAAACAATTTTGACGTATCGTATCGTAAATGTAAGCGAATTTCGAATCTAAAATACGAGAGTCATAGAACATTTAGATAAAATTTTATACAATTAGCGCATAGTAATAAATACAGAGATTGAAATAAAGATTAATTTGAAAATAAAATTAAATATAAAATAAAATTGTGTAGCGAATGTGTATTTTCAATTCAAAATCGTTCGTGCTAGGCCCTCAGGGCTGTCCAAACCAGATACGATCTGGGGCCACTGTGAATCACTAAATGACTAAATAGATTGGAAGGCCGCAGAAACATAATTTTTTTTTTTTTTTTATCTCCTTCTTCTTAATGCAATCTGTCCTGGGACATTCAGCAATAGGTAGATGATAGTTAAATGTCTTGCACGGAATGGGGCCACTGCACCATCCGATCAATACTAAAGCTTGTTCTTGCTGGTTTTATAATAGGTCTTGAGGTGCCCTTCTTTTCAGTCTTGTGAAGGTAACTGGATTAGACATTAGTTCCATTGCTAATTGATTTGGGTGGATTTTCAATCTGGAGGAATATGTAGTAATATTAGCTTTAATTTCCTCGTTTACAGTTTTTATCTTCAGATCCTTGTGAATTCTATCGTTTGTGACGTACCAGGGTGCATTCACTATCTGCCGTAGTGTTTTGGATTGGAATCTTTGGAGAATTTCAATGTTGGATGTAGCTGCTGTTCCCCAAAGTTGGATACCATAGCACCAAATAGGCTTGAGAATGCATTTGTATAGCAGTAGTTTGCTTTCCAGGGACATGGGGGACTTTTTGTTGATCATCCAGTATAAGCTACGGAGTTTTTGTCCTAGGGCTTTTCGTTTTGTGAATATGTGGTGTCTCCATGTAAGGCGTCTGTCAAGGTATATTCCAAGATATCGTGTAACTTCTGCTTGGGGTACTTCTATGCCATTTAAGGTCACGGGTGGGCATGTATCTTTTCGTGTGGTGAAAGTCACTTGGACTGACTTTGTTTCATTAGCTTTTATTTTCCAGTCTTTAAGCCATTCAGATATCAGTTTGAGGCTGTTTTGCAGTTTGGCAGAGGCATCTCTTGGGCATATATCAGTGGCCAGTATGGCCGTATCATCGGCAAAGGTGCCTGTAAGGACGTTGCTATCTAACGGCAAGTCGGCAGTAAACAGCAGGTACAGGGTTGGGCCCAAGACACTACCCTGGGGTACTCCGGCCTGGATCTGACGTATGTTAGTAACCTCTTCTCCCTGCTTCACTAAAAAAGATCTCTCGCTGAGGTAGGAGCGCAGGAACAGGTAGAAATTTGTTGGGAGAGACATTTTTATTTTGGTCAGTAGACCCTCATGCCACACGTGATCAAACGCCTGCGAAATGTCCAGGAAGACTGCAGAGCAGTATTCCTTTTTTTCAAATGAGTTGTTAATCTTTTCTACCAGTCTGTGTACCTGTTCCACAGTACCGTGGCCCTTTCTGAATCCAAATTGGTGTTCTGGAATTAGGTTTTTTTCCACCAGCAGCGGCATGAGTCTCTTCAGAAATAGCGTCTCCAGTAACTTAGAAGCAATAGGTAGGAGGCTGATAGGTCGATATGATTTGACGTCATTTTCAGACTTGCCAGGCTTTAAAATCATGATGATTTGAGCGACCTTCCACTGTTTGGGAACATAGGTGCGCTGCAGTATTGCATTAAAAAGGTAAGTGAGAAAGGTTATAGCGATCTCCGGTAACTGCTTTAGAATAGTTGCGGTGATTAAGTCGTATCCTGGAGCCTTGTGGTTTCCCAATTTTTTGATGGCATATTTAACTTCGTCACGGGAACATTTTCTAAGCGGTGGATCAAGTTGATGAACAGATGCTAGAGTGTTATAGACATAGTCCAGTTTGCTCGAGCCTTCGTCAGGGTGTGAGGTGAAAACACTTTCTAGGTGGCCAGCAAAAACGTCTGCCTTTTCAGCATCACTGCTAGCCCATGTATTGTCATGCTTTCTGATAGGAGGCTGATGAAGTTGAGGTCTTTTAAGTTTTTGTGTGGCTTTCCATAAAGAGTAGTCAGTGGCTTTAGTTCCATCTAAATTTTGCAGGTATCTTTGAACTCCTGCATTTCTATTTTCTTCGAGCGCCAGCTTTAGCTTTTTTATGTGTGCATTAAGTTTTTTCTTAGCACTGGGGTATCTATTCCCTTGCCACTTTCTTCTTAGTTCCCGTTTCTCAGTAAGCAGCTTTTGCACTGATGGAGGACAGTACAAACTGCTATAACTACTTTTGCTGATTGGAGTAGCTTTCCATGCACTTTGTTGTATAATGTAGTTGAAATGTTCAACACCCGCTTCTATATCCTGGTCGCTTGAAAACGGCATTTTTATGTTGATTTTTTCAGCCACAAGGCATTTGAAATTTTTCCAGTCTGTTTTATGGTTACAGAGGTGACATGGTGGGAGGGTCTTTGCAGCATTTGATTTTTTAGAAGAAACATAATGTAGTTTTAATTTTTTGAATAATTGATGTCATAAAAATAAAATAATACATGTAACATAATAAGGGATTTACCTTTTCTCATTGTAACAATGAAAAAAAACATCATATTTTTCCCAATTATAAGCGTAATTAAAATTTTCGTGTTCACTCCTAAGAAAGTGAAAGAAAGCGTAATTTACGATTTAAGACTTCAAATGGATTTTCTTAAGAATATTCGATATATTGATTCCCCTTATGATCTCTATACGCCTCCTAGGCAGGTGCGCCCCTCTAGTTGAGATGCCCTGACCAACACAGCCACTCGCAGCTTACCAGTAGACTTAAACCCTCTCAAAACGGGCAATCCTCGATCTAGCAGTGATCCAAAGTATCTAGAAGTGTCCTATACGGGATTCTATCCATCTTTCAGGAAAAACCGTCCTTGATGAAGCCGTGGGTGGTCTGGACATCCTTTATGGTGATAGGCGAGGTGCTATTGATCGTGTTTTGCGCCGTAGTCGTGACTATTAACATCAACAATGTGGATATGTATGAATTACTGGTATATTACTTGCTGGAATTCTCCAAACTATGTGAGTATTAACTTTTAGATTTTATTTGTCCACCAAAAATATGTAGATGCGTGTACTAAGACTCTGCTGTCTATCTGTCTGTCACCAGGCTATAGGCCTAGGCACAGGCATAGGCCTATCTCATAACCGTGATAGCCAGACAGTTTAAATTTTCACAGATGACGTATTACTGTTGCCGCTATGACAACAAATACTAAAAAAAGAGTAAAATAAATATTTACGGGGGGCTCCCTAGGCTACAGCAAACTTGTATTTTTTTGCCGTTTTTTTTTTAAATTTTATACGTCCAAGGATGGTACGGAATCCTCGGTGCGCGAGTACGACTCGCACTTGGCTGGTTTTTTTTATTTTATAATGCCCATGCCCCCAAAGCTGACCTCCATATTAAAAAATAATTTATTTACCTTACACATCCGTGTTTGGGTCACAGAAATTCATAAACGTATACCTAATTTCAACTTAATCGGTCCAGTAGGTTCGGAGCAAATTGGCAGTGACAGACAAACAGACAGACACAGGAGTAATCGTATAGGTAATGGTTCCGTTTTTCATTGGGACGTCCGGAACCTTAAAAATGCTTATGCATGCTTAAAAAATGTCTTGCTAGGGTGGTGGTTGAATACTTTTAGATTACCTATGTATACAGGATAAAATTTAAAACCAGTGCGGATATTTTAGGTGGTGAAAGTACTCATGAATATGATCAACTTTTATTATGGGACCGACACTGAAATATGAAAAAAAAAATCAGCTGTTCCATACATTTTGATCGTGTTGTAGTGCAATTTTGTAGGGAACAGCTGATTTTTTTTTCATATTTCGGTGTCGGCCCCATTATAAAAGTTGATCATATTCATGAGTACTTTCACCTCCTAAAATATCCGCACTGGTTTTAATTTTACCCTGTATAAGGGCCACTGCAATAATGATAGATGTCCTCTTTACTTTGTTTTGAGATAATTGCATTTTATTTTTTTTAGCTGGTGGAAAATGATCATAGTTCATACATTGCTTAGACGTGTACATTTTAAAAACTGATTTATCTCGGGACTGTGTGCACGCGTGCGAAGCCAGGGCGGGTCGCTAGTATAATATAAGTGATCGAATGACGTAATTACTTTGAATTAAAGACATTTTGGACATTCATCATTATTGCAGTGGTCCCTTCATTATGTATACTTAATTCAGCGTTGCCAGATTTTGTTCGGGCAAAGCGGGATTTTGAAACTTTTTGAGTAAAAAAAGCGGGATTCTTTCGTCGAAAGCGGGACATTCAGCAATTTATTCTTTCTTTTTTACTACGTAGTAAAAAATAAAAAATAAACTGCTGAATGTCCTTATCTTTAATAAGTACCTACCTAGGTACCTACTTATCCTTGTATCCAAGTATAAGTACCTAGGTAGGTACTTATTAAAGATAAGATCATTCAGCAGTTTATTTTTTATACTTTAAAATATATTTGCGGTGGCTATCTATCATCATTGTTGATGATAGATAGCCACTGCAAATATATTTTAATGAAATAAGTTACTTTACTATAATAATAACCGCCGCGCCGCACCGTCGCGTAATCCCCGAAAAGCGAGACTGAGCCTGTCCCGCGCGGGACATTTAATTTTGGGGCTGAAAATCGGAACGTCCCGCCAAAATCGGGTCGTCTGGCAACGCTGACTTAATTAAAATTGTTATATCTTACAGTTGTCCATATGTACATTCTGACGCTGGTGGCAAGTTACTACATGAATCTGGAAGAAGAGCGATTTGGACACCTATTGACGTTGCTTGCCAGCGACACGTGGCAGAGTAATACTGCGTAGCATAAATTTCAAGTAAGGCGCAAAGCAAAGATAGGCCGCGGTCGCACTGGTACGGCAACAGCGACGCGACGGAGACGGCGGTGAAAACAAACTCATTTAAACATATATTATTGTCGGTGGCCGCACTGCAGGGGGTCTACTCTCTAAGAACGAAATCCGTAGTTTCGACCTTAGTTACGGGCGTTTCTTACTCCATATCACCTACGGACTTAAGATTAGTTCGGGGCCCGAACTAAGAATGAATGATGGCACGATTTGACAGTTGTCCCTACTCCCGATGTGTTTTTATCCGTCCGAAAAATTGAATTTGACACTCGTTTTGACGGAATCTTATGTCTATTGTACTTTCGGACGGGCCCGTATCTTCGTTGACGGACTTACAGAGTAGATTCCAAACGACAAGTGACATTTGTTCACAAAATCGCCGTCGCGTCGCAGTTGCCGTACCGGTGTGGCCTAGGCCATAGTGTTGCAAAGGACCCGAGTCCTCCAGTCGTAACATTAAAGACTCGACTCAATTATGTAAGACCCAGTGTGCTAAAAAGGCACGGAGTCTAGTCAAGCCGAGCCCGCGTCGTTTAACAGCGACTCGAGTCTTACAAAGGACTCGAGTCTTGAAATGAACTCTAGTCTTCAAGAAAAACTCGTAGCATGAAGGTGAGACTTGAAGCTCATTCGAAAAGACTCGAATAGGTGATAAGTGATAAGCTTAAATTAGTGGTTTATGTAACATGCCTACAAAAAACCTGATAAGACAAAATCATTACAAATCAGCTAAAAACTCTAATACTGCTATTTTTTTATGTGAGTCTTTCTCCCCGTCCTGTAAATGTAACAATTCAATTGCTAGACTCACACGAAGAGGTCTTGAGTGCGACTCACCGCATAAAAGGGACTCAAGCGCGAATTTAGTTCTCTAGTCTTGGAGTCCCGTTGTAATGAGTCGAGTCTTGTAATTCATCATCCGAGTCCGTTTATATAGGACTCGAAGACTCGAGTTCTTTGCAACACTAGGTAATAATGACGTTACCTCTGTTGAAAATGGTAGGATCACTATTGACAGAACAGGAGATATGTAAATAAAAATTATTATAATAAATGTAGAGAACCTCTATTATTATTACGACCAACTAAACAGTATACTTGGACTTTTAATTGTTTGCAGTGACTTGACAGTTCCAAAGTAATGATACCATTATAAATGTATATTTTTTGTGAATTTGAAACATGTCAAAGCCATGTTATGCTTATATTAAGTTATTAAATATATAAGTGATTCTCAAAAATCATATGACCCGAGCGGGATTTGAACCCGCGACCTCTGCCGAACCGTGGCTAGTGCTCTGAACCAACTGAGCTACCGGGTCCCGCCCGACTCATCTGAAATTTGAGACCCCTTTGTAATACGCTTCTTAGGAGCGTTTGGCGACATCTATCGGAAAACTTATGCAGTATTTCCAACTCAATGCCAATTACTTTGCAGTTATCGGACATCGATGCGATATCACCATCTATACATTATAAATGTATATTTTTTGTGAATTTGAAACATGTCAAAGCCATGTTATGCTTATATTAAGTTATTAAATATATAAGTGATTCTCAAAAATCATATGACCCGAGCGGGATTTGAACCCGCGACCTCTGCCGAACCGTGGCTAGTGCTCTGAACCAACTGAGCTACCGGGTCCCGCCCGACTCATCTGAAATTTGAGACCCCTTTGTAATACGCTTCTTAGGAGCGTTTGGCGACATCTATCGGAAAACTTATGCAGTATTTCCAACTCAATGCCAATTACTTTGCAGTTATCGGACATCGATGCGATATCACCATCTATACATTATAAATGTATATTTTTTGTGAATTTGAAACATGTCAAAGCCATGTTATGCTTATATTAAGTTATTAAATATATAAGTGATTCTCAAAAATCATATGACCCGAGCGGGATTTAAACCCGCGACCTCTGCCGAACCGTGGCTAGTGCTCTGTTTGACATGTTTCAAATTCACAAAAAATATACATTTATAATGTATAGATGGTGATATCGCATCGATGTCCGATAACTGCAAAGTAATTGGCATTGAGTTGGAAATACTGCATAAGTTTTCCGATAGATGTCGCCAAACGCTCCTAAGAAGCGTATTACAAAGGGGTCTCAAATTTCAGATGAGTCGGGCGGGACCCGGTAGCTCAGTTGGTTCAGAGCACTAGCCACGGTTCGGCAGAGGTCGCGGGTTCAAATCCCGCTCGGGTCATATGATTTTTGAGAATCACTTATATATTTAATAACTTAATATAAGCATAACATGGCTTTGACATGTTTCAAATTCACAAAAAATATACATTTATAATGTATAGATGGTGATATCGCATCGATGTCCGATAACTGCAAAGTAATTGGCATTGAGTTGGAAATACTGCATAAGTTTTCCGATAGATGTCGCCAAACGCTCCTAAGAAGCGTATTACAAAGGGGTCTCAAATTTCAGATGAGTCGGGCGGGACCCGGTAGCTCAGTTGGTTCACAGAGCACTAGCCACGGTTCGGCAGAGGTCGCGGGTTCAAATCCCGCTCGGGTCATATGATTTTTGAGAATCACTTATATATTTAATAACTTAATATAAGCATAACATGGCTTTGACATGTTTCAAATTCACAAAAAAATATACATTTATAATGTATAGATGGTGATATCGCATCGATGTCCGATAACTGCAAAGTAATTGGCATTGAGTTGGAAATACTGCATAAGTTTTCCGATAGATGTCGCCAAACGCTCCTAAGAAGCGTATTACAAAGGGGTCTCAAATTTCAGATGAGTCGGGCGGGACCCGGTAGCTCAGTTGGTTCAGAGCACTAGCCACGGTTCGGCAGAGGTCGCGGGTTCAAATCCCGCTCGGGTCATATGATTTTTGAGAATCACTTATATATTTAATAACTTAATATAAGCATAACATGGCTTTGACATGTTTCAAATTCACAAAAAATATACATTTATAATGTATAGATGGTGATATCGCATCGATGTCCGATAACTGCAAAGTAATTGGCATTGAGTTGGAAATACTGCATAAGTTTTCCGATAGATGTCGCCAAACGCTCCTAAGAAGCGTATTACAAAGGGGTCTCAAATTTCAGATGAGTCGGGCGGGACCCGGTAGCTCAGTTGGTTCAGAGCACTAGCCACGGTTCGGCAGAGGTCGCGGGTTCAAATCCCGCTCGGGTCATATGATTTTTGAGAATCACTTATATATTTAATAACTTAATATAAGCATAACATGGCTTTGACATGTTTCAAATTCACAAAAAATATACATTTATAATGTATAGATGGTGATATCGCATCGATGTCCGATAACTGCAAAGTAATTGGCATTGAGTTGGAAATACTGCATAAGTTTTCCGATAGATGTCGCCAAACGCTCCTAAGAAGCGTATTACAAAGGGGTCTCAAATTTCAGATGAGTCGGGCGGGACCCGGTAGCTCAGTTGGTTCAGAGCACTAGCCACGGTTCGGCAGAGGTCGCGGGTTCAAATCCCGCTCGGGTCATATGATTTTTGAGAATCACTTATATATTTAATAACTTAATATAAGCATAACATGGCTTTGACATGTTTCAAATTCACAAAAAATATACATTTATAATGTATAGATGGTGATATCGCATCGATGTCCGATAACTGCAAAGTAATTGGCATTGAGTTGGAAATACTGCATAAGTTTTCCGATAGATGTCGCCAAACGCTCCTAAGAAGCGTATTACAAAGGGGTCTCAAATTTCAGATGAGTCGGGCGGGACCCGGTAGCTCAGTTGGTTCAGAGCACTAGCCACGGTTCGGCAGAGGTCGCGGGTTCAAATCCCGCTCGGGTCATATGATTTTTGAGAATCACTTATATATTTAATAACTTAATATAAGCATAACATGGCTTTGACATGTTTCAAATTCACAAAAAATATACATTTATAATGTATAGATGGTGATATCGCATCGATGTCCGATAACTGCAAAGTAATTGGCATTGAGTTGGAAATACTGCATAAGTTTTCCGATAGATGTCGCCAAACGCTCCTAAGAAGCGTATTACAAAGGGGTCTCAAATTTCAGATGAGTCGGGCGGGACCCGGTAGCTCAGTTGGTTCAGAGCACTAGCCACGGTTCGGCAGAGGTCGCGGGTTCAAATCCCGCTCGGGTCATATGATTTTTGAGAATCACTTATATATTTAATAACTTAATATAAGCATAACATGGCTTTGACATGTTTCAAAAACACAAAAAAATATACATTTATAATGTATAGATGGTGATATCGCATCGATGTCCGATAACTGCAAAGTAATTGGCATTGAGTTGGAAATACTGCATAAGTTTTCCGATAGATGTCGCCAAACGCTCCTAAGAAGCGTATTACAAAGGGGTCTCAAATTTCAGATGAGTCGGGCGGGACCCGGTAGCTCAGTTGGTTCAGAGCACTAGCCACGGTTCGGCAGAGGTCGCGGGTTCAAATCCCGCTCGGGTCATATGATTTTTGAGAATCACTTATATATTTAATAACTTAATGATACCATATTTACACTAATAGTGTTGGGGCACTGAACGAATTTTCGAAAAGAACGATAGATAAAAATAGTTGAATTAAATAAATATTAACAAATCTAGGTATATTTTTGTGAATTTTAAACATGCCAAAGCCGTGCTTATGAATATACATATTTTACCTTATGTGTATATGCATATCGTATTTTAAATCAACAAATCAATGAAAAGTACATTAAATAAGTATATAATTCAGTTCAATCAATTTGGTTCATTCTTTTCTTCACATCACTACCTTTATTTTTGTTAATAAGTGGTATCCCTCCAGTTGTCAAGTCACTGCAACAATTAAAAGTCCAAGTATAGTTAAAGGTACTGTTTTAGTCGAATAACGTGTAATAAACAGGGTACCCAAAACATGTTTTTTAAGTGTTTTTTTTTATTAAAGTTTGTAAGTACGAATTTGCTAATTGATTACTTGTATCACTCTTGTCAAGATACACCATAATGTAACGTAAAGAGCGTATCACATAAGCAGTCCTTTCGACGGTATGTTGGTTGCCCTTAAGGCGCTGATAACTGCCAACGGCCTTGAGTGATTTGGGTGGTATAGCTTGATTGTTCTGTGCTGAGCTCAAGCAACGCGACATACGTCCACCGAGCAATACGACTCGCCTATCAAGGAACGCGCTGTGCCGAATTAGACGTATTATTACTTTTTAGTATCTAAAATATAAAATAAAAAAAAAGTAACTGACAATATTATAGGTAGTAACATAGTCTTTTCACACAAAACAAATCATGAAAATATCTTAAGCGATTTGAAAGTAATTACTTTTTTATGTTTTGGGTAGACAGTAATTCATGAATTTATTTCATTAAGTATTTTACTACAATAGTTGAATATTCACAGGTACGATTGATGTAATTATGTTCTAGTTTAACATAAAAAAATTGCACAACTAACCTGTATCATTTGACGGCGATATAAGAGATTTAAAACTTGAGATTTACGGCCGTTACCATTTACCGTCGCCTTAATGTTAATATTTATAACATTTATAACGGTGTTGGAAGTGTCTTTTCAGTACCAATTCGAAAACATAAAACGTTAAGACCTAAACAGAAGTGACAGTCAGGGGAGCCAATATAGGTAGCGTCTTATGTGAAACGCTCTATAGGTACCTATGGTAACGTCAAAGTCAACTAAATACGATATTAAGTCATGGTAAAAATATACGATTTTATTGTCAGTGTTAAATATTTTTATTATAAAACAATAATGTATCTAATTAATAAATTATAAATAAAACGTTTAATCATTTCAATTATTAATTTTTATTTGGCATAACATCTCTTAGAATCTTAATTAAATAAAAAATCTGCATTAAACTAAATATTTACAATTCCATTTAAATGTAACGTTTTCAAATATACCTATAGATACTTTAATACTTACAATATACATTTATAGAAGAAATATTTGTTTATTATCTCAACTCTTGATTAGTGGCTTTTGAGAAAGTCGCCACAATTTTACCAATATCATGCATAATTATAGAAAAAATATCAAATCGAATGAGACAACGTGGTACGGTGTTGGCGAAAACAGCTATTTTTTCCCTGTATATTATCTCATACTCATTAAAATATCGAGAAACATTGTTAATGGTTACATTTAAATATTTAAGTAACAAGGTTTTGTATAACTTCAATAAGATTTTGTGCGTCACGGACGTCACCTCGTTGGTGACTTTTTGTATGAAAAATAGCATATAGATGATATTAGTTATATCATCTATATGCTATTATGCGGCACCAGTTATGATCACAAACGTCACCTGCGCATTAGCAGATTATTTCGGTGTCTCTTGGCGGAATTAAGAAGACGGGGGGCGCCGAGGCTGTACGCTATTGGTTCGTCAGTCGATGCTCGTCATCTAATTGGACCATTCTCTATTACGTATTGTCAACTGTCTATTGTCTATTGGGCCGAAAATGTACATGCACGATCTGTGATCATAATTCCTGCCGGTAACTATACTTATTATTATCGCATTTAATAGATGAATAGAAAAGAAAATTATAAAATGTATTACCTATACAGTTTGATAGGTTAGGTTTGAGGAAGGTTATTCAGTTCGATGTCCCTCGTTTAGCCTAAAATACTGTAGATACTATACATATTCAAGAAACAAAAATCTGAAAAAAAGATATTACAAAACTACTCTAGCGCTTGAAAACTACAATATTATAATAAAGGTAACTTTAACGTTTAACGAAACATTCATTTTTATTTTATATCACTTTAAATTTTGAGATTTCTGTAATTACTTCTTGAAAAGGAAGATTCTACTTGAAGGTTTCAGAAATTATCTGGATCGTATCATTGTTAATTAAACCGTGACATCATAATTTTTCTAAAACAAACGTTGCTCAGTCTATGGTCTACTACCATTCTATATAGCATCAAAATGTAAGTTGCTCAAACATCCTATCCTACTAATATTATAAACGTGAAAGTTTGTGAGGATGTATGGATAGATGGATAAATGTATGGATGGATGTATGGATGTTTGTTACTCTTTCACGCAAAAACTACTAAACGGATTTTGATGAAACTTTACAGTAATATAGCTTATACATCAGAATAACACAGGCTACTTTTTATCCCAAAAACGCGGGCGAAGCCGCGGGCGGAAGCTAGTTAACAGATAAAGTTCACTCACCGCAATACGGTATTCAAAAGAGATAAGAGGAGTGCACGTGCACTAACTAACAAGGACGTCTGGCCAATGCGGGCCGAAATGCTGATAAAATTAGTCATTTACATGCAACCGCGCTTACTACCTTTTTTATTTGATGCTATAAAAGGGTAGTAGACCATGGTCTGTGGGCCTATCACGAATAATGTTGACGTATGGTATCGTAAATGTAAGCATATTTTCAATTGAAAATATACGTTTGTTACACAATATTTATATAAATTAAGTACCTACATACTTTATTTCTGTGTTTATTAAAATGTGCAAATTGTAGGTATACCTATAATTTATCAAACTGTTCTAGGACTGTTGTATTTTCAATTCAAAATATGCTTACATTTACGATACCATACGTCAAAATTATTCGTGATGGCCCACTGAGCAATGTTCATTCTAGAAAAGCAGTGCCTTAAATGTCACAGTGTACCTATCCCAAAATTGTAAATATTAATAATTGTATTTAAATACAATTGTATTTAACGCTAATAGAAATGACAAAGATTTACAATGGTCCATTAACAGGTCATCTTGATAAAATGTACACTGAATTAACTACAGGCGCCATTTTAATTGGTCAGGCCGCTAAAGTGTTGCCGCATTCAAAAATATCTCTATTATTTACACACATTTTTTCTCTACCTTTGTTTAAACTTTTTATTGCCGTTATCACTCCCTAATTTTACTCTTACATATAAATTAACTAAAGGTAATCTTAGAGCCATATCTCATAAGAACGCCATGGCGGCGACGCCAGCATCGCTTCCGTGGCTACCTTTGGCGTCCGTGAGACGCCAAAACAGGCCGCCAATGCGGATGCCAGACGAGATTAGTGAAATGAACATCGAAGAAAATGTATGCGTGTCGAGTGAGTGAGCTTGGCGACCCGGCTAGCTGCGACGCCAAGCCGACGCTAGTGAGGTATAGTTAGGTACATTGTTATAAAGGACACGGCGGATGCCCATAGAACGCTGGGCTTCAGATTGTGTATGTTGGCACAGATATGAAAAGTTTGGTGTGATCGAGTATTTCAAGAGTATTTAAATTCATTTTTTATTTGTTTTTGTACGTAATTGGATTAAAGAGAAATCTTCGTATTTATGACTGAGGTTAAGTATGGTGTGAATGATCCAATGAAGTACAGCCCGACTAATGAGTTCTCAATTCAAAGGTTTTAGTTGCTGTCGACGTGATATTCTATGGAGGCACGCGCCAGCCAGCGCGCACCCGTTTTTGTTTTATTGTTTTTTTTCAAAATGTCAACGGCATAATCATTTTATTTCTTATTTATTTCGATTTTTGATTACAATTCTTAATCTCTGAAATAAATTAGGCAAAGAACAATTAAAATATATTTTTATTTTTGGTAAAGCTTTTATTACTGTACCATATCAAGCCCAAAACTGCCTATGTCCTTTGACATGTTTTAATTGCCGGCGCTGTTGGCATCGCCGCGCCGCTATGGCGTCCTTAAGAGATATGTGGCTCTTAACTTAACTAAAGGTAATCTAATTACTTAATACTAATTTAGGCGGCGTCCGTTTCTCGTGAGTACTTCACTGAACCGTCTCTCTCCATCTTCACTATCGAACTCCAAATGAGGATCACCAGGTACATCTGAAGCACTGGAATTAAAAGAAATTAATTGTAAGTTAGTTTTAGATTTTCTTAGTTCGTAATATTAATAATTATGAGAAGACACTTTTTCATGTGTTCTACAAGTCAGCACTTAGCAAACATTTTAGTTATTGGACGCATTATTAGAAATTACGTTAACGTAGCAATTTAGGTTAAATATAAATTACTTATTAGCCTACTTACCAGGCTAGATTGTAATTTAAATAAGGTATCGTCATGGTAGGTACTTTATAGTAAATAATAAAAAAAAAGTTTTAGATTTTGATCATTTTCTTCTCTATTCCAGCATGCTCAGGCGAATGAGCGGCTCATTTGGCCGAGCCGCTCATTTCCGACGCCTGAGCACGTTGTGCTCAAGGTCCGAGCATGCTGTGCAAGTGCGAGTACGACTCGCGCCCTGAGGGTTTCGAAATATGCAATAGCGCCATCTGTGCCGTTATTATATCATAGTAGATATATCATATTTTGATCATAGATGGCGCTATTGCATACTTCTAGTGGCGTCATCTATGAGCAGATGGCTCCCCTCATGGTCATGACAGACGGACAACAAAGTGATCCTATAAGGGTTCCGTTGCTTCCTTTTGGGGTATGGAATCCTTAGAATGTTCAGAAAAAAGACTTACTGAGTTGGAACAGCACTAGGAACAGTTCGCTGGCGGTCTCCTTGGTGAGGAACGCGAGGCTGTACACGAAGCCGAACACCGAGTACACGATCTCGAAGTAGAGGTACACCTTCATGAGCACCACGTGTTTCTGGAACATTTAGAAGTGGAAGTGTCAGGGATAAAGGACCTTCAGAAACTGGCAAGATTATTTGAAGAAACTAAATAAGCCGCGACTAGTCCCAAAACACGTACCCTTTTAGGGCACTGTACCTACCTATGTAAAAAAGCCCTCATCCGCACGGGCGCTTTTTCAATACGGGTTAAAAAAGCGTCGTATGCGTTTGTCAAGGCACATTCAATTCAACGCCCAATGCCGAGCGTTGAAAATCCAACAGTAGGCGATATAAAAAAGCGCTTTCGTGCGAACAAAATGGACCCATCCCATTTGTTTAATTGGCGCTTTTGTAATGCGTGTTGTAAAAGCGCCAGTGCAATCATTGAAGCTAGGTAAGTCTGCAACTACTCTTGCAGTTGTAATCCAAAAACATGTACACTCGTCGTCATTGACGGTCGACCACTTCACCCTTATTACTAAGAACATAAGGGTGAAAAGTGGTCGACCGTCAATGACGTCGAGTGTACCCTCAGATCATAGAAACAAGGAGATATGCCATCATAGCAAATTAGTACGGGAACAACTGATGCCACTTTTAGTACATTTTTCGACACAATTACGAGCATAATTAAGCGCTCCTTGTGAATAAAAAAAATCTCCCACGCATTGAACATTCCGCACACCCTTAATCTAACACTGTTAATCGTCACTCAACACTAGCACTAAACTAAAACACTGTATTTATACCATCGATCGTGTTCGGTTCGTCGGCAGCGCGTACGTTTTTAATATGAGTAATTTGCTCAAGATAAGGCATCAAGTTCGATAGCGCCTTGGCACATTTCCTTGTTTCTATGATCTGAGAGTGTACCTATAGGTAGGTAGGTAGGTAGAACTTTAAACATGCATGCATGTGACACACACAACGTACCTATTATAACGTTGAAACATCCACTCACCCTATGTAAAGCCACAATGAAGGTGACAGTCATGATGACCTCAACCAGCAGCGCGATGACATCGGTGATGAGCCTCGCGAACTCCGAAGCGTAAGCAGCCTGGTCTGACTCCGAAGAGTTTCGGATATACGATATGTACAGCGATAGGAAACATGTCACTACTACTGTTAGCAACTGAAAAGAAGAGAATATTATTAATAATATCATGGGTTAATAAAAATGCTGCAGGGTATCGCAACTAAGGAAGTTTATGTTCAGCCATGGACTAAGTTAACCCGTTCGGTCCAGCAACGTCTTATAGCGCCAAATTGGACGGTGTTATGAAACAAATCAAGCGACAGTTTTAAGAAAATGAGCTTCAAAGTTTCGAAACTGTGTTGTCGCTGCATGCAGTTTTAAATATTTTTTTTTGTTTTTATCTTTAGGTATCTATCTGTAGGGACTTAATGCCCGTTTTCACCAACACTAGGAGACACCTAAGTGAAATGTTTAAATATTAAAAGGAGTTCCCTAGCTCAAAAAACCATGTCACCAACTACTAGGCGACAACTATGGGCTATCCATGGTTTTTGCCTAATTGTTGGTGACATGTTTTTTAGCGCTAGGTAAATTCTTTTAATATTTAAACTATTTTAAACATTTCGCTTATGTGTCTCCTAGTGTTGGTGAAAACGGGTGTTAGTATAGGTACAATCATTTAATCCACCGAAGAAAACACGTTGTTACTTAGGTAGGATGTAAAGTTTTAATTAAGTAGACAATATTTTCCTCCTACCTAATCAGCTGTTATCGCATTTTGTATTTTTGTACTTATAAGTACCTAATTTTGGCGATTTTGAAATGGCAGTATGGAGTCAAGCAACTTTATTGTCAGACACATAATTATAAAAAAATAAAAACTTACCTAAAAAACGATTTAGTTTTGCGTGAGATAAATGGTCCGCAAAGATACGTAATTACGTACTTACCTATTACCTATCGAATTACATAATGCCTATTGTATCGGTTAATTCGGTATTGCATTTTAAAATAAAAAGGTTTTTTCGGCAATTCGCTAATCCTAACTATCCTAACTAATATTATAAATGCGAAAGGGGTGGGTGACCTGCATTCAAAACTATTTTTTTTGGTTTTGTCTCTTGATTCGTTGTCATAATGCCGTCCAATTCATACAATTATAATTGACACAATGTAATCAATCATGTCTGCCATATTATTTACGCACACTACGTTTTATAACGTCAATAGACCATAGTGAACTATATCAGCTAAATTACTGCGCCCGCGCCGGTTCACTTGAAATCTTTAAATGACTTGCGGCACGACAAATCAACTTTTGGTGGTATTTTGCTAGCGTCTATCACACGCACACATAAACAACGTTTTGAACCGACTTCAAAAAAAGGAGGAAGTTATAAGCAGAAGGCTGGTTTTTTTGGGTTCTGTACCTCAAAATGAAAAAACAGGATCCCATAGGATCACTTTGTTGTCTGTCAGGCAAGAGTCAAGACCCTTTGAGCTTTTTCTCAGGAACGTGTAGTGGTATCAGATTGAAAATCTTATTAAATAACTAGCTTCGCCCGCGTTTTTGGGATAAAAAGTAGCCTATGTGTTATTCTGATGTATAAACTATATTACTGTAAAGTTTCATCAAAATCCGTTCAGTAGTTTTTGCGTTAAAGAGTAACAAACATCCATACATCCATCCTCACAAACTTTCACATTTATAATATTAGTAGGATTTAAGGTCTACGCCGTAGACCTTAGCCTACGCCGTAGGCCTTAGTATATTGGTCTTGATCTAAGGGCCTTGACTGACGAACAAAGTGATCCTGTAAGGGTTCCGTTTTTCTTTTCAAGATACGAAACCATTAAAAAAGGAAAACACGAAAGAGGCCTTTAACCAGTAATGTCACATTTCATCACAATTGGAAGTTAATTTATTTAACTTCAAAACGTGTAGACTATTCAATGGTATGAAAGTAATGTACTGAAGTAATTACCAAGTTTATGTAGGCGAAGGCTATGAGGCCCTTCCGCAGAGGGAAGCAGAAGCAACATCTTGTCAACAGGGGGATCTCCACCGCATCCTTGATCTTATTTCTGGAAAATTATAAAAAAAATGACATTAGCATAGATATTAGCAATAGAAATTAGCAGAAAGAATAAAGGGCTAATGAAATACATAGCCATTTTCCTATCATTAAAATGGAATTATAGTTTTTTTTTGCCGAGCAGTGATAGCCTAGTGGTTTAACCATGAGCCTCCCACGGCGAATGGTTCGAGTTCGATTCCGAAGCACGCACCGCTGACTTTTCGAAGCGAAGTCATGTGCGTATTAGAAATTAATTATCACTTGCTTTAACGGTGAAGGAAAACATCGTGAGGAAACCGGCATATCCTAGAACCAAAAATTCGAAGACATGTGACGTCCACCAACCCGCACTGGGCCCGCGTGGTGGACTGCGGCCCACTCCCTCTCACATAGAGGAGGCCTGTGTCCCAGCAGTTAACATTATAGGCCGATTATGCTATGCTTATGCTAGTTTTTTTTTATTATATCCCATGGAGTTATTCGCTGCTGTTTTATTTGGAAAATACGACTTAAATCTACCTATACCTACTAAAATGATAAAGCTGAAGAGTTTGTTTTTTTGAACGCTCTAATCTTTGGAACTATTAGTCGGGTTTGGAAAAGTCTTTTTGTATATGTTAGACAGATTCATGAGGAATAGTATATGCTACTTACCATTACGCTACGACCCTTAGGAGCCGAGCAACGGGGGTGAAACCGCGGGGAACAACTATACTATATATACTATACGAACTAATATGGCCTAAATTTTCTTACAAGAAAAATCCAAATTTCTTTGTTTTGACAACTTTCAAAGGTTTCTGATAGTTTGATTTGAAAGAGAGCTGATAGATCGGTCATTGAGAAAGGTCATTATACAGTCTAGGTAAACTAACCGCAGGGCTGATAAACTGCATTCAAGTACAAAGTTTAGCGCGTGGGAGGTCCGATAGCTACTATCAGTCTGTTATCGCCGGACGTCCATATTATCACTCACTCTTTAGTAGGTAGATACATAATTATTATTAACTAGCTGTATCCCGCAGTTTCACCCCGAAAACGAAGTAATAGCGGTTTTTTAAAATAAATCGGATTATTTAACCGCCGGCGCTGTTAGGTACCTACTTACCTACCTACCTACTTCGTTTTCGCTTAGCGTTCTTTGACTTTTTTTTTTCTCGGCCACTAAGGGCCATAGCGTTAGCGTGATGTTAAATAGCAATAATTAATATTAGTTAGTTAATAATTAGGTACTATATTCCCCATGTGTTTGGCTATAATAAAAAAAAAAATCAAATCTGACTGGTTACTCGATCGGTAATCGAACCTACCTGCTTACTTAGTTCCACACAAAAAACTCCACAAAAAAGTTTTCAGCTTATAGACGTGCAGTGCAGAGTTCTAGAAAGAGTTCTACGTATTTTCAACGTAATTTTATTTAAGTATTAGTATCATTCTAACCCTTAAAAGCTTATTAAATACGAAATGTTCCATGATGGTTTTTTACCCGACTGCCCCAGAAAGAGAGTTATGTTTTTCGAGTGTATGTATGTTTGTACCTATGTCTATTTCTTTGCCATGCTCTGTAGACTGTAGCCTAAACGGTTTGATGGTTTTCAACATGAGGTGTCGTTAGATTCGTCTACATTGTGGAAGTGATGGATATTTAAAATTGCTCATTTTTTTTTATTTTGTTTTCTCGTTGTTGTTTTAAAGCAAAACAAGGACAACAGGACAATATTATATTATCTAGTTATTACACTAAACTTTTAAAACCACTAGATTCCCGCTACCTACCGTGCGAGGGAACTCACTTTAGGACAACCTTGTTATTAAATTGGCTATTTTACCTTGTCAAGATTTATTCAGGTGGACATCTATATTTAGCATAAATATTTATCTAAGTAGGTATAGGTAAATGAAGGCTCCCATAATGTGACGGTTTACCATACGTGTTTTCCTTAAAGCCTGGGTCAAACTAAGCCAGTTTTTTAAACTGGTTTAATATTATTAAACTAAAAAAAAAAGAAAGATGCAACTGTTTTCTGGGGATGGAATTTCTAACGATCATTGACCTTTTAAACTAAGTCACGCTCATTTAATTAAGGCCCCCCGAAAAGCGAGAAACACGATTTTTGTTGATTACCTATTAGCAAATACATGCAGTGCCGTAACTAGCCTTTTGTGCGCCCGGTGCGAGTTTCTATAACTGCAATCTTGAATAGTGTTCTAATCTGAAACTTGGTCCTGGTCTGGTTATTTCTGCGCCCATCCAGGGTCTGCGCCCTCTGCCTGGGCACCGCTGGCACCGCCCTAGTTACGGCACTGAATACATCTACCTACCTAATAAAAAAATATTTAAAAGCTGTGCGTTGTCTGTCAGTCAGGAAGATAAAGAAATATATTAAATGTCGCAACAGCTAGAACTGATAGTATGAACTCAATAATTGAATACCTACTAACTAAACTACTACTTAAAACGAAGCGGGTGTTGCATGTTAATAGCAGTTAGCCGTCGGCGCGTCATCCCATATTCCGGACAATTAGCCGACAATACTAGATAATGATAGCGAGCGACTGCCGGCAGTTGAACATAGGTACACCCTCAGATCATAGAAACAAGAAGATATGCCATCATAGCAAATTAGTACGGGAACAACTGTCGCCACTTTTAGTAGGTACATTTTTTAAAACAATTACAAGCGCTCCTTGTGAATGTAAAGATCTCCCACGCATTAAATATTCGACACACCCTCAATCTAACACTGTTAATCGTCACTCAACACTAGCACTAAACTAAAACACTGTATTTATATCATCGATCGTGTTCGGTTCGTCGCCAGCGTGTACATTTTATATACGGTCAATGTGACCGTATCAAAGCGTAAATTTTAGTAGCGCCTTGGCATATCTCCCTTGTTTCTATGATCTGAGGGTACACCCTACTCCTCTACTGGAAGCAAGGCGATACGTTTTCTGTATTGGTCCAAAAATATAGAATAAATCCTAGGTACTAATCCAACTTCCTACTCATATTATAAACGCGAAAGTTTGTAAGGATGTATAATGGATGGACAGTTGCTACTCTTTCACGCAAAAAATACTGAACGGAGTTTGATGAAACTTTACAGTAATATAGCTTAAAGGTACATCAGGACACATAGGCCACTTTTTATCCCAAAAACGCAGGCGAAGCCGCGGGCGCAAGCTAGTTAATTTATAAAGGCAATCTAATGTTTTAGTAGCAGCGTCGACTGATACGGGTTAACAGACTAATTGTTAGCGTAAAACTAAAAACTCAATAACGCCCATGTTTGAGTTTGACTAACTACGAGATCGCAAGTCTCGCAGACTCAAGTCTTGCAGGGTCTGCCTTGGTCTTGTCTTGCTACAATAAATTAGGGTTAGTCTTGCATTTTCGCAAGACCAAGACTAAGACTAAGATCGATTTTGGGCAACACTACGCGACGCTGCACGGTCCCGGGTCCGGTTTCCGTGTCGAGCAATGTTTTTGGATTTTCAGTAGCACTCGGGAGTCTGGGTTTTAACCGGATAGTGGCAACGAGTTCGCCCCTTGTTATATGGGAGCAGACATAGATCTCTTTTTTATACTTTTTTATATGGGAGCAGCTGATTCTTTTTTCGCGATTTCAGGGTTGGTCTCATAATAAAAGTTGTTCATAATGATGAGTAGGTACATACAATGACTCCTTTTCGTATTTAGACTGACTAAAACTACAACCTGTATATTCCTTTACGCAATATTTATATTTCAGCGGGTGAAAAGTCACCAAGATGACACGCGACAACTGCATACGAGGGAAAACCCGAGGATATATCTATTTGAATCTGCGCCAAGAATTTTAAATTAAGTGGGCGTATATCTGTCAGTATTACAAAATTCAATGGCATTATAAACTCAGCGGCTATTTTTGAAGGAACAGTACCCCGATCATGAGTTTTTTTGACGTGTAGTATCGTTAACGTAAGCATATTTTGAATTGAAAATACATGTTTGTTACACAATATTTATATAAATTAAATACTTAATTAATTTCTCTGTATTTTTTAAAATGTGGAAATTATATAAAATTTTATCAAAATGTTCCAGGACTGCTGTATTTTAAATTCAAAATATGCTTACGTTAACGAAACTATACGTCAAAAAAACTCATGATAGGGGTACTGAACAAGTTTAAGGAAAAGAATTTTTTGATGCTCTTTAGTTGTAGATGTATTTATAATTATTACAAGGTGTTTTTATTTTCTTTTTGTTGCACGGGACTTTACAAAGTCCCGGACCTTTCGAAGGCATGCGTGGGGCCGAATCCAACACGTAGAGGCCCTTTACAACAAACTTAAAATATATAAAATGTAATGGTTACACAGCTGGCGATTATCCCTGTATGCACTATATAAATGCACCCAAGGAGAAACCCCAGCTGTGCAGAACTATTGCAAACATGTGGAGAAAAACTACTTGGGCTATTGTGATGTGAATTGAAAGTGGATTGGTTTTGGGGAACTATGGGAACCTATGGCGCCTGCCGGAACAATGTATATTGACACGTAATAATGGCAGACGGAGACTTGCCAACTCACTAACTGGGCCCCCCGAAAATGGTTGCTCGAGTCGCAACAAGGGGGCAACAGGAACGTGAGCGGCTGAAGGGTGGAGAGGCTTTGCTGGACTTTAAACTCAGATCATTTGCTCCCTGAGGGTCCGGCATCACTGGCCCACTCACCACTTACGCTCAGCATCCATAAGGTGTTTTTATTATTATTATTGTAAATAGAACTGTATATACCTATATTATGTCAATAAACCATTTTTTTAGTAATAAACTAACTAAAGGAATATAAATATATTCTTCACAAAACGTAAAGAAAAGCGGCAGAATGCATTAACCGTTATCTGCTACCATCTCCAATTTATATTAAATGCAGTTTTATTCGTTTTTAGAATTAAGCGTGCGTTGTTATTGTCGCTCAGCTCCTAAGGGTCGTACATATCGTGAGAGCCTAGGTATATCATTCCTCATGAACATCAAAGCGTTGAGCTATAGTTGTCGTAAACATAGATTTAGGAACATACGGCGGAATGGATATTGCTGGATTGCTAAAATACCTAAAAGCAATTGTGATTGCGAGAATATTACACAATATTACAGTGCTGTTACATAAAACAAATGCATAAATTGTGTTTCCAGACGAAATCAATGTATGAAGTCATCAGACTGATGACTTCATACTCTGATAATCAGAGTATGCTAATCATCAGAGTATACAATACAGCAGACAGTCGCACCATAAAGCTCATTTCAGACTACGCTATACTATATAGCATATAGCTCATAGCACGACAATATCGCGCACCATACATTGTTATGGACACGTTCACACTGGGCTATACTATATAGTATGGCTTTGTATGGCGCGCTATACTATACAGCATACGCTATACTATATAGTATAGCGTAGTCTGAAGACAGCTTAAACTGTTCAAGGCTTTGAAGGGATTATATCCAAATTCCGAACAAAAGTGCATGACTTGTACCACAATATTACAACATAATTTTTCTCGACAGAGGTTATCCCACAGTCCCCATTAGATGTCGCTTACGTAACGACTACGTCACGTTTCATGGTACTTGGTTACGTTCTATGCACACCGTGAACGATTATAATTAACGTCTCTATTTTCAACGTAATAGTGTCCATAATTAAAGGAAATGGTGTCGGTTTAGCGAATATTTTTTGTAATAGTTGTGTATTATATTAATGATTGTAGTCTCCGTTGCGCTCTATGCTCTAGTGTTGGTTTTTCGCAGTTTGGGATCGATATGACTATGTTGCTTTAATTTCTGTGTAGATTTTAAATTAGTTTTGTGCTTTAATTGGGGAGCATTTTTTTTAAAGCTGATTAGTATATTTTTTGGACTCCTGAGTTCTCCTTTTCCCCTTATTATCAAACTCAGAGTAGGTACTTAGAAGACACGATTAGTTTACACCTTGAAAAATTACGTTACTCTTAGTGTAACTTAATTCCATGTGTTTTTTTCAATAAGGAAATTAGTATCAACTTTTTTTACGGTTCTGTACCTTAAAATGAAAAACAGAACCCTTATAGGATCACTTTGTCTGTCCGAGGCAAGACCCTTAAATCGCCATGTATGAGCAGACACTTCCACCCAGTGCCGTAACTAGGGCGGTGCCAGCGGTGCCCAGGCACAGGGCGCAGACCCTGGAGGGGCGCAGAAATGACTAGATCAGGACCAAGTTTCAGATTAGAACACAATTCAAGAGCGCAGTTATAGAAGCTCGCACCGGGCGCACAAAAGGCTAGTTACGGCACTGCTTCCACCTAGGAAGCATCTGCTCATAGATGGCGATTTTGAAGCATAGTTTTTACAAGCTTTTATTTAGCTTCACCTCGCGTTGTCTGTGTGTAATCAAATATTACGTGATAAATTTGACCCACTTCCCGGTATTCGATTGACTTGAAATTTTGTATGCATATGTAAATCGCATGACAATGCAATATAATGATGTCATAGAGCTGGTCTGATGATGGAGCCGGAAGGTGGCCATAGGAACTCTGTAACGAAACGATTCAACCCCATCGAGTTTGGGCTTATTTGATTTATCTTCACGAGCGCTCTAGTTCTAGATGATGTCCAGGGTCCTGATGATGGAGACGGAAGGTGGCCACAGGAACTTTGTAATGATAGGTACGACGTAACCTCATCGAGTTCGGGCTCGTTTGATTTGTCTTCACAAGTGCTCTAGTCCGAGATGATGTCCAGGACCTCATGATGGAGTTGGAAAGCGGTCATTATAAAAGTTTGATTTGAAAATGTTTTTCAACATAGAACTTGTTATAGATTAATATACCTAAAAGATTTATAAGTGCAATGAGTAAAACTGCCGCCAGTCTTCTACGACTAGTCAGTAACACGATCCGGTAATAGGTACAATAGGAACACGTGCAATAAAATAAAGGCTTGCAAAAATGGTAATGATAGTTCCAAATGCTGCCTTTATTAGTCTCATCTTTAGTGGTCATAAGCGTAACGAAGTAATGTGCGTATGTTGGTGTACACTCGACACCATTGACGGTCGACCACTTTTCACCCTTATGTTCTTAGTAATAAGGGTGAAAATGGTCGACCGTCAATGTTGTCGAGTGTACACGTAAATGCAGAAACGTGACCGCTCGACAACTGAATGATGAACGTTCATTAATGAACGAAGGTCGGACGATTACGTGTAATTCAGCGGACGATAATGTCCGATAGTTTGCGGTCTAGGGCCGGCGCCATTGTTGTCAAATTGTCATATTTGCATACACAGGATGCACGTGGTTATCAACATTGACATTGTCTAGGTATCGAAGGAAAACGTAGAATTTAACGAATGATAAATGATAATTTCTTAGAGCAAACCGTATTAACGTTGCTAGACATCATGCTTAACATTAACAAAAAGATTAAGGTACTATTTTGAGATTCTAAGGTAAAGCCCATTAGTGCTAAAATTTAAGAAGAGATGTTATACAAGATGATGTAAACATCATCAACAATGGATAGATCATCAAGAACAATATGTAGGTATGACAGTAGGTATATTCATATTGAAGGAAGAAAAACAGTCGGCTCTGCCTCTACATTAAAGGCTATATTTAGTGATGTTTAAGCAATATTTTAAAAACTATGAATCAAAAAGTAACATTACATTAAACGCCATGAATACAAATATATAGTTTATTGCTAAATTAATACACACTTCAATGCAACTATAGATTCATCTGGTAGGTATAATTCTGAAGTCTCACAATATTCATGAGAAGAATTCATTTGTAAAGACAAAAACGTACTAAAATGATAAAGTATACTATGTCTACTATGAGTAAGTAATATGACTATTACTCACAGAACTATACCTAACATTTATTTTTAGAGTAACAACAATAGGTACATTGAAACCAGACCTTTGTCTTTGGGACACAACACGATTCGATTATTTTAAACTACCCTGTTTATCTTCTTTTATATACAATAATATTGCTCTTAGACCGTATAAAAACTAAGAAGAATTTATAATAAATCACATTACCTAAGTACATTGCAAAGATAAAGATGTAGATAAAACAAAACAAGAGTAAGCAAACTAGACATTGGTGCTGATTCTGTTGAACATCGCACTAAACTAATTTTAAGCATGCATCTTTCTTACCAATATCATTGAAAAAGGACAGAAAATATTTAGAACTGTCAAATTAGTCTACGCCCTTGTAATTTACGGTAAAATAGTCGTGACTTTTTGCGATTACGACTAAATTGACATTAAAACTATTCAAGTGGACTAATTTGACAGGATTAAATATCTGCTATCCCTCTCTCATGATTTTTATTAGAAAGAGACATAATAAGACTAAATTAGTTTAGTTAGTAAACAACAGAATCGGCACCATTGTAGCTGATGATGATAACAGGATAAATAGAAATAAGGTAAATGACAGTAATCCTAATGCTATTATCTTACTCGGTTACAAACATATTGTAAAAGATACAATAGAAGGTCTTATTGTGGTCAGCAATGATTGCAAGGAAGGAAAAACATGCGAGTTCGTAACATATTACGTAGGTATTCTAAGGAAGGAAAAAACAAATTAGTTCGACGTAGGTAATTAGGTACCTATACAAAGGTAACTGTAAGGTAAATGTTCGGTGTAATCTGCTGAATGTATGAATGTGTTTTTATGTGTTCAGCCTGAACACATAAAAACAGATTCATACATTCAAGATTGAACAGTTTAGGTCCAGAGACAAGGTAGTAAACAATACTGTTGTTACTGGCCATGGAAAACTATTATGTAGGCAAAACAAACGTTCAAGATGATGGCCTTAAATTAATTTGATTTTTATTCATTTTTATTTAAATGGTCATTCGGTTCACGCACTTTTCACTTACAATTTGCGTAACTATAATGATGAGGTACGTTAGCCATAGTCTGCGTATGTTACAAAGAATTCATTCCCACAATTCAACGTTACAACATGCGATGACAGACAGCTTACACGCCACAGTTCCCAACGGAAAGAATATTAAATAAATTTTACACACGTTTCACACTCGTTGCATGCTATAATCGTACTAGGATTTCCTGAGTAGTGTACAATGTGTTAATTTGATAATAAATGCAAATAAAAATCACACAAATCGAAATATAAATATGCAAAATTAAATATAAGTATTTATTTCCGTGCAGAATTCTAAACTTGACCCAAAATACAGATGGAATATTAGGCCTTCAATAATAAAAAATACGGAAGATACGTTGCGCAACGAAGAAAGATGCTGTAGATGTAAGTATGAGATCTCCAGTCGGCCTAGCATGACCACGATAGAAACAGGTTTCTATTCTTCAGTAGACAAAATTCTGATAAACCAAGCACGGGTCGCCGCGTTGCCGGGCCGAAGAGATAGAAAGAACTGTCCATTCTTTGGTAGAATAGAGATATAAATTGGTCATGCTAAGCGTGCAGGAGCGATGATGTACCCTAGAAAGAGGTTCGAACCCAGCTGATACAAGCTGTAGTAGATAATGATGAGGATTTCAAATAAGACAAAACTAAGATAGATTTAACTCAATTAGTACAATTCACAGTCCACTAAAACGATTAAGAACAGGAGCCAGTCAATTTAGCAGTAATATTTAACGGTAAACCAATGATCGGCTATTAAAATATTCACGGCGTTTATAGTCGGCTTTCTAATGACCCTTATTTCACTTCGTCCATTAAGTGGGCCACTGTCTGCCCATTGTTGGATAGAGAAAATAGTCTTCGATCAACTTCGTTTGTATGCAAAGTGGATGAAGAAAGGTCATGGTTTATTTGATTGATTGACGTGAAAATGAATGTGCTTGATCATTTACTTAAAATATTTGCGAATCTCAAACTCTGTGAGGTTAGAGCTATTTCTTAATAGCACTTCTTCAGTTCTTTATTTTTTAAATTTCTCAACTTTACCATTTCATTCAAATTAGAACCTGTATCAACTCTACACTAAACCGAGACCTTACAGTTTTGTACGATCAATGTCCTCAGGTTGAAACCTTGTTTCAAGGACATTGATCGTACAAAACTTTACGGGGTTGAAACAGGGTTTCACTCTTCTAGTAGAAGAACTGAACTAGTAATACAAAACAGAAGCATGAATCCATCTGATACCATTTTCGATTTTCCAAGATAGGCAATTAAAGTGACTACTGAACGGTATAATTTGATTTAGACGTGTGTCTATATCGAATGATACAAACGTGTGTTCGTGCATGCAAATTTGTTTAGTTTTCACATTCAAGCAGATAATATATGTAAATGCTGTGAATCAAACATTTACTTTCGTCGTACCTACTGTTAGCATATCTGTGGCGAAACCAAGTGACAAGACGACATGTATCTGAAAGTCAATGAGTCAAAGCGAAAGTCATTGTTCTTTTCTGATTCTGAACCTATTGTTACAACAAGCGACATTTTTTGCCATCTGTAACTGTTAATTTAATTTTGCATATAATATAACGGTCACGGACTAACAGCTTCTATTCATCCGTAAATACATCAAAATATTGCTTGGCGGCCCTGAATGTAAATAACATTATCTAGTACATACTTAGGGGTGATACCTACAACTTACGTATGCATGATCAATTTCCATGCCTCTTACGTGCTTTTCTGCTTTTCTAGTGTTATTCCCCCAGAATTGTCTTTTTAGGACAATAATTAGGTATTCCTTAAAAGACATACCAAAGCTGAACTTATTGCTCAATTTTATTGTTTCCTATAAAAATATAGGATACCTAGGTAGGTAGGTATATTAGTACCACTAAGATCTTCTTTGTTTATGTTTAATGAATTAACTAAGCCTGTTTAATTCTCATACCTGACCAGACTACTTCCCTGTCTGAAATTTTTAGACCTACAAATGCGGAGATGCCAAATACGTGTTTATAAAAATCTCAAACTTCGATATGGACTTTGAATGTTAATCGTTTGCAAACAAAAATGTTATTCCGTTAGTTCCAAGTTTCTCGACTCGTAAAGTATTCCTGTTGAATACCTAAGCGTCTTTGTAGCCGTTTAACAAAGACGATGTCATTGTACTCAATATTGATGACACATTTTATTCATTTTGGAACAAAGAGTAAAGTGAACATGAATTTAGTTAGTACATAATATTATTTGGTGGAATGATTTTGATTTATAAACTAAAACTATATATTTTTTGGAATTTAAACACGGTCGGTAGGTATCTACAGGTCCCGGGATTAATGTAACTAACTTTATTCGGTTACACGAATCGCAATCTATTAAAATTAAGAATTTTGTAAACGTAGGTCATGGCACGTGAACCGTTAAATTCTTCATTATGAGGCATTGCAAACCAGAAGTTTCTAGGTGAATTAATGTTTCCAATGGATTGAAATGGTAGCGGCGTGAAAGATGATCACAAATGTCACCTGCGCATTAGCTGGTTTTTCGGTCTCTTTGGCGGAATCAAGAAGACGGGGGGCGCCGAGGCTGCACGCAATTGGTTCGTCAGTCGATGCTCGTCGTCTATTGGACTATTCTCTATTACGTATTGTCAACTGTCTATTGTCTATTGGGCCAAAAAGGTATATGCGCGATCTGTGATCAAGATCCCCGCCGATACTCATACTTGAAGATAGAAGCCGTATTCTATGCTGTTACTATCATAATTGATTTTTTGTTTGACCTAAGTATACCTACAATTTTAATTTGAATAAGACTTCAAGCAACCACCTTAAATAAATATGACCTCGTATTTTCGATACAATTTGTATAATAAGAGTTCTGACTTCAGACTGTAATCATGTCAACACGAATACCTACCTACATAGGTATTCAATTATTCATTAACGATAAAACTTATAATTATGCGTTAAGTTTTTCTAGAATAATTAATTGATAATAAATACTTACTTAGATGTCTCAATACATAAAAAAAACTTGAATAGTAAAATTACCTTATTTATAGGCCGACGACCCAGTTGATAAATCGTTTATTTGCAAATTTTCAAATTTGCTATTTAATATTGCTCTGTGCACAGTGTAGCCCTGGCACACATATCACATTATAATTAGAACAATGCTAAATGATAACATTTGGAACACACTGTGTTCGCAAATTGTGATTCACGAGGTTAAACTACAGATTACGTTAAACTATCGCTGATCTCGTTGCCAGAAAACACACAATTAAATGAGGTGGGCCAATTACACCGACTAGTCGGGAAAACCGTCTATTTGGCATGTTTCCTATTCGGTGACTAGTCGGCAAAACATCAGCCGATTATTTATTCGACTTTTTTATTCTCAATAGGTACACATAGTTATAAGTGCCGGCAGCAGTTATGAGCACAAACGTCAACTGCGCATTAGCATTTTCGCTCTTTTTGGCGGAATTAAGAAGACAGAGAGCGCGGGCGCGGAGGCTGCACGCGATTGATTCGTCAGTCGATGCACGTCGTCTAATTGGACCATTCTCTATTACGTATTGTCAACTGACTATTGTCAATTGGGCCGAAAATTTACGTGCGCAATCTGTGTTCATAACTCACCCCGGTACCTATACTTAATTATTCAATCACCATTGAATACTGAATACGGGTTCCTTCGTCCCTCGTTTAGCTTAACACTTCGAACGCCACGCCGCCGCCGCCACCAGACACAATAGAAAATTTATTGTTTGTCGGTCACCGGTTTTTATCAGTGGTTCAGTGGTAGAATGCTCGCCTGCGACGCGGGCGGCCCGGGTTTTTCACAGGCAGGTAAAAGACCTTGCAAAATGCCGGTTTTGTTGTTTAAAACAAAATTAGGGGAAAAATTTACGCAAATAAGTTGTGGTTAAATAGGTTGTGGAACAGCACCTAAATAATAAAATTCTGGCTTGAGAAATGCACGATGTTTAAATATACGACAAAAACACTTTGTTCGTTGGCCCCTAAAAAAACTGCAAAAAACTGTCCGTGACGTCATAACCATAAGGCAATCTTTATACTGTATTACCTAGAAGTGGATGGACGTAGTTATAGCGGAGTAGCAAGTTTTTCTTAATTTTTAGGGTTCCGTACCTCAAAAGGAAAAACGGAACTCTTATAGGATCACTTTGGTGTCCGCCGTCAGTCACCGGACCATAAGTGGAGCCATCTGCTCATAAATGGCGCCATTGGAAGTATGCAGTAGCGCCATCTATGATCATATTTCGGAACCCTTAGGGCGCGAGGCATACTCGCACTTGTCCGGTTTTTTATTATACAGTGCCATGCCAGGGGGGCTCGTGGCTAAATGACAGTCGCGCTGATCGATCGATCTGCTAGGTTAAGCTGCGCTTGCCGCGGTCAGTCCTTGGATGGGTGACTGTTCTTTACACATCGAGACCCCTCCGTGCCTCGGAAAACACGTTAAACAGTCGGTCCCGGTTATCGTAGGAATATCTTTGACAGTCGTCACGGGTAGTCAGGAGCCCGAAGTCTAACAACTGGTCTAACATTCAAATACCGGTATTACCCAATAATTGGGTTGTGGAGGTCAGAGGGCATCGCTCCATGTAAAATATTCAGCCGCAACAAGTTAGACTGGATGCCGACCCCAATCTAGTTTGAGAAAAGGTATGCAGATGCAGATGATGATGGTGCCATTCCTGCTCAAATCACCACCTTAATAAAGGCTCGGTTTGTTTCCATGAGAACCAAGGTCAACAAACGCAAGATGCAAAACCAGAAATACACCGTATCGCAACTAACCAGTTTTGAAACAATGTGCATCCTTATGCCTGAGAAATTTCTTGGAGGAACTAATTTTATTGTAAGGACGTTTCGTCTTTTGTTTTTTGGAGATAAACATTTTATTCGTCACTAATTATGCACAGCAGTGTCCTTTACCTTAGCAATAACCTTCTTGGTCAAGTTCCATTATAATGTCAAGTGCAATTTAATTATTTATTTATCCATCAAGTAGGTACAATGCTATCCAAATAAGAACAGGAAAGACCTGGCGCCATACTATGACGTCTTAGCTTTGACTATTTGGATAATAGTCAAAGCGACTTAGCTGTTTATTTGTATTAAAAAATCTACGTATTACAATAGATCTGATAAAACTAGACTCAGATAAATAAAGTGAAAAAAGAAAACGTTGATTCGCAAATTAATTTTCTCAGGAAGCCTTACTTTTCAAGTTTATACTCGTAGTTGACAGTTCGAGGTCATTGACGCTCCTATTTTATTTGATCCTCCTATTTAATTGAATCGCATTGTATAGCATTGGCAATCCACGGAAGAATGTAAAGATTTTTGATGTAAGTAGGTAGGGCTGCCATCCGTCCGGGGTTCCCCGGATTTGTCCTAGTTTAGAGCTATCCGGGGACGTCCGGTAGGGGTTTCCAAAAAGTGTCACGGACACTTTTTGTGTCAGGGGAATCCTGATTGATTAAAAGCTAAGCTTGTAATCGTAAGTTATTAAATATATAAGTGATTCTCAAAAATCATATGACCCGAGCGGGATTTGAACCCGCGACCTCTGCCGAACCGTGGCTAGTGCTCTGAACCAACTGAGCTACCGGGTCCCGCCCGACTCATCTGAAATTTGAGACCCCTTTGTAATACGCTTCTTAGGAGCTTGTAATCGTAAGTCAGTCAATTTTTCGGGGGCGTCCGGGAAAAATACTCAATTTCACCAAAATGTCCGGGATTTTTGATGATTTTGTCCGGCGTCGGCAATTTAGGTGATGGCAGCCCTATAAGTAGGTAATACACAGTAAGCAAAATAACCTGATAAAAAGTAATTCATACGCTGGATAACTTACGTTAACTTATTTGATAGATAATGACGTCACATTTTTAAATTTTTCTAGTGGATAGTGCCACTGGAAACTGTGCAATTGGCCCATAGCTTCTCAAACAGACTGACGGTCTATCTGACGGATAAAGTTACCGCCTTGCATAAGATAACAGTATCATCAAGAGTTATGGATAAGTATGTAGTTAATCTTTACGACAAAGGAAAATATAAGTCTGTTGTAACTGTGATTTCACCGTCACCTACCCTTCAAACCGGATCACAGCAATGCAGCTCAGTAGCAGAAATACGTATAGTGGTAAGTAGTACTTTCCCAGACAAGCCCTTTCACTAAGAGTTCTGCAAACTAATTACGTTAGCATCGTAGTCTCTGCCGGCCCCTATAGGGCAAAACCGTGTTGTTTCGAATGTAGTTGCACTCTTTAACCCGACACATGCATATTGCATGATACAGCCAGGAATGCCGATGCACCTGAGGCTTGCAACATCGATTTGCACAATCCATTTCCTATGCTCACATTTCACATAAATGTCAGCCGGTTAATGTTTAGAAAAAGTTGTATGTACGGAAAATTATATCGAACACGACAAAAAATCTATGGAGGGAAAAGATAATTTGTTCTAAATAATACAATTAGCCCAAGGCACAGTTATTAGTAGGTACCTACGCCTTACTTAGTCAAAACGAGATAAGGATCCACAAAATAAAATTGATGAGACGTTATGACGTTAACATATAACGTTCTATGAAATCCGCTAGCTTAAAAAAGTGGCTTGTTATTAAAAGTGTATAAGAAATCAATGCAAAGTTTTCCTTACAATAACCCTGACCTTCCCTCTAAGTAGAGGTCACCCGGTCCAACCAGATGCGGCTGGACGTGTTTGTTTGTAAAACCATTTACATTAACAGATTTCGCATACCATACCGGATGGTTTAAATGTGTCTTATCTTATGACGTAAAACGGAGAGCAAACTTCATACAATCACGTTGCGTCAGTATCCTGGATAGAACTGCCGTGCTGCCTTTAAGTTCTGTGCTGACATGCACCTCTAGGGTTTTGGAGGTAACAATAATTACGTTTCTCTGGGACGAGCAAATAGCGGAGCACAGGTGAGAGGGCACCCCGTCCTGTTTTGTTTTGTTGAGAACCAGAGAGGCCAACGTATGATTTTAGTCGGACGAATTCCAACATAGCCCTGCAACCTTCCAAGATGGGGGTTATTTATGAGGACCCACTTGATATATTTGACTTGATACCCACTTGATGAAAAGGTGCTACCATTATTTCATATGGATTCTCATGGGGTGACTAGACTACGTATTGTATGAAACGTGATCTCTGTTAAATATCTATGTGAGATAATAATATAATTATGAGTTTATTAAAACGTGTTTATCGTTAAACTCTCATCAGTCTGTAATAGTATGCTATTACATTATATAATTCATTAATTAAGCTTCTTGTGTGACTTTGGGGTTATTTATAGATGTATCGACTATAAGGAGCGTATCTTCTTCTGTCTGTGTGATATTTTTTGGCTAAGAATATCTGATAAGTACAATTTTTTTCCTGGGAGAGTCGTTATATTTAAAGGTTAAGTCCTTTCTTAAGTCATTACTAAAGTTTGCGGTGGTCAGACGGCAGTTATAGTTTTAGCTAAAGCTAGTAGGTACCTAGGTACTACCTACGTATTTCTTCTCTTTACCTATAAAACAGAAGTCTGTGACTGACAGACAGTTATCGCACAGCCAAAACCGTTGGACCTTGGGATTTAAGGAAATATTCCTTAAGTAAAGCTGTACTACCTGTACCCCCCCCCCCCTCCAAAATCATATAATCTGGGTGAGCCCTCCGCCACCCCCAAAATAATGCCTAGATCCGCCACTGCCTTAAAGCATCCCTCATAAAGGGTTTCGAAGAAGAAACGTAAGTACTCGTAATATCAATACTAACATCGGAATCTCAAGCAAGCAGTGAGTCACTGACGAAAAACTTTCACTGCGGAGTGATGCACGACAGCCTCCCTGACCTCGACCTCGAGGATACACGTCATCGGTGCCGAACACTGTACTTCTTTTGTTTCTTTTGTATAAACTAGTCTACTAGTGCTGAACTGTGGCATAAAATAGGTACAGAAGGCTCGCTCCTACAACGAGCGATAATATACATAGACGCGTACACTTACCGGCAAATAACTTGAACATTTTGAGCGTAGTGGGGGAAAGTCTGCTCATGTACGCTTTCATGCATTATTAAGGCCGCGGCCGCACCGGTATGGCGATTGCGATGCGACGGCGAACAAACTCATATAAACATAATTATGTCGAAGGCCGCACTGCAGCAGTGCTGCCACCGACATATGTTTATATGAGTTTGTCTGTCGTCGAATTGCAATCGCCGTACCGGTGTGGTCGCGGCCTAAGGGTCTACATGCACAAAATTGCTATTGCACAGTCAGGTCAATGTTCAAATTATTTGCCGGTAAGGATACGTACGGCGATCAAGTTAAACGAACTTTGACTCGCCGCCGCCGTCAGGCCTGATACACTCCACATTTTAGCTACAACACAAGTATATTGACGGGCCTTCCCGGGAAGGCCAATTCAGTGGGTTCACACCGCGTCAGAAGAGATAGAGTCACGCGATAGAAAGAGAGTACCTAATAATTTTCAGCACGCAGTGCTGTGCGAGCTGAATGAATTACACTTTATTGCAGGGATGTATGGAGCTCCGTAACCGTAACCGAAACTATCGGATATCCGAAATAATTTCATATCCGTAACCGAATCTGATATAAAAAGTTTCAAATAATTTCGGATAGGGGCGGAGTCTAAATTAGACACGTTATTTGTATTTTACTTTTAAAATTGCTTGAAAATGTAATATCCGTAACGTAAACTATCCGGAACTACCGGATGATCTGAAATTATTTTATATCCGTAACCGTATATCAAACCGATATAATCTTATTCATACCGTATCTACATCCAGATCCGAAATTTCATATCCATAACATCTCTACTTTATTGTGTTGTTGTAAGAGTTTATATTTATTTGCGGAGTTATCCTTTTGTAGTATTCTATGTTTTAGATTGCTATGTATGTACGATTATGTGTGCGTACGCCTGTTATCACTCATTGTATGGAACTAGCCTTCTGTAGCTATTTATCTATTGTGTGCTGTAGCAGTGGTTCTGTTCATTAGTTAAGTATAATAATAACAAAGTTTTTGCTGTTGTTATGTATAAGGCTTGCTAAGCAGCTGGTTGGATAAAAAAAAAGTGTAGGTTAATAAAACCAGTAAGAAGCTGTTCTATGACGTGTAAATATCAATAAAGTGAATACTTTAGTTACTTAGTTCGAGACAAACTACGGTTTTATGTGGCTTTATTAGGTATATTTTGTGGTGGTAAATCTCTATTAATTAAATCTTGGAATTTTCCTAGTGGCGTATAAGTTTACAGATCTTTCAAGGAGAATCGTTTCGTTTTTTATAAAAAACATGTTACGTGCGTCACGTGCGTGAGATTTGCGTCCCAGAATTTTACATAAAATAAAATCTTTAGAGTATTCTGAAACACTTTTGATATAGGCATTAAAAAGTCTATCAAAAACTCCCAATAAAACCTTACAAAAAAACTGGAAACTTAAAAAGTGTGACAATTTGGTTGTTTTTTTACTTTTTAATTGATTTCCAAAATGCCTTATTAAGGTGGATTTGTCGATAAAATTGATCATATTGCTTCGCTTTAGCAGGTCGGACACCGGTGACCAGACACACTGTATAGGTACCTCCTTGTTTCTATGATCTTTCACAAAGAGCTCTAAAATCTACTACAAAGTGTAGTTTTGTTACTTTTGATGTGCAATCAGTTTCCCAATAATTTGAACTATCATCTTCCTTCCCTCAACAGTGTAGCATTAAAACATCATTTCCATGTCTCGGTGTATGAACAACCGCTGAGATTACTCTTAGGTTGTGTACTTGTCATGTCCTCTATGTTCACTGAATCCAATACAACGGAGTTTTTGTCAAGTCGCTTTAGATTTGTATGTTTTACAATAACGGGATTTAAAGTTGATAATAGAGTGCTAAAAAGATTTTGGCGAACCTCTTTGGAAAAAAAATGAGGGCTTCTAAGATTTTCGATATTAAACGACAGACATATATACACACATCAAAAGTATCTAGGGATCAACATATATTTTTGCAATAACTTTTCTCCTGATTGATATTAATTAAAATTTTCTTTAAGGATTCATCAAATAAAGTGTTTTCGTTTGTCACAGTAACGATAAACCAAGTCACCTTTGCATTAATAAAGAAATTTGCCATTTTCCTAATAAAGGGATTTTTGACATTTGAACCACTAACATTAAAGTTCGAAAAAAAGACTGAAATAACAGTTTTCTTTAAAATTTTATTGGGTAACTTAAACAATTAATAATCCGTGTTTCTACCGCGAACACTAACAACACAAGAACATCGGTTTGGCATACTCAAAATGAGTTCATCCAAATCACGCTGTGGAATGGCCGCCCATGTTCGTTGCAACAACAAAAAAAGGTCTTCTTGCGACTGGATACCCTCCATATTCGGCAGAGCTCTTCTCTGTAGCATATCCCATGCATGCTCAATCGGGTTCAAGTCTGGCGACTGAGCAGGCCAGGGCAGGACATTGATGTTAGCTGCGGCGAGAGTCTGTCTTACAACTCTTGCGGTGTGCGGTCGTGCATTATCATGCATTAACTGAAATAAGGGACCGATTTGCACTTGTAGAGGAACGATGACGTCTGATACAATCGTCTCAGCATAAATTTGAGCGTTGAGGTTGCCTCTGATCCAAATCAACTCAGTTCTTCCGCCGATCCAAATACCCGCCCATACCATGATGGTTCCACCACTATAAGGATGGACTTCCTGGCAGGATTTTAATCGCTGTTGGCGTCCAGGGGTTCTCCAGTGTCGTATACGTCTTGTATCCGGTCTCATACCAAAACGAGACTCATCAGAAAAGCACACGAAACGCCATTGTTCTTCTGCCCAATTTCTGTGTTCAAGAGCCCATTGATATCGAATCCTACGATTGTGCATTGCTATAGGTGGTACCCGTAGCGGTCTTCGGGAATGAAGGTTCACTTCATGCAAGCGGTTTCTGACTGTTTGGTCGCTAATTAAGTTCCCTGAAGAGTGATGAAGCCTCACGGCTAACATCATGGCGGTTATTGTTGGAGCTCTTCGAGTTAAGATTTGAATGTATCGGTCTTGTCTCCGTGTGGTGCAGCGATACCGTCCTCCATGGCGCTCAGCCACGGTACCAGTGCTTCGGTAACGTGTCCAAAGTCGACTGATAACACTCTGACTTGTATTCAGAGCTAAAGCTACAGTACGTTGCCGGGAACCAGCTTCTATCATTCCCACGGCTCTGAGCATTTCTTCCCTGCTTAAATGACGTCGCCGCTCCATAATAACGTTGGTTTTAATCAGTAGTAGGGAAACAGTAGCACTAATAATGTCTTCAATGCGTTGTATGTTTTTATAGGGAAAATATTGACAGCTTATTTTCATCTTTTACTCGAATTTGATTGAGAGTTCCTGATTCAAATTATGAAATGCACCAAAAAGGATCCATATAAATTTATAAAATCATAAATTTATTACAAAGCCACATCTCAATCTCAAGAAATCCGCATAAAAATGCTTGATCCCTAGACACTTTTGATGTGTGTATAAGGTGCTATAAAAATATCTGCAACGGCTGCAATGGGAGACAGTATTGTGTTTATAGATTACAATAGTAAAGATAAATTATTGATTATTTGTCATATTTTTTTTTCATACAAAAAAAGTACGTATAAATTTTAGTAGATTAGGTAGTGACGAACTAGTCAGCTGATATCAGTTTTCATTCACAGAACAGATGGAAAGAGATAGCAGTTGTTTTCATTGACGAAGCGACACATCGCGCGTAATTTGTAATTGTAATTTCTTTATTTTCTCAAATTGAATTAACTGTTCCGGGGTACGAAAGTTCTTCACTATTGTAATCTATAAACACAATACTACCTCCCATTAAAGCCGTGGCAGATATTTTGAAAGCACCTTATATATACCTTTGAAGGAAAGTTATTAGTATTTGATTCTGGTTCGATTGATGTGATTTTGTAAGATCCTCATTTGACAAGTCATAAATGTACTCTAAGGTAAAGCTGGCATTTATATAGGTAGGTGCCTTCAAGATGACTCTAAACTCTGTAGGATATAGCCGATTGTAGTTATTAGGTAAAGGGCACTGGCAGACGTCCATAGAACGCTGGGCCTCAGATTGTGTAAGTCGGTACAGATATGAAATTAGTTTGGTGTGATCGAGTATTTCAAGAGTAGGTATTTAAATTCATTTTTTATTTGTTTTTGTACGTAATTGGGTTAAAGAATCTTCGTATTTGTGACAGTGAGGTTAAGTATGGTGTGAATGATCCAGTGAAGTACAGCCCGACTAATGAGTTCTCAATTGAGGCTTTGAGAGCCAGAGTGGCCTATCATTTCCAGACACAATTGATTTCAATTGTGTCTGAAAATAATAAGCCACTCTGGCTCTCACCGCCTCAATTCAAAGGTTTTAGTTGCTGTCGACATGATATTCTGTGGAGGCACGCGCAAAGAACAATTAAAATATATTTTTATTTTTGGTTAAGCTTTTATTACTGTACCATATCAAGCCCAAAACTGCCGACGTCTTTTGTGATTTATACCTAAGTATCTAAATACACAATAATAAAAGAATGAAGTCATGACATAAACATAGCTCATCTTAAAAATAAACTTCTTTGTTAGGAAAAAAAAATTAGGTGAAAAAAAATGCGAATCTCGATCTCGTCATAATAATATTCATGTTTTTACAACTGGTTCTAGTACGTACCAGTCACATGGTTTCCTCATTATTAATACTAGGTAGTTGAGCATCTGCACGATTGTAAAGTTTGTATGCGTTGGTGTATAATAAAATAAACCACGGACTAGTACGGTCTCGTATAAGATTCATTAAGGAGGCAATTAAAGAGGTTTAATATCAAGTTTTTTTTTAATTTGCAAAGTTTTTCCGTTCTTCAGATGCAAATATTTGAGTTTTTTTTCTAGTAGCACCACCTATCAGGTTACTAATTATAAGTATGTTTATAATACATGTACACCTTACTTAAAGAAGATGATTAAATTAAACAGCTCTTATATCAATTGTCATCTGTAGGTATTCATTTTCATAGAAATGACAAGCATAGTTGTATCTGTAATGGTTAAATACCTATACCACACTGCAGACTTTGTAGAGCGCACAGTTGAGAACACATAGCTGACGTCAAAAACGTGCGCTCTACAAAGTCTGCAGGTGTGTGAACATGCCCTAGGCAAACCTAACCATTTCCTACGTTTTAATCAACCTCAAATCCTCGCAAAGGAGAACCGATATGTACCTAGAATGCTTCGCGAGGCTATTGAAATTAAAAATCATTCTAATTTCAATAGAGAGGATGGTTGGCAATTACCATCTGTTTGGAATCCAGTCCTTAAAATAATCAAGTCCCAAACTTCACACCGCACTACAAAACATCGAGACACCGTGAGCGATTATTGTGTGCATCGAAACGAGTACGATTCGAATAATATCGATTAAAAATAAATCTTGTGCGGGTAGATTGAGAATATTTTTTCTATAAATTAGCTGTCATGACGCCTACCAGCTCAGTCGTCCTGCGACCACGAACGCTGCAAAGTGTTCGAAACGTCAGGAAAACTCTGTAAAAATCTGTAATACCTATACGCATTTAATCCGTTTAAACTTGTTTTATTATAATGTGTAATAATCGCGAAAACCTAAGACATTATCACCGCAGTTTAGTTATCCTAGTTTTTTTTGATAAACTTGACATTTATTTTAATTAAGATTAGTAGCATTGTGTACAGAAAACTCACGCATGCTTTAAAAATAGAAGCACATACAAATTAGTCCATAAACGTGATTGTAATTGTACAGTGGTATACAGAAAGGCCTAAGTTCAGCAGAATGAACAATGAACAGTTGAACAAACATTCGCGTTGAAACAAACTATTTTGGAAGAGAAGTTTTAAAAATAAAGATGTTTCATTAACCTATGTGGCCTTGGGCTACGGGTTTGGAAAAACTCGTAGAGAGAGTACCTATTAATAATAATAATAATATAATCATTTATTTTCTCAACACAAGTTACTTAATGCTATAGTTACAGTGTAGCACGAACAATGAAATAACTTTGTGAGAGACTGGTGCTTGAAGTAGGTTTCTATAAAAACCTGTATTACAAGTCACCAGGGCCCTCCCGCAGCTAGTAGCCTGTAATGTCCTACTTTTTAGTGTAACAGTTTTTGGATAGCAGTAAAAATGCATTATAAAACAGAAAAACACAAAATTTAAAAATCAAAATGATTGTGCAAATATCTGGATGAGTATGAGTGGCTGGAGAGTGCGTGCGCATGAGCAAAATGTGCTTGGGTGTGTATGTGTGTGGCTGCTTGAGTGACTGTGGTGCGATAGTGATTGATAGTATATTTGGTGTGAGCATAATTGATGGAAGACTGCGGTTCCAGTATAATAGTTTGTAAAAGCAGCAGAGAAGATGGTTAGTTAGTAAAGTTTGTCTATCTGAGAGGGATCAACAATTTTTCTGTTCCCTGATAGTCTAGAGTTTTCAAATATGAGATGACTGAGATTTTACATTTATGTTTAGTTAGAGGATAGATATTAAGAATGTTGTTTAGTTTATTGTAGAGGTAAGGTCCGAGAAACATGAAGAAATTACGAGAGTGAGAACAGTTGAAAGCTTGTGTTTGGCATACCCTGCCTTTTCGGCGATTATCCTTTTGGAGATTCGGGTCGTATTGCAATAAGGAATGTTCCTTCAGCACTGTACGCAATACGAACGACTGTCTCACAGTGAGCACATCCCAGTCCTTAAAGAGGTCTATTGTAGGGAATAAGTAAGGAAGACCGGCGCCAACCTTGAGAATAGCGCGCTGTGCCCTCTCGACATCGATTAGGTGAGTCTTGGCGGCACCTCCCCAGGAAGTAATACAATAGTCGATAAGGGACTGACATAAGGCATTGTAGACCATCTTAGTAATCCTTCGGTCTGCTGCGTGTCTAAGGGTTTTGAAAATGTAGATTAGTTTGTGCAATCGGGCTACAAGGGCTTTTATATGCGGTTTGAAGGTCAGGAATTGGTCTATAACGATACCAAGGTATTTGGTGTCATCGACTCTTTGGAGAGTGGGACAAGAGCATAAGGAGGTGTCAGGAAAGCAAGCATGACAGGTAATACTAAGATATGGTGGAGGCAATAGATTTGACCTGTACGCAAACGTGACATATTTCGTTTTGTCAACATTCAAGGTCAGTATGTTAGAACGTAGCCATTCGCAAACCTGGTTAAAACTCCTCTGAGCAGTATCAAAAACCTCTTCCCAGCTCTGTCCACTAAAAAAGAGGGCGGTGTCATCAGCGAAAGTAACAATTTTGCCACCATGGAACTGAAGTTGGCAGAGGTCATTGATATACACCAAAAACAACGTAGGGCCAAGTATGCTGCCTTGAGGCACACCGTATTCGACATGTGCCTCATTGCTCAGCCTGCCGTCAATCCTAACTCTTTGCTTCCTTTCTGCAAGGTAGTCTGTCATTAGTTTTAATGGAATACCTCTTACACCAAGCCCTTCCAACTTTTTGAGAAGGTGTGGGATAGAGACCGTGTCGAAGGCTTTGGCAAGATCGAGGAACAGTGTCATGCATTTTTTCCTTTGGTCTAGGTTGGTAATGATGGAATGCAAAAGTTCGTGTACCGCGTCATTAGTTGATTTGTTGCAACGAAAACCAAATTGCGCAGGCGAAAGAAGATTGTTAGTTTCTAAGTAATTTGTTAGTCGTTTGTTTATAAGCCGTTCCAGGATCTTGGACAGAGTAGGTAAGATGGAGATAGGCCGGTAGTTATCGACACAGTCTCTCATCCCCCCCTTGTGTATAGGTTTGATTAGTGCTAATTTGAGTGCTGTAGGGAAAACACCTGTAGCTAAAGAAAGTTTGCAGATGTGGGTAATAGGAGAGGTAATAATGTTGATGTACCGCTTTAGGATCTTGCCAGATATATGGTCAATTCCTACGGCACAGTTCTCTTTTAAACCATTGATGAGGAAAAATACTTCTTCCTCATCAGGAGGGAGCATGACAAAGGAATTGACAGGAGCAATAGACGAAAGGTCGCACGACATTGGACTGATTTGCGTTGAAACGGTATTTTGCTCCGCCAGTCTTCTGCCCACGTTAGCAAAGAAATTGTTTACGTTGTTTATATCATTAACTTTGTTTTGGGATGTAATAAGACAGGAAGAGAAGTCTGCTGGCTTACTTGAGCCACTTATCTTTTTAATTGTATCCCATAGCTGCTTTTTATTACCTTTTGCATTTTCGATCTCTCTTTTGTCGTAGTTTCGTTTAGCTTTTTTAATAATGGAGTTACAGTGATTTCTATAGCGTTTGTAGGTTAGCTTGGTAATCTCATTTTCAGGATCTCGTTTTAGTTTTTTATAATGATTTAGAAACGACATAAAATTAAAGAAAAAAGTATGTTTTTTTTTCACATTTAGTTGTTCGGTTCCCAGATGAGGCAGACAATTTCTAAAAAATCTTTGAATGCAGTTTTTTAATACTGATTTATAAAATTATATTATGTCTCCATGAAGCCACATTAAAATACCTATTTAAAGTACCTATTGATCTATTAACGGTCGGTTGCAGAAAGAAAATTAAATTTTAAAGGAGGCATTATTGGCATTAACCATACAACGTCTATCATTAAAGTCTCCTTTAAAACTTAATGACCTTTTCTGCAACTCAGCGTTAGTCGATCATAACTAATTAACATATTTCCATAAGCTAACCCCAGTAAATATTACGTCAAATGTCACCTTAGGCTTAGATGATGTCACCAACGAGTATGTCAACCAAGACCATTGACATTTCTCACTTTGTATTGCATGTTGTATGTACACTTTATTATGATAACATTGTAATGTTTACTGTAGGTACGTATTCTTTTGTCAGTCCTGACGTTTTTCAACCAATTTGAGTTAAGCGGTGGTTTTACGGACAGTGACCGACATCCGTCACTTTTTTTTCGGGGGAAACCTTCAAAGATCCCTCACTCCCCAGTCTTATCCGCCCGCAAGGCCAGGCTTACGGGGATAAGACTAGGTAGTGAGGGAATTTTCTCACCTCACTAAAACTACTCTGGTGACGACCATCAGCACATGGAAGGGGGCTCCGAGTCCACCAAATAGTGGTCGCCTCTAGTGGTCACGAGATAACTCAATCTTGTAGCGTCTTAGAGTTCGATCTCGGGGTCAGGAAATAATTAATTAATGCGTTTCTCTCAGAAACAGCCCAGAATTTGAATTTGTGCCCTACATAGGTAACTGGCGCAATTAAGTGCCATAGATATCTGCTTACTACAGTTACTGCCTTAGAGAATACAGGCGTGATGTTATGACACTTATGACCACCACCTTTATGCGTTTCTCTCAGAAACAGCCCAGAATTTGAATTTGTGCCCTACATAGGTAACTGGCGCAATTAAGTGCCATAGATATCTGCTTAAATAGTTAAGTAGGTATCGTACCGCACGTCATCATTATCCAGCCGTTTCAGAGAAAAGAACAAACAACCAATTTACTTATACTTATCTCTCAACGTGCGTTATTAAACCGGTTCTGATTGCACATTATGTTTCTAGGTATATCAATGTACCTATTTATGTAAAAAAATCGTAATGTATACAGCGTACCACGGTCGAGTCAGTTAATTGGTCATTGATTAGTACCTTTCGGAGCTCATGTATTTATGATCGCGTCGAGATTTCTTGTAAAATTGTTATTTCAAACGTTATTAAAAAAAATTGTGGGCCGTACCACAAAAAAGATAAACACGCGTTCAACACGAATACTACCAAAATTAATATGCACTTGTTTTAGCACTAACTTGTCTGAAACAAGTGTGTATTGTTTTTGGTAGCATTCGCGTTTAACGCGTGTTTATTTTTTTTGTGGTAAGGGTGTGTATGTTTAGGATTAGGCAGAGAGACTAGACACCTATTGTAGGACATCTACAGTATACCTACAGTCCTACACACATCTATGATTAACTGAAAGAAGAAAGGGTAGCCTACAACGTATTTCAATAAACTCTTCCCCTATCCTATAGGTTTGCTAAGATAGGGAGATGAGTTTATTAAAATACATTTTACCTGCCCTTTTTCAACCCTTCTTTCCTTTTAATATTTAACAATATCATGTACGAGGAATACTGGTAGGTCAAAGAACAATAGCTGGCAAATATAGTCCAAAGGTTGGCATTATGTTTATCTCATTATTTTGACAGAAATAAGTCAACTTGTACTAGTTAACGGTGACATCCTCGTCGTCACTCTGTATTTATTATCAAAGCTATGGAACTTTATAGAATATCTTTATTTTACTTAAGTACCAACGCTTATGAGCAAAGGGTTAATTCTAGTAAAACCACTAAATGCTATGGTACTTTCACTGTTGCGTTATAAACCAGCAAATGCCAGCTTTGCCCAATCCGAGCATCGAATGCGTGACCCCTAGGTCATCGCGCTGTAGCAAGAAAAGCAACATTAATATTGAAAACATGCTTTGTTTACAGAATGTATTACCGGAAATGTAAAACAAAATGTTTTTTAAAAAAACAAAAAAGGGAAAAACAAGAACACACACCAAGACTGTGTGAATTTAAAAATGACTTTTTTGGAGAATATTTGTGTAGGTACATTTAGGTATAGGTACCGACATTAAAAATGATCCCAGGTCGCGCATGTACATTTTCCGTCCAATAGACAATAGGCAGTTGACAATACGTAATAGAGAATGGTTCAATTAGACGACGAGCATCGACTGACGAACCAATCGCCTGCAGCCTCGGCGCCCCCCGTCTTCTTCATTCCGCCAAAGAGACCGAAAATCAGCTAGTGCGCAGGTGACGTTTGTGATCAAGACTGACGCCGGGAGTTATACCCGCTTTATTGTGAAACATTCATGTTTATTTGAAAATAAGCAAAATTAAGAAGTTTAAGAGGAAGCAGTAAAACAAACTATAATTATAAAATAAATAATAATATAATAAGTATGTAGAAGTTATTATTAGAAATCACGATGTGGTTAACCAAAATAAATATTTAAAATACTGCCTTTGTTTTGAACAGAGCGAGTCCATACATTGAAGTCGATGACCCATACTGATGCATCTGCTTAGTACGTAATATTATTATGTATAAGCGATAATTAAGTTGAGCTAAGTCACTAAGTGTTAGTCAATGGCCTAGTTAGGGCTTATGTAAGACATTAATAGACCAGACGTTTTCTTTGTTTCAAAATGCAAATTAAACTAGTTAACAATAATTTATTCTTAATTAACATCTTTTAAAAGTATATTTATGTAGGTTCTTGACACTGGTATCCATACCCTTCAAACCAGAACAGCAATGCCACTTGCTACCAGCCCCGGATCTAGGGGGGGCTAGCCAGGGCCCATGCCCCGGGCGGCAAATTCAGAGGGCGGCAAATTCAAGCTTAGTAAACGAATACACTAAGTAGGTAGTGTATTCGTCTACCTAGTGTAGTAATCGCAAAGAGCAGCGCTTGACCGGTCGTTGTAGCGTTTTTTGGGGGAGGCCTATGTCCATCAGCATCAGTGGGCGTGTTATGGTTGAAATGATGATGATGATAAGAAAAAAATTCGGAAAAATTGTCTGGCGGGGGCGGCATTTTTCAGTTTTTGCCCCGCCTCGAAATAATTCAAGATCCGGGGCTGCTTGCTACTTAGCGGTAGCAATCCCTGGAGGAGTTCTTTTTAGTGTTATCAGCATTGACTGTTAGATCATTGGACCTAAATGCAGTCAACAAAAGTAAGATTCTTTGCTTAGTATTTTTCTTCAATATTCATAAGATTTGGAAGTTAGTACAGGCTATCAGAGCAAAGTCTCATAGATAAACTATACACACAATAAAATCAACAAGCTGATCTTAACAATGTCGTAAGTAACGCAGGATAACGAAGAATTTCCAGTCGTATTGTAATAATTATAAGGCAAATATAATACTCGCATGTGTGTGTAATTAGAGGAAACTATGGACTGGCGTATTGTTTAATTTGTTCTATATTTAAATTGCAATGTATTCTTGGAATATGAAAACAAGATTGCCGAGGTGAGTCATGCGGTTCAAACTATATTTTTGCAACAGGTTTATGGCAGATTCATAAATAACAAAAAAACATCCTTATTAATTTCAAAGTAGGTCCCTACCTATTCGCCATTATTTGCTGAACATTACTTGTTAACAACCGATTTTGCAACCCGTGTGGTTCCAATAGCACGCCTTATTCAGCAAATAATGCCAAACCGAATGTGTCGACCCGAATAAGTTTACCTATAGCACGCCATAATAATGTTTGGTACGACTTTATTAATATATTCTAATTGCAAATATTATCCGAATCCTTACTCCGTATTATCTAGGTATACTAATATTATAAAGAGGCAAAGTTTGTAAGTTTGTATGTAGGGGGTAATATCCGGAACTACTGATCCGATCCTGAAAATTCTTTCGCTAATAGGAAGGTGCATTATCACTGAGTGCTACTTTTATCCCGGAAAAATGTACTGTGGGTCACGCGGACGAAGTTGCGGTCAAAGTGCTAGTGACGTGATAAAGTCATTATTTACTTATATAAAGAAACGATTCGTTATCGATTTACGAGTAGGTAAGACCAAGGCATAAGACAAAAATAATTGAAAAAAATTTTTTTTTTAATCCGCTTTTTTAAAACGGACTTAACAGTATAAAATAATTTCATCGGCGCATCTTACCATTATGCAGCATGCGCTCCACTTTTTTCATTTCATCAGAAACGATTTTATACTTTTTAGTCCGTTATAAAAACGTGGTCTTAAAAAAAAAAATTTTTACAATTACTTTTTTACTTTTTAGTTCGTATTATTGCATTGTCATCCAAATTACATAGGTATACCAAATTTCAGCTTAATCCGATGACAGGAAGTGCTTGCAAAATGAATTGCAAAATTTGTACCGAACAGACAGACAGACAGACACGAAAGCGAGTTAATAAAAACGTAGTAAAAACATGTGTTTAGTTCTCAGATTATAAGACTGCTATGTACGTACAGTAGGTACGTGTAGTATAAGTTATCCGTCCTATTCTAGACTCTCCAGAAATTCACGCTGGTAGGTACCTACAGTAATTTAATTACATACATATCTACAGTCACGGGGTCTCATCAGGAACAAAGGAATATTTGTTGAAATAACTCATAATAGATGGCGTTATACGTATCGATTTGTTGTTGAAATTTATGTAAAATTGAGAACATGAAAAAAAACATCATGAATAAAATTAGTTAAAATTTTGAAAAATCATTAAGCACAGAAAAATGTATAGCCCGAAGATAGCTCGCGCTAAATCGGTCGCATTTCTTTGTATGAGATGAGGCATCTGTACGTATAGTATTATATTATCTGTGCTACAGTTTAAAATATACAGAACCAGATTATTCACACAAACTTCAGCCTCCACTTAGATTGCGCGTATTGTACTTAGTAATCATTTATGCTTATCATCATGTGCAAGTCGTAAAAGTTAAAGTAATAATTGTTATTTTTTGTTCTAATGATATAATGGGCTGTTAGCTTGTTACGATAACAACTTGACAGTTATTAACGAAGTACCTACCATAATTTACATAGGTACTAATATATTGTAAGCATACATTTTAGGATCCTGCGCTTCCAGTTTTTGCCTGTAAGGATTTTAGTACCTTCGTTTTTTAACGGACTTCATGTAAGGTAATACACTAAAATTTAAAATTAATTTTAAAAAAATGGTAGTGTATTGTATATCTTTGTAAAAAGAATTAGTTATCATCGTAGGTATACGTATAAAAATTCAAGGAAACCAATTAGCTTCTACGGTATATTTTTATTTAAATAAGTGACGGTCTATCTCATTTATTTAGTTTTATAATATTTCAAGGTATGTTCTTGGATACATATCAATTTAAGGCCATAAAATATATTTAACCGGTTATTTGAGAACAACAAAAAACCGCAAGATTCCGCGAAGATTATCATGTTTTTCTAAAGGCCTTTCGAAAAACATGAATCTTCATTAATTATTAAACTGCGTGTTTACTAAGCATGAGGCGATTCTAAAAAGGAAGGAGGTAGTTTCACGATCAATTCTGAAGTTGCGTAGGTATCGTAAACGTAAGCATATTATTTTAAATTGAAAACATAGGTACGTTTGCTATACTTTATTTAAATCCCTGTATTTAATAAAATGCGCAAATTGTTTAAAAAGTTATGAAAATGTTCTAGGACTGTTGCATTTTAGATGCAAAATTCGCTTACGTTTACGATACCTACCTTAGGTCAAAACTATTCGTGCTAAGCCCACTCATCAACTGAGGAGTTTCTGATCAAAAGGAGATAAATCCAATTTACATTTTATTCGTTATATATTTTTTATTACTTTGTTTATGTTCAAATACCTATACACAACTATGGACCTTAATTTTTATTCAAAACGCGTTATTTCCTATAGAAAAACAACATTCAATCCAACAGTTTTCGGACAAAATTAAAAGAAAAGAAATCTATAATAAAAGGAGAATTTCATTAGATAGTTATATTTCATTTCAGTAGATATCGGAGTTAAATTCAGCAAAATGTCAGTAAATTGCGTTTGAAAATTTTGTTAGGGTGGATTTATCTCCTTTTGAACAGAAACTCCTCAACTTTTCCCCAAGTTTACAGGAGTCTACAGAATTCGTTATAGGGTTACTCACCATAATGTGAGCGTAACGTTTGTCATTTTGATTGTTTTTTATAGTAGTAGTATTATATACACCTACGTCAAAATCCTTAACGGGACATTTAGCAAGTAACAGACAGAGCTTGGTGAATTTGGCCCTTAAAAATAGAATTCCGAAAATTCACCGACAGCGGTGTTGTATCTTTTGTAACTTTTGTAAAACCAAGAAAATGCTAAAATCGATTTAAGAAAATTCACCGACAACAGTATTATCCAGCGACCGTTTCAACCCTAAGGAATGTTATCTGTAATAATATTATAATGCTAAAGAGTTTGTTTGTTTGTTTATTTGAACGCGCTAATCTCTAGAACTACTGGTCGGATTAGAAAAAATATTTTTGTATATGATAGCCAAATTCATGAGGAATAGTATAGGCTGTTTAACATCACGCTACGACCCTTAGGAGCCGAGAAACGGGGGTGAAACTGCGGGGAACAGCTAGTTATTGATAATGAGGTTATCTACGAATCGAAACAAGAATCTCAGTAGCTTAAGCATGCGCGAAGCGGTGATTACAGCATCTAATGATCATAATGATGTTGGTACATCCAACCAACAGGTATTGCTTGGAATTATGTAAACTCCAATAAAGAAAAAGAAACGAAGAAATCTTCGAATTGATTATCATTTGCTAAAGTTCCTTTGTAAGTCAAGAAGACAGCTGTGCGACAATCACAGGCTGATAATCTCGTCCAGTATTTGGGAATTTGGAACCTAATTTTTTTAACTGGCTTCAAAAAGGAAGAGATTATGGTTTCGGATGCTTTTAAAAGTCACTAAAAGTTCATCCCGAAAATTCTAGTAATAGTTCTAGGATTTAGGGCTGCCGTCATTAATTTATTAGTGGGCATTGTTATCGGAATCTAACAGAACAAGTTAGTTTGTCTAAAGAAAATAATAATATCGTTATTTATGGTAAGTTCGTGTTCTATCGTTATTATGTTAATAACGGAAAATACATTTTGTTACCTCAAGACGTGAGGATTGCTGCACCTTACAATTTTCTATACTACGTACTTACGGCGTATAAGCAAATACCCTCACAGGATCCGAACTATTACAGCAACATACATTTTCTAAACGTGCAAAATCGCAAGAAACTGGAATAATTTCTAAACGTTTCCGGCGAAAAAAAACGATACTTTAATTTTATTGCAGATCTAAACATTTGCAAAAAAAAAGGTTGACGATGTCACCAAAACACACACGGCCCAAATTACGTAGAACTTTCGCTCACAACACTTACTTCAAACTAGTTTCGATAGAGGTGGACATGACGCGACCGGCGCGTGCGCGAACTACAACGGCTGGTGCAACACTGGCCTGCGCAAGAGTTGAGGCTCCACGATTCTCGGTTTGGCACTTTTAAGGAATGTTAAAACCACTTGTTTAAATTAATCACATAATTTTGGACGTAATGAAAATGTTGAACGCCACGGTATGGCATAGGTCGCGGCCTCAGATCATAGAAACATGGAGATATGCCATCATAGCAAATTATTACGGGAACAACTGATGCCACTTTTAGTACATTTTTCGACACAATTACGCGCATAATTAAACGCTCCTTGTGAATAAAAAGATCTCCCACGCATTGAACATCCGCACACCCTCAATCTAACACTGTTAATCGTCACTCAACACTAGCACTAAACTAAAACACTGTATTTATACCATCGATCGTGATCGGTTCGTCGCCAGCGCGTACGTTTTTAATTTGAGCAATTTGCTCAAGATCAGGCATCAAGCTCGATAGCGCCTTGGCACATCTCCTTGTTTCTATGATCTGAGGTCGCGGCCAAGTTTCGCCCGTGCAGCTGCTGTTTTTAAATGTCTTATACTAGGTGTAAGTAGTGTAAGTCATACCCTAACGAAAAAAGAAACTATGGGCTTAGTATCTTATTCTGAACCCCACAGCGTTAAACTTTTGCGTCTGACTTTTAAAAAAATGTTAGCAGTTTTTGCAGTTCGTTAAAAAATCTCCATGTTTCAGTTTTTGTTAGAGTGTCACTTCCGCCTATATTTAATGAAAATGTTGAAAATTCTGTTATCAGCTGAGAGCAAAACCCGACGAATTTTCCTGATTTTGAAGAACTTGATGACCGTGTAGATGTTTCATTTCAATCCTAGAAAATGTCTGAAAGAATGATCAATTACTTACACGATTAATAAAAAAAACCCATATAAATAATAATTTAAGCGGTTGACACAGTAACATTTAATTGTCACACCTAAACATTCACAGTCACACCAAATTTTCAGCTTCATAATCTACATCTGCTACTTCTGCTAGGCTTCTTTAGGCTGGGCAGACGCGTGGGAAGATCACATTGTTATGTGTTATTGTTCGTTTGTTTCCACATTTATCTTGTTTTACTCTTCACTGGGTTTTCTGAGATCATAAATATTATGGTAAAATTTTCTTAGTGCTATAAAAAAAATATCCTAGCTTTTCTAGATTACTCAATATTGTGAAGTGCGGAAATAATCATTTTCTTAATCTTTGCCTTCTTTACAGTCATATCATTGCTGCCTATTTCAATAAAGTCGTAGATGTGACTTCGTTCGTGAAGTGTTGTTTTGGCCAACGTAAAAAAGTAGATAATTTTTATATGACTATGTGTGCAGAGTTGGTTACGCCGCTTCTTCTTCGCAGCAACTACACTAGGAAGCAGTGAAGGGTGCGTTTTTGAGGGCCGTCTTTTGCATGTTTACGTTCAGAAAGTATAAGCTTTTTCCCACTTTGAATAAATGTTTTTTTTTTTTATGGCCATATGCCATTTGCAAAAGTTATTGGTTTGATTTTTAGTATAGGCATGTCGTATCTACTGCTAATCATTAGTCTATTTTAGTAAACTAAAGAGAATTTTAGAGATTTCCTAAAATTGTATTGCCTTCTTCTTACTTCTTACTAATATTATAAATGTGAAAGTTTATGAGGATGGATGTATGTACCTATGTATGTATGGATGTTTGTTACTCTTTCACGCAAAAACTACTGAACAGATTTTGATGGAACTTTACAGTAATATAGCTTATATACATCAGAATAACATATAGGCTACTTTTTATCCCAAAAAACGCGGGCGAAGCCGCGGGCAGCAGCTAGTAGTTTTAAAAAATACTATCTTCAATGATCGTACCAGATTTCCACAACTATACAATACACGTGTGTAGCATTGTGTTGCGTCCGCGTCGCCGCCGCGTCAATGTTGACTCGCGTTACACCCGCCGCGTCAATGTTGACTCGCGTTACACCCGCCGCTATAAGGATACGGCGCATGCTTCGCGCCGAAAACGTTCGCGTCACTCGCTCGCGTGGCCAGTCGGCCCCCCGCTACGCTGTTAGCTAGATACCCCGCGCACGGCTGCGACCGTGCGGCGGATGCCATTTTGCCAATTATCTGTATTTCGTGATTTGTATTGTGTTGTGCCGTTACCAATAATTACTGTTTTACCGAATCCGTGCATTATTTATTCTTCCACGAGAATCCCCCTTATAAATTGCGCCCAACTCGTGGCACGTGCTCCGTACGGTACGGCAAGTACCTACGAAAAATAACCGACGCGAGTGCGAACAGAATCCACGCGAAGTGTTCTACGTAATCACGGATCGAGTAATCTGTATACCTACTGGACTATATTGCTGTTGTTCACCGTTTGCGTTCATCACCGAGTGTTATCGTCGAGAAAATGCCGCCGAAAACACGCCGCGCACACGCAAACGAGGAGAAAAACGATGGTTCCAGTAGCGATGAAGAAATCCACGACGCGGTAGCTTACCCCGCGAGCGTGAACACCACGATTACGGCTACACCGATCCCGACAACGGCATGTGGTAACATTATTCCCATGTCCGAGGAACAGCTCACACGATTGTTATGCAACGTCATGAGAAGCGTCGCGACATCGACGCCGACGTCAACGAGTGGCGATCCTACGGGACCGACTCAACAAACCGCTCCACACACTGGACCCACCCTGCAAGGCATGCACGGCGTGCACAACAACTTCACCCGGTGCACGGCCCGCTTTGACGGAGCCGCCCGCAGTACCGAAGCCCTAGAAGCATTTGTCGAGAGCGTTCTCATCTACAAAGAGTGTGCTAGTGTATCCGACGAACACGCCCTTCGAGGACTACCTATGCTGCTGACCGGAGACGCCGCAGTGTGGTGGCAAGGCGTGAAATCTACCGTGAAGACCTGGGACGACGCGATACGCCGCCTACGATTCATGTACGGCGCTCCACGCCCCGCTCATCGGATCTTACGAGAAATATTCGCGCGCGAACAAAGTGATAACGATAGTGTCGATTCCTTTATATCGCGAGTGCGAGCAGAAATGTCGCGTTTACCGTATAAGCTATCCGATGTTATGCAAGTAGATGTAGTTTACGGCCTTTTACATCGTAAGTTCCGTAAAAGAGTGTCACGCGATAGTGTAAGTAGTGTCGACTGTCTACTCGAGCGAGCAAGGTATGTTGAAGAGACGCTAGGCGAGGTAAGTCATATTAAATCACTAATTCCGTCTCGTAATGCGAGTATTTCGACTGATAACAGTAATAATACTGCAAGTAGCACGAAATCTCGAAATGTAAACATTAACCCTCCAACGGCGACGGTGAACCAAAGTAACCCTTCGCGCGCTACGTCCGACCCTGGTTCGAATATTTGCAATGATACGATATCGAATACGAAACGTGTTCGACCGCGCTGCGCTTTCTGTAAACGGTTTGGTCATTCGGAAGATGAATGCAAAATTAAAATAAAATCGGGTGACCAAGATAAGAATTCACCGCTGTCTTGTTACGGCTGCGGTCGACAAGGAGTAATACGCTCGAAGTGTCCGACGTGTAAAGGCACGCCCTCCGCCGACAAAGCGAGTTTCCAAAGCGCTATCACCTGCAAGCCTGACCTGTCACACCCTACAGTCAAGATAGAAGTTGCGTCTTTAGTAGGTGTTGCAGTGCTGGATACGGGTGCTACTGAGAGTCTCGCTAGTCCCGGACTCTATAAAATATTATTAGACAGTGGGACCACTTTCACGAAAACACGTCGCAACCTTGGCCTCGCCGATGGAACGCAGCAGGTACGTGAATTATTATCATGTGACACGAACGTCACCATTGCGGGACGCGTTATCCCCACCACTTTCCTAGTGATACCAGAAGCAGATAATAGGACGCTTCTAGGACAGGACTTTATCGCTAGAGCAGGTATATTAGTGGACCTCCAACATAATTGTTGGCATTTTAGTAATGCCCCTGGGCAGAAGTTTACTTTTGTACAGTCTTTCAGTCTTACACCCACCAGCGACGCAGAGCTGATGCAGGTTGACACCACCGGCTTGGCGCTGAGAGAGGATGAAGGAACGAAGCTTTCACCTGCCCAAAGGACGCAGCTCAACCAGCTCATAACCAAGAGAGCTGAGCGCTTCGCCACCCAAGGACCCCCTACAACTTACGCCTCTCATCACATTCGGGTCGACGAGAAGCAGGAACCGACCGCTTCACCACCCTATAGAATGTCACAAGGTAAGAGAGAGTTGCTGGACGGTGAGCTCGAGAAGCTGCTGCGCGCAGATGTAATAGAGGAGTGCGAGTCGCCGTGGGCTGCCAACGTCGTCTTAGTCACTAAGAAGGATGGCGGAATCCGTCTATGTGTGGACTACCGTAAGCTCAACGCCGTGACTGAGCCGGATAGGTATCCGCTCCCGCGCATAGAAGATGTGCTTCATGCAGCGAAGACCACCAGCTACATGACGACGCTAGACCTCCACTCCGGCTACTTTCAGGTTTGTGTCGCAGAAGAAGACCGAGACAAAACCGCGTTCATAACACCCTCTGGCACCTATAGGTTTAAGAGGATGCCGATGGGCCTTCGCAACTCTGGCGCCACGTTTCAGAGATTGATAGATCGTTTCAAGTCGAACTTGAGTGTCCCTATTAGAGGACACAAGGTAATTGACGGCTCCGATATCCCACCAGACTCCCAAGGAAGGAGGCCTGTGACTATTCTTGGATATCTAGACGATCTAATAATCTTGTCACAGAGTTTTGAAGGTCATATGGAAGATCTCGAAGCCGTCTTCGACAGACTCCAGAAGTTCGATCTTCGAGTCAATCGGAAAAAAAGCTGCTTCGCCCGTGACTCAGTGAAATTCCTTGGGCACATAATTGTTCCTGGAGGCCTACAAGTAGACCCAGAGAAAACCTCAGCTATTGCTGACATGCCTGCCTCAAAAAACGAAAGGCAGCTCAAAGGTTTTCTGGCCACATCCAGCTGGTTTCGACGGTTTGTACCGAACTACGCTGCGATTGCCAAACCTTTGACTGACCTGCTCAAGAAGAACAGCAGTTGGAGATGGCATGATGAGCAGCAGGCTGCTTTCGAGCGCATCAAGGAGCACCTGGTCACCGCTCCCATTCTTCGCCAGGCTGACGAGTCAAAACCTTTCTCCCTCCGGACAGACAGCAGTGGCTACTGTCTCGGTGCAGTTTTGATGCAGGGGGAGGGTCCCGACGAAAGGCCCATAGAGTATGCCAGTCGCCTACTCTCGCCAGCCGAGCGCAACTATACCACCACCGAGCGCGAAGCCCTCGCCGTCGTCTGGGCGGTCACGAAGTTCAGGGGTTATGTGGAAGGCTCGGAAGTAGTGGTTAAGTCCGACCATCAGCCGCTTCGATGGCTGATGAGCCTCAAGTCTCCCAGTGGTCGTCTCGCCAGATGGGCATTAACCCTGCAGGCCTATAACCTGCAGATACAGTATACTCCCGGAAAGGTGAATGTGATTGCCGATGCACTAAGCCGCCCAGCTTGTTGCGAGGAGAGCCCAGCTCGTTGCGAGGTATGCTTAGTGACCGTAGATATGCCACATAGGGCACCTGAGGATGTGCGCTCTAACCAACTGAAGGACCCAGAGCTGAAGATTATCGTCGAGGACTTGGAGACTACCGACGATCCCTTCAGGGGGAGAGGATGGTCAGAGAGAGGATACCTGATGTCTGATGGTGTATTGTACAGGTGTGCACCCGAATCGGAAGACGCCGAGTCCGTCTGCCTCGTGGTTCCTAAACACGAGAGAGAAACCGTTCTCGTGGAGTTCCACGACGCTCCCACAGCAGGCCACTTTGGTGCTGAACGTACCCTGCAACGCATCAGAGCGCGCTACTTCTGGCCAGGTATGAGGTCTTTTGTCACAGACTATATTAAACGCTGTGCGGCTTGCCAGCGATACAAAATAGATAACAGGAAGCCTGTAGGGCTACTTCAGACTCCTGCACCCACCCGGCGATTTGAGGTGGTATCGGTTGACCTGTTCGGACCCCTACCGAAGACTCCGAAGGGTAACCGTTGGATTTTAATACTTGAGGACACGTGTTCCCGTTGGGTCGAGCTATTTGCGTTGGAGAAGGCCACCAGCGTGGAATGCGCTGAGATTTTAATATCCGAGGTCTTCCTGAGGTATGGAGTCCCGCGCAGGATGATCAGTGACAACGGAGTCCAGTTTGTTGCTGAGGTGATGCAACAGGCCTGCCATGTGATGGGTATCAAACAGTCCTTGACGCCGTTGTATCACCCAGAAGCGAACCCTATCGAGCGGAAAAATCGTGACCTTAAACCACAGTTAGCGATACTTGTTGGAAAGGATCATGCATCATGGGATGCTCACCTCGCAGCTATAAGGTTCGCGATGAACTCCGCTGTTACGGCGAGCACTGGATTTTCACCAGCTTTCCTTACCTTCGGGAGAGAGCTGCGCGCGCCATCGGACGTCGTGGCGGACATGAAGACCATTGTGGACAGCGATAATTTTGTCCACAATATCACTCCTTACCTTCGTAAGTTGTCGACAGTGTTGCTTGATGCCCGAGATGTCCACGAACGTAACCAGTCTCTGCAGAAGAAGTACGCAGACGAAGGCAGACGCGCCCCTCCAGAATATACGGTAGGTGATCTCGTTTTGTTAAAAACGCAAGGGATGAATGACGTCGGTCCCGGGCAGTCTGCGAAATTTATACCCCGGAGGGATGGCCCTTATCGCATCCGCGAAATAGTAAGCCCTACCACATACCTAGTAGAGGGAGTCACTAGAGGTGAGCACATAGGACGTTACCACGTCTCTGATTTGACTCCATTTATCGGCGATGTCGAGGCCCCGGTTAGAGAGAAGCGCAGACGCGGTCGGCCACGTAGGTTTGATTGCTAGCCCGAACGCGAGGGCGCTATGTTCGAACTAGAGGGGGAGTGTGTAGCATTGTGTTGCGTCCGCGTCGCCGCCGCGTCAATGTTGACTCGCGTTACACCCGCCGCGTCAATGTTGACTCGCGTTACACCCGCCGCTATAAGGATACGGCGCATGCTTCGCGCCGAAAACGTTCGCGTCACTCGCTCGCGTGGCCAGTCGGCCCCCCGCTACGCTGTTAGCTAGATACCCCGCGCACGGCTGCGACCGTGCGGCGGATGCCATTTTGCCAATTATCTGTATTTCGTGATTTGTATTGTGTTGTGCCGTTACCAATAATTACTGTTTTACCGAATCCGTGCATTATTTATTCTTCCACGAGAATCCCCCTTATACGTGTAAGAAACGTTGGTACGAAGTTGTTGCATATTATTTAAACGACAAACAGTGTGTTTAGTCTAACACGTCATACACGATAATCAGTGTAATACAGTGTTGTAAGTAGTTCTAGTAACAACAGTATAATAAGTACTAGTTTGGCTTTAGCGTTCTTAGCTAAAGGAGTTGTTTCAGAAATGTATGGAGCCTGGGATAGGTCTACGTACGCAATTAAGTATTATAGCTATACATGTTAGTAAGCGGTTCCTAATGCTTATTTCCTATAATATTACTTCGTTGAATTGTAATTCATTATTTTCTTTGTCAAGGAGAGCAACACAACACAAATATGGTGGATCAACAATCGACAAAAGAATTAAGGGAAACGTCATTTTGACAACTGTTGTTATGTCAATGTCAGTCAAAATGGCAACATTCAATCCACCACGCGTGCGCACAACGACTCAAACGTCACGTCATAAAACAAAACTGTCAAACTTAACTGTCATGGCCGCCCTAAAAATAGGGATATCATAGTAAAAAACTTCATCTCAAATAATTCTCTTACAATTGTACTCTTCTTCAAATGAATTTAATAATATTTTTATTTAAATCCCCTATTTTTTTCCTATTTTTCTATGTGGCGTACGTATACCAGTTCCAGGATGAAACATCTCCTTTGGACCTATATTTTGATTTATTTAATGAAGACTTTTTTACATGTTTCTTAATAATAAATAGTACCTACTATTGTTGGAGTAGGTAATGTTACTTTACATTATTTTGTTACAATTGATCTCTACTGTTTCAATTTCAGAGTAGGTAGGTACCATACATAAAGTGGAGTAACTGATTAGGAAAAATATCATAATGTTTTGCAATCACTATGACGAGTCATCTAACTAAAACCCAAAATTAGCCTTCCCGTGTCCTCCTCGCGTAGAATGCGTATTGCCCGGCTATCGCGCGGAATAAATTTAAATAAATAGAACCCATACAATGATCCGAAACCTGGCAGTTTTTAAACAAATACAAACTAAGGTACTTATTCAAAATTTTATTAAAATCTGTTATCCTATTTACAATGCTCACATCATCGCGTATAAGTGCTGGGCTGGTATTTATGGAACTGCCGTCACGCGCGGACCCTGTGCGGCTCGTACGCAATGTACTGAATCTCCCTGCTGTCCTCTCTCACGTAGACCACGTTGTGTACCAGGAACAGGAGGTAGATGTTCAGAGCTGTGAAATAAAAAAAAAAAAATAGATTCATCACTCAGCATGATGTTGTGACCTATGCGGCTATGCCACTATAGGCTGAATATATTGTATTTAGACATTAACTGCACATTAAGTTGCATATTCTGACTAGTATTATTATATTCTGTGAAAATAAGTCCAGTTTTACATTACACAGAGTATCGAATAATGTTTTGAAATTCAAATATTGTGTGTGCTATCACTGTTATGAAACGTGTCCATGAAAATGCACAATCGGCGCTTATGCAATTGGAACACCGATGTTATTGCTTAAATGTATTATAAACACGTAAAGTGTGTTATTCTCCGAACTTTTGAAAGAGTATTGAGATCCGTTTCCAGTGCAGATGTAGGTAGTTCTTTGAAAGATAAGGATAAATAAGTACCATGGACATATCCATATTACGATATTATTCAGTGAAAGAGGGTCTATAAAGCAAGAACAAATCTAACACATTTTAGGAAGCTTCAGCCTACGAATAATAATGATAAGTTTGAAGCAGAAAAACCTTCTACTCTACACGCTAAAACGTAGGTACCAACCACCTAGGATACACCTAACAGCTGCTTAATAGAATGACTAGATATACCAAAAAAAATAATAAAAGAAGTAAATTACAAAGAGACTCACCAACAAAGAAGAGGTAAATTGCATTTTTCTTGTACTCCGTATAGTCGAAAAAGGGCAGGTCAGCAAGCAGCGTCATTAGTTGCGAGACTGTTGCGAAGTAGAAGTAGATCTTCAGCAGCAGTTTGTTTTTCTGAAATAACAGAAAATAATTCATTTCAATATCAGCAATAGCTAATAGTTTATTTTTTAAATTGACAGATTAAACGCCTGATATAAACTTAATAGCAAATTACATACGGTCGTGCTAGCACATAGATCAATAAGTGCCTTAGCACATGACGTGAGCAATGGCAGATCTAGAAATTATTTGGGGGCGAACCTCACGGCGGTGATTCCAGAGACCACTGATCCGGAACTAAAACTGGCAAGTACTTTACAAGAGTTTGCAGGCGCTTCACCTATAAAGCCTTTATACCTACTATCTGACAGCATCAATCAGACTACCGTGCGTAGTATCAGTCAGATACTGCGGAAACAAAATTTCGTATTCTTTACGATTCACCCTGATCAACGTGTTTGAACAATAACAAATAGGTACCTACGATCTCTTAAATAAAATATAATCAAAATCAAACAGGTGTCAATCAAACAGGTGTACCTACCGCAAGGTCCATGATGATAGCCCGGAGGCTACAATAATTGATACAATCATTTTATAATCTGTTGGATGAACACTTTTCTAGCAATCTTTTGTTTACAAATAACAAAGAGTCTTTGTGAATAGAATATCTATAAGCCGAAGTATCATTTCAATCCGCAGGTGTCCCGCAATGTCCATTATGATCTATTATAAGCCTTCGACTTACCCTATGTGCACCGATTAGTAGAACTACAGTCAGCACAATATCTGCTAATGCCGCAGTCACTATGACAGGAAGGTGTACTGCAGGGTTGCTGTATTGCATGTCGCTTCGAGGCTTCTCACTCGTCAGCTCATCCACCAGCTCGTACATCAGCATCGGAAACGCGACTAGGGCCAGTGTCTGGAATTCAGATTAGAGATGTCTTTATCTTAGGGAAGTATTATATGTATTTTGTGTACCTTGGTAGCAATACTGTAGATGTAGGTATGAAAATGTTCAATTTGAGTACCTATGTAAAACTGCTTGTTCTTCTCCGGTCTTGTGTGAAGTAGGTACTTCCTACGGTTACAGATCCCCAATAACATATTTACGAGTATTTATATATAAGATTTTATGTAGTTAATTATATAGCTCATCGCTAATGCATAAGTTTATAAACCCGATATCAATATAGACTTTTTAGATCTCCCTACCTATACGGAATGACAAGCATCTAAAGTCAGCATAAGTAGCTATTAAAACTTTGGACCAAAAATTAGATAAGTTTTTGTTCTGCTAAAACTTGTTGGAATACAATACATGGTACATAAACAAGTCTAACCTTGTAATTCTCAGAAGGCCTGTTAAAAAAATGGCTCACTTGATTCTTCACATGTAGTAGTAGGTTCATTATTTATGCATATCGATGAACAAACACAGTCCACAAAAGATAACATGAAAAACAAACATAGTGCCACACCAGAAAAAATAGAAGATTAGAACTCTCAATGAGCTCAAGAGGTCCAAAGTCTCAAGGTAAGACCAGCAGCCTAATTGCGTAACTCAATTTCTTTCGCCATGGCTTTCATTTTGACAGTTCAACATCCATTGCGGCGTTGAGCTATAAGTTAAAGGAGCACGGATTAACAATCATACGGCATAATGAATGTCAAAAACAATGCCATGGTGATAGCAATTGAGTTACGCAATTTGGGTGCTGTACTTTGATTTAAATGTCACTATTAAAAAAAAATATAAATAACGCAGCTGACTTATTAGAACATTCCAAGTTATCTAAATAAAATTATTTTAAGAAGAAAATATACCTACTTAATACGAAGAAAAAAATTTGAGTTATTAAATATATGGGTAAGTAACATTATGATACTTTAACTTGCAATATCTGAGTGACCATTACACATCAGTTTGGTTTAAATATAAATTACGTCGACTTTTAAACTTACTAAATCGGCATATCCAAAAACGGCTATCCCAACATAAGTAGGTATACAGAAACAGCACTTCCTAACTACAGGTAATGTAGGACATTTTAATTTACACCAATTCTTCATTTTTCTTGCACTTTACATACATTTCACGTCAAATCTCATCAAAGACTGGATCTATGCGACTCTTATCCAAAATTGCATCCTCTAGACCATCTTTTATAAGATACTTCCGCTACTTAAAGACACATTCATTCCAATATGTGTTGTACATCTTTGCTGATCCATCGCTGTATTTATAAGAGGTGTTAATCTACCACCTAATGGTAACGCTCAATGGAAGTTGCGTAAATAAATTGTGTACGTAATTTTCTTGTTTATGTTGGTGACTTGGTAGAATGATTTGAATGAATTCCTCGGTTTTCATTAATTTATAAATTAACATAGCATTACAAAGGCCATGTGTTATTTATTATGAATAATAAGCCCACTTGAATTTTACAGGTTAAACAATATCGTTTATACTGAAATAAAGCATGAGTAACTTTGATTGTTTGTAGTTTTATTAATTCAACTAAGATTTTCGTTTTTAATTACTGTATAAATAAGTTTATTTAATATGCTATTATATAGATAAACGCAGTTATCCTAGAAAAAATAATAATAGAAAAGTTATTTTCCTCCAAGAACTACCAAGTGGAGCCATCTGGTTTGTCGAATACGAACTAACCCACATTTATAAGTTATTTTTAGATTTCTTGAGTGTCTACAATGGTAAGTAAGGCCTTTGTCCAGCTGTGGATGTTTCCTAGCTAATGGATGATGGAGAAGTATCGGGTGGAGTTCTAAACATTTGTATAGCAAGCCGTAACATTATTACCAGTCTTATAGACTGGTAATAAATAATGTTACGCGTTCAGGTGCTATACCTAGAATTATTATGATAGGTAAAATAAAGAAAAAGAAAATAAAGAAAGAAAAAGTCGCTGTTCCAAAGTTTCCGAGAGGGACGCTGACAAATAATGCCAGCGTAGAAGAATAAATTGCTTCGTGTTGCTTCTTGTGAACCTGCTTATAATTATGGCGAGGCACCACATTAAGAAGATGTAGGTACACAAGTATACCTGGTATCTACCTCCCTTCTTAGAAGACCTGTGAAACTACTGACACCATTTATAGGTCCCGCAATGGATCCCTTTTAAAATTATAAGCCTAGTCTAAGAATTTGTGTGATTTAAAAACACATAAATCTGAAACATGGTTTTTGAAAATACTAGCCAGGAAATATTTAATTTACCTTCTTCTCGAACTTATGTAAATCTTCATAAATTGTAACGAAGAAGAATTTCTGTAGAAGAAAATCATCACATAAGAAGGAAGACATCCTCTTCTAAACAAGATAGTGATACCTCAGGGCTGTCAGCAAAAAAATCTGAAGTGAGTCTCTTTTGAACTCTATCATTTAGAAGATTATGGACAATTATGTTAAATGGGCAAGCTCGTTGACGTAATGACTTTCATCACGCCAATGCTGCAATGGATAGCAATGACTCATATTTTATATTCATTATTGAATAATACTCTAATATTATTAACGTCTTCCCAAGTTTATACTTTCATCTTCTAGAGGCGTTGCTTTTGAATGTTTTCAACCATCAAGATTTAGACCTTAAAAATAAAATTTCTTTTCCAAACAACGACAACATCAAAAATGACTGTAGCACTTAAATAAAGATTTACTTGTACCGCCAGAATGCATAGCATGACCACGATAGAAATGAGTTTTGTCTTGTCGATGGAAGAATATACTGTAGAAAGATTTCTACCGTTTTATGCATACAATGAAGAGAAGAAATGTTTCTATTCTTCAGTAGACAAAAATCTGGTATGCCAAGCACAGGCCGCCGCATACTCGGGCAGAAGAGATAACGAGTTGAATAGAAAGAACTTTGTCTATTCTTTGGTAGAATAGTGATCATGCTACGCGTGCAGCCCTATCACTTGTCGAGCTAACTCAGTCGCTATTCTCCTCGCTGTGGTCCAAACGCTGCATTCAGAAATATCAATCATCAATGTCATACCAAATGTAGTTTTACCATGTTTAAATCTTTGTGTTCGTGTTAACAGCTATTCATTATGTTGATAGAAATACCTGAGTTACGAAGATGTTGTTTCTGCTTGCCGCTACGACGTGGCATACTTGTCTTCGGATACCTCACTTTGGTTAGTGTTATAATTTTATCCTTTGACTGGTTTATTGTGGGGCTGTCAATAGGAAGATTTCTAACGGATGCTTACACAATAGCTGTCTCTTCCACCGTGTACATTTTAGGTAAAAATATTTTGATTGTGAGATGTTTGTCATAATTGAACCTATATTGTTTGATAGTATGATCCAGCCCCGGATCTAGGGGGGGGCTAGCCGGGGCCCATGCCCCTGGCGCCAAATTCAGAGGGCGGCAAATTCAAGCTTGGTAGATGAATACACTACTCAGTGTATTCGTCTACCAAGCGTAGTAATCGCAAAGAATAGCGCTAAACCGGTCGTTGTGGCGTTCTTTGTGGCCTATGTCCATCAGCATCAGTGGGCGTGTTATGGCTGAAATTATAATGATGATAAGAAAAATTTTGTCGGGCGGGGGCGGCATTTTTCAGTTTTTGCCCCGCCTCGTAATAATTCAAGATCCGGGGCTGGTATGATCAATCAGTAAAGTACCTATTGTTGATCAAACAGGCTTTACTGTTAGTTGTATGTAATTATATCATAAAAGTCACTGTTTTTCATTGAATCATAATTGTCACAACGAGTTTTTAAAAAACTGACCAAAGAATTGTTAGATGAATGGTTTATACTGAGGACTTCTTCCAGTAAAATGTTCCGTACTGCATGTTTTTGTTCCTGCACGTTTATAATAATTAAGTAAGTATCTACGAGTGGGTGGAATGATCTTTTTCTAAGCCAGTGGATACAGGCAGGACACACCACTTACTTAGACTACCTAATACTCAGTCTACGAATCAACATGACCTTAAACTTCGTTTGTCACAATTTACCGAATTATGTAAGTAAATAAGGATGTGTTGCAGATGTTTGATGTCTGCGGGAATATTGACTACTATTTGAGGATTGCATAGGAGCAGTTTACATGGAGAACTATGTTTAGCAGTCGCCTGTCCTTAAAATCTTCTAAGGCGGTAACCAAAAAAATTGCATAACGTAAGGCACTGTACATTATGAAATTTTTTTGGTTACTGTTACTGGTGTATATCGATTAAAATCAAACAGTAGCCGTCCTTAACACAATGACAAATGCTCACATATCTCAGGTGAAACGCATTGATCCTTGGCCTCTAGACAAGTGGCAATCGCTCCGAAGCGATACGAATATTTTATATCGCTTGTCGCTTTAGTGAACACAAACAACAAATAAAGGCCAACATACAAGTACGGCATACAAGTAAAGGAAAAATACCATTACACAAAAAAAAGTATAGGATTAAAAGGCTGGTGGAAAAGGTACCACTATTACGCAATAATTAGGTTGCAGAGGTCAGATGGCAGTCGCTCCACGTAAAATACAAATATTCAGCCGCAACTGGAAAACTGGAAGCCGACCCCAATCTAGTATGGGAAAAAGGCTGGGCGGATGATGTTAGCACCAATACAGGGTGTCCAGTAAATAGCACGACATACTGTAGGGGGTGATAGCTTGGGTCAATACCTACCAAAACAACACAACATATGTTCAGCAAAATCTTACGGATTTTTTTTCACCACTGTAGGTTAAAGTTAAGCGATAAGAAAATTGTTCTGTGAAAATTTAAACAAAAAGTACTATTTCTTGAAAACATTCTTGTTTTTGATGTAAAAAAGACTTATCAATAAGTAAAGTAACTACTCACGAATAATTTGATGTAAAAAAATACTAGGAAAGGAATTTTTCATTACGAGATACTTAAAAATCTGTTTCAAGGTAGAGATTATTCGATATTTCGGAAAATTTTGTAAAACTGTAAATCCGTAAGATTTTGCTGAACATATATTGTGTTGTTTTGGTAGGTATTGACCCAAGCTATCACCCCCTGCAGTATGTCGTGCTATTTACTGGACACCCTGTAAATAGATCAACATGTTCTGTTCCAGTTGGTGACGTTGCTGTTCGCAATCCTGCAGGTCTTGCTATGGTTGTTTTACCGGGACATCGAAGGCACTTTCTCCAACACCGTGGCCTTGTATAGAGGGGCTATCATGGAGGCTCAGCTGTGTATCATACTCATACTGTATATTTTGGATATCGTGTTCCATATTATACTGATTGTTGGGGCTCATTTGGTGAGTCTATGATACTTGTGGCTAACACTATTGTTTGTTATGTATTTCGAAAAAAATATGACAACTGTCTTGCCATGGTCTGTCCTATAGGTAACTCTTGCAAGAAAATTACAAAATGTTATTTTGTCGAGCATTTTTTCACTGTCAATTGCACCGTATCGAAAATTGTTAATAATATGAAATTCCGTAAATAGAGCCGTTTTAAACATATTATTAACATAAAAAACAAATCTTTTGTTACTATTGTCTGGCTTCCAGTCTTCATTAAATTTAAAACCCACTCTATAAAATTATTCAATTTCGTTGTAAATATATTTCAGAAAAGGCGTCGTCTCCTCCGTCTGTACTACTACTACGAGCTGGCGACGATGGTGGCCACCTTCATCGTGGTACTCATCACGTACGTCGACCTCGACCGGTTCCCCCGCTGGCACTTCGTCGTCACTGATTTCACTCTTGCTTTTACAGGATTTGGTAATGTAACAATATATTCAATACAGTATGTTAATTAACGAAAGGCGTTCCCTTTAACCTGTTATAAGTACCTACTTATACTATAGCGTCCATACATCTTCTTCTTCCTATATACGGGGTGTAAGTTTAGTCAGTCGCAATATGAAAAGGGGTCATTGTACTCATCATTATGAACAACTTTAACTATGGATGGATTACGGCCCACACCCTATCACAGAGTCTCAGCAGTGAGCTCATTTATGCTAATTTAATAATGCTGAAGAGTTTTTTGTTTGATTGTTGGTTTGTTTACAAGCGTTAATATCTGGAACTATCAGTTGGATACGAAAAAATATTTTTGCATTTGTTAGCTGAATTCTTGAGGAAGGTTATAAGCTATTTAATGTCACGCTACGACCATCAGGAGCCGAGCAACGGGTGAATCCACGGGGCACAGCTAGTTATGTACGAGTATTATCGCCAATCACACTGCTGTTGTCATTACTACCCGTCATAACTTATGCTGTTTCTACAGTGTTACAGGTATATCTGCTGCTCCTGGTCCGCAGTGAGCTGAGAAAGGACCGGTATCAGGAGGGAAGGTCCAGCTACACCAACCACATAGCAGAGGTCTTCATAGACCCACCGCTCAGGCGGCAGTGGAGGTCTATTCTGTAGAATTAATAAAAAACCGTTAACTTTGATATTTTTTATTGATAAACCTACTCATGTAAGTTTATATTCGTGAGATATATTCATCATTTGTCGCGAAGGCAGTTCGCCAGTCAAAATTGCAACATTTTAGCGAGACGAGCTCCTGAATAACAACTCCACACGGGTTCGAAACTACTCAGGCAAACTTCGAGCGAATTAAGCTTGCTATGCGTCTTTTTTATCAGAAAAATATAAGAATACTTTACCATTCAATAAGTTGTACGTTTTTTTTTTCCAAAACAAGCTTTTATAATGCACACTTTCCTGCTCTATCATGAGACCCTGGACATTATCTAGGTCCATAACTTGTCACGAAAAATCCAACCAGCCCAAACACGACGCAGCTACGTTAAGAATTTGAGGAGTTCCTATGGCCACCTCCCGGCTCCATCATGAAATCACCTCCATGGTACCATATTACTGCATTATCATTAAAGTGACATATGCATTCCTTTTCGCTCAATCGGTTGCGGGGGAACTGGGGCCGTACCACGACGTCTTATTGCCATCATTATTCCACTGTGAGATAGGGATGGCACTATACAGCACGAATAGCGCTATCCCTTGTTTACAGTGGAACAATGATGGTTTTAACACGTCATGGTACGGCCCCTGGTCTAAGATTCAGTTGCTGGGTTTGGCCTCATACACACACGGCAAGTTAAATAAAAGCTTGTAAAAATATCAGCATATCGCAAGAAAACATACATTAATTGCAATTATACCAAGTCATTAAACCCTCACAAAGAAAGGACGTAAAAATTTTTTAATATAAAAACAGAACATTTCTAGAACATGGTTTTTGAAAACATCACCCAGTAAACAGTTATCTTCTTCTCAAACATAAGTAAATCTTCATAAATCGCAATGAAGAAGAATTTCTGTAGAAGAAAATGAAGGAATACATCATCGAGTCCACCGCAGTATGTCACGAGCCGTGTCCTCCAACGCCACTTCTAAATAAGATAATCATCCTTAGGGCTATCAGCAAAAACAATTTTGAATGAGTTTCTTTTGGGCTTTATAATTTAGAAAATTATGGTAGATGGGAAAGCTCGTTGACATTGAGGAACTTCATCACGTCAATGAATAGCCATGACTCGTAAAAATATTTATTTGTGAATAGATAATACCGTAATTAGATAAATTAATGTCCTCTCAAATACCAAAGCAAAGTTTAGATGACACTTTCATCTTCTAGAAGCGTTGCTTTCAAAATGTATTCAACAATCAATATTTAGACCTCAAAAATAACATTTCTTTTCCAAAGGACGACAACATAAGTGCTAAAGTCAATTGACTTTAGCACTTCAACAATGTGAAGATTGATTGTACCGCCAGCCCTATCACTTGTCGAGCTAACTCAGTCGCTATTCTCCGCGCTGTGGTCTTAACGCTGCATTCAGAAGTACCAATGTCATTCCAAATGTAGTACCTACCATGTTTAAATCTGTGTGTTCGTGATAACAACTATTCATTATGCTGATAGAAATACCTGAGTTACGAAGATGTTGTTTCTGCTTGCCTCTACGACGTGGCATACTTGTCTTCGGATACCTGAGTTTGGTTAGTGTTATTAGGTATATTTTATCCTTTGACTGATTTGGTAATAGGAAGATTTCTGACGGATGCTTACACAATAGGTATGTATGCGTTGTTGCTTCCATCATGAAAATTTTAGGTAAGTAAATGTTTTTGATTGTGAGATATTTGTCATTAAACACTTAATGTGTTTGATTAGTATCTATCAGTACCTATCTATTGTTGGTTACACAGGTTGTTTTAATAGGTATTTAACAACTTATTGGATGCAATTATAAAGTGAAAGTCACTGTTTATCATTCAATCATCGTTGTCATAACAAGTTTTTGAAAACCTGACCAATTATTGTTTGATGTATGGTTTACACTGAGGACATCATCTAGTAAAATTTCCCGTAGTGCATAATTATTTTAGTTCTGCATGTTTCTAAACTAAGTATCTACGAGTGGGTGAAATCGTCTTTTTCTAAGTCAGTGGATACAGACAGGACACACCACTTCTTACCTACTATGTTTAATAGATATGTATGCAGTATACGAAACAACATGACCTTAAACTTCGTTTGTCATACAATTTACCAAATTTAAGACGACTCTCTGGACCGAATGATGTAGGTAAATAAATAAGGATGTGTTGCAAATTTCTGATGTCTTCCGGGTTCTAAGTTGTCTCTTAAGCCTGCAATACATGTTGGCCGAGCGTTGTCGAGTGAAGGCTAATACCAACATGTAGACGGTATATTTGCCTTGTCTTGCTATCGCTCGGTGTCACTTGCCTAGTTGGTTGAGTATAGACAAGCGCCAACGTGTGTAGACCTCATTTGACGTAGCTTGCCACAATTTGCAGTCGCTCGCGATCACTTGCCTCACTTCGGAGCGGTGGCGGTTTTTCTGCACAAATCAAAGGCGCTCGCGCGCGCTCCTACAATAGTGTTCACATGTTTGTCCGCGCGCTATTATGCGGTTGACGTCAAACTTGCCGAACGTCTAGACAGTAGCGCTTGCCTTGTGTCAATTTTTCTAGGCTCGCGTTGGTCTAAGCTCGGCCAACATGTATTGCAGGCTTTATAAATAAATGTCAGAAGAACTGAAATGGATTACTATTTGAAGACTGCATAGGATCGGTTAACATCGAAGGCCTTGATAAGCAATCGACGTAAAGACCGCCAAACAGTGGCAAGCGCTGCCTGAGTGGGTGTTTCCCGATAGTTACAACCTGGGGTGTCTTCATGTCGCGAGTGAATCGGTTTCTTCTAGGCTAGCGTGCTACATCGTAGACCGCATCAGGGGAGATGGCGTTCAAACGTCAGCCTATAAAAAAAGACTGATATAGTTTGCCTTACAATATTTGAAATATTTTACTTTATGAAATGTTACAATCCTTATGGGAACTAGGACCTGTATATATGTACCTATATGTATCGAATTCAACCAAACAATACCAGTCTTCAACAAATAACGATAAAGGCTCCTAGATCTCCGGTGGATCGCATTGGTGTCAAGACAAGTGGCAATCGCTCCGAAGCGGATCAAATTCAGGCAACATCGCTTGTCGCTCTAACGAACATCATTAAACATACGTTATCACGGTTACTCATATGAATAAATCGCCATTTTGTTTCGTTTTTCACAGGGTTTTGACATTCGCTATAGAAAATAGTTATTGTTACATTGGCTGACGCTGCGCGCTCACCGCCCTCTATCGCAAAAACGGGAGAGCGCATGAAAAAATGTTTGAGATAAAATTTGTCGCAAATTGTATGTTCTACATTTTTTATACAGATGTTAACATCATTGGAGCAATAGGAACCGAGATAATCGCAAAAAACAGTTTGTTTTGACCTTTGACCTTGAAAATCTTACGACGCGGACACGAGATTTTATGAGACTTGAGGCAACTTTTAGAACGCCAAAAGGAAGGTATACAGGGTAAAATTAAAACCAGTGCGGATACTTTAGGAGGTGAAAGTACTCATGAATATGATCAACTTTTATGGGACCGACACTGAAATATGAAAAAAAAAGTCAGTTGTTCCCTACAAAAATGCACCACAACACGATCAAAATGTATGGAACAGCAGATTTTTTTTTTTTCATATTTCTGTGTCGGTCCCATAACAAAAGTTGATCATATTCATGACTACTTTCACCTCCTAAAATATCCGCACTGGTTTTAATTTTACCCTGTATATACGAAAATTCAGCTTATTATCTCTCATTCCTAGGTTGATTGCTAAAATGACTGGACTATTTGTCTTATGTCCTGTGTCTCACCTTGGGCACGTTCCGAAGGAAACATAAGAGTTCCAGCGATTTCCAATTAAATTCTGAACTGGAATAATATCCTGTTTTGATTTAGAACTATGACCGTTAATAGTAAGTTAATGGTACACTGATAAGAGGTAAGTATTTACCAAAACATCTGTTTGTTTACGAACAGTCCGAAGCAACTTCTCTGAATTTAAGATATTAGCTATCAGAGTAATGTTCATTCAACTCCCACTTAATTACTTAGTCATTATTTACGATGTTTTATGTAAACAATCGATTACTTTTAAATTATGTGTATTTAAACAATTTACTGATAATGATATTAGAAATCAGAGACCGACAAACATCTTGAGCAAAAGTGGTGTACAGTATTCCCAAATTAATAATACGCATGCAGATCTTCGCTAATTGTCGTATTCCCGGAAACACCGAATCATTGAATTGTAAGAGCCCTAAATTATGCATGAAGAAAATGCACTTAACCACTCTATATACTTTTTTCTTCTATATACTTTTTTGTTTCCGGGAATACTAAAATTAGCAAAGATCTGCATGCGCATTATTAATTTGGGAATACTGTAGTAGGTATTGTTTCTATGATCTGAGAATATATTAATATTATTATATTATTTCCTTTTTTTCAGGCAACTTGGCCAATAGAAAACTACCTAATATCTACATAAATCATAGAAACAATACATTTATATTATATAAAACTACTGCACACGAAGTAAAATGTTGCGCTGCGTGGTGTCGCGAAGCCACCTTCCGTAAAATCGTCGATAGATATAAGTATCGGCAGGAATCTTGATCACAGATCGCGCATGTACATTTTTGGGTCAATAGACAGTTGACAATACGTAATAGAGAATAGTCAAATAGACGACGAGCATCGACTGACGAACCAATCGCGTGCAGCTTCGGCGCCCCCGTCTTCTTCATTTTGCCAAAGAGACCGAAAAACCAGCTAATGCGCAAGTGACGTTAGTGATCACATTTCACGCCGCGACCTATACCTACATGACATCCTTCGGCCAAAACTCTTCTTTGAGGAAGGTCTCAGTTTTAAGAGTCGGAACTCGCACCACAAACGACTCCAACTTCTCGATCCTCAAAGTCCAGTTGGCCTTCACCCGAACAAACTTCACGATCAGAATCTCCTCAACCTTTATGTAGTGATGTAATCTGGATACGTACAGCTGCGTCGTAGGTATTGCTGGACGCAGCAGCATGTTAGGTCCTGCCAGCTTATCACCATGTTCTGTTCCAGTTGGTGACATTGCTGTTCGCGATCCTGCAGGTCGTGCTATGGCTATTCTACCGGGACATCGAAAGCACCTTCACTACCACCGCAGCCTTGTATAGAGGGGTCATCATGGAGGCTCAGCTGTGTATCATATTCATACTGTATGTTTTGGACATCCTGTTCCATGTGGTACTCATTGTTGGTGCCCATTTGGTGAGTAGGTCCTGGGTCCTCGTCGGTTAGAGAAAGGCCTCATTAGTGCATTGCGTCGCCGCAATGGATCAACGCATTGTATGCCACGCCTGTGTTATGAAGACGCGACGCACGACGTCGCAGCGCAAGAGGGCGACCTTTGCCCATCTAGCAGTGGAACACTGTCCGTCGTCGCACCGGAGCTCTGAGAGCGCAGCACATCACCCTCCCCCAGCTTCGTCTCTCGTCTGGCAATCCATTAAAACGTCGCGTGCGACGACGCAAGGCACAATGTGGCATGTCACTTATAAATATATTTGAAACGACGCAACGTTGACGCTGCGATGACGGAACGGAACGCAACGCATTAATGGGGCCTCGCCCTTACACTATCTACGTATTTTGTTTGATTTTTTGGAAAAATTGTGACAGCTATCTTGTTATGGTCTCTTATACAGGATGGCCACGAGATTATTGCATTAAATACATAGTACTGCAGCTAGTACCAGTTCACAATTTGACCTAGGTATTTACTAAAAATCCCATCAGCCTAATTCCCGTTTATAAACTGAGTTTAGTTATCTGTAGGTACCTAGATATTTTTCTATTGAGTTCAGGTACTTTCCTCTGATTCTCCGATTTTGCCGTACAACTCATGACGAAAATCCACTCTACCTCCAAAATGATTCAACTCTGGTGTAAATGTATTTCAGAAGAGGCGTCGCCTCCTCCGTCTGTACTACTACTACGAGCTGACGACGATGGTGGCCACCTTCGTCGTGGTACTCATCACATACATCGACCTCGACCGGTTCCCGCGCTGGAACTTCGTCGTCACCGAGTTCTCTCTTGCATTCACAGGATTTGGTAATCTATACCTACTAATATTATAAGTCTGAAAAGTTTGTTTGTTAGAACGCACCAATCTCTGGAACTACCAGTCGGATTCGAAAAATTCTTTTTGTATAAGATAGCCAGATTTATGAGGAATAGTATGGGCTATTTAACATCACGCTACGACCCTTAAGAGCGACGGGGGTGAAACCGCAGGGAACAGCTAGTTATGTATAATTGTCAACTGCCGTTGCCATTATTACCCCCTATAATGTAATGTTTCTACAGTGTTGCAGGTATATCTGCTGCTCCTGGTCCGCAGTGAGCTGAGAAAGGACCGGTATCAGGAGGGAAGGTCCAGCTACACCAACCACATAGCGGAAGTCTTCATAGACCCACCGCTCAGGCGGCAGTGGAGGTCCATTCTGTAGAATTTATTAAAAACCGATAACGTTGGTAATTTTTTTATTGATAAACCTATTCATAAAAGTTTATAACAGAATAGTTGTAATAACACTCTAAAGACTGTGTGCCTAATGCTTGTCAATGAGAAAAGCAAGAAATAGCCATTTCAAGTTGTTCTTTTAATAAGCCTAACAGCTTTTGTGAAACACATACGTCATTTTAGTGTTATACGGTTTCAGTCACCCTTGAGTTATTAATTTGCTTATATTTAAACTGCAATGGGTAAGTACCTAATAATACAAAAATATTTATCAAAAAAAACAGTTGTAAACAATTTAATGTGATAATCGCAAAATGTGCGTTTTCTCCGACAAAAATAAATATCCTACTAATATTATGCGAAAGTTTGTGAGAATGGATGGATATATATTTGTATGGATGATTTTACTCTTTCACGCAATAACTACTAAACGGATTTTGATAAAACTTTACAGTAATATCGCTTATATATATACTACACTATAATAACACAGGCTACCTTTTATTCCGAAAAACCTGAGCGAAGCAGCGGGCGGAAGCTAGTAATTAATTACTAATGACTATACAGTTTCACCGCTATTGAAATTTCCATCATTGGCATTAGAGCTGTATTTCAGCATCAGTCTCTTTACAAAATGTATCAGCAATATTTCCAGACCTGTAAAAAAATGAAAAAAAAAAAAAATGTTGGGCGTTGCTATCACGCTTGTTGCGTAACGTAAAAACACAAATGGCAAGAATAAAACACTAACAAACATCCAATAGGACCGCCACGATAAAAACGACCGCATCAGGAATTTCCCAAATCGATCCAAGATCAACGGCATGAAAAGTAATGTAGGTCACCGCAAATATATTACCAGTTTCATAGTAGTCCACAGTGAAACACAATATTGCCACTAGAATGTACACCACTATACTAAACTGGCAATACCAGTAGTAGACGGAGTAAAGATCGGCACTTTTCTGGAAATAATAAAATATATTTGGATTCGGTTGGTAAAGTTTCCGGGCCTGCAGTCTCGACATTGCTAACGATGTCATCGCAAGCTACCGATCGCTAAATAATAATGAAAAAATCGGTTGCCGTAACGATGTTTATACGATGTAACGATGTTTACGATAAATGAAAGTTACTACTACCTACCGAGATAGCGAGCAAACCTTAACGCGTCATATACAGGGTGGCGATTAGGTTATCACATTAAATGAAACCATGTATCCTAAATAGCGTTCTTTGTACATACACAATAAAAAAAATTGTCGGTTGCCGCTTTTACAGGTCAGTAAATGTACCAACTTGCATTAACAGTTGTACTATTTATTGGTACATTTACTGACCTGTAAAAGCGGCAACCAGCAATTTTTTATGAACATCAAAATGGCGGGATCACAGCTTATTTTTTGAAAATATTACCTTCAGCATTTACTACCTAATTGCTACTATTTGGTACCTATGTTTAAATAATTGCTACCTCCAGGTATTTGAAGATATTTAACAAAAATAGTGGTCTCGCTACCTTGACGTCAAAGTAGCGGGATCACTGGGCTGTATCTCATAAATTACAAGATATATTAATATACTGACTTCACAAAGATTTACTACCTGAATCAGTACCTCCAAAAATCATCACTTTATATTTGCTACTTTTACCGTTTTAAAAAAAAACAGGTTTGTTTTTTGACGTAACATACACGCCTAACGGAATCGAAAAAGCAAAAGACAGTTATACGACTTATTGCGTGTACTTTAACAGTAGGCGTTGAAATATAATATTCATACACTAGTTTTTTTGCCCGTGACTTGTCGGCGTGATCAGAAATGTATGTAGGTACCTAGTCTGTAATTGCTACTATTTGGTACCTATGTTTAAATAATTGCTACCTCAATGTATTTGAAGATATTTACATGGCGAGATTACAAGGCTATAAGTAAAAAATTACAAGATATATTAATATACTGACTTCACAAAGATTTACTACCTAAATTGCTACTTCCAAAAATCATCACTTTATATTTGCTACTTTTACCGTTTTGTAAAAAAAATGGTTTTGTTCTTTAGCTAAATAGAAACGCCCGAACGAATAAAAAGAGCAAAAGACATTCAAACGACTTATTGCGTATACCTATATAGTAGGCATTAAAAGGTCTGAGTTAGAGATGGTATTTTACTCGGATAAATACTCGACCTTGAGGAAATACTCATAAATACTCGTTTTTACTCGAGTATTGATCCAAATGTGCGGATAAATACTATTCTGCTTAGTAATGATTTATTTTAAAAAAAAGTACGTTAGTAGTAATAATTTGAGCGACTTTTTTTATAATAAAATTATATTAAACCCGTTTAATGTTATTTAACACAGTTTTTGCCTATAGTAAAATATGATTTTGGGAAAAACTATAATTTATTTTGTGTATTTGTCATTAGATTGTGTGCGTGTGTGTGACAAAAACTCTATAAACTGTGGATATTATGGACTTAGATTACTGGTGAATTTTATTTATTAACTAAAATGTGAAAAAAGTAAAACTACCTACCTTTTTTACGGTTCCGTCACCAAATGGCAAAAATAATCAGTCATTTTACTCGGGGACTATTGGCACTTTATACATAAAACTTCGCAAGTACATGTCTTCTATAAACCGCCATAAAGGGGTGTAGTAAAATTAAGAAAATAAAATGGGGGTACTCCATACATGAAACTGAAAGTCGAAAAAATTTTTTTTTGCGCATCCCTTCATGTGGTGGGATGTCGTTGGATAAGTAAAGGTTTCTTTTACTTAGGTGAATGTTTGGTGAGTTTCGCGCTACTAAAGTCGTAAAAAATTCCCCAAATATCTTGGAGCTACCTTATAAGGCGCTAACATTCAGGCAGAACTGAAAATTTCAACCAATCGTACGGTACCCCCTTATAACCCTGACGGTCATCGCTCGCTGCGGTCTTTGCAGTATTGCGACGTTACGGGCCATCAGGGTTTCCACCCACACTGGCGCCCCGTAGAGCGCCATGGACCGTATGATCCCCATGTAGAGCCTCCGGCAGGAGGTGTTGGGCCCCCCCAGATTGGACAGCAGCCGTGATACGAACAGCTTCCTGAAGTGTGCCCAAGGTGACGCTCCTCAAGTCAGACTTGACCTTTGAAGAGAAAAATACAAGTCTCCCATAGTAATTGTCCAGTACTGCAAAGACTTCCCCTTTGATACAATTTGCCGAGGCTTACATACAATAAATATACAAAGAAGAGGCCTACTTGGAAATGACAAGCTAGAGGAAATATGGAGAAATCGCAACATACCTAAAGCCTCTAGCTTGTCGTCCGTACACTCATATTTCCCATATTTTTGTACGCAGTTGAGACGTGGACGTTACGGGAACTGCAAAAGGCAAAAGCACCACATCTCTGAAGCATCTAGCTCCAGAGATGTGGTGCTGGACAATGCTTTGGATATTATGAACAGAATTTCACACAAACGACTCCGTACTCTAGGAACTCAGCATCAAACAGCGTCTATCAGCACTAATACAGTCTCGTATACTCAAATTCTTTGGCCAAGCCTCGAGGCGGAATAATAACTTCAAAGAGCGTCTATTCGTGCAGGACAGAGTAGTAGGTAATAGGACATGCGGGAGGTCACCGATGAGGTGGACCGATCATATAAAATGCGTTATGGGAGGCTCCGTAAATGAGTGCACCAGATTCATCTAACAGAACTAGATGAAGCAAGGCGTACTACGATTACACCAGCGATAGGACACAATTCATCGTGATCATATAGTATATTGCATTCAATTGATTCCTCGTAGTACTATCCTTCATTTATTAGAAAAATAGCGGCGAAATAACGATAGTTTTTGTGTTATTTTGTAAATGACTGCACTTTTGTTTTTATGTCTACATCGAAATGGTAAATAGATTACTTATCTTTGTATTCGTCGTGAAATAACGATGCTTAATAGATGCCTACATCCAAATACCGAAACAGGTATAACCGTTTTTTGTGTAATGTTAAAATAAATGGAGTATAGTATTCATTAGCATAGATTGCACTGTCACAGTTCAACGGTAAAGTCCTCTAAAATATGAATTTTCATGACTACATTATTTAAGCGAAAATCGCACTGGATCAATAACAATACCTTTAGTGAGTGCGAAATTCAAAACTAAATACAAAATGTTATTTACTATTCACATCTTCCAAAATGGATCGAGTATTTATCCGAACATTTTGAGGTTTTTAGTATTTACTCAGTATTTATCATTTGAGTATTTATCCACCGTCCCATCACTAGGTCTGACACAAAGACCATGGATCCATAGACGGAGCATTGGAGGGTAAATATAAGGAGAAACATCTCTGTGCATGAAGTATCCATCAAAATGCGTTACATTAGGGTGGCGCTACTGTAGTCGTCTGTCTTTATTTAAATCGTAATCTTCATTGGTAATTATTGCTATGTTTTACATAATACCTCAATATTTATGTGTCTATAATTTTCATTTCACAAGGTTCCCATTTTATTATATTAGCTTTCGTATGTAGTTTCGTTTCTGTGCATTTTCCGATAAAAAAGTAGCTTATGAGTCATATTACAAAACTTAACTAAAGATTTAAGTATTACTTGAGACCAGTTTCAAGCCATTTGATTGGTTAAAATTTGTCTCAGACAATGTCAACTGTCTCAGACAGTCTCAACTTAGGCTCCGTGATACGACCCTGTTTCACTTTCCGTCCCATAAAATGGCTCTAAGCAAAAAATCGATATACCAATAACAGATTCTATCGATATGCTTTGAAGCGTCAACTGTTCTCTAGTCACGTACTAATATAAATCCAGGACAGCACACTAACCAGAAACGGACAACTCTTTTTCCTCTCCTAATGCTCCGTCTATGGATCCATAGTCTTTGTGACAGACCTTACAGGGTAAAATTAAAACCAGCCGGTCAATTCTGTAAAAATCTCACCGTGAAAACTTAGGTGAAGTGAGTTTGTTTTTGCTAGGAATTGACACTATTGACAGCTCACTCCGCGCTCACTTCACCTAAGTTTTCACGGTGAGATGGTTACAGAATCCACTGCAGTGCGGATATTTTAGGAGGTGAAAGTACTCATGAATATGATCAACTTTTATTATGGGACCGACACTGAAATATTAAAAAAAAAACAGCTTTTCCATACATTTTGTTCGTGTTGTAGTGCATTATTGCCTACAATAATGCACTACAACACGATAGTTATATAATGATAGTCAGCATGGATGACCATTCTTTACACATCGAGACCCCTCCGGCCTCGGAGAGCACGTTAAACAGTCGGTCCTGGTTGTCATAGGAATATATTTGACAGTCGTTACGGGTAGTCAGGAGCCCAAAAATCTGACAACTGGTCTAATATTCGAATACCGGTATTCCCCAATAATTGGGTTGTGGAGGTCAGATGGCAGTCGTTCCATGTAAAATATTGATATTTAGCCGCAACCAGTTAGACTGGAAGCCGACCCCAATCATGTTTGGGAAAAGGCCAGGCGGATGATGATATAATGATAGTCAGATTTATGAAGAATAGTATAGGCTATTCCATATCACGCTACAACCCTTAGGACCCAAGCAACAGGGTTGAAACCGCGAGGAACAGCTAGTGTAAGTATAAATTATGCACCAACATGGCTTTATTTAAGTACAATCTGTAAGCCTGTATCTGTGCGTAATTGTCAAATTTTCGTAGTGTGCTATACGTGTTCAATTCGCCCCCTGCAAAAACTGATAGAAAATGTTATCCGGTGATTCACCGCTATAGGTACCGTTTCCAGGGCTATATGCTCTGAGATGTTACTATTTTCTTAATTTGGAATCAAGGAGGTTACATTAATTTACACCAAAAACTTATTTATATTATTATAAACTTCTTGTTTACAACAATGCATTGATTAATGATCGGTCTCTGCTGCAACAATGACAACAACAATTTAGACAATCTTACGTCATTTGCAAAACGATTGTGTTTTATGATCATATTTTAATGATAGAATTCAGTGGTTTTATGATTTCAAAGTAATAATAATTACCTAACATATGATACGTGTCGGCGATACGGATGTACGGTGATTGGATTGAACAAATACATGTGTGGACCCGGCTTAATACACATGTTAGCAAAGTTAGTTCTGATGGTAGACTTTTTGTGATAACTTTTGATATAGTGGACCGATTTCAATGAAACAAAGACTAAATGTTACCTCAAGGTACTGCCTATACATTTCCTTCTAATTTCTCAAAATCAATTCAGTAGTATTGATTTGATGCGTGTTCAAACACAGACAAACCGACGACAAACTGATAGACAAACAGACATTAATTCTAAAAATGATAGAAATTTACTTCGTTACTCATTCTTAGTACCCCCTATTATTTTTTTGCAAATATATGCAATGTACAGACACGCGGAATTTACATTCTTATTATATGTATAGATGTACCCTCTTGCTACAGTAGCGCCACCCTAATGTAACGCATTTTGATGGATACTTCATGCACAGAGATGTTCCTCCTTATATTTACCCTCCATACATACCCTTTAATGCTCCGTCTATGGATCCGTAGTCTTTGTGTCAGACCTTTTAACACCTACTATATAGGTATACGCAATAAGTCGTTTGAATGTTTTTTGCTCTTTTTATTCGTTTAGGCGTTTCTATTTAGCTAAAGAACAAAACCATTTTTTTACAAAACGGTAAAAGTAGCAAATATAAAGTGATGATTTTTGGAAGTAGCAATTTAGGTAGTAAATCTTTGTGAAGTCAGTATATTAATATATCTTGTAATTTTTTACTTATAGCCTAGTAATCTCGCCATGTACATATCTTCAAATACATTGAGGTAGCAATTATTTAAACATAGGTACCAAATAGTAGCAATTACAGACTAGGTACCTACATACATTTCTGATCACGCCGACAAGTCACGGGCAAAAAAACTAGTGTTTGAATATTATATTTCAACGCCTACTGTTAAAGTACACGCAATAAGTCGTATAACTGTCTTTTGCTTTTTCGATTCCGTTAGGCGTGTATGTTACGTCAAAAAACAAACCTGTTTTTTTTAAAAACGGTAAAAGTAGCAAATATAAAGTGATGATTTTTGGAGGTACTGATTCAGGTAGTAAATCTTTGTGAAGTCAGTATATTAACATATCTTGTAATTTATGAGATACAGCCTAGTGATCCCGCTACTTTGACGTCAAGATAGCGAGACCACTATTTTTGTTAAATATCTTCAAATACCTGGAGGTAGCAATTATTTAAACATAGGTACCAAATAGTAGCAATTAGGTAGTAAATGCTGAAGGTAATATTTTCAAAAAATAAGCTGTGATCCCGCCATTTTGATGTTCATAATTTTTTTTATTGTGTATGTACAAAGAACGCCATTTAGGATACATGGTTTCATTTAATGTGATAACCTAATCGCCACCCTGTATATTGTTGATTTTGACTATGGTTGATTTTAAAAACATCAATTAATTACTGCGATCCTATCTAACGCTTACTTAACGAATACTTTGCGGGCTTTCAAAACTGGTCGCAAAGATATTCGCAAATATAACAAAAATTAAGTAAAGTTAGCTACAAAGTTTGCTATGATACCTACCGATAAAAATCAATAGCTTTGACAGTAGAGACTACCAAATATCGTTATAATCGGATCGTGAGGACTTTGCGACCGATTTTCCATAGATTTTTCATAGATAGCGACCGATTTCGGTCGTAAAGCGATCATTATCTATGTCGAGACTGCAGAGCCAGGTTGCAATATCCAAATATTTACCCCCTTACTTAAAGACGGTGATTAAATTAAACAGCTTTTAAGTCAATTGTCATCTCTATTCATTGTCATACAAATGACAAGGATAGTTGTATATTTAAAGTTAAGAGGCGTCTATAAGTAATGGGGTTAAAAAAGGAGACAATTTAAAAACGGCGCATGCTCCATGTTCTGTTACAATAATATGTCAGCGCTTTATTAGTTTACCTTAAACCCAGCGACGATAAAAGTGACAATCATTCCAATTTCCACAAGTTGTGCCGGTATAACTACTACCCCAAAGTATACTAGAAAAAGCTCATTTAGGAAATATGGTCCATTCCTCAAGTACTCTAGGAGCATCAGCCAAAATGATATTAATATGGGACCGGTCCATAATAACGACACTACCTGTAAAATAAAATAAAAAGAAAAGTTTATTTTTATTGTACCATTTTTTTTTGTTTCCCAAAACAAATATACACATAAAAAGTACCTAATAAAGGCCTATTCAAACCTGAGCGATATTCGCTGCCGCTGTGGGTAGAGGTACATACCGCGCGGGTTCGCTCAGGTATTTAGTATCAAGTACCGCGGCTAGAGCGACCTGAGCGATATTCACTGCCGCTGTGGGTAGAAGTACATACCGCGCGGGTTTCGCTCAGGTCTTTAGTATCAAGCGAATTCAGACCTAAGCGAATACCGCTTAGGTCTGAACAGTAATATTACCGCATACCCACAGGGTTTTCTCTGCCGCAGACGGTAGCGAATACCGCTTAGGTCTAAATAGGCCTTTATATGTTACGGTTAGTGTGATTTACTTTAAACTTTGTAAGTTTGTATGTATGAGGTAATCTCTGGAACTCTGAAAATTCTGAAAATTCTTTTGCTTATAGGAAGCTACATTTCCTCTGAGTGCAGAGGAAATGTAGCTACTTTTTATCCCGAAAAAAAATGCAAAGTTCCTGTGAGTCACGCGGACGGGTAAAGTGCTAGTTCAGAACAAAATTAAATACTTACCAATCGCAGAAATGCCCATATTAATAAGCAGCGTCTTTAGAGTGCTGTCTTAGAGTGAGACGCGAGGTACTCTCACCATGGGATTGCCTTGGTTTGTTTATTTCACAAGTAGCCATTGGGGGTCCCACTGTTGGGGTGTACATTTTCAAAAGTTTTACTTTTAATATCTGACTGAAATCTCCATTGATATTTTTGGTAACGCCTGAAATATTATAGTTATTATACTTGTTACAATGAAGGAAGCAATAGACAGCTTCAAAGTTTGAACAAACACTTACACTTTGCCATTATGTCGGCTTTTTGGTACCTACATAAAATAGTAGTTAAAGTAAGTTCAAAAAGTCTACAGTGGTGACAATGTTTTTTTTACACTTTGAAGTCTGACACTAACTTTACAACGGTTCTATGCCGTTTGACACAAACTTCATTAGCAAATTATCATTTAACAAGCATCATTTGACAATGTTTCATTTCACAAACTATTCCTTTAACAAAAACATCAAAATGAAAACATTCATATGACAAGCAGCCTTTTTGTAAATGCATTATTGCATTTTATTTTAAAAGAAAAACTGACGTTTCCACATTTCACAAAAAGCAAAAATAATATTTTACAAATTATTATTAGACCGAAACACAATAGATACCTACATTTTTGTTTAGTAAAATTTTGTTTGTTTAGTAAAATAGTCCGTGTCGTGGTGCCGCTTCGCTCGCTCTTGTACTTACAAGGGGGTAGGAGGTGGTCGACGGAGCCCCGCTACGAGGGGCTCCTATTTATCCGCAAGGTTAAAAGTAACCTAAAACGAAGGGGTTGACGGGGGCTTCGTTCGCTGGCTTCGCTCGCTCACTGAAGCCCCCGTCAACCACTTCGAACCTAAATTGTCCGTGTCGGGGTGCCGCAAGTTCCCGAGCTCGCTTCGCTCGCTCTTGGACCCTAGACTGTGTTATTCAAATGAAACAGTTTCAACACTAGCTTATAAAACTTAAATAAAACTTAAAAAAAACCGGAAAAATTGTCGATTCGTATAATGAGTAGGTACTCATCAATTTTGTATTTTTTTTTACAATTACTTAACATCACTTAGTCTGAGTGGCTAAGGCAAAGCCACTCTGACTGAGTGATTTTCTTATGATTTATGGTACTTAACGGTTGAATCTCATAGCAAATTATTGAGACAAAAGATTAAAGGTTACTAGAAAGTAATTGTAGAATGCGATAAGACGACTAAAAGTATTACTCAAACAACTACGTTATACATAAGGTGTCCTGTTTTAAATGGTCCAAGTGAAAACGGCAAAGGGACATGTCTATCAGTCTGCAGCATTAGTTTTATTTTATTAGTTTCTGTAAAAATGTACTAAGGAAAAAAAAAACTTAGGTACTCGTATGTACCTATATTATTTTTTTATAGGTATGTCACATCATCACTACTATCATGTTTTTTTAAAGCATTTGCAGTTTGCGGTTTCTAATCGGCCTAAAAAGAGTCAAGCGCGACGATGTAGATCAAATCTAAAATAATCGCTAACATTAATTATTGCAGTACCTAATCGCTAACATTAATTAATGCGTATTATACTAAACACTATGCTTAACATTCACTTATTTGTAGGTACTCACCTTTATCAGTTATGCGGTCAGCATCAGCTTTTTACTCATTTCCTTCGTATAATGAGTAATATTCTGTCACAGTTTTCATGGTATAAAGGCACAAAGAAGGGGAAATAATCGAACATGAAATAGTGAATCATGGTGTTCAGCTGCGTGTGGTTTATTTGGCTGCGTGCCGCGCACTGCGCAACTGCGTTTGCCGATTGCATCTGTCTCGCTGCGAACCGGGTTTAGCTCAATATATGCATTTATTATCTTATATTTTAACTATTTTTTAGGGTTCCGTACCTCAAAAGGAAAAACGGAACCCTTATAGGATCACTTTGTTGTCCGCCGTCAGTCAGCGGACCATAAGTGGAGCCATCTGCTCATAGATGGCGCCATTGGAAGTATGCAGTAGCGCCATCTATGATTATATTTCGGAACCCTTATGGCGCGAGGCATACTCGCACTTGTCCGGTTTTTTTTTTTCAAATCTTTACTTACTACTATTTCGTTGCCACACAGTTTAGTGTTGCAACGAAATAGGTAGGCCGATGATTTTATTTGTTTCGGAGCAGTATTTAAACGAGCGAATATATTCAAAAATACTGAATATTTTAATAAATACCATATACCATAAGAGAATATAACATGGCTTTGACATGTTTTAAATTCGCAAAAATATACATTTATAATACTGAATATGGCTTACCGAAATACGAAGTGGGTGACTATGATTGACTACGAATCTTGAAGAAGGCGACTTGAAAATACTTTGAGTTATAAAGTTATTCAGAACGAGCAGCATGATAATTTTTGTGCAAACAATTTTTTATTCGAGTATCATTTCTGGCACTCGCCGGCCACATTGAAATCTGTCCATTCGTTTATTATTATTACTATAATAAAATAACTTATTCCATGAATCTGATACCACCACAGTAACAACTAGCTGTTTTAGTATCGTTATCACTCCTGCTTAGGTACAAAAGGACACGGCAAACGCCCATAGAACGCTGGGCTTCAGATTGTGTGTGTCGGTACAAATATGAAATTAGTTTGGTGTGATCGAGTATTTCAGGAGTATTTAAATTCATTTTTTATTTGTTTTTGTACGTAATTGAGTTAAAAAGAAATCTACGTATTTGTGACTGAGGTTAAGTATGGTGTGAATGATCCAATGAAGTACAGCCCGACTAATGAGTTCTCAATTCAAAGGTTTTAGTTGCTGTCGACATGATATTCTGTGGAGGCACGCGCCAGCCAGCATGCATTCGTTTTTGTTCTATTGGTTTTTTCAAAATGTCAACAGCATAATCATTTTATTTCTTATTTATTTCGATTTTTGATTCCATTTCTTAATCTAAGATAAATTAGGCAAAGAACAATTAAAATATTTTTTTATTTTTGGTTAAGCTTTTATAACTGTACCACGTCCTTTATCTGACTGAACACAGTCAACTTTTAGTTAGAAATAAAAGCTGATTGCGACAAGTTTATCTGTTATTTTTCTAAACAAAATAAGTATATTATATACCTAGTGAACAGAATAAGACAGGGATGCAAGTTAAAATCCTGTAGTATAGTGTTTTGGTATCAAAAGCATGTCAGGGTGTCTCCGCTAAATAGTTGGTCCACGTTTCACTTGAAGAACTGGCTTTACTTACATATTTTTGCAGTTGCGATTACAAAATTAATAGTTAAATACAATACTTAAGCAAAATGCGTTAAAAACTACCATTGTGTACCTACATGTTGCTTTTGTTTGCCGCTACAATGATTTGATCTTGGATATTTAAGATTACGTAGATTACGTCCCACTATCTCACAGAGTCTTGGCAGAGTTATTATACTGATCATTATGATGAACAATATTATGTATGACACAAACCCGAAATCACAAAAAAAAATCTGCTGTTCCATACATTTTATCGATTCATATGAACACAAATTATATGGAACAGCAATATTTTTTTCGCTATTTTAGGGTTGGTCCCTCATAATATAAAGATATCCCGCGCATTGAACATTCCACACACCCTCAATCTAACACTGTTAATCATCACTCAACAATAGCACTAAACTAAAACACTGTATTTATATCATCGATCGTGTTCGGTTCGTCGCCAGTGTCACAGATAATATAATACTACAGCCAGCGTGTATATTTTATATATATACGGTCAATGTGACCGTATCAAAGCGTCAATTTTAGTAGCGCCTTGGCACATCTCCCTTGTTTCTATGATCTGAGGTTGGTCCCCTAATAAAAATTATTCATGAGCTTAATGTGGCCCCTTTGGGATCGAACAGGGTTTTTGTTACATGTTGTGTATAATCGACATCGTTATGTTTCCAGTGTTACAGATATATCTGCTTCTCCTGGTCCGCAGTGAGCTGAACCACATAGCAGAGGTCTTCATAGACCCACCAATCAGGCAGCAATGGAGGTCTATTCTGTAGAATAAATAAAAAACCGTTAACTTTGGGATTTTTTTATTGATAAACCTATTCATAAGTTTGTAACAATATAGGTATGACAATATTAAAGACTGTGTGCCCAACTGCCCAATGTTTGTCAATGAGAAAAACAAGAAATTGCCATTTCAAGTTACGTTTTTTACATTATAATAATATCGTTTTTGAGACACATTCGTTCATCAGTGTTATGCTGTCTCACTCACTCTTGAGTGATTAGTTTACTTAAATTAAAATTAAAACAAGTAGGTACGTACAATATATATATATATATTATTTCTCCTGTATCGTGGGTGCGTTTACAAACACAAATATCACATACACAAACAGCCAGACCTATGTGCAATGCGGGAATCGAACCCGCGACACGTTGCGCAGCAGCCAATCTCTCAGCCACTGCGACAACCGTGCGGTCTGATATTAATAAATATTAAACAGTTAAAGCGTTAATTAACAGTTTAACCGTTAGTTTAACCACGTGGAGTTCGGAAATCAGCCCACTATACCATTATCATACCAAGGACCTAAATATTTGTAAAAAAAATCATAAAAAAGAGTTCTAAACAATTTCATGGAATTACAACAAAAGGTGCGTTTTTCGTCGACAAACAAATTGCGCTAGAAGGGCCGTGAGTAGGTACTCCTATCTATCTAGACACTACTAGACATATAATTAAATACTAATGACTTTCACAAGTTTCACAAGAATTGCAGCATCAGTTTCCTTACAAAATGTATCAGCAATATTTCCAGACCTGTAAAAAAATTAAAAACTTTTAAGCGACAATCAGGCATTTAGGTAACTATTTACCGAGGTTTCTTAAAGTATTTTACTGTCTGTACATTTAAAGACGGATACAGATATTGCGAGGCATACGCCGCGCAATTCTCGGAACGCACGCCTCGATATAAATTTGCACATGCCTCACCGCGAATATGAACGTCCACACATTGCGAAGCATGCGATGAGCGCTGTGCGCTACGCATGCCTCGCAATGTTAACTGTATTCAATCATATAATATGTGTAAGAGAAGTTGTCCCTGACCGCCTAATCGGCCCAGTGGTATCGACCCCGAGTTATAAGTCGGTACATTGTGAGTTCAAACCCCGACAAGCACACTTTGTCCAAATATGCAATTTGTTTCATCACGACTGTTCTAAAAACGGTGAAGGAAAACATCGTGAGGAACTCTGCATGTCCTAGAACCAAACCACCAACCTTTCTGTGAGAGCAGGCCTGTATTCCAGTAAGAACAATATAAGCTGATTATCCTATGATTACTACTTAAAACTATGTTAGTAAATCGGTTGATGTTATATATATCTAACTAATATTATAAACGTGAAAGTTTGTGAGGATGTATGGATGGATGTGTGTTTGTTACTCTTTCACACAAAAACTACTGAACGGATTTTGATGAAACTTTACAGTAATAAAGCATATACATCAGAATAACACATAGGCTATACTTTTTATCGCAAAAACGCGCTAGTAATATTATAAAGGGCAACTTTAAAAATGCAGTAATTTTACAAAAATACTTTTTTTTATCCGCCTAGCCTTTTCGCAAACATGATTGGGGTCGGCTTCCAGTCTAACTGGTTGCGGCTGAATATCAATATTTTACATGGAGCGACTGCCATCTGACCTCCACAACCCAATTATTGGGGAATACCGGTATTCGAATGTTAGACCAGTTGTCAGACTTTTGGGCTCCTGACTACCCGTAACGACTGTCAAAGATATTCCTATGACAACCGGGGCCGACTGTTTAACGTGCTCTCCGAGGCACGGAGGGGTCTCGATGTGTAAAGAACGGTCACCCATCCACTGACTGACCGCGGCAAGCGCAGCTTAACCTCGCAGATCGATCGATCAGCGCGGCTGTCATTTAGCCACGAGCCCCTCAATTTTACAAAAATACTAATTTCAAGAATAAAATAGATACTTACAAACATCCGATATGGCCAAAACAATAAATACAACCCCATCAGGAATTTGCCAAATCACTGGAAAATCAACGAAATGATAAGTTAGGTAGATCTCCCCAAACAAATGTCCATTTTCATAGTCCAGTAACAAACACAATGTTGCCGCTATAATGTACACCAGTAGAGTGAATATGCAGTACCAAAAGTAGTGGCAGTAAAGTTTGGCACTTTTCTGGAATGGAAAAAATAATACTTAAGATTGGGTGGGATTGGTAAAGTATCCAGGTTGCAATATGTTCACGTTATCAACTTATGACACGTGTACCTAATGTACATTAGTAGAGTGAATAAGCTGTACCGGTAGTACGTAGGTAATAGCAGTAAAATTCGGCACTTTTCTGGAATTCAAAAAATATAATGATTGGGTGGAGCTGGTAAAGTATCCAGGTTGCAATATGTCCACGTTATGGCACATGTAATCGCTCGACTGGAAGTTTAGAATAATTAGCGTTAGTTAATATTATGTCGTCTAATTATCGTTACAGGAGGCAAACAGACAAACACTATACTAATTAAAATAGGTAGAAAATCAATGTGTAATTTCAGGTCTCGGATTAGGACTGCTATGTACTAGATTGAATCAACCCTTTCTGGGTTAATCTTGTTTAGACCCTTTTTTTAAATCTATACATAGGTAAGTAAACATCGAAAAAGTAAGTAAGTACCTACTATCAATCTTTTTTATTACAAATGGAGTGGAATGAAAATCGTATAGATCGTATAGAAGTAAAAAACATACAGACGTCTTAAATCACATTTCGTCTTTTAAAAATCACGTTCAATTTTTTTGTGTCGGGTCGTGTTCGGTAGTTCATTCAAGACTGCATCACGAAACCAATGTGAACATCAAATCGGATATTTTGCCGAATCGTGATAAAAACACAATTTCGTATGCAATGTGAACGTCCATGGATCCGTCATGACATATCGTGTTTTTTGACGAATTGTGAATGACGGAACCCTTGTGATGATCAGTCAAATTTGACGATAAGTATATAAGTAGTGATTATAAAGTGTTCTTTTAATAGTTTACCTTATACCCAGCGACGATGAACGTAACAATCATTCCAATTTCCACAAATTGTGCCGGTATAGCTGCTAACCCAAAGTACATTAGAAAAGGCTCATTTCGTAAAAACGTTCCATTCATCAAGTAGTATTTGAATACATGGAAAGTTGATATTATTACGACACCGGTCCATAATAATGACACTGCCTGTAAAATAAAATGAAGAGTATTTTTATTGTAAAATATCAGCCTTGTTTATAAAGTCTGCTGGGCACTAGCCTCATGTCAGAAGGAGGGGCAGGCCATAGTCCCTTTTGTTATGTTTCACAGAAAAATATAAGTACACCAGGTATTACTTTAAAATGGAAAATATTTTAGGAGGTAAATCTACAGGTAACAAAGTTTTCGTACAGTTTTTCCCCATAATAATATATATCTTGTTATTTTTTATTTTTGTGTGTCATGTCGACGTAAATCAATGCATTATCTTTCTTCTTTCTTTCTTTCTTTCTTGAGGGCGCTCTCGGAATTTTGTCTCCTCTCTCGCTCGCACAGAACCATTTTTAAGAATGTTGAATGAAAAGATGCATTTTTGAAAAATGAAATCTGATAGTGAACTATAAAATAATATTAATTATAGGTACAGCAAAAAAATTAAAACACATTTCTACTGTGATATCTAATAAACAAACTTAAAAAAAAAACAATTATGATCTGTTTTTGAGGTTTGTTTAACTCATGTCTTTTTAGTAATTAAATTTGAGTTTATAATATTATAATTAATATAATTTTGTAGTGCGCTATCAGATTACATTTTTCAAAAATGCATCTTTTCATTTGATGTGCGAGCGAGAGAGGTGCCGAATGCGAGAGCCCTCTTAAGTGCTATAGGCTATTTTACCCCGAAAAAATGCACAGTCACGCGGACGCAGTCATGGGCAAAGTGCTAGTTCAGAATAAAATAAAATAAGTAGGTACTTACCAATCGCAGAAATGCCCATATTAATAAGCAGCGTCTTAGAGTGAGACGCGAGGTACTTTCACCATGGGATTGCCTTGGTTTGTTTACCTCATAAGTAGTAATTGTGGGTCTCAGTTTTGGGGAGTACATTTTCAAAAACGTAATCTTTTAAAATCTCACCGAAATCTCCAATGGTAACGCCTGAAACAATAAAAATACCTAGGTAGGTAAACTTGCCTAATTCGTACTTACGCCAAATTCGTACTCCACTTAAAACTCGGTTTTGGTAACAGCTATCAGCGCCTCTAGTGTCAAAAAATAGAAATAACAGTCGGCCATTTCACCACCTGACAAATAACACCTGTGAAGCTGCTCTCGACAAAAATATTGAAAAAGCAAGTTTTTTTCAACTATTGTTGTAATATTTTTACACATTTCGTAAGAGTTTTATTCAAATAAGGTCGTGTATTACCTATTTTACGATTTGATACGCATTAATGTGTATCTTTGCGATTTCATCTGACGTGTTATCATATTCGTAACTGTTGTCAATTTTTTTTGGGGTAAATTTAAAATTTGTTTGGCTTTTGCTCCTATTTCGTACTCGAGTTAATTTCTTAAAACGTACTGGTACGATTTAGGAAAACTTTTTATGAATCTGAATTTGATAATTTACCAATTCTTAAACAAGTTGTTTTATTAGATTTTTGATTGGAAAAATAACCAAAAAAGTTAAAAACTGCTGTTAAATACTGTATACCAATGAATAGATCTCAAAGTACGAATTAAGGATATAGCAGTACGATTTGGGATGAATGGTCTTAAATCGTACTTTTTTTGTTTTTTTTTAAATTGTTTATTTTTGAGAGGTTTATAAGGTTTATGTAAAATTTTATTATAGAAACAATAAAGCATTTAGCAAACAAAAATTACTTTTAATTAAAGCTCATTTATCTTTCCAAATTTTCTAAATATGATGGTTTTCTCTTAAGGGGTACGAATTTGGCAAGTTTACCCTAGGTATTATTATACACGCTGAAATTTTAGTGGTTGTTTTCCGACAGCAGAACGATTTGCCATCAGTAGTACTATCGAAACATAGAGTTCAATTTAAAAAATATTATGTTTTTTTTTTCAAATAATCAAAAAAAATATTCATAGACTCGAAAGTGTGAAAAACAATAGTAACTCACTAGATCTAACGTAGGTATAGTTATCTAGTCAAACCGACACGCGCCGCGCGCCCCGATTCCGCGAATCAAAGCGGCGGTGCCGACAAAAGCGGCGACCGATTCATAAATGTGCAGAGCAAAATCAGCTCTCGCGCATAGTGATACGGCATAAAAAAGACTGATCGCCCGTTGTAACCGCACCACACATCGCCCGTTGCAACCGCACCGCACCCCCCCGACCCGCACTCCACGCCGACCGTTGGCCGCGACGCCGACCGGCCGACTGGCCGCCAGTTGTACCGCGAACGCGAATCTCGTAACATGCGTAGTGAACTAGTGAATTATCGTTGCAAAAATGGATCGACATTACATTATTATTCCAATTTAGAGTACGTCGCTATGGTGCAAATGTACGCTAGGGCTAATTATGACTCCCATGCTGCCGTGTTTACGCGGAGCCGCAACAACTTGGAGTCGAACAATCTTGGCGGTGTTCTGAACCCCCAAGTCCCGTAGGCCCGGACGATCGTAGCGGCGACACAGTGCTACTCGATCATGGCGAGTTACAGTGCATGTACCCGTTTGCCCGAGTTCGGCGAGGAAATCCACAAGTAGGTACTTCAAACGGGATCCTCGTCGAAGTACCTACCTATGTGTATGGCTGTGGTGGCTGGGTTTAACGTAAGTCAATACTACGTTTGGAAAGTGCTCAACAATGAAAGACTGCTTAAGTACCTATCATTTTCGTAAACATAATCAAATAAAACGTGCTCGATTGTGTTATTGTGTATGGAACGCAGTGGCTTGCAATTTGAAAAATTACTCCGTTACCGGGCCTAAGCGTAAGTACCTACTTGTTGTACCTTTGTATTAAATACCGAACATTTAAAAGTAGGTAAGTAATTAAAATCATTGTAAATAAGTTTATTCAATTTTTTTGAATACCTACGGCTTAAATACTGTAATAGGTATCTAATTCAGAAAATATCGTTTTCTAAGATAGGTGCCTACCTACCTACCTAGTAATCTTGTTTTTTTAGTTTCGTGTTCACGTGTTCAGTAATTTGTCTATCAATAACTCAGGAATAGTTATCAGCTGATTGATAAACACGGAGGGCAATGACCGCGCGGGCGCGCCCCGCTCGGCCGCGGCCGCTCGCGTCGTCGCCGCGCTTGCGTAGCTATCGTGAGGTAGGGTCATTGCGCTGGATAGCGGCCGATTAGCAGAGTGTCCAACTTTACGTTAATATATTAGTATGAAATATTCATAGAAAATTTATTGAACGTATTTGTATGGATACCAGATATTATGAAGATTGAATTAAGAAGTAAAAAAATTACATACATAGCTGTAAATTAATTTTAGAGGTGTTTAATCGCAAAACATGGTGAAATGCTAGTTTACGGACATTTTTTTGGTTTACGGCCACATTGTATCTAGTTTACGTCCACATGGTTTATTATGATAAATTACCTTTAAAAAGATAATAAAATAACATAGCACTGTAAATTACGTTGCTTTTTAATATAAAAACAAAATCTAAGTCAGTCTTTCGTTTTTAATCACATCTACATTAATTTTATTAACTTATTTTATATTTTTGTACATTTCTTAATCACAGTAAAAAAGACTTAAAAAAATACAAAAAACGGTCAAGTGCGAGTCGGATTTGCGCACGAAGTGTTCCGTACCATTATCTATACAACATTAGACACCATATTATAAGTATTATAATCTTTATTAAGATCGAGAAAAAACGGCAAAAAAATCACGTTTGTTGTATGGGAGCCCCCCTTAGATATTTTTATTTATTCTGTTTTTAGTATTTGTTGGCATAGCGGCAACAGAAATACATCATCTGTAAAATTTTCAACTGTCTAGCTATCACGGTTCATGAGATACAGCTCATGGTGACAGACAGACGGACAGCGGAGTTTTAGTAATAGAGTTCCGTTTTTACCCTTTGGGTACAAAACCCTAAAAATATTATTAAATATTAAGATAAGCATAACATGGCTTTAACATGTTTAAAATTCTCAAAATATACCCTAAAAATAGTAGGTAGGCACTCCATTGGCATAGGGAACAGGGTCCAAGCTACCAGTGGTCAGGGATCTAGAGAGAGGGTTCTCCTAACAATGTAAGCCGTGTAATTAGGAAAGCTTTCTGGATAAAGACCTTGATCCGAGAGCCTTCTCAGGTGTTGGTCGAGTCTCTTGGCTATTAGATCATTGGCCGAAACGACTATAGGCACAATTATTGCTGAGTGCACTTTCCACGTGCGGAGAACCTAGTGTGCTAAGATACTCGATTTATTTATCTTTTTCGGCCTTTACGAGATGTCCATCATGCGGGACTGCAATTTCAATTTTTATCTATTATTTTGCGACATTGATGATACAGCGATCCCAGTACAATGTGATATGACCATTTTCGATGACTGGGTCGGGCACATACTTGTATTTCAGAGCAAGTTGCTGGTAGATAATCCTGGCCACCAAGTTTTGTCTATGCCAAGTACTCAACGTTAGCAAGACGAAAACAACCAGAAATTATATTTGGATCGATTCGGCGGGACAGTGGCATGCCCGACAGCCCGACAGATATGAATTTTCGGTAGTTGCTCGTCATCATAACTTCGTCTATAATTGCTTTAAAAAAACCATCGGTTTCTCCAAAGAGTTCGCCGAAACGCAGCCAGAATATGGACGCCAAGAAGTCTGCATCAGACTTATAAAGGGCCCAATAAAAGTGTCCATGTAGCTCCATGAGATTGGTTTTGAGCACTATAGGCTTGCGCTAGTTCTCTTTACCTAATGGGAGTGGCGTGAGTCCATTTGTCACTTTGTTCACTGCAACTACATCTTGGTGCATCCCTACTTCGGCTTTGAGGAAATATTCCCTAAGATCGCACACCTCACGGTTTGTGAAGAGTTTTGGTATTTAAAAAGCCTCGACCTCGACACTTCGTGGTCTTCGTTCTCGACACACTTAGGTGGTGCTGGATTCATCCAATATGCAATCGGAAATAAACGAACCTTCCAATTCAGGTCGTCTAATTCTGGCTGAGTCCATCTAAATATGCCGAAAGAAAACATTAAGACCCAACCAATGTCGGCATATACCTTGTTGCCACCTGACAAAAGACTGTTAATACGGTGAACGAAACCCCTCAAAGTCAAAAGTCAAAGTCAGCCTCATTAATTCTCAACGCTTCCGACATACGGTACCCAAGTATTTCTAGGTTTCAGTTGCGGAGAGAGATCTAAGGTATATGGAATCCATGAGTTGGGATCCCAGGGATTCCATCTCCGCTCGCTTAAACCATGGATGACTGCACATTAATTTGTTGTTCTCGGTGTTGTTGCACTGGATTGTTGTTCTCGGAATGCCAATAATGCCATATTTTCTGTTTCCCTTGTTGTCTAGTATCCTCCTACTCTAATCCTTTAAACTCCAACTGAAAGATATTATATTAATAAATAAAAATATGCTTGTGAATAATTATCAATTTTGTTCTTTTTACCCAACTGCGGTGAAGCCCAAAAGGAGGGTAATGTTTTTCACCTTTAGGTATGTTAATTAAGAACTTTGGAGGACATCTATAAAAGAAACATTAAAAATATAATACTTATCAACTTCAGTGGTCGAAAACTGAGACATCATAGTGCCATATTCTATTGGCGGCCATTGAATTCCCATACATTTTGTATGGCCGGAAAAAACACGATTTATTTATATTTAGGCGGACGTAAACTACCAGCGATGTAACAGCATATAAAAGAAATATATTTAAAAGAATTTCGATCCTAACCCATATTAATAAGATACTAAAAAAAATTAAAGATGTTATTATTTTTTATGTCTATTTGCGTCCACCAGGCCGTAAACTAACATTTTTAAAGAATTACTATTCTAGTTCGCGGACAAAAATATCTAACAAGTTTTTGAATATGATTGAAAAAGACTTATCAAAATGCATTGTAATAATGCATTACTAGCAATTAAAACAAAAAAAACATGTCACAGATAAATAAAACCAGAAATACTTACCTTGCAAGCAATACGTGCTCACTATTTTTTCGCTAGTTTTGCCAACGCATGTGCACCGGCGGTGCTAACGGTGAATTGAACGAGGATTTGTGCATATTTGGGTAATACTACGTAACTAATTTTACTAGGTCAGAATGGAACAGCTATCCTTTTCTTCCTAGAGCCGTATTTCATGTGGAACTGAAGGATAGAACTCTTATTTTCTTAATATTTGTGCAGCACATCCTCGAAATGTCCGCCTATGGACGCTGGACGGGAAACCGACGCACCTACCCTACCTACTATTGGTTTGAGATTTTGTTTTTCACATCATTCTCATCACACCATTCTGCCATTTTTTGATTCTAATTTTTCTTTTATATATCAATCGAATGTACTGCCAAGACAAAATCATTTCGCTACGGGAAAACATCCACTTAAATTTCACCGTGTATATTAGGTTAAAAACAGCATGTAGATAATAGGTAGGACATTATTTTGTTACTTTAGTGGTTTCAAAGTTTGAACAAACATTAGCATTTTGCCATTTCAAGTTTCCAAGTTCAAAAAGTCGACAGTGGGTTACAAAAAAGTTGCAAATTTTTGTTCAAACTTTGAAGCTATGTCTTGTACTGTATGTATTGTAGGTATTTTTTCAATAATTTATCCTCTCCAACTGAATATTATACATAATATAATTGTTGACACGAGATTGTTATGAGTAATGGTTCAATCGAATCTTATTTAACTAACTATGACACAAAAGGTTAAAAGTTGCTTAGAAGTAAAACAGAATGCGATAAGACCTACAGAAATCGTATAAATTTCAAATAACTAAGTGAGTATGTTCTATATCTGTATAATTATATTTTCTACATAATAAAAAAAACGTTGCCCGTCACTAGGTACCTATTATAGGAATTCCTCGACCTGTATCGTTTACAAACACGAATCTCACATAAACAACCACTCAGACCCGAAACAAATATTCGTTTCGTGCCGAAATCGAGTTCAAGACACGTCGCGCTACTGCGAATCGCTTATCCACTGCGCCAACCTCAGATCATAGAAATAAGGAGATATGCCATCATAGCCAATTAGTACCGGAACAACTGATGCCACTTTTAGTACATTTTTCGACACAATTAAGCGCATAATTAAGCGCTCCTTGTGAATAAAAAGATCTCCCACGCAATAAACATTCCGCACACCCGCAATCTAACTCTGTTAATCGTCACTCAACACTAGCACTAAACTAAAACACTGTAGGTATTTATACCATCGATCGTGTACGGTTCGTCGCCAGCGCGTACGTTTTTAGTATGAGCAATTTGCTCAAAATCAGGCATCAAGCTCGATAGTACCTTGGCACATCTCCCTTGTTTCTATGACGCGCCAACCATGCAGAATAGAGTCATAATTTTAATTATAGTTACTTACATACCTAGGTAGGTACCTACTAACTATGGCCACAAGATTATAAAAAAATCAAAAAACCCGACTGTTTATTAAATATTATTATTTAAATATCATTACTATTTACAACCGTAGTATGTCACTCGTACAATGGAGACAAATCTAACAACAGTACGACACCTCATAATATGTTGATCTCAGATCATATGATCTGAGGTTGAAATCCATCAAGCCGTTTATATACAGAGCGTGCCAATGAAATAGACATACATCCTTACTTTATATTATATATTATATATTCATATATTTTATATATAATATTATAAATGTGAAAGTAACTCTGTCTGTCTGTCTGTCTGTGTGTTACGCAATCACGCCTAAACTACTGAACCTATTCGAAGGAAATTTGGTACAGAGATAGTCTAGAGCCTGAGAAAGGACATAGGCTACTTTTTAATGCTTTTTTATGCAATGAGAAAAGGGCTGTAAAGGGTTTAAATAGGGGATGAAAGTTTGTATGGAAATTACGTCATTTTTAAAGTTAGAAGCTTGAAATTTTATTTTTGAGATAAGTTTAAAAATAAAAGTAAGTTTTTCCCAAAGAGTATTACACTTTTACCTTATCACTGAAAAATTGCACAATGTCACAATACGTCTGCTCCTCTCACTGTACCAATCAACACTGTTTAATTAATCTGCGTAGTCTTTGCCATTTATATATCATATAATTGTTTACAACTTAGTAAATAGGTACCTTTTAATATTTTTATCTGTGAATAAGTTTGTTTAGATAAAAAAAAACAAAAAAAAATAATTCTAAATCGTATAAAATGTGAGCTTTCTGTATCCTCCAGCCACGATTAGCTAATTTTAGACGATATTATACACATAATGTAGCCTATGTTCATCTGGAATAATCTACTTTTCAAATGGTAAAACAATTTTTCAAATAGGTGCAGTGGTTCCGAAGGTTACCCTCCACACAAACAAAAACTCACAAAATTCTAACTCTCTCTTCATAACAATTAGCATAGATTTATTTGCTTTAATTACTTCCTGTAATCAAATTCACTAAATGAAGCTAAGACAGGGGTGCCTATTTGATGTAACCACTCTGCAAGTCTTCACTCTGTACTCTACTCTTCACTTTTCAAATATTGCAGAGTGTGGCCTTGTGGAGCGAAAGTGTTCCTTTCAATTTTTAGTCTGCAAAATGTGTGTACATAAAACATGATTCAGTTGAAGAGTTCGGAATTTGCAGTGCAGACTTGCAGAGTAGTTACATCAAATAGGCCCGCTAACAACGAGCTGTTTTAGTACCGTTATCACTCCTGCAGGTACAGATGCTAATTAATTAAAAAGGTCGTGTTAATTACGATCGCCATCATAATACTACTGTCGTTTTGAAGTCCAAAGTTACAGGTTTTTTCAGTATAATTGACAACCGTTGTCATTACTACCCTTCATAACTTATTATGTTTCTACAGTGTTACAGGTGGGATATCTGCTGCTCCTGGTCCGCAGGGAGCTGAGAAAGGACCGGTATCAGGAGGGAAGGTCCAGCTACACCAACCACATAGCAGAGATCTTCATAGACCCACCGCTCAGGCGGCAGTGGAAGTCTATTCTGTAGAATTAATTAAAAACCGTTAACATTGGTATTTTTTTATTGATAAACCTATTCATAAGTTTGTAACAATATATAGGTACGACAATACTAAAGACTGTGTGCCCAAATGTTTGTCAATGAGAAAAACGAGAAATTGCCATTTCAAGTTCCATTTTTTACATAATTATAATAATATCTTTTTTGAGACACATTCCTTTCTTAGTGTTATGCTGTCTCACTCACTCTTGAGTGATTATTTTGCTTATATTTAAATTACAATAAGTACCTACTATCATTAAACAGTTAAACCGTTATTTAACAGTTTAACCACGTGGAGTTACGGAAACCAGCCCGCTATATCATACCAAGTACCTAAATATTGGTAAAAAAAATCATAAAACAGTATTCAACAATTTCATGGACTTACAAACAAAAGGTGCGCTTTTCGTCGACAAAAAAATTGCGCTAGAAGGGCCGTGAATACTCCTATCTATCTAGACACTATTAGACATATAATTAAATACTAATGACTATACAGTTTCACAAGAATTGAAATTCCCATCATTGGCATTAGAGCCATATTTCAGCATCAGTTTCTTTACAAAACGTATCAGCAATATTTCCAGACCTGTAAAAAAAAAAAAAAAAAACTTTGTAGTGACACTGCAGGCACTTAGGTAATTGTTCACTGAGGTTTCTTAAAGTATTTTAGGTACTATCTGTACATTTAAAGGCAGATATATACAGACATTGCGAGGCATGTGCCGCGCACGTCTATTTTGTCGGCGGCGTTGCTATTATCTACCCATAATACCTACAGTCATTTTACAAAAATATTAATTTCAAGAATAAAATACTTACAAACATCCAATAAGGCCGCAACGATAAAAACAACCTCATCAGGAATTTCCCAAATCGATCCAAAATCAACGAAATGATAAGTTAGGTAGATTTCCCCATACAAATGTCCATTTTCATAATCTAGTAACAGACACAATGTTGCCGCTATAATGTACACCAGTAGAGTGAATATACAGTACCGATAGTAGTGGCAGTAAAGTTCGACACTTTTCTGAAATTGAAAAAACATATAATTATTATGATTGGATGGGATTGGTAAAGTATTCAGGTTGCAATACTTGCAATACACTGAAAAAAATTTTAGGTTGGATTTAACAGATTCTGCGTAAATGTCACCAAAGTTGCGGTTGATTTCGGTCCTATCACAAATTTTGATTGATTTTACCAAACATATTAAGTTGGTGTTGTACTAAATTTATTTGGTAGATTACACCTATATTTTGTACCATTATACCATTATTATTATATTCAATGGATTTGTTTGGTAAAATGTACAATACTCTTTGTTGATTTACATCAGAACTCTGGTACCAACTTCAACCTCTTTAGTCTTGTAACTTCAATAGCGAGGTTTTGTTATATTTATCGTAGTTTCCATGTAATTCAGCCAACCTTTGCTAATTTGGTAAATCCGACAAATCATTTTTTTCAGTGTATGTTCACGTTTTAGCACGTGTAATGTATACCAGTGGGCTGAATAAGCTGTACCGATTAGTAACGGGAGTAGAATTCGGAATTTTTCTGGAATTAAAAAAATATATGATTGGGTGGGACTGGTAAAGTATCCAGGTTGCAATATGTCCACGTTATGGCACATGTAACCGCTCGACAGGAAGTTTAGAATAATTAGCGTTAATTAAATGTCGTCTAATTATTGTTAATAGCAGGCAAACAGACAAACACTATACCTAATAATTAAAATAGGTAGAAATATAATCTACCTTGGTAAGTGAACATCGAAAAAGTAAGTAAGTACTTTTAATCTTTTTTATGGCAAATGGATGGAAATGAAATATATATTTACATAAAATGTTCTTTCAATAGCTTACCTTAAACCCAGCTACGATGAACGTAACAATCATTCCAATTTCCACAAATTGTGCCGGTATAGCTGCTAAACCAAAGTACGTTAGAAAAGGCTCATTTCGTAAATACGTTCCATTCGTCATGTAGTATTTGAATATATGCCAAGATGCTATTATTACGACACCGGTCCATAGTAATGACACTGCCTGTAAAAAAAATGAAAAATATTTTTATTGAACCAATTTAAAAATATATATGTATATCAGCCCTTATTATAAACTGTCCCACTGCTGGACACGGGCCTCCTGTCGAATGAGGGGTAGGCCATGGCCATAGTCCATTTTTTTATGTTTCACTGAAAAACATACACATACATAATATAATTATGTTACGGTTAGTTTGAAACTTTGTAAATTTTTAAGTGTGAAGTAATCTCCGGAATTACTGATCTGATTCTGAAAATTATTTCACTAATTAGACGCTACATTATCCTTGAGTGTTATAGGCTACTTTTTATCCCGAAAATATGCACTGTTCCTGTGGGTCACGCGGACGTAGTCGTGGGCACTTTGCCCACGAATTCGTCTGCACTAGTTCAGAATAAAATAAAAGATAGGTAGGTACTTACCAATCGCAGAAATGCCCATATCAATAAGCAGCGTCTTAGAGAGAGACACGAGGTACTCTCACCATGGGATTGCCTTGGTTTGTTTACCTCATAAGTAGTAATTGGTCTCAATTTTGGAGTGTACATTTTTAATGATTTTATCTTTTAAAATCTGACCGAAATCTTCAATGATATTTGGTAACGCCTGAAAAAATGAGTATATATTTTAGGTTAAACACTATACCCTCCTTTTGGGCTTCGCCGCAGTCGGGTACAAACAGCCTGTAATACTTTGTTACTCATAGTTTCAGAAGAACAAAATATATTTTGCACTTTGCCATTCACTGTCGGATTTTGGCACTTATAGGCGTACCAAGTTCAAAAAGTCGACAGAAACTGAAGCCATAACTGACGCCAGTAGCACTTTTAGCTTTTTACAACTTTTAAATAAAACTTTAAAAAGAACCGGCGAAACTGTCGATCCGTATAATGACTATGTAATGTAGGTGCCTATGTATTTTTTTTTATTTAATATTTTTTTTACAATTTTGCTTTAGTCACTCAACTGTGATTCTTAACTTATGTGTTGTTTGTTTTGTCTAATGGTATCAGTTGAATCTTATAAACAAACTATGACACAAAAGGGTAGAGGTTGCTTGGAAGTAATTGAAGAATGCGATAAGACGATCAATCGTATATTTCAAACAACCACGTTCTTTATCTGCGTACCTATTATTTTTTTGTATACTTACAATAAAAAATAAACGTTGCACTAGGAATTTCTGCTGTATGTGTGTTTATAAACACAAATTATTTCACATAGGTACACAAACACTCCGACAAATACTTGTTCCGTGCGGGAGACCGCACGGTTGTCGCAGTGGCTGAGAGATTGGCTGCTGCGCAACGTGTCGCGGGTTCGATTCCCGCATTGCACATAGGTCTGGCTGTTTGTGTATGTGAAATTTGTGTTTGTAAACGCACCCACGATACAGGAGAAATCCTAGTGTGGGGCAACGTTTTTTTTTTTTAAAAAAAAAATAATAATAATCGATCCCGCGACACGTCGCACTACAACAACTAATCGCTAAGCCACTACGCCAATCGTGCTGAGATAGTAAATAGAGTCATAATTTCAATTATAGTTACATATTTAGGTACCTACTAACTATGGCAACGAGATTATGATCCTCTAACACTCCCACAGTGAAGATGAATCTAACGTCACCTCATATGTTGAAATCCATCAAAGCATTTAGGCTACAGAGCGTGCCAAAGAAATAGACATACATATACACTCGAAAAACATTACCCTCCTTCTGGGGCAGGTAAACCGCTGAGCTGAGGGAATATTATTTTGTCTAATTTTGAAAAGTTGTATAATAAACGTAGTTTGTCCCAAAGAGTACCTAGGTAAAATAAACTGTATAATAAAACAAGTTTCTTTGTATAGACCTAATTCATTATTAAGTAAAATAAACTTTTACCTTATCACTAAAATTGCACAATGTCACACTACGTCTGCTCCTCTCACTGTACTAATCAACACTGTTTAATTAATCTGCATAGTATTTCCCATTTATATATCATTTGATTGTTTATAACTTAGTACCTAAGTACCTATTCTCATTGATGTGTACTTGTTTACAACTTATTGGGTTTGTCGTATTGTTCAGATTAAAAAACCCAAAAACAAATTTATTCAAAAAGGTATAAAATGTGCGTTTTCTTTAGCCTACAGCCACGATTTTACACGTTACTCGGCCCGTTCCGACTTTGCCCGGGTTGCGTATATTATATAGTAGGTACATAATGTAGCCTATGTATACCTATCAAATAGTGAAAGAATTTTTCAACAAATAGGTGCAGTGGTTTCAAGATTACCTACTCTCCACACAAACAGATACTCGCAAAATTCGAATTCTCTCTTTTTAATTTTTTTTTTATATTTTTAAAAAACGTTGCCCCACACTAGGATTTCTCCTGTATCGTGGGTGCGTTTACAAACACAAATTTCACATACACAAACAGCCAGACCTATGTGCAATGCGGGAATCGAACCCGCGACACGTTGCGCAGCAGCCAATCTCTCAGCCACTGCGACAACCGTGCGGTCTTTATAATAATATTAGCATAGATTATGTTACTAGCACTTTTCCCGCGCCTTCGTCCGCGTGATGTAGGTAAGTACATACACGTAGCGCCATCAAGCGTCCTAAAGCCATTGTGACCGTCGAAAGTTATTGTTCTTTCCCTCGGGAACAGTACTTTTTTCTGGATTAAAGGTATACTTAATGTCATTTTCTGATTCCTTGAAAACGTATATTACAAAGTTTTATGATGATCGGTCGGATGCAGTGGTTTAGGCGCGAAAAGGTAACAAACAAACAATCAAACTTACTTGGTATAGAATTATTACTTAGGTACCTACTGTAATAAAATTAAATTCACGAAGCTAAAACCACCAGCTATGTTTTAGTCATCACTCCTGTCTAGGCACAGATGCGAATTAATTAATTACCTAATTAAAAAGGTCGTGTTTATTACCATCGCCGTCATAATATACATTACATTGTACTTTTGAAGATCAAAGTTACGGGGTTTTTCAGCTTTTATGTGTTTGTATGCACACAGAGTTACAGTAAAAGGTCACAATTAGGGATGCATCGTACGCATTTTAGTTGATACGATACCGATACCGATAAGGGAGGTGTTAAAAAAAGGTCTTAAAATTCAAATAAACCAAATAAACACTAACTAATATTTTTATTTAGGTAACAAATAATTCTCACGTTGTGCGGGGAAAAGCGATAGTGAGACCTATTGCAGAAAACAGTCTCTCGGATAGATAAATAAACACTTTCAAATATAAGTTCTGTCGCATCCGAGCGACAGAACTCATATTTGAAAGTGTTTATTTATCGGTGTATCGGGAAATAAATGTCGCCGATACCGATATTTATGTCGGAATAATCAAAATATCACCGATACATCGGTCTCCGTATTGGTATCGGATGCTTCCCTAGTCACAATCATGTGGCCTGTGGGATATTCCAATATAAAATTTCCAAGAAATAAAATTGTGTTCAATTGAACACAATTTTATTTCGAGCGCAGGCGTTTCAGGCAAAAACCGAGTCGCGAATTTAAAAATTACATTGTTGGATTACGGGTTTTTTAAAGCCGTATCAACCTATCAGCTTACGTGGTTCTATGAGCATTAATTTTGTTTGTCTGTGAAATAAGAGAGGAAGGACACAGCGGGCTATCTCGCTCAAAATAATCTGGAGCAGCCCGACTGGGGAAGAACCTCCACCTTACAGAATACCACAGCCAAATAACGCAACTCTTCGGTACTGTTGTGTTCCTGAGGTGAGTAACCTCCTGAGAGAGTAAAGATCCTGAGTATGCGCTGTGTCGACCTGCTTGTCTTCTAAGATAGCAGCACAGCGAATCTTTATTTTAAAGGGTGGCACGCGATACTTAGTGTTGCAAGCATTTCTTAGGCTACGGTAACCCCTTACCATCAGGCAAGCCGTACGCTTGCTTGTCTGGTACCTGGTATATTAGGTTTAGGTACCTGCACCAGTCTTGAGCACAAACGTCACCTGCGCATTAGTTGATTTTTCGGTCTGTTGATTGTTCGGTCTCTTTGGCGACATGAAGAAGGCGGGGGGCGCCGAGACTGTTCGGCAGTCAATGCTCGTCGTGTATTGGACTATTCTCTATTACGTATTGTTATTGTTTACTGTCTATTGTCTATTGGGCCGAAAATGTACTTGCGCGATCTGTGCTCACGACTCACGCCGGTAGCTATACATAAGTCCATGAGTAGTATCAATGTTACTGTATCTACACAATCAACGAGTCCGTGTCTACCCGAACCTTTAAATAGGTATTTCCTTCTCTCAATCCTACATAGTCTACATACCAGTGGCTATTCTTAGCCGTGTAGTGTCCAGTTGACAAATACGAATGCTTGTAATTTACTTGTTTAAGTGCAAGTTCTGGGAATTTTAATGAATAGGCCTCGCAAGGAAGTTTCAATAGGGTTCTTGCCAACATTGAAAATATGCTACAGATTGTGGTCATCCTATCAGTTCATAGCGTTAATAAACTTATTTCACTTGATTTTCAACTAAAATATGTATATTTTTTGCAAATCACACGAAAATAAAATGTAATATTTTTTGTTATTTTAACTTTGACAAGAACGGCCTGTTGCACTCTGGTGACGTCACACGCTAGTAAGCCAGTGTTGCCAACTTATTTTTAGGGTAAAGAATTCTTTAGGGTAAATTTGAGGGTAAAATTTTAGGGAGCGCCTCCGCAGCCGGCGTCGACTAGGCTCCCAAAAATAATGCCGTTAGGAACCGGAGTAGCCTTGGAGTAGCAGTGATACCAGACGAAAATAATTGCAAACTACCGTAGCAGCAGATTAATGTTGCCGTCTTTTAAGTTGAATTAATTACCTTAGACTGACTTTTAAATTACAGTGCCAATGTAGAACAAAATACAACTTTTACAAGGGGGATGGAGGTGGTCGACGGAGCCCCGGTACGCGGAGCTCCTATTTCTATCTGCAAGGTTAAAAGTAACCTAACACGAAGGGGTTGACGGGGGCTTCGTTCGCTCGCTCACTGAAGCCCCCGTCAACCCCTTCGAACCTAACCTGTCCGTGTCGGGGTGTCCAAGTTCCCGAGCTCGCTTCGCTCGCTCTTGGACCCTAATTAGGTATGTTACTCAAATAAAACATGAAATGTTTTTTTAATTATGCCAAATTGCCAACTCCCTTTCCCGCTTTTTTTTTCCAAAGTCAGCGCCGGCTGGCAATTTAGTCAATTCCAAAATTTTAAGGTTAGATTTCGTATTGTTGTTATGATTACTAAAGTTTATGGGCTTTTTGGTAAGCAATACATGTAGGTACCTAAGTATTTGAATTGAATTTGAGTTAAACAAACAAATTCAGCATATTTTTATTGTGAAACATGACCATTGATTATGAAAGAATTTGTTTTATTGTATATCTCAAACGAAAACTTTAGCCAGGTATTTTTGTATAAATAGTTATGATTTTAGAGTAAAATTAATCAGGCATTGGGGTAAAATGAAAATCTAACTTGGCAACACTGGAGTAAGCACGGCTTTGACAGGTTGCAGTTTGCGTTTTATGTTTTCTGGGTGCTATATTTGATCTTAGAGCTATTTCTGAAGCTGTTTTCATAGAAATCTTCTATCTAGTGGCATAAATATTCATATCGAATCTCAAAATGGAGTAAAATTTTGTGCAAGCTGATACAACCTACCTAAGATAGACGCATTTATGGTTGCACTTTTCTTTAAGAATAACGCTGATTATTATGCTGCGGAACTTAAAAATGTAAAAACAGCAGTGTAAGTACCTACCTACTACATATTTATTTACAAATATTTTGTATAATCATTCAGAAGTTTTGTGAAATCTCATTTTAGGTTATGTTGATAAAAACTCAGAAACATTACCTATAAATTCTTTTGTGTCATGAATCATGATGGACTACTTAAAGACGTATTTGTACATTGTGGAACTACACACCATTTATACGCCATTATAGCCAATAAAAAATAATTGATGAAATTAATTTCAGCTGCACCGTCTGTCTTGTTGACAAAGCTCGTTTACTAGCGTGTTACGTCACTTCCGTCAGAAACAGCGTTTTTGGAGCGGTTTTGGAAATTTATACTTTATCACTGATTTTTATTGATAAAGACAGTAGATCTCCCTGAAATATCAATGTAGTGTGCTTATAATATAATGAAGATTAATATAAACCATTTCCCAAAATGAGGCAAATAGCCTATTTCCTATTAGTTGGGCAAAGTTATATTGTGTTGACTTGTAGGGTCGACTTACTACGATTGACTTACTACATACTCGATAGTGAATTTCCATAATAAATAGGTCCATTCAAGGGCGAATCCAGTGAGGGTGGTCATGGGGTCATGACTTCCCCTGGGCTGGGCCTAGGTGGACCACTCATATTTCTAATCATAAAAAAATTACTTTGTATAATGACTGGCCATTAGTAATAGATGCCCCCTGCTATGACCACCCACTCTTGGGTCCATTCGAATAATACATGCGCTATGTTATGGGCTTTGTTGAGTTACTTTAATCACCAATCCACCATGGCGATCAGATTTGTGGTCGCAGTACCAACATAATAACTGCTATGGAGGATACGACTGCCCATTACACTTGGTTGCGTTTTATGATGCCCACAATGAGGATGGAAATCAAATCTATAAATAGTATTAACCCAAGTCACTTTTCGTGTTTGTTTGTTTGCTCAGCTTATTTCTTTTAAACTACAAAATTGATTTTGATGAAGTTTTCACCACCACCTTTTCGATATTTAACTTAGATACAGTACCTACAGAAATGCATGTTTTTTGACATGTCTCTTCATCAGTAGATTGCACCTGTGCGAAGCGGGGCGGGTCGCAAAGTTCAAGAGTTTGTTTGAACGCGCTAATCTCTGGAACTACCAATCGGTTTCAAAAAATCTTGTTGTATATGATAGCTAGATTTATGAGAAATATTATAGGCTATTTAACATCACCCTACGATACTTAGGAGCCGAGCAACAGCGGGTTAAGCCGCAGGCACAGCTAGTATGGAATAAACCACTCCTTCAGAATAGTTCATTTGACAAGTCCAAATAGTTTTATTCGCCACAGGTTCTGACAGTGAGCACCGATCCAGTTCGGACCCAGTTCCCGCTGTTGATGACGCATCAACCGCCGCTCACGCATAAGTCAGCTCGCTTCTCAAAAACACGGATATGACTATCAACCATTAACTGAGTTAATAGACGCGTCATCTTGTAGTTTATCTGTCTGAACACAGTCAACTTTTAGTAAGAAATAAAGCCGATTCACGTCTTTTAGAGAAGGGGAATTAGATTTGTCTTGTTGAGGAAAACCAAGATAAAAGGAATAGGCAATGAATTAAGAGGAACTTAAGGCCGCGGCCGTCTTCATATTTAAAACATGTCGGTGGCCGCCCTGAATGAAGAAACGACAAGCGAAATTTATTTGTTCAGGAAATCGCCGTCGCGTCGCTGTCGCCGTTCCGGTGCGGCCGCGGCCTAAATCCAAGGCGAAAATCACTTGAAATGCATCATTTTCCAGATATTATAAAGATGATGGCGGATGACTTTTGCCGCTTTAATATGCGCGGGCGCGCGATTCCACGGGCCCATCACTTAGCCACCGTCTCGAGTCGCTAACACATACAATTTATAAAATGCGTGCGCGCATACAAGTCTGTCTGTTATTTTTCTTAACAAAATAAATCTAGTGAGAAAAGACGCGAGAAAATATAAATGTTTTAATTCTTTTGTATGTTGTTACAAAAAACTTGTGAGTGTGTCGAATGGTCTACGTTTCACCTGAAGATTTGGCTTTGCAAAATATTTTCGAAGTTACGATTACAAAATTGATAGTGAAATACTTTCAGGGATATTCGAAAAGTTACTAACTCAAGCAAAATGCGTGTAGAACTACCATTGTGTACAAGATGTTGCTTTTGTTTGCCGCTGCGATATGGTCTGATCTTGTGGGGATATTTTAGATTGGTGAGTACATACATACATAATATTTTACTCCCGAATCCTTTCTCTGGGCAATCCTTTGTCTGGTATGAGCTTGTGATGAGGAGGAATGAGGAAAATCTCGCAAGGAAGGTTTTGAGTATGAATGTGGATGATGGGAGAATAGAGGAAGACCAAGGAATCGATGCATGGATTGTATGAAAGATGATCTGGCCAGAAAAGGGCTAAATGCTAAGATGTCGGCTGCTAAACGTACCTACGAAAGAGAAGGACATGCTGTGCCGACCTCAAATAGATTGGGATAAGGGCAGAAGGATGATGATTTCACTCATCATAATTAAATAATATCTTTTTCAGGTAATATCAGCTCTAGTGATGGTTGGTGCCGAAAAAACTTTTTCTAAGATGCTGGCTTTAGCTAAAACGGAAACCGAAATACGTTACACAGTTTATGCAGTTTTGTTGGCGTTGCTAATGGTCTTTACACTGGCGGATATTATACTAAACATTGTGTTTGTAATTGGAGGACATAGGGTGAGTACCTATGAGCACATTACAGATTATGTACTTGCACAGTCAATAAAAGAGATAAGTTATATACACCCAGTTAACTTCAACTTTTTACTAACCCATGTTGTACTCGTGCTAAAGGCCAAGTTCAACGACAAGATAACAGTCCGATAAATTGAAAACGGCCACTTAACATGACTTTTTGTATAGACAAAAATATGTTAAACGGCCGTTTTTAATTTATCTGACTGTTATCTTGTCGGTGAACTTGGCCCTAAGTAGTCAAGTCTTGACGACCGCACGGTTGTCGCAGTGGCTGAGAGATTGGCTGCTGCGCGATGTGTCGCGGGTTCGATTCCCACATTGCACATAGGTCTAGCTGTTTGTGTATGTGAAGTTTGTGTTTGTAAACGCACCCACGACACAGGAGAAATCCTAGTGTGAGGCAATGTTTTATATGAAAAAAAAAAAATTACTTTGTTGATTGTACATACCTAGGTATCTATCGTAGGTAAATTAAAAAGAAATTCATCTAGAAAGGTGGTGAAAAACTTGGTTCTGTAATCGCATTTTTATCAAGGCGGCCGCATAATATTATGGAAAACTCTCATCTACATATATCTATACATATATTAATATTATAAAGAGGAAAGATTTTTTTGTTTGTACCGAATAGGCTCCGAAACTACTGGACCGATTTAAAAAAATCTTTCACCAGTAGAAAGCTACATGATCACTGAGTAGGTAATATAGGCTACTTTTTATCCCGAAAAATGCACAGTTCCTGTGGGTCAAGGGGACGAAGTCGCGGGCAAAGTGCTAGTCTATCATACATGTAATAAAAAACTTTTTTAACATAAAATAACCGACTTCAAAAATCCACTACAAAGAAAATAATAATTTTGGTTTCGGAAGTCGGTGGCTTTGGTTTTTGTTTGCTTTTTTTTGCCACCGACTTCCGAAACCAAAATTATTATTTTCTTTGTAGTGGATTTTTGAAGTCGGTTATTTATTGTTAAAAAAGTTTTTTATTTTCCCCTTTTTAGTTCTTTATCCCGTGTTAGATTACTTTCACGAATTCGTTCAACAGTAAATCTTCTACGGAGTGTGTACATTTATGCCTATAACTTTGTACATAGGAATGATTACATAATGTATTATATACTAAAACCCTCTTGAAAGTATGTAGATTACGTTAGTGAAAACCCCATCCAAATTGAATCAGTAGTTTTTGAGAAAATCGCGCACATTAACATACATACATACATACGGGACGAATACAGAACCTCCTTTTTTGAAGTCGGTTAAAAACAACGTCCTTTATTATCATTCTTAATTTATGATCACAGACAGAATCTCCCAACTATGTTCTCCTTTTTTCAGAAAATCTTGATGCTGTTGAAAGCATACTACATCTACAGCTTCATCCTCTGGCTGATGACGGCACTGATAGGCTTCGTCTTGACTGCATACACTGTTCACTGGTACAATGTGCAAGAGATCAATGAGTTCCGCACCTGGGTCTTACTTGTAGATGTGGCTACTTATGTAGCTCAATTATGTAAGTTGATCTTTATTTTAAGAATCGATTTTTCAATCGTCAGAAATAAAATTTTAAATTTTTGACAGTTTTTTATACAAAATCTGTTAAATGCCAATTTTATTCCATTACAAGATATCACTGGGAAAATCAGCCCTTAGACATATTAGGTATATCTAGTTTTACATTATTGATAAGATTCGGCTAGTTCGCGTGCCGAATCACATTTTTGATCCAGGATCAAAATTCGCCTATCTAGTTCGAGTATCTAGTTAGATAGACTAATGAAAGTGGGACATTATCTTTAATAGTTTCCTAAGAGAATTTCCCATCTAAATCTCTCGTAAAAAATGGACTCTAACTGATGCAAATTTTAAATCTACCATTTAAGTAGTTAAAACCATTTTTTACGACTTGAGCCAATTTTTGTCCTCGAATACTAGAAAGGCAACCGCCTAATGATTATTTTTGTTTCAGTTATCCAAGCTTATGTTGTACTACTAGTGAGAAGCGAGGTTATTAAACTTAGGAAGAGCTTTGAATTCATATTTCTAAACAACGCGGCTGCATGCGAATGCATGATGCATTCTGAAGAAGATATAGTGGTTGAAGGAAAAGATGGAATTTGCGAAGAAAGAACAACTGAATTTAAAAACACAACTGAATTTCATTGCGATAAGGGAACAACGAATGATTAGAAATAATCTAATGGTCTAAGGAAATAATGAATACTAATTAGTAATTTTGTAAATTAATATCAAGACTACCTACCGCAAGACATTTAACTATTAATGAGAGATTAAAGGGAAAGACCGAAGCAAACTCTTGTTTTTTTTAAAGCTATTTCTGGAATATTTAAATACTAGCTTCCGTCCGCGGCTTCGCCCGCGTTTTTGGGATAAAAAGTAGCCTATGTGTTATTCTGATGTATAATAAGATATATTACAGTAAAGTTTCATCAAACTCCGTTCAGTAGTTTTTGCGTGAAAGAATAACAAACATCCATAGATCTTTACATCCTCACAAACTTTTACGTTTATAATTATAATTAGTAAGATTTTGTAACTTTTTTTATTGAAGTTAGTGATAGTTAGTTTTAGTGATAGTTAGTTTTTATTTAAATCAAAACATGATGTTGTAATAAATTATTAAGCTTAGTAGATATAAGTAGATATAACTTTTTAGACTATCATTCAAAATATAATTATGTTTAAATAGTTTTTTTAAAGCCAGGTTTTACTTAAACTCTAGTGAATTTCATAATATCTACTACTTTTTTTAACTTTCAAGCTGCTTTCAAACTACGCTATAATATATAGCATAAAGCTTATAGCACAACAATATCACCCACCATACAAAGCCAATAAATATAGTATAGTACAGTGTGAATATGTCCATAATAATGTATGATGCGCGATATTGTTGTGCTATGAGCTATATGCTTTATAATAGTATAGCGTAGTCTGAAAGCAGTTTTAGTCTGCCCGCAGCTCTCGATTATTTTCTGGTTTGGTCATATCCATAACAATAGGTACCTAATGTTTATTTTCTATTGAGTATGTGTGTGACTGTTACATTGCCTTTTTTCTTGTCTCTTTGTCCGTAACTGTTCCAGTAATAAACCGTTCAAAACCTGTATGATTTTTTCAATGACATGTAAATAAAGATATAGGTACTATGTTACACCTAGTCTCCTATCCTAATATCCTATTTCCTAAGAGTTTTTTGTACGTCAATCACGGATTTGGATGAAATTTGGTATATACCGTGGTGTTAGAACCACCAATAAGAAAAGGAAAACAAGACATTGCAGTCGAGACCCAGGGTTTCCGGGTAATAGTCTTAAATTGGGTCCCGACTGCAGTGTCTTGTTTTCCCTTGTAGGAGAAAGAGCCGTCTTTCCCCTACTGGAGATATATTTTTGACATTTAATTTTGCTCTATAGAAGTAATCTCAAAAATCTATCTCTAGAAGGAGAAAGAGCCGTCTTTCCTCTACTAGAGATAGATTTTTGACATTTGCTCTATAGAAGTAATGTCAAAAATCTATCTCTAGTATTTACCCTACTATATAGATTTTTGACATTACTTCTATTGAGCCAAAAGATTGGTTATTGAGAACATTAAACAGTTTCCTGAAATAGTTCAGAGTACTTCGGAGTAAAGACGATTAAGGTCATCGTTGACCGGAGTCCACGGAATTGCGCGTGCGCAGGTTTGGGGCCACCACTTAGTTGGCTAAGTGGCTTGTGTCGGTACCACATACCATTATACGTAACGCGCGCACATACGAGTCAGTTCGCTTCTTACTCGTGTACTTTTATGTCGAAAAGATTTATACTGAGACAGAGCATCTGCAATCAGAAACGTGTCTGTGAATTAATCTGTGGCATCTATAGTCTAGAAACGATATAGTGGCGTTTGTTTTTTATTTCTATGTTGGGATTTTTATTTTGTTCTTCAACATGTTTCATTGATACCGACTTTGTTTTTGAGATCTTTTAAAGTGTGCAAAATATTTTTCATTATTGTTATGATTGTATACGTATGTTATCACTGAATATCGGCGTAAATAGCTGCTTTATATAATATTTGTTTACAACTTTTTTGGGGCAACACTATTATTTACATATTTACTGCAAACTTCTGCTAATTTTACTATCAATTGTTTTTGTTATTGTATTATTTGGAAGAAGACAACTTAGATAATTTATGTCTAAGCACAAAAACATAGGACTATATTGTGTGTTATTTAATTAATAAATTCTTAGTAGTTTGGGGAATGGAGGAACGAAGTGGAATATGTCCCTCCATTGAATAGGCCTATCCTCCTACCAGACCGGTTGTTATGGTCTGGTGGGCCACTGCCCCGAAAGTTGATGTCGGGTTTCTGTACTATATATGTTAATTGCTGTGAAAACTCTGCTTGCGCGATGTAGGAATTTGATGATAGGCATCATGTAGTGACTCTTGCAATGTTCTCACTGTTAGCTGTCTAGCTATGTAGGTAGTCTTTGCTGTTGTCAGCAGATGTCGGTACAGTAGCAGCTCAGAGTCTGGATTTATGCCCGGTTAATGGCAATAGGCTCGCCTCCTATTGGGGCATGGCATTTAAACGTAACTGGCGAACCGTGGGTGTATAATACACCTCTGCCTAGGCCTGCGACGAATGCCGACGTGCTTTTGAAAATAATCAAAATCACTCTTTGATTTGAGTGATTCGATGTTCTAAGATAGTGTTATTTTCGAGAAGTGACAGACTAACAAACAAAATGCGTGGTGAGATGCCAGTGTTTACGAGATGCTGCTTGTGTGTGCCGCTACGACATGGGTTGATCGTATGGGGATATATCAGACTGGTGAGTGCTTACATTATTATTACATGCTTAGTACATTATTAAGAGGCTGTATTTATGAAGAGGCTAACAGCATCCAATTGTTTTTTTAACCGACTTCAAAAAAAGAGTTTTTGCACTTTTTTAGCCAATATCATTAGGTTTATCTCTTATAAAAATATAGGTATATTATGACAATTTTGACTTATTGAACAGTATTGCGATTGCGACTAAAGCATTTTTGTCTACCTGTCTTTAACTAATTCAACGGGGATGCTGTAAGGTAGCTCATCATAGGGTCATCATAGGTAGATCATCATTAAGTTGTATGTTAATCAAAATATAATTCGCGACAGCAACGAATACTATATAGAAATATAAAATATAGAAAAATAATCATTAAAATCATCAGTACCTACAACTGTCTGAGTTCTAATGACAGACTATTGATATGATTATGAATATTTTTATTCAGTAAGTAAATAGATCATTCTTACAGTCGCGAATTGTATTTTGATTAACATACGACTTAAAACAAGACTAGATACAGTTTGCGAAAAATGAAAAAAAGAAAACGCTGGTTACATGTGTCTATTTCCCACGAGATAAATAATACAAACTTTATCAACATCTTAGACAAGAAAAAAATATTTAAACCTTAAAATTTAAAAAAGAAATGGGATTCATTCAACAAGAATGTTTAACCCGTCGTATGCGAACGTAGTTTTTGCATTTATATCTGCGGCATTCGAGATTAAGATCACTCATAATGCTCTACCTAGGTCAAACTCATTGTTTTAAGAGTGTGGCTGATGTGCCGCCTCCTAATATGTTGTCTACCCACGTCTTAAGTGCTAATAATTCAACAAAACTTTGGCCAATATCTGTACCGCGCGATAAGGACAGAAACTGTCCTAGCTTAAAACTTTAAAAGGTCTTATTTACCTACTTACTTTACATCACAGACATTAGATTTTCCATTATACAGGGTGTTAATGTTAAACGAGATACGAATAGAAGGAGATTATTAAGTATTCAATACTAGTTCAACCACGAGCAGCCTTGAAATTACGAAAATTGCTTATATTTGAAAAAAAAAAAAAAACTTTTAAAACCACCTTTTCAAAATAATTTCTAATGAAATGAAAAACGTGGGGCGCATGCAATAGAAGGTATAAGGATAAGGTAAGATAAGCCCCACGTTTTTCATTTCATTAGAAACATCAGTCCGATGCCAGCTTTTGTGCTTGAAAAATGAATTGTAGCATTTATAGGTACCGAACAGTTAGACAGACAGACAAAATAAAATCAATACTCCATACATTTTGTCGAGTGATATGGATATTTTTGTATGGAACAGCTGATTTCCTCCGTGATTTTAGGGTTGGTCTCGTAGTTAATCCAACTAGCATCGAATACTGACCCTCTGACGGGTAGGCAGAAACTATATTACGTACTTACTAAACGGTATTTTATTATTTTTTCAGGTACTAGACTTTATACTGCTGGTTGCCGCCTCAAAAGGCTTCCACGACATCCTGCTGATGGCCAAAACTGAACCAGAATATATATATCATAAAATAAATGCCGTAATGCTCGGATTGTTTCTGATATTAACATTGGCTGATATTGCACTAACCATTGCGTTTGTAATTGGAGGACATAAGGTGAGTTAAAACAAGCCAGTTATATTAGTGTTGGGTAGGATACGATTTAAAAATGAGTTTGTTTTTGTACTGAGCCAGTACAATGTCCCTGTTCAAATAAGGCGTCGCGTCTTGAAGCTCGGCGTTGTCTCTCTCGGTCCTGTACGTCAATGTTATGTCATACTACGAACTGTACCCCGATCATGAGTTTTTTTGACGTGTAGTATCGGTAACGTAAGCATATTTTGAATTGAAAATACATGTTTGTTACACAATATTTATATAAATTAAATACTTAATTAATTTCTCTGTATTTTTTAAAATTTGCAAATTGTATAAAATTTTATCAAAATGTTCCAGGACTGCTGTATTTTAAATTCAAAATATGCTTACGTTAATGATACTATACGTCAAAAAAACTCATGATCGGGGTACTGAAGCATGTGCCTCATTGTCTCTCTCTGTCACCCTACGGTACAAATGTGAAGAGTGAGGTAAACGCGACAAAAAATTTGATGTAGTACATGTAAAAATGTTGAGCCGCTCTTACAAAAATTTGTCATGTCCGGGACAAATGTACTGCCTCTTGTATGTCCTACCCAACACTAAGTTATATGATGACTAGCAGGCTGTCCGCCGCGTTTTCACCATTTAATTTTAGAAATCGGATTATTTACCCCCCGTTAATTCGTTTTCGCTTAACGTTTTTTCTATTTGTATTTTTGCTCGGCTCCTAAGGGTCATAGCGTGATGTTAAAGCATATACTATTCCTCATAAATAGGGCTATCATACACAAAAAGAATTCTTCGTAGTTCCAGAGATTAACGCGTTTAAATAAACATCATCATCATCAGCCTATAGCAGTCCACTGCTGGACATAGGCCTCCAATTGCACGCCATTTCACTCGAAAACAATAATAAATAAACATACCCACAAAAAATCTTCAGCTATATTATGTTAGTAGTAGCTGTTTCCCGCGGTTTCACCCCCGTCACTCGGCTCCTAAGGGTCGCAGCGTGATGTTAAATAGCCTTTACTATTCCTCATGAATTTGACTATCATATACAAAAAGATTTTTTCGAATTCGATTGGTAGTTCCCTCAGATCATCTTCTATGATCTGAGGTAGTTCCAGAGATTTGCGCGTTTAAACAAATAAACTCTTCAGCTTTATAATGTTAGTATAGTCACGGGGTCTCATCAGGAACAAAGTAACATTTGTTGAAATAACTCATAATAGATGGCGTTATATGTATCGATTTGTTATTGAAGTTTGTGTAAAATTGAGAACATGAAAAAATACATCATGAAAAATATACGTTCAAATTTTGAAAAATCCTTTAGGCACAGAAAAATGTATAGCCCGAAGATAGCCCGCGCTAAATCGGTCACATTTCTTTGTATGAGATGAGGCATCTGTACGAATAGTATTATATTATCTGTGGTATAGTGAAAGGATCTGAGCTTCCCACTGAGCATATTTTGTAAATAACTTACCTATTTTTTTTTCAGAAAAACCTGAAGCTATTCAGAATATATTATATCTACAACTTAATTTTCTGGGTCCTGATGATACTCCTGGGCGTCGCCTTAATTGCATATTCTGCGTATTTGATAAAACGCCACGAGCTGGATCTATTCCACATCGTGCTCGTGGTAATTGACGTGGCCACTTATTTATCTCAAATCTGTAAGTGATTTTTATATAAGTCATATTATTTACTAGGGTCCATCCGTCAAGGTAGCGCGCGAAAATCATTATTTTTTACGTTTTTTGCAAAAAATTCAGAGCTGTTTTATGTTGTGTTGATCCAAATTCAATTCACGACAATAATGTTATTATATGAAGTTACTAATTGGTAATCCAGTTGTGATGAAACTCAAGTCCAATCCAGTTGTGATGAAACTCAATAAACGAATTAAAAAACAAAAAGACTCTATTCCACGAAACAATAATCAATCATAGACGTAATATCCATAGACGGTGCATTAGAGGGAAAGACGTATTGCCACTCTTTATCAAAAACATAATTTACATTGACTGGGCTGGGCTGGCAAACCTACGCCACGGCAAGAGAACGCGTCAATAACAAAAGCAACGTCACTTAACTACGGAATTAAACATGGATACAGATAATATCACGCTTCGTAAACAGAACACTGGTTCATTGACTAGCTTATCTGTCTTGACAAATGACGATGAGAAAACAATACTTGACACCACAATGATGAGCATACCGGACAGCCTGCATGACAATAATTATTATAGGGACGACGACACTATTAACGACTTGAACGATCAAATAAATTCACTTAAATTGGAACTCATGAGTGCTCACCAGGAAATAGACGATCTCAATAGCGAAAACTTTCGACTAAAAACAGACCTACAAAAAGCTCTAAAGACTGTTGAAACATGTAAAAAGATCTGCTTAACACCTGCCAGAGAACGTAGCACACCATCAACATCAAGCAAACAAAAATCCAAGCATTATAAGATACGACCGATTGCTCCAAATAATGACTCCACGAATTCAAACAATCATTACAACGAAATAAAAACGGACGCCCTCAACAAAGCAACTCAAACTTCCGAGATAAATTATGACACAACGGCGAAAAACCAAAACCTAACTCAAACTCCACAGCTGGGTAACGCTGCCTCAAAAAAACCGAAAGGCGTATCTCGGCCAGCACAAAAAAACAGACTCGCTATAATAAGTAGTAGGTGTACTACAGGAATACTACCGATAATCGAAGAAGTCTTCTCTAATCAATTTGACTACTGTCATTATTTGCTACATAACTCCACCACAAAAGAATGGTTACGCACCGTTGAAGACAAACTAAAAGACTTCTCAATGCAAGACTATTGCCTAATCTTCATTGGGGAAAACGATATAAAAAATAGCGAGTATCTAGATATCCTTGACAACATGAAAAACTGGCTGAAAGACACTAGACACACAAATATTGTTATATGCGCTCCCACTTATATAAGAGGGGCCCTAATACATAATTATAAAGTTGAGCTATTCAATAACCTCCTCAGTTTAGATATAAAAAACAATGAATATGCGTATTTTTTCGACAGTAATCTCACCCTAACTCTTGACATGCTTTCTTACAAAACAGGGAAAATTAATAAATACGGATGGAGAGAAATCTTTGGACAGATTAGATCTAAGATATTTATTGACTACGAATTATTCAGCTCTCAAGACGCTTTAACAAACACAAATATCGACAGTGAAGACAGATTACCAACAGCCGACAGTGATAAGACTTGCAAAGATAAAGTTTTTACTAAAACAACAAACGACCAGTTTTTTCTATTATAAACATATCAGTATTATGCATCAAAACATCGCGGGACTTCTTAACAAATCAGACATGTTGACACTCCATATCCAACAGTTGCAAACTGAAAAAGACATGGATATCGACATATTATGCATAACTGAACACTTTGTTACTTCAGGACAGGAATCACTAATAAATATACCAAATTTCAAGCTTGCATCGTGTTATTCCAGAAATCTACAGAAGCGTGGGGGAGCATGTATCCTTATAAGAAATAGCCTCGAATATACGGAACTTCCTAACACGTCCATATCAGGTGTATTTGAATATTGTGCAATAGAACTAAGTCAGCAAGGATTAACTATTGTTTGTATTTATAGACCGCCAAATATGACGAGTATTGATACTTTTTTGGATAATTTAGATATTTTACTAAAGAAATTACGTAATAAGGCCAAAAAAAAGATAGTCTTATGCGGAGACTTCAACATCAACATACTTAAAAGAAATAGCGTCACTCTAGACTTTGAAAATGTACTATTGAACTATAATCTTAAATTAGAATTCAATCAACCGACTAGACCAAAGAGCGGCACTTGTTTGGATAATATTGCTCACAATTCCAGACAAAAATGTGTAAGTGAAGTAATCGATTTCGCTCTATCCGACCATACCGCCCAAATAGCAAAAATACAGGTTAACAAAACGTGCAGACTAAATTATTGGCGCATTAATAAAACCAACTTATCTAAAGAAAACCTAAAATTATTCAAAAAACACCTTCGATGCCTGTCATATTCAGATGTATTCGAAACGAACTGCCCCAATGAGACATATAACAATTTCATTGATGTGTTTCGTTTATTCTATGATTTATGCTTACCAAATCAATTAATTAATGTAAATCCTAATAAAAAAGCCAAATGGATTTCACGAGGAATAAAACTGTGCAGTAGAAAACAAAGACACCTTCTTTGGAAATACAGAAAAGCACCTACAAATGAAAATAAAAATACGTTTAAAAATTATTCACAGAGACTTAAAAAAATTATAAATCTCACCCAAAAAGCTCAAAATAATTACTTAATTAATAGCTCACAAAATAAATCCAAGGCATCGTGGCAGCTAATTAATGATAACAATAAAGTAAAAGAACCTATTTCACAAATCAACTATGACAACAACTTAATCAAAAATCCGAAGCAGATCGCCGAATCATTTAATGATTTCTTCATTGACCAGGTACAAGATGTGTCTAGTTATGTACCGGAAATTACACATAGCGTTAACAAAATCCCAAATTCCTTGTTCATGGCTCCGGTAGCACCTCAAGATATTATACGTGTAGTAAAAAATTTAAAAAATAAAAAATAGTGTTGGTTACGACGGCGTTTCTACCGTTGCTGTAAAATTTGTTGCTGATATCATAGCAAAGCCATTAAGTCATATAATAAATGCATGTATAAGCTCAGGCATATTCCCCGATAAACTAAAGACCGTTATCATAAAACCCATACACAAAAAAAATAATAAGGAAGACATGTCGAACTATAGGCCTGTAGCTTTGATTTCAGTATTTTCTAAAATATTCGAAAATATAATATACGAATCCATAAACAAATTTATAACTAAAAATAATATATTATGTGAAGAGCAAAAAGGCTTCCGAAAAAATAAAAATATAAATATGGCAATATTTGATCTTATAAAAGTGATTATTAAAAATGTGGATACAAAGAACCCCGTATGTACAATATTCACGGACATGACCAAAGCATTTGACTGTGTAAAACATGATACCCTTTTGACTAAACTTAACGACTACGGTATTAGAGGCAATGTATTAAATTTAATAAAGTCATATCTCACGGACCGAAAACAATACACAGAGATATCGAGAATATGTACTAAAACTAAACGCGAATTCAAATACCTATCCACTTGCAGAATAACAAAATTTGGGGTTCCACAAGGTAGCGTCCTTGGACCATTATTATTTTTACTTTATATTAACGACCTACCCCGTCATATCCATCAACCAATGGCACTATTCGCGGACGATAGCACAGCCATAATTAAATGCGGAGATAAAACGAAATACGATGAAGACATAAACAACACACTTAAAACAATAATAAATTGGCTTAATAAAAATAATCTTGTTATTAATTTACAAAAAACCAAAATCATGCATTATCACCAGCGTCTACAGCCAGATAATAATATTGTAACTAAATATGAAGACCAGAACGTAGATACAACCTCAGTAGCAAAATTCTTAGGAATACTTATTGACAACAAACTGACATGGAAACCACATGCTGAAAATGTGTGCAAAAAATTAAGTAAAACGGCCTATATTCTGTATAATCTTTCAAAAAAAGTAAATACAAATACACTAGTGACAGCTTACCATGGTCTAGTTGCTTCACTATTAAGATTTGGTGTCATATTTTGGGGTAACTGCAGTGAGAGAGAAAAAATATTTAAGGCCCAAAAACGCTGCCTTAGATCAATGACAGGTCTTAAAAGTACAGAAAGCTGCCAACCTTTATTCAAATCCCTAAAAATTCTTACATTTCCATCTTTGTACATACTAGAAGTGGCCTTATTCGTAACCACGAATATACACCTGTTTACGTCTTTCGCTGAAACAAGACAACATTCAAGGCCAATAAGGTCCCAAAATAAATACCAACTTTACACAGGTGGTCATAAAACAGCCTTATCCAGAAAAAACATATTACACATGGGTCCTCTTATCTATAACAAACTACCCGAAAGTCTCAAAGAATTACCTACCAAAATGTTTAAAAAGCAGTTGGCTAAACTGTTACTGGATAAGTGTTACTACACAATCAAAGATTTTTTAGAGGACAAAATGCTTAGTTAATGTTTCATAATTTATTATAGGACTTAATTTTTATTGACATAATAATTTGTGATTCCGAGGGCCTTTGTTCTACTACTGACTGTATTACTATCGACATTCTTATTATTGACATTTCTGTATTATTGACATCTCTGTATAATTGACATCTCTGTAATATTGACATCTCTGTATTATTGACATCTCTATTTTATTGACATCTTTGTAATATTGATAGTATTATTTTTGAATGAATGATGATCAATAGTGTTTAGAGTTGAATAATAATTTTGCTATTTGTCAAATTTGGTGCTATTTATCATATTAAGTATTTGTTTTTTATAAGTATGATAAACAATTTTGCATGCCGTAAGGTAAAATGTATTGGGTCCCTCTAAAAATAACCATCTGATATATATACCTACATTATTGGCAAATAAATGATTTGATTTTGATTTGATTTGATTTGATTTGAATCATCAAAATCTATACTTATAATAAGAATGTAAATTCCACGTGTCTGTACATTGCATATATTTGCATAAAAATAATATGGGGGACTAAAAATAAGTAATAAAGTAAATTTCTATCATTTTTAGAATTAATGTCTGTCTGTTTGTCTGTCTGTTTGTCTGTCGGTTTGTCTGTCTGTTTGTCTGTGTGTTTGAACACGCATCAAATCAATACTACTGAATTGATTATGAGGAAGTAGAAAGAAATGTATAGGCAGTATCTTGAGGTAACATTTAGTCTTTATTTCATTAAAATCGGTCCATTCTATCAAAAGTTATTACAAAAAATCTATCAGTCAGGAGTAACTTTGCTAACATGTATTATGCCGGGTCCACATAATGTATTTGTTCAATCCAATCATGGTGATACGTAATCATGACACGCGGCGGTCTTGATACACGGTTCGATACCATATGCGATACGGTCCGTTCCATCTCGAGTCGGTTTTTGTCCGATCGGGAAAAATAATGCATATTATTATGTGGACTTGGCATTACTTGGTCAGTGGCACTAAAGAGTATTGTGTCGTTGTTTGTCAGCAGAGACCTGTCATTAATCTATGCAATCAATCAAACTTCATATTTATGTCAATGTAATTACAATAATAATATCAGGACTTTATTTAAAAATAATCAAGTATCAGCGCTGTTTAAAAACTGTCCCACTGCTGGGCACTGGGCACGGGCCTCCTCTCAGAATGAGAGGGGATAGACCATAGTCCAACACGCTGGCCAAGTGCGGGTTGGCAGACTTCACACACCTTCAAGAACTTTATGCAGAACTTTCAGGCATGCACTGTCCGACTGCTGGGCACTGGGCACGGGCCTCCTCTCAGAATGAGAGGGGATAGACCATAGTCCACCACGCCGGCCAAGTGCGGGTTGGCAGACTTCACGCACCTTCAAGAACTTTATGCAGAACTTTCAGGCATGTAGGCTTTCTCACGATGTTTTCTAAAGCAAGTGATAGTTAATTCTAATACGCACATGACTTCGAAACGTCAGCGGTGCGTGCCCCGGGATCAAACTCGCATCTTCGCCGTGGGAGGCGCATGGTTATACCACAAGGCTATCACTGCATTTTTCATTAAAATCTCTGTTATCCTTAGGAGTGATGGTTTATACACAAGTGATTGATTTCAAATCAAGAAATAGTAACATGTGTTAGGGCTTCGTCACATTACCACGTTGCGGCGCCGGCACCGTGATTTTCAGTGCGCCACCGCACCGTTTTATGGCGTTATTTTCCGACTTCCACGCGGACGGAGTCGCGGGCACAGCTAGTCATTAATATAGCTCTGATTTGATCTAGATCTAGATCCCCTTAAGGACTGCAGGAGACAGAAACGCTGTATTTGAAGACATAAAGCAGACAAACAAACCCCTACGATTCCTAGAAAATGAGAATAAGCCTTCTTATGTTTTTTCAGTGATTCAAGCTTATTTCCTGCTATTAGTAAGAAGTGAGATTAAAAAACTAACACTGAAGTGCGAGTTCCGGTTCGTGAACAACGCAGCTGAATCGGCATGTAACATGAAATGTGAAGAGGATGCTGCAGCCGGTGGAGATAAAGAAGACAACAATGACACGTATAAATTTATAGACACTGACAGTTTACAGGAAGTGAGGACACGGGGCAATGAATGATGCAAAATATTTAACTAATAGTGTAGAACTGTAGAGATATTGTAGCCAAAATAACCTGAAGGGTTATTTTAACTAGAGTAGGAAAATAAAGCAAACACCTTTATACAAAACACTATGTATTTTTTTACTTTAACAATTATAGTAGGTACCACACTTTGGTAGACAGAAAATACTAGAAACTCAGGGGTGAGTGGTTCGATGGCAATACGGGTCTTCAGGTCTTCAGGTAATGTGGCTGGAGCACTCTACTGGTGGTCAGCCGCTGGATCAAGAGGGCCGCGCGGCCACCACGCGCTGCTTATACTGTATAGCCGTAGTCTCCGCCCATCAGCTGCATACGGGGCGACCGCCAACGACACCGTCACAATATTAGACGTCCTTACTAATAAGTTACCTATAGCAAAAAATCATTTCGCTTAGGGCTCTTTCAATTTAGACGTTTTCAGATTGATGATGATTTAGATGACTTACAAACACTTAACTAAGAATTGTATCATATTTCAACGATTTATTCTATACGTTATGAAAAATTCACGTTTTAATTTTGTAAGTCTACTCTATTCTTACCTACCTACTATACATTTCGCCAGTTATTTTAAAAGTCCCAATATAGGCCTAGGAGTCTATTGTCACTAACCGGGCCCAAATCCAACTCCAGGATAATGTAATATTGTAAATTAATAATATAGATTACTGCAAAATACACAATTAAGTACGTTTCGTTTTAGCGATTCATTCAAACGTTCTATAATTATAGTAATTAATTTATTGCGGCGAGTTCCGATTTGGTTTCGATATAGTCTCAATGCCATTTATGTCAGAAATGGCATTGAGACATCTTATCCGTTTGACGTTGTCATTTAGTACATTAGAACACCATTTGTGACGTTTAAGGCATTGACACAAGGGGGCCTAGTTTACAGAATACTCCAACTCCCAATTTACAGAACGACTCAATAGTTCTGTTGATTGGGGGTTGGAGTAGTTCTGTAAACTGGGCGTTAGAGTAGTTCTGTAATGTAGGTTCTGCTGGACATTATACAAGATAATTCGGTATGTAAAGTATTTTTCAGGTATTTTTTTTATATTTTTATTTCGTAAAACATTTAATTTTAAGCAACTAATTTTAAGCTTTTTTTTTTCCAAGTAACAGTTTTTTTTAAATTATTTTTTAAAGTATTATTCGTAATGACGTCATTTCATAGCCTGAATAGCTTTAAGTCTTTGCCACGTTTTCAGTACATACAAAAAACATAGATAACTTCAAACTTGACATTGACAACAGTTGACACTTGACAGACACGACTATTATTTTGTTGTGAAATGTGAATGCTGTGAACTTTTTGTTTTATATTTTAATTTCTATCCATTATCCGTGCTGCGTATCCGTGCAATGAATCTGTCATCGACAACTGGTGCTAAATGCTTCGTACCGTCATGCAGAAACACTACAACAAATAGCCGACACAAATTGTTTGTAAATGTACAAATTGATCCATATTTATCTAATCCAAACAATAGGCAGGCAGTTCCGTAAAGCGTGCAATGGTCGATTAATGTTGCAGTAAGTATCAAAGTCCAACGGGAAAGCAGGGTCTGTCGTGTACAAAGAATTAACGTAGAGAACTGAGAAAGAGAAATTATGGCAGCGCGCGATCTATCCATAACTAGCTTTGACACTGACGGTTTGACAACATCAACAACTTTTTTTTTTTTTTCATTTATCTTGAAAAGCACGAAGGAAGTAGTCTGTTCAGGCTACGTTATGACGTCATTTAGAGGTCAAATGAAAGTCAAATGGTTACAAGTATTATTGTGAAAATAAACACAATCTTGTGATTTAAAGAGCTAAAAATAGAAAAATAAGGCATAAGACCCTAAAATCTCCAAATGGTTTTGGAATTAGCGTAGGTTAATTTTTACTTTACATATCGATTGCTGTCTTAAATTATTTCTTTTAGGGCCAAGTTCACCGACAAGATAACTGTCCGTTAAATCGAAAACAGCTGTTTATCATATATTTTTCTATAGAAAAAGTCATGTTAAACGGCCGTTTTCAATTTATCGGACAGTTAACTTGTCGGTCAACTAAGGCCTAATCCTTTCAAATTTTATGAAAACGATGATTTGGTCACTTGCATCCATTAAGGGCTGATTCTAACCCTTATACTGATAACTGAACAACTTTCCTTATGAGATCCATAATCTGATTCGTCAAAAGTAAAACAATACAAAGGCGTTTTGCTCTTTTCACGAATTTATTGGATTTATCGGTTACATAGGGAAAGTTGTATAACGGGTAAAATGATCACCCCTTAGCGAATGCAAATGAGTAAGTAAACAGCATATTATTATTTTACAATTTACCTACATTAATGTTGTTGTTAACTCTCATGTATTTTTTACAATTAACTGGGAATTTGAAACGTCTGTGATCTTTCCTGGAAAGCCGGTTGTTTTTGTTATTGTAAACAAATGAAGATACATAATAAAAATCCCAGTTGCGTATCTTCCAGGCGTACCTACTTATCTATCTATAATATGTATATTTCGAGCTATCTAGTACAATGTCAACGGTTGACCTCATTAGATGTGTTTAGAATTATTAATAATGCATAGTAATATTATTGTTCCGAAGTCCTAAATTGACTGTTACAAAAGTTGTATCTAATAATTAAATAATTTGGAGTATTTATGTAAGAGAAAAATTTGTGCAAGGAAGGGGTTGACAATTTTAAAACAGAAACAAGATGCATACAGAGGTGCCAGTGTGTAAAAGATGTTGTTTCTGTTTGCCGCTACGATATGGTTTGATAACATGGGGGTATGTCAGATTGGTGAGTAACGCGAAAAGAGCAAAGAATACGCTTTTATATTAATAGGTATACTTCATGATTGAATTTTATTGATAGGTAATAACCACAGAAATTTAAATAATACCTAATCATGGCGAGTGAACTTGTCGCCGCTTTTGAGTAAATTATGTGTCTTACACGACACCAAAACATCGAGAGCATGCGTTAGAAATGTGACGTAAATGTGACGTATACCAACGGAATTCGGTTTAATTTATATTGCATTGGATGTAAAAGATATGTGCTGCGAATCGGCGACATGCATCCTGGTAGTAAAATGTAGTAGATAACATTTTTATGTATTGACTTACCAGCTTCCCCCGTAGCTTCGCTCGCGTTTTTGGGATTAAAAGTGTTATTCTGATGAATAAGCTATATTCCTGTAAAGTTTCATCAAAATCCGTTCAGTAGTTTTTGCGTGAAAGAGTAACAAACATTCATATATAATCCATCCTCACAAACTTTCGCGTTTACAATATTAGTAGGATAGGATTTCTGTAGTAGTAACGCATCCTTGCTGTCAGATCATATTTTATTTAGATTTTAAACATTTCTCTATCTTAGAGGCAAACAATAGTTGATTTTTTTTTGGAAAATCAAGATTTTTATACCATTAGAATCGCAAGTACCTACCAGCGCCATAGTATAAGTAGTATAAATCAATAAATTCTAAGACTATTATATGACTAACTTGCTAACTTGCTTTATACATTCAAAGTCTCACTCCCCGTTTTTTGCCCGTTTTGAAAAATTTTGATTTTGGCATTGTCGTTTGCTTCTGAGGTACATAATTTACTTAATACTTAAATCTACAAAGTTGTTTTATTTTTCAGGCAATATCCATGTTACTTTTGGTGGGATTTTCCATATCCTTTCACGGGATGTTATCTAATAAGAACCGAGCGTTTATATTCTACACAGTTACACTAGGATTCCTACTAGTCTTGACTCTGACAGACATTGTGCTAAACATCATCATTGGGGGGCATGAGGTGAGTCTTTAATCGTGATTTTTTTTTGGCAGAAATAGGAAATCCTAATGATAGCTGGCAATGGCGAAGGGTCCCTGCAATACGATTCCTATCGGCTTTCCTTTTGAAAAACAGCACAGGCAATATTGCCTACTTTTATTAATTAGCTCTGTGGCCAGGTAAACATTTGTAGCTCCGGCTTACCTCTTACGAAAACTGACCCTTCGCCACTGATAGCTGGGGTACAAGCTAGGGTAAATTGAAAAATGATTTTAATCTCGGCTGTCGGCAGCAATGTACTTCTGGTTCCCAACAGGGTTATTTTTAGGCGCCGGCGCCGACAGCGGAGTCGCTCCCTAATATTTAAACTATTTTTATATTACAGAAAAACCTGAAGTTGTTGAGGGCTTACTACATTTACAGCTGCGTTCTCTTTGTATTGATGGCACTGATGACCATCTCCTCATCGATATCCACGCTGCTGATGTTCAAATTGGGAGAGATTGACCTCAAATTCCACATCTGGATCATTCTGGTGGACATAGCTACTTTGTTGGCCCAACTTTGTAAGTAATACATTTTAAAAACGCCACTAGACCCCTACGACCCCCCCTCGGACCGAAAACTTGGTGCTGGTCTGGTTATTTCTGCGCCCTGTGACACTTCACAGGGCGCAGAAATTACCAGACCAGAACCAAATTTTGGATCATGCATGGTAGTTACTTAGTAGCATACTTAAAATACCTATTTAATTTATTATTTGTCACGAATACGGGTGGACACGCGTCCTACTATCAGGTTAAAATATTTTTCAAAGGCGCAGTCATAGAAGCTCGCACTTTTCCTAAAATCACTCGATTATTATTATGTGTTATTAATCCTTTATTCATTTCATTTACATAGTTTTTATATTTTTAAATATTTCAATAAAAAAACATTTAAAAACATAAAAAATAGTACCCCACCGGCATCGGGAACAGGGTCCAAGCTACCGGCGGTCAGGGGTCCAGAGAGAGGAACCTCCTAACAATGCGAGCCGTGTCCAGGAGTACCGCTCTCTGCATCAAGCCCTTGATCCAACTGCCTAACGAGAGCCTCCTCAGGTGTTGGTCGAGGCTCTTGGCTATTAGGCCATTGGCCGAAACGACTATCGGCACAAGGATTGCCAAATCCACCCCCCACATGCTGACAATCTCGTGTGCCAAGTCAAGATACTTGATTTCCTTATCTTTTTCGGCCTTCACGAGATTGCCATCATGCGGGACCGTGATATCAACAATCATTGCGCGGCGTTCTAATCGATCTACCAACACTATGTCCGGCTTATTAGCAATAATAGTCCGATCAGTGATGATAGATCGATCCCAGTACAATGTGATATGGCCATTTTCGAGGACTGGGTCGGGCACACACCTGTACGGCACCTCTACTCTCTCTCCTTATGTGTTATTTATTATTATTCTTATTTGTTGTTTCATTTTCAGTAATTCAAATATACGTCGTGGTTCTCGTGAGGAGTGAGATTATGAAACTTAGAAGCAACGGCAAGTTCAGATTCGTGAACAATGCAGCAGAAGCAGAATGTACTATGAAATGTGGAGAAGAAACAGAACGCGGAAAAAGGACAAATAATTCTTACGAGCAGAGCATGGACTTATTTTAGATACAAGTATTTGGAATACAGATACAAGAAAAAAAATATGAAAATATCTAAATACCTATATAATTATACAAAATAAAGATTTAAATAAGTATTTTACATAGTAACTAGCGGCATCAGTTATTATCACAAACGTCACCTGCGCATTAACTGATTTTTCGGTCTCTGGTGAATTGAAGAAGACGGGGGGCGCCGAGGCTGCCCGCGATTGGTTCGTCTGTCGATACACGTCGTCTAATTGGACCATTCTCTATTACGTATTGTCAACTGTTTATTGTCTATTGGGCCGAAAATGTACATGTGCGATTTATGATCATAATTCCTGCCTATACCTACTAATGAAACCAACTCGAATATCAGGATCTTTTGTGCGGAATGCTTGTTAACGGCAAGCTCTATTGGCTTCTAGCTTGGAGTCTGAATTTGTGCCCGGTTAATAATAAATTAGTCGAGTCAATGACGGGTTTCACCTCTTAAATCTCAGAAATATCTCCGATTTTGATGGTTCATGCGTTTACTCCGAAAAACAGACGAAAACTCTACTTACCATGGAATAAAAATTTGAAATTGCATTTGTACTAGAGAAAAATGAATAAAAACTAAAATAAGCCACTTTAAAAATGTAAAATTTTATTAAGATAATTTATATTTATTATTTTTTTACTAAATAAGGCGAAAAAAATAATTATAAGTAGTAGGTACCTATATCAATTTGCCCCCGATGCAATGTTTCAGATTTTGAATAACACAAAAAAAACACATTAAAAATCATAAAAATCGGTGCTGTCAGAAACAGCACCGATTTTTAGTTTTGGAACATTTTTAAGCTTCATTGAGTCGATTAAATGGCAATAGGCTCGCAGGCTCGCAAATGAGAAATGTGGGCGTACCTACTATAGGTACACCTCTGCCTAGCTCTTTGGAAATACATGTGTTATGTTATGTTACATTATCCTTATTGACATAAATTCATCGAGGGAAATCCAACCCCTTATCGTACAAAAACTCGTCATGCAGAGATTTGTATTTAGTAGGTTGCAAAATCGTTGTAGTAGGTATAAACGATTTTGCAATGGGGTGTAAGAGCATCAGCATGCATACTTATCATATCACAGTTCGTCGCGAATAGTTGTGTCTAAATTAAAAGTTTAATAAAAAATACATTCTTTAATGAAAATAGCGTTTTACCTAAATATACTTAGCTGTTATTAATAAACAGTGAGCGTATTTAAGGTGATTTTGTCGCATTGTTGCGGGTAAATATTTAAAGATATAGCATAATGCGCGTGGAAGTGCCAGAACTTAAAAGAGGCTATGTCTGTTTACCGCTACGATACAGTTTGATTTTCGTGGCATATTTCAGATTGGTAAGTACAACCGAAGTCCAATCAATACAGCCAATACAGGGTAAAATTAAAACCAGTGCGGATATTTTAGGAGGTGAAAGTACTCATGAATATGATCAACTTTTATTATGGGACCGACACTGAAATATGAAAAAAAAAAATCAGCTGTTCCCTACAAAAATGCACTACAACACGATCAAAATGTATAGAACAGCGATTAGCACACCCGTAGGTGGGCTTCAAATTAAAATTTAAAATTAATTATTTAAATTTTTATTTGAAGCCCACCTACGGGTGTGCTAAGTGGAATACTTTAGGTGTGCTTCGTCTGGGTGTGCTTCGTTTGGGTGTGCTTCATGGAATACCTCTATTTTGCGCACGGAGGAGTGTAAATTAGAGGAGTGCAGAAAGCTAAGATGTGTATTATTATTATGTTACCAGCCAAACCCGTTCTCAGTCCAAACTAGTTTGTCGTAGACCAAACCGGTTTTATTTTCATTTCATTTACATTATTTCATAATATGTAAATGAAATGAAAATAAATGTAAACAAATACTCGTAAATTTAATCTAAACTTACGAATAATTTAATGAATGTGAAAGTTTGCATATGGCTATGTGATTTTTACTCTTTCACGCTAAAACGGCTGGATGGATTTGGATGAAATTTGATAAAGAGGTAGCCTGGGACTTGGAAAAGTACATAGGCTACTTTTCATCCATTTTCACGCAGACGAAGTCGCAGACAACAGCTAGTATAATCATAATAATGACACACTCCAGAAATTATAAACTTGATTAATAGTAGATTATACACCAAGGGGATAAAGCAGTGTCTTATGTCACGGGCGCAATATTGAATCCCGAGTGCAACGAAGGATGCTAGAGTTAACTCCCGAGCGCAGCGAGGCAGGTAGTTTATGAGTTAACTCCCGAGCGAAGCGAGGGAGTTAAAACTAGCATTCTGAGTGCAGCGAGGGATTCAAGCTCGCCCAAGACGTAGACACGCGTTTATCCCCGAGGAGAATACTCTACTTTTCACACCTTCTGCGAGAAAATAAAAAGCAATAGTAAATCAAGGTATTTTAAAACGATTCTAATAGAGTTTTAATTACAGTAGTGTAGGATCTATTAGTTTCTGTTAGGGGTAATTACACTGGCTCACTAAAACACCAAGTATCTACCTAGACTTACGTATCATTCCGACATGTACGCCTCTAGCATGACTACGCCTGGCTCACCAGCGTGTACACTATAGACCACACAATTGACCAATGTTGGTCGGTAGTCGATAGTTTCGTCACTTGACATTATAAAAAAATTGTAGTTTGGTATTTATTTTATTCACCACAGCTATTTGCAGTTCGCGCTTTTTATTTTCTTTTGTTTTATAATCGCGACGGCCATGGCCAGTTCGAATTTCAAACAAGTTCTTTTGGGTATATAAGCCTCTGTGGTAAAAGTGTTCATACGAATTTTTAGTTGAGGTTCCAAATTCAAATCACATTACTGACCAAGGGTTATAATGAAATTCAGTACAATATTATTGCCCATGGGCTTTAATGACATACTTTAGGTTAGAGTTACATTGCATATAATTTGACATTTTCGAGTAGGTAGTGTGAAAAGCATATTATATAATTTATCTTTTTTTCAGTCTTTCTAAAGTTGTTTTTAATAAGTTTATTTGATTAATTTTCAGCTTTTCCTCGCAATAGACATGGGTGTAAAAATAGCGTACCTTATCTCACAAGAAGATAAAACTACCAACATATATTCGGAAAGCCTTTTTTTTTCCTTGGACTTGGTCGATTTTGTATTCGTTGTTATACTTATTATAGGATCGCATACGGTAAGAACCATTCATTAATGTTTATTTTAGGCACTGACTTAAAGAGGCAGTTGTAAATAGCGGTTTTGTTGGTAAGTTAAAAATTATAAATGGCAGTTTAATAACTAGTTCAGCAGTTAAAACTAAGCAGTAAAGTAAACAAAAATGAGTAATAAAAATAATGAAATGGATGAGTGAATATAGTATAATTGAGCAGGAAAATATGGGCAGGATAATAATGGGCGGTAAAAATTATTGAACGAGCGGTTACGTGTGGGCAGTAATAAATCGGAATTTGTCGGTAAGAATTCTCATTCTAAGCAATAACAACATAGTAATTAACAATAACAGGTTTTTTCACTTTATACGTCCAAAACTGATACGGAACCCTCGGTGCGAGAGTACGACTCGCACTTGGCCGGTTTTTTTTTAATTCCGACGAAAGTTTAACGCTCGGGGTTCAGAATAAGGTACCTGTGTATGTATTGTATGTAATGAACCCTTGGTTTCAGTATTCGTTACGCTGTCACTTAGGTACACCCCGTATTATTTCCATACGCACAATCGTCGCGGACTAATTGCACGCGAACAAATTGTCCATTGCGCTTTAACTAAATACGTAAATACCCTTTTTTTTTTCAGAAAAACGTGATGCTGATAAAGACGTTCTATTACTACGGACTGGGTGACTGGATACTGCAAACGTTAATAGTCGCCGGCGTAGCCATATTCCTTTTGTATGTGACTTTCATTCTGTATCTGCGCTCAAAGGCATCTTTTTACCCTTCGTCCACAACATGGAAATTCTTGATGACGATTTCGTACCTAACTTTTTTGATAAGTAAGTAACCTTTATATTACTTAGGTATATTTTAACCTGTACCTGTGAGGGGCTCATGGCTAAATGACAGCCGCGCTAATCGATCGATCTGCAAGGTTAAGCTGCGCTTGCCGCGGTCAGTCCTTGGATGTGTGAACACATTGAGACTCCTCCGTGCCTCGGAGAGTACGTTACACAGTCAGTCCCGGTCGTCATAAGAATATACTTCACGGTCATTACGGGTAATCAGGAGCCCGAAAGTCTGATAACTGGTCGAAATTCGAATACCGGTATTACCCAATAATTGGGTTGTAGAGGTCAGATGGCTGTCACTCCGCGTAAAATTTAGATATTCAGCTGCAACTAATTAGACTGGAAGCCGACCCCAATCTAGTTTGGGAAAAAGCTACCATGCATTGTATGATGATGAGATTGTAGAAGATGATGAAGTTATAGTAGTTATAATTTGCCCTAAGACTTAAAATTGATTTTTTTTTCAGTTATTAGAGGCTACTTCATACTACTAGTCAAAAGTGAGATTATCAAACTTAAAAACAACAGCTTACAAAATAGATTCGTAAACAACGCGGCGGAATCAGAATGTGCGATGACATATAAGAAAACAGACGAAGATAAAAAAGTCGGAACAAACAGTATTTGCGATGAAGGAATAATTGAATTAGATTTACTTATTTCTTCATCGCAAATACTGTTTGTAAGTATTTGCGATGAAGAAATAAGTGAATCTAAAGAAACTTGTTGTGAGAATATACAGAAACTTACGAACCAATCAGAATGTAGCATAAACAAAATGTGTGACGAAGAGCAAGGAACAAAGGTGACTTCAAGTGACTTTGTAGCGTATTCGGAATCGATACATCACCCAACGCTTATGACGTCAGAGACTGCGTTATAACCCGTTTTTTTCTAATATTAGCATGATGACAGTATTTGGTAGCGTTAGTAGACTAGTAGTATGCTATAATACCTACTTTGAATACCCAACAGATTCTACATTAGGAAGCACAATTGATTAAATTCTAAGGCCCGTATTACAGAACTTTACTCAAGACTCAAGCATTACTTGAATGAAACCAGTTTCAACCAATCAAATGGTTTTAAATCTATGCTCAAGGGAGATCTGTGCTTGAGTATTGTTCTGTACCGTTCTGCGCCGAGTGCACAGACAATAAAATCGGGTTATACCGTCAGGTATAATATATGTTTGTAAAAGTGCAAAGTAATGGCACAGTATATAGTGGTAATGGTTACCTATCATAAGTTCGAAAAATATTTGACCGAATTTCATTTCACCTAAAACTTTTCAACTATTAATGTTTCGATTTTTTTTACTTCATCAAAGTCACGTCTGCTACTGTATCAGTTGATCTATTATCAATTCGATTTTTTTCGTCACTCCGACGCTTCATTTGGTCGAAAAACTTTTTACCGAAGTTACACTTAGCCGAAATAATATTTTGTTCGAAGTATTATGTTTCCGAACATTCATTACCAGTCTCAGTAAGAAGCAAACAAACAAGGATGCTTGCTTCAAGCATGCAGCATGCAAGCAGGCGTGCAGCGTGCAAGCAGGCATATGGCAGCATGCAAACAAGCATGCAAGCAAGCATGCAGCGTGCAAACAAGCATGCAACATGCAAGCAGGCATGCAACATGCAGCAAGTATTGTTTCTGTCACGGCTCCAGCGCTGCGGGGTTTGGGCGGCCCCACGCGGGCTTATCGTCGGAGATGATTTTAACGCCCACCACCGCAACTTCGGCTTGCTGGCCGGCGAGCCAGCCTCAGCCGCGGCGGCGGGCCTTCAAACCACCTGCTCCTCAGCTCGCGGGCCGCCCCACCCCTCCGCGCCTACGCGGGCTTAAATTACACTCTAGGGTAGGGCAGACAAGACTACGTGAAGTCGGTGTTGCAGCGATTCGTTTCCGTCACAAAATTTTGTAGTACAACATATTGACTTTTTATGACACTATTTTAATGCAATATTGAAAATGCTGCCAAGTAGGTACCTAACCGGCTATTATTTGTGATCTAAAATGTTGTTTTGCTGTGGTGAAAATATGGCAAATAAATCATTTGGCAAATGACAAAAGTTCAAAGGAGGCTTCGGCCAATAGTAAAAAGTTATTTTGTAAATCGACGAAAGATAGTTTGGTAAAATAATACCTATGACAAATGATACTTCGATGATCTAAAAATATGTCAAATAATATGCATACTTATAGCAAAAAAGACGTCGGTCAATAGTTTTCGGTAAAATGAAATTCGAACAAAAAAAAATCGGTTATGTGATCGGTTCCCAAAGTAATAGGTGTCGAGTATATTAGTGTATTATCTATCTCAGACCCGCGCACATTGTATGTATACATTATATTAATTTTGACATATTTGAAATATTGATATTCAGCCGAAACTAGTTAGACTGGAAGCCGACCCCAATATAATTTAGGAAAAGGCTAGGCAGATTTGTTCTTTAGATGTTACTTGGTGCGCATTACGTATATTTATAAATATTTATAACTTCTTGTTGCTATTGTAATTTGTAACGCCTATTTACTAGTGTTAAAAGTAATAAATATAGATACCTAGATATTTTATTATAGTCAGTTGAGAGCAGGGTTTAGTCTATAGACCTCTAAGAAGTTCATGTCGCGAGTGCCGGGGGTCCATGGCTAGCCTGCCTAACATAATTTAATAATAATTTTCAAATAAAAAGTATTTTTAAATTCCCTTGTTTTTGTTTCCTACACTTCTATTCTAAAAGGGTCTGTTGAAATTTTAAAAGTGGTCCGCGTCTCCAAACGCTTAGTTATGAACCATGGAGAAGGTTTTTTAACTGAACACAGCAGACCTATCGAGAAGAATTTGAATCATAGGAAAGTCTTGGACTTAGATTGAAAGCGGGTCACTAAGAAAGGAAATGCTGGCGTTATCAACGAGTTTGTACGAAACGCACCGTATCTACGTTTCGAACAAACTCTTACTTACTTGCTTACATTCTAAGGATATATAACAACACTCGAGCGTGCCAGGCACGCTGCTCATGGTATTTTATTGACATAACATGGAAAATTGATACATATTTATAAACCCCGTTAGCTTCAGCCCACGACTTGGTCGAAACGCTCTGGGGCTGCCAAGTACAAAAGCAAGAGCGATTCAGACAGGTCCGGTGCAGCCTGAGTGTTCAACGCCGCTATACCGCCTTACTGTGGGCCTAGCACGAATAATTTTGACGTATCGTATCGTAAACGTAAGCGTATTTCGAATCTAAAATACAATAGTCATAGAACATTTAGATAATTTTTTTTACAATTTACGCATTTTAATAAATACAAAGATTTAAATAAAGTATTTAATTTATATTAAATATTGTGTAGCAAACGTGTATTTTCAATTCAAAATATGCTTACGTTTACGATACGCAACGTCAACATCGTTCCTGCTAGGCCCTCTGATTGGCTAATATTTCGACCACGGTAAGAGATATCTGGGGGGTCCTAGGTTCGATCTCCGGGTCGGGCAAAGTGAAACTCTCAGTAGTAAGGGGCGACCTTATAGTAATAGAGGAAGACAAATCAAACGTGCCCAAACTCGGGTTACGTTGTGTTACGTTACGTTGTTGGGTTACGTGGGGTTACGTCGTTCGGTTACAAGGTTCCTGTGGCTACTGTTCGGTTCCATCATCATGGGAATGAGACATTAAACATAACTGGCGAATTGTGGGTTTTACCTACTACACGCGTCTGCCTAACTCTTCGCGGAAATACCGGTGTGATGTTATGATTTTAGGGATCTGTACCAAAATGGTAAAAAAGGAACCCTTATGTCGCGACTTCGTCTGTCTGTCTGTCTATGATAGCTGGTTATTTCAGCAACTACTAATGCTATCGACTTCAAAGGAACAATTATAAAGAATCCTTAGCATCTTTATTGTAAGTGAATGAAGTTAACAATATTTTTAGTTTCATTGAAAACGGGGCTGATGTGAGGGTTCGAAAAGGTTAAGTGGCTTAAAATTTATCATATTATTATGAAAGGGCTTGATCTGCACATTTCAAAATATATTTTTATTTTATTTTATAAGTACCTACCTATCTTAAATTTTTCGACATACCTAATTATGATGAAAAATGTCTGAAAAAATACTATTTCCCCCCCCCCCCCCCCTTAAGTCCGAAGTTTACAGAGCAAAAATTCTAATATTGCATCAAAAATGAAACGATGTTCCTAACTTGCACAATTTTTTCAAAATCATCAAAAATTCTTCACAAACAAACTTTGTTATGCGGTCCGGTTTTTTTCACTTTATACGTCCAAAACTGATACGGAGCCCTCGGTGCGCGAGTACGACTCGCACTTGGCCGGTTTTATTCATATTCATGTTCAAACCCATCCCACACGGATGGGTTTGATGAAAAAAAAAATTGAGTTTCATTTCTAAGTATGGGGAACCCTAAAAAAATATTGTTTTTTTTCTATTTTTGTGTGAAAATCTTAATGCGGTTCACGGAATACATCTCCTTACCAAGTTTCAATAGTATAGGTCTTATAGTTTCGGAAAAAAATAGCTGTGACATACGGACGGACAGACATGACGAATCTATAAGGGTTCCTAGTTTTACTACGGAACCCTAAAAAGTGATTCCGGAAATGATGTCTGATATAGATGAATGGAAGAGAAAGACATACTTACCCATAATTATTAAATTGTAGGTATAATACAAATTTGCTTTCCGTTAATTTTTCTAAAATAAACTAGCCTAATAATAAATCTTTACGTTTTATTTAACAATATAGACACGATAATACCACTTATAAAATGACATTCAATGGTATATATCCGATACATATACGATAACTATAGTATGTAGAAAATGTAAAATTATTGTTTTGCAAATAAATATAAAAAATAGACTTAAATAAATTGATTTTAATAATTACTATGTGAGATTTGTATTTGAAAACGCACCCACGAACACAATATAGGAAATTCCAACTGTGGGCAACGTTTTTCTTTGTACAATACCAAAATGCTTTTCATTATTATTAAGTAGGTACCTACCTACTTTATTTTTAGTCATGTTTAAACCTTTGCTATTGTAAACATGATTTTTAAACTGAAAAATTCAAAACAAGAGCACTTTTGAAGCAGTCTGATGCAGTTGGTGGCAATTATTGTAAATCTTAGATTTTATGCCACCAACTGCATCAGACTGCTTCAAAAGTGCTCTTGTTTTGAACTTTTTAGTTGCAGTCGGGTTTTTTTAATTTTTAATTAACTATTTTTATTTTTCACTTTTCAGTTTTTAATGTATTTATATATGTTTTCGTAATCGTCTTTTCGAGCCCTTCATTTTGATACCCCACATGATAGGTTTTGAGGAAAACAAACTTTTTGAAGACGCCTAAAATCGGCCATAATATTTTATAATTTTGATATAGCCTGTGTCGCTCTCACAATTAAGACGAATCTAACGACACCTCTCAAGCTAAAATCCATTAAGCCGTTTAGGCTACAGAGCGTGCCAAAGAAATATACATACATACAAGCATACATACATACACTCGAAAAACATAACCCTCCTTCTGGCGCAGTAAAATATGTGTTGTCTTTAATATTTTACCTTATTTGGCGTGACTTTGTGACGGAGTCATCCTTCTTTCATCATTTAGTGCTGGCAATCTTTCATTGCTGGCCACTTCATTCATCCCATTCTTCTAAATTCGGTTTAGATTTTAACTTTAAATTTCAAAATTAGAACATCTCATATTTTTTTGCATTGTTTCGGGGATTCTTTGTCTGGTCTCCAACAACATCACTTGTGACCGCTGAACCGCTGTACTGTTATTATTTATTACCTACTACCTATTTATCAAGTGTGCAAAGCTATTAGCAAATAGTCTCTTTTGTAACAGTTATTTTTATACCTCTGTGTAACGTTATAAAGTGCAAATATACAACCTACGTCTCGCAATATACCTCTCCAACCATCCTACAGTGTTTTATTCTACATTTGTGTCTGTGGAGGCTCCCTCCGATAGCTAGCCGAGGCTGAGAGGTCAGAGGAGGGAGGCACTCTGCGACAACTTGACCCAATAATTTACAACTGTTGTAATGTTTAACCATACTAGTACACTACATACCATGTCTGATTGTAATAACGTGGTAGTAACTAACGTTTAAGATATAGGTTTGGTGTGGCTTAGACTACTTTTTCAATAAAGTTTTTATTTTATTTAAAGTCAGGTTCCTATAAATTTGGACGTATTGTGTTACATGTTCTTCTTTAGGTACGTGTTCCTTTTATTGAATTTCTTCTGTTTCCGTCTCCTCACCGGCTACATCCTTCGCTCCTTCATATTTCATGGTACATTCAGCTTCAGCCGCGTTGTTAACAAATCGGAACTCGCAGCTGTTGCTCAGTTTCTTGATCTCACTCTTTACCAGCACCAGAAAGTAAGTTTGCAGAACTGAAAAAAAAAACACCGTTCGGTTTCAATGATTTTTCGTAAAAACCCACAATGCATGCATTGTTTACATTGCTTTTTTAACTCACGGCTCGTAGTCAAACACCGGACCACTGTGCCGATGCAGCCGTTATGAACAGCTGACACTTGATTGTAGTGTGTGGCTCACCTCTCACCTTTATATAGCCCATGCAATGTGGGGCGTTACGGGGCAAAGGAAACACCTTTACTCCATGAATAATTATATTGAATGACCACTTACAAGCTAATACAATACTATATAAGGTGAAAAGGTGAGAGGTGAGCCACACACTACATGATGACTTTGGAGATGGCAGTAGGTATGTTAAAAGTCTGACTCTGAGATAGTACGAACATGCCAAAGAGGTATCTCTTTGGATCGAATGATGTAGGTAGACAATCTATCACTACGACCATCCGTCCCCGGCAAGAGATTTTGCGGGAGACCTAAAACCAGATAGACAGATGTCGGCAGAGCGCAGAGAGTGACGTTTTCGACGCAGATGTCAAAGGAGATTTAGAAAGCCTGTTACTACCACTATGTTCTAGTAATGGTTGGATAGAGATCGCAGTATATTGATAAGCATCGCTAAGCAAGAAATTGCTGATAATCCCTCAAAAATAATTTGTTTATGAACAAAAATATGCTCACCGATAATAAAGAAGAAAATTGAATAGTCCAGCAAATGCAACATCCATGATCGAAGCGATATTTGGCGTAACAACCAAGTCTCTATTGATAAAACGCACATCATAGCAAACAACAATATCATTAGTATACACGTCACGATACCGAAAATATAGAATACTCTTATCAGCTTCACGTTTTTCTGAAAAGTAAAAGATTTATTTAGTGGTCGACTAAATTAAATTGAACTTTGCTCTTTTTAAACATAAATATGAGTACGCAGCGGGGACATTCGCGTTTAATATCTTAACTGTTCCAATACCTAATTCGAGCATAAATTAATATCAGTGAATACGTCTTGACGAGCATTGCGCGAGCGAATGCTTCAAGTCAGTACGTTGAGCTGGCGCACATAGTAATGTAATGCTTAACATTGAATTTTGCATTGTTACATTACACGCGAATGCTTGATCCACCATAAAGTTTCAATTCTCACCTTATGTCCTCCAACGATAAACACAATGGTCACTAGGAAATCCGTTACAAATAGAGTAAGTGCTATGACTATTGTAATAATTTCTTCAGTGAACCCACTCCATTCGTGCCCATGTAACTTGAGCATCATTAAAGTATGTATCAGCGAATACGATAATGCAGTAATGAACAAGCCTGATATTATCTAAAACATGAAATATAAACAGTTTCAGTTAATAATCAGTAAAACATCAACAATATTGGTGGTGGATGACTTTAAGGCTACAGCGTTTCTGATCAACCTTAAGTTTGTGACATAATCATAATCATAATCATAATCATTTATTCATTTGTAAACATAGGTTTTATATAGATGGTGCTAAGCAAAAAATAAAATAAAATATAGTAGCTCTATGTTTTGCTTCATTGGCATACAAATGTTTTTTGTTGTGAGCTTAATAACTAGATTCACATGCTTAGATAATAATAACAAATATTAAACTATAACAATAAGATAAATTTAAAATATAATTTGGAACTATTACAGTAAGGTTTTTAGTTTCATATATATTTTTCGTTTAAAAATTCGTCTACTCTGTAATAACATTTTTCTGTTAAAAATTTCTGTAGAGCTATTTTGAACTTAACTATTGGCATGTCTTTTATGCCGTCAGGTAATTTATTATAAATTTTAGGAGCTAATCCGAAAAAACTTTTAGACATAAGAGCTGTTTTGCATTTTAAATTACATAATTGGTTTGCATGTTGAGATCGTATTGGGTTTTTCTTTACTGCTGAGAATTTAGGGAACAGATTCAAATTCATTTTTACAAACAACGCAGTTTCTAAAATATATAATGATGGTAGAGTTAATATTTTCAAGGATTTAAAATAAGGAGCACAGCTATCTGTTACTTGAAGACCGCACATTGACCTTATGCAACGCTTTTGCATTCTGAATACTGTCTCACTGTTAGTCGATTAACCCCAGAAAATAACCCCGTAGCGAAGGACTGAACCAACTACTCCATGATATGCTGTGACTAGTGTTTCGATGTTTACTTTTTTTGAAAGCTGAAATAGTGCATAGGCAGATTTACTTATGCGCTTACATAACAATTCTACATGAACTTTCCAAGTTAGTTTGTTGTCAATAGTTATTCCCAAGAACTTACTATTCATAACCTCTTCTATTATTTTATCTACATAGGTTACAGAAATGGTAGGATTTACGCGTCGTTGGTGAAAATGCATTATGTTAGTCTTATTTAAATTTATTTTTAAGTTATTTCTTTCAAGCCATTTAACGATTTCGCTTAGAGTAACGTTGATATTATTTTCGTAGTCGTTAGGGTCTGTACACTCAATAATTGCTGTGCTATCATCAGCAAACAGGACCATTTTTTGTTTTACTGCTCTTGGAAGGTCATTTATATATATTAAAAATAGTAACGGTCCCAGTACGCTGCCTTGCGGCACGCCGTATTTAACATTTTTGAATGCGGATGTATAGGAAGTCTCTAATTTAGTTTTAGGGGATATTCTACAAATTTCAGTACATTGATACCTATCACTTAAGTAAGATTCTAGAAGGTTAAGGATGTTGCCTCTTACTCCATAGCCATATAGTATTTTTAGTAGTAGGTTATGATCTACATAGTCAAATGCTTTTGACATGTCAGTGTATATGGCGCATACTGGGCTCTTTTTGTCTACAGATGTCATTATGTTTGATAATAGGTCATAAAGTGCCATATTTATAGTAGAGTTTTTCCGAAATCCTTTTTGTTCGTAGCATAATAGCTTATTTTTTTCAAAGTAGTTGTAAAGAGCATTATATATTACTTTTTCTATGATTTTTGAGAATACAGGAATTTTTGCGACTGGTCTGTAGTTTTTAATATCGGATTTATCATTTTTTTTGAAAATTGGCTTAATAATAACCTTTTTGAGGTGTGAAGGAAATATGCCATCGGTTATGCAATTGTTAATAATATGAGCTAGAGGCTGTGATATTGAATCTTTAACATATTTTATTACTTTTGTAGATACGCCATCGTAGCCAACAGTATTCGTATTTTTTAATTCATTAATTATTTTAATTATGTCTAACGGTGTCATTGGTAGCATGAATAAAGATTGAGATGTTAAATTGTTAAAATTGTTAATAGTTGTATTGTCACTGTTGTCTTTTATATTATCATTTTCAATTAAATCTATAAAATAATTATTAAATGTCGTTGCAATTTCATTCGGATGAGTAATAGTTCGGTTTTCTGTCTTTAATAATAATACTGAGTCTTGGGGAAAATTGTATTTAGTTTTGTTGATTATTTTCCAAGCAGCTTTGGATTTATTTTTAGAGGATTTAATAAAATGATTATTTTGGGCTTTTTGAGTTAATCTTATTATTTTCCGGTATATTGCAGAGTATTTTTTAAAAGCAAGTTTATTTTTTGGATTTTGTTGCATTCTATATTCCCAAAGTAATCGTCTTTGTTTTTTGCTGCATATTTTTATACCATTGGAAATCCACTTGGTAGATTTGCTAGTTTTTATAGTTACGTATTTATTTGGGAAGCATAATTTATATAAAAGTAAGAAGTCATTTATGAAACTCTGAAACGATTCATTTGCATCCTTAGCATCATAAACATTCATGAAAGATAGACTTTTTAGATGTGATTTGAATTTAATTAAGTTTTCTTCGCATATATCTTGTTTTATTGTTTTCCAGAATTTAAGTTTACATGTTTTTTTGACAGGTACCTTGAGTATCTGAGATGTATGATCTGAGAGAATTAGATCGATTACTTCTGCTTTACATGCCGCGCGATAGTTGTGTGCAAAATTATCAATACATGTACTGCTGCTAAATCTAGTAGGCTCGTAAAGGGCTAGTCTTAAATTATATTGCTGGAGGAAACATTCGAATTCCAATGTTATTTTATTTCTTTTGAGTACGTCTATATTGAAATCTCCACACATAACAATATTTTTATTTGATTGTAAACTAAGTCGTTTTAGTATGTACTCTAACTTTTCGTAGAATGTTGGATAATTACTTTTAGGTATTCTATACACACATAATATGACAACATTGTAAGATATCAATTCTATTGCACAACATTCGAAAACATTTGAAATTGATTGTTTGGCTATCTCCGGTATTTCTTTGTACTGGACTCCCACTCTCACAAGTATACAAGCGCCCCCTCTTTTAACATTCCTCGAGAAACATGCAGCTAAACAGTAATTCGGAACTTGCAGCAGATCTTCATATCCTATTTGTATAAAATGTTCCGTTATGCATATAACATCTACAGTTCTGTCATTGTTATTCAGTTCACTTAATTTGACTATAAGCATATCTAGTTTATTTAAAAGTCCCGCTATATTTTGGTGCAGAATATTAATCCACTTACAGAAAAAACTGTGAGTTTAATCTTGAATAATTTTCAGTGAGAATTTCTTTTTCATTTAATCGGAAACTATCAACCTCTAAGTGGACAGTATTTAGTACGCTTAAATCATGAATAAGGTTCTGCAAGTCGTTAATAACGATTATTTGACCTTTGTTATTTAACGTTCCAAAACGTTTATTGTAGGTATCACTTGTATATGGCAGGTTAAGGTTCGAGTCCAAAGTAAACGCATATTTATAGATTTCAGTGTCCATATAGAGTAAGTTATTAAAAGCTTCTACTCTGCTATTGAACATCACGTTAGAATTATTCATATATTTGAATGTTGGTAGACAGATTACGAAATTAGTGTGATGTAATGGTGTTAATTTTTTATTAATAAACTCGACCAGTTCTCTATAGTTATGCGTCTTCCGGAAATCTTCCTCACCAATAAAGATAATGCAGTAATCGGACTTATTAAAATTTTTGACTTTGCCATCAATATTATTAAGAATACACTCTATTCCACATTTAGGTTTACGATAGTGGCATATTTCATAATTAGATATAACGGTATTTTCCATTAAAGTATAAAGCCTGTTTGTGATTTCACTACTGATGAGACACATCTTGTGTTTCGGAGACGGTGGTGAGTCTTGTAGTGAGGTATCATTAATCATGGTGCAGGGAGCATCTTCTGTAGTTAGTGATAAAGTTGTTTTTTTTTTCCCCTCGGTTTCGTTCTCTTTATTGTTTTCAATAGAAATCCTATTACTTTGTTTCGTTTGGGTCTTTTTCTTTTTAGTTTGGCCATTCTTCTCGATATTCTTGTTTGGTGTTAAGGGTTTACTTGGACTACTAGCAATTTTTCTAAAAATTATGTTTTTCTTTGTTAAATCTTCATTATTTTTCTTCAGGTTATTATTTTCTAATGAAAGCAGTTCAATCTCTCTATGAGCGCTATTTAGTTGTGAAGTTAATTCTTCAACTTTTTGCTTCAATGACTCAATCTGTTGATTATGTTCATCATCATCTGACATTTCGGGCATACTATTAGATGTAGCGTCCAGTGTTTGCGAAGTAATATTATTATTGTTGTCACTGTCGCTTATTTCCGAGCGCTCCGATCGAGTGCGAGTACGTCGAAACGTGATATTTTCTAAAAAATTCATCCTTTATTCTTTTATAATATAAATATATCGTGAAAGAACCAAAAACGATATGGACGATTTTGGTTGGATTAGAACTCGGTCTCTGTGCACTCTAATGTAGTCACTTAACCAACTAGACCAGCTGATCTTGTGCTAACACGGTGAAATTGTGCTTCTTATTATGAAGTGTCAAGTGTTTATGTTTTTTATTATTGCTCAATAGATGTCACTATACTTGAGTTTCTTTTTTGCGATATTCGCAATGTCAACACTTATATTAGTCTGACAATACTAAGCACTATGTAGTTTTTTCCGTATAGTAGAGATGGCGTTGTAGTCGTTCTGTTATTGTATGGACGTTCAAATAAAAAACGGAACTTTTTGATGTGTAATGTTTGAATTCGTTTCTTATTTTTCTTTCTTTAACTTTCACATGCATGAAGTTTTGAGTTATTAGCACTGATTGTCGAATTAATGCACAAAGAGTACTTATCTTGTCCTTTTATGCACTTATTTTGTTTTTTATCCACTGAAGTCACTGTTTTGTTTATTTATGAATTTACTTTGTTATTCAACTTAATATCTTTTGATAACACTTGCACTACTCGGTAACGTGTTTATATTCACTTTTGTACGGTATTCACAGTTCAAATCGTTATTTATACTAGTTTTTAGAAATTTTAAATGAGAGCACGCATAAACTTAATGTTGACTTGTCAGCGCCACCTAGCGGTCCACAGAGCTCCTATTTAATTTTCTGTGTAAATGGTCAAAAGAAAAGTAATGCGAGAAGGATGACGGGCTTTGTTGACTCGCTTGTGCACACTAGTCCTCGTAATCCCATTTAAACCCCACCCAGCCACGTTGGTCCTAAATTGACAAGGTAGCTTTTACTCGCTTCCACACGTCTTAATTTTGTATTAGATTCTATTGTTTTTTCAGTAAAACTTCATCAACGTCGAGTTCATTAGAAATGCCATTCTTTCTTTCTTTCTTTTTCTTTCTTTCCTTAGAAAAATATTACAAATTGTTTATTAAAGTTGTTTTACGGCTAGTGGTCTGTCAGAAACATGAAAAGGATAGAGCAAGATAATATCTTATTGGCTGAATAAAAACCGCGAAGAACAATGGACCTACAACTTTACAAATTATGCGCCCTATAACGGTTTTAAGTCGCTGATTGAACAACAAAATAATACTCACCAATTTAAAATAACCCCACGCGATCAAACCATATCGTAGCGGCAAACAGAAACAACATCTTTTACACACTGGTATTTCGCCTTTCATTTTGATATTCTCTCACGTTTAACCAATCTGAATTTCTTAAAACACTTAACAAAATCGAATAGCTTCTTATTATGAATCTCTTCCCAAGTTATGTATAACATAACAACATAAATTATAAAATTCTTGACACAACTTGTATTGTTATTGGTTTCGTTCGTACTGTTAAAACTAATGAACTGACAATTGTTGATAATTCCAACAATATTTACAGTAACCTTTATCTATCTTAATGAGAAGATGATAAGGCGCGAAGATTTTGATTAAAAGCCCGCTAGGCTACTTTCGGCCGTTTAACTTGAATTTTTGTATAGAAAAAGATATGGTAAACAGCCGTTTTCAATTTAACCGACTGTTATCTTGTCGGTGAACATGCCCCTTACAACTTCATATTTATCGCCTGACTTACCTAACGTTATTGCTTAACGCAGGGGTGTCAAACTCGATTTTCTAAAGGGCCATCTACAAAATTAAGGGTGTGCTAGTGGGTCACAATGCAAAAAGAAATAACAATAGGAATCTTTATAGAAATCTTTTTAGAAATTTTATTTAGCCCGCGGGCTGCTTTATAATGATTCGTTTGATATGACTGGTTTAACGAATGCTTTCGTAGATATTCGTTATTTTTTTAAGTGATTGAGTGGCAGTCCAGTAAGCAGCCCACTTGGTGATAAGTGCCGTCACTATATACACCCTATAATTCCCGTTGGCCCCACTGAGGAACAGTGCAGTGGGGCCAACGGGAACAAACTTAAATAATTTTGGAAAATTCCCGTTGGCCCCACTAGTGGGGACACGGCCAGTGGGGCCAACGGGAATACACCACTATATACCAACCTATAAGTAGATTTCTGCAATATCAGAGGCATCTCCGGTACGTTGTCCACACAGCAATGCTAATGCTTCTTAGTGGTAGAAATAGGTATTGTGCTAGTACTTCCTTGGACGAGTGCATTTATAAAGAGCTCTACGACTACTATAAATCTTTAACATTTCCTTCGATGTTAACCTCCAAACAGTGGAATGCGCTGCCCGAGTGGGTGTTCCCCGACAGTTAATATCTGGGTATCTTCAAGTCACGAATGAATCGGTTTCTTCTAGGCAAGCGTGCTCCATCGTAGACCGCATCATCGCTTAACATTAGGCGAGATTGCGGTCAAACGCAAGTCTATTTATCAATTTAAAAAAGAAACTTAAAAATACCAATTGAGCTTCATCTGATGCTACTATAAATATGTTTACTGCCACTGAATTTGCAAAGATTTCATCTGTTTGGCAAGAAATATTCCTTACTAGCTGTTCCTGCGGTCTAGCTGTTCCCTGCGGTTTCACCCCCGTTGCTCCACTCCTAAGGTGGTAGCGGGATGTTAAATAACCTATACTATTCCTCATGAATCTGGCTATCATATACAAAAATATTTTTTCGAATCCAACTAGAAGTTCCAGAGATTAGCGCATTCAAACAAACACAAACTCTTCAGCTTTATAATATTAGTATTTTTAGTAGGTATAGACTACAACGTCTTACCTCCAGTTTCGATGTAATTTTAATCTGCTATTAACCTCATGTCAAATGATTTGATTGGCTGTTGTGGCTTTCCGTGGAACCTTTTGGATCTTAGAGCGACTTGAAGTAGTCTCATCAAGCGAATCTTAGCTCAAAAATTGATATTTAGAGTGCTTCGGACAAGTCGGTGATTAATCCCGATTCTTACTACTCCTTTAAATAAAATAAACCAACAACTTAAAATTTCAGATCATCATCCTAATAGTTTATTATTCAAACATTAATATCCAACTAAAGATTACACCAGATCATCATCATAATAATATTATAGTTTAGTATATTCAAATATTAGCATCCAACTAAAGATTACATTCGGTACCTACTTGACTTCTTACTTCATAATAAAGTGTGTGTTGTCTTTATTAATTTCCCCTAATTAACGTGACGTAATGTTACCACAGTAGGTATCAATGAATGAATCATCATTTATTACTAGGCTTGGCGTAGCTTAGACTACTTTTTAGGGTTCCGAACCAAAATGGTAAAAAGGAACCCTTATGGTGCGACTTCGTCTGTCTGTCTGTCTGTCTGTCTGTCTGTCTGTCTGTCTGTCTGTCTGTCACACCTGCTTATTTCAGCAACTACTTATGCTATCAACTTGAAATTTGGAACAGTTATAAAGAATGCTTGTTCAACTTTATTGCAAATGAAAAAAGTCCAAAAATATTTTTATTTTCATTGCAAAAGGGGCCGGAGTGGGGGTCCGAAATTTCAAAGTGGGGTTACTAGGTCAAGTGACATATCATATGAAAGAGCTTGATCTGCACATTTCAAAATATATTTTTATTTTATTTTATGTCTCACAGTTTTTGACATATGATGAAAAATGTCCAAAAAAATACCATTCCCCCCCCCTTATCTCCGAAGTTAGCGGGGCGAAAAATCTGAAATAATTAGAGTTGATAGGAATTGACCCAAATATGGCACCAAAAATAAAACGATGTTCCTAACTAGTACAGTTTTTTCAAAATCATCAAAATTCCTTCACAAACAAACTTAGTTATGCGGTCCGGATTTTTTCACTTTATACGTCCAAAAATGATACGGAACCCTCGGTGCGCGAGTACGACTCGCACTTGGCCGGTTTTTTTTTAATAACGTTTTTATTTCATTTAAACTCAGGTTCCTACACGTATTGTGTTACATGTCCTTCTATAGGCTCATATGTTCCTTTTATTAAACTTCTTCCGTTTCCGTCTCCTCACCGGCTATTTCCTTCGCTCCTTCATATTCCATGGTACATTCAGCTTCAGCCGTATTGTTCACAAATCTGAACTCGCAGTTGTTGCTCAGTTTGATGATCTCACTCCTCAGCAGTAGCAGGAAGTAAGTATGCACCACTGAAAAAGAAAACACCGTTCGGTTTCAGGTTTAATGCTTGAATATTGAGCATTGTTTACAATTTTACATTGGCTCTCTAAAGGCCATATAAAGAGTTGTCTTGCGCAGGAATTAAACTCGCGGCCCGTAGTCAAACACCAGACAGTGGTCTGGTGTTTGACTGCGCCAAGGCAGCCAACTTGGCGTTGAAGGGACTTCTTTAATTGAAACGCTCTATACTACTACTATGTTCTAATAATGGTCGGAAGGAAGAGAGAGACCACAGTATATTGATATCGCGCGAAGCAGGAAATCGCTGATAATCCCTAGCACACAGTTAGAGACGTCTTATGTAAGGCCCGACTTATAGACGGCTCTTAACTTTAACCACTGATTAAATAAATATACAACTAACCTTGTCATTTGTATGACAATGAATAGAGATGACAATTGACATAAGAGCTGTTTAATTTAATCATCTTCGACAAGTATAGGGGTAATTGTTTAGAAACAAAAATATGCTCACCGATAATAAAGAAATAAATTGAAAAGTCCAGCAAATGAAACACCCATGATCGAAGCGACATTTCATATGACAACCAAGATTGTATTGATAAACCGCAGCCCAAAGCAATCAACAGTATCCATACTACCCACGCCACTATACCGAAAATATAGAATACTTTTATCAGCTCCACGTTTTTCTGAAAAGTAAAATATTTATTTAGTGGTCGACTAAATTAAATTGAACTTTGCTCATTTTAAACATAAATGTGAGGTACACAGCGGGAGCATTCGCGTATCTAAAGGTTGATTTACATCAGACGAGCGAATGCTCATTCTATTCCCACTCTATCAAATTCTTTTAGTGTAAACAGACGTAGAGCATTCTTTCGTTGTTGTATTGTGCAAGAATTTTATTCTAGTTCTTGGTTCTCATTTTTGCTCGTTGAAATTTTAGTGTAAACGCTGAAAACGTGCTTTGGTTTACACTAAAAGATCGAGAAAGAATGCTTTTGTTCTACAATAGCTCTTTGTTCGTTTGCTTTAAATCGACCTTAATCTAACTGATCAGATTCGAGCATAATATCAGTGAATACGGCCTGACGAGCATTACAGTGCGCAAACTTGTTGTAGTGCTCGTTACACAACGAATGCTCCTAAGTCAGTAAGTAGGTACATTGAGCTGGGGCGCACTATTGTAATGCTCAACATCGAATTTTACATCGTTATAAGTATTACGCGCGATTGCTTCAGGTGTTTCGTTTCTCACCTTATGTCCTCCAACGATAAACACAATGGTAAATAGGAAATCCGTTACAAACAGAGTAAGTGCAATGACTATTGAAATAATTTCTGCAACGAGCCCACTCCGTTCGTTTCCATATAACTTGAGCATCGTGAAAGCATGTTGCAGTGAATATGACATTACAGCAATGTAAAAGGCTGCCGTTATCTGAAACATATGAAGTCTCATATAGTCAGTCAAACATTAGCACGATTGGTAGATCACTCAAGGCTAGAAGAGCTCGGATGCGGATACAGGTGTATGAATTTCATCCGTAGCGCCATCTAGCGTCTTGAAGCAATTGTGACCGTCGAAAGTTATTGTTCTTTCCCTCGGGAACAGTACTTTTCTTTGGATGTAAGGTATGTCCTTTTCTGTCCTGTATAATATACCTACGTTGTCAGAAACAACGTAGGTATATTATAATTATGCAAAATGGAAACCGATCAGGTTCAGTGGTATAAGCGTGAAAAGGTAACAAACTTAATTTCGCATTTATAATATTACTAACTAGCACTTTTCCCGCGACTTCGTCCGCGTGACCCCGTTCACCCCTTTAGGGGTGGAATTTTCAAAAATCTTTTCTTAGCGGATGTCTACGTCATAAAAGAAACCTACTGTTTAAATTTCAAATCTCTATGTTCAGCGGTTTGGGCTCTGCGTTGATGAATCAGTCAGGACAAGCAATTTTATATATATAGATTAGGTTAGGATAACGGCTACATACCTATCTGTCAAAAACATGAACGGGATAAAGCAAGATATTATACTGGGCTGAATAACAACCGCGAAGAACAATGGACCTAGGTACAAGTTTACAAATCAATTTATGCGCCCTATAACGGTTTTAAACCACAAATTGAACAGCAAATGAATACTCGCCAATTTAAAATAACCCCACGCCATCAAACCATATCGTAGCGGCAAACAGAAACAACATCTTTTACACACTGGTATTTCGCCTTTCATTTTGATGTTCTCTCTCTTTTGATCAATCCAAATTTCTTGAAAAACTCAATAAAATTATAAAGCTACTTTTAATAAATCTCTTCCCAAGTTACTCGTATGTAAGTATAAATATTAATCACAACAAAATAAATTATAAAATTCTTAACACAACTAGTATTGTTGAGTGCGTAGATACTATTAAAACTAATAAACTGACAATTTTAGATAATTCCAACAATATTTATATTAACCTTTATCTATCATATTTCTACCGCGAACATGATAAGACGCGGGAATTCTAATTCAAAACCCGCTCCGCAACAAATATTTATCGGTTGCGTAGATATTAGTTATTTTTTTTTGGCATTATGTGGAAATCAAGTAAACATTTCAAATTTTATTAAAATGTCTGATGTACTTGGTTTGAATACCAGGAATAAACACAATCTTGCTGTTCATGCCACTCGCCTCCACAGAGTAAGCAACTCGTTCATGGGAAAATGTAACCGCTTTTACAACAAGCTTCCCATTGATATTTGAAATTTACCCATTAAGAAATTTAAAAACTGCATTAAAACCAAACTTTGTCAAAGAGGGTACAAAATCTCTGATTATCTAAATCTAAACGATATAAACGCTTGGGACTGAGCTGCTCGCTATGTCATGTGAGTATGCTTTTGCATACTACAATAATTGCAATTGGATTATGTTGTACTTTGACTTGCATTCTTATATACTGCACTCATGACATGAAACCTGAACATTATAATTTCTCAATTTAATACCAGATTAATTACATATTTCAGTAACATTATTTTAGTATTGTACATGTGAGTACCTTCTAGCCATTCGCAAAGTTATAACTTTTAGTATAGTCTTTAGTATGGCAGTTAAGAGCATGTCATGCTCGCTTAAATGTACCGCTGATGGTGGCACGTGTATTGGATCGTTCGATTCCCTCCAAAATGGTTGAGTTGAACGGTGCTGATGCGCGTGTCATGTTCGTGAACGGGCGCTCTGTCAGTTGGTACTGGACATCTCCTGACTGTCTAAGTAAATAATTGTACATGGGCCAATAATGATACTTACACACCTAATAATTACTTTTTTTTTTTTTTGCTTATAATATTATTATATACTTTGACATGAAATGTTTTCTGTTGAAATCATGCATATATTATAAGGACCTACCCTTCATACTCGAAATGTTTTAAGAGGTACATCTGTAGGTGGTAAAGATGCCATACAAACTAAAAAAAAAATATCTTAGTATTTTTTTTAAATAAATTAATTTAAAATTATTTTTTTTTGGTTTGGTGGAAATTAGTTTGGTGTGATCGAGTATTTCAAGAGTATTTCAATTCATTTTTTATTTGTTTTTGTACGTAATTGGATTAAAGAGACATTATCGTATTTGTGACAGTGAGGTTAAGTATGGTGTGAATGATACTAATGAGTTCTCAATTCAAAGGTTTTAGTTGCTGTCGACATGATATTCTGTGGAGGCACGCGCCAGCCAGCATGCACCCGTTTTTGTTTTATTGGTTTTTTCAAAATGTCAACGGCTTAGTCATTTTACTTCTTATTTCGATTTTTGATTTCAATTCTTAATCTCTAAGATAAATTAGGCAAATAACAATTAAAATATATTGTTATTTTTGGTTAAGTTTTTATTACTGTACCATATCAAGCCCAAAACTGCCAATGTCCTTTAGTATTAAACTAGGTTGGTTATATTGTGAATATTGTGAAACGTTGATAAATAAAGATACATACATACATACATATAACCTAATCCTAACTAATATTATAATGCGAAAGTAAGTTTTTCAGTAAGGTAACAAACAAACTTATTATTATTAAATAATAATAATTTAATAATAATAAGTTTGTTTGTTACCTTTTCACGCCTAAACCACTGAACCGATCATAATGAAATTTTGCATATAGGACTATTATAGATACCTACGCTGTCAGGGGTACCGAAAAGGACATAGGGCACCTTTCATCCAGAAAAAAAGTACAGTTCCCGAGGGAAAGAACAATAGCTTTCGAAGGTCACAATTGCTTTCGGGCACTAGATGGCGCTACGAGTATATCGGGCGGCCGAAGTTGCGCGCAAAGTGCTAACAATAATTTTATTTTATGCAGTAGGTATTTATTATCTTCATGAACTACATAAATACATTCTACATTCAGATGTAACGGGCATAGTAGAGTTGCAATCTGTTTGCTCACCTCTTCCATTTCATTATACACGGCTAGTAGGTAGGTACGCATAATTCGTTCATGTTTTGGAATCACACATGTAAATAACAGCATTCCAAAATATAGGTACGCTAGCAGTGTCCTATGAATGTACCTATTTGTCTTGTATAAGTTACTGTAAAAGCCCAAACTTAGGTAAATCTTAAGATTTACCAACCCTTGAAGGTAAAAGTCCGAACTGTTCTGTGATCATCGATCATTTCAAACTTTTACCAACGTACAGTCGGTAAATCTTAGGTTTTAGGTACCTACCTCAGAGACACGGTAAATGTTGAAAGAGTTGGCTCAAATTGGCTCTTTTTTATAAAATCCTTACATTTACCAACTCATGTTGGTAAATCTTAAGATTTACTAGTAAAACCTAAGATTTATCAATATTCGGGCTTTTACAGTAACATATATCTACAACGTGTAGGTAAATACCTACATACGCGCCTAGCAGAATACTGAAAAAAAAAAAAAAAAAACTGTGCGCAAAACATTGGTGCGCTTAGAATTGGTGCTCAAAGTGGAATACCTCGTTATTTGAGGTAGGTAGGTATTTTAGTTATAAAATTGCTTTAGGGTTTTCCCGTATGCTTATCATTTTGACTGTTCGTCATAACTGATTATAGGTCATGATTACTGGTCGGAACTTCGGCTGCACATTTACATAAAGTTAATTTTTCGCTAAGCAATTATGGAAGTGGCTTCTTAAAATATATAATTTTTTTTAATAAATCCCGGGATGCCAGGAAATCCGGGTATAGGTACATAACCAAATTTTACTAAGCACAATATTGAGTAATTTGTTTCAATAGGTACTTGTATGAATCAATCTAAAAAGTATTATTATACTTATCCTGACGTTCTTTGCTATGCCAATTGGGTAACTACCTACTTTAAAACATAAGGTAGATAGATATACATACATCCGATTCTATAGTCTGAAAAATATAAAATACATATGTCGATTCCGGAATCCCAGGATTTTTACGATCGATAATAAAATGCATTCCATATTAGCCAACACCTGAACGTAAGTACATATAGGTACATCCGATTCTATAATCAGAACTCTAATTTGATCGATCCCGGAATCCCGGGACTTTTTCGGTACAAAAGTGCATTCCATAATAGCCAACACCTCAGCTTTAGGTAAATAAATATGCATCCGAATTTCCGACCAGTAGTCATGATATAAGTAATTCATAAAATTATATTCAATGAACTGCTACCATCGGCAAGTGTTGTGTCTGAAATTTTATTATAGAGACTTCAAAAGTAGAAAGTGCTGATTTAACGAAAAAAGTTTTCTTAAGGGGCGTGATACCCTCAAAAATCATAAAAATCCAGAAAAAATATATAATAAACCTTGACATGTTACCTTTATTTTGGAAGTATAAAAATATCGTAGCTTAAAAATTACTGTCTGAAAATAATTATTGAAATGAGGTCGTTTATAGAACTAAATTCGCTACTGCTCCTAAACTAAAGGTGATATTTTTATGGTTTTTGCTGGAAAACATAGGCAATCCATTTATATTTAACCTGGATGTGGCTTATTATGTTGTAGCAGAAGCAGGAAATAATTTTGCTAATTGTCGCGTGCGTTTTGCTGTACTGTAAAATTAGCAAAATTATTTCCTGCTTCTGCTACAAAACATATTTTGAAATAAGCCACATCCAGGTTAAATATAAATGGATTGCCTTCTCCAGCAAAAACCATAAAAATATCACCTTTAGTTTAGGAGCAGTAGCTAATTTAGTTCTATAAACGACCTCATTTCAATAATTATTTTCATACAGTAATTTTTAAGCTACGATATTTTTATACTTCCAAAATAAAGGTAACATATCAAGGTTTATCACTTATATATTTTTTCTGGATTTTTATGTTAGTTTAAAAGTATTACGACCCCAACGGCGACGGAATTTATCTTTTTGAGGATACCATACGCCTTAAGTGAACTTAGAAGCTTTTAATAGAAACGGTAGAATTAACTTCACAAGTTGAAGTTTTTGTTAAGTGATTTTTAAGTTTGAACACTTTTTCGAACCGGACAACAAACATCATGCGTTGTGAAATGCCGGAGATTAAAAGATGTTGCGTATGTATCCCGCTACGATATGGTTTGATTGTATGGGGATATATCAATTTGGTAAGAATTCTGTATTTGCTTGTGTACTACTAAAACATACCATAAAGAGTTTATTCGTTTACTTATCTTTAACATCCCATCCAATATGAATCATAACATTAACATTACAAAATTAGAGGCGATCATCGAATCCGTATTCAAAACAATAAGGTTGCAAGCTTAGGACCGTAAATTCAAGAATCCTAAGCATGAAACAATAGGAAACATAGAAGACGGGAGATTAAACTGTCTTCCGTGGTTTAAGCAACGATTGATCAAACGGCCCTTAGTGTCTATACTGGGTGGCAAGTTAGTCAGCGGAAATATTTAAAGGGGTCATTGTACTCATCATTATGAACAACTTTTACTATAGGACCAACTCTGAAATCGCGAAAAACAAATCAGCTGTTCCATACATTCATATTCACATAACATAACTCAACAAAATGTATGGAGCAGCTGATTCTTTATTCGCGATTTCCGGGTTGGTCCCATAGTAAAAGTTGTTCATAATGATGGGTATAATGACCTCTTTTGAGGAACAACAGGGTTTTTGTTACATGCTGTATATTATAAGTACTTTATTAATGGCAAATATTTTAGTGAGTAAATTTACAGGTTACAAAGACGCTTCTTAGCAATTTTTTTTTAATATACCTACTTACACTTCTTTATTAGGTATACATTTCCAAAATTAAATAAAATAATTTATGTTTATGTTTGCATAAAATATTTATTCCTCTTTGATTACGAATGGTACCAAGTTCATGTGAACAAGTTATTCATAATCATAGAATAAAGGTTTAATGCAAACTTAAATATAAATAATTTTGAATATTTCTAAAGAAAGGTGTTATTTTTAAATTTTTTTGCTAATTAGCATCTTTGTAACATAATTTATTATAGTTTTTTTTTTTCTTAATTTTTTTTTTTTAAAACGGTGCCCCACACTAGGATTTCTCCTGTGTCGTGGGTGCGTTTACAAACACAAATTTCACATACACAAACAGCCAGACCTTGTGCAATGCGGGAATCGAACCCGCGACACGTCGCGCAGCAACCAATCTCTCAGCCACTGCGACAACCGTGCGGTCAAAAGATAGACCTCCTAAAGACCTTATATCTAGTTGTCATGAGATGTGTCAGTCCAAAGTTTACACCACAGATTTAGATTAGGCTAGGTACCGTATACATGTTCACCAAATACTATGAAAACGAACGTGCCACTTTTTCCTATCTAAGTACTATGCTGTCGCGCAAGTCATATAAAGGCCTTGGGCAACTCTATAAGAGTTTTTACAGTTATTATTTGTACTATGCGAGCCAAATAAGAATAGGACCGCATTTGCTGTCAACTTCACATGATGGCTGTCAAATTAGTAGGTAGGAACTGCCAGCAAAAAAACATTGTGAAAAAAAGTAATATTTTTTTATTCATAGATTTCATTTATATTCATTTCAATAAAATGTTATTTCTTAAATTCCGTAAATAGATAATTTTGGATAAATTAATAATAATAGATTATGGAAACAGTATTCATAAAAAAATTAACCAATACATAGTTAACTCCACGGAATGCTACTGGTCGGTACTAATATGTCGCCTTTTTTTGAAATCCTACTCATGTGTAATTAATTTGGCGTAACTTAATTAGAAATAGGTACCAAAAAAGTGAACAAAAAATAAAACAGTATATTTTTTCTTTATTTATTTTTAAAAAAGTGAACAAAAAATAAAACTGAGTACATTTTTTCTTTATTAATTTTTTTGCACACCTTTGACTTTGCTAGTGAAGTTCGCGAGTATTGCGGAACAAAATGGCGTCTTAACACTACCTATTCTTATTTGGCTCGCATAGTACAATTTGGCATTTGTATGTCTTCTTCACTGGCACGTTTGAAAGTAAACTCAAGTAGAACCTCGCTAGAGTATTATTGTTCTGTGAGTAGAACTGCGGCAAGTGCCTAGGTAGGTACTTGCCGCGTTTCTACTTGAGTTTGCATTGCACAAACTTTGGGGCACGCTGGGACAGACTTTACGGTAGGTATCTAGTCCACTCTAAATCTGTGGTTTACACCATTGCTGTTCATTCGATGGTTTATTAAAACTAAAATGTATATTCTTAATTTTCAGGCTTACTTCTTTTTAAGCATATGTGGAACAATAGAAGAGATAGTAAAGATAGTCAATAAAGAAGACAATGATAGCAACATATATATTGACAGTGTTATCTTAATGCTGACAATAGTAGAATTTTTTCTTATCATAATTTTTATCGTTGCTGCTCATATGGTGAGATTTTTTTTTATTTTAATAATTGGCACAGAGACCGGAAAACATCTTGAAAACTTACCTTGACTGCGCAATAGTCGATTTTTTGCATTTTGCACGAAAGCGTACCTACTGCGCAAACTTTCCCCAACTATGTGCCCCACGGTTGGTCGAAAGTCGAAACTGCTAATATATGAGGGACATACACATCCAAAAAAGTTTGCAATCACTAGCTTAAGCTGATATAATTTTTTAAATTGAACTTTATCAAGAAACATTCTTGGTTGTGTGTTTTCTTTAAATAAAAATAGGTAGGTACTCAGTTTGAAATTAAAAAATAAAACTATTTCTTATTTATTACTTCTTATCTAACAAAAAAGATTTCGATTTTTCAAAGTGATCGCAAACTTTTTTTGATGTGTGTAGGGATTTTTTTTACAAATTTCATTTAAAAATATATGTACTTATCGAAAGATCTCGTCATTCTGATGAATAAATTGTCATTTAAGCATTTTTCTAAAACTGATAGGTAGTTTTTCCAGAAAAATATATTTAAATTTTTTGTTGCATGGAATGAAACAGAATGGCCAAGTCTGGACAGGTCTTGCTTTAAAACAACTTTAATCTTATTTTTTGGCTTGTTGGCTATAATTCTACGCTATCAGCAAGCACCCATAGTTGACCGTTCAAGAGTAAAATGAGGTTCAGTAAAATAAAAATAAAAAGCAGCTAAGTAAATATTTATAGTAAAATTAGGAACCCTTATAATTTCGTTATGTCTGTCTGTCCGTCTGTCTATCCGTCTGTCACACCCTCGTCAAATCTACAGTTTATTACCAATTTATATGAAACTTCGCAGGTAGGTGTGTTCTATGAGCCGCCATAAATGTCCGTAGTGAAATGACGAAGAATAAAATAATTAGAGGGGGCTCCCATACATGAAACTGAGGGATAAAAAAATACTTTCGCGCACCTTTTCATGTAGGGTATCATAGTTGGTTGGTTGGTTGGTTGGTGGTGGTGGTTGGTAGTAGGTTCTTGAAAATAACATAAAAGTTTCTAAATTACATTTTTATTTAAGGCGCTGGTAAATGCTAACGGCCGTAAATCTTGTGTTTTAAATCTGTTATTTCTCCTTCATATAATGCAGATAAATTATGTATTTTTTAAAAGTTAAACTAAAACATATATGCATCAATCTTGTCTGCTAACACTTAACTATTGTAGTAAAATACTTCATGAAATAAATTCATGAATTACTGTCTACCCAAAACATAAAAACGTAATTAGGTACTTTCAAACCGCTTAAGATATTTTCATGTTTTTTTTTGTGTGAAAAAACTATTTTACTACCTATAATATAGCCTGCTACTTTTTTTTCATTTAATATTTTCGATAATAAAAATAAATAATAGGTACTTCTAATTCGGGTCAGCGCGCTCCTTGATAGGCGAGTCGTATTGCTCGGTGAACGTAGGCTCAGCACAGAACATTCAAGCTACATCGCCCAAATCACTCAAGGCCGTAGGAAGTTACCAGCGCCTTAAGTGCATAGTCACGCATGCATCAGTCATCGTTTAGTTCGACCCTATTTTAGGGACAATGACCTGTTGCACGACGCCAGTCTGTCTATTCTATACCGACACTCCACTCCACCGCGAGAACTGCCAATTTGTATGCAAACGTTCGAGGGAGAATCTCACCGTGACATTCCCCGACAGACAGGCAGATCTGTAAGACGTTTGCGTTGACAAGAATCCTTATTGAACTGGATTACCCCAAAACCAAGTAAAGGTTAAGAATATCACAAGCTATATTTAGGTATTTTTAGGGTTCCGTACCAAAATGGTAAAAAAGGAACCCTTATGGTGCGACTTCGTCTGTCTGTCTGTCTGTCACACCTGCTTATTTCAGCAACTACTTTTGCTATCGACTTGAAATTTGGAACAGTTATAAAGAATGCTTGTTCAACTTTATTGCAAATGAAAAAAGTCTAAAAATATTTTTATTTTCATTGCAAAAGGGGCCGGAGTGGGGGTCCGAAATTTTAAAGTGGGGTTACTAGGACAAGTGACATATCATATGAAAGGGCTTGATTTGCACATTTCAAAATATATTTTTATTTTATTTTATGTCTCATAGTTTTCGACATATGATGAAAAATGTCCAAAAAAATACCATTCCCTTATCTCCGAAGTTTGCGGGGCGAAAAATCTGAAATAATTAGAGTTGATAGGAATTGACCCAAATATGGCACCAAAAATGAAACGATGTTCCTAACTAGTACAGTTTTTTCAAAATCATCAAAATTCCTTCACAAACAAACTTAGTTATGCGGTCCGGATTTTTCACTTTATACGTTCAAAAATGATACGGAACCCTCGGTGCGCGAGTACGACTCGCACTTGGCCGGTTTTTGTGAGATAGTTTCACTGCAAAGCCGATTTCAACAAAACGAGATGTCGTTACAATTATACATACCTATTTCAAAATGTGGTCTAGGTCATATGACGACACAGGAAAGCGTCTAGATGTTGTGAAGATCTAATATTTACTTTGTTTTTTTGTCTTCGTATTTTAAATGATATCCTAATCGTATTTTAAATAAATCCTAATGATACCTTTGTAAATTTCAGAAAAATGCGAAAATTTTAAAGGTTTTCTTCATCGGGAACATTACCTTATGGATACTGTATTCACTGTACCTGATCGGTACAATATTTTACGGCCTTCACTTGTTGTACTTAGTGTACAACCTGCACAACATGTACCCCGACATTGTGTCTTGGTTGACCCTTAAAAAAATCATCTGGTCGATTGTGAAGGCGATATTACCACGATTTTGTCTAATCAGTAAGTGACCATAATATTTATGATTGCGATATAAATCAATAACACATTCACCCATCTAGTAAAATCTAGTTGCTTAATTTCCTCTCGTTGTTTTGATGGAGGTTAATGTGTGAGAATATGGGGGCTAATTTGTGAATAACAGCTTATTCACACGTTAGCCCCCTTATTCTAAAAGTCTAATGAAGTCTCGCATCAGTAAATGTGGTGTCCTATGCTAGCTATAGGTAGGTAGGTACTGCGCTGTCAGTTGGTACTGGTCATCTCTTGACTAAGTAAATAAATATAAATGGGCCAATACTGATACTGACCAGATTATTACTTCAATTTCTTTATTGTTTCTTATTATCCACTTTGACATGAAATTAATGTTTTTATTTTATTTTTTCAAATATTACGTGTATGACATTTATTTTGACATTATTAGTTTAATATTATGATTGTGAATATGAGTACTATGTGGGTTATTATGTTACATTCATAGATCTTAGGCTCAGTCTGGCAGTTTGAGTAGGTACATTATGAGGCCTACCCAAATGTCCTTTCTGATGGTAATGTTCGTCGGGTCGTTGAGCTCCCTTAGTCAAGGTTGAGCTACTACGATACTCGGCACATGCGTGCACAGTCAGGACAGGTCCATTCAAATCTGTAAGGCTCTTTCCTCTAAAGGCCATTCCAGACTAACCTGCATGGTTCTTACATAACTTAAAATTGTCTGGACTTTAAAAGAGACCTTGACCTTTGAGTTTGTTTCGGTGTTTCTTCTCAGAGGTAATCAGGTAGGAAACACCAGTTCATCTAGTAAAAATATTGACGTGTAAAAGTGTTATTTATAACCTACTTACAGAATAAAGAATTTCAATTTCACTGGTTGAAAAAAATCACAATAACAACAGCTTCGATCGAACACGCCTTCAGAAATTAGCGATGATTTTACCAATTTACGATGTTATGCAACATTTTTAATACTGTACTGTTTGACTGGATTTAATAAAGTTGTATTTTTTTCAGTTTTTCAATTTTATGCCATGTTGCTATTACGGAATGAGATAAAAAAACTTGAGAGAAATAATGGTCGGTTCAGATTTGTGAACAACGCGGCTGAAGCAGAATGTACCATGGAATGTGAAGAACAAATAGCGGATGAAGAAAAGGGAATAGAAGATACAATTCTTAGAGAGGAAAGAACTCCGGAAAAACTATAAAACTTTGGACGCAACTTGCCTTGTAGATCTATAATAAATAATAGGTATTGATAATAACACAAATATTTATACTAAAATCATCTAGAATATTTAGAGAAACTAGGGTCTGCGCACTACTCAAGGAAATAATAAGAAGCCGGAGTTTTTTAACCGACTTCAAAAAAAGGAGGAGGTTCTCAACTCGTCGGAATCTTTTTTTTATGAAAATCCACCATTTACAACTTCATGTTTACCGTGTCTGTCTGAAAGACGGTAAACATGAAATTGAAGTAGATGGTAAAGATGGAATATGAGATACATGACACATCTTTTCATCTTTAAATAATTTTCTTCGATCCTATCAAAATACCATTTTCACTACGTCTGGTTACCATGACGAGACATTTTTAGATATAGTAGGAACTAGACATATACATAATACTAGGTTTTTACCCTAATATTTTACGTTTAGTTCTAGTTCAGCTTCTACTTCAACTACGATAAAAGTATGTTTAAGAAGGCGACTTCCAAGTAGGGACTGTATCAAGTTTGCATGGTTTTTATCAATTATCTGATATTACGTTTGCCACTGCCACTAAGTTTACAAAGAGTATTTTCATCTGTTTGACAATTGAACAGATTGCTCACGACAAATATAAAAGATGGTCGTAGAGTTACCTACTTGGTAATAAAAAAAAACCGGCCAAGTGCGAGTTGTACTCGCACACCGAGGGTTCCGTATCATTTTTGGACGTATAAAGTGAAAAAATCCGGACCGCATAACTAAGTTTGTTTGTGATGGAATTTTGATGATTTTGAAAAAACTGTACTAGTTAGAAACATCTTTATATTTTTGGTGCCATATTTGGGTCAATTCCTATCAACTCCAATTATGTCAGATTTTTCGCCCAGCAAACTTCGGAGATAAGGGGGGGGGGAATGGTATTTTTTTGGACATTTTTCATCATATGTCGAAAACTGCGGGACATAAAATAAAATAAAAATATATTTTGAAATGTGCAGATCAAGCCCTTTCATATGATATGTCACTTGACCCAGTAACCCCACTTTAAAATGTTGAACCCCCACTCCGGCCCCTTTTGCAATGAAAATAAAAATATTTTTGGACTTTTTTCATTTGGTTCAAGTTGAACAAGCATTATGTATAACTGTTCCAAATTTCAAGTCGATAGCATAAGTAGTTGCTGAAATAATCAGGTGTGACAGACAGACAGACAGACGAAGTCGCACCATAAGGGTTCCTTTTTTACCATTTTGGTACGGAACCCTAAAAACAATAATCAGATAACTTAGATTTTTGATATTTGTGCCGAAATGCTCATAATTGGTGCAGTGCTGGCGTTTGGGTGTTTTACCCTAATTAAAAAGTGTTTCACGTAAGAAGCCCATTCAACGCTATATTGGCTGTCTTGGATGTGGAACAACGTTTTTAGCGGTGTTGGAAGTTTTCTTTCAGTACTAAATTCTAGTTCACTACTTTTTAGGTCCTAGGCATTACTTTAATACATAAATCCAAAAAATCATAAAACATTGGCAAACCCGGCGAACTCCGTTTCACCACCGTAGTACATGCTATGTATCAGAGATGGCGCTGTATGTGAAAAAAGATTTTCCCGCTTTTCTCTTTAAATTTTCCTGAATTTTCTTTGCTATAAACCTCACGGAGCCCGAGACCTTTCCAACGAATGCAAAACTGTGGAAATCGGTTCGTCCGTTTTGGACTTATATCGTCAGGAAGGAAAACCCGACTTATTTTTATATAGTAGATTAGGACCTATACAAGAATGACAGTAGGGGAGCCAACATAGCATTGAAGGGACTTTTTATTTGACACGCTCTCTATAACCGAGATTCTGACCCTCCACGATTTTATATTTTCCGTGGGTGTTGTGAGCGCGGAGGAATTATAAACGCAAATGACGACCCACACCTTGGGCGGAAAGCTCTTGGGTTTTATGTGTACCAACTACAAAAGCCAGAGCGATTCGGATAAGTATCGGGCCGAAATTAATGGGCTTTTGTAATTATGCGACCGAGTGACAGACATAGACTCTAATGTTAGGTACCATCTCAGATCATAGAAATAAGGAGATATGCCATCATAGCAAATTAGTACGGGAACAAATGATGCCACTTTTAGTTCGACACAATTACGCGCATAATTAAGCGCTCCTTGTGAATAAAAAGATCTCCCACGCATTGAACATTCCGCACACACTCAATCTAACACTGTTAATCCTCACTTAACACAAGCACTAAACTAAAACACTGTATTTATACCATCGATCGTGTTCGATTCGTTGCCAGCGCGTACGTTTTTAATATGAGCAATTTGCTCAAGATCAGGCATCAAGCTCGATAGCGCCTTGGCACACTCCTTGTTTCTATGATCTGAGGGTACCATCATAAAATATACAACACACGACAGACAACATTGCAGCCTGTCTAGTCTGTACCTATCGACAGGCCACGTGGTATCACCGCGAGAGCTGCCAATTTGTTTGCGAACGCTCCATTCGAGGGAGAATGACACGGTAAGATCTATGGTAAGATTCTCCCTCGAACATTCGCGAACAGTTCTTCAGTTGTTCTTCTTGCAGTTCTTGCAGTTCGACAGTTCTTGCGGTGGCGTGTCGGTACAGAATAGATAGGCAGATCGCTATAAATCAAGCCCACTCCTGTGGAATATGAACTCCTTTGTGGGACCTACCAATATCATAAGAAAGAATACAAGAGTACCTACTATAAAAACAACAAAATGGCATTATAAAACAATGTTTTATTATAACTCGACTTCTTAAATTAATGTGTATCGTTAATATGCTTATTTTAATTTGTTTTCTTCGATTACTCTTACTTTAAGGCGATTCGCACACTGCCCCGCATCACGCAGCGTAGTGCGGGAGTGCGTGGTCTTACGTTGTTTGCAAGTAGGTAACTATGTTTGTATAGAAATCACACATAGTGCAACACACTGAAAACGCATTCACGCGGGGTGTTGTAGATCACGCACCTACATGCGGAGAAACACGCATCCCCGCGAGTGGGTACGGGGCAGGCACACTGAGATCTGCAGCATAGATTATACAGTATATAATAAATCTGCAGTATCGGGCGAGATTTCGTGTTGACGTTGACAACTTTAGATATGGTTGCTAGGAAGTTTGTTTTATTTTAAATCTGCCAGTATGAAGAACAAGACAATCATTGCCATCTAGTGTAATAAATTAAATACTAATGAACTGTTTAACAGAAATGTCAAAAAAAGTTGCTAAGACAACATTAGTAGGTGGCGTATCGTTTTTATACTGCACCTCCGCGCGTTTGTGCGGAGAAATCTGCACCATGATGCAGATCTGCACTCCCGCACCCGCACACGTGGCTCCGTCGCCACGCACCCCGCAGCGTAGCGGTGTGTGATTCGCCTAAGTTCTCAGATTCCATTAAATTCGCACGTCATGTGTTACATGTTCGTCTTTAGATTCATATGTTTAGATCTCTCCTTTCGCAAGTATACTGGCAGAAATTTCTTTTGAAATAAGCACTACCTTTGTACCTACACAAATTACTTTTATTCTATAACTTTATATTCTAGTGTGTGTACTTCACTTGTTAAATAAATAAATGTTTCTTCATTTCAAATTTCTTCAGTTTCCGTCTCCTCACCGCTTACCCCCTTCGTTCCTTCGTAATTCATGGTACACTCTGCTTCAGCTGCATTGTTTACAAATCTGAACTCGCAGTTCTTCAACAGTTTGATGATCTCACTCCTCAGTAGCACCAGGAAGTAGAATTGTACAACTAGAAAAAACAACGTTTACTAGTTACAGTAGTTACATAGGTACTTCAATTCTTTTGTCTAGTCTTTTTTAACCGACTGTCCCAGAAAGAGTGTAATGTTATACAGGCGTATGTTATGTATGTCTATTTCTTTGGCATGATTCGTAGCTTAAACGGCTCGATCGATTTCAACAAATGAAGTGTCGTTATATTTGTCTTAATTGTGAGAGTGACATAGGTATTTGTTTTTAATAAGTAACACAACTATTGACGTTTCCTAATTTCCTTGATTTAACGCAATCCTCATTCGTTTCGCCGAGGTCGTTTTCCAAAAACAAGAAGAATATGGGCATCTGTAGATTGCTGCTTGTGATGTTACGTTTTTTTTTTCGCAGCAATTCGCGTCGCAGTTTTCTGCGTTGCGAATTCGCATCGCGCTAATTCGCAGTTATGTCTACAAGCCCAAAATTATGAACAAAATATATTATGCTCACCTAAAACTATGAAGTAAACTGAGAAGGCTACTATTCGACTCTCCATTGAGAACAGCGACATATCGTAAGTCAACATACTAGATATTGTTATGCCGACCAGTGCAATAACGAACAGTATCGTCAGTATCAACATCACTATGCTGAAGAAATAGAATACTCTTAGCGGCTTCACGTTTTTCTGAAAAAGAAAAAGCTTGATTTGAAATGTATATTTTTGTGAACTTTAAACATTTTAAAGCCATGTTATGCTTATCATAGTTATCGTAATCATAATGTTATTATGTTATTAAATACCTATGTAGGAGATTTCAAAAATCGACTGACGCCGGCGGGATTTGGACCCGCGACCTCTGCCGTGCCGTGGCGTCAATCTTCCAACTGAACTACCGCGTCTTTCCCACGTTAGCCGAAATTTGGAATCTCTTTGAATACGCCTCTTATGAGCGTTGGTGATATCTATCGGAGGCTCTATAAGAGGCGATTCCTTACCCGTACATCATACATCTCACACACACACACACCCACACACACTGATAAATTTACATTCGTACTAGCTTTAATAGCTAGATAAAATAGCTTGACTGTGTAGTCTCATTAGCTAGTAGTTAGTAGTATCACCTAATGATATATTATATCACCCCTGGGGGGTGATTCTCGCGGGTTCGATATTGATATCTTTTGACATTTGTTGCAATATATATCGAATTCGATTTCATTATATCACCCGCGAGAATCACCCCCCTGCCTATAGATGTCTACAAGATATCGCAGGTGCGTGGTCCAGCCTGTTTTAGATTTGATTTTACCTTTGTAAACAGGGTAAAATTAAAACTAGTGCGGATATTTTAGGAGTTGAAAGTACACATGAATATAATCAACTTTTATTATGGGACCGACACTGAAATATGAAAAAAAAATCAGCTGTTCCATACATTTTGATCGTGTTGTAGTGCATTTTTGTAGGGAACACGTTATTTTTTATTTCATATATCGCAAGCTGTTCCATACATTTTGTTGAGTTATGTGAACATAAATGTATGGAACAGCTGATTTTTCTTTCGCGATTTCAGGGTTGGTCCCATAATAAAAGTTGTTCATAATGATGAGTACATTGACCCCTTTAAATATTTCCACTGTCTAACCTGCCGGCCTAGCATGACCACGATAGAAACAGGTTTTGTCTACATAGAAATAGACAAAGTGACAGATTTCATTTATAAAACGTAGAAATGTTTCTACAATCTGTCACTTTGTCTATTTCTATGTAGACAAAACCCGTTTATATCGTGGTCATGCTAGGCCGGCTGCCACCCTGTATAAATCATTTCTTTCTAGTAGGTACCGTACCTATCAACCTCGTTAATCAGTGCATTGTCTGTGTTATTTCTACCGATGATGTCGACTTTCAAAATCGCCGCCTTTTAGGTATGTACTTGTGGACAACTTTCCAGACTAGTAGATCTGTGCCACATATAAAAATTATAGTTAAACATTAGGTTTCAAATCTTACCCTATGTCCTCCAATAATAAAAAGTATGGTTATTACGAAGTCCGTTACGAATATTATAATTGTAACAACGGTTAAAACTATAGTTAAAACTATTTCTGTATATATGCGATTTGGCTGTCCTCCGTTTGCATAAAACTTGAGCCATACTATCGCATATACTAGCGAAAATGACATGGCCGATATAATAAACACGTCTGCTATCTGAAATACAAAAATACAGTGAGGTCAGTGGAGGCAAGTGCGCCACATATCTTTCATAGGTGATTGCAGTATGTGGCAAAAAAATTGGCTATAATTACGGTCAGCTAATTAAAGAGATTTTGGTCAGCTTCAAAATGTATTTTGTCAGCAAACAAAGTCTGAGCTGCATCTAGTGGTCAGCAAAAATAACTAAATTGATCAGCAAGTAACATCTATCGGAGACTCTTATGAAGTGATTCTAAATTTCAAGTTTCCGTACATAGTATATAGGTAGGTACATCTCACAACAAGATCGAGAGTAGGTACTTAAATTAGATATGTATAAGTATCTAGCAATATTAATAAAAGAGCAGCAATTCGTGATTCGTATTTTACAAAATGTCGGCAAGCTGTAATATTAACTTTGATTTGCTAATTAATTTTATTTCTACAGCAACAAGGGATCAGGTGTGGATCATCTGATCATGAGGGATCACCTGTGTATACCTACTTACCATTTTAAAATAACCCCACGCGAGCAAACCATATCGTAGCGGCAAACAGAAACAACATCTTGTACACACTGGTATTTCACCTTTCATTTTGATCTAGGTACTATATTGTTTTAGTACAAATCAAATAAACGTATTTTCTTTATAATTATATCCAGTCAGCAATTTCTAGGTTACATTTTTTGTTCTTAACACGCTATAACACTTAGGTATATTCCTAGAGTTTTGCAACGAAGTTCAAATAACAACATTAACAACAAAATCAATGAGCAAACTTCAGACACAACTTGTGTTGTTATTGGTTTCGTTATACTATTAGAATGGCAGTTGCAGTTGTTGATAATTAACAACAATATTTATATTAGTTTAACCTTTTTATCTATGTTCCACGTACTGCGCATGAGTAGCGAGAATGATAAGAAGTGGGATTTTTGTTGAAAATCCGCTGAATCTGTTTTATTCTGTGACGTCTGTCTTAAGGTGCGTACGAACGACTCAACTTGACACTTACCGATCCAGGCGAGTCTCGACAGATTGGCCCAATTTCATTTCACGTGTCAATCAGTTGAGACTCGCCCGGATCGGCTCTACAGCCTGTCTACTGCCTATCTTTTCTGTCCCGACACGCCGCATTATATCACTGCGGAACTGCCAATTATTTGTGGGTCCTACCAATATCATAAGAAAGAATACAAGTGTAACAAAAAAACAACAAAATGGCATTATAAAACAATATGTTTTATTATAACTTGACTTCTTAAATTAATGTGACATCATTAACACGCTTATTTTTATTTATTTTCTTCGATTACTCCTACTTTAAGTTCTCAGATTCCATTAAATTCGCTCGACGTGTGTTAAGCACATGTTCGTATTTAGATTCATACGTTTAGATATCCCCTTTCGCAAGTCTGCTGGCAGCATTTGAAATAAGCAGTACCTTTGTATCTACTCTAATTACTTCTTAATCTATAACTTCCGTTTCCGTCTCCTCACCGCTTACTCCCTTCGTTCCTTCATATTTCATGGTACACTCTGCTTCAGCTGCATTGTTTACAAATCTGAACTCGCAGTTCTTCAACAGTTTGATGATCTCACTCCTCAGTAGCACCAGGAAGTAGAATTGTACAACTGGAAAAAATAACGTTTACTAGTTACATAGGTACTTCAATTCTTTTTACCCGACTGCGCGACGCAAAGGAGGGTAATGTGTTTATCAGACCAAATGCGTAGGCCGATTTTGATAATTCTTACGTCAATCGATTCGTCTTAACCTTGCGAGTGTCACTAAAGACAGAACAGTAATCAAAATTCACCACAGCGACAACCAGACGCCATATTGTCAAAATGAAAAAAAAAAAAAGTTGATGAACTATGTCAAGTGGGGTGTCGTTGAATAGGTATTTTAAAATCATCTTTAGGTTTCTTTTATCATTTTTCATTTTAAATAATAGTTTAGGATCTATAACGATTTAAAGTTGTTTAACAAAGCAATAATTCTCGCTAATTCTTACTTATTGACATGTGGGGTATCAAAATGAAGGGCTCGAAAAGAAGATTACGAAAACATACATTAAAAACTAAAAAGTGAAAAATAAAAATAGTAAATTAAAAATTAAAAAAACCCGACTGCCAAAAAACAACTAAAAAGATCAAAACAAGAGCACTTTTCAAGCAGTCTGATGCAGTTGGTGGCATAAAATCTAAGATTTAACACAAATAATTGCCACCAACTGCATCAGACTGCTTGAAAAGTGCTCTTGTTTTGATCTTTTTAGTTGTTTTTTGGCAGTCGGGTTTTTTTAATTTTTAATTTACTATTTTTTGTCTAGTCTTTTTCACCCGTCTCCCCAGAAAGAGGATAATTTTATACACTTATTACAGGTGTATGTATGTCTATTTCTTTGACATGCTTCGTTGCCTAAACGGCTCGATGGATTTTAACAAATGAAGTGTCGTTATATTTATTCGTCTTCATTGTGGGAGTAACATAGGGTATAATATTTAAAGATTACGTGGATTTTTAGGGTTCCGTACCAAAATGGTAAAAAAGGAACCCTTATGGTGCGACTTCGTCTGTCTGTCTGTCACACCTGCTTATTTCAGCAACTACTTATGCTATCGACTTGAAATTTGGAACAGTTATAAAGAACGCTTGTTCAACTTTATTGCAAATGAAAAAAATACAAAAAAAAATTATTTTCATTCCAAAAGGGGCCGGAGTGGGGGTCCAAAATTTTAAAGTGGAGTTACTAGGTCAAATGACATATCATATGAAAGGGCTTAATCTGCACATTTCAAAATATATTTTCATTTTATTTTATGTCTCACAGTTTTCGACATATGATGAAAAATGTTAAAAAAAATACCATTCCCCCTTATCCCCCCTATATACCCCCCCGTATCTCCGAAGTTTGCGGGGCGAAAAATCTGAAATAATTAGGGTTGATAGGAATTGACCCAAATAAATATGGCACCAAAAATAAAACGATGTTCCTAACTAGTACAGTTTTTTCAAAATCATCAAAATTCCTTCACAAACAAACTTAGTTACGCGGTCCGGATTTTTTCACTTTATAAATATGATACGGAACCCTCGGAGCGCGAGTACGACTCGCCCTTGTTCGGTTTTTTTTAATAAGTCACACAACTATTACCGTTTCCTAGACGTCCTTGATCCTCATTCGTTTCACCGAGGTCGTTTTCTTATCGCAAAAATCGACGAGCTCGCACGACGCATCGCAAGAACCTGCTAATCGATTCGCATCTGCGCGATGCGAATCGATTCTTGGGATGTTACGTTTTTTTGCAGCAATTCGCGCGCACTTTTCTCTGTTGCGAATTCGCATCGCACCAATACGCAGTTTTGTGTAAAAGCCCATAATTAAGAACAAAAATATGTATGCTCACCTAAGACTATGAAGTAAACTGAGAAGGCTACTATTCGAATCTTCATTGAAAACAGCGACATTTCGTATGTCAACATATTAGATAATGTTATGCTGACTATTGCAACAGTGAACAATATCGTCAGTATGAACATCGCTTTGCTGAAGAAATAGAATACTCTTAGCGGCTTCACGATTTTCTGGAAAATAAAAAAGTTCATTAGATTTCGTTTCATTTATATTGTTGTCCCACACTAGGAATTTCTTCTGTATACCGCTATACATTTTACATACACAAACCAGTGGCGTGCCTAGAGGGCAAACCTGACGATTTTTTTTTGTTTTTGAGGATATTTATGTTCATTTTTTGTCGTTATTAAGGCAATACCTAGGAGGTATATTTAAAATGACTTACATTCATGAAAAATTAACTTAAATAGGTACTCTCTAAAACGAGAAAAATGCGTTGGACTTGCCCTTTAGGCAATAAACACCCTGATATTATTTATTATTTCAGCGGGAATAGATCCCGCAACAGGCAGTGCAGCAGCCAATCTCAGTCCGCCACTCAGCCGCTGCATCAACTGCGCCGACAAATTCTTTGAATGAGGTTTAGGTTTAAGTATATTTATACTACCAGTCGGATCAAAAAAATCTTTTTGTATAGGTATGACAATCAAATTTATGAGGAATATTCTAAACTTGTTATATAAATTGTTGTAATTGAGATCGATAACTTTTTATGGGCAAACTTTTTTATTTATGCTTTTAGCAATGCAATCGAAAAGGTTTCACGAAAGTCTATTCAGTTTAACCGGGTTCCGAGGTTTTTACATTTTTATGACGTGTTACGGCACTCTACTAGTATCTAATGTTAATCGAATTCATGTGTGTATTCGGTTCTGCAAGTTTGAATTTTTCCATTTATGACGCGGTTGGAAGGTTACAGAGAGGAGGGAGAGACACACATAGTCAACTAGTTTCGAAGCTCATACCACCCAATAAGTTTTCAACTAAATAAAAAAATCACAAAGAAACATCCTTTAGTTACCTACCTTTCCAACGATACTTCGTATGAAGGGGTGCACGAAAATTATATAAGCCTAAAGTGTCATATTGTATGGAGTATTAATGTTATTAGGGGTCCGTACCAAAATGGTAAAAAAGGAACCCTTATGGTGCGACTTCGTCTGTCTGTCTGTCTGTCTGTCTGTCGCAGCTGCTTATTTCAGCAACTACTTATGCTATCAACTTAATAGCCCAAGTAGTTTTTCTCCACATGTTTGCAATAGTTCTGCACAGCTGGGGTTTCTCCTTGGGTGCATTTATATAGTGCATACAGGGATAATCGCCAGCTGTGTCACCCTCACCATTACATTTTATATATTTTAAGTTTGTTGTAAAGGGCCTCTACGTGTTGGCTTCGGCCCCACGCACGCTTTGGAACAGTTATAAAAAATGCTCGTCCAACATTATTGCAAATGAAAAAAGTCAAAAAATATTGCATTGCAAAAGGGGCCGGAGTGGGAGTCCGAAATTTCAAAGTGGGGTTACTAGGTCAAGTGACATATCATATGAAAGGGCTTAGTTTGCACAATTTAAAATATATTTTCATTTTATTTTATGTCTCACCGTTTTCGACATATGATGAAAAATGTCTGAAAAAATACCATTCCTCCCCCCCTTATCTCCGAAGTTTGCGGAGCGAAAAATCTGAATTAATTAGAGTTGATAGGAATTGATCCAAACATTGCACCAAAAATAAAACGATGTTCCTAACTAGTACAGTTTTTTCAAAATCATCAAAACTCCTTCACAAACAAATTTAGTAATGCGGTCCAGTTTTTTTTCACTTTATACGTCCAAAAATGATACGGAACCCTCGGTGCGCAAGTACGAATCGCACTTGGCCGGTTTTATTTTTTCTATGGGAGCGATCGTAAAATGACTGAGCTCGATGTCGATTTTCAAAATTGCTACCCTTTTCTTGTGAGCTTTCGTTGTTCAGACTCTAGTCATCATCATCATCAGCCATAGGCCATAGGACATAGGCCTCTCCAATTGCACGCCATTTAACTCGATCCTCGGCTACTCTCATCCGGCTGCCACCAGCCACCCTGCGAAGATCATCGCTCCACCTAGCCTGAGGGCGTCTTACGCTTCGTTTGCCGATTCGCGGTCTCCACTCTAGAACACGTCTACTCTAGTAGATGTCACTAAGTAGATTTAAAAAGGCGATTAGGCGATTCGCACACTGCACCGCATCACGCAGCGCAGCGCAGGAGTGCGTTGTTTGCAAGTACCTGTATTTGTATAGAAATCACGCGTAGTGCAACACACTGAAAACGAATTCACGCGCGGGGCTTTTGTTCCGTCGCCACGCACCCCACAGCGTAGCGCGGGGCAGTGTGCGATTCACCTTATAGTTAAACATTAGGTTTCAAATCTTATCTTATGTCCTCCAATAATAAACAGTATGGTTATTACGAAGTCCGTTACGAATATTATAAGTGCAATGATGGTTAAAACTATAGTTATTATTATATCTTTATACATGCCACTCATATTACGTTCTTTGGTTTCATAAAACCTGAGCCATACTATCGCATCTACTATCGAAAATGACATGGCCGCTATAATAAACACGTCTACTATCTGAAATGCAAAAAAAAACGGTCAAAAGCGTATCGGACGGATCGGACTACGCACAGTCTAGGATTCCGTAGCAAGAAGTATTTCAGTCTTCCGGCCGCAAATATAAGTTTGTAAGTATTTCACTATATTTCTATGAAATACAAAATTATTTTTGCGGTTGACAAACTCAAAACTGAAAATAGTGAATATTTCAAAAAGTTATTGACGTAGGTATCTTGTTCAAACCATTTTATTCGAAAGTATTTATTGGATGATATAAGCTTGATTTTTTCAGATTTTTTGATAACGCGGTTGGAACGTTAACGACTTTCGGAACTTGTAGTTCACGGGTAAGAAATATATGGTATAATTACAAAATCTCTAATATTTACAAGATATAACAACTGAATCTATAATTTTATTTGATATAATGATCAGTTAATTTAATAAACGATTGATATAATTTTAAAATAACTAATTTTTATAAGCATAACATACATTGAATACAAAATCGTTTGATATACCACTCAAAAGACATAAAACCTATTTAGTCTAAAAGTATGCAAGCAAGCATGCAGCATGCAAGCAAGCATGCTGCATGCTTGCTTGCATGCTGCAAAACCGACTCCACGTAGTCTTGTCTGCCCTACCCCTAGGGTGTAATTTAAATTCGCGTAGCCTGCAGCATGCAGCATGCAAGCAAGCATGCAGCATACAAGCAAGTATGCGAGCAAGCATGCAGCATGCAAGCAAACATGCAACATGCAGCAGGCTACGCGAATTTAAATTACACCCTAGGGGTAGGGCAGACAAGACTACGTGGAGTCGGTTTTGCAGCGATTCGTTTCTGTCACTAATTTTTGTAGCACATCATATTGATTATAATTTTCGACGTTTAAATGTGTACCCAACACCAATTTATGGTATCAATTATGGTATCAATATATATTTTAAACGATATACCTAATGATTTTCAATTAAATAAACGTTATATCCAATAACGTTATACGAAATAAGCTTGTTCAATGTTACCTTTGGACATTGACTCAGCACTCGGCCCGGCTGACGCGCGGCCCAGTTAAAATTATGATTTTGCATCTTACACGCATAAAACACAAAGATTTTTGTATACTAGTGTGTGTTAAGAAAAAGTAGTATATAAGCTGTAACATATTGTTAATAAATCAGATTTGAATTTTATATTCTTGTCTCATTTCCCCTCACTGTGGCCAAGACACCTTTAGCCATCTCTGATCAGTCTCGTGAGTCTGCGTGACTGGCAGTGAGTGTACCCTTCCCGAACCTGGAAATCCTGTCTACTACCCGTCTGTCACCTTAGGTCGCATGGTGCAGACATCCCGAATTTATTTATATATTTATTTATCACACAATAGGTATATGGTAGGTTAGGGCTGTAGGGCTTATAGGGTTTATAGTCGTAGGGACTGTTAGGCTTGTAGGTCTTAGGCCTAAGTTCACCGACAAGATAACAGTCCGTTAAATTGAAAACGGCTGTTTTTTCTCTTTCTTTCTGCTTTTTCTATACAAAAAGTCATGTTAAACGACCGTTTTCAATTTATCGGACTGTTATCTTGTCGGTGCACTTAGGGCTTAGTAGGTTCCCTTAACTTATCATATATTTTCATGTATCGTCACACCCTTAGCAATATTGCGGCCTAACGTGACGTTTGTGAAGGGTGGACGTACAAAGCTTTAGAGTATATAAACGTTATATGTAAAGAAATTATATATCAACAGTTGGTATATCTAACGTTTATTACCTATATCTTGAGAACGTTATTAAAATGAAAATATGCCAAATAATTTTATATGATATGAGACGCACCCGTAGTTCACAAAATATATTGACATAAATAAAAAAATCATTTAAAAACCTTTATGTTATTTTCAAATACCTATCCAACGATGCCCCACACAAAGGGGTGCGCGTAAATATTTTTTTTATTGCAGTTTCATGTATGGGGGCCACCCCTAATTATTAAATTTTTCGTAATTTCACTACAGGCCTTTATGGCGGATCATACATTTTTTTTTTTTTTATTCGATGATAGGCTTGCGCTTGACCGCCACCTCGCCTGATGTTAAGCGATGACATACATAACATAACATACTACATACATACAACATACTATACATCTACTTGCGATATTTCATACAAATTGGTTATGAACTGTAGATTTGGCGAGGGTGTGACAGACGGACATAACGAAACTAGGTATAAGGGTTCCCTAGAAAAGCGGCGCCGTCACACATCGGACGCAATGTAGAGTCCATAGAAGTCTAAATGTGATCTGAGGTAGCGTCCAATAACGTTACTGTAACGTTGTCTATACAGGGTTATTGGTAAAACACTAACAACATCTCTGCAGGACTATACCAGTAACATCATAAAGAAGGACTTTTGTTCTATGACTTTTAATAAATCATCAGATTTTACTTTAATACAAAATTAAAAATAATATTATCTAGCTTTTGCGTAAAAAGCACGGAAACTCGTAGGTAGTGTAGGTACCTCATTTTCCGCCTAGCCTTTTCCAAAACTAGATTGGGGTCGGCTTCCAGTCTAAGCGGCTGAATATCAGTATTTTACGTGGAGCGACTGCCATCTGACCTCCACAACCCAATTATTGGGGAATACCTGTATTCGAATGTTAGACCGGTTGTCAGACTTTCAGGCTCCTGACTACCCGTAACGATTGTCAAAGATATTCCTATGACAACCAGGAACGACTGCTTAACGTGCTCTCCGAAGCACGCAGGGGTCTCGATGTGTAAAGAACCCATCCAAGGACTGACCGCGGCAAGCGCAGCTTAACCTGGCAGATCGATCGATTAGCGCGGCTGTCATTTAGCCACGAGCCCCTCAAGGTAGTGTAGGTACCTACTTCGAATTATTATTATAAATGACAGCAGGAAACATTACGTAGGTAGTTATTTACTACAAAATACAGATCTATCTAAAACGTGTCCGATAGGTTGTGTTGTGCAATAAAAACTTGAAAGTCTAGTTTTGGTAAATTTATTATATTTTGCAAAAAGTCGTAGAACAAGTTTTTGCTTATGATGATACCGTCCTGCAAGATTGTTAGTGTTTTTCCAATAACTCTGTAGAAACAATATGACATGGTTTCCTAAAGAGCGATGTTTGGATATCACAAGATGGAACCACGCTTTAAAGGTGATTTTAAAGGTGAACTAATCGGTATGTTTGAAGTTTTTTTCATGCATCGAAGTAGGTATTTGGAAATATGTTTTGAGTTCCGACAATATCTGCAAAAAGGTCTTGAAAATGTCATATTTTTTAAAAGTTTAAATAAGTCGCCATTATGGAGATGAACTGCTTCAAAAAACCCTTTTTAGCGAACTTTATGAACTGACAGCGCCATAAAAAAAAGAATTATAACAAAAAAATTGACAGCTCCAAATGCCCCAAAGTGCACAGATAAAAAAATCGACATTTATTTATACTCACCATTTTGAAATAACCCCACGCGAGCAAACCATATCGTAGCGGCAAACAGAAACAACATCTTGTACACACTGGTATTTCAACTTTCATTTTGATCTACGATAGTGTCTTACTAAAAGTCAGATGAATGTATTTTCTTCTTTCTTTACAGTCAGCGATTTCTTTAGATCTAAACAAGCTAACACTTAAAAATCCGTAAATTTATGTAATTAAATTCAAATACATAACAACAAAAAGAATAAGCAAACTCCAGACAACTTGTGTTGTTGACGGTTTCGTTATTACTATAAATTATAGCTGCCAATATTGCATGCGTTGTATCGTTCCCCGCCGCCGCGCCGTCGTTTCTTCAACACTGGTGGATGTAGTGAGTCATGTTGTACGTACACTCGACGCCATTGACGGTCGACCACTTTTCACCCTTATTACTAAGAACATAAGGGTGAAAAGTTGTCGACCGTCAATGGCGTCGAGTGTACCTAAACGTACCTACGCTTCTATCGTTGCCACACACAAACCTGCTATGTCGCAAACAAAACAAGCAGAAAAACAAAAGGGGGTAAAGAGTCGCTGTATGTCTATCAACAAAGACCTGAAGGCTGAAACAGCAGGATCCAGATAATGACACGTGTGACAACTCAGATCATAGAAACAAGGCAGATGTGCCAAGGCGCTATTGAGCTTCACGCTTTAATATGGTCACATCCTACTTCCTATCCTATCCTACTATCCTACTCCTATCCTACTAATATATAAATGCGAAAGTTTGTGCGTGTGTGTATGTATGTTTGTTAATTCTTCACGCTGAAACGGCTGGACGGATTTGGATGAAATTTGGCACACAGACAGATTATAGTCTGGAATAACACATAGGCTACCTTTTATCCCGGAAAACGCGGGCGAAGCCGCGGGCGGAAGCTAGTTGACCATAGTTAAAACGTCCACGCTGGCGAGCGGACGGGCCGAACACGATCGATGATATAAATACAGTGTTTTTAGTTTAGTGCTAGTGCTGAGTGATGAATAACAGTGTTAGATTGAGGGTTTGCAGAATTTTAATATGTGGGAGATCTTTATGTCGCAACCAGACTGTTCTAAAAGTGGCGACAGTGGTTCCCGTACTAATTTGCTATGATGGCACACTTATATCTCCTTTTTCTATGATCTGAGTGTGACAAAGATGACTTCATCAAGTTGGAGAAGAATAAGAAGCCTCCTTGCGTAACCAGTGCGGTACCGCGTTCGTATTCTTATACCGCGCTGTAAGTATTAGTTTATATGTACATAGTTCTGTATTGTTGTTATTATTTTTGTAGGTATTAGTTTTATATGGGCCATAGTTGCCTGAAATAAAGGATTAATAATAATAAGCGTCACTCATACTCGAAAACATAAAAAAAAATTTGTAATGAATGTTTATAGTAAATGATGTTGACCAGAGCAGTCGCACGAAGAGGACGCCCACCATCCCCGGAGTCATCGCTCAGCTCCACCTCGCCGCCGCCGGAACCCCGATCACCAGTCACACCGGCGGGTGCAGTTGCGTCGAGCTCGAGCGACGAATATTTTTCCCCGACGACGTCGCCAACTCCTGTGCGTTCGGCAGAAAAGAGGCCTGCCACCGAAGAGCTTGCGATCCAGGGGCCAGCCGGTCCCGAGCCGGGTCCCCGCTGCCGGTGCAGCGCATGAAATGTACTTGTCAAATGAACGAGAACGAAGTAATGGAGGGAAATAAAAGTTTTTATGCCAGTAAGTATACACCAGGCTGTTGGTGTATGCCGTGTACGGTCAATTAATTTTAAGCTTACATAAGTATTTTTTTCTTGTCATCTTAGAAGCCTCTCGGAATACACACGGTCTTACAACTAAAAGTCTAGATTTTTCATTTTCCTGCCTGATCATCATACAGGCAGCGAGCGCTAATCAGTTCGGACTCAGTTCCCTGCACTGTTGATGACGCATCAACAGTGTTTAAGTTTAAGTCAGCTCGCTTCTCAAAAACAGGATATGACATTAACTGAGTTAATAGACGCGTCATCTTGTAGTTAAGCACCCTTACATATAGACGATGATTGAATTAAACAGCTTTTATGTCTATTGTCAACTCTATTCATTGTCATACAAATGACAAGAATATTGTATACCTACATTTAATCAGTGGTTAAAGTTGATAGGTGTCTATAATTATGTAACCTATATCATGTTTGAACACAGTGAACTTTTAGTTAAAAATAAAGCCGATTTACGTCTTTTAGAGCAAGCGAATTATATTTGTCTTGTTTAGGAAGACCAAGATAAAATGAAGAAATAGGCAATTGAATAAGATGATCTTAAGTCCAAGGCAAAAATCACTTAAAATGCAATCGTTTCTCAGATAATATAAAGATGATTAGGTATGGCGGTTGGCTTTTGCCGCGATATTACCAGAGAGACCTTACAATCTGGAACGTATGGTTACTGTATGGGTCTTTGTGCACTACAACGTTTCCAGCACGTTTTTTTACGAACCGTTTTTTTCTTCATACATTTCGATACAGTACCTACCAGTTTTTAAATTGTATGAAGAAAAAAACGATTCGTAAAAAAACTTGTTGGAAGCGTTGCAGTGCACAAGGGCCCTATAAATTTCACAATTAAAATATAAAGTTAGATACGGGGGGTGAAGTGTAAGCTCCTCCCATTCGCTCAAGGTCGCTACGTTTATTGTCGCCTTAACATGCGCGGGCGCGCAATTCCACGGGCCCATCACTTAGCTACCGTCTGGAGTCGGTAACACATTACAATTTATAAAATGCGTGCGCGCATCAAGGCTATTTGTTATTTTTCTAAACAAAATATACCTAGTGAACAGAAAGAAAAGACGCGAGATATACAGGGAGGCAGGTCATTGTACTCATCATTATGAACAACTTTTACTATGGGCCCAACCCTGAAATCGCAAAAAAAAATCCGCTGTTCCATACATTTTGTTGAGTTATGTGAACATAAATGTATGGAACAGCTGATTTTTATATCGCGATTTCAGGGTTGGTACCATTAAAAGTTGTTCATAATAATGAGTACAATGACCCCTTTAAATATTTCCACTGTCTAACCCGCCATCCTGTATACCTTTGTTAAAATGAAATTTTGTATTTTATCATAAAAACCTGTGAGTGTGTCAGCTGAAAATTAGTATAAATAATTTTAGGTAGTTATATAATTTTTAAGTACCTACTTAGCTATATAATTTTATTGAGTGCTTCAAGAAATTCGGATTGATCAAAAGGAGATATCAAAATGAAAGGCGAAATACCAGTGTGTAAAAGATGTTGTTTCTGTTTGCCGCTACGATATGGTTTGATTGCATGGGGTTATTTTAAATTGGTGAGTATTGCATTTTTCTGTTCTATGAGTGGCTTAGAACCGATCTCAGATCATAGAAACAAGGAGATATGCCATCATAGCAAATTAGTACGGGAACAACTGATGCCACTTTTAGTACATTTTTCGACATAATTACGCGCATAATTAAGCGCTCCTTGTGAATAAAAAGATCTCCCACGCATTGAACATTCCGCACACCCTCAATCTAACACTGTTAATCGTCACTCAACACTAGCACTAAACTAAAACACTGTAAGTATTTATACCATCGATCGTGTTCGGTTCGTCGCCAGCGCGTACGTTTTTAATATGAGCAATTTGCTCAAGATCAGGAATCAAGCTCGATAGCGCCTTGGCACATCTCCTTGTTTCTATGATCTGAGGTAATAACCCTCCTTCTGGCGCAGTCGGGTAAAAACAATAATTAACAATAATTTATAAAATAATAACTTGCTGAGGTACAATTCGAATTATATGCATAATAATTATACATAAATATGCAACTAACAAATATTTTCGGTTTCTAAATTTATTAGATTTGAAAATGGATCCCATTTTCGTAATCATCACCCCAAAAAAGCTTGAAATTGACACCCATAACATTTTACGAAAAAATATGTAGGTACGCCATCTTGGATTCGAAAATGCATTCTTAATTAGTAACCCGAGAAACTTCCAACTACTTCCAATCACTCAATGCCCTACGATAAGTATTTCTTACCATCCGCCATTTTGTTTACCTACTTTGGTAATTTGACATGACAAATTATATAAAATACCTAATGTTATATTTTAGTGAAATTCATTGCTCCCTTCATCATCATCATCATCACCATCATCACCATCATCGCCATCACCATCACCACCACACCATCACCATCATCCATCACCATCCATCATCATCCATCACCATCATCCTTCATCATCATATTCATCCATCATCATCATCATCATCATTTATGCGAGATGATGACTTACTATCTGTCAGAACAGCACACGTTGCCATGGTATCCACCATTTTAATTAGGCCCAAATTAAATAATAACAAAACCAAACACGCGTTAACCCTTAAAGTAGTGTCCCGAACTACTAACATTTTGATGTTAGCAGTTCGGGACAGCCCTTCCCGCGTCTCGTCCCTCACGCCCCGCACGATTGATCTGTCTAGACGGCTTCGTCGAACGACTGTATGGATTTATAGACTGTGATAGCGCCTTGGCACATCTCCCTTGTTTCTATGATCTGAGGATTTTACCTATCTGCCAGAAAATTCGTTCTAAACAAATAATTTATACAATTTTTGTTAGACATGATTTGGGGGCGGGGGGAAGAGGGATTTCACCCATTGCCCCCTGTATCCGCACCCGAGCTCTTCTGGCCTTAAGTAGTCCACCAATGAACAATCATGCTGATGTTTGACCGACTCTTTAAGGGCCGTAAGATCAATCGTAATTTAAACCACAGAAGACAGTTTAATCTACCGTCTTCGATTGTTTCTTTGGGTCTTTGTATTAGAAAACAATCGAATACGGGAGATTAAACTCTCCCGTAGTTAGCTACGATTGACCTTACGGCTGTTTATATATTTCAGATAGCGGCAGCCTTTTACATTGTTATAATGTCACTTTCACTGCAACATGATTTCACGATGCTCAAGTTATATGGAAATGAACGGACCGGGGTCGCTGCAGAAATCATTAAAACAATAATTGTACTTACTCTATTTGTAACGGATTTCCTAGTGACCATTGTGTTTATCGTTGGAGAACATAAGGTGAGAATTAAAATTTGAAGGCCTCGGCCGCACCGGAACGGCGAAAGCGACGCGACGGCGATTTACTGAACAAATAAATTTCGCTTGTTGTTTCTGCAGTGCGGCCACCGACATAATTATGTTTATATGAAGTTGTTTTCACGAAATCACCGCTGCCGTCGCGTCGTGCGTGCCGGTGCGGCCGCGGCCTAAGGTGGACTCGCCAGAGGCAATCGCGTGTAATTTAACGATGCAAAGTTCAGTGTTGAGCATTACAATAGTGCGCTAGCATATCGTACTGACTTGGGAGTATTTGACATTACATTTGTGTGCTTACTGTAATGCTCACTCAGGATTTATTCACTGATATTATGCTCGAATCTGAATAGATACATTAGATTCAGCGAATTTCCCCGCTGTGTACTCACATTATTTTGTTCAATTGAATTTAGCCGACCATTAAATAAATCTTTTATTTTCCAGAAAAACGTGAAGCTGATAAGAGTATTCTATATGTTCGGTATGGTGACGTGGGTAATATGGATATTGTTGATTGCCGTGGTCTGCGGTTCTTCAATACAATTTTGGTCGACATTCGAACTGTCGCTGCGATTGTGGGTGTCTCATTTACTGGACTTTTCAATTTATTTCTTTATTATCGGTGAGCAGAGATTTTTCTTCTTCAACAATTACCTACCCCCTTTAGTTATAGACGCCTCTTAACTTTAACCACTAATATTATATATCTATATATATTTAATATAAAATTGCTTGTCCTGACGGATTCATCAACGCAGAGTCCAAACCGCTGAACATAGAGATTTGAAATTTAGACAGTAGGTTTCTTTTATGATGTAGACATGCGCTAAGAAAGGATTTTTGGAAATTCTACCCCTAAAGGGGTGAACGGGGTCACGCGAACGAAGTCGCGGGAAAAGTGCTAGTTAAATATACAACTATCCTTGTTATTTGTATGACAATTAATAGAGATGACAACTAACATAAGAGCTGTTTAATTTAATCATCGTTTATTAGGCGGCTCGAGCTTTCTTAACTTTCTCCTCTACTTATTATGCGCCTGCCACACACTCGACGAGTGGCATGGGAAGTAACGAAGAAAGGAGGCAGAGACATAGTGTGGCAACATTACTCGTCATGCCACACGTCATGCTCCTCGTCCTGCCCACTGCTCCCTATTTTGTCGGTTTTTGCGCGCGAGTCAAAGGACCGGCAATACGAGTGCGAGTGGCTGGCCACATAATCGCGCGGTCGCAGTCCGCATCGTTCTATTGCGATGAATAGATGTGATCCACCATCTCCGTTGGCGAGGACGACGACGACGATGTATATTTCTTTTTACTACATTAATATAATTAGCTATACTAAAAATGCATAGCGTGCACGCTGCCACCGTTTCAACGTCCATTGTCTCACCAAGGCAAATGACAAGTGAGGAGCGTCGCGATTAATTGCGCGAGTAAAGCAGTGTGTGGGCAGAGAGGGCAACATCGCGGCTAATCACGGCAGCGCGAGGAGCATAGCGATGAGCAGCGAAAGGAGCAGTCTGGCAGGCGCATTAGACATCTGCGTCGGAAACGTCACAATGTCTCTGCGTTCTCTCGACATCTGTCTATCTAGTTTTAGTTATCCCGCAAGGTCTCTTGCCGGGGACAGCTGGTGGTAGTGCTAAATTGTCTACCTACATAATCTTATCTAAAGAGAGACCTCTTTGACATATCCGTACTATCTCAGCCTATTATAGTACCTACCTACTGCCATCTCCAAAGTCATCAAGCTTCAGCTGTTCATATCGACGGCATTGACACAGTAGTCCGGTGTTTCCTGCAGGCTTAGCATGACCAATTCTATCTATATTCTAATTTCTACCAAGGAATAGACAAAGTTCTTTCTATCAAATCGTTATCTCTTTTGCCCGAGCACGCGGTGACCCGTGCTTGGTTTATCAGAATTTTGTCTACAGAAGAATAGAAACATTTCTTCTCTTCATTGTATTCATAAACGGTAGAAATCTTTCTACAATCTGTCACTTTGTCTATTCTTCTGTAGACAAAACCCGTTTCTATCGTGGTCATGCTAAGCCGGCTGCATAAGACAACTCTTTGTATGGCCTTTAGAAAGGCAATGTAAAATTGTAAACAATGCTCAAGCATGCATTGTGCGTTTTATAAGAAAAATAATTGAAACTGAACGGTGTTTTTAGGGTTCCGTACCAAAATGGTAAAAAAGGAACCCATATGGTACGACTTTGTCTGTCTGTCTGTCACAGCTGCTTATTTCAGCAACTACAAATGCTATCAACTTGTTTTTTTCAGTTGTGCATACTTATGTCCTACTGCTACTGAGGAGTGAGATCATCAAACTGAGCAACAACAACTGCGAGGTCAGATTTGTGAACAACGCGGGTGAAGCTGAATGTACCATGGCATATGAAGGAGCGAAGGATGTAGCGGGTGGGGAGATGGAAAAGGAAGAAGTTTAATAAAGGACATAATTGAACCTAAAGAAGATAATATAGGAACCTGAGTTTAATTAATAAAATAAATAGATAAAAAATTTATTAAAATGTACTCTAAACTAATACTGAGCCTTAAATTTTAGTCACTACCATGATAATACAATCAGACGTGGGGTGTACTGTACTAGTATGGTTAACTATTTTCTCGCATTCGGCACCTCTCTCTCTCGCACAGAACCATATATTTTAAGAATGATGAATGAAAAGATGCATTTTTGAAAAATGTTATCTGATAGCGAACTACAAAATGATATCAATTTTAATATTATACACTCTTTAATCATTAAAAACCCATGAGCTGAACTCATCTCAAAAACATATCATAATCGTTTTTAGGGTTCCGTAGTAAAACTAGGAACCCTTATAGTTTCGTCATGTCCGTCTGTCCGTCTGTCACACCCTCGTAAAATCTACAGTTCTTAACCAATTTGTATGAAACTTCACAAGTAGATGTCTTCTGTAAGCCGCCATAAAGGCATGCAGAAAAATTATAAAAAATAAAATAATTCGCGGGGGACCCCATACAGCAAAGTGAAGGATGAAAACAAAAATTTCGCGTACCCCTTCATGTGGGGCATCGTGAAATAGGTCTTTGAAAATAACATAAAGGTTCCTAAATGATTTTTTTATTTAGGCACATATTTAGTGAACTCGAAGCTTCCAAAGTCGTTAACAATTTGTCCACCCCCCCCTGTAATTTTCCAAGCGCGTTATCGAAAAATCTAAAAAAAATCAAGCTAATAGCATTTAATAAATAGTTATGATTAAAATTGGTTTGAACAATAATAAAATAATTAGGGGGAGGGGCCTATACATGAAACTGAGGGATGAAAAAAAATTTTTATCGCACCCCTTCATGTGCGGTATCATTGGATAGGTCTTTGAAAATAAGATCAAGGTTCTTAATAACTTTTTTTATTGAAATGCATACTTAGTGAATTAGAAGCACCGAAAGTCGTAAAGAATGTGCCCCCCCTCTGTAGTTTTCCAACCGCGTTATTAAAAAATCCGAAAAAATTAAAGCTTATGGCATGCAATAAATACTCTCGATTAAAATTGGTTTGAACAAGATACATCAATAACTTTTTGAAATATTCACTGTTTTCAGTTTTAAGTTTACCAACCGTAAAAATAAATTTGTATTTCATAAAAATATTTTGAAATACAAACTTATATTTGCAGTGGGAAGACTGAAATACTTCTTCCTACGGAACCCTAGACTGTGCGTGGTCCGACACGCTCTTGCCCGGTTTTTTAACTTTGTTTATTAGATAACACAGTAGAAATGTGTTTTAATCAATCTGACCTGCCAATATCATAAAGAAGAATACAAAAGTAATAAAAAAACAACAAAATGGCATTATAAAACAATGCTTTATTATAACTTCTTAAATTAACACGCTTATTTTTATTTATTTTCTTCGTTTACTCCTACTTTAAGTTCTCAGATTCCATTAAATTCGCACGACGTGTGTTAGGTACATGTTCGTATTTAGATTTATATGTTTAGATATAATCCCCTTTCGCAAAGCTGCTGGCAGCTTTTGAAATAAGCAGTAGATACTTTTGTATCTACTCAAATTACTTCTTAATCTATAGCTTCCGTTTCCGTCTCCTCACCGCTTACTCCCTTCGTTCCTTCATATTTCATGGTACACTCTGCTTCAGCTGCATTGTTTACAAATCTGAACTCGCAGTTCTTCAACAGTTTGATGATCTCACTCCTCAGTAGCACCAGGAAGTAGAATTGTACAACTGGAAAAAACAACGTTTACTAGTTACATAGGTACTTTAATTATTTATCTCGTCTTTTCTACCCTAGCCTAAATGGCTCGATGGATTTCAATAAATGAGATTTTTAAACGGTGCTGGGCTTCTACTCTCTAAGCACGAAATCCGTAGTTTCGACCTTAGTTACGGGCGTTTCTTACTCCGTATCACCTACGGACTTAAGATTAGTTCGGGGCCCGAACTAAGAATGAATGTTAGCATGATTTGACAGTTGTCCCTACTCCCGAGGTGTTTTTATCCGTCCGAAAAATTGAATTTGACACTTGTTTTGACAGAATCTTATGTCTATTGTACTTTCGGACGAGCCCGTATCTTCGTTGACGGACTTACAGAGTAGACACCCTGATGCGCGCGTCATGTCCGTGAACGGGCGCCGTCAGTTTTTTATTAGGTACTGGTCATCTCTTGACTGCCTAAGCAATTGTTTCTTCATTTGATACGTACCTACATGATCTTTATTTTATTTTTATCCTAAGGGATTTTTAAAATATTTTACACTGTCCTCACATATTAGAGCATAAATGTTATCTAAGAAATTGTATAACTCAATTTGTTGAAAAAGAGTAACCATGGAGTTTCTTGTCCGTTCTTCTCCATAGGAATCTACGTTTTGGAACGGACAACTAGCTTCATCTAATGGACAAACGGACTGACAACTATACCTTGACAATTCAAAAGTGCCTGTAAATGGTCTAATTGAAATAAATGTTTTGACTTTGACTTTGAGATGTCGTTATATTGGCTTTCATTGTGGTAGTGACATAGGGTATAATATTTAAATATTACGCCGGTTTTTGTTTTTAATAAGTCCTACAATTATTGACATTTCCTAGATGTCTTTAATTTAACGCAATCCTCATTCATTTCGCCGAGGCCGTTTTCCAAAAACAAGAAGAATATGGACATCTGTAGATTGCTGCTTGCGATGTTACGTTTTTTTTCGCAGCAATTCGCATCGCAGTTTTCTGCGTTGCGAATTCGCATCGCGCCAATTCGCAGTTATGTCTATAAGTCCAAAATTATGACCAAAATATATTATCATGCTCACCTAAAACTATGAAGTAAACTGAGAAGGCTACTATTCGAATCTCCATTGAGAACAGCGACATATCGTAAGTCAACATATTAGATATTGTTATGCTGACTAATGCAATAGTGAACAATATCGTCAGTATGAACATCGCTATGCTGAAGAAATAGAATATTCTAAGCGGCTTCACGTTTTTCTGAAAAAGAAAAAGGTTCATCAGATTTTGTTTAAAAATATGTATTGTTGTCCCACACTAGGAATTTCTTCTGTATACCGCCATACATCTTACATACATAACTGCACCCTGACCCGGCACAACGATCTGTAAAGGTGAGTATAGACTAGAGCATTTACTTGTAACAAAACAACGAGCCGCTCTATAATAATTATGTTAATGTATCACCCTTTATGAACCAGACATCGAGCACGTTCGCCGTTTTGTTACAACAATAAATTGTACAAACCAACGAGTGTATTGTGTAACATTTCGTCGAGCCTTTGCGCGAACTTGTAGATCCGATATTTCAAGGAAGAATGAGGTACAACGAAATGTTATGAGTAAATGCACACTCGCTGTGAGCAATCGCAGGAACGTTACATTACACAGATATGCTCGAGAAAATGCTCTAGTCTATACTCATCTTTAGTCATAAAAATAATTATTTCGGGCGGGAATCTCAGCAGCCGCTCAAAAACTAAATCAGCTGTTCCATAAATATTTGTGTTCACATAAAATATAATATAATTCAGCAGTGTGGAACAGCTGATTTTTATTCGCGATTTCAGGGGTGGTCCCATACCTAGTAAAAGTTGTGCATAATGATGAACCCTAAAATGACCCCTTTTCGTATTTCGACTGAGGAGAGTGATATCTACAACTGCTTCACTGCTGGCTGTCTTCTGTCTGGCTAGGTAGTTTTGCTAGAGTTTGGCCAATGAAAGCTGTCCGCAAGAAAAGGGCGGTAATTTTGAAAAATTGTAGCTGGAAACTTCAAGCTACCCGAGTAAACTAAATGTCTGTGTTATTTCAATGATGTCAATTTTCAAAATTGCCGCCTTTCTCTTGTGGACAGCTTTCGTTGGCCAGACTCTAGTAGATGTCACTACATATAAAAATAATATAGTTAAACATTAACCCCCTTACTTATAGGCGCCTCTTAACTTTGACAACTGATTAAATATACAACTATCCTTGTAATTGGTATGACAATGAATAAGGATGACAAATGACATAAGAGCTGTTATATTAATCATCGTCTGTAAGTAAGGAGGTAGGGGTAGAGTTTCAAATCTCACCTTATGACCTCCAATAATAAACAGTATGGTTATCACGAAGTCCGTTACGAATACTATAAGTGCAATAACGGTTAAAACTATAGATATAACTATATCTTTATACATGCCGCTAATATTAAGTTCTTTGGTTTTATGTACTTCGTTTTGATAATACCTGAGCCATACTATCGCATCTACTATCGAAAATGACATGGCCGATATAATAAATACGTCGGCTATCTGAAATACAAAAATACAGTGAGGTCAGTGGGGTTAATTGCGCCACAATATCTTTCATAGATGATTACAGTTTGCGGCAATACAATATTACATAGAATCAGCGCGCTATGGAACCTTGTCAAAGTAAATCGAAAATGACAGTGCTCGAGCGAAGTATAGCGTTAGCAAGGAAGTTTTGAACAATGTTATCCGACTCTGGCAAATTTTAATCCAAAAATTATTTTGATTTTAGGAGATTATGTCTATCTAGGTATGTATGTACATATTTTTTTGTATGTTTGTGTGTATATGTGATTTTGTATGTATATACATATGTAGATAGGAAAAAGTAGAGTAGGTAGGTCGAAAAGGTGGGCTGATGACTTAATAGAAATAGCAGGAAAAAACTGGCAGACTATTGGCAAAGATAGAGACGCGTGGAATAAGTTGGAGGAGGCCTTCACCCGAAGAGGGGTCCATATCTGACACAATAACTAATCTGTAGGTACTAACATTTAGATAATAAGTAATAAAATTACTAACAATTAACTATAACAACATTTGCAATGTAAATCAAGGATATGGAAATGAAATACTATTTTATTTATTTATTATTATTATATGTAGGTAGGTATCATCATTTTAAATGCGTTAGAATTCTGGGTACCTATCCTACTAATTTATAAACGTGAAAGTTTGTGAGAATGTAGGTATGATATTTGTTACTTTTGTTTTTGTTTGTATATAAATAGCATACTCATTTTGTATAATCGAGTAGAATTATTACTAGCATTTTTTTTTTTTTTAAACTCCAATTTTAACTCTGCGTATAGTTTGGCAGTTGGGAGAATGTCATGCTCGCCTAAATGTACCGCTGACGGTGGCACGTGTATTGGATCGTTCGATTCCCTCTAAAATGGTTGAGTTGAACGGTGCTGATGCGCGTGTCATGTTCGTGAACGGGCGCTGTTAGTTGGTACTGGTCATCTCTTGACTGTCTAAGTAATTAAATAATTCAACATAATATAGTACATTTTTATTGTCTTTGTCAATTTATATACATATAAACTCCAACATATCCTATGTTCTTTTGACATAATGTATTTACTCAATGACATTTAAGGTGACATTATTATTTAATTTAACTTATTTTTGTGAATGTGAGTACGATGTGGGTTTCTATGTTACATGTTGTTTATATGTTTCTATGTTACATAATATAGGTATAGATCTCAAGTTCAGTCTGACAGTTTGAGTACTTTATGCGACCTACCCAAATGTCCTTTCTGATAGTAATGTTCGCTGGGTCGTTGAGCTCCCTAAGTCAGGGTTGAGCTACCACGATACTCAGCACATGCGTGCACAGTCAGGATAGGTCCACTCAAATCTGTATGGCTCTTTCCTTTAAAGGCCATTCCAGACTAACCTGCATGGTCCTTGCATAGTTTCATTTTAATTTGTCTGGACTTTAAAAGAGACTGACCTTTGAGTTTGTTTCGGTGTTTCTTCTCAAAGGTAGTCAGATAGGAAACGCCGACCTCATCTAGCTTAAAAATCAAAACAATTTTTGACGTGTAAAAGTGTTACCTGTAACCTATTTACAGAATAAAATATCATTTCATTTCATTTCATTACTCTTCCACGCAAAAACTACTGAACGTATTTTGATTAAAAATTACAGTAATACCTATTGCCTATGCATCAGAATAACACATAGGCTACCTTTTATCCCGAAAAATGCGGGCGAAGCCGCGGGCGGAAGCCAGTGTGTAATTAGTAATTACTGCCGAGTAATGTACGATTAAATACCTATCTTCATTTCATCAGTCAGATTAAGTAGGTACCTACATGGTCTAATCGGTTGTGCGGCCCATTGGTTAGCTAGCAGCATATTAGCCTGCTAATACATATTATAAACGTGAAAGTTTGTGAGGATGTAAAGATGTATGGATGTATGGATGTTTGTTACTCTTTCACGCAAAAACTACTGAACGGATTTTGATGAAACTTTACAGTAGGTAATATAGCTTATACATCAGAATAACACATAGACTACTTTTTATCCCAAAAACGCGGGCGAAGCCGCGGGCGGAAGCTAGTTACTAAATATAAGTAGGTAACTCGATTTTTCTAACTGTGCACATGTCAAAATATTAGCATGATGACAGCATTTTCTAGCGTTATTGTAGTAATTACAATATTTTGTAAATTTTCTTTACCCTAATGCCATAAACAGCAAACGGATTTTAGGAAGCACAATTCATTACATTCTAAGTCTAAAGAAAGCAATATATTAAAAAAAATTGACAACTGCACGTGCACACATAGAAGAATGGACATAATTATGGGTCCATTTTAATTATAAGTACTCACCATTTTGAAATAACCCCACGCGAGCAAACCATATCGTAGCGGCAAACAGAAACAACATCTTGTACACACTGGCATTTCGCCTTTCATTTTGATATAGGTACGATATTGTTTTTGTCCCGTACTACAAATAAATGTATTTTCTTTCCAGTCAGCAAATTCTAGGTTACATTTACATAAATATCTTTTAGTTCTAAACAAGCTAACACTTATATCCGTAGAGTTATGTAACGAAATTCACATAACAACAAAATCAATGAGCAATCTCCAGACACAACTCGTGTTGTTATTGGTTTCGTTATTACTATTAAAATGGCAGTTGCAGTTCAAGAATATTTATACTAGTTTAACCTTTTTATTAGTGTTGGGCCGACTATGAGTTTGGCCGACTAGCCGACTAGTCGGCTGGAAAAAGGCCGATTTGTCGGCCGACTAGTCGGCCAAGCCGATCATTGCTTTCGGCCGTGTTCGGGCGGAATCGGTAATGTTCGTCGCGCCTCGTATCCCTTGCCCGCGCCGCGCGAGTCGAACGAACAGTTTTGTTTACTTTGCATATTTTTACCCGACTGCGCCAGAAGAAGGGTTATTGTCATAGTAGGTATCGTTCACATACGATCGCCCTTACTTAGTGTTTTTGTTTTTAATAGGTATTAAACACATTCGATTCTATGCGATATAAATGCGTTCTAAAATAAATAATAAATAGGTGATTACATATTATGTTCTTTATTCAAAATTATTATTAGAAACTTGCGTTCAGAATTTATTTTTTGTTCCTATTCCTGTATTATTTTGCCAGTATTGTAAGACTGATACTAAAAAAAAAACAATTAATATAATGAAAGAATTTCATTTCAATCACCTTAATTATAAGAATAAATTAATGGCCGACTAGTCGCCGACTACAAAAGTGGCCGGATAGTCGGCTTTACCGACTAGTCGGTACATCCCTACTTTTTATCTATGTTCCACATACCTACTGCGAATGAATGGCCAAACATGATAAGAAGTGGGATGTTTGTTGAAAATCCGCTAAATCTGTTTTAATTTGTGACATCTGTTATAGGGTGCGAATGCACCAGAGATGTGTGTGAGGGATGTTTGTTAAGAACCAATAGAATCACTTCATTTACCTATCGTCAGGTAAATAATATTATGACTTAACAAACACATCTCTCGCACACATCTCTGGTGGATTCGCACGACCCAACTTGATACTCACGGATCCGGGCGAGTCTAATTAGCCCAACTTACCTATTCGTGTGAATCTGTTGAGACTCGCCCGGGTCGGCGATCGGCTCTACTGGGCCCTAAGTCTGCTAATGCAATTGTTATAATCGTGTCAGAATAGTGTCTCAATGGCATCGTTTTGACCAATGACGAAAGAGTTAGTCTTAGGGCGGGTTGCTTCAAACCATCTGTATTCGTAAGTCAGTACGTAATCGTTAAGTCAGTATGAAATTGTCATACAAGCCGCCATATTTGACAGTTACAGATACGTAACTGTAAGATGAAACAACATGGCCTTACTCTAAGCCAATGACCGCTTAGGTTTTGATAGTAATATTATGAGACCATTCTTACACTATTCAAATAGCAGAATTGGGGCCCAGATCGACTGTTTATTTGGGTCGGTCGGTTGATTTTGTTACCGACTATTTGGTTAATGAATAGCTTCGTATGCTTACTCATACATATTAATGGTAAAATGAGACAGAATTATTTTTTTTGTTTGGTGGCCGCAGGCCTGTCTGCCTATTTGTAAGTATAAACCGTAGTTTTTAAAAGTGTTTGCCAAAATCCATTGGTCTTATCAATTTGACAAATAAGTATTCTCTGAAATAAAATTGTTTGTTGTTGTTTAAAAGCTACAAACAAAACAATTACACCTAACGACTACATAACAGTGGGAATTCTAAGCTCATTCCTAGAATTACATTTAATGAAATACGTAAACAAGCAAATTATCACCGAAATTAACCAAAACAGGGAAATCGTTTTTTCGACGTTTTGTTATTCTAGGTAATTTACATCACAAAACATGTTTACTGTTTATAATTTTGGCAAATATTTTTTGTATTATTGTCAACAAATTTCAATCTATTAATATCATAAAGCTGAAGAGTTTGTTTGTTTGAATACGCTAATCTCTGGACCTATCGGTCGAATTCAAAAAAATGTTTTTTGTAATATGATAGTTAGATTCATGAGAAATAGTGTGTCTATGCTACGACCCTTAAGAACCGAGCAAAGGGGTGAAACCGCTGGGAACAACTAGGTACCTAGTTATTTTAATAAATTGTAGACTAGTTTCTCTGTCTATTATCTTACTAGCATTATACTACGAATATTACCTACACGATTGTGAAGGTGACATTTTTAGGGTTCCGTACCAAAATGGTAAAAAAGGAACCCTTATGATGCGACTTCGTCTGTCTGTCTGTCACGGCTGCTTATTTCAGCAACTACTAACGCTATCGACTTGAAATTTGGAACAGTTATAAAGAATGCTTGTCCAACTATATTGCAAATGAAAAAAGTCAAAAAATATTTTTAAGGTAAGGTTTACCTTTTTTTTATATTCTTACGAAAATTTTCTTATGATTATCTGGAAAAAGGCGTTGGATGCTGAGCTGCAGTTTGTATTTTTGCAGCTAAGTATCATCGTTTTTAGGGTTCCGTACCAAAATGGTAAAAAACGGAACCCATATGGTGCGACTTCGTCTGTCTGTCACACCTGCTTATTTCAGCAACTACTTATGCTATCGACTTGAAATTGGGAACAGTTATAAAGAAGCTTGCCCAATTTTATTGCAAATGAAAGAGTCTAAACAATATTTTTATTTTCATTGCAAAAGGGGCTGGAGTGGGGGTCCGAAATTTTAAAGTCGGGTTACTAGGTCAAGTGATATATCATATGAAAGGGCTTGATGTGCACATATCAAAATATATTTTCATTTTATTTTATGTCTCAAAGTTTCCGACATATGAGGAAAAATGTCTGAAAAAATACCATTCCCCCCCCCCCTTATCTCAGAAGTTTACGGAGCGAAAAATCTGAAATAATTAGAGTTGATAGGAATTGACCCAAATATTGCACCAAAAATAAAACGATGTTAGATAGACAGATGTAGTACACAGATACGAGTATTATAATGACCTCATCTCTCATCTTATCAGTGATTAAATGACAAAGATAGAGTAAGTGTTCGTGAAAGGATTAGAAAGGTTGTCCCCATCACTATCCTACTTCCTATTAAATTATCCTACTAATCCTACTCCTACTAATATGTTGTGATATTATAAATGTGAAAGATTGTGGGTGTGTGGGTGTGTGTGTATGTTTGTTACTTCTTCATGCTAAAACAGCTGGACGGATTTGGATAAAATTTGGCAAAAAGGTAGCCTGAGAGCTGAAAAAACACATGGGGTACTTTTCATCCATTTTCCGCAGACGAAGTTGCGGGGAACAGCTAGTTTGGTATAAACGAGAGAGCTAAAGAGGACGAGACAGCAGAAAGTTGATATTATTGCTTAGGAGGAAACTGTTACTCACCCGAAATCAGGAAATAAGCTGAGCAGGTTATCAAAGCTCTCTCGCATGAACGAAGCCCCGATAATATTGTATTCTCTAAAAGAGAGCTGAATTAAATACGCTGAATGTCATAGCAGTCATCAGTATCGTCAATGCCCACATCACCATATTGAAGATGTACCTTATCAGCTTCACGTTCTTCTGCAAAAGAAGTATTATCTTTCTTTTTTTTTAAATTCTCTAAGGTAAGTCTCCATGGACATGAGAGCCCCAGCGTTACATAACCTTAATCTCTAACAACAAATATATTTTTTTTTTCAAAAGAAAGATTAATCGATGCAAAAACATATTTTCAACAATAAATGCCGCATCAGATGTTGGTTCTGCCAATAAATGGCGCAGTCGGGTAAAAAGGCCCCTTGATCGATCTTATGTCAAATTTTTGCACCAATGCTTCCCTCACTTCCTGGTGTAGGTATATGACATTCTACAAGAATGTGCTGCACATCATCCACCATGCCACAGAAGTTTTATCGGTTTGTGTTTCAAGATTTGTATTTAACGAATTAATAAGGGGCCGTCCATAAATCACGTGAGGCTTGAAAGGGGGGGCGAGGGGGTTCGGAAAAAATCACGAAAAATCACAAGGGGGGAGGGGGGGGTGTAGTGAGATATCACGTGTATTTATTTTTACGTTGGACGCGCGATTTAAAGCAAAAAAAAATTGCTGTATTTGAAGGTAATATTCTCAAAAAAATTAAGATAATTTGTACCAAAAAAATACGCGTGATCATGGGTAGGGGGGGAGGGGTAAGTTAAAAACCTCACCACGTATCACCAGGGGGGAGGGGGGAGTCAAAAAGTTGCTAAAAAAACATCACGTGATTAATGGACGTCCCTTAAGACATGACAATAAATAGGCTCACGGCAAAGTTTTTTTTATGCTGAATTATTTTGAATCTCATTGTACATAATATGAATAAGTAGCATTGTTTACATTGGGTATCAGTGGTAATTCATAGTTTTTGGTCTCCACTGCGCTGCGACATTTCAGAAAAGTTACCCATTCTCTTTGTTTTAACATCATCCAATATGGTCAATATTGATAAGTAGGTATAACTAGCGGCATCAGTTATGATCACAAACGTCACCTGCGCATTAGCTGGTTTTTTGGTCTCTGGCGGAATGAAGAAGACGGGGGGCGCCGAGGCTGCACGCGATTGGTACGTCAGTCGATGCTCGCCGTCTATTGGACTATTCTCTATTACGTATTGTCAACTGTCTATTGGCCCAAAAATGTACATGCGCGATCTGCCGATACTTACCTATACCTAATCTTAAGGTTTCTAATCTCACATCATGTCCTGCAACGATGAAAATTATGGTCATCACGATATCCGTTAAGTATATACCGACTGCAGCGACTGTCAAAAGGATAGGTGGAGCCATCCGGCTCACACGATTTTTATCGCTTCTACTCATTACGATCAAGAAAAACATATTCAACATCAACCACGGAAATATTGAAATAATTATTAACACGTCTACTATCTGAAACATAAAAACACAGAACAGTAAGGCTACGAACGCACAGACAGGTGGCTTGCTAGCGCCTAGCGCCTAGCGAGTCACCTAGCGAGTAGCTTAGTAAAACGAACGTTTTAGAATGTTCGCGACCGGCCGCACTGCGCGCTTGGCGCCTAGCTAGTCGCTCCTCGTTCGTTTCACTAAGCTACTCGCTAGGTGACTCGCTAGGCGCTAGGCGCTAAGTAAGCCACCAGTCTGTAAGTTCGTAGCCTTATACTTATAAAGTTATAAATAATTTACATCAGCATTCAGCAAGGATGATGGTTAGGGTGAAAGTGCTTTTCCACCGGGCGAGGACAGGAGAGATAAGGAGAGTTGAGAATAGACGACAATTGAAAATTGTATGGTTTTTCAATTCTATCCTAGCGCATCTTCGGTGGAAATGATCTGGATTGGCCTTGATGTGCCAGACGAGAACTGAAATATTTGTTCTTATTATAGCATTACTGTATGCTGTATTCATTTATAGATTGGTTTTTTTATTCTGTAACAGGCACACGATTCTCGCGATGACCTGCCTCGGGAGTATTGGGAAGACCGGCTGGTGAGATATCAATTCTCTCCTATCCAATCCTCTCGCCTCGCTGATGGGAAAGCACCTTAATAGCGCATGTGTTTGGAATACGAATGCTACCGTGATCTGGGTAGTCCCGCTTCTAATTCATTATTAAAAAAAAATGTATTGAAAAATAGACGAGTCCATGTAGTAGAACTTGTTGTGAACTTGAACAAAAATGTGTTCCGTTATGCATCGTATGGACAAATAATAATTATTTATTAGTAAATTACTTTTATAAATTAGAATAACGATTGCTGAACTGGATCGCCGCTAGGCACACACAGCAACTTTGTTATTTATTTTTTTATTAATTTTGTCTGTTTTGTGGCAAATAAATATTTCTTTCGCTCTATTTTTGTGTGCAATTAGCCACGATTAAAAAAGAAATGTTAAACGACTTCTGTCGCTGACTGTACGCCGATCTTTCGTCTATGTGTGCGTGCTCTTGATGTGGCTCGTTGTACGGATTCGGCCTTCTGTATCTACCTATCTATTTTGGCGCATGACGCGGCGGGCGCGGTGCCTAGCGTTTAACGTTCTCAAACATTAGAATATAATTAGGTATTATTGCGTCATTCTGATGTTTACGACAATAATCCAGGCAAGTGGGCTACAGAAGCCTTCGCTTCATGTAAAACTCTGATACTTATTCGCGTCGAGATATGCTGAAAGCCCTCTACATAATAATGGAAATAGGTACCTAAAACAGATGATTTTTCTTTACAAGTCAAATTATACTGTCCCATATCGGCTGTTCCACCCTCATTTGTCAGCATAATACTAAATAACTACTCACCAATTATTTAAAGTAACTGCACGCGATCAAGCCATATCGTAGCGGCAAACAGAAACAACATCTTGAACAGACTGGTATTTTGCATTTCATTTTGTAAGTTAATTAACAGTAGGTAGGCAATTTTTATGTAGATTCTGTACACTCAAACCACTTTTAATAAATTCTAAATATTTTTTGGAACGGAGTTCCTTTACGAACGTTACCGTACGAGTGCAGTTAAGAGAAAATTTAAGCGATGACGCGATGACGTTTTCTGCCATTTCGCTTTTATACCTATTATGAAAATAGCACGATAGGTGTGAGTCTATATCTATTAACTCAAAAACTACTACTTAAACGGATTTTCAATGGAAGGACACATTTCCGAGGAAGGTTTTGGTACCTAATATAATTTATAAGGAAGTGACTCCGCGACCGCCGCCGTGACCTGAATTTGTTGTTGTTTATTTATTTATTTATTTATTTAAAACCTTAATCTATCATTACAGGGTTACCCTAATGCGACAGCTAAGAACTTAAACTAATCAAAATTATAATACATTAAAACCTAGGTACATTACTTACAAAAATACATAATTACAATAAAGTTTAAATTAAATATCCTTCTGCTTATAACATAATACAAATAGTAACACCTTTGCGAATTCACTGAAACAACATGTAAACACATCAATCTGAGTTTGAAGACTATTGATGGTGCGGATAGCTCTTGTAAGAGGTGCTTTGGCGAGTAGGTTAGTTCTCGCTGAAGGTACCAGTAGCAGTGGCGGGCTTCGCCGCCGCCACACGTAGCGGTCCGGCACACACAGACTCAAGCGTTGCAATACTGCCGGATGCCTCTCCACCCCACGAAGTACCTTTACCAAGTAGGCTACCAGTGCAAAGTCCCGTCGTACATGCAGTTGATTATAACCAACCATGCCCAGAACAAACAGAGTGGGATACATCAGTGGGTAGAACGGATATACCCCATAAAGCTTCTTGTACAGATGGCGCGTGAACTTATTCTGAACGCGCTCCAGCATTACCGCGTACTTAGCTTCATGTGGGGCCCATATGACCGCACTATGTTCTAGATGACTCCTGACTAGTGCATCATATAAGACCCTAGCTGCTGTGATGTTTGTGAAGCTTTGTGTCTGCCTCAGCACAAATCCTAGGTTTCTGTACGCTTTCTTACAGATTCTGGTTACATGCTCACGGAATGTCAGATCGGGAGTCATGAAAACACCCAAGTCTCGCACTTCCGTAACTCGTTGCAGTGGCGCCGAGTCCACCACATAATCATAGCGCACTGGTGCACGAGCACGGGTAAAACTCATCACCGAGCACTTGGATACGTTGAAGTATAGCTTGTTTTCATGACTCCACTGTACTATGCGATCGATGTCATCCTGTAGCCGCCTACAATCTGACTCGGACCTAATCTCGAACAGCAACTTAAGGTCATCCGCAAATAATAACCGTAAATCAATGCTACATGGGGGTTCATTAATCTTAATTAAAAATTGTATTAAATCTAAGCCACGTAAAGACATATGTGGACTATCAGTAGAACATAGCATTGAACTGTCATGTGTTGAGCTAGATAAGCATGTTATAGTGTGCGTGTACAGACCCCCAAATAATCAAAACTTTGCTTTATTTGAGTCCATAATGGAGGATGTTTTGTCAAAACTATCTACAGGTAATAAAGCAGTAATTATCTGTGGTGATTTTAATATAAATATCTTGGAAAACACATCTTATAGTAACAGACTGTTGAGCCTTTTAAAATCATATAGCTTGAATAATGTGTTTTTCGAACCCACTCGAGTAACTTCGACTTCTGCGACTTGCATAGATAATGTTTTCTGTAGTGGTGATTATTTAGATAAGGCCATTGTTAATTATCTGCCTTCCGATCACAGTGGACAATCCGTTACATTTGGGCCCAACACACCTATACAAAAAATAGAGATAAAGTTTAGACAAATATCAACCGGTGCTTTAAAAAGATTTGATGATACTTTAGTTAATAAGTTACAATATGTTCAGGGTCACCATATGGACAGTATAAATAAATTATATGATGAGTTCTTCTCAGTAGTACACACCGAATTTAAGAACCATTTTCAAGTCAAGAAGAAAAATATTTACCCTAAATTCATATTTAGCGACTGGGCAACTATAGGCATTAGGAAAAGTAGAGAAAGACTGTTCGAGCTGTATGGTCTTAAACCTTTTATAAATACGGACTTATTTAATCAGCATGTTGCCACATATTCTAGAACTTTTAAAAAAGTGTGTAAAACTGCTAAAGCTCTTTACATTAGTAACAAAATAAAATCAGCTGAAAATAAAATAAAAACCACTTGGAAAATCATTAATAATGAAACCAATAGGAATAAGAAATCTAATCATGATTATGTACTGGAGACACCACAAGGTCCCATAAGCTCCAACTTGGAAGTGGCTCAGGAATTTGTAAATTTCTTTACTGATATACCGTTAAAAACTACGGAATCTTTAAAGTCCTCGCCTACACTTTCTATTTCTTTGCTTAGAGAAAACGTCTCCAGCTGTCCTGTAGAATTTAAGTTTAAACATATAGACCCTATGTCCGTGATTAAAGCTTTTAAAGATATTAAGATAAAATTGACCGAAGATCTGTGGGGCATGTCAATTAAAGTTTGTCAATCTATTATTGTTACCGTAGCGCCCTATCTGGCCCTAATATTTAATTCGTGTGTGGATCAAGGAATCTTTCCGGATCTAATGAAATACAGTAAAGTCATACCGCTCTTCAAATCCGGGGATAGTAAGGACACCAATAATTATAGACCTGTATCTGTGTTACCAGCTTTCAGCAAAGTGTTTGAAAAAATTATGCTAAATCAAATGCTACATCATTTCAATTCTAACAATATCCTACATGATCAGCAATATGGTTTCACCAAAGGACGTTGTACTACTGACGCCGGTGTTACATTATTGAAGCATATTTTTAATGCGTGGGAGGAGGGACAAGATGCCATTGGAATCTTTTGCGACCTCTCGAAGGCATTTGATTGCGTAAATCACGAAACACTGTTGTTGAAGCTTGAGTTTTACGGACTTCATAAATTAGCACTCAGTTTGGTAGATTCTTACTTGAGTAACAGACAACAGCATGTTCAAATAAACGGTGTGAGTTCATTGGGTCTAAAAGTGAAAATGGGGGTACCGCAAGGATCAATATTGGGTCCGTTCCTATTTTTAGTATATATTAACGATTTACCACATTTACTGAAAAATCAGCCAAAGATGGTTTTATTTGCTGATGACACATCATTGATTTTTAAAGTAGATAGACGTGTTCATAACCTTGACGACGTAAATAATGCTATTCTTCAGGTACATGATTGGTTTACCGCAAATAATTTAGTGCTCAATGGAAAAAAAACTAAATGTATAAGGTTCGCCTTACCGAATGTTAAAAGTAGTGAATGTGACGTCGTACTGAATAAGGAAAAACTCGAGTTTATTAATGATACAGTGTTTCTAGGGATCACGCTTGACTCGAAACTTCAATGGGGTCCTCACATAACATCCCTTGCAGGGCGGCTTAGTTCAGCCGCATATGCAGTTAGGAAAGTTCGGCAACTAACAGACGTCGATACCGCGAGACTGGTCTACTTTAGTTACTTTCATAGCATCATGTCTTACGGTATATTATTGTGGGGACGAGCTGCAGACATTGAATCTATTTTTATTCTGCAAAAGAGAGCTATCAGAGCCATTTATAAGCTTCGCAGTCGCGAATCTCTTAGGGAACTGTTCAAAGAAATTAATATCATGACGGTGCCTTGTCAGTACATATATGAAAACATTATGTATGTTAGGAAAAATCTACATCTATTTGGTAAAAGATGCGAAAGACATCATTACAGTACTCGAGATGGAAACAAACTAGTCCAACCACGCTACAGATTATCCAAAGTACATACATCTTTTATGGGGTACTGCGTAAAATTTTATAATAAACTACCTCTCAACGTTCTTCAATTAAATGAGAATAAATTCAAAAACTGTATAAAACGCACACTATGTAGGCAAGCATATTACAAATTAGAAGATTATATTGCTGATAAGAATGCTTGGCTTAATGCTGGTCCTGCTCCACAACCACTTAGACTCATGTAATCGGAGTTATCTGCCCTTGAAGCTCTTCTTTATGACTTTGTAAATTACTTTATTATTCTGACATTTACAGGTAATCTATTCAGAAATTGACATGAATTAATATAATAATTTTCAATAGTAAGTTTGGTTTTGTTGTACGCATATGAATAACGTTAGTTTTGTAATTGAGTAACTTTCTTTGTGTATTGTGAATGTGAGTGCCATGTACCTAGCTATTTAAGTTTTAAGCTTATAGTATGGCAGTTGAGAGCATGTCATGCTCGCTTAAATGTACCGCTGATGGTGGCGTGTGTATTGGATCGTTCGATTCCCTCCAAAATGGTTGAGTTGAACGGTGCTGATGCGCACGTCATGTCCGTGAACGGGCGCTGTCAGTTGGTGCTGGTCATCTCTTGACTGCCTAAACAATGTTTTTTCACTTGTCTAGTTGATAATTATTATTTTGTACCTTACTAAACATAGTTCTCACATATTAGGGCATCACTGTAATCAAAGAAATTGTAACAGAATTTATTGAAAAAGAGTAACCATGGAGTTTCTTGTCCGTTCTTCTCCATAGGAATCTACGTTTTGGAACGGACAACTAGCTTCAACTAACGGACAAACCGACTGACAACTATTGTAATATTGTTTGACATTTCAAAAGTGCCTGTAAATGGTCTAATTGAAATAAATGTTTTTGACTTTGACTTTTTGACTTTGAATAAACAAGCGCCATGCCTTACTACTTCCGGCAGATTGTTTATCATAATAATGAATTCTAGAGGCCCCAAGTTGCTGCCCTGACTTACCCCCGACCAGGTGTAATATAAGTCGGATACACATCCGTTGTAGTCCACATACTGCTGTCTGCCCTGCATGTAACTAGCGAGAAACCTCAATAGATTCTGGGTGCATCCGACCTCTGCTAACTTCCGCAGTAAGATGTCATTATCGACGGTGTCAAAAGCTTTTCTAAAGTCAAAATAAGCTGCGTCCATCTGCACCCCAGCATCCACAGCCGGCACCACGCGTCCCATGAAATCCAGGAGATTGGTAGCGGTGCTGCGCCCCGGACGGAATCCGTGCTGCGCATCCGATAACTGTCCGCGCACTTGCTCTTGCATACAGCGCTGAATGGCAGACTCAAATACCTTTGCCGGCGTCGACAACACCGCCACAGGCCTATACCCACTGATGTCAGCTCCCACTCTGCCCTTGGACACTGGAATGACTCGCGTAATCTTCCACCTATCTGGGAACTTCGCGGATTGAAGACATGCGTTAAATATATAAAGTAAAGGTTCCGCGAGTACCCTACCACAATCTTTAAAAAGGAATGCTGGTAAGCCATCTGGGCCCGCAGATCGCTTTGGCTTGAGGCGGTCGAGAGCACTTCTAACGTCCTTAAGACTAAGCTTATTAATTTGTAAACACTGGCTACCAGTGTCCCCCGCTTCGGCCGCCGCCTCTTCTGAGTCCAGTCGTGGCGGTGCTTTATTATATACCGATTTAAAGTAAGCCGCGAACTGCTCAGCACACTCCTCGTCTGACAGATACCGACCGTCCTTTACAATGTTATGTCTACTCGCTGTAGTTTTCTGTGAGCGCATATATTGCCAAAACGATTTAGGGTCTTTCGCGAATTGACATTGAATGTTATTTTCATGCTGTTTGCGCGCACTTTCTATCATTTTTTTAATCTGCGATCTACATTTCGAATATTCATCGATTCATAGTTGTTCAATTATCTACCTTAGACTGACTTTTAAATTACAGTGTAAAACAAAATACAACTTTTTTGGACTTACAAGGGGGAGGGAGGTGGTCGACGGAGCCCCGCCACACGGGGCTCCTATATCTGTCTGCAAGGTTAAAAGTAACCTAACACGAAGGGGTTGACGGGGGCTTCGTTCGCTCGCTCACTGAAGCCCCCGTCAACCAACCCCTTCGAACCTAAATTGTCCGTGTCGGGGTGTCCAAGTTCCCGAGCTTGCTTCGCTCGCTCTTGGACCCTAGTTAGGTATGTTACTCTTAAAATGAAACATGAAATGTAATGTTTTTTTAATTATGCCAAATTGCCAACCCCATTTCCCGCTTTTATTCCAATGTCAGCGCCGGCTGCCAATTTAGCAACCGGCGGCGGCTGCAAATTCAGGTCACGGCGGCGGTCGTGGAGTCACTTCCAAAAAATTATATGCCCACCTAGAATAGATATAATTTTATTGACAGTTTATGACAATAAAATAATATCTATATATAAAGGTGGGCATATAATACAAATTAATACATCTTGAGAAGCTGAAAATCCACAATTGACGCAGTTACCTATGTTTAACTTTGATTAATTGCGAAACAATTCTCGTTCTCACAAAGAAATCTCTAAAGAGTCACTATTTCACTCAACACAACACTTTTTCACCACAAGTGTGCAACGCTCAACGTTATGATGGAAAAATCAGAACCAAACAGTTTATCGTTTTAAAGCACAACAAATAAACAGAAACAAGAAAAAAAACCGGTCAAGTGCGAGTCGTACTCGCGCACCGAGGGTTCCGTATCATTTTTGGACGTATAAAGTGAAAAAAATCGGACCGCATAATTAAGTTTGTTTGTGAAGGAATTTTGATGATTTTAAAAAAACTGTACTAGTTAGGAACATCATTTTATTTTTGGTGCCATATTTGGGTCAATTTCTATCAACTCTAATTATTTCAGATTTTTCGGCTCGCAAACTTCGGAGATAAGGGGGAAAATGGTATTTTTTTGGTCATTTTTCATCATAATGTCGAAAAGTGTGAAACAAAATAAAATAAAAATATATTTTGAAATGTGCAAATCAAGCCCTATTATATGATATGTCACTTGACCTAGTAACCCCACTTTAAAATTTTGGACCCCCACTCCGGCCCCTTTTGCAATGAAAATAAAAATATTTTTGGACTTTTTTCATCTGCAATAAAGTTGAACAAGCATTCTTTATAACTGTTCCAAATTTCAAGTCGGTAGCATAAGTAGTTGCTGAAATAAGCAGGTGTGACAGACAGACAGACAGACAGACAGACAGACGAAGTCGCACCATAAGGGTTCCTTTTTTACCATTTTGGTACGGAACCCTAAAAACGACCAATCGTAAGAGCAGACATTTATCTTATGGTGTTGCCAGAGCAAACTACCAGAGTCCATTTTTAGGGTTCCGTACCAAAATGGTAAAAAAGGAACCCTTATGGTGCGACTTCGTCTGTCTAAATGATAAATGATAAATGATATTTATTTTGTAAATAGGTTAAAAATAACACTTTTACACGTCAAAACATTTTTTTAAGCTAGATGAGTTCGGTGTTTCCTATATGACTACCTTTGAGAAGAAACACCGAAACAAACTCAAAGGTTGATGTCTCTTTTAAAGTCCAGACAATTAAGATAAATTGTGTAAGAACCATGCAGGTTAGTCTGAAATGGCCTTTAGAGGAAAGAGCCATACAGATTTGAGTGGACCTGACCTGACTGTGCACGCATGTGCCGGGTATCGTGGTAGCTCAACCCAGACTTAGGGAGCTCAACGACCCGACGAACATTACCATCAGAGAGGACATTTGGGTAGGCCCCCTAAAGTACTCAAACTGTCAGACTGAACTTGAGATCTATAACAGTAACATAATAACCCACATAGTACTCACATTTACAATAATTATAATCAATATATTATCATTATTATCACATTCAATGTCATTTTGTATATAAATTGTTTCAAAAGGAAACATTCAATGTCAAAGTGTATATAGAAAAAATTATAAAATCAAATAAAAGAGCAATAATTTAGTGGTTATGTCAATAGTAGTATTGGCCCATGTATGTATTGGAACAGCTCAATCCCAAGCCTTTTTGTCCTCACGTCTGTGAGTGTCTGTCACACTTGGTTATTTCAGCAATTACTAATGCTATCGACTTGAAATTTGGAACAGTTATAAAGAATGCTTGTCCAATTATATTGCAAATGAAAAAAGTCAAAAAATATTTTTATTTTTATTGCAAAAGGGGCCGGAGTGGGGGTCCAAAATTTCAAAGTGGGATTACTAGTTCAAGTGACATATCATATGAAAGGGCTTGATCTGCACATTTCAAAATATATTTTTATTTAATTTTATGTCTCACAGTTTTCGACATTATGATGAAAAATGTCTGAAAAAATACCATTCCCCCCCCCCCCCCCTTATCTCCGAAGTTTGCGGAGCGAAAAATCTGAAATAATTACAGTTGATAGGAATTTACCTATATATTGCACCAAAAATATAATAATGTTCCTAAATGGCACAGTTTTTTCAAAATAATCAAAATTCCTTCAAAAACAAACTTAGTTATGCGGTCCGGTTTTCTTAACTTTTATATGTCCAGGGATGGTACGGGACCCTCAGTGGGCGAGTACGACTCGCACTTGGCCGGTTTTTTTTAAATTCAAAAGACAGTGGGCAACTTTGTATGGGAGTTGGTCCAAGAGCCGCCTCGATTAAGACATATGCCAAATGAAAGGGTATAATGTAGTCTTCAAGTATGCAGATGGGCATCAGAATCTGTCCGAGTGATTCTGAGTAATGCTACGTTTTTATGGTTCATAGTTTATATTGGTTTTCCCGACTTAGTATTCGGATTTTAACAAATGAGGTATCATAACATTTGTCTTTATAGGTACCGCGAGTGACATTGGCTATGTGGATTAAAAAAAAACCAACACAGTAGATTAACCTTTCGTGTGCAACAGTTTTAGACACAGTAAAAATGTACCTAATTTTGTCTCGCGTGGATTCACGTTCCGGATATTAATATGATGGGTTAAGAATATTTTTTTTTTAATGAATTCGTCATTGATGCCCGTGGTGATCGATCATCGATGACGGAGGCAGTCTTTTACTATCCTTTGTTGAGTTGTGACGTGAGACTCCTATTTTTTTTTTCTACTGACTTAGTGTAGGTAGGTAGGTACTGTCTGATTTTCGAATGACTGGCTTTTGATTTTGGACACCGAGACACAAGACACCGTCACTTTCTAGAAAGTGCGATAAACCCCAAACTGCTTTGGGTATCATGATTACCAAGTTGACCACTGACGATGATGTACCACAGCACCTTGGCTGGGATGGGGCTAATGTTTTCCAGTGCGCTATTTAGTAATCCTGATAACAATAATACGATAGTGAATTGCGGTGGTGGAATCTACGTACAGTCCACACGAGTTTTTAAATCTTTGCCGTATACTTGTCCATATAATGAATCAGTAGAAAAAAAAGAGAAAAGCACAACTCAACAAAGGATAGTGAAAGACTGCCTCAGTAATCAGTCATCAATTACCATTTCACTAAAAAATGTAATATTATTTTCATTGGCTAAAATCCACCATGTTTTTTTTTATCTACATAATTATAGCTAATTTCACTCGTGGTACCAAGACAAATGTAATGATACCTTAATTGTTAAAATCCGAATATTAAATCATGAAAATCAATAATAAACTATGAACCTTAAAAAACTTAATATAGGTACCTAACTCAGAATTACCCGGACAGATTCTGATGCCAGTTTGCTTATTTGAAGACTACGTTATGCCCTTTCATTTGGCATACCTATGTCTTATCTTTGGCCGCTCTTGGACCGGATTCGCTCACTATCCTTTATTTTTAAAGATATAATTATTTTTCCAAATTTCGTTTAGAATTCATAATTTTAATTATAAAACCGAAAAAATAATAGGTGTTAGTTAATAAGCTACATTTTACATTAATTTGTATTTTACTTGTTAACATTGCATTGTAATCAGCCTGTTAGACAGAGTCGTCGATATCGCTATCCTTTTCATGAACTGGAACCCGCCTTGAGTCCAAGGTCACCGATACACAGTTGACCGAGCCTGCAAGAGATGTAGGTACGTTAGCACGACTCTGCAATTTTGGGTGAGACGCGTTTAAATGTTTTGTGCATATTTAGATACAAAAATCCAATGAATAATTTACAGAATGTAGGTAGGTACTTTGTGACGACTGAACTATTTAACGCCGGAACCGGCTCATTTAGATTATGTTAGCTTAATTCATAACAATTTGCTCCCATACAAACATTTACGATATTTACACGCGCCGCAGTAGTCGACCCCACCCACGAAAGCCCCGCCGACTATCAGGCGCCCCGCGCCAAATGGGCCAGATCACGCAATATGGCCGCACGGGTCACACTGTCATAGAGGTTATAACTAATAGTTAACTAACGGTCTAACTAAGACAATCGTTAAAAATGAGATATGAAGTATTATTTTAACAAAAATTCCGGCCGTTATCGTCTTGGCAAGTCGTGCGCAGTTCCAGTATCTCTATGTTATGTTCATGCTTGTATCTAAATATAGAGTAAAACTATAAATATATTTTAGTTACTATAAATTTAACAGTCCCTACGCAACCATTAACAACACAAGTTGTGTCTGGGGTCAAAATAATTGAGTTTGTTGTTTTGTTAATTGAATCGTGCATAACTTTAGGTTTTAGTGAAAAAAGAAGGTTATTTTATTATAAAGAATTAGGTACCTAGGTAAAAATAAGTGGTTTAAGTGTACTTATTCAACATAAAAATCGGCAACCTATAGAAGATCAAAATGGAATGCGAAGTACCAGTCTGTTCAAGATGTTGTTTCTGTTTGCCGCTACGATATGGCTTGATCGCGTGGAGTTACTTTAAATTGGTGAGTGTTTTTTTAAATTTAGTATTATGCTGCTAACAAATGAGCGCCGAACACATGGGACGTATATAATCTGACTTGTAAACAAAAATCATGTGTTAAGAAAGTATACGGTCTACCTATTTCCATTATGTAGAGCACTTTCATCATAATATCTCGATGCGAATATCAGTATTTTCCATGAAGCAAATGGCTATTTTGTGGATAATACGACGCATTAAAATTCTAATGTTTGCGGACGCTAGGCGCCCGCCGTCGCACGCGTCCATAAATCCATAGGTACCACAAAAAAGATACGTACTTACAGAAGATCAGCTACGTACAACGAGCGATATCAAGCGGACGCACACATAAACGCGAGATTGGCGTACAGTCCGTGACAGAATTCGGTTAACACACGGTCACAAAAGTTTAATTTATAAAAACTAGCACTTTATCCGCAACTTCGTCCGCGTGACCCACTGTGCATTTTTCCGGGATAAAAAGTAGCATGTAGGACTCAGTGATAATGCAGCTTCCTATTAGTGAAAGAATTTTCAGAATCGGATCAGTAGAACAGTTCCGAAGATTACCATTTGAGCATTTGAGCATCTTTCATCCGATTGACTTGAAAATTTGTACAGTTCTTGTGAAAGCCTACAAAGCTTGCTGCCAAAAAAAAATTTTTTTCGGAAATAATACAAAAATGGGTGATTGTCGGTCCCAGTTGTGCGTCTCTTAGTGGCACTGCAGGAAGCAATAACTGGCCCCCGAACAGGGTCACAACTACCAGGATACTATGATTTAGCCTGTTTCAGTGGGTGTTTGTTGATTAATGATTAATATACTTCTTCTTCTTTAATCGGTCCCTCATTACTGAGGATCGTGGTCACTGGACCCCTTTAAACGGACAATCTGCCTCCATCGACTCCGGTCCGCAGTTGCCATCACTACCTGCTGAAATTTGCTTGAGGACGTAGCTTCTTTTACTTGGTCGGACCATCGTGTTGGCGACCGGCCTTGTGCTCTCTTTCCTTCGGTATTGCCAACAATGACCAGCTTTTCAGCTTTTAATATACTTACAGACAGACATTGCCGAAGCGTATTTGTTTGGAGGAAATATTCCTGGAGTTGCACCAAAAGAAGGATTTTTTGAAGTTACAGCTATTCCTAAAGGGTTGCATTGAGGTGGTCTAAAAGTGTCAACCGATTTATGTCGCTGACCGTACGTACACGACGATCTCAAATCAAGTATTCCTGTTATCCCTATTGCCCGTGTCCCCATTAATGGGAATATGGTATAACAGTGGGACCTGAATAAAATAATTAAAAATTGTTCCCGTTGTCCCCATTGCTCTGTGCCTATTGTTGGGGACAACGATGGAGCCTGCCTTCTGCACTTATCTATTTTGTGACCATTCCATACGCTGCTTAACCTCGCCCATATTTCCGTTCGCCAAATTAGCATTCGAAATACCTAACTACAGTTATGTGGACATTAATTAATCCTAATATAATAATAATGAGAAGCAGAACTATTCAGATAACGGTAGGTATCATTCGTATACCGACCGAAAAGCACCTTAACAGCGTATGTGGTCGGACCACATGCGCTGTTATGGTGCTTTTTCATCGACGAGGCGAGGAGAGGATTGGATAAGAGAGAATTGAAATCTCGCCGGCCCCTGTCGACCAAAAATGTTCAGTTTGCAAGCTCGAGCCATCGCGAGCTCCGAGATTGTGGGATGCATGGTGAAGATACGTCCGGCCATAGGAGCGATAGCTATCACGACCCAGCAGATGCAGGTCGTCGCGAGAATCGTGTTTCCGCTACATAATTAATAAATAATATATTAGCACAGCAATACGGTTCCATATTCAATGAACAAATATTCAATTCTTGTCTCGCACATCCTCGCCAATCCAGACCATTTCCACCGAAGATGCGCTAGAAGAGAATTGCAAAACCATACAGTCGTCTATCCTTCTCCTCGTCTCGCCTATCCTCGCCGGTGGAAAAGCACCTTTACTCTAACCACCATCTTTGCTGAATGCTGATATGATATTTTATAAAACTGTGTTTTTACGTTCCAGATGGTAGACGCGTTAATAAGTGCGATGTTGACGTTTTTGTTTTTTAATTTGTTATTGGCGCTCGCAATGAATGGAGGCGATAAATCTCCTGTGAACTGGATTTTTATACTTGTCCTTTTGACACTCGCTGGAATTTGTATATACGTAACGGATTTCGTTATGACCATAGTGTTCATCGTTGCAGGACATAAGGTGAGATTTGAAACAGTTACTGATCAATATGGGCTCTGGGATGACGATATGAGAATGGGTGATTTTCGCAGCAGAGATCGATCGTTAATTATATGGTCGCATAAAATAAAAGTACTTACCTATAAATTATCACTTTACCATTGACACTCACTAACTGTACAACCCACAAGAGTTAACTTGAGATCCGAGCGGAATGCACGTCGCCGTCGTCTGAGCGAAGAACTTGGAAGCGAAGCGAAGAACCACTTATTTTTCCATACAAACGTAGAAAGATAGCTACTTCACTATGTTGTTACACGTCTTACAGCTTTGGGCGTAAATAATTAACATAATTATTATGGAGTTTGAAAACTTCAACGAAATTTCTCAGTAACCCCAGTTTATTTATTTAAAAAATCGAATAAGTAGGTAGGTACTTAACTTTTGCATAATACCTACATCAAGTAGTTTTAATGTTCAAATCCTATTCCCAAAGGACTGTTATTTTTGCGTTCATTTTACGTAAGAATATTATTCATCTCCCTTTTTACACGACGCGGCGCTAGTAATCTGCGGCGCTTGGTAAAAAAGCAAGTGTTTTGGCTCCGCCCACCGGCGAGTTTGTCGGAGTGGCATGCGCACTCGTTAACTCTTGCAGATTGTACATCCAAATGATCTTCAAAAAATAAGTATATCGACGAATTTATTGATATTGTAGAATATCAATAATATTATAGAATATCCGAGCGAAGTCTCAAGTTATCTCTTGATGGTTGTAGAACCATCAAGAGATAACCTGAGACTTCGCTCGGACGACGCTTGAGTATCAAGTTAACTACGATGACGGATTTGATGTATTTGAGCCGTTACGGGTACTAAGTAGTAGGTATGTTGTATACACCTATTACAATAAGATTCAAAATAATTCAGCATAAAAAATATTGTTTGCCGTGCCGTAGACCGGTAGGTACCTACATCTTGAAACACAAACCGACAAAATCATCTTCTTTTTCAGAAAAACGTAAAGACGATAAGAGTATACTATTTCTTCAGTATGGGGATGTGGATAGTGACGACACTGTTGACTTTTATGTCATTCACCTTTTTTTTGGAGAATATGCTGTCGAAGCTTCGATCATGGGAGAGAATTTTGATAACCATCTCAGCTTATGTCCTGGTTTTGGGTGAGCACATTTTATTTTTATTTTTGTAAAAATGAAAAAGAGATTACGAGGACGAGTGACCAGCAGTTTCCCTACGCGCACGCACACGCCCCCACATTGGGCGTGTGCGTGCCTCGAGCGTGTGAACGACGCGAACGCCGCGTGCGGGAACGTTCACGTCATTCACTCGCTCAAGGAACGCACACGCCCAATGTGGGGGAGGCGAAGCATTAACATCAACTTTCTGCTATCTCGCCTGCACATAGTGATTGGGACAACCTTTCTAATCCTTTCTCCACACTTACTTCTAAATTAAACTGGCCAGTATTGTATTACTAGGTAGGTATACCTATACCTACATCGTTAAGCCTGCAATATATGTTGGCAAACCAACACGAGCCTAGACAAACTGACACAAGGCAAGCGCTACTGTCTAGACGTTCGGCAAGGTTGACGTCAACCGCATATTAAGCAGTTGACGTCAACCTTACCGAACGTCTGTGCCTGCGTCTGCGTATGCGGCGCATAATAGCGCGCGGACTCAGATAATAGAAACAAGGGAGATGTGCCAAGGCGCTATCGAGCTTGATGCCTGATTTTGAGCAAATTGCTCATATTAAAAACGTAAGTGCTGGCGACGAACCGAACATGATCCATGGTATAAATACAGTGTTTTAGTTTAGTGCTAGTGTTGAGTGACGATTAACAGCGTTAGATTTAGGGTGTGTGGAATGTTCAATGCGTGGGAGATCTTTTTATTCACAAGGAGCGCTTAATTATGCGCGTAATTGTGTCGAAAAATGTACTAAAAGTGGCATCAGTTGTTCCGGTACTAATTTGCTATGATGGCATATCTCCTTGTTTCTATGATCTGAGCGCGCGGACAAACATGAGAACACTATTGTCCGAGCGTGCGAGCGCCTTTGATTTGTGCAGAAAAACCGCCACCGCTCCGAAGTACTTCTTGGCACTACATACACTTGCCTCACGTGAGGCAAGTGATCGCGAGCGACTGCAAGTTGTGGCAAGCTACGTCAAATGAGGTCTATACACGTTGGCGCTTGTCAACCAACTAGGCAAGTGACACCGAGCGATAGCAAGACAAGGCAAAAATATACCGCACATGTTGGTATTGGCCTTCACTCGACAACGCTTGGCCAACATGTATTGCAGGCTTTAAAGATAATAAATGGAGTGGGTGAGGGTCGGGCTACTGTTTTATTTTCGTGAGTTCGATAACGAATCATCGCATTTTTGCGTTCACTTCCGCGGGCTATGACATCATCGCGGGGAGTGGAGGGAGGGTCAATCTTAATATTTCTGTTTTTTGTAACTTTTAAACTTTAGACGTAATTATGATGTCATTTTTTCTGGAATGCTCGCTGAGATGGCGAGGAATTCACGAATGTACGTACACTACGCACAATAAATTAATAGAAAAAATACTTTTTATTCCAGTTGTGCAAACTTACTTCCTGCTGTTACTGAGGAGTGAAATCATTAAACTGAACAAAAAATGTGAGTTCAGATTTCTAAACAATACGGGTGAAGCTGAATGTGCCATGAAATATGATGGAGAAGTAGCGGCCGAGGAGACGGACACGTTTCCAAATAAGGAACATGTGAATGTATAGAGATAAACATGGTAGCACAAAAGGGCGGATTCAGCTTTCGAGTCAGGGAGGATCACTACGTGTACTTATTTTATTACAAAGTGGTTTTTTTTAGATTAGAAATACAGACTGTTGATTTAGTCACCTACAACTTTCAAGGGGGTGATTCTACCCGTCATACTGAACAACTTTCCCTATGAGACCCATATCTGATTCGTACAAATAAATCAACCAAATATTCGGCAAATTATTACAAAAGTAGCCAGAATGTATGAAAAGTTGTTATTAGGGTTCCGTACCAAAATGGTAAAAAAGGAACCCTTATGGTGCGACTTCGTCTGTCTGTCTGTCTGTCTGTCTGTCTGTCTGTCACACCTGCTTATTTCAGCAACTACTTATGCTATCGACTTGAAATTTGGAACAGTTATAAAGAATGCTTGTTCAACTTTATTGCAAATGAAAAAAGTCCAAAAATATTTTTATTTTCATTGCAAAAGGGGCCGGAGTGGGGGTCCAAAATTTTAAAGTGGGGTTACTAGGTCAAGTGACATATCATATGAAAGGGCTTGATCTGCACATTTCAAAATATATTTTTATTTTATTTTATGTCTCACAGTTTTCGACATATGATGAAAAATGTCCAAAAAAATACCATTCCCCCCCCCCCCCTTATCTCCGAAGTTTGCGGGGCGAAAAATCTGAAATAATTAGGGTTGATAGGAATTGACCCAAATATTGCACCAAAAATAAAACGATGTTCCTAACTAGTACAGTTTTTTCAAAATCATCAAAATTCCTTCACAAACAAACTTAGTTATGCGGTCCGGATTTTTTCACTTTATACGTCCAAATATAATACGGAACCCTCGGTGCGCGAGTAAGACTCGCACTTGGCCGGTTTTTTTTTTTCACGAATCGGTTTTGGGTCTCATAGGGAAAATTGTTCAGTATGACGGTTAGGATCACCCCGTTTAAGAGGGAACAGGGCGTGAGATTCTCCATACAAACGTATTCTCCTTTTTTCTTCCTGAATAATGGCCTCTAGAGTATTTTTTTTATTTCATAAAATCAAGGTCTGTTGTATACATGTCCCTGTCATTTTCTTTTTTTAAGCAACTAATTAGTAAAGAAAATAATTATGACCCTCGAAAAATTACAAAAAATGACCTATCCTACCTAAAATGATAGGAACCTAAGCATACTCTTTTTTTAAATAAATAAAAAAAAATTGCATCGTTTCAGTTTTCGAGGAGAAAAAGGGGGAATACGAAACGTCAATCTCGTCAATTTTTTTGTGATATAATCGGTCTGAGCTGCAGCTGTCCCTATCACACACTACGGGGGTTGTTCGGGCGCAGCGCGACGGCAATAGTTTCTTCAAATACCTATTTTTCAAATTCCTCGCAGGCCCCGTTCCCTCTTAAAAGTTGCAGGTGACTAAATCAACCGCCTATACTATCAGTTTATCAGTGGTCGACGTAAGCCCAGCCCAGGGGAGGCTCATGACCCCCATGCCCCTTCCCCTGGATCCGCCCTTGGTAAACACGACTTACGTAAATAAATGAACCCACTCTACACATACACCCACCGTTACCCACCAAGGAATAACTTGAAGACTTAGTGATGATTGTTATGACTGGCCACTGGGTCACGATAATTGAATGACAGCTTGAACAAACATGCGATAGTTGGAGTCAGAGCCCATTCGTCCCCTAAAATTCGTCCCCCAGCATAAAAGTTGTGGATTCGGCCCCTATATGTATAGGTGCCCATTGGTCTCCTGGTAGGGGACCAATTAATATTTTAATAAAAAATATTATTTTAAGGTACCCATTCGTCCCCTCTAATATATATAAAATATAAGTTAAAGATTCGGCACCTATTCAGGTTGCCTAATTGGTCCCCTGAGATAAAATTAGCTACCTATATTTTATATAAGAAACGGTTTAACATAGTACACTTGTGAACAGTTTATTAACGGAATTAATTTAATAAATCATAACAGATCATTGAAAAAAGAGCTATGATGAATGATAATCCGTCATGATAATAATATAACCTGTCGATAGGCTTACGATGTAATATTTTGTCTCTCTACCAATGGCTTGTTAAAAAAACGGGTTATAAAATAGATAAGGTGTTTTGTTTGTATGTTATGGCTGCCTCGGTGACATATTGGTTCTTGAAAGTGACTGCGAATACGAGACTGTTCAATGTGTCTTTGGTCATTTATTAAATGAAGTTATTTTACTGCATAAAGATATAGTTATCATATATTTTGCTAAATATTTACAAATGTACAAGAAACCAAAGGTTGATTAATTATTTTGAAGACTGGCTTAATGCCTAGAGCCTAGAGGCATTTTATTGAACTTAATCTTATTTGAAATAAACATGATATCTACCGAATTACTATATTTTTTATTTTTCCCTTTTCTGCGCGACTGTACCAGGACTACCAAGCTGCAGTATACACATATACATGTACTTATATTAGAAGAATGAATAAAAATAAATATTCTTCAGGGGACGAATGGGCCCCTCAAAAGTTCCAGGGGACGAGTGGACACAGGGTGCGAATCTTAGGGGACGAATGGGCTCAGACCCGATAGTTGTACTGATTAAAGGAAAGTATGGAATAATCACTTTTGAATTGAAAATAGATATTTGCAAATGTGTGCATTGCGCCTATTAATATGTATCCATTTTTTAACGATTAATTATTGCAAGTGTAGGTAGGTACCTACTCAAGTTCTGCACTAAATAAATAAAGACTACCTACTACTAACTACCTACCTCATTAACACTATGTTAAATATTTAAGAAGTAAGCAGCTATGTAGAATCTTATTGGATGTTGATATTTTATTAATAAACTATTTTGTTTGTATAACTGTGTCTATTTATTTTATGTTACCCGCAACTTCGTCCACGTAAAATTTTGCTATTACCTAATTTCAACAGTCTTTAACTTTTTATGCAGGAAAGTGCAAGCTTATTTATTAGCCTAGATAGATCCCTTACAAAGTTTTTAACTGCCTGTGAAGTTTCCTCAAAATTGGTTCAGCCATTTCGAAGTTTGGCCCGTACAAACATACAGATAGGCACCTATTTAGCTGTACGGTACGAATTAGCATTATCCTTTATTTGAAACGACTCAATGATCGCTCTTTAACACTGATTAGTAGGTTCCTATTGGTTTGTTTAAAATATAAGTAAATTAAAAGTTTGTATTTCATAATATTATTATGAAATACCTACAAAGTTATTTTTGCGGTTGTCAAAACTCAAAACCGAAAATAGTGAATATTTCAAAAAGTTATTGGCGCATCTTGTTGAAACCAATTTTAATCAAGAGTATTTATTGGATGCCACAAGCTTTAATTTTTTCAGATATTTTTATTGGAAAATTACAGGGGGGGGGGGGGACACATTGTTAATGACTTTCGGAGCTCTTAGTTCACTAAATATTCACTTATACGCTGATGGAGTCGCGGGCACACCTATTATTAATAATATTCTGCGGTTCCATAATGCGATATTTTTCAACAGTATTGTGTATTGACATATTATATTTCCCTACTAAAATACGAAATTTAATCTGTCTGTTACATCAAAACCATTGAACCGTGAGGAAGGACATAGGTACGCTACTTTTTTACGAACAACGACGGAAACGCGGACGAAGTCGCGGGCAAAAGCTAGTATTAAATAAAAGGAAGTGACTCCGCGACCGCCGCCGTGACCTGAATTTGCAGCCGCCACCGGTTGCTAAATTGGCAGCCGGCGCTGACATTGGAAAAAAAGCGGAAAATGGGGTTGGCAATTTGGCATAATTAAAAAAACATTTCATGATTCATTTGAGTAACATACATAATTAGGGTCCAAGAGCGAGCGAAGCAAGCTCGGGAACTTGGACACCCCGACACGGACAGGTTAGGTTCGAAGGGGTGTAAGTCCAAAAAGTTTTATTTGTTTAACACCGGCTCCACACGTTGGCCCCAACGTTGACCCCAACGCCACTCGCCCAACGTGTGGATCTAGAAAATAGCATTGGTTCCAACGTTGGCCAATGCTATTTTCTAGATCCACACGTTGGGCGAGTGGCGTTGGGGTCAACGTTGGGGCCAACGTGTGGAGCCGGTGTTACATTTACACTGTGATTTAAAAGTCAGTCTAAGGTAGATAACTCAACTTAAAACACGGCAACATTAATCTGCTGCTACGGTAGTTTGCAATTATTTTCGTCTGGTATCACTGCTACTCCAAGGCTACTCCGGTCCCCAACCGCGTTATTTTTGGGAGCCGGCGCCGGCTGCGGAAGCACTCCCTAAATAAAATAGACATTTAAGAACCTTTATGTTGTTTTCAAAGACCTATCCAACGATACCCCACATCAAGGGATGCGTGAAAATACCTATTTATTTTCATCCCCCAGTTTAATTTATGGGAGCCCCCTAATTATTTTATTTTACATAATTTTATTACAGGCCTTTAAGGCGGCTCATAGAAGTCATCTACTTACGAAGTTTCATACAAATTGGCTATGAACTGTAGATTTAACGAGGGTGTGACAGACAGACAGACGGACGGGACGAAACTATAACTGCTCGTTTACACCAAATTCGTCATCGGCCGAACGGCTGAAATTATAGAGAGCGCGTACACCAAAACGACCGCCATCGGCCGACAAAATCGGTCGTGTCGTGTGTGTACGCGCTTTCTACAATTTACTTATGTGTTTGATTCAATCGCCGAGTTCGGCCGTCGTCGTACGAGCAAAGTTCGGCCGATGACGGATTTGGTGTATTTGAGCCGCAAGGGTTCCTAGTTTTACTACGGAACCCTAAAAACCTTCAAAAATATGAATGGAGGACAGTAGCGCCATCCTAATTTAACGCATTTTGACGGAACTTTGCATATTTTTTTTTGATTAGATGGAACTTTTGGCGCATTTGAAATTACCCTCTAGCTTCCAGAAGCGCCACCCTATGACCCTAAGGGCGTTTGTGCACTACTCCGTTTCTAGCACGTTTTTTCACGGACCGTTTTTCTTTTTCATATATTTTAAAAAGTGGTGGGGATCGTTCTGCAGGCCTATTGATTAAAAAAAACGATCCGTGAAAAAACGCTGGAAACGGAGTAGGTAGTGCACAAACACCCTAATTGAACGCATTTTGGCAGACACTTTTCATACACAGTTGTTCTTGTTCCGGACTCCTTAGTCTAATCTCCATGTTAGAAACGGAGATTCTATGAGTGTTCATGACAGAACTAACAGACGGACGGACACACAGATAGTCGAAGATAACCTTCTTTGTTCGACTGTGGAACTTTGAAAACAAGGATTTTTCTGCATTGTTAAAAGTAATAATGACAAATAAAATATTATAAACATGCCAAAAAATTAAACGCGAATGTACTGAAACGTACATTTTGACATAAAAGATAACAGTGACGTGACAATGACATTGAATTTGACAGACAATGTCACATGAACTTCGTATTTGTTTTGAAATCGTGGTCTTGTGAGATAAAAACGATAACACTGCTTGTTTTTTAAATAAATATTACCCGCAGGCCATAATAAAATCTCTCTAAATTAAAATACTGAACGGTACATTTCGCCCCAGTATAGTTGTAATATGGGCATTATTGAAATATGCTCAAGATGAGCAAATCTTTGCAAAAAAAAAAACATCGATCTCCCGCCTTGTTTAAAAATAATTTTATAGCTATCTTCAAGAGGCATGACTCATTTAACATCATATAATTTAACAGGTACCTATGTGTTATTTAAAAGTTGTTTTGAGCTAAGTTTTAAGGATAAAGGAGCGGGATGATCTCAACATGTGCAGCGGGCATCTTACTGTTAATCGTGTATCTATTATTAGAATGTTACAGAGCTGCACAGAGTCAGCGTATAGACACGGTTTGCCGTAAATAGCTGCGTATAAAACACTAAAATGATTAAACCTAATTTTATAAACCAGATCATTTCAAATTGATGAAGATTTGGGCATTTAGAATAAACTGCATAACTTCAAAAGTGCCTCACTGAACCCTAAGGCGACTCTCTGACCGAATACTGACATCTGGCACAATGGATGAGCTACCAGTGTGTAAAAAATGTTGCTTTTGTGTGCCTCTACGGTACGGATTACTGACATGGGGATATATGAAACTGGTGAGTTGTGTGGAACAATGTTATTTGTAGATTATAGATAAGCTTCTCTATAAAATACATCATCCAGAGAAGGACTAGAATACTGTTTACTATTGTAAGTTATTGTGTCTGCCTAGCCTTTTCGGAACTAAGGTGGGGTCGGCTTCCAGTCTAACTAGTTGCAGCTGAATATAAATATTTTACAGGAAGCAATTGCCATCTGACCTTAACCCAATTATTACTCAATAACCCAATTACTGCTACTGTAGTGATGTGCCTGCCATTGACGGTTGGTTGACGGCAATGCGATCCGACGCCAAATTGATATGGCTGCGATAACCTCATCATCTATACTCTATACTAATATTATAAAGCTGAAAACTTTGTTTGTTGGACCCCAAGCTACCTAACTGTAACCACATCAAAATCCATTCATTACTTTTGCATGATGCGCATATAAACAGACAAATAGACAAAAATTCCAGAAAATATCTTTTTGGGCATGGTTAGGTCCCAGTGCCTTATCCTGACTGTTTTTCTGCAATCTACTATTTTACAGTTTTATATGTAACTAGCACTTCGCCCGCGACTTCGTCCGCGTGTCCCACAGGAACTGTGCATTTTTTCGGGATAAAAAGTAACCTATTTTACTCAGTGATAATGTAGCTTTCTATTAGTGAAAGAATTTTTAAAATCGGTCCCGTAGTTTTGGAGCCTATTCGGTACAAACAAACAAACAAAAAAATCTTTCCTCTTTATAATATTAGTATAGACAAAAACCCTGTTGTTCCCCAAAAGGGGTCATTATACTCATCATTATGAACAACTTTTACTATGGGACCAATAATGAAATCGCCAAAAAAAAAATCAGCTGCTCCATACATTTTGTTATGTGAACATAAATGTATGGAACAGCTGATTTTTTTTTCGCGATTTCAGTGGTGGTCCCATAGTAAAAGTTGTTCATAATGATGAGTATAATGACCCCTTTTGGGGAACAACAGGGTTTTTGTTACATGCTGTATAATAGTATAGATAGATGTATCTACATACCTAGTTGTATTTTTATCTTTGCAGATTACAGCAATACTAGTATTGAGTTTCTTCTTACTAATTGTACTTGAACTTGCTCAGTTCATTCCAAGTGTAACTGCAATCATTACGATGGTGTCTGCTGTACTTTCTGCAGAAATTGTAATACATATTATATTCATCGTTGGAGCACATAAGGTGAGCTTATTGACTAGTTATTAAACATTTAGATAATGACACCCCTGTTCACAAACATTACAGTGTACAGAAACCTTATATGAATGTTAAATGTAAATAAATAAGGTTCATATTGATATAAGCGAATATAAACTAGCACTTTATATGAATACCAACCTTAATGTAACACAAAAATCGTTATATTAGTATGAGTTTTCTATACCTACATTACATTCGAGACCTCATAGCAATGTTTGTGAATTTGGGTAGGGTACACATTTCTCCCAATTCACCTATGAATATTTTTACTCGATTTGACGGCACAGTTGTCGTAGTGGCTGAACGATTGGGCCTTTATACACTACAACGTTTCCAGCACGTTTTTTTACGAACCGTTTTTTTTTTCATACATTACGATAGTTTTAAAATTTTATGAAAAAAAAACGGTCCGTTACTAAAAGTGCTGGAAACGTGTAGTGCGCAAAACGGCCATTGTCTGCTGCGCGACGTGGCAGGTTCGATTCCCGTAAATATTTGCTTCGAGTCAAACACTATGTGAAAGTGTTTGTAAACGCACCATGATACAGGAGAAATCCTAGTGTGGGGCAACATTTATTTAATAAAAAAGAAAAAAAAATTACAGTCTGAAAAATGTTATATTTCTTCGGAAATATCTTAGACATGATTGATTATATCTAAGCATATGTGTCCCAGACGAAATGTCGAATCCGCTGTTTTACAAAACCGCTACTTGTTTTACAAACAGCTCCATTATGTAAAACAGTGAGCTCGAGGACTTGGGCACCTCGATACGGACACGTTAGGTTCGAAGGAAAGTTACAAGAGTCAAGACACGAATCATCCAAGTAAATAATACATAATAGATATTTTCTTTTCAGAAAATCGTGAAGCTGTTAAGACTGTATTTCTACTACGCTATATTCATGTGGGTGATCACAATATTAACGGCGATTGTGTGCACTATCTTGCTTATACTAGTCTTGTTTGATAATCGTGATCCAGTTTTGAATGCAATATTTTTCAGTATAGATGTTGTAGGCTTTTTATTTTCTATTGGTAAGTTAGCTACCTATAATTCCTTCAGTATCAATAATGTTACTACCGCACATCAGATCATAGAAACAAGTGAGATGTGCCAAGGCGCTATTGAGCTTGACGCTTTAGTAGGTCATATGACCATAATACATATTAAAACGTACCCTGGCGACGAACCGAACGCGATCGATGATATAAATACAGTGTTTTAGTTTAGTCCTAGTGCTGAGTGATGAATAACAGTGTTAGACTGAGGGTGTGCAGAATTTTTTATGTGAAATAGATCTTTATATTCACAAGGAGCACTTGTAATTGTGTCGCAAACTGTTCTAAAAGTGGCGACAGTGGTTCCAGTACTAATTTGCTATGATGGCATATCTCCTTTTTTCTATGATCTAAGCCGGGCACAAATCCGGGCTAAACCGGGTTGCTGCTGAGAATAGGGATGTTGTGCATTTTATTTTTATTGCGAATCTATTTAATAAAGTATTTAAAAAAAGAATGAACACTAAATAAACTAATGAAATGAGTATCTAAAAAAATGGCAAAGTTATAATAGTTTTAAAATGATTTGCTGTGTTCGTCAGAATGGCTGGTTGTCTGTGGCGTTGGTCAATGGGAGTTGATTCGAAAATTGCTACATAATTGCTTATATTTGCTACATATAATAAAAAATTGCTACATAGCATGTATATTTAGAAATTGAACGCCTGTCTGGGCTTGAAATTCGAAACCACGACCTACGTATGACTCTAGGGCGCTGTCTCCACGAGCGAGAGAATCGCGGCGATATTATCGCCGTGCCACGTTTTTCTATACACTCTCTATGGAACCGTCTCCACACGGCGATATTATCGCCGAGACTCGACTCGCCGAGAGTGTATAGAAAAACGTGGCACGGCGATAATATCGCCGCGATTCTCTCGCTCGTGGAGACAGCGCCTAGGTCGGGGCCACCGCGCACTGCTCATATAATATAATCATTTGATATTATTGTTTTTGTGCGGTTTTTTAATGTGTCATTTTTACTTTCAGTAATACAAACATTCCTCTTGCTATCTTTGCGGAGTGAAATAATCAAACTAAGAAGCAATTGTCCGTACCGATTCGTGAAGAACGATAAAGACCCCGAAGGTACCATCAGTACAGTGAATTACGAAGAAGAAATGTATAAAGAAAATGGTACAGAACGCATTTTTGAGATGGAAAATAGCTGATTTTGCTGATTTTAGAACCACACAACGGAACAAAGAATGAATGATGATTATGATTCTTTGGGTCGGCCGTCCTCCTACACTGACATCGGACGCGTACATAATGATACTCGCTGCGTACAGAATGATACCCACCGCTGACTTCAGCATAGCAGTACGGTGCTTCATGAGACAATGGAGCAAATTCTGTTGTAAATCGCACTAAACTAATTTTAGTCACACTATATCTCACTATATCTCAAAAAGAATAAAAATAATAAGAAATGTCAAATTAGTCTACGCCCTTATCATTTGCAAGAAATTCGTCGCGACCTATGGCGATGGCGACTAAATTCACTTTGAAAATATGTAGACTTATTTGACAGGACTAAATATCTTCTATGTCTTTCTCATGTTGTTTAGTTAGAAAAAGACATAAGTGAGAATAAATTAGTTTAGTTTGTAAACAAAAAAAAACTGCACGAACATATTAATTACCTACCTACCTAGTACGTGCGACCGTCATCAGCGTAGGAGGACGAAAACATTAGATCGACTGATTGTTTTTGAGGAAATTCGGGAAACAAGGTTTATAATAAGTACCTACCTAGTTGATTATTGAATCGAATTGATTGTCGCAACGATCTGTCGTTCGATTTTAACATCGAACGATCCGTCGATCAGAACATCGAACGATCCGTCGATCCGAACATCGAACGACGGATTGTACGTGTGTGGCGATATTATATCCAATCTTTTAGTCAGACCATCAATTAGACAGCAGCTACACTGAGAAATCGTTCGATTACATCGCGTCCGCCACATACCAGCGATGTGATCGAACGATAAGATGGATCGTCGATACGATCCGATCGTTACGATAATCGCCTCGTGTGTGCCTGTGTACCTTGCCATATCTACCAGTGCGAGAAAGATTTTAGGCTAAACATACCTAACCGATGTTGTCAATAAACAATTTACCGAAAACTATTAACAATATCAGTAATAAGTAATAATACTGTAGTCTTCTATTCCTCTAGTCGTTCCTACAAACCTGTACCAACTTTTTTTTCATAAAGAATATTATAAAAAAAATATTGTGTTAGTTGCACGTGTTGCCTTATGAAAATCGTGTACCTTTTGTCGGATATTAATTGTTCGGTTGCTGAATTGGCTGCCGGCGCTGACTTTGGTAAAAACAGCCGAAAATGGGGTTGGCAATTTGGCATAATGGCGGGGTAGGCATAATTACATGTTTCATTTTAATAATACACCTAAGAAGGTCCTTTCCCCCGGTGTCAGCTCAGCCGTGTCTATGTCTTTAATCTCGGCTGCTGACAGCAATATACCTACTGCCGGTGCCCAACGGCGTTATTTTTGGGTGCCGGCGCCGGCAGCGGAATCACACCCTAATTTTTATTATACTTTAACTTTTACTATGGGACCAATCCCATAGTAAAAGTTGTTCGACTGACAAAAATTACACCCAGTAGGTATAATAAAAATTAGGGTGTGATTGCTGCTTTCTTTTTCGTGATTTCAGGGTTGGCCCTGAAATCACGAAAAAGAATTCAGCAACAATTAATGTATGGAACAGCTGATATTTTTTTCGCGATTTCAGGGTTGGTCCCTTAGAGGGATGTTATGGAAATGAAATGTCGGATCTGGATGTGGATACGGATATATGAATAATATTATATCAGTTTCAGATACGGTTACGGATATTAAATTATTTCGGATAAGTAGTTTTGGTTACGGATTTCGGATAGTGTCGGATATTTTCAAGAAATTTTAAAAGTAGGCTTTATTTTAAGGTTATCATTTGGCTTTCTAATCAGTGACATAAGTATATATATTATAGCTAGGTACTCATTTTAAAGGTCTTCCTATTGACTGCAAAAACAAAATCCTGCCATAACATGGTTACGGAGCTTCATAACATCCCTGGTCCCATAGTAAAAGTTGTTTATAATGATGAGTACAATGATCCCTTTTCGTATTTCGACTGACTAAAGTTACACCTATTAGGTATTATTAATATACAGGGTATAATTAAAACCAGTGCGGATATTTTAGGAGGTGAAAGTACTCATGAATATGATCAACTTTTATTATGGGGCCGACACTGAAATATGAAAAAAAAATCAGCTGTTCCCTACTAAAATGCACTACAACACGATCAAAATGTATGGAACTGCTGATTTTTTTTTCATGTTTCAGTGTCGGCCCCATAATAAAAGTTGATCATATTCATGAGTACTTTCACCTCCTAAAATATCCGCACTGGTTTTAATTTTACCCTGTATAGGTAAGGAATTGTTCAAGTGCCATAATCTAGGATGTTTGCTAAGGCGCTAACCGCTATAAGATAGCCAGCCAGGATACATAAAATGTGAATCCAATCATTTTAAGTACCTAGTACCTAAGGCATGATGATCAAATAATATATAATTTATGACATGGGGACTAAAGAATGGAAATACTTCACTTGGCTATCTTTCTAGTGAAACGGTGGCGAACCAGGCGCGGTCGCAGCTAATGATTTTGGGGGGGGTCATACCGCAGCCGAAGACTTTAGGGGGGGTCATACCTACTGATTAATGCCGACGTGCTATACCGTGAATTACCGTGTTTGGCGCATTGTTGTAAGATTTTGGGGGGGGTCGCGCACATACAAACATACATACCTACATACATACTTACATACATACATACATACTTACATTACATACCATACATACATACATACATACGGGACGAATACCTACAGAACCTCCTTTTTTGAAGTAGGTTAAAAAATATATTTTTTTACAATTATTTTATACAATTTTCATATTTTTGATGAGAATGCTATTTGTATCACTATTTGTGTAGGTATTCAATAAACTTTTTATTGGTCGTTTAAGTACCGAATTGTTGTTTTCATAATCAAGTTATAGTTTTAGACGGATGACTTCTGTTTCGGTCGCTGTTATTGTTGTTACGACAGTCGACACACAGAGCCACAAGCGACATTAAAATAAAATATTCAATCTGACTTTTCATTTCACGTTGTTTTTCATTACGACTAATCGTTGACCCGCTGCATTGATAATAGAAAGAAAAGAAATAAAATGCGTTTATTTGCGTCGGTATGACGCACATAAATAAAATAAAACAAAAATACAAAAAAAAAATAAACTGCTAGGGAAAATTTGCGTCACATCTTCGCAAAACGGCCATCGCTCAGCGTGATGCTGTCTCATGCACGGAGCAGAGCCATAGCGCTGGTTTTCGGCGAGAGCCGGCATGCAAAACGTTTAAAAGCAATATTACATGCTAAAGTTCAGTTATTATGTTAAACTGCTAAACGTCGTTCAGTTGTTTTACATAACGGAGCTGTTTTGTAAAACAGCGGATTCGACAATCCATCTGCGACATATATACATAATTACATATCAGTGGCGAAGGGTCCCTACAATACGATTCCTACCGGCTTCCCTTTGAAAAGTAGCACAGGCAGTATTGCCTACTTTTATTAATTAGCTTTTCGTGGCCAGGTAATAATTTGTAGCTCCGGCTTACCTCTTACAAAAACTGACCCTTCGCCACTGTTACATATGTAGGTACTTACTTCGGTATCATCTTCGCAAGTCATTATCTTAGTTGAAAAGGTCAAGTTAATAGCTAGATAGGTACATAAATATGCTACCAATCAAATAGGTAAATGTTTGCAATAACAAATTAACAATATTATTAACACTTATCAGTATGAAGGCGACAGTAGGCGGGCATTATTGTGGTTTAGCTATTAGATATTATATTGAAATAAAAACAGATTATTCCTAAATAATAATTGATGTACTTACCTACCTGCTTGGAAAAAACTAGAGGTGCACAATTTTTTTGAGCCATACTACCCTGTTGGACTTCTCAAGAAATAAAGGGTACCTAACTATTATATATAAAGGTTTTTTCAAGTTAGGAGTCATTTAAAATGCGTACGGAGTTGCCAGTGTGTAAAAGATGTTGTTGCTGTTTGCCGCTGCGATATGGTTTGATAACGTGGGGATATTTAAAATTGGTAAGTAATTTATACCTACTAAAAGTGTTTACTATAATTTTATAGCGAAGCTTACCTACCTATTTACAATATAGTACATGTCAAATGTCCCAGAAGAAATCAGGTTTTTCTGCACGCCCCACAATATAAATAGGTGTTTTATAATTTTCTTATAATAATCCGTTCTACTATAATTAACAAGACCCGCTAAATACACAATTATAGCCATCTGACCCACAAGTGGAGAAGTAGACAAAGGAACTTCACACTACTGTTCACGGTATTACAGTAGGTACCTAGATACAGATGACGATGAAATGATATTTATTCTGTAAATACAGTCCTTTCTTTCAGAATTCTGAAAATTCTGTAAAACCTACATCAAGCTTGCAGTCTTGCTCCTGCATTACTGTTCGCGGGTTCGATTCCCGCTCAAATATATTTGTATAATAACGTTAACAGTTCCGAATCTGTGTTTGTATATGAGATATTTGTAGCATAAACTCACCACATGATAGATAAGTAGATAGGTACCGTTTGCAGTCTGTTGTTGCATTAGTCGTTATGATTTATATTTTATTACACACTGTGTCTTCGTTTTTAGGGTTCCGTACCAAAATGGTAAAAAAGGACTTCGTCTGTTTGTCTGTCTGTCTGTCTGTCACACCTGCTTATTTCAGCAACTACTAAAGCTATCGACTTGAAATTTGGAATAGTTATAAAAATTGCTTGCCCAACTTTATTGCAAATGAAAAATATCAACAAATATTTTTATTTTCATCGCAAAAGGGGCCGGAGTGGGGGTCCGAAATTGTGAAGTGGGGTTACTAGGTCAAATGACATATCATATGAAAGGGCTTGATTTGCACATTTCAAAATATATTTTCATTTTATTTTATGTCTCACAGTTTTCGACTTATGATGAAAAATGTCTGAAAAAATACCATTCCCCCCCTTATCTCCGAAGTTTGCGAAGCGAAAAATCTGAAATAATTAGAGTTGATAGGAATTGACCCAAATATTGCACCAAAAATAAAACGATGTTCCTAACTATTACAGTTTTTTTCAAAATCATCAAAATTCCTTGACAAACAAACTTAGTTATGCGGTCCGGTTTTTTTTCACTTTATACGTCCAAAACTGATACGAAACCCTCGCTGCGCGAGTACGACTCGCACTTGGCCGGTTTTTACTTTACAACTATCCTGTCGCAGGTCTGCTGGCAGAAATTTCTTTAGAAATAAGCAGTACCTACCTTAGTTCCTAATGTCTCATCTGTATTTGTTTTCTTGTCTATTATATTTTGTGTGTACCTACATAAATAATAAATAAAAAAATCATAATTCACGCCGCTACCTGTCTATTCTGTACCTACCGACACGCCGCGTGATATCACCGCAAGATCGAACTGCCAATTTGTTTGCGAACGTTCGAGGGAGAATCTCACCGTGACATACTCCTTCGAACGTTCGCAAACAAATTGGCAGTTCTGGCGGTGATACCTATCACACGGCATGTCGGTACCGATTAGACAAGCTGATGAAATCAATTTTTCTGACATTTCCGGAATTACGGCCCTGCGTCAAGGAAACGGAAAAACTGTCAATAAAAAATATAAGTAGTATAGGGTAGGTACTTACCTACTTATTAAGTTATCATTCTGGTAGGTTACAAAAATAAAATAATACCTAAATCTAGCTTATTCCTGGATGGCTATATAGATTTATTAAACTGATTTTCCTTTTCAGATCGTAGGCAGCCTGGCGTCGATATTCCTCCTAGTAACATTGATTAGCAAAGTCGAAATGTTTTTATTATACAAAAGCTCAGAATATATACAACACTTTATAATCTTAAGTGTAATCTTTGTTTTATTGTTGACTGACATCGCGCTCAACACCGTGTTTCTTGTCGGAGGACATACGGTGAGCTTTTTGTTGTAATAAATATTTTTAAGACTACGCTAGGGTACCTAAGGCCGGCCATAGGTACACGTCAGGTACCCGGTCCCTAAGCGAGGCCCCACACGTCAGGCAATCCGGTTCCCTGATCCGATTGGCGTACTACAGAGCAGTAGGTACACCGCCGTCGACGTCTTCGGGTGCCCTGATCCGGTAACCGGATCGTGGAACCTGACGTGTGCAGCCAGCCTGAAGTGGTTAGCAATGGTGGCGCAGTGAAAGCGGTCCCGACATTGACGGTCACGAGTCGTAGGTATAGTTGGGTTTTTTTTTAGGTTGAAACCCAACTAAATAGTTGGAGATAAGCCCGAGAATAAAGCCGATTTTGGGTTTTTTCCCGGGTCTAACCCAACTATAGCCGCGTACTAAGTATACTTATTTTTTGTTTTAGAAAAATGTAAAGTTGTTGCGAGTGTTCTACATCTACAGCATGGTTATATGGGCGCTGACTGTAATGCTCGTATTGTCGCTGGCCGTCATGATGATCAGCAGAGTGTCGCACTACCACATCATATCCTACTACCGCTTCTGGCTGCTTCTGCTCGACTTCGCCAGCTCCTTTGTTAATATCAGTACGTACATCTGGCATTTGTGATATTTTTAAGGCACCTTCTAATATTTCACCCTCTCTTAGGGCGCTTGTAAACGTGTCATTTTTATGGCATTTTCTACCAGCAATAGGGTTTTGGACTGTATTTTCCATTAAAATTCTAGAAACAACTAGCAAAAAGATAGGTAAGGAACAAATATCTCAACAAATGGCCACGTTATAAAGGTTATAAAATTAGTTGCTAGAAAATGATACATGTTTAGATTTAAGCCACGAGGCTTAAATCTAAACATGTATCATTTACAGTCGCAGCGAAGAATCGAAGAGTTCAAAATGTGGCCTAGTGGATACGAATCCACTAGGCCACATTTTGAACTCTTCGATTCTTCGCTGCGACTCAGCATCAGTGGGGACCAACCCTTCACCCTTCTTAATCGCATTTTTTTCTTATACTTAGCTTTTTATTTTATCAGTAATGCAAACTTACTTCGTGCTGCTACTGAGGAGTGAGATCATCAAACTGAGCAACAACTGTGAGTTCAGATTTGTAAACAATGCAGGTGAAGCTGAATGTAATATGAATTACAAAGAAGTATTACTCGATGAAGAGAAAGGGTCAGAAGATATCTCTGAGAGAGGAACATGTGACTCAGAAGACGTGTGTGAAAAAACATGTCGTTTTAAAGGAACATGTCACAGAATTGCTGATGAAAACTAATGGAATTATGGTATTGAGAGTTTTTTATTGATAAGTCTTGTATTGTAAGTATCTATTTAAATCTTCCAGAATACGTTTTTTTTTTAAGTGGGCCATCTTAGGCGCTAGGCCTTATTCGGCGTATGTATCTACTTACTGTTACTATCAATTAATGTACAATATAAGTTTTTTTATATGATTTTGTATTTTTTGATCGTTTGAATTATTAAACTAAACAATAATTATATGTATGATTGGATTCATTTCATTATACCCTTTTGTATTTTAGAGATTGTCGAAATGTAGGTATGCAGTTACTTACATTAGGTACGCTAAAATGTATGATGATAAGTACATGTAGGTACGTAGATAAATAGGTATGTACCTACTAGGGATACCTAGACAACTCTTCCATACAAAAATATCACTCGACAAAATGTATGAAAAGCCGGATATTTTTTCGTGATTTTAACGTTAATCAAAATCGAATCTGTTTATTATTGGATTTTAGTACTTACCTAATGATTTAATTACCTACATAAGTAGGTGCATACTGATCTTTAAATCTAAGCTTTACTAATGAAACCCCCTACTTATCATCTAGGCAAGTCATTATCTTAATGTAAGTTGAAAAGGTTAAGTTAGTACTTAATTACATAAGCTATTAACTAAACAAATAGATATGTGCAATTACAATATTACCACTCATCAGTAGATATGTAGCCGACGGCAGGCGGGCATAAATGTGGTTTATGTATTATTTTATTGAAATAAAAACAATAGTTTATACTTATATAATTGATGTACCTACCTACCTACTTGGAAACAACTAGAGGTGCACAATTTTATTTGTGGTATTTTTTTGCTTGGGCCATATTACCCTGTTGGGTTTCTTAAGAAATAAAGGGTATTTACAAAGCTTTTTTTTTAATTAGGGGTCGTTTAAAATGCGTACGGAGTTGCCAGTGTGTAAAAGATGTTGTTGCTGTTTCCCGCTACGATATGGTTTGATAACATGGGCATATTTTAAATTGGTAAGTAATTTATACCTTCTAATAATTTGCCCGTTGTTGTTGTTCCCCCGTTGCTCGGCTCCTATGGGTCGAAGCGTGATGTTAGCGTATACTATTTCTCATGACCCTGGCTATCATATATGTATGTATAAAGAGAATTTTTCGAATCTGATGAGTAGGTAGTTCCAGAGATAAGCGAGTTCAAACAAAAAAACTCTTCAGCTTTCATAAATTAGTGCTGACGTACAAGTGCACCGAAATCTAGCGTAAATTCAAAGATTTATTTAAACTATTTTTCCTTTTCAGATCGCAAGCAGCCTGGTGTCGATATTATTAATGATATCGTTGTATAACATGGTGGAGAGATCTATAGCATACAAGATCTCGTACTATACGAATCACCTTGTAGCTCCATGTATTACCCTGGTTATATTGCTGACTGACATCGCGCTCAACACCGTGTTTCTTATTGGAGGACATACGGTGAGCTTTTTGTATTTAATACTAGCTGCACTCCGTGGTTTCACCCGCCGATTAATTTAAAACATTGGGCGGCCGCATTCAGCCCCCGATCCACTGCGTCGCATCGCCCGCACTATTGCTTCGCTTTCGCTTAGCATTCTTTTTTGTGTTTGAACGGCTCCTAAGGGTCGTAGCGTGATGTTAAATAACCCATAACCTTCCTCAAGAATTGGGCTATCAAATGCAAAAAGAATTTTAGCAAACAAATAAACTCTTCAGCTTTATAATAAGGTTAGGCTAAAGTGGGGAGCAATAATGTCTCAGTAGTCCCGATATCGAACTGAAGTAGATATGCACTTTATACAATAAATTATTGTCAACAGTACTTGACGGCACTACACATACTACAGTAGGTGGCAGTAAATATTACACATTAGCCGATTAACTCTTATTGAAAGCTCGTGTAGATTTGTGTGGTTGGTACTTTTGGAATTCAGTTGGGGCATGAGCAGGCATCGGAGAGAATAATTTGCAATAATAGTTCAGACACTGGACGGCACATTGAATTTTGATTTTATCTGATCAAACGGCTAAGTCAATGATAAGTGCTGCTGTGTCACTTTGGCAGCAGTGTTTCTACAGGAACTATAAATATTGCGTTCTCTGCTACTAGACACACGTGATACATTATTAGCTTATGGCTACGTATGGCTACGTTCATTTTTACAACTCTTTCTCAAACTCGATGTGTAATATTTACTAAGTAGGTACCACTTAATGTACCTACTAGGTATACGGCACTATAAATCACATATTTTGACTTAGCATAGGATGCATAATATTTGGCAAGAAGCAAGGGGTCACAGCACAAGGAAAGGAAAAATACGATAAACGTTAATTAGTATCAAGTATCAAGGCGCGAGCCCTCTACTCGCACTTGGCCGGTTTTTTTTCATCTGAGATTTGTATTTAGTAAACGATTCTCTTCGATTCCAAGTTTTACTTCTAAAAGAGAAACGCTTTTTTTAGAAACAAAACTTGGTTTATATATTTTTTTTGTTTCAGAAAAATGAGAAGTTGTTGCGAGTGTATTACATCTACAATACAGTTCTGTGGGTGCTGTCTGTCCTGCTGGTGGTGGGGTTGTGTTTCATTATGATCGGCATAGTGTACCAGAACAACATCTTAATTTTCCTCTTTCTCTGGCTAGTTCTGGCCCATTTCTTCAGCTCCTTTGTTATTATGGGTACGTACATCATCAAAAGTTGCTGATCAAAATCTAAATATCAATACGTAGTGAACTAAAGTCGCGTCAGAATTGAATAGCGTTGAAGTCCTTAACCAGTGGTTCCAAATCGGTGGTTCGCGGACCACCAGTGGTCTGCGAAACAATGTTATAAACCCATAATAAATTAATTTTTACTTCGGATATACATCACTACATAGTATAAAACAAAGTCGCTTCCCGTCTGTCTGTCTGTCTGTCCCTATGTATGCTTAGATCTTTAAAACTACGCAATGGGTTTGATGCGGTTTTTCTTACCCTTCATACTCGAAATATTTTAAGAGGTATATCTGTAGGTGGTAAAGATGCCATACAAACGAAATAAAATTAATTTGAGTATTTTTTTTTTTAATAAATTAATTTTAAATTATTTGAAACACAAAAATATTATTTTCAACATCCATTACGCTAGTTGTTACGTACATTACTATTAATATTAGAAACAAGCGTAATGGATGTCGTAAATAGTATTTTTATGTGTCAAATAATTTATTTAAAATAATTTTATTTATTTATAAAAAAAAAAAAATACTCAGATCAATTATTTTTTTTCGTTTGTATGGCATCTCTACCACCTATAGATGTGCCTCTTAAAATATTTCGAGAATGAAGGGTAGGACCCTATACAATAGAGTGATTCAAGAGGAAGGTTTATAGCAACCGTGCGAAGCCGGGGCGGGTCGCTAGTACCTAATAAAGAGAATTTCTCAGTTTGTTAGGAGCTTTGGCTACAACGTTGACAAGTCGATCAGTTAAAAGTATTTTTACCAAAAAGTATAATTAACTAGGTACCACTTCGCATGCGACTTCGTCCGCGTGACACACACGTAGCGCCATCTAGCGTCTTAAAGCAATATTGTGACCGTCGAAAGTTTTTTGTCCTTTTTTGTACCCCTGGCAACGTATATTAAATACATGTATATGCAAAATTTCATGATGGTCGGCTCAGTGGTTTAGGCGTGAAAAGGTAACAAAGAAACAAATAAACTTACTCTCGCATTTATAATATTAAGTTAGGATTAGGATTCTAGAAACAATACTTTTTTAGGTACCTACCTATTTAACCATCATGGCAGGATTTTTTTGTAAAAAAAATATCTAATTAATATAAAATTTTAGTTCGACGCTTCTCTTTAATTCGAGTCAATGAGGATCGACCCTTATTCTAATATTTTTCTTAAACTTAGCTTTTTATTTTAACAGTAATACAAACTTACTTCTTGCTGCTACTGAGGAGTGAGATCATCAAACTGAACAACAACTGTGAGTTCAGATTTATAAACAATGCGGCTGAAGCTGAATGTAACATGAATTATTACAAAGACGGATTACTCGATGAAAAGAAGGGGTCAGAAGATGTCTATGAGAGAGGAACTTATGACTCAGAAGACGAAAAATTATGTCGGTTTAAAGAAATATGTCAAACGAATGTTGATGACAACTGATGTAGTCGCTGTGGAGTTTTTTTATCGATAAGTATTTAATTATACAGGGTAAAATTAAAACCAGTGCCGACACTGAAATATGAAAAAAAAAAATCTGCTGTGGCGGTTAGGGTACAAAAATGCACTACAACACGATCAAAATGTATGGAACAGCTGATTTTTTTTTTTCATATTTCAGTGTCGGTCCCATAATAAAAGTTGATCATATTCATGAGTACTTTCACCTTCTTAAATAATCGCACTGGTTTTAATTTTATCCTGATAAATTATTAAACTATTAAATATTCCCAAAATCGATTTTTTTTTAAGTCGGCCATCAATATCATAGCTGCTGGGCCTTAGTCAGCGCATGTACATCTACTATCAATTGTCAAAAAATAATTAATCTTGTATTTTTTTATTATTCAAATAAACTAAGTTTATGTTATAGGTATAATTTGTTTCCATTTTATTAAAACCTTATATTTCATTAGCTTCCGCCCGCGGCTTCGCTCGCGTTTTTGGGATAAAAAGTAGCCTATGTGTTATTCTGATGTATTAGCTATAGGTATTACTGTAAGGTTTCATCAAAATCCGTTTAGTAGTTTTTGCGTGAAAGAGTAACAAACATCCATACATCCATCCATACATACATCCTCACAAACTTTCGCATTTATAATATTAGTAAGAAGTAAGATTGTCGAAATGTAGGTAAGTATATAGGTAGGTATGCAGTTATGAATATTGATCTTAAACTATTTTCTACTTTTAAACTTACATAATTATGATAATAAGTGCATGTGGTACATAGATAAATAGGTACGTACTAGGGATAGACAACTGTTCCATACGAAACTATCACTGGACAAAATGTATGGAACAGTGGATTTTTTTTTCGTGATTTCTAGATTGGTCCCGTATTGAACAGGGAATACCCTACCTACTTCAATGTGTTCACACTGTATATCTTATCTTGTAGGTACTACGTCTCGTTGAAAAGTCTGGCCTGACCACAGATACCTATAGATAGATCAATCTAGATACTAGGTAGATAATACAATAAAGCTGAAAAGTTTGTTTGATTGAACGCGCTAATCTCTGGAACTACCAGTCGGATTCGAAAAGTTATTTTTTGTATATGATATTCAGATTCATGAGGATTAGTAATATATTATGTAGGTATAGGGCCTATATCTACATATACACCGTGACATTTTCATCGCTTTCATCCGGCGATGTAGCCACTATACTCATCATTATGAACAACTTTTATTAAGGGACCAACCTGGAAATTGCGAAAAAAAAATCAGTTGTTCCATACATTTATGTTCACATAACTCAACAAAATGTATGGAACAGCAGTTTTTTTTTTCGCGATTTCCGGGTTGGTCCCATAGTAAAAGTTGTTCATAATGATGAGTATATATGTAGGTACTATTCCTCATGAATCTGGCAATGTTCAATGCAATGCATCTGAAAATGTTAAATAGCCTATACTCTAGATAGGCTATTTAACATCACGTGACGACACTTAGGAGCCGAGCAACGGAGATGGAACCGCGGGAAACAGCTAGTCTATATCTTTGGCCTGTGGGCCGTCTTCGTGAGAAAAAATGTCACTTAAGCATAATCGGCCTATAATGTTCCCACTGCTGGGACACAGGCCTCCTCTCTGTGAGAGGGAGTGGGCCGTAGTCCACCACGCGGGCCCAGTGCGGGTTGGTGGACGTCACATGTCTTCGAATTTTTTGGTTCTAGGACATGCTGGTTTCCTCACGAGTTTTCCTTCACCGTTAAAGCAAGTGATAATTAATTTCTAATACGCACATGACTTCGAAAAGCCAGCGGCGGTGCGTGCCTCGGGATCGAACTAGAACCATTCGCCGTGGGATGCACATGGTTAATCCACTAGGCTATCACTGCACTCAAAAATGTCACGCTCATTTCATACTATTTATGGCCGATCCCAATAACTTATCTCTAGTAGGGGAAAGAGCCAATAGATCGGTTATCGGGAACGAACGGCCGTTAGTGGACATACGGTATCTAGCCTAGCTTACCTACTCTATAGGCATCTTTGGATTTATCCCGTGGGTTTTCCCGTGAAAGTGTAACAAACAATGAAAGTAGGTATTTATACAATAGGTATTAGTTTGAATGGAAAATAGGATCTCAGTTGACCAGAGCAGCCTTATCACAAAGGTCGCAATCACTACATTAAATAAACTAATACCTACAAATTATTATCTATCGTTTGTTCTAAAACAGGAAACAAATTAGTTACTCATAGGTAATTGTACCTATACCTACATTTTTAGATAGTCCACTTTTGATAATACTTCGTTCTCGTTGTTATATTAAACATAAGAGATTTTAAAAACAACTGATAAGGGCGGGATTTGAACCTGCGACCTCTCTCGTACCGTTGCGTGTCTTCGTTATTTATATCATAATGTCTTATTTGTTAAAAGACATATTTTACGATTAATTTATATTATTATTCTGCTCTACCTTTCGCATTCGGCACCTCTCTCGCTCGCATAGAACCATATAAATGAAAAGATGCATTTGTAAAAATGTAATCTGATAGCGAACTACAAAATGATATTAATTTTACAGGTAAATAATTAAATTATTTACCTGTAAAATTAATATCATTTTGTAGGATAAAAATCAAAGGATATTTTAGGAGGTGAAAGTACTCATGAATATGATCAACTTTTATTATAGGACCGACACTGAAATATGAACAAAAAAATCAGCTGTTCCCTGTGGCGGTTAGGGTACAAAAATGCACTACAACACGATCAAAATGTATGGAACAGCTGTTTTTTTTTTCATAATATTTCAGTGTCGGTCCCATAATAAAAGTTGATCATATTCATGAGTACTTTCACCTAAAATATCCGCACTGGTTTTAATTTGACCCTGTATAGCCTATGTGCTATTCCAGACTATATAATCTATTTCTGTGCCAGATTTTATCTAGATCCATTCAGCCGTTCTGGCGTGATTGAGTAACAAACATCCATCCATCCATCCAAACTTTCGCATTTATAATAATTACTAGCTTCCGCCCGCGGCTTAGCCCGCGTTTTTGGGATAAAAAGTAGCCTCTGTGTTATTCTGATGTATAAGCTATATTACTGTAAAGTTTCATCAAAATCCGTCCAGTAGTTTTTGCGTGAAAGAGTAACAAACACATTTACCTAGGTACATATCCATCCTCACAAACTTTCACATTCTTCTTCTTTGGTGTCAATGGTTCAATTTAGATATAATTGGAGTAAAAAGTGGCCATCAGTACAGCACTAGGTGTGGCCACATTGAGATCGTCTCTTGTGCAGGTGGTTGGGTACAGTGGACAAACCAGAAGGTGCGACATCGACTGGTATTCGTCACCGCAGTCACATTCGGTACGGTCGGGATCCCTAAACCCCCATCTGCATATGTTAAGCCTGCAGCGACCAACCTGTGTGCGGAGTCTGTTTAGCGACTTCCACACTGGCCAAGGCAGATCGTATCCTGGTGCGAGCTGGTCTTTGGCTCCACAAAATTAGGTGGTCCCACCACCTAATTTTGTCCTGATGGGTTCCTCTCCATCCACAATCTCTTTCTGGTGGTGGCAGTTGATTGGGCGCTGATTGCCTGGGTAATGCGCAGAAAACTTTGGCGACTTTTGAGGCGAGCTTGAGGCATTCTGTGATCGTGTAACGGATGTCTGCTGTCACACTCTTGTTTTTGTTTTTCAGTGGAACACGCTATGGCTCGTCGAACCCCAGGTGGTGGTATACCTGCTAAAGGGTAGATCATATTCAGAGGAGTAGGTCTGAGACATTCAGTTATTATGCGGCAGGTCTCATTCAGCGCAACATCCACCAGTTGTGAATGTGCGGACCGGTGCCACACTGGACAAGCGTATTCTCCTGCGGAGAAGCATAATGCCATAGCAGTCGTGCGGAGAACATCTGGGTTCGCACCAGAGAGTATATAATCACTATGGTTCGCACCCCATTTAGTCGATGTCAGTCACTTTCACATTTAAAGTATTAGTAAGATTAGTAGGTATAGATTAGTGTCAATAGCATGTCATAGAGTGAAGCCCCAGCTAAATACTTTTCAATCTATACTATTATAAAATTGTAAAAGAGCCGTGTCTGTACATTGAAGATATTCCAGAAAAAACAGTCGGGATAGGGTACTGGGACGTAACTATACCCGAAAAGATTTTTTTTTAATTATTGTCTGTTTATCTGTTTGTGCGCGCATCACGCGAAAACTACTGAACGGATTTTGATGTAGTTTTCACAGTTCGATAGCTTATAGTCCAACTTAAAATCTAAACCACGTTTCATCTGATTCCGCTGAAAAAAACCAGAGATACAGCTTGACCTCTTGGTAGTACTAGCCAACCTACACTACGGAGGTCATTTAAACTGGTCAGTCATTGTAGTCCACGCGGACGGAGTCGCGGGCAAAAGTCTAGTATTTACATAATCCTTTTTAAGTCTGTCTGCGAACATCGATATATTCTTAAATAAAAAAAAACCAACCGAATGCAGAACCTCCTCCTTTTTGGAAGTCGGTTAAAAATTACAATCTAATTCGAAATCTTTGTCTACGAAACTATTATTTCCGTAGAGGGTCTACGCCATCGATTTGGCTACGCTACGCGCCTACGCCATGTTTGTTATTATATAAAACATTATACAGAATTATTTATTTTTGCGTTTACCGATACGGACGTGATTCATCTCGCAATTTATCAGTACTTAATACAACAATTATACCTATCAACTTGTTTTTGTTATAAAGAACAATGTGAATAAAACATTAATAGGTATTTGTTTCGTAGGTATTCAGCCGATAAACTTTGTTATAGTTTCGATTGCAGGTCAAATTCCATTTATGCGTATCTTTATTTTCCTTAAAAATCGGACTGACCGACTTTTTTTCATCAAACTAATTCTGATAATCAAATTAATTAAATAATCAAAAACACATTAAAAAATCCGCACACCCTCAATCTAACACTGTTAATCGTCACTCAACACTAGCACTAAACTGATTGAACTAAAACACTGTATTTAATTTATATCATCGATCGTGTTCGGTTCGTCGCCAGCGTGGACGTTTGTACTACGCCCAATGTGGGGAAATTAAAGCATCAAGCTCAATAGTGCCTTGGCACATCTCCCTTGTTTCTATGATCTGAGGTAAAGACTGTAGGTAGGTACTTCTAACAGCGAGCGTTTTCTCGTGGTCCTACTATTTTGTCCTACTAGTAGGACCACGAGGGAGACCAGTTTGTGTTCGTCCTACGACATATTGGAGCAGTAATCATCCGCCTTCAAGGAACCTTCTGATTTACCACTTAATAGCATAAGAACTATTAGAACCAAGAAGTTCCACTAATTGAATCCAGCACGTCCCGTATGTCAACGGGGATAACCGTGATCTCATAATAAAGGTAAATATTGTGAGTGACGCGTCGTCATATCGCGAGGTGTGAGTGAGGATGCTAAACTGACACTTCCTCTGTGACGCCATGACGTGAGGACGGGATCATTCCACCGGGTCATTGGAGCAGCGCTATGTGACTTTCTTAGGTATATTTTGGGACTTGTTAAGACTAAAAATCTAAGATTATGACTAATTAGTAGTTAGTAGACAAGTTATTTAATTTACCTATCAAACATTAGAGCCGAATTCGGAACGAGGTGATCCGACAGAGAACGAAAGTAGTCGCATAGCCTACAGAATAAGCAAGCTGAAGTGGCAGTGGGCCGGCCATATCAGTCGTAGAACCGATGACCGTTGGAGTAGACGTGTTCTAGAGTGGAGACCGCGAATCGGCAAACGAAGCGTAGGACGCCCTCAGGCTAGGTGGAGCGACGATCTTCGCAGGGTGGCTGGTGGCAGCTGGATGAGAGTGGCCGAGGATCGAGTTAAATGGCGTGCAATTGGAGAGGCCTATGTCCAGCAGTGGACTGCTATAGGCTGATGATGATGATGATGTTAGAGCGGTTTTTTTATTCGACTAAAGAACTATATGTAGGTATGTAGTTAGTTTAGTTACCTCTATAACATAAGTAATTTCAAGCGGTAAATTACGAATAACCACAAATATTTCATAAAAAATCTATTGTTATCAATAAATTAAACATTAAATAAACATATTAGTACCTACCGAAGTACAATCCGTGCAATCTAAGTTAAACGGACTGAAGTTGAAGCAGTTAATGTACTGTTTCTGTGTATTTTAAACCATATTTAAACGACTGTACACACTTAAGTAAAATTTTAAGTAGATACCTACTTATAGGTACCTACTTACTGTTTTTATAAATCATTTTTATACATAGGTAACCTTTGTATCTACTTAATTGACGCAGACATTATACCTACCTACCTATAGTTCGGGGAGTTCCGATTTGTGTAAAGGACAAAAACAAAAAGATAACAATTATCATCATTTTATTGTATATCACAATGTTCGTTTATCTTATACTATATACAAAATATTTACAAATTAAATTATATTATCAACTAGAACTAAAATGAGAGAGCTCGCATCACAACGCGATTTTCAACATCACGGCTTTATTTTTGACTATGGCACTTTTGAAGCAGCCTATCTATTTTGTACCGACCAATTTATTTGCGAACAATTTCACGGTGAGATTCTCCCTCGAACGTTTGCAAACAAATTGGCAGCTCTCGCGGTGATGCGGCGTGTCGGTACAGAAAAGACGGCGGGTTGCACGAAACATTAAACATGACGATGACGTGTAATAACATGACATTACGCTTCTATTCAACCTGAGATAGGCAGAGGTCTATAGTACATCCGCATTTCACCAGCACACGTAGCATGACCAACTCCATCTCTATTCAACCAAGAATAGACAAAGTTCTTTCTATAGAAAGATCCAACTCGTTATCTCTTCTGCCTGAGCACGCGGCGACCCGTGCTTAGCGTACCTACCTACATACCTACATAGTAGACTTTTGTCGACTGAAGAAGATATACCTATTTAATTATTCTCTTCATTTTTGACATCGCCGTGCGTAAATCGGTAGAAATCTTTCTACATTCTGTCATTTTGTCTAGGTATTCTTCCGTCGATAAAACCCGTTTCTATAGAGTATAGAGAATGCGTTCCTGACAGCTCGGGATTGTACGGGGGGCGAGACTCTGAAGTTGAAAATATTTTATAACTAAAAATATTTTCATCGTTTATATGCACTATTGATATACTTAACTGATGTTATAATAAGAATTTATAACATCAATCTACAATAAACTAAAATAGTTTAGTGCTAAATTAATCATGTTTCAGGAACGCATTCTCTCAGCGACCGGACTGTATTCGAATAACGCGATGGTTTGCAACTCGCACGTCGTTCACATTTCTGTCTTTAACGCAACCCGCCTTTAATCGCTGTTTTATCTTAGCAAGCTGTTAGATATCCACAGGAACTACGGTGGAGTCGTACACTCCGTTGGCTTCCACCTTCCCTTCGTACACAATCTGCTGCAGCTGGTTCTCGTACCCGTGAGGGCCTGATACTTCCATCTTCTTCAACAGACTCCTTATTAAGATTATGAGGTAGATTTGGACGGCTGTAACAAAAAGTATATCTTCTGTTACATGAGCTGTACCTATCTACTAAAACGTTTTAGTTACAGGAAATTAGTCTTACAAGGTTGGCACTTTTGAAAATAGGTACCTACCTAAGTATTGTAAACTGCAGCAGTAATTTTGGTAAAATGAGATAAGTAGTCCGTGGTTTGCAATTATTGTACCTATACCTACGGTCTTAAGTCTAGTTTTAGTTGAACGAGCAAATTGACAATTCCTTTCTATAATGAGTTTCACTTATACAAGAATTCCCTTCGACTAGGGCTGCCATCACCTAAATTGCTGACGCCGGACAAAAACTTTAAAAACCCCATTTGGCTGAAATGGAGTATTTTTCCGGATGCCTCCGAAAAAAATATTTCAACAATCAGGATTCTCCTGATACAAAGTCTCCGGGTTTCACCCGGAAACTTTTTAAAACCCCTACCGGACGCTCCCCGGACGCCCTCTAAACTAGAAAAAATCTGGGGAACCCTGGATGGATGGCAGCCCTACCTTCGACGCTATGTTGGCAGCCCTGAATGTCAATATGTTACAACCTTTTTAAGGGTTTGGAAGTTTTCTTTCAGTACCTATCGATTCTCGTTCATCACTTTTTTGGGTCCTAGGCATAGGGGAGAGTTGGCTATATCGTACTGCCATTTTAATCGTACCACTTCTAGATTTCCTACAAAATAATCATATTTTCCTACACTGGCAACACTAAACTATGCTCTAGTGGTGCCTCTAACTGTCCCCCAAATTGTAATGGCGTCTGTTGGAAATTGTACATGTGAGTAAAAAAAAATGTTTTTTGTAGAACCCGATGTAAATTTTTGTGTTGCGTTCTAAGAACATAACTCGTGAATAAGGTAAGTTAAAATTACGCAATTCACGGCTTTTAGCTATAAAACTGAACTAGTTTTTTGATTATTTTTGCAACGTATCTAAATTTAATGGTTATATTTATTACTTAATTTTTTTACTAAAAATATTTGGTTGTTTAATTTGTACCACCTGCAGTTTGCTTAATTGTACCCCGGTACGATTTAAGCGTCTGAAAAGTTCACAACTTCAAAAATGACTTTTCTATTACAGGCGATGGTCATAGCCGGTAAAAAAGAAGACTTAGGAAGTGCCTACGGAAAAAAAAGTTTAGACAAAATCTCAGAGACCTAATTGAACTCAAAACCAACCTACAGTATGTTAGAAAATAAAACAAGATTGATGCTACTATTGATAAAGAAAGACCTTCTGAAGAGATTGAAGATAAATTAGCATTAAATACATCCTTGAATTACAAGAAACACGTGATAAGCTTGTATAATGTATACCTACTAGTTCAAATCCGCCAAAAAATAATAATTTACAATCACAAATACCGGTTCAAATCGTTGACGGATTATTATGATTGTTTTCTAGAGTTTATTGTTGTTTTCTCATTTCATATTCCTAACATTGTTTAAAATAGCTAATTGGTCCTACTTATACTTGTGCAATCATTCCAAAAATAAATAATATGATTACAAGTTTGCTTGTTTTTAATCACTAGCACAATTTAAATACCCTGTGGTACGATTTAAGCATCTTGACGGCTAAATCGTACCAATGGCAGACCTTCGGGAAAACTACAATTTAGCTATGGAAATGGAATCCTAAGAAATTGATTTCTCTGTTTAAGATAGCCAACATACTAAACTTTGATATGCACACTCACTCATATTTGTAAGTCTCTTTACAAACGAAATATCCGAAGCTAACTGAAAACTGGTACGATATAACCGACTTTCCCCTACTCTGACTCGTATTACAGAACGATACTCGTGCACAGATCTCTGCTTGAGCATAGATGTCAACCAATCAAATGGCTTCAAATGTACCTATGCTCAAGCAGAGATCTGTGCTCGAGCGTCATTCTGTAATACGAGCCTTAAACACATAAAGCTACAAAAAAACACATAACATTAGGACCTATATACAGGAGTGACAGACAAGGGAGCCAACATAGCGTCGATGACTTCTTACGTGACTTCTTACGTGCAACACTCTATATCACATAATAATTGACAGCATCTCAAGCTACTTTCGGTAGTTTTTCTAAGAGCGACAGTAAAAAGTTGATCAATTTAATTTAAAAGGTTCCACTTACCTAATGACGCGAATATAAGAGGCAGTACTTCGAAGGCTATGTAGAATCCCATTCTCGAGGAGACGGAGGCTGCGAAGTCTATGACCTGGACGAGGACTGACGCAACCGTCGTGGTCACAGCGAAGTAGTAGTACGTCTTTATGTACGTTATCAGTTTCTGAAACAAAGACAGAATACGTTAGTATCACCTGAAGCCTTATAGCTACCTCGTGGATCTACTGACTGTCTGAAGCGACTACCCGCGCGGCGTGTCGGTATAGAATTGACAGGCTGATCGCAAGCACTACTGCTGAATGCGGGTTCCTGGGGTTTTGGGGTCCTGGCAAGGGTGGATTTAGGGGGGAGGGTTATGACCCCCTGGGCTGGGCCGTGGCATGGTTATACACTTATACAGACTTTATTCATTGCATAACTTTATTCCATGTTTATTTTGTTAGGCGGAATTTTCACGGGCAACAAGTGGATAGGTAGTATAGGTACCTACCACTCGAGGGACAGTTCTTAGCGGACCTACCGTAAGCTGAGAACTGTCCCTCATGTGGATTCGGCAATATGCACCATATTGCACCCAACATTGATTTAACGGTCACTGGAAAAGGCCTATCTATCAATGCAGTAGGTAGGTACCTACCTATTTATAAAGTCGCTACTGAGGCCCTTAGACAAGTTGCTTTTCTGTTAGCGTTCACGCCAAACGCCACGGATAAAATGTATGGAATTGACATTTGTGAGTCACGTAACTTTTCCGCAGCTAATGTCATTGCCATACATTTTGGACGTGGCGTTTGGCGTGAACGCTAACAGAAAAGCAACTTGTCTAGGGCCTCTGTACCGCCAGAGCGTAAGCTGAAGTTTACAACCTCTTTAATGCAATATTGATGCTAATAATTGCAATAAAGCGGTAAAATAACATTCATTATAATGATAAACGGGACACGATAGCAATTGTCGTCCGCACCATTATCACTTGGACGTCAACACAACGTCGCACGCAAAGTTCAAGTTCACAGTATACATACATACATACATACAGACGTATACGTCCCCGAGATAACCCAAGACTCGACTGTGGAGAGGAAATAGTCCAATTAATAAGACGTCTTGTTTAAATGGAGAGTCCGTCTGTGTTATTTTCTGGAAAACTTGGTTGATTCACAGATTTTCTAAAAACTAGGTATACTTTTCTGAAACAGTTCAGAAAAACTAGAGCCGCATGAACTTAAAATGTATTTTATGATCGATTCAACAAAATATAGATGTTCATACACTTCATACATAGGTACCTACCAATATTATAAAGCTGAAGAGTTTGTTTCTTTGAACGCGCTAATCTCTAGACCTAGCAGTTGGATTCGAAAAAATCTTATTGTATATGACAGTCAGATTCATGAGAAATTGTATAGGCTATTTAACATCACGCTACAAACCTTAGGAGCTGAGTAACGGGGTGAAATCGCGGGGAACAGCTATATAGTTAGTTATTACCTACTTCAAATTTAATCTATTTAACTGGAATTTGAGTTTTTATTGGAACCCATAAACACCCCTTTGTTCAGCCACGGTTGTTGATGATTGCCAATTTTATAATTGGTTGATAGATACCTACTTAGAACTCTTTTATCCAGCGCTAGAAGCGCCAGAAGAGTCCATAAATATATGACTCATACTGTGTGTTGGTGATGTATGCGAGCGGCTACGTTTCGGGGAACTTTGTGAAAATAATTGCGAACAAAATAATACACCAATGTAGCGAAGAAAATTCTTGACAAATAAATTTACTTTTTTAGAGTACAACCAAAGAGATGTAAAAACCATAGATGAAAATAACTATAGTAAAAATAAGGTTAAACCACTATGTAACCTGCGTCGCCAACACTGTGTGCTCACAGAGGGAGAAATAGACTATTCTTGTTGTACGCATAGTTCACCGAAAGCAATATGGTATAAATGGATAATTGGCACAATTTCCATCTTGAACTAGACCATCGTAACGGTAGCCTTGCATATCTATGACCCCGTATTGCTTTCCAGTATAACTGCCTTTTATATGAAATGACAGCCATTATCTCGTTTTTACTTTAAATTGACATTTCGGAAATCAACGTGGATCCGCAGCTCGACATTATTAGATACACCTACACACTCCTACGCCACTTACAACAGCCACAAAACATCGCCACAAACGCACCACAAACGCCTGCCACCGCCGTCACAAACAGTAGGTAGGTACATAGGCATGTTATTGCTGTCAACACAGCATATCCTCAGGAGCTCTGACGACCTTACTCACCACAGAACACTACACTACCGAAGAGTAGCGTTATTTGGCTGTGGTGTTCTCAGTGTGTGGTATTATACCTCTCTTTAGAGATTGTAGACTTCTGGAAAAGCAAATCCAATGAAGGGTTGATGTTTGTATACAAACAAACCCATTCAAGGACTAGTCGCCAAAAACTCTTTACAAGCTATCACAGCAGTGATGGTAATTACCTTATGAGTTCCGTATAGCAGTACAGCATTGAACACTATTTCGAGACAGTAGATGGCGATACAGACGCCCCCTGGCATCGAGATGCCGACGCTCGTGCCGTGGTAGATCGCGAACAACTCGAAGTCTGCGTGTACGGAGTAACTGTAGATTCCCACCATAAACGCACTGAAGATCTGGAAAAGATAATGAAAATGTCAGATGACAGAGGAAAATTATATTTTCAAAACAAGTTTTTATAATGACCATCCCCAGCTCCATCATGAGACTCTGGACATCACCTAGGTCTACAGTACAAATCCAACGAGCCCAAACACGATAGAGTTATGTTGAGAAGTTGAGGAGTTCCCATGGCCACCTCCCGGCCTCATCATGAGACCACCTCCATGGTACCATATTATTTCAATGTCACTGAGGTTATACATGACATGTGTTTTTTTCAGCTCAATCGGTTGAGGGGAACTGTACCCCTATCATGAGTTTTTTTGACGTATAGTTTCGTTAACGTAAGCATATTTTGAATTTAAAATACAGCAGTCCTGGAACATTTTGATAAAATTTTATACAATTTGCACATTTAAAAAAATACAGAGTTATTAATTAAGTATTTAATTTATATAAATATTGTGTAACAAACGTGTATTTTCAATTCAAAATATGCTTACGATAACGATACCTACTACACGTCAAAAAAACTCATGATCGGGGTACTGGTCTAAAATTCTGTTGCAAGATTTTGGCCCCCACTAACAGGGCGAGTTATATAAAAGCTTGTATTTAATAAAAACACCGGCCAAGTGCGAGTCGGACTCGCGCACGAAGGGTTTCGTACCATTATCTATAAAAACGGCAACAAAATCACGTTTGTTGTATGGGAGCCCCCTTAAATATTTATTTTGTTCTGTTTTTTAGTATTTTTTGTTACAGGGAACAGAAATACATCATCTGTGAAAATTTCATCCATATAGGGGTGAAAAAGAGTGGTAAAGTTTGTATGTATGAAGAAAATAACAACTTTGTATGTTTTCCGACTTCGACGCGGACAATATCGCGGGCACAGCTAGTGTTATAAACAGTGGCAGATTCACACATCGCATGCTTAATAAAATACTGACCGAACTCTAAATCTGGCCAAAATGAGTTACAGTGAAATACCGACCTAAAAGAGCGTGCTCTACAACCTAGTAAAAAAAAAACAACCCTATTCTTTGCAAAATAAGGTAAAAAATTAGATCAGTCTATATTTCATGTTCCACGCGCACCTACAACAAAAAACTTTAAACGTCAATTGCCAAAAATTTGCAATTTTGAATTAGGTCAGTGTTTGATTGAGCATGCGACATTTGCTGCCAGTAGGCTATTTAAATTTTGCTGCCCCTACCGCGACCTCTAGCTCTACAATTCGCCCAAGTTCACAATCATATATAACATTTTTTTGTCAATTAAATTACGTAGGTATTGTAATTTTATGATTTGTTCACTATCGTCCTAATTACACCAGCCTTTTCCCGTATAATTAGCCTTTTTTGTTCATTACTTGGTAATAGGCTTGCGTTTGACGGCCATCTCGCCTGCTGTTAAGCGATGCGATGCGGTCTACGATGGAGCACGCTTGCCTAATGTTGAGGACCTACTACCTACCACCTACTACCTACTACATTTAGGTATACCTACTATAAATATGAATCTTTTTAATTTCTGTAATACTTAAAAGAGGCTTCAAATTTTTCGCCCCTAAAATCTGCCACGCTAGCCTTCAGCTTACTCAGTCTGCTAGTAAATCCACCACTGTTTATAAAAATGTACGACAGCATGATACACCTACTCGCATGTACATACCTACTTATAAACAAAGTAGGAAGTTACAAGCACAAGAACATTAGCTGATGTAAATCAAGGAGTTCATAACTGAATCAATTGAAACATCGTCTAGCTAGGTACATTACGCTTAAATGCAAGGCACATAAGACAGATTATAGGTACTTACTTACAATCAGTATAAAAAGTGAATACTGACTAGGTACAATACAACGATGGATTCCACAATTTTAATAGAGACGGTCAGCGCCATATACCTAAGTCGGTAAACACTTCCACTTTTACATTGCATTGACCCAAAATTACAACAAAGGTACCTACATAGAGTAAGTAGGTAGGTATGTACGTATGTACACTCGACGCCATTGACGGTCAACCACTTTTCACCCTTATGATCTAAATAAAGGTGAAAAGTGGTCGACTGTCAATGGCGTCGAGTGTACATTGGTCTTCTGTCAGATTCAAGAGTTAGTAAAATTATTTTGATTTTTTAACGATTCCGAATTTTATTTGGGTTTTAGTAGATTCGTCACAATTGTAGTTTCGTCACAGAAAATCTTTGTATAAAATCGCCACAGGTACATTCATCCTATGTAAAATGGTCACAACTTTTTTTATTTGAGAAATCTTTGAAAAGTACAGTCAACAAGAAAAGGTAGATCTTTATAAAATAGATAAATATATTTACATCTTTCTAGTAATATAAGGGCTCAATATTTGAAATTCTTTCAAATGCATAATGCCAGCACATCATTGGTAATTGAAAGACTTGATTCAACAGGTACCTTCTTAGGCAATTCAGTAAAACTGCATTTTTTTGCTGAATTATTATTATAAAGCAAATCTACATTCCTAGTACAATAGCATAATTATTATAACTGTGTCGATAATACACTGTGGCGAAACTACTAAAACCCTTTTATTTAATGCTTAGATGTCATGAGTTTAAAAACTGAAGCGATAACTGACCATCGACTACTATTTACACTATACTAGAGTAGGTAACTGACTTTTGTAGCTGACTGTACCTAACACACAATTTTAATTAATTAAGAAGTCTTGACATGTTTTGCTGTTGATTTTAATACTAGGTAGGTACCTATAGGTACCTAGGTACTTAAGTGACAAAGTTATTCTGCAGCCCTTGCTAGAGCCGAAGTCAAAGTAGTGTTTACAACTTGGTTTAGCAATGACACGATTGTCATTGGTTCTTAATACTTTAATCTATCACCAGTCCCTGACCTTAGAGTTGAACGTTGAGTTTATTGATGTGGCTGGTGGCGCCATCTATTACCGTCCCAAGAGCAGATGAAGTTTTATAACATTATGAACTTCAAAGACTTCATAAGATTTTTTAATTTTTATCCGAATACCCCTGGAGGTTATTTTAATACCGAATTTATAACTACTTAAGTTCTCATCCCTATTTCTTTAATACAAAAACACTACACCAAGCTGAAAAGTCGTGTCGCCTATCCTAAAGTAGGTACATAAAAGTGATGCGACACGACTTTAAACCACTTCAATTTGTTGACACCGTAGGCGTTCAAAATTCAGCACAATTAGTTACATCCGAAAAAAATTACCTACGTCGCAAATACGGAAACCCAAATAGGTACTTACGAGATTAAGATATCCGAATGTGAGAACACCCCTTCGTAAGGGCATGCAGAAGCAACACCTCCCAAGTGTAGGCCAGTCGCAATACATGTTTGAAACTAAACGAAACAGAAAGTTTTTGAAACGAAACGGGAGTTTAGTAGCGTTTGAGAACTACGCGCGCGTTGTCCCGGGTTATTGTCAAGACTGATGATTCAAGCTATTTGTCAGCGTATTTATCTAAATGGAGATGTCTGCCTACAGCCGGACAACTGAGCTGCTGTTGAACATTGTAACAGTGTATGTGACCTATTTTGCCAACAAACAAACAAAAATCTTTCTGAGATTTCTATCGTAAAACAACTTGCATGGTAGTGGACAACTGGACATGGGTCAAATAATTTTACAGATACATACATAATTTATTTTTTCATAAATTATAAAAAGCAATATAAATTATTAGGTATTTAAAACCGTGTATATTGGTAAGGCACCGAATGACCATTCTACGATATACTTACCCATAATATTCATCTCAATCAAGCACATGGAAAAATTCTATCCATAAAGGCGCTCCGAAACGAGCTGGGTTTTATGGGCGAGTTGACATCTACGAGTATATCGTGTGACTCGCTAGATTCTACCGGGATTTCATTGCCGGTAGATTCTACCGGCAATGAAATTAAATAATGGCACATCACAATATATTTAATTTATGCTGCAGCAAAAAGAACTGCCTCGCAGTGCACTATTAGGTATATCTCACTTGCACAGCTCTGCAGCCACAAATTCCTGCACTTATACGAGCTCAATTCTTCATCAATACAGTTATTGCTACCTTGCTAGAATACCTTTACCTACTCTGCAATACAGTGGCGGCCTTAGGGGGTGGTGAACAGGGCAACCGCCCGGGGCCTCGCTCTTGCAGGGGCTTCGCGCGCTCGCGCAAGGCGCAACAACCCAAGTAGGTATGTTTAAAAAATAATTTTATATAAAACACTAGCTAGTCCCTGCGGTTTCACCCGTGTTGATCGACTCCTAAGGGCTGTAGGGTAATGTTAAAAAGCCTATAGGTACTATTGCTTATGAATCTGGCTGTCATATACATTTTTTTTTTTTACCTACTAGTAGGTACTTAGTTCCAGAGATTAGCGTGTTCAAACAATCAAACTCTTCAGCTTTATAATATTGGTACCTATAGATTTTAAAACTCTACATTTATTTTTGTTTATTAACTTTCGTATTTCTCGTCAATCATCATCAAAAATACTTTCAATTTACATAAATTACAAAAAGTACAAGGGCCTCGCAAAGATCTGCCGCCTGGGGCCTCGCAATGGCAAAGGCCGCCACTGCTGCAATATCTTGCATTGCTGAATTGCAGCAAGAGTATCGCCGTTAATATTGCTCATCTATAGTTCTCAGCAAGATTTCCAACAATATGCAATAGCAATATGCAATATTTGTAGTCAGTTTACAGGCCCCTTAACCCCTTAATAAATAAATGTCACATACCCTGTTCTAAATCAGATCATACGCTAAACTGCATAAATGACGGAAACTTCATACACCGAACCAAAAAATAATTTCGACTCTATCCCCACGAAATAAGGATTTAAATAAATTATATATGAGTATAATAATAATACTATAAATTTACTAACTATTCGCTGATAATATTGATAACAGTTTGACCTACTGGAAAATCATGATTAACCCACTCATTTGTTTTTATTGAGAATTAAGAATGTTTAACATACATTGCTTTTTATGTTTATGAGCTAATACAACATTGTCGTATACAAATTCTTACTAGATAAACCTAACAATTTGAAACGATAATGAAATTCCGGCTATTAATAATTCCTGGAACGGCTGGAACATTATTTATCTACGCTTCCCTAGTTAATGTTTTGTTTACGGCGAATTTTATTATTGAAATTAAGACGCACTATTTCTGTTTACAAACGAACATCATAATATTTATGTAAATTTTGGTATTTTTGCTATTTTCCCAATATTAGATAACATAAAGTTCTTAAAATTGATAATTATCATAAAAAATATGTGTGGCCACTTCTTTTACCTACCTAGTTAGTAGGTATTAATTGCATAATGCCTACATATTGTGTTTATTTCTTTTTTATTTTCACACATTTAATTATTTCACATTTCAAATTTTCACAGATGATGATGATACTTTTAACAGAAACCATACGCAAAGCACCCGGGCCAGCCCTTGTTAGAAGCCATATAATTTGCGGAATAAAGCCAGTGTGATTACATCGAACTGTCCAAGAATTTCAGAAACAGGAAATTCGTCAGTGCCTACGAGTAATTTGTTTCATCATTTGTTTACTATCCTCCCCAAAAATCCCAGGCGGAAGCAACATGATAACCCAAAACAATCCCACTTCCGGTTGAAGCTCTAATGCCAAAGTCCATTTTGCACGATCTTCGATATCTATAGAGCTACCTTCTGTACCTACCGACACGCCGCGTGATATCACCGCGAGAACCGCCAAATTGTTTGCGAACGTTCGAGGGAGAATCTCACCGTGACATTCTCCCTCGAACGTTCGCAAAAAAATTGGCAATTCTCGCGGTGATAACACGCGGTGAGTATGTACATACAGGATAGACAAGCTGTTCTCAACTTCACCGACCCGATAGTGAAAGCCCCATAGTTTTAGTACGGCTCGGTTGTTGAAGTAGTTCACAAGTGCAATGGTGCATAAATCGTCCAAAGAGTACTACTTCCTACTAATATTATAAACGTAAAAGTTTGTGAGGATGTAAAGATGTATGGATGTTTGTTACTCTTTCACGCAAAAACGACTGTACGGATTTTGATGAAACTTTACAGTAATATAGCTTATACATCAGAATAACACATAGGCTACTTTTTATCCCAAAAACGTGGGCAAAGCCGCGGGCGAAAGCTATTCATCTATAAAATAGGCGTGTCTGTTTATTGAAAATATTTCAGAATACCCTTCCTTTTGGCTTTGCCGAAGTCGGGTAAAAACAGTTGGGATAGTGTACTGGGACCTCAGATCATAGAAACAGGAGATGTGCCAAGGCGCTATCGAGCTTGATGCCTGATCTCAGAGCAAATTGCTCGTATTAAAAAAGTACGCACTGGCGACGAACCGAACACGATCGATGGTATAAATATAGTGTTTTAGTTTAGTGCTAATGTTGAGTGACGATTAACAGTGTTAGATTGAGGGTGTGTGGATTGTTCAATGCGTGGGAGATCTTTTTATTCACAAGGAGCGCTTAATTATGCAGGTAATTGTGTCGAAAAATGTACTAAAAGTGGCATCAGTTGTTCGCGTACTAATTTGCTATGATGGCATATCTCCTTGTTTTTATGATCTGAGACTGGGACATACCTAACCATGCCCAAAAATATTTTTGTGGATTTTTTGTCTGTTTGTCTATTTTTGCGTGCATCACGCGAAAATTACTCAACGGATTTTGATGTGGTTTTCACAGTTTGGTATTTAGTCAATTCTCAACGCTCCTCAACGCCATGGAATAATGTTAACAGAAAAAATGGTCATGGACCATTCACACACACACAATAATACTCATAACATCTTTTATGTTCAATTTTATCTATGAACCTTGTTCTTGTGTACATACGTTTGATTTGTGAAACGCCAAATGATAAGATTTTGGGAGTGCCTGGATGTATGGATGGATGTTTGTTACTCTTTCACGCAAAAACTACTGAACGGATTTTGATAAAACTTTACAGTAATATAGCTTATACATCAGAATAACACATAGGCTACTTTTTATCCCGAAAAACGCGAGCGAAGCCGCGGGCGGAAGCTAGTAGGACTATAAATTTGCTACAAATGGTAGGAGAAAACAGACCTCTCTTTTATATTTCGTGAACATAGTGATAAGACATGAGATACCTAGGTACCTACTTGTAGCCTCGCAAGATAGCTATAAGCTACCAAGTACTATTAACTAGGTACTTAAAAAATCAGACCAAGAAGATTAAATAAGTACCTAGTAGATTAAACTAGGTAGGTAGGTAGGGTAGGTGCGTCGGTTTCCCGTCCAGCGTCTATAGGCGGACATTTCGAGGATGTGCTGCACAAATATTAAGAAAATAAGAGTTCTATCCTTCAGTTCCACTTGAAATACGGCTCTAGGAAGAAAAGGATAGCTATTCCATTCTGACCTAGTAAAATTAGTTACGTAGTATTACCCAAATATGCACAAATCCTCGTTCAATTCACCGTTAGCACCGCCGGTGCACATGCGTTGGCAAAACTAGCGAAAAAATAGTGAGCACGTATTGCTTGCAAGGTAAGTATTTCTGGTTTTATTTATCTGTGACATGTTTTTTTTGTTTTAATTGCTAGTAATGCATTATTACAATGCATTTTGATAAGTCTTTTTCAATCATATTCAAAAACTTGTTAGATATTTAGTGTCCGCGAACTAGAATAGTAATTCTTTAAAAATGTTAGTTTACGGCCTGGTGGACGCAAATAGACATAAAAAATAATAACATCTTTAATTTTTTTTAGTATCTTATTAATATGGGTTAGGATCGAAATTCTTTTAAATATATTTCTTTTATATGCTGTTACATCGCTGGTAGTTTACGTCCGCCTAAATATAAATAAATCGTGTTTTTTCCGGCCATACAAAATGTATGGGAATTCAATGGCCGCCAATAGAATATGGCACTATGATGTCTCAGTTTTCGACCACTGAAGTTGATAAGTATTATATTTTTAATGTTTCTTTTATAGATGTCCTCCAAAGTTCCTAATTAACATACCTAAAGGTGAAAAACATTACCCTCCTTTTGGGCTTCACCGCAGTCGGGTAAAAAGAACAAAATTGATAATTATTCACAAGCATATTTTTATTTATTAATATAATATCTTTCAGTTGGCGTTTAAAGGATTAGAGTAGGAGGATACTAGACAACAAGGGAAACATAGAAAATATGGCATTATTGGCATTCCGAGAACAACAATCCAGTGCAACAACACCGAGAACAACAAATTAATGTGCAGTCATCCATGGTTTAAGCGAGCGGAGATGGAATCCCTGGGATCCCAACTCATGGATTCCATATACCTTAGATCTCTCTCCGCAACTGAAACCTAGAAATACTTGGGTACCGTATGTCGGAAGCGTTGAGAATTAATGAGGCTGACTTTGACTTTTGACTTTGAGGGGTTTCGTTCACCGTATTAACAGTCTTTTGTCAGGTGGCAACAAGGTATGTGCCGACACTGGTTGGGTCTTGATGTTTTCTTTCGGCATATTTAGATGGATTCAGCCAGAATTAGACGACCTGAATTGGAAGGTTCGTTTATTTCCGATTGCATATTGGATGAATCCAGCACCACCTAAGTGTGTCGAGAACGAAGACCACGAAGTGTCGAGGTCGAGGCTTTTTAAATACCAAAACTCTTCACAAACCGTGAGGCGTGCGATCTTAGGGAATATTTCCTCAAAGCCGAAGTAGGGATGCACCAAGATGTAGTTGCAGTGAACAAAGTGACAAATGGACTCACGCCACTCCCATTAGGTAAAGAGAACTAGCGCAAGCAAAACCAATCTCATGGAGCTACATGGACACTTTTATTGGGCCCTTTATAGGTCTGATGCAGACTTCTTGGCGTCCATATTCTGGCTGCGTTTCGGCGAACTCTTTGGAGAAACCGATGGTTTTTTTTAAAGCAATTATAGACGAAGTTATGATGACGAGCAACTACCGAAAATACATATCTGTCGGGCTGTCGGGCATGCCACTGTCCCGCTGAATCGATCCGAATATAATTTCTGGTTGTTTTCGTCTTGCTAACGTTGAGTACTTGGCATAGACAAAACTTGGTGGCCAGGATTATCTACCAGCAACTTGCTCTGAAATACAAGTATGTGCCCGACCCAGTCAACGAAAATGGCCATATCACATTGTACTGGGATCGCTGTATCATCAATTCATCACTGATCGGACTATTATTGCTAATTTTGATAGATTGGTTAGAATGTCGCAAAATAATAGATAAAAATTGAAATTGTAGTCCCGCATGATGGACATCTCGTAAAGGCCGAAAAAGATAAATAAATCGAGTATCTTAGCACACTAGGTTCTCCGCACGTGGAAAGTGCACTCAGCAATAATTGTGCCTATAGTCGTTTCGGCCAATGATCTAATAGCCAAGAGACTCGACCAACACCTGAGAAGGTTCTCGGATCAAGGTCTTTATCCAGAAAGCTTTCCTAAACACGGCTTACATTGTTAGGAGAATCCTCTCTCTAGATCCCTGACCACTGGTAGCTTGGACCCTGTTCCCTATGCCAATGGAGTACCCACCTTCTATTTTTAGGGTTTTGTACCCAAAGGGTAAAAACGGAACTCTATTACTAAAACTCCGCTGTCCGTCTGTCTGTCACCATGAGCTGTATCTCATGAACCGTGATAGCTAGACATTTTTACAGACATTTTTTTAGCTAGAAATTTTTACAGATGATGTATTTCTGTTGCCGCTATGACAACAAATACTAAAAACAGAATAAATAAAAATATCTAAGGGGGGCTACCATACAACAAACGTGATTTTTTTGCCGTTTTTTTCTCGATCTTAATAAAGATTATAATACTTATAATATGGTGTCTAATGTTGTATAGATAATGGTATGGAACACTTCGTGCGCAAATCCGACTCGCACTTGACCGTTTTTTGTATTTTTTTAAGTCTTTTTACTGTGATTAAGAAATGTACAAAAATATAAAATAAGTTAATAAAATTAATGTAGATGTGATTAAAAACGAAAGACTGACTTAGATTTTGTTTTTATATTAAAGAGCAACGTAATTTACACTGCTATGTTATTTTATTATCTTTTTAAAGGTTATTTACCATAATAAACCATGTGGACGTAAACTAGATACAATGTGGCCGTAAACCAAAAAAATGTCCGTAAACTAGCATTTCACCATGTTTTGCGATTAAACACCTCTAAAATTAATTTACAGCTATGTATGTCATTTTTTTACTTCTTAATTCAATCTTCATAATATCTGGTATCCATACAAATACGTTCAATAAATTTTCTATGAATATTTCATACTAATATATTAACGTAAAGTTGGACACTCCGCTAATCGGCCGCTATCCAGCGCAATGACCCTACACCGTAACCTAAAAAACACACCTAAAATAATTGAGATTGATACGCCACCGAAATAGTTTAATAGTAATGGTTCATTGGTCATCCGTTATCGACATCGCCCATTTATATCAGATAACTGATATCTAATACCTGCTAAGTTATTATCAGAGACAAACTCAACGCACGCGACATTTTTCAAGCATTGTTTCACTGATTTTGGTGATACGCTGATCGACGTTCTTAATTTGAAAATAGATACACAACCCTGTCTGTGTCTAGGATATACCTAATACTGTTTTTTTTTTTTATAAGTTGTGATAGTGACCTAAACAGCCATGGGATTTTTTAATTGCGCATTACCAAGGTATAATAAATGTTGCTTTTGCATACCTTTGAAGATTGGAGTTTTAATCATCGGATACGTTTCTATTGTGAGTACTTTTCGATCTATTATAATAATCATTTTGCATTTGGATTGAAAAACAATCTTCCTAGCGCCTGTTATTTATAATTAGCAATAAGTTTTCTTTAAGAATATTGTATTATTATAATGACTACCTATCTGAGACTATCGGGCATGCGTTGCAATGCCCGTTTTTTTTGTCATAAACTCTACAAAGCTTCAAGATAATCGATCGAGCTATTTTCGAGTTTTTTCGAGACTAGGTAACGTAGGTATAGGTACGACAATTTTTTTTTAAATAAAAAGAATATTCATAATGCAAAAGCATTTTTAAAATACTTAGGTACCTAAGTAACGATTATAAGTACCTACCTAATTATTATTCATTGCTTAATTTTTCAGTTTGCCTCCTGTTTGACCCTAGCCACAGTTTCGTGGTCAATCTTCAAAGTGAAAGAGTATGTCGACGAAAGCAACAGTGTCATAGTGAGGCCGGACCCGTCCCAACCCCCTGTTGACGTACGGAAGTCAGCTCTGGGCCTGTACCTGGCTTTCGCCTACTACCTGCTGGTGTTCCTCTTCAGTCTCGTTATTAGTATCATTCTAGTTATTGGCGCTCATACTGTAAGTACCGACTTCATTGGAACTTCATTCAGACGCGGATAAAGGCCGGGAATCATAGAGGAATCAAAGTTAACTATTTAGAACGAATTTTCTGGTAGATTGATAAAATTTCACAAAAATTGCCCGCCATTGTAACAAAATCCTGTGTCATTGCCCCCGAATCTGTTAGTGAATGCGCAATGCGCATGTGATTACTCGAAGTTACAAGCGTTTCATAGGCTATCGTAACCGCACCACAGATAATACAATACTATACGTACGGATGCCTCATCTCATACAAAGAAATGTGACCGATTTAGCGCGGGCTATCTTCGGGCTATACATTTTTCCGTTCTTAAACCATTTTTCAAAATTTGAACAAATATTTTTATGATGTATTTTTTCATGTTCTCAATTTTACACAAACTTCAATAACAAATCGATACATATAACGCCATCTATTATGAGTTATTTCAACAAATGTTACTTTGTTCCTGATGAGACCCCGTGACCGCACCATCAGGCGGGCTGTCGCCTCTTTGCCACCATTGTCGTATACCTACATTAAATGAAACCATGTATCCTAAATGGCGTTCTTAGTACATACACAATAAAAAAAATTGCCGGTTGCCGCTTTTACAAGTCAGTAAATGTACCAGTAATAGTACAACTGTTAATACAAGTTGGTACATTTACTGTACTTACTGTACAGGGCGCACAGCACTGCAATTTTCAAAATTGTCTACAGGGTAGGTAGTAAGGTACCTAACAGTTAACTTCTAAGTATAGGTACCTACTTACCTAATCTACTATATAAAAATAAGTCGGGTTTTCCTTCCTGACGCTATAACTCCAGAACACACGAACCGATTTCCACGGTTTTGCATTCGTTGGAAAGGTCTCGGTCTTCGTGAGGTTTATAGTAAAGAAAATTTAGGAAAATTTCAACAGAAAAGCGGGAAAATCTGGTGGCGAAACGGAGTTCGCCGGGTTTGCTAGTATAATATATAAAAATATTAAGCACAACCTGTACAACTAAGTGACAATCAGAACCATAGGGCTACCTACGCCTAAATTATGTAGGTACTGATCTCCCAGAAAGATATAATTTTACACTGTTCATAACAATTTCTACGAAATTATGTACAATACCTACCTACTCACAAAAAATCCTCTAAATACGGTGACAAACGAGTTAAAAACTATGACGAATAAGTAAATCTTGTACCGTTACGTTACGTAGTACTTACAGCGTTAATAAATTAAAATGATTAGATTGATAGGTATCTTATCTTTTGCATAAAAAGGTTTTGTTGTTTAGATAAATAGGTAGATACCTCAGATCATAGAAACAAGGAGGTGTGCCAAGGCGCTATCGAGCTTGATGCCTGATCTTGAGCAAATTGCTCATATTAAAAAAAAAAAACAACCGAATGCAGAACCTCCTCCTTTTTGGAAGTCGGTTAAAAACGTACGCGCTGGCGACGAACCGAACATGATCGATGGTATAAATACAGTGTTTTAGTTTAGTGCTAGTGTTGAGTAACGATTAACAGTGTTAGATTGAGGGTGTGCGGAATGTTCAATGCGTGGGAGATCTTTTTATTCACAAGGAGCGCTTAATTATGCGCATAATTGTGTCGAAAAATGTACTAAAAGTGGCATCAGTTGTTCCCGTACTAATTTGCTATGATGGCATACCTCCTTGTTTCTATGATCTGAGGTAGATACCTACGTATGACGCCGCTTTACGCCTAGACACTGCAGCAGCAAGTTCGGAAAGGGTCTTAGGTTTTATTATTTACGCAAATCGATGAGGCATTAGAAAGGTATAGGTACCGGCAGGAATCATAAACACGGATCGCGCATGTACATTTTTAGCCCAATAGACAATAGACAGTCTGTTGATATACGTAATAGAGAATAGTCCAATCGACTGACGAACCAATCGCGTGCATCCTTGGCGCCCCCATCTTCATTCAGCCAAAAAAAAATTAAGTCGTTTTATCAACACCAATTTTAAAATCACATAGAAATCTTCCCCTTACCGCCCCCCAAACGAATGCCTTGTATCCGCGCCTACCAGTGAATGATTAATTTTCTTCTGTTTCAGAGCAAACCCAGTTACCTGAGGTTCTACTTCAGAGCAACGTTATGCTTGTTCACTCTGAGCATAGTCTTGGTGGTGGTGACCTGTGTGTTCATGGGATTCCTGGCCACAATCCCCGCACTCAAGTGGTCTTGTAAGTACCTACCCAATTGTTCTGCGTTTTGTTAAGTACCTACCTACTATACCTACACTACAGGTAGGGCTGCCATCCGTCCGGGGTTCCCCGGATTTGTCCTAGCTTAGAGGGCGTCCGGGGAGCGTCCGTTAGGGGTTTCCAAAAAGTGGGTGAAACCCGGACACTTTTCGTGTCAGGGGAATCCTGATTGATTAAAAGCTAAGTAATCATTTAAAACAAAATCTTAGTTAAAAATTCATTCGTAAGATAATTTCGTAAGTCAGTCAATTTATTGAGGGCGTCCGGGAAAAATACTAAATTTCACCAAAATGTCCGGGGTTTTTGATGATTTTGTCCGGCGTCGGCAATTTAGGTGATGGCAGCCCTACCTACAGGGATATTTGTGCAATGAGATTCCTTAACGCGGCTTGCGGTAGTAGGAGTTGATTGGTAGAAATCGTCACGCAAGAAAAAAGCGTTATGTTATGCCCCCTCTGTCTCTATCTGTATCTTTTACACTAGCTGTTCTCCGCGGTTTTACTGTTCCGGCCGTAGCGTGATGTTAATTAGCCTATAGGTACTATTCCTTATAAATCTGGCTATCTTAAATAAGGATTGTTTCGAATCCGACTGGTAGTTCCAGAGATTAGCGCGTTCAAACAAACAAACAAACTCTTCAGCTTTTTTATATTAGTATAGATATGCAAGGCGTAAGAACTTCGTTCCTGGCGGGGGGGTCCCCCGACTTCACACATTTTTGTTTTGCTGCGAAAATCCTCATGGTGGATATCCTCCGTCCGAGAGCGGTGAAGGGTTATGACGTCTCTTAGTATTGACTAAGAGATCAGACAACAGAATCGACATCGACACCAATGAATAGAGGTGATAATTGTATCATCTCTATTCATTGGTGCCGATTCTGTTGTTTACCAACTAATTTAGTCTCATTACGTCTCTTTCTAATAAAAAACATGAGAAAAAGATAGAAGATATTTAAGCCTGTCAAATTAGTCCACTTGAATAGTTTTGTTGTCAATTTAGTCGTAATCGCAAAAGGTCACGACTATTTTCCCGTAAATGACAAGGGCGTAGACTAATTTGACAGTTCTAAATATTTTCTGTCCTTTTTCAACGTTATTTGTAAGAAAGAGATGACATAGTGTGATTAAAATTAGTTTAGTGATGACAAGGATAGATTGATGTAGGTATATTTATCTAATCAGCGGTTAAAATTAAGGGGTCCTTATAAGTAAAGGGGTTAAAAGAATGTCGATAGTAAAACTATTCTTCTTTTTTTGCAGTCACTCTCTTGATTTGTATGGTCATAGTAAGAAGTTACTATTTGGTTCTGGAGGAAGGAGATAAGCAGCCAATCCATGAGTTGCAGCCGTACATGCCTGTGCGGCAAGAGCCGCCGCCGCAAATGGCTTAGAAATGTACTTAGACTGTGTTAGGTATATTTTTATTGGTTACATAGTGTAGTTATTTATATTAAAACGAATATTCTAACGTGTTGTTTATTTTATTTTTTATTCCCTACAAAATCTGGGCCACACCAAATAGGTACCTACGTGGGCAGTGCGTTACCTAGGTAGACTAGGTACAGCTTGGCAAAAAAGAGTTTGGAAAAATGAGGGCGCCACTATATTACACTAAGGCAATTTTTAATGGGAAATTAGCAAAATAATTTGAATTAATCGTTAAAATAAATGAAAACAATAAACGGATGACTCAAAATCTATTTTATTTTTGCATTTGTGGACAAAGTAGTGTCTCCGTTATGTAAAATATTTAATTCCACCTGTCACCGCGTCAAACTCTTTTTTGCCAAGCTGTCCATGGTAACATACCTATTTATGCTCGTGACTGTACCTAGGTACAATAACAAGACTTACAAGTTCTGCGCGTCGTGGGTGTACTTAAACAGGGCCCACCCTATATACATATTAGTCTATGGGGCCCACCAGAGTAGAATAATAACCACCCTGTCGTGTAACCTATGTACACCCACTTTGGCTTTTGGCCTAAAACAGCCTAAAAACTTATTAAAAACCTTAATGCTGAAATAAGTTTTGTGGATTAGGTGAGATAGGTGCCTACGTTGAGTTATTATGAGTTATAGGTACCTACCTAACCCGAGGGCGGTATTTCGTGGATAAGGCTTCTTATGTACCTATTTCTTCACATTATGTAGGTATATTACTATCGAATTTTCTTACTTTTGCCTATTTCCCTAAGTAAATCCTGGGTAGGTACGCCTATGCTGAGAGTATTTAACCTAGGCAAAACACTCAAATTATATAAAAGTATTTTTATTATCGATTGTAACCTTTACGATCCACCTTTGCAACAGAAAATCAGAAACTGGCCATTTTGGTACAAAAAATCGGAAATGCCATTAGTGTTTTTTTTTTTATTACTTTTTTTAGGCTTTAATGGTTTTCATTCTATAATTTTATTTTGATCAATTTCAGCCTGTACCTATTCAATTCAATTATTGATATAGTTAAGTACTTATTAATAGTACTTATTAATGTATGTATTATTAATTATTATCATTTTAATGTGAGTTATTTTTCTAAGTAAATTGTATAGAATTAGGAAAATAACAAAAAAAAAAATCAGCGTTATAATATTTTTTGGATTTTTATTATTGAACGCATGCGATAATTTCACTATATTACCTAAATCTAGCAACATTCTTGCACAATGTCAAACTAATATTCTACCAAATAAAAAACTCTCAAAATCTGCACAGTTTAACGGACTTCTCTTTCTATTACAGCATAAATCTCAGCACTTAAATGCTCTGTTTCGTTCCCACAATACAAGTCTATTATAATACATAATACATAAAACGTTGCGATGTGATCGTATCTGTTCAATAAATTTTCTTGATTTCTTCAATATTTAATGATAATTAGCGATGAGATCGGCATAATTTATCATTATAACATTTCATATAACCTAATTAAAGTATAAAATGGCTAGTCTATCCAGTAAACAAAGTATTACGGCCGCTCAAAATCAGGTTTGTAGAAGCGTGAACGCGCGAACCTTACAAAATATTTTTGTAATTTTATTTAGATCATTCGATTAATGATGGAGTTTATTAATTATGGATTATAGAGGAGGTGTTTAAGTGTTCAATTGTTTGGCTTGAAGGTTGTACAATGGATAAACGAAGCGGGACTGTTGGAAGGCAACAGAAGAGCTGATAGTTTACGGAAGGCGGTGGAACTTTTGCTTCACCAATGTTCTTCAGTGCTCCCGCTGTATTTGGAGAACATCCTGAGCTACTTCAACGATAAGTCTACAGACGTGAAGAAGCTGGTCATCTCGTTTATCGAAGAATTGAGGTAAGTTCCTCATGTTTATCAGAGATAGTTCTATGTGTGTTATTTCTAAGGTTCTTTAGTCAGCTCATTGTATTATGGATTCATGTTTCATTATTCATGTTACCTGTAACAGAGTTGTTGAGCCTTTCCTTCTGATGATCACATTCATAATGTGAACAAAATAATTCCTCTAAATTTTTGAGTGCAATTGTTTCAGTATTTAACAAATTTTAATAGTTTCTCAACAATAATAATCATTCTAGTTGTTAATCTAGAAAAACATATACTTCAAGTTTGATCGTTCTCATCTTTTTTTGATATTTGGTAAAATCGCCATTATAAGTCTATTTTTATATTTTTGTAATGTCATGTAATTCTTATGTCTTTGGATTTACAATTAATCTAAAATTAGTTAGGTTGTTGTTTATAGCCCAAGTAGATGTTAGACATGGCATAGTCACTGCGACTAGATTTAAATTCCTAGAATTATTATTATACTTATTAAAATTTTAGATACCATGAGATAGATTTCTAATTTTGCATAATATGTGACAACCTTTGCAAGATCGCTGGTATTAGTAAGGAGGTCATTGAATGATCAGAAATCTGAGTCAACCTGCAATAATAATGAGCCAGGTCCAGCTTGGATCCTATCATATCATATCATGTCAATCCTATAGGCAGATTATGACTACATAGTATTCTATTTTGCATGACCAAAAATTTTTGTCCAACTGCGAGTGACTCACCTACATTTTTAATTATAAAAAAAATTGTAAGGGTGCTCTCGCATTTTGTTACCTCTCTCGCTGGCACAGAACCATATTTTTAAGAATGTTAAATGCTATCTGATTACATTTTTAAAAAATCATCTTTTTATTTAACATTCTTAAGAAGTTCTTGGTTCTGTGTGAGCAAGAGAGGTGCCAAATGCAAGAGCCTTCTTAACAAGTGAAAATAATATTCTTTTACAGTAAGCTCCAACCACAATACTTACCAAAAATCATTGCACAACTGCGGCTCCTAGTTGCTGACTCGGTAATTGCTGTCCAGAAGAGAGCCATTCAGGCCTCCAGCATAGTGTACCGTAACACTCTAACATGGATATGTCAGGGTGCTACAGATATCTCTGAGATGCAGTTTGTTTGGGAGAATATCACTCAGTTGAAGGTATGGAGAATTTATATTGCTAGAACTAAAATTGTCAAGGACTAGAACTAAAATATTTAATACTAGCGACCCGCCCCGGCTTCGCACAGGTAGCACTAAGTACGTATAGTACGTGCAATCTACTCATAAGTTGACCGGCTTGCCAGGCTTCTGAAGTTTGTCCGTCGTCGCTCGGCGTGATATTAATTTGTTGCGCGAGTTATTTTAATTCTGTGATATTAGTCCTAAGATATTCATCCAAATTAAATGGTATAAAGGGCAATTTTGTTCTAAATTAAATACTTAAGATGAATAACATATTTATTTAGATAAGGATTAATACCATGTTAGTAAAAACACCTTCACAAATAAAGCATTCGTTTAGATCAAATTAGAAAATCATAAAAATTATTATTGTGAGTCAACCTTAAAATATAGACATATGCTATCGCGGACTTTTTTGTAGACATTTTTAAGGTGTACAATACTGTAGTACATTATTTTGATCTATCCCATACGGTTCAGCCAGCGCAGCGTTTGCAATGTAAGCGCAAAACAATGTGTTTATTTACGACATCACATTAGAAACCTCTAAAATTATCAGTGTTTCTCTACTATATTATGCATGTATTATGCATATAAACCTTCCTCTTGAATCACTCTATCTGTTAAAAAAACTGTATCAAAATCCGTTGCGTAGTTTTAAAGATTTAAGCATACATAGGGACAGACAGACAGACAGACAGCGGGAAGCGACTTTGTTTTATACTATGTAGTGAAAATTGACTATAGTAGTGTGTATAACGAATGCCGAGATTGATAAACGTTACTTAGCACTTACTTAGGCTTAGATATGTTCCCGTTTCTATCTTACACTTGTAGTTTGGCAGTTGTGCGACAGTGATGTAACATAATTATCGAAGCCAAAGCACATACTGAGTAAAGTTTACAAATCTCGACCTGTATACAGCATACACTTATGACGTATGCTGTATACAGCATACACTTACTGTTTTCAAAAAAAAAAAAAATGCTTGAAACTGTTTTCAAAAAAAAAAATTGCATAGGATATATCCTATGCAATGGAGAATTATTTTTTTTTGAAAACAGTTTCAAGTCAAAGATTGATTTGTTTTTAGTTCAAGTTCAAAACCTACAGAGACTGGTAGTTTGTCTTTTTCTCAGTGAAACAGTAAAAAACATGCAAATTTATAATACTCTCCTTCTGTAACCAGCTCGTAGTCCTAAACATGATAGACAGCGACAACGAAGGCATCAGGACGCACTCCATCAAGTTCTTGGAGGAAGTGGTTCTACTGCAGACGCCCAACGATGGGGTGGGGGATGATTTCGACCTAGATACTCTGCCTGCTAACATGACCTTCATCAACAGACGAGCTTTGGAGGAGGAGTCTGAGTGAGTGATTGTCTTTAGCCCTCTGTTTATATTTATTTGTTTTTAATTATTAAAACTGGTGACTGCCTCGTTGGTCTAGTGGTCTAGCGCGATTGCTGAGCGTGGGGGTTTGATCCTCCGGGTCGGGCAGTGATATTAGGGGAATAACACGTCTAATCTAAAATAAAATTCTCCTCCATAAAAAATTCTATTCAAATAAGTCAAATGTGTATGTGACAAGCAGTGGAGGGGGTGCAGTCTTATACAGGGTGGCAGGTTAGACAGTGGAAATATTTTAGGGGGTCATTGTACTCATTATTATGAACAACATTTACTATGGGACCAACCCTGAAATCGCGAAAAAAAAATCAGCTGTTCCATACATTTATGTTCACATAACTCTACAAAATGTATGGAACAGCTGATTTTTTTTTCGCGATTCCTGGGTTTGTCCCATAGTAAAAGTTGTTCATAGTGATGTGTGCAATGACCCCTTAAAATATTTCCACTGTCTAACCTGCCACCCTGTATAAGACGGACTCCACTATGTTTTAACTAGCACTGGTTTTTAACAAAAACTATTCCAAGCTTATGGCTTGAGAGAACAGCTGTTGAATCTTGGGTGGTTGCTTCTGAGGCCCTAGACAAGTTACTTTTCTGTTAGCGTTAGCGTCAAACGCTACGGATAAAATGTATGGAAATGACATTTGTGAGTCACGTGACTTTTCCGCAGGTAATGTCATTGCCATACATTTTGTGCTTAACGTTTGGCGTGAACGCTAACAGAAAAGCAACTTGGCTAGGGCTGCTGGTCATCCACTATATACAGTTGTACCGTAGTTGTACAGGTTGTACCAACCATTTAGCTATAGCGACGTTAAATGTAATTCCCTGTAATTTAAAGCATACTTTAGTACAAAATTCATGTGGCTATAGCGACTATGGATGTAACACCGAGTTCGGGTGTAGCGACTGTTTTTAATGAATCATTTGTAACAAATTCCTAAAAATCCCATGTAGATGCTGCGATCGGAATCGGTCACCAAAAACACAAAGAACTTTCTCTATCTTTTGTTTACATCCACACAAATGGTCAGCAACTGTGTAGAACTGTAGATTTTTGTTTTTTATGGATATTGGCTAAGTAGGTAGGTAAACGTGTACGTTTCGGAGTTAAAGTTATGGTTCAGTCACAATCACAAAGTGATATTCTGAGTAGCAGAATTCACCCTACAGCGTATACTAGCACAAAAAAATAAATTTACGCAAAGAAATATTACACAATTTTTTAAATGTAGGTACCAGTAAATAAGTAGGTACGTGAGCAAATATTGTCAACAATAAATGAATATAAACTTTACCTATGCCTGTAACGACTTGCGGATATAACGGCGAAATTAGAGTGGTCTTCATCGTTGTTATACCCGAAATCCACTGTAATATAATCGTCAAATTATGAGAAAATCTTTCAAAATTTTCATTTGACGAAATTTATATAGGTACTTATTCTCAATTTCCTTCCAGGCACATATTCAAGCTGCTGGTAAAATTCCACAACTCGCAACACATATCTAGCGTGAACTTGATGGCTTGTATGACCACACTGTGCCTCCTCGCGAAATTCAGGCCCAAGTTCATGTTGCGAGTCATACAGGCATTAGGCGACCTACACACGACGCTGCCACCAACGTTATCGCAGTCCCAAGTAAATTCTGTACGAAAACATCTCAAAATGCTGCTTGTGAACTTAATAAAGCACCCGTCTTCGAACGATGTATTGCCGCAGTTGACCCAACTGCTGATGGATATAGGAATGACGACACAGGAGATCAATAAAGTGTTGCCTAAAGATAAAAGGAATAAGCGGTTAGGAGAAATTAAAAACGGAGATACGCCGGCTAAGAAGATGAGGATAGACTCCCCTCAGAGCAATAGCCAGGGTAGTGACAGCAATAGCAACAGCAGGAGTGATTTCAACATCTTCGATGATGATAGCCTACCTCCACCAATCGTTCTTCCTATCGTACCAAAACAACCAGTTATTGCTACGGAAGACACTATATTCGAAGGTCTAAACAACGTTGATAATGTCGTCAACCTCGTCACGCATACGCTCGTCAACTATCTACCTAACGACATGCCCAGTACCTTTGTGAACGCCTACAAACCTATCCCTAATTCCGGCACTAAGGCACAAAAGAAAAACTTAGCTAAGATGCTCCTAACGTTGATCAATAATAAAGAAGATGATGTACCACCAGCAGCTACACTGTCCGACTTGGCATCAAAGATACCGTTACTAAGAGATGATGAAGAAAAGGTGACGCTCAAAAACGCTGTAGCGAAGTTACAAGAGTCGACGAAAGCAGACAGACAGATGGAGAGCGCTGTGTCGAAGCTCATGGAGGAAACGAGACAGGACCATTTGAAAGAGGAAGAGAGAAAACAAAAGGAGAAAGAGAAGCCGATCCCTCCGCAAACACCCACAGTTCCTAAGCTAAAACAGAAAGTGAAGTTACTAAAACTTCAAGAAATTACGCGTCCTATACCAAAGGAGATCAAAGAAAGGTTGATACTGCAAGCTGTCGGCAGAATTCTTGGAGCAGAGAAGGAGAGCGCGATTGGTGGGGCTGCAAACATTCGTGCGAAATTCATCACGATATTCGCATCGAGTTACACACCAGAATTAAGGGAATTAGTCTTGAATTACATTCTAGACGACCCGGCAAACAGGATGGATTTGGCTTTGTCTTGGTTGTATGAAGAGTACGCCTTCATGCAAGGGTTTAACCGGCACCCGGTGACGTTGCAGCCGAAAGTTCACGAGAAACATGATCAGAATTACAATCAGTTGCTATGTGCGTTGATCACTCAGATTTGTGAGAGGGGGGATCCGTTAATAGAGAGTTCTAAGGACATGTTGTTGAGGAAGGTTTATTCCGAATGTCCGATGGTGACGGACGAGGCAGTGGACTACTTGAAGCACTTGGTTACGGAGGATAAGGTGGCTTTGTTAGCACTTGAGTTGTTAGAAGAGCTGTGTATAATGCGTCCGCCGCGCGCGCATAAATATGTTACGTCGTTGCTGTGTCATATTTGTGAGTATATTTTGTTTATTTGGTATAAAATAAAATATTCGATACTATCAAAGTTCTGAAGAACAATACTATCGGTAGCAGATTGGACTACAGTAGTACTATAGTTGCTTGAGCAACACTATCGATACTATCGATAGTATTCTTTTTCAGAACATCGATAGTATCGATAGTGTATAATTTATGAACAGCAATACTATCGATAGTATTGCACTCCATCAATAATTGTCACGTTTCGAGCTATCGATAATATTGATACCTTTTGTAGATGGAAACTATCGATAGTAAAACTCGACAGTTTGGCAACACTAGTGAACAGTTACAACCTAATAATTACGAGCATGATAAGATTTAGTTACCAATTTATCACAATACTAAGGCTGGTATTACAGAACGATACTCAAGCACAGATGTCGCCTTGAGCATAGATTTAAAGCCATTTGATTGGTTGAAACTAGTTTTAAACAGTGATCGACACCTGAGTTTTGTTCTACAACATGTAACAAAAAACCCTGTTGCTCCCCAAAAAGGATTATACTCATCATTATGAACAACTTTTACTATGAGACCATCACTGAAATCGCGAAAAAAAAAATCAGCTGCTCCATACATTTTGTTGAGTTATGTGAGCATGAATGTATGGAACAGCTGATTTTTTTTCGCGATTTCAAGGTTGTTCCCATAGTAAAAGTTGTTCATAATAATGAGTATAATGACCCCTTTCGGGGATCCAACAGGGTTTTTGTTACATGTCGTATAATACGGGTTTTAGACCAGACTCCTATTTCCAGTGAACGAAAACGAAGAAATACGCGAGGTAGTATTAAAATCAACTTTGAAGATCTACAAGCGCAGTACGGACGCGGTTCGTAAGGTGATAGAGAAGCATGCGCTTCTCTACCTCGGGTTCATATCGCTGAGCCACCCGCCGCAGGAGTTGAGCGACGCACGCGCAGGCAGGGCCGTCTGGAGCGATGAATTGTACCACATGTGTCTCAACCTTGTCATGGCGCTGTTGGCCGTCAATGAAGGTATGTTTTATGACTTAAAGTAAAGTAAAGTAGGCGTTAGAAAGAATCAACTAGCTTCGGTTTTATAGAGAAAGAGAACAATCCGGTATCGAATAAACAAGCCAGCGACAGCGTCACATGCTACTACTGGTACTATGCGATCAAATTAAGAATAGGATAATGATTGACCTTGCGTCGTTTTGTATTGAAAATGTAGGTGTTTTGTAGTGATGGGCTGAATGTGGTTTGAACCGAATACAAACTTCGGCCGAACATTCGGTAAAAATAGAAAATTCGGCCGAAGTTCGGCCGAACTTCGGTTATTTTTACCGCGCTTTCTCAAGAGTGACATGCGAATCTCGTTTACTCGAATTATTGGGCGTACACCCCGCCTGCAGTCCTGCCCCCCTAGCCAAGTTACCTCTCTGTTCAAACGCTACGGATAAAATGCATGGAAGTGACATTTGTTAGTCACGTGACTTTTCCGCAGGTAATGTCATTGCCATACATTTTTTTCTTATCGTTTGGCGTGAACGCTAACAGAAAAGCAACTTGGCTAGGGCCTCTGGCCGTTCTTTCATTAGCGAATACGTCATCGTCGCGACACGTGCGACGTTTACGTATACCTAATTCTGAGCGACTTTTCTCAGAAGTGGGAAATGTAGGTATAAGAACAAAGAAGTAATGATGCTCCCACACTGCTGTTAGAAAATGTTTACAAATATTTTCATTACTGAATAAGCAGAATACGCAGAATCCTTGGTGATTACGCACCATAACTTGCCTAAGTGGTAAATTTTAAACACCAGTAGGTTAGGTACTACTAATAAGATTTCATTTAAAACTTTTATAAAATGTAAAAATACAGATTTTTGGCGATAATGATTTCAATGCCACTGTTTAGATGCCAACATTCTGATAGGTAATGTTTAAAATACATTTAATTGTTAGTTAACAAACAATAAATAATGGCTTATGATTTTATTTTACTGGTTTAGTTTTATTATTTTAGGCAAAACAGTTGAATTATTTTAATATTTCTTGTAACGAATGTTCGGCATTTGAACCGAAATTCGGCCGAATGCCGAAGTTCGGTTCAAACCGCCGAAGTTCGGTTAAACCGAATGTGAAACGAACTTCGGCCTAGTGTTTTGTATTAAAAAATCTATTGCAATAGATTTGGTTAATCAAAGACTCAGTTAAATAAAGTGAAACAAAATAACGTTAATTGATTCGCAAATTAATATAGTTGACAGTTCGAGGTCATTGACGTTCCTATTCTTATCGCGATCGCATAATATTAGCTGTTCCCCGCGGTTTCACCCGTTGCTCGGCTCCTAAGGGTCGTAGCGTGCTGTTAAATAGCCTATACTATTCCTCATGAATCTGGCCATCATATTCAAAAATAATAGTTCAAAGAAACAAACTCTTCAGCTTTATACTATTATCATGTATGACATAAAACATAATTTTTCAGAGCTCATAATCGAAGTGGCCCGCGTGTACGGCTGCGCGGGCTCCGAAGCGAAGCGGTGCGTGCTTCGCGCGATCGAAGCCCCCGTGCGGGCGGCCGCCGCGGCGCAGGCCGCCCGGCTCAGCCCCGCCTACGTGGCGCTGCTGGACGAGTGCCCCCGCGGCGCCGAGACGCTACTCACACGACTTGTGCATATATTCACTGAGAAAGGTAATACAGGGTAAAATTAAAACTAGTGCGGATATTTTAGGAGGTGACAGTACTCATAAATATGATCATCTTTTATTATGGGACCGACACTGAAATATGAAAAAAAAAAACAGCTGTTCCCTACAAAAATGCACTACAACACGATCAAAATGTATGGAAAAGCTGATTTTTTTTTTCATATTTCAGTGTCGGTCCCATAATAAAAGTTGATCATATTCATGAGTACTGTCACCTCCTAAAATATGCGCACTGGTTTTAATTTTACCCTCTATAAAAGCCTGTATTCTACAACTGGGGCCCAAGTCTGCTAATGCAATTGTTATAATCGTGTCAGAATAGTCTCTCAATGACATCGTTTTGACCAAAGACGAAAGAGATAGTCTTACCTTAGGGTAAGACTATCTCTTTCGCCATTGGTCAAATTGTCTTAGGCATATGGTCTTAGGTCATTGGCTTAGGCCAATGAGCGCTTAGGTTCTGACCGTTATGGTGCGTGCTGCACGCTTAGCATGACCACGATAGAAACGGGTTTTGTCTACAGAAGAATAGACAAAGTGACAGTTTGTAGAAAGATTTCTATCGTTTCTATTGTCAAATTAGTCGACTTGAATAGTTTTAATGTCAATTTAGTCGTAATCGCCAAAGGTCACGACTATTTTCCCGTAAATGACAAGGGCGTAGACTAATTTGACAGTTCTAAATATTTTCTGTCCTTTTTCAATGATATTTGTAAGAAAGAGATATTGTGTGATTAAAATTAGTTTAGTGCGATGTTCAACAGAATCAGCACCATTGACATTCGTTGCATGTTTTCGAAGCGAAGAGGTGTATTCTTCCGAAGCGCTTTAGGGCGGGTTGCTTCAAACCATTTGTATTCGTAAGTCAGTACGTAATCGTTAAGTCAGTATGAAATTGTCGTACAAGCCGCCATATTTGACGGTTACAGATACGTAACTGTAAGTTGAAACAACATGGCCTTAGTGGAGTAAAGTCAAAAGAGTTTTAATAAAGAATTCTTTCACATAATGTAATTTATAATGTAATGTGAAGTAATCAACATTGTGTTTGTCCCCAGCTCCACCATCGCACGAGCTGGTATCAAAAGTGCGCGAACTGTACGCGACGCGAGTATCCGACGTTCGCTTTCTTATACCAGTGCTCACAGGATTGTCAAAAAAGGAGGTAAGTAGACATCGTAGTTAGAAGATATTTCTGTACAAAAAATAATATTTTTTAATTTTTTTTCTCTGTGTACGCACGGCTACAGATCAAGCTATACATTTCCAGTATAAGCTGATCTCGCATTGTATAGGATTTCCTTACAGTGAGAGGTCACTGTAAACTGGGAATGTATAGCTTGATGTGTAGCCGTGTGTACCATATTTGGATTCATACTAGGTATATCTCTAAAATTACAAATATCGCCATATCCGTTACTTTATAGGTCTTCCACAAGTCGCTGTGTCGTCAGAAAGGGCCTCTCCTCAGATCATAGAAACAAGGAGATAATACCATCATAGCAAATTAGTACGGGAACAACTGATGCCACTTTTAGTACATTTTTCGACACAATTACGCGCATAATTAAGCGTTCCTTGTGAATAAAAAGATCTCCCACGTATTAAACATTCCGCACACCCTCAATCTAACACTGTTAATCGTCACTCAACACTAGCACTAAACTAAAACACTGTATTTATACCATCGATCGTGTTAGGTTGGTCGCCAGCGCGTACGTTTTTAATATGAGCAATTTGCTCAAGATCAGGGCCCCAATTCTGCTATTGTAATTGTGTAAGAATGGTGTCATAATGACACCATAACTGTCAAAAGCTAAGCGGTCATTGGCTTAGAGTAAGACTAACTCTTTCGCTATTGGTCAAAACGATGTCGTTGAGAGACCATTCTGACACGATTGTGACAATTGCATTAGCAGACTTGGGGCCCAGGCATCAAGCTCGATAGCGCCTTGGCACATCTCCTTGTTTCTATGATCAGAGGGCCTCTCATATCCCTACATCTTTCATTAGGTTGTTAATCCCTATTACGTGAGACTAAATGGTGAAATGTGGGTGTATTATACAGGGTGGCAGGTTACACAGTGGAAATATTTAAAGGGGTCTTTGTACTCATCATTATGAACAACTTTTACTATGGGAGCAACCCGGAAATCGCGAAAAAAAAAATCAGCTGTTCCATACATTTTGTTGAGTTATGTGAACATATATATAATATGTATGGACACAGCTGATTTTTTTTTCGCGATTTCCGGTTTGGTCCCATAGTAAAAGTTGTTCATAATGATGAGTATAGTGGCTACATCGCCGGATGAAAGCGATGAAAATGTCACGGTGTATATGTATACCTCTCTTTCATCCATCCTAATAATAATTTTTCTACTCCATAGATCCTGGCAGCTCTACCAAAGCTCATAAAATTAAATCCAATGATTGTAAAAGAAGTTTTCAACAAGTTGCTTGGACTTCAAAATCCTCATGATGAGAACTCGCCAGGTAAATCATAATTATTATAATATCATCATGTTTAATATTTATCTGCTAGATAGTTGAAATTTTTGTGAAAGAGGTTGTCGGGAGAAGTACTGTTGGACATAACATGTGGCATGAGCTTCGGATACAAGAATATAAGTACGCTGCGCACGCGCATGTGTGGTTCAATCTCTTCGTTCAAATTTTTTTATTAACTAAAATATGATAAGAGTCTTACGCTGAGTTGCAGAAAAGGTCATTAAGTTTTAAAGGAGACTAACGATAGAAATTGTATGGGTAATGCCTTTTATCTTCCTGCAACCGACCGTTACACAGATGTTCCTCCATACAAACAGCCTAGTAGGAGTTTTTCTAAAATACAGGGTAAAATTAAAACCAGTGCGGATATTTTAGGAGGTGAAAGTACTCATGAATATGATCAACTTTTATTATGGGACCGACATTGAAATATGAAAAAAAAAATCAGCTGTTCCCTACAAAAATGCACTACAACACGATCAAAATGTATGGAACAGCTGTTTTTTTTTTCATATTTCAGTGTCGGTCCCATAATAAAAGTTGATCATATTCATGAGTACTTTCACCTCCTAAAATATCCGCACTGGTTTTAATTTTACCCTGTATACGGTCGCGTGAATGTTAACGAAGGTCATACTCAACAACCAATTGAATAACGGTTCGGGCTCGAAAGTGAAGACGCTGATGCACGTGATTGGTTATTCCATTCACTTCACGAGATGTTTTGCAACTCACACTCAGTATTCAATCATGTCTTCAAATGGACTTGAAAACAACTAAAAATGGCTGTTGATACAATATAATATTCATGTGTACACTACAATATTTGGAGAACTCAGAATAAATAAAGTATTAAGTATTACCACTATAACCGTAAATTAATCAGTTAATTTAGTTTTAAATAAAGGTTTTCTTTTTAATTTCAGTTTATAGTATTATGATTTGTAAGTAGACTGTTTATTATAATTTTGAAACACAAAGCACTACAAGTTATTGAGATTTTTTATAAAGGTAAAATACTTAACCTATAAGCACAGTGGTGAGGTGTCGTAAGTTTGTGCGTTAAATAGCAAATAATCTGATGTAATAATATTATGTATGTATTATAGCAATTACAGGTTTATAGGAAACAGGGAATTAATTATAGAAATAAGTGTTTGATTTTTTTACTAACCTTTAGAAAAAGTTTTACATTCAAGAAAGGTTTTGAGATATACCGGGTGGCAGGTTAAACAGTGGAAATATTTTAAGGGGTCATTGTACTCATCATTATGAACAACTTTTACTATGGGACCAACCTCAGATCATAGAAACAAGGAGATGTACCAAGGCGCTATCGAGCTTGATGCCTGATCTTGAGCAAATTGCTCATATTAAAAACGTACGCACTGGCGACGAACCGAACACGATCGATGGTATAAATACAGTGTTTTAGTTTAGTGCTAGTGTTGAGTGACGATTAACAGTGTTAGATTGAGGGTGTGCGGAATGTTCAATGCGTAGGAGATCTTTTTATTCACAAGGAGTGCTTAATTATGCGCGTAATTGTGTCGAAAAATGTACTACAAGTGGCATCAGTTGTTCCCGTACTAATTTGCTATGATGGCATATCTCCTTGTTTCTATGATCTGAGAGACCAACCATGAAATCGCGAAAAAAAATCAGCTGTTCCATACATTTTGTTCAGTTTTGTGAACATAAATGTATGAAACAGCTGTTTATTTCTTCGCGATTTCAGGATTGGTCCCATAGTAAAAGTTGTCCATAATGATGGGTACAATGACCCCTTAAAATATTTCCACTGTCTAACCTGCCACCCTGTATATTACTTCATAAATAATATTTAGGGGCCTTTTCACGAACCTATCAATATCTGTTCAATAAGCTAAAGATAAGATTTTTGACAGATTTTCTATAAAATATCTGTCAAAAATTTAAACTTAATTGACAGATTCCTTTATTGATAGGTTGGTGAAATAGCCCCTTAGTATTGAGTTACTCACATCTCTTCTCTACTATTATAAAAATGTAAAAAATCTGTGTCTGTACATTGAAGATATTCCAGAAAATACAGTCTGGATAGGGTACTGGGACATAACCAAACCATACCCATTTTTTTTTTTTAAATTATATATTGTCTGTTTATCTGTTTGTCTGTTTGAGCGCGCATCATGCAAAAAGTACTGGATGGATTTTGATGTGGTTTTCACAATTCAATTCGATAGTTTGGGGTCCAACTTAAAATGTAAGCCATGTTTCATATAATTCCGGTGGGATAAAACAGAGATACAGCTTGACCTCTTGGTAGTACTACCTACCCTACACTACGGAGGTCATTTCACTGTAGTTCACGCCGACGGAGTCGCGGGCAAAAGTCTAGTGTTTAAATAAAACCTTTGTTACAGTCACACCGTCCGAGTTGTTGGTGACGCTGCATCTCATAGATCCGAGCAAGGCGGATCTCAAGTACATCATCAAGGCGACAGCGCTGTGCTTCGCGGAGAAACAGACTTATACGCAGGACGTGAGTATGACTGGTAACTTGGCTCAATATACAAGGTGTAATTTTAGTCAGTCAAAATACGAAAAGAGGTCATTGAACTCATCAATATGAACAACTTACTATGGGACCAACACTAAAATCGCGAAAAAAAATCAGCTGCGCCATACATTTTGTCATGTTTTCGCGATTTCAGGGTTGGTTCCATGGCAAAAGTTGTTCATGATGATGAGTTCAATGACCTCTTCTCGTATTTTAACTGACTAAAATTGTATTTTTTTTATTTTAAAACGGATTTCTTCTGTATTGTAAATTATTTTATTATCTGCACACAAAATCTACCTAAAACAGCCTATTATTGTCAGATTTGTAAACGCGTCCTTAATTAAAAAAGCAATAAAATAATACCTACTCATTTTAATTATTGACGTGTCCAGGTATTGTCAGCTGTATTGCAGAGGTTGACGGAAGAGCCAGAGATCCCTGTTCTGATGATGCGAACTGTGCTGCAAGCGTTGACGTTGTACCCCAACCTGGGACCACTCGTACTGAATATATTGCAGCTGCTTATCGAAAAGGAGGTAAGAATTTTTTTTAAGTGTTTTATTTTAAAAAAAGAAATTAAATTGCATATTACTTTTATTTATTTTTTCTAATGAAAAAGCGTGTATCTCTTCCTGTTTGTCATATTTGTTTTTTTACTATTTATTAATTTTTTTGAATGAAGTTATTTGCTTATACAGCGTGGCATGTTAGACAGTGGAAATATTCAAAGGGTTCATTGTACTCATCATTATGAACAACTTTTACTATGGGACTAACCCTGAACTCGCGAAAAAAAATTAGCTGTTCCATACATTTATGTTCAGATTCACATAACTCAACAAAATGTATGGAACAGCTAATTTTTTTTTTTTCAAATTCATTACACAATTTAAACAAAATCACAACAATCACTCAGAATAATATGCTCGCGCCGTCAATTATAATCGTGCAGCTATGAATCTCTAAAATAATGTAGGTACAGTAACAAATCACGAACAAAGATCCACACTAACAGGCAAATAACAACACGTGATATAAATCGTCTCGCGAGCATCGATGCGAGTTTGCTGACTCTACCGCTACTGAGCGGACCGCGCGTGTCTCAGTTCCAAAAGATAGCATCCCATTCTGATCGCGCGTGGATACATTTTGACTATCCTATTGTTCAGGTGTGGCTGAACAAGGTGGCGTGGGAGGGGTGGGTGAAATGCTGCGAGCGCCTCGTGCCGCTGTCGAGCCCTCTGCTGGCCGGGCTGGCCCCGCGCGCGCTGCAGGCTGCAAGCTGCTCCCCGCTGCTGCAGCGAGCGCTGCAAGCGCACGTGGCGCAGCTGCCGCCGCACCAGCGGGCCGCGCTGCCGCACCACGTGCTGGCCTGCTGCCAGGTATGTACTACTGCAGGCTGCAGCCCTCCCCGCTGCTGCAGCGAGCGCTGCAAGCGCACGTGGCGCAGCTGCCGCCGCACCAGCGGGCCGCGCTGCCGCACCACGTGCTGGCCTGCTGCCAGGTATGTACTACTGCAGGCTGCAGCCCTCCCCGCTGCTGCAGCGAGCGCTGCAAGCGCACGTGGCGCAGCTGCCGCCGCACCAGCGGGCCGCGCTGCCGCACCACGTGCTGGCCTGCTGCCAGGTATGTACTACTGCAGGCTGCAGCCCTCCCCGCTGCTGCAGCGAGCGCTGCAAGCGCACGTGGCGCAGCTGCCGCCGCACCAGCGGGCCGCGCTGCCGCACCACGTGCTGGCCTGCTGCCAGGTATGTACTACTGCAGGCTGCAGCCCTCCCCGCTGCTGCAGCGAGCGCTGCAAGCGCACGTGGCGCAGCTGCCGCCGCACCAGCGGGCCGCGCTGCCGCACCACGTGCTGGCCTGCTGCCAGGTATGTACTACTGCAGGCTGCAGCCCTCCCCGCTGCTGCAGCGAGCGCTGCAAGCGCACGTGGCGCAGCTGCCGCCGCACCAGCGGGCCGCGCTGCCGCACCACGTGCTGGCCTGCTGCCAGGTATGTACTACTGCAGGCTGCAGCCCTCCCCGCTGCTGCAGCGAGCGCTGCAAGCGCACGTGGCGCAGCTGCCGCCGCACCAGCGGGCCGCGCTGCCGCACCACGTGCTGGCCTGCTGCCAGGTATGTACTACTGCAGGCTGCAGCCCTCCCCGCTGCTGCAGCGAGCGCTGCAAGCGCACGTGGCGCAGCTGCCGCCGCACCAGCGGGCCGCGCTGCCGCACCACGTGCTGGCCTGCTGCCAGGTATGTACTACTGCAGGCTGCAGCCCTCCCCGCTGCTGCAGCGAGCGCTGCAAGCGCCTAGCGCGAAAACAAACTTTCACCAGTAGAAAGCTGCATTATCACTAGGCTATTTTATATCCCGAAAAAATGCACAGTTCCTGTGGCCACGCAGACGAATTCACGGGCAAAGTGCTGTTTTATACATTTATTAGCTTCCGCCCACGGCTTCGCCCGCGTTTTTGGGATAAAAAGTAGTCTATGTGTTATTCTGATGTATAAGCTATATTACTGTAAAGTTTCATTAAAATCCGTTCAGTTGTTTTTGCGTGAAAGAGTAACAAACATCCATCCATACATACATCCTCATAAACCTTCGCATTTATAATATTAGTAGGATTTTCTGACTTGATTCTCGTTTCGTTTTCACAGCAGGTGGCTGAGCCCGTGCCGTTCGTGCCGATGCTAGCGCCGGTGATAGCGCCGGTGCCGCCACCGAACCCCATGGAGCCGCTGCCGCCCGGCATGGAGTGACGTCCAACGTCCATTGCTACACATGAACTTTACCCTAACGAGAGCCTCCGTGTTGAGTGTATCATAGTTATTTTTAAGCTGTATTTTAATATTTTTTGAAACGACGTGTGCTTACTCAATTTAATTTGTTTTCTTTATGTATGGAAAATATTTGAAAATTATGGAATTTATCAATGAATCACGAGAATAATTGTTTTTGCCAATAATGGTTATATCTTAATAAATAGAGTAAGCAGGCCCGTTTCTAAATATTAGAGAAAGCAGTGTGTATATCAAGTTTCATAAAATGATCTTATGTGAGGAATGTTTATAGCAAAAGACTGCTCAAAAGGCTGGAATCGATACGTGAAAATAAACTGCAGAGTATCCGAGCTCGTTGTTTTATTTCATAATGATGAAAATTGCTTGAATAATTCCATAAATGCATTATGTGAATATTCAAAAAATATAATTATGCAATGGTAACTAGTAAAGTACATACATGTCTTGAGTAAAAATTTCCATATTATTATCCTATACCTCAAATTATTTTCTGGCCCAATTTCTTTGAAATACCTATTATTTTATTTTTTCTACGTACTCGGAAAATGTTGAGAATATGACAACATTTACCCCAGTTTCTGAAAGCCTGTTCAATTTAATCTGTTGTCAAATCTCATGTCAGGTGAAATGATTGGCCAATGTTATTTCGTTAGACCAATCGTAACAACTGACAAAGAACAGCAGAAGGTTAGGTTTTGTTCCGGTTTTAACAGTTGCTTGACCAGGCTTTCGAAAATTTAGGGTTAGTAACATGTTATAATTTGGGATTGTTAATAAAACTGAATAATTTAAAATGTGGCAATCATTTATTTAACTTTTAATTAATAGGAGTCGAATTTTTAAAAATAATGATCAAGTATTTATTACTTATATTTACCCTTACGTCTGTCTGGCGTAGGTATGTATAGGTACCGGCACCAGTCATGAGCACAAACGTCACCTGCGCATTAGCTGATTTTTCGGTCTCTTTGGCGAAATTAAAAGACGGGGGCGCTGAAGCTGCACGTGATTGGTTCGTCAGTCGATGCTCGTCGTCTACTGGACTATTTTCTATGACGTATTGTCAACTGTCTATTGTATATTGGTCCGAAACTGTACATGCGCGATTTGTGCTCATAACTGACGCCGGTACCTATACCCAATTTATTTTCGCACTGGTCTCCATCTTCATCTTCAGAGCTCAATAGTCAATTCTTGTTTTTAAGACACTAGGTAGACCTAGAGAGCCTAGTTACATTACGTTAATTTGAAGCTTTCAATTTTGGGCGATATTGCTTTGAGAATATTTTCTATGTTGTAAGGAGATTCTGAAATCACAAAAAATAAAACATTTAAATACGCAGATCAGCGATATTGCGGCTGCATTGCGTTATGGCGACTTGTTGCGTTTGAGCGTGGTAGCAAAATCACGCGTTTTAGGATTCTATCAATGTGAATTGACAAGTGGAGATGCCAGAAGTCAGAACCAAACTAAATCACTGCCACTGGCGTTCAAATAACAGAGTCCAAACGCAGTATCGAGGTATAAAGATAGGTACCTATTAGTTGATAATTACTCACCTACAAACACCCAATCTTTGTTGGAGTATCCGAACTCAGTGCGGGCTTCAACGATGGCGTCGTGTAGCACGTGAGTCACCACTACGGCGAGTACCAGGGCTGGCTCACCGGTCGCTGAAAATATAGCCAAAACGTAGTTTAATTTAAGTTAAGGGTGGTATAACTAGCGGCACCAGTCTTGATCACAAACGTCACCTGCGTCACTATGCACCCTCGGTATCTTTGGCCGAATGAAGAAGACGGGGGCGCCGAGGCTGCACGGGATTGGTTTGTCAGTCGATGTCGATGCTCGTCGTCTATTGGACTATATTCTATTACGTATTGTCAACTGTCTATTGTCTATTGGGCCGAAAATGTACCCGTGATCTGTGATCATGATTCTTGCTGGTACATATAGCAACATTTTCCTCACCTTTAGACCGGAGTACTCCGGCAGGATTGCTAGAGTTTCTTTTGAACATAATTCGGAAGTCCACGGGAATGTCTTTAGCGCCTGGCGGCTTGTAATTCCATGTCCGGTCTGTTAGCAGCCGTCCGGTGGACTCTTCGTAGACCAGCTTCTCCGAGGTCCAGAGACCTAGGCCCATGATGAAGGCACCTTCGATCTATGGGTATGAAATAATTTGGTGAATGAAATTAGGTATATTGCTTTTACAGTAAGATACTATTCTGTCCCACACAAGGACTTTTTCCTATAGGTACAGCCTACGCCTTCATCAATTGGGTAGATACCCCCCACGCTAAGAGCGGATCCAGCCTTTGATTCAGGTGCCAAGGTCACGTAATCGAGGTCCAGCCAGGACAGGCTTCAAATATTATCAGAGGTCGATCTAGGCCCACCGCAGGGGGAAATCATGATCCCCATTAATCACCCCACCCCCTCCCCTGGATCCTGCCCTTGCCCCACCCAACCCCCAACCCAACTACCTGTCGTGACTACGCTTGCAAATACAGTTCTCACAATATTATGAGCACCCGAACCTGGAGTATTTTTTTTTAGGCAATACAAAATATTAGTTTTGTCCGGAATTCCAATCCGCGATCCCACGCGAAAGAGCCTTTTATCAGCTAAATTACAGGACCCGACAAACATCTTGAAAATTATAAATCATGATTGCGCATTAGTCCATTTTTTGCATTTTGACTAAACGTACGTGCGCAAACTTTCCCCTACTACGCCGCTTTTCCTCAAGATGTTTTCCGGTTTCTACTTGGAATATGAATCTACCCACTTGCCCCACGTCGATCTCAGGGCTCATGCTGACGCCGGTGTCTTCCAACAAGTCCAGCCTCCTCACGACGTGGTTGCCCGTCAGTACGTCCAGCTCCACTTCAGCTGCGCAGACGCCGTATACGTTGTACCCAACGAGGCCGTCGTTAGGTGACATCATGTAGGTTGTCTGGAGGTTTATACCTTTTTGATGTGAAAAACAAATGAACAAAACAAATTCGACCTTTAAAAATTTACGTTACGCGGTTACACCTATATTCTTCTAACAGTACCAACAGCAGCTTTTATGTAGAGGATGTTCTATCTCGAAAATCGAAAAAAGGTACCTACTTAGGTACATAAAAAGATGCTGCTATAATCAGTTTTCGGTTATCATCTGATTAATATTCACAACATTGAACTACAAAGTATCATGTGAGTCGTGGAGTGACCCATAGACTTTCTTGCCCGTTCTTCTCCATAGGAATCTACGATTTGGAACGAGTATCTAACTTAATAATTGTTCTGACTGCTTGACAATTCGAAAGTACCTGTAGGTGGTCTAATTGAAATAAAAACGCTTGGACTTTCACTTTGAGCAAGAACTTACCTTTTTGGAACGCCTGATTCACGACCTCCTCCCACGTGGGTTCATTGAGATCCTTCTTCGCTGCCTCCAACCTCTTCATCAGCTCCTCGCAGGCTTTCAGAGTAGCGTACGCAACTGAGTCACTGGTAATACTGCCATTAGACACCATAGCATTAGGAGATACGAAGCTATCACTCCCCCGAACTGTAATTTTCTCCAGCGGCACTTTCAAGGCATACGCACAAACTTGGGCGATTTTCGTGTTGATACCTTGTCCCATTTCGATCCCCCCATGGGATATGGCGATCGTACCATCAGCGTGGTACACGGATATGGTGACAGGGTAGTTCCATGAGTATCCTATTGGGTAGGACATTATAGAGATCTTTAATCCACGTTTTTTCCACGCGTTTTCTTGGTTAAATTTGGCGATGTCACCTTTTCGATCTTCGAAGGCAGTGTCCATTTTGAATGAGGAGATCATGTCTCTGAGACCGTCGTGTTTTAGAGATAGGTTTGTGAGTCTCACTTCGACGTGGTCCTTGTTTGTGGCGTGGGAGATCCGTTCCATTATGTGTTCAGTGAATGCTGTGGCTTCTGTTGTCGCTGAAAATTATGGAATGATGAAATATGAAGGCTAGGAAAATAATGATTAGGTATCTAGTGTAGTATCTACTTAGATACACCTATGTTATATGTACACATCAGTACAAAGATAGAGGTAGGTATGTAAATGTATCTTGTAAAACATGAGTAGGTACCTACTACCTACCTACAGTAAACGATGAATGATGTGCATGGTTTTTATGATTCACGTTTTGTCATTTATACCGTACGTACGTAGCGTACCTACCCAATTTGTATTTAAACTACCTACCTAATTTAATTATTAGTATTTGCTTTTTCCTAACCAATACAAAATAAATAGGTATAAAAATTGATTTCAATATGAAATCAACAGGGTATTGATAGAATAGTTTTGCTTTGATATTAAAATGGGAACAAAAATGGTACCTACCTAGGGACCCGTTAATAAGTACGGTTATTTTTTTTTAAACTTACCAGGCGCTCTACACCACGTCGCACTGGACGTGTCCGTCATCACGCTGTACCCTGTGATCTTCCATGTCTCGCTGGAGTACAGGTTCACGAGTGTGGTCGCTATGTCACCCGCCGGCGAGTCGTTGAACGAACACCCGCAGTCGGTGTAATAGGTCACGTTCAGGTATTGGATTAAGCCATCACTGTTCACACCACACTAGAATAGGAGGTTGAAAGATTCAATTCAATCACGTAGGGGGGGGGGGTCACGTAATCGAGGTCCACCCAGGACAAGCTTCAAATATTATCAAGAGGTCAACCTAGGCCCAGCCCAGGGTCGTACCCTTCCGTCACGACCCCCATGACCTCCCCTATCCGTCCTTGGACCTGGGTCTCTTTTTCCGGTGGATAAAAAGCTTGTGCCATACCCCCCAAAATCTTTTGTTCTGACAGATTTCAGACTAGATTAATAATTTCGTGTTTTGATTTTAGCCTCCCCCGAAAATCATATCTGGATGAACCCTCAACCCCTCCAAAAATAATTCCTGGATCCACCACCGAATACATTCGATCTTCAATACATATTCACTTACTTCATATTGAAACTCGCAAGCACTTCGCTTGCCTATAGCGCGCATGTTGTGCGTGATGGGCATCACCAGCGTAGCGCTTCTGTTGAGCTTGTACGCGACTAAAGCGCTTGCGCACGCTATAAGCGATGATCGCGACGCTTTACCGCCGTACCCGCCGCCCAGTCGTGGGACTTTCACTATGATACTGGAATGAGGAAATAGGGAGATCAAGCATGATCAGACCCTTAATTGAATAAGGGGCCTGCTATACCTAATAAATGGTCAGAGGATAGGTATAATCTACGCCAGTTTACCAATCAAGCACGCGTAGGATGACCACGATAGAAACGGGTTTGTAGAAGATTTCTAGAGAAGAGAAGAAATGTTTCTATTTGCTAGATACAGCAGAGAAGATAGATAGGTATCTATCTTCTCTGCTGTATCTAGCAAATAACCGCTTGATGACTGACTTTCCAAACACTATGAAGAACTTACCGGTTCTCATCGATGTTTAGAGCCTTAGACACAGCGACATGGACAAGGTCCATCCACTGAGTGGCCGAGCGGACCACCAGTCCGTTCTCAGTAACGTGCGTGGAACAGCTCTGAGTTTCCATGGTGTAATGGTACTGGGAAGGCACGGTGAAGGTGCCAGTGATGGTGTGCTGGACATCTGTGCCTCTGTTGGTCGGTTCCACTGTCACGTCCTTGCTTAGCTGTAGAAGTAAGTTGGTTAAATTAAGTATTTATTGGAAAACGCAGAGATGTCACCCCGATAGGTAGTTAACGTGGATTGTTTAAAGTTAGAGGACTGAGCTTGTTAGTCTATTGGTTGCTTATGCAATTATTGCATGAGTATAGCGTAGTTGATTCATTACTGCTAGGTTATCTAGTGGCATGGCCTCCCCGCCGCAGACCCATCCGCCGCTTCTGAATCTCTTTGCGTTTAAACAGGTATAAATCATGATTTAGTAAGTGCTTTAGAACCTTTTATTTCATGAGATCGATATACCTAGTTTATTCCTAAAAATCAGCCCTAAAAATCTATGAAAAATTGTTACTGTTTCGTAATTCCTATGAATACATTTTATATGGCGATTGAAAAATCAGCCCTAAAAATCTATGAAAAATTGTTACTGTTTCGTAATCTGTACAGACCTACAATATAAATTTAATTTGTCTTACATTACAACTACTTCAAACATTCACAAAACAAAAAAATATTGGATGATCACTTCCTGAAATACAACACATCGAATCAAGAATCATTATCACTTTTGAATATAATAAGAAGACTTACTCGTCTATCCTTGTCCGGGGCTCCCAAAGCATCTTTAACGTTCAGCACAGGTTTGGCATCTAACTTCTTGTACTTCACTTTGACCAGCTCCGCAGCAGCCTCCGCCGCTCTCCTGGTGATTGCTGCCACGACCCCCAGTGGCTGACCATAGTAGGAGATGTTCTTTGACGCGAAGATTTCTTCGTCAAACCTCATCCAAGGCACCTCAGTGGGAGTGAAGGAGTTCCTCCCTGGAATATCTTTGGACGAGAAGAAGGCGACGACTCCCGGAATTTTCTGGTTGTGGAAAGGTTGGTAGTTAATTGCATGAGCGGTTCAATGTGACAAGAAACAAGTTTTCTTGTTTTTTTTCGTATTTAAGTATGATAGAGAGATTTAGCGGAACTATGAACGAGGTTAACGTAGATTCCTCTCGCAGATGTTGCGAAATAGCGGTTAATAACATATACAACAAAATTTACGCAACTATTAGCACTGGTATTAGCGCTGTCACCAGTGCTAATTTGAAAAATACCTAACACATGAAAAAATAGAATCTATATAGGTAGGTTCTAGAAACCTTCAAATACATACCAGTGCCTCACTGGCATCAATCTCCTGTATTTCAGCACGGCAGACGTCAGACAGCACAAAAGCCACGTGCAATGCTCGAGGACCGTTGTACACGTCACAGGAATACGTCGCCTCGCCGGAACACTGAGGTAAAAAATAATGATATTAATAGCTCATTAAATATTGTTAGGACACATAGTCAGGTACGTCACAACCAAAGACTTTGGGGGAGGGGGGGTCATACCAATTAGTGCCGACGTGCTAATACCGTGAATTACCGTGTTTCGCGCATTTTGGCCCCTCGGACCGCCACTGGTGTACATAGTAGGTACATAACATCGCGCCCAGTTCCCCAGTTATGTTATAAAGTTACGTGTAACAGCGGGCGAATCTATTGCAAATAGCCGGGCATTAATCCGGACTCTAGGATGCTGCCAAACATGTTGGACTCGACCATAAATTCGCTTGCAAAATATTTCCCCTTAGAATTAATCTCTTATCAAATGAACATGCGCAAAAAGTATTTGGCTAAAATGTCCACCATTGACGGATACTGCCAAGGTTCATCATCAATTTATTATTGATCATAGAATTCTGGTTCAATGGTCCTGCAAAAATACCTGATAGCTATATTTACCTGTGAGAGTGCCTCAAGCTTTGTAACTGGTTTGTTAAGCGGCCACAGCGTCTTATCCGTCTCATAACTCTGTGTCCCTCGGGAGACAGGCCTCTCAAGTATACTGCCGCCAGACTTGTATCGGGGATTCACGTCAGGGTAAAGTGATATTACCGCCTGAAAAAAATATAACTAAGTAGGTAATTCATCAGAACAACCGACCAATGTAGGTTTATTTTGTTCAATGGCATCGAAATGTCAGATTCTCCCAGTTTCTGCAAGCGCGGATACAGGGGGCTGGGCAATGGGTGCAATTGCCAATGCCATTAGCCAGCATGCCAGTGTGCCAGTGCCTAGCATGTGTAGGTATTACAGCCTATAACAGCACATGTGCTCACTGGCGTGCCTAGAGGGCAAGCCCGACGCATTTTTCTTGTTTTCGAGAGTATTTATGTTCATTTTTCATGAAAGTAAGTGATTTTTAACGACATAAACTCACTTAAATAAAATTCATGAAAAATGATCATAGTACCCTCTAAAAAAAAATCGTCGGGCTTGCCCTCTAGGCACGGCACTGCAAGTGCTGTCCCCCCCAACACACTTACTTTATAGAACAGCCCCAACGCCAGAATCTTCCTGCAACTCGGAGATGGTTCAGGCAGGATTTCCACCGGGACTATCTCCTCTTCCAACTTCTTCAGCGCTTTCAACAAAACCTCATTGGTGAACAAATTCTGTCCAACGAGCACGCTCTCCGTCTGTGCCGCTCTGGTGAAATCAGGACTGATGTTACCATAGACTATGTTGGCGGACTTGATTGCCTTTGCCGCGTCCAGTTTAAAAAGAAAGCCCGCGTTCACTATGGCGTGCGAGTTTTGCGCGCGAGGCATTATCTGGAAAATTTTAAATCACACTTTTAGTAAGTACCTATAAATGCGAATATTTGTGAGTGTGTGTGTGTGTTTGTTTACTCTTTCACACTGAAACGGATGGATTTGGATGAAATTTGACAAAGAGGTAGCCTGGGACCTGAAGAATTTTACTTTTCGTCCATTTTTACGCAGACGAAGTCAGATAAATAAAAAAATTTATCGCAGTACATGTACCTACATGTACAAGTACTCAAAGATGCTTCATCAACAAGGTAGTTAAAGTTATATTACGTGACGGCATTCAATGTTGGTTCTCATAAGTAAACCACATTAATTAGGTACCTACCTAATTCATACTTATTACTCATCACGATGATTTAAATCTCAGAATAATACATAATAATTAGATAAGTTATTAAGGCAAACAAAGCATCAGTCAAAAACAAGTTATTTTTAGCTTAAAGGTGACTGTATTAGAATATATTACCTACTTTATGCGAGCAAACTTTGTTTCTCGGAAACGGCTCTAAGGCTCTAACTTATTCGGTTCGGTTCGATTCGGATTTAAATTAAATGATTCGGATGAAATTTTGTATTTAGACAATGTTTCATCTTCGAAGTTTATCTAGAAACTTATCTAGGTATAATCTCTGCGGAAATCCATTTTCAATAAGGTATAAAAAAATATTAAAACGCCAAGCGAGGCTCGGTCATAGCACGCGTATCATGAGCACTATAGAAACGGGTTCTGTCAACAGAAGAATAGACAAAATGACAGTTTGTAGAAAGAGTTCTACCGTTTTATAAACACAATGAATTTAAGAAATGTTTTATTGTTCAGTAGACAAAACTCTGATAAGCCAAGCACGGGTCACCGCGTGCCCGGGCACAAGAGATAACAAGTGGGATAGAAAGAACTTTGTGTATTCTTAAAAATGAAATTATTTATTGGTCATTCTACGCGTGCAGGTATTTACTAGGTACGCTCGACAACATTGACGGTCGACCACTTTTCACCCTTATGATCTTAGTAATAAGGGTGAAAAGTGGTCGACCGTCAATGTTGTCGAGTGTACATTAAAAGATACATGATCCAAGTGGTCGAGCATTTAATGGCGTACAATTGGTGAAGACTATGTTTAATTAATTTAAACTTTTTCTTTTTTGGTACCAAACTTACCCCCATAATTATTATTAAAATAATTATTTTTTCCAATTATTGACGCGCGATCAGCGTCATCAAGGTCTATCATTGTGCCCAAGTTTCTACATTACTTAGTTTTCGAAAAATATCTCTGTGACGGACGGACGGACACAGAAGTGATCGTATAAGGGTTGCATTTTTACTTTTAAGGTACGGAACCCTACTTACACGTGGTGTTTACGACCACAAGACATGCGAGCCAGTAAAAAAATGTAAATTGTTCACGCTAATTAGTGAGTTATAAATGTTATAATTACTTACCTTATACGTTCTAATTAGGTTGTTATTTGACAAAGGAGGTAATTTCACATCGGATATTAGTTTGTCCTTGAGGTCCGTTTTTAAAAAGTCTTTCATTTTCATCTCGACCTTGCTCAAATTACTGCTGACTGAAAAAGACGGTAAATTAAAAAGGTATTAGTATCAAAAGCTCAGTACCCCTATCATGAATTTTTTTGACGTATAGTTTCGTTAACGTAAGCATATTTTGAATTTAAAATACAGCAGTCCTGGAACGTCAACTACACGTCAAAAAAACTCATGATCGGGGTACGTACCCCGATCATGAGTTTTTTTGACGTGTAGTATCGTTAACGTAAGCATATTTTGAATTGAAAATACACGTTTGTTACACAATATTTATATAAATTAAATACTTAATTAATTCCTCTGTATTTTTTAAAATGTGCAAATTGTATAAAATTTTATCAAAATGTTCCAGGACTGCTGTATTTTAAATTCAAAATATGCTTACGTTAACGAAACTATACGTCAAAAAAACTCATGATAGGGGTACTGATCACAGAAACAAGAGATATATACCAAGGTTACAGTGTTACATTTAGGGTGTGCGGCGTTTTTAATGTGTGAGAGATCTCTATAATTATTTACAAAGGAGCGTTTGTAGTAGTAGTGATGCACACTTCTTTAAAACTGGCGAGAGCGTTTCCCGTACTAATTTGAAATTATAACATACTAGCTTCCGCCCGCGGCTTCGCCCGCGTTTTTCGGGATAAAAGGTAGCCTATGTGTTATTCCAGACTATAATCTATTTGTGTGCCAAATTTCATCCAAATCCGTCCAGCCGTTTCAGCGTGAAGAAGTAACAAACATACACACACACCCACACACACACGCACAAATTTTCGCATTTATAATATTAGTGGGATATAGTAAGATCTCCTTGTTTCTATGAATTGAAGGGCGTATTTTAGCATGGTACGACACTTATAGGTAATTGACATTAGTGTTCTAGTCTGAGAGAAAGATGGGGCTAAGGACAATGATGGTAAGTGGTCATCACGGACATCTGCAACACCAGAGTCATCGCAGATCGCGTTGTCCACCCTAGAGACAAAGTTGAAATGTCTCATGAGCCTGTAATTACACCGGCACAAACTGGAACACAGCAATGTTGCTTAACGGCAGAAATAGGTGTGGTGGTAGTACTTCCCTAAACGAGCTCTTTCACAAAGAGCTCTACTTTGTCCTAACGTAACAATTATGGCAGTACCATGTTATAGTAAGGCCCTGATGATTAGATCCAGTCACTTACCTATAGTAACCGTGGCGCCAACAGTTTCCAAAATCAAGCACAAGTCAGATGGAAAGTCATGATGCTGGTTTTTTAATGCCAAGTTTCCTCCGATTGTTCCGATCTGAAAACACAAAATACTATGAGTTTTTATTAACTATCGAGACTTTAAAAGTTAATTACTCAATTGCTAAATATTTAGGTATTGAGTAGACGAAAAAATTTACACACCAAAAAGAATAAAAATAAATTACATTCCTAACCACTATCAACATTCAAAATATGGCCATAAAACCCCTCGCGACCTTTCGTAGCAGCTGGCAATAACTGCTACGACATTTCCTTATAGCTCCTAATAGCTAGCATCGATCGCTACGACTTTTCGTAGTAGCTGGAATCGAGAGCTGCGACGCCTGCGACCAATGGTTGCAGTGGACTGGACATCATCCACTACGATTATTCGTAGTAGCTGATATCAACCGCTACGAGTGCTACGACCTCTCGTAGCAGCTGGCATCGACAGAGCTGCGATTATTTTCGTTGCAGCTGGCATCGATCACTACGATCTTTCGTAGCAGATGGCATCAACCGCTACAACCTCTTGTAGCGAGCTGCAACAACAGCCTTCGAGGTCGCAAATGTTCTGAAGTGGAGTATGTTGGTTGATTATAGACTTACATTTCTAACAGGTACATGCGCGACCAAGTCCAGGTGTTTATACAGAGTCTCTAAATAACCGAAGTCTCCATTCTTCTTACTCCATTGTTGAAAGGTCTTCATGACGTCAGTGAGGGACATTCCGGCACCCAAGATCAGGTTCTCATCAGATTGGGTCAATTTTAAAATCTCTATTGTTGATATGTCTATGAGAATATTTGGTTCGATGTTTATTGGGTATACTCCTGTAAAATGATAACAGTAAATAGTATAAGACCTTCGTTTTCCATCGTAGACCGCATCATCGCTTAACATCAGGCGAGATGGCTTTCAAACGCAAGCCTATTACCAAAAAAAACCATCAAAGCTAACTTCAAGAACAATGAACATAATATTATGTTTATGTTACAAAATATTTAAGAGATTCTCAAAAATCGCTTGTCGCGAGCAGGATTTGAACCTGCGATCTCTGGCAAGCCATGCCAACGCTTTAACAACTAAGAGGAGCGCTAAGAGAGGCATAACATGGCTTTGACATATTTCAAATTCACAAAAATATACATTTATAATATTTATTATGTACCATACCTTTGCCAGTGTTGCCTGCCACTAGTCTGTAACTATTTGTACCTTCGCGCTCCAACACCTGATGAAGTTGATAAATTATTAAAAGGCCAAAATCTTCTTTTTTACAGTAAAAGAAATAGCATTGACGGTCTACTTCTACACGCTTACTCGATGCTGTCTCAGTGATTCCAACGAACTTGATGAATCGAGTTTTTTCACCTTAATATTTTTTTAAATTAGCAATTATTTCGTTCGTACCACTAAGGGCATAATTCTCGTTAGGATGCCATGGCAGCAACGTCAGCAGCGCCACCAATCAAAACATGTCAAATTGTATGCTGGACTGGCGGCACGCCAAACTGTCGCCAAGTGAGTTAGGGTTAGGTACCGTGGAATGGGGTGACTTTGATCAACTTTAAAATTAAAAAGCATTTTTCTCCTGAAATATGAGAGCAAAAAAAATAAAATAAAAATGCAAATATCGGTTTTGTTTATTCTGTCTATTTCTTGAATAAAAATTATATTTTTCTTATTATTTTTGGAGAAAAAAAATAAAATGTCAGTGATCAATCTTAAACTATGATTGGGGTTACTTTGATACCTCCCTTTTTTTCTACGAAAATCGTAAGTAACCCTAACAAGAAACAAAATACAAAAAAAAAAATGAAATTTGTCCGTAGGTTTAGGATTTACAATGTTTTTTATGTTTTTGGGGTTTTGACCTTGAAAAAACAGTAATAATTAAGTTTTTGTATCTTTGGACATAATTTCGCAGTATTTAATAATAGGAATATTCGGAAAATGTAATTTAATTATACTGTTCAGATGCTCCACGTAACGTCAATCGGTTTTCAACCACTTCTGTTACCGCCTGATTTAAAATCTCTCCAGTGTAGTTCCAGTATTTTTGGGAACCTAAACGCTTTTTACATATTCTTGACATGATACTAAAGTAAAAAAAAACATGTTGGTTAATAAGAAGACTAAAAATCGATGACTGATCAATGATCAAAGTAACCCCACATGGGTGATCAATGACACCCCGCACAGAATATGCCGCCAAAAAACCAATGATCGTCAAGGTTATGATTAGCAATAAACATTGATGTTATAGGTCAATAAATTTCTGATCTGATGAAGTTCATACAATTTATGTCTTTGTGAAACTCTAATTTGTAGCTTATGTTACACAGGCTATTAAAATTACATAAAACTTTACTTACATATTTTGCATTATTTTTTCGTCAACCAGCAAGGATCAACCCACTGGGACTAATCATACGTTGACAGTGACGTTCAATGCCGCTAATTGTAAAAAAATAATCGGAAGAATGCGGTCAGATTTCGTACAATTTGAGTTTTATTACGAAACGAAGTTTTTATCAAAGTTACCCCAGGAATCAAAGTAACCCCATTCCACGGTACGTTGTAATACAATTTGACATGTTTTAATTGGCGGCGCTGCTGGCGATGCTGCCACGGCATCCTAATGAGATATGGCCCTTAGTGGTACGAAAGATATAATCATCTTCATAATATAATTTCTTGTTGCTCCTTAAAGATTAAAATTTCTATAGCAAGCATGATCACAAAATACCTTAAATACATCCTGCACGCTGTATGCTTTATACCATCTTCCTTCAAGCGTGCGGAGTTCCACCAGCGATCCCTGTGTATGTTCTATGAGGCACCATTCATCCTCTGATGTGCTGCTCTTACGAGGGCATTTTTTGGCGCATTTTGTTATATGCAGGTCTTCTAAATCCTGGGTAAGAGATTTCATTTATGGCCTTTTAAGTTTGTATTAACTTATCTGGCAGATAATTTCCTGACCATTCTGGTATTTCTTTATTTATCTGGTAGATAGTAACCAGATAATTTGAACTTGTAGGTTCCGACTATGGTCTACTCATTGTTGGCGACGAAAAAGTAAAAAAAAGAAATAAAAACGGTGCAGGATCCAGGAGAAGGATATATACAGGATAGTAGGTTCATCAATGATTTTAAGACATGTAAATTCCGTTTTAACTCACATAACCGAAAATAAAATATTTTATGAATTTGTTCTTCCAACGGCCCTAGATCTATCATTCCAAATTCTGTAGCTGAGGTTTTCAAATAAACAACGTTATAGGTCGACTAGAATCTGATGGCAAAAGTAAAGATTAAAATTTGATGCTACCAGCACTCGGGTGAATGAATGAGAGTTTTAGCTTGCACTAGCAATTTTCAGAAATTTTCACAACTCGTACTTTATTTGAAAAGTGACTAGTATGCATTGCCGTGCCAAAATCATTATTTGATTTATTTTTTTATGCCCTGAGATTCTGGTTTACCTGTACCCGTTCATGTCTCTAACAAATATTTACCTGTAACTTATCCTGCAGCCCAGGGTCTGTGTCTGTGGCGAAGCTCTTGAAGGCATCCAGGATGGGTCGGTACCCTGTACAGCGGCACATGTTGCCGCCGAACGAGTCTTCTACTTGCTGTGTCGTGAGGTTCCTGGTGGCCTTGTCGAGGCTGTTAAGATGTTTTAGGCATAAGAATGGAGCTGGATTGGTCTTAATGCTAGAAATCCGATAATTGAGAAGCTCCAGACAAATTATATTTAGTATAGCAGCATAAGTAGCCTACATTATTCTCTACATTATCTATAGGCTGATTATGCTACTACTACTGGTACTTAGGCCTCCTCTCAGTAAGAGGGAGTGAGCCGTAGTCCACACGAGCTCAGTGTGGGTTGGTGGACGTCACATGTCTTCGAAGTTTTGATTTTAGGACATGCCGGTTTCCTCACGATGTTTTCCTTCACCGTTTTGGGAGCAGTGGTGATGAAACAAATGGCACTAAATGTGCGCCTGCGAGGTTCGAACTCCTGTAAGACTTGTAAGTCGACCACCAGTAAGTCACCACTTCTCTCAATATATAGTGTATAGTTTTAATTATTTTTTTACAAGCTTTTATTTAGTTTCACCTGTCGCGTTGTCTGTGGGTAATCAAATGTTACATGTTTTTGACCCACTTCCCGGTGTTCGATTGAACTGAAATTTTGTATGCATATGTGAATCGCATGACAATGCAATATAATGATGTCAAAGAGCTGGTCTGATGAAGCCGGAAGGTGGCCATAGGAACTCTGTAACAAAACGACGCAACCTTATCGAGTTTGGATTTGTTTCATTTGTCTTCACGAGTACTCTGGTTTTAGATGATGTCCAGGGTCTCATGATAAAGGTGGGAAGCAGTCATTATAAAAGCTTGTATTGAAAAATCTTTTTCAAAATAGACCTTGTTATTTGATAATGCTTGCGTTGACCGCCATCGCTTGAAGATAAGCGATGACGCGGTCTAAAATTTAAAAATTGACATTCGTTGCTGATTGTACATTCCCGGACGAACTCTTAATGAGATTCAGAGTCTGGGTGATAATATAGCAGATTTAAAATTAAAATTACCTGTACATATTCATGACCCATCCAGGCGTGCAGTACCCACACTGGGTGCCGTTGAACATGGCCAGTCGATCCTGGATAGGATGGTAGCCATCCTTGCGGTTGCCGATCCCCTCCACTGTCGTTATGTCCCAGTCGTGGCATGATAGGATGTGGACCAGGCACTGGAAAAAAAAAATTCAAATGTTGAAGACCTGTTATGCAATCGCTTTCTTTAATACCTAATCGATTGGATTCGTACCGACAGCTTAGCGGACAAGAACCTAGTCCAGTCAAATTAGCGATCAACCTCGGAATGAGAGATACCTCATAATCTGAATTTTCGTATATACCTTCATTTTGGCGTTCTAAAAGTTTTCTCAAAAGTCTCATAAAATCTCGTGTCTGTGTCATTAGTTATTCAAGGTCAAAGGTAAAAAAAACAGTTTTGCGTAATTATCTCGGTTTTTATTCTATTGCTCTAATGATGTTTTATAACATCTTTATGTGAACTTGAACTATGTTCGTAAATCGTAACTAGCAGATTTTTTAGAAATCATCAAAATTACTTCACAAACAAACTAAGTTATGCGGTCCGAAATCCTCAGTGCACGAGTACGTAGACGTACGAGTACGTAGTGCCTATAACCCTAACATAACCAACATTTTCTCATACATTACGACAAACGACACTTTACTTTTTTACTTTATTACTTTGATAATATTTAATGAGGTCCCATGTAAAAAGGGGCGACTTATTATGAAATATTATTGTAAAAATTTCTTTATTTTGCTATGGGCGCTGATACGTTCAGCCTTGAAAGTTGTGTTCAATAACTATTAGAAAAATACATATAAGTAATATTCGTGAATGACAATGAATGCAGTAGAGTTAACCGTTTGACTTTTTTTACTGTCTAGAAAATAATATGGTGTGCTGACTGCTGTCATGCTGCGTAAGTAGAATAGAAGCTATACTCGAGAGCATTCGCTTAGTACCACTGAAATTATAAAATCCAAAAAAAAACATGAAAACAATAAATCCTACAGCATGTGTGTAAAACCAAAAAAAGGCAATAGATAACTCGCCATGAATTCATTAATACCTAACTACTGCGCGTAGATTAGGATGCGTATGATTTGAATTTCGATATATTTTTCATTGACTTTTTAAAGATTTGATTTATGAAAAGTTTACTCCAAATTAGTAGGTAGTATTTATCGAGAGATCAATTTCATAATTACATAGTTAATGAAAATTTTTATCATTGGATTCTACTCCATTCACTTGTTACACCCTATTTTTTCCAGATATTATAAAAAGTCACCCGGTATAATTAGAATATAAAACAAACACTTTATCATTTGAGATACTAAAGCAATATTTCAAAGGACAAATTCACAATTATTCATTCGATAACAGCTCTAATTAAAACCCGTTTTCCCCTGGTTTTGCCCAATTAACGTAAATAAAGTTTAAAAAAAAACGGGTAAATAAAGATTGGGTCTTATGAGTATCGGCTTTGGGATTAAACAGGCATCATTTAAGTAGGTACCTACTACCTACCAATACCTACGTCAAAGAAGGAAAATTTGGTTGGATTTAAAAATCCTGACGTAAAGACAATAAAGGTTCGTCGGCGACAGCCACCCACCGCAGCAGTTGTCGCCGACTGTAAGCGACACTTGTGGTTCCTAAAGATTTTCTATGAGATTGTATGAAGGTGTTTCCGAGCGTGGCGAGACTCAACACTGTCGCCTGTCACCTTCAATATAATATGTGTTCTGTAGGCTTAGACAAATACCTGCGGAAAAGTCACATGACCTCACTAATGTCATTGCCATACATTTTGTACCTACCTAAAGTTTGGCGTAAACGCCAACAGAAAAGTCATTTTGTCTAGGGTCCCTGTGCTGCTGCAGTTGCTAGGTTTTGTGGTTACTACTGCTACTGTAATCGCCGGTGTCAGAATTGTATAACTAGCGGCAGGAGTTATGATCACAAACATCACCTGCGCACTAGCTGATTTTCGGTCTCTTTGGCGGAATGAAGAAGACGGGGGGCGCTGAGGCTGCAGGCGATTGGTTCGTCAGTCGATGCTCGTCGTCTAATTGGACCATTCTCTATTATGTATTGTCAACTGTCTATTGTCTATTGGACGGAAAATGTACATGCGCGATCTGTGATCGTCTTTAATGCCGTACCTATACCTATTACGTACCTATACATACCTATACTTACCTAAAATTGCTTTCAAAATCTTCCAAACTTCAGATCAAGTATTTCAGGTTAAAGACTTCTGGTTAAAAATTCTCAAGAAACTTACATTTCACTTATTATGAGAACAATAATTTAAAACATAAGTTAAGTAATACCTACGTATGGTCGGTTGCAGAAAGAAAATTAAATTTTAATGGAGGAAGTAACAATAAAATTTATATCGTTAAAGTCTCCTTTAAAACTTAATGACCTTTTCTGCAACTCAGCGTTTGTAATCAAACTTCGACAATCAGACTTTAAATAATCACAGGACCTACAAGATTATATTATGATAGTGTTTTGTTTGAATTACAATATTTTTTTATTATTAGGTATTATTATTATGTGTGGGTAGAGGTACTCCAAAAAGTCACAATAACAATGTCTATTTTGAAATCTAAGGTACCAGTTATTTGAAAAGGTTATGTATTTTTAAACATATTGTAGGTATACTATACCTCTACCCATGTTAAGTTTTTGTTATTTTATTTTCTTATTTATTATTTAATTTCAAAAGGTTGCTGACGTACGATTGGTAAGTTAGGTAAACGATTTGTTATTGGTGACACCAACTCAACCACGTACTCAAAATACGTACTTATAACAATAAATCAATGATAAGTACCTACTTAAAGTGTTTGACAATACATGTCCATGAACCTGCATAGTTGAATCACCCCGCGCAGGCGACATTGACCGTTCAATCGCATATACGAAGATAAAATAAACTAACACGTTTTATTCAAGTTACGAGTGGTCATGTCTACGTCAGTAGGAGCCGGTCCTTTCTATTAACGAGTAGGTAGCAGGTAGGTACGGTCAGCGACAAAAGTCGGTTAACATTTCAGTTTTTTAATCATAACAACACCAAAATCTAAACCTAACTATAAAACAGTGCCGACTGTATATGTGTAATGTGTAGTGTGTACTGACCTGACTGACTGCCAGACAACGCACAGCCCAAACTAGTGAAACTAGAGTTTACTAGAGTTTCGAAATTTGGAGCAAACATTCCTTGAGTACCTACCGACTTGTAGAAGGATTTCTTGAAATTCTATCCTTAAACGAGTGACAAGGAGTGGTAAAATTTGTATGAACTAAATAACGAAATTGTGTTGTTTTTCGACTTCCACGTGGACGAAGTCGCGACTTCGCGAGTACATCTAGTCTACATAATAAAACTCTAACAGAGACTGACTGACTGAAAGCGCACATATTAAACCAGTGGGTCTAGAATCATGGAGTTATTTGCAGGAGTTCCTTATAATTATAACGTAGGTGAGCACTAAGAAAGGATTTTTGAAAATTCATCACCGATGGGATATAGTACCTATTAAATAAAATTTGGAATAGATATAGAGAGATTTAGAGAATAGATACATATAATACTAAAACAATATCTACAAACTCATGAACCTATATTAACATATATGCTGAAAAGCAGTGTATATAGGTTGGGGAAAAAGTCTTTTCGCATTATAGTATGTATGAACTTGTAATAAAATCTCTTTGGCTATACTATTTGTATCTGGCTGGTTTTGGTATCATTGAAAGTTTAAATTTTAAAGAACATAATTCCAAATTCAAATTAGGAAAATGTGTGATTTTCATTTGTTTTTCGTACCGTCAAGATGAGTGAATCTAATGAAGAAATTCGATACATTTTAAAATTTTACTACAAAAAAGGTAAAAATGCAAAGCAAGCCGCGAAAAAAATTTGCGATGTTTATGGACCTAGTGTAGTGTCTGTGAGAGTAGCAAAATTTGGTTTAAGCGATTTCAATCCGGAAATTTTGATGTCAAAGATGCACGTCGCTCTGGTCGCCCTATTACGGATAAAATGGATGCCATTTTTGAAAAAGTGGAGCAAGATCGGCATACCTGTAGTTACGACGTAGCTGAAGAACTGGAAATTGACCACAAAACAGTTTTGGCGCATTTGAAAAAAACTGGGTACACAAAAAAGCTCGACATTTGGGTACCTCACGAGCTCACTGTAAGAAACGTAATGAACCGTGTACTCATTTGTGATTCTTTATTACGACGTAATGAAACCGAACCATTTTTGAAGAAGCTGATAACTGGTGATGAAAAGTGGATCACGTATGACAAGAACGTGCGAAAAAGGTCGTGGTCAAAGGCCGGTCAGGCTTCATAGACTGGCGAAACCCGGGTTAACTCGCAACCAGGTGATGCTGTGTGTGTGGTGGGATTGGAAGGGCATTATTCATTATGAGCTGTTACCACCAGGCAGGACCATCGATTCTGAACTCTACTGCGAACAACTGATGAGATTAAAGCAAGAAGTTGAGAGAAAGCGGCCGGAATTAATCAACAGAAGGGGTGTGGTTTTTCGTCATGATAACGCTAGACCTCACACATCTTTAGCCACCCAACAAAAATTAAGAGAGTTTGGCTGGGAGGTGTTAATGCATCCGCCGTATAGTCCTGACCTTGCACCTTCAGATTTCCACCTGTTTCGGTCTCTTCAGAATTCTTTAGGCAGTGTCAGGTTAACATCACGAGAGGACTGCCAAAACCACTTGTCGCGGTATTTTGACCAGAAGTCCCAAAATTTCTATAGCAATGGGATCATGTCCCTACCTACAAGATGGCAAAAAGTTATCGAACAAAATGGTACCTACATACTTTAGTTAAATGTAAATAAACTTTATTAAAAAATGTTTTGAATTTTCTTAAAAAATGCGAAGATTCTTTTTCCCCAACCTATTATATGCTGAAAAGCAGTGTATATAATTTTGTGTCAATTTAGATGCTATAGATGATTATGTAAAAGCAGAAGTGTTCGCCAACTTATGCCGGTGACTGTACTGCAAGTCTTGTTTTTAACGGAGTGTTTATTAGCTGGAAATACCGCGTTATAATTTGCAATTTAATTGCTTTGTGCTATTGAGTGTTTAAAGTTGATTCATCTTACTATTATAGTATTTCATTTCAAGGTTCTTATTTGCTGTTATGTACGGTAAAAGCTGATTTTTGTGGCGCTTTTTGCGATTACATAACTGCTTACGAGTATTTAGGTAACAGATAATACTATACGGTAAGTAACAGTGCATCCTTTCTCAGCTGCCTGCTAATTTCTATAACCACCGCAGTCCCAATACCCATAAGGAACAGTCAGTGCCGGCGCCACCCTTGAGCACTGTAAAAAATGCCGCCTCATTATGGAAATTATACCCTTTTAATTAAAATTCTTTTTTTTTATTGTAGGTAATAAAAAAAATGCAAAATATAATTACTTAAATGTTTTCAATTTTTCCAAAAATATAGCTAGGTAACCTAGTTTTTTTTTTGGAAAATAGAAAAGCATTTTCGGTAACACAAAGACAATTTATTTTCGCACCCTCCGAATGTTCCCGCCCCTGAAAATTTGTCGCCCTGGGCACTAGCCCCGAGTGCCCCTAGTGTAAATACAGCACTGGGTACAATACAATTCAGATACTGGTTGACTTGACTGGTGACAACGACCGATCGCAGCCGGCAGCGGCATAGCACGCTTGGCATGACCCTGTTCTATCTCTATACTACCAAAGAATAGACAAAGTTCTTCTATCCAACTCGTTATTTCTTCTGCCCGAGCACGCGGCGACCCGTGCTTGGTTTATCACAATTTTGTCTGCTGAAGAATAGAAACATTTCTTCTCTTCATTGTATGCATAAATCGGTAGAAATCTTTCTACAATCTGTCATTTTGTTTATTCTTCCGTGAGCTTCCGTTTATCCTGGATTCGTGATGCTACGCGTGCAGTAATTCTCAGAATATCTTTGACTATACCCTATCCGTTTTACCAAAAAATAAAATGTAAACACACAAACCAATGGTTCTCAAATAGCTTTGAGATATCCCCATGATCTCCGCAGTTTTATCGGCTATGTCGTACTTGTAAGCATAGGAATCCTTAAGCCACGTCTCTTCTACATGCTTATAGACGTTGATAAGGGTCTTCTTAACCACTGAACCCATCACTGTCCTCTTGGACCGCTTTTTTTTCGGTGATGAAAAAGTGCAAATATTGCCCAGGTTCACTCATTTTACAAAACAAAAACAATAAAAAAAAGAGTAACAAAGAAGACAAACTCAACAAAATCAATAACTTAATGAATATTAACGAAAACACAACGAAATATCGAATAATAACACGGTGGCATCAACGAGTTCAATCACAGCTGTAAACAAAACATGGCGGTCATAATCCGACCGAATTAAGAAACACTCGTTCCAATGTAAAATAGTCAGTTATAAAGTACACTTTAAATTACCAGCGTATAAAATGAAATACAGATTAGGAAACCTTGCCATTTTAGTTTCTTTATAAGGTAAGTTAGTTATTCGTATTATTTTTGTATTAATAAAAATTTTATACGTATTAATATTGGTATAAATAATAATTGTAAAATCTAAGATTTTATGTGTTTTTATAAATGTAAAGAGTTTAAGGTGGTATTTGAAATAAATAATTAAATTTTGCTATAGTAATGTCAATATTAACTTTATCATTGTAAATGCGACATCCAAACAACCTTTTTTATGGTTTGTTTACATTTTATTTTTTGGTAAAACGGATAGGGTATAGTAGTACCTACACACTATTACCTACTAGGTAGGTAGGTACCTACTACACTAGAGTCACTAACTCAGATCATAGAAACAAGGAGATGTGCCAAGGCGCTATCGAGCTTGATGCCTGATCTTGAGCAAATTGCTCATATTAAAAACGTACGCGCTGGCGACGAACCGAACAGGATCGATGATATAAATACAGTGTTTTAGTTTAGTGCTAGTGTTGAGTGACGATTAACAGTGTTAGATTGAGGGTGTGCGGAATCAATGTTCAATGCGTGGGAGATCTTTTTAACCGACTTCCAAAAAGGAGGAGGTTCTGCATTCGGTTAGTTTTTTTTTTTTTTTTTTTTTCATGTATGTACACCGATTACTCCGTGGCTTATGAGCCGATTTACGTGATTCTTTTTTCATATGGTAGAAGAAGCTCGCGCGGTGGTCCTTTTTTTTTTAATTCACAAGGAGCGCTTAATTATTTGTGTCGAAAAATGTACTAAAAGTGGCATCAGTTGTTCCCTTACTAATTTGCTATGATGGCATATCTCCTTGTTTCTATGATCTGAGGTCACTAAGAAAACTAACTTCCAGTAGGTATGCTTTTCACATGATTGATCCTAGTTATTGTTAAGACTCGGAAAGAGTCTGCGAATATTTATGTCAAGAAAATACTTAGGTACGTGAAAGACTAGAATTTCAGACACAATAGGTAGGTAGGTAGTCTGTAATTCGCACTAAAATTGAATATATTATTTCCAAGTGTAAATTATTGTAATTACATGCATGTCATATTGACATTGTTTTTATGGAATCTTACAATAATGTAATAATTATGGCATTTCTACGTATAGTTTGACGTCATCTTTAAGTAGGTAGGTACTGATAAAATAATGCTGAAGAGGTTGTTTTGTTTTGTTTGTTTGTTTGTTTAAATGCGCTGATCTCCGGACTACCAGTCGGATTCCTTGAGGAATAGTATAGGTATAGAGGCAATTTAACATCACGCTATGAGACTTAGGAGCCGAGCAAAAAGAAAAAAACCGGCCAAGTGCGAGTCGTACTCGCGCACTGAGGGTTCCGTATCGGTTTTGGACGTATAAAGTGAAAAACACCGGACCGCATAACTAAGTTTGTTTGTGAAGGAATTTTGATGGTTTTGAAAAAACTGCACTACTTAGTTAGGAACATCGATTAATTTTTGGTGCAATATTTGAGTCAATTCCTATCAACTCTAATTATTTCAGATTTTTTGCTCCGCAAACTTCGGAAATAAGGGGGGGAATGGTATTTTTTCAGACATTTTTCATCATATGTCGAAAACTGTGAGACATAAAATAAAATGAAAATATATTTTGAAATGTGCAGATCAAGCCCTTTCATATGATATGTCACGTGACCTAGTAACCCCACTTTGAAATTTCGGACCCCCACTCCGGCCCCTTTTGCAATGAAAATAAAAACATTTTTTTTTTTCAATAAAGTTTGGCAAGCATTCTTTAGAACTGTTCCAAATTTTAAGTCGATAGCATTAGTAGTTGCTGAGATAAGCAGGTGTGACAGACAGACAGACAGACGAAGTCGCACCTTAAGGGTTCCTTTTTTACCATTTTGGTACGGAACCCTAAAAAGTCGAAAAGATCGATTAGCGAAAACGAATTAGGTACATAATAGCGCGAGCGAGTAAATAGGTAATCCGATTTCTTTTAAATAAAACTGAAACCGTGGGCACAGCTAGTTACGCATATGGGATATCTATATAGGTAAATGTGGCAGCAAATAGGCCCCGGTATACGCCAACGGCCTTGAGTGATTTGGGCGGTATAGCTTGAGTGTTCTGCGCTGAGCTCAAGCAACGCGACATAGGTACATCCACCGAGCAATACGACTCGCCTATCAAGGAGCGCGCTGTGCAGAATTAGACGTATTATTACTTTTTAGTATCTAAAACATAAAAAAAAAAGTAACAGGTAATATTATAGGTAGTGACATAGTCTTTTCACACAAAACAAATCATGAAAATATCTTAAGCGGTTTGAAAGTAATTACGTTTTTATGTTTTGGGTAGACACGAATTCATGAATTTATTTCATTAAGTATTTTACAACAATAGTAAAATATTCACAGGTACGATTGATGTATATATGTTCTAGTTTAACATAAAAAAATTGCACAACTAACCTGCATTATTTGACGGCGAAATAAGAGATTTAAAACTGGCCGTTACCATTTACCTTCGCTACAGTATCGATCGATTCACAATGCAGCTGTTTACACTAAATTAATTCAAATAACAGGAAAACACTATACTTACCCATAGTAATATTTGTTTTAGAAATATAGGTACCTACATTGGTGTTTTAAATTGCATTTAAAAATAAAGCGATTGCTTTCATTTGTCGTCAAACTAGATCCATAGCTTCTGCATGTCTATTCTGTACCGACCGCCTGATATCACCGTGAGAACTAGGTACTAATTTGTTTGCGAACGTTCGAGGGAGAATGTCACGGTGTGATTCTTCCTCGAACGTTCGCAAACAAATTGGCAGTTCTTTCAGATGTTTGATAACTTTGTCTGTCTGACAAATAGATCAACCCAATGCAACGATTTAAAAATTAAGGAGCGCCTCCGCAGACGGCGGCGGCTCCCAAAAATAACGCCGTTGGGAACCGCCGCAGACTTGGAGTAGCGTAGTGGTAGTAGTAGTAGTGAGGTTAAGTATGGTGTGAATGATCAAGTGAAGTACAGCCCGACTAATGAGTTCTCAATTCAAAGGTTTTAGTAATTGCTGTCACCATGATATTCTGTGGAGGTCCAATGAAGTACAGCCCGACTAATGAGTTCTCAATTCAAAGGTTTTAGTTGCTGTCGACATGATATTCTGTGGAAGCACGCGCCAGCCAGCATGCACCCGTTTTTGTTTTAGTGGTTGTTTCAAAATGTCAATGGCATAATCATTTTATTTCATATTTATTTAGATTTTTGATTCCAATTCTTAATCTCTAAGATTAATTAGGCAAAGAACAATTAAAATATATTTTTATTTTTGGTTAAGCTTATATTACTGTACCATATCAAGCCCAAAACTGCCGACGTCCTTTCTGAATAACAAAAAAAAAAATGACTTTTTTACTTACGGAGTTGACAGCGAAGATCTGCTTCTCCTTAGTGGCGGGGTGGACCTGCGACACAGACACCACGCATGCGCCGCACCCCCCCTCGTGGCACATCGCCTTCGTGCCATGTAGCTGGAGGTAGTTCCGGAGGTAGTCGTTTAGGGACGTCTGGGGACTTACTTCTGTTCCCGCTGAAATAAAAAAATAATTTAACTATCGTTATAGAAATCAATTTAGACTAGGTATCATTGTATGCGACTGAGATTTTATGTAGGTACCGTATTGGGTAACTAACTACTAAATATTGATGTGCTTCAGTGGTGTAGTGGTTGCAAGTGCGACGGTTGAGCGTGAGGTATAAAGTTCGATCCCCGAGTCATGCAAAATGTTACTGGGTTTTCTTTTTTGGTAGGAAATTCCAGTCTGGATTTGTATATTTTTGGTGAAAAATTCACTTTGAGAATCTTGTAAGCTACAAATGAGTTTATTATTACTAGAGCTATTCTTGCTAGCTATCGGGAACACTGATTTAGAAGCGCACAGCGCAATGGATGTCAAAATGAAAACCATGGTGATAGCAAATGCAACTGAGCGCGCTGTAGGTATGATTTTAATATCTCCAGCAGTGCGATTCTGTAACCATCTCACCGTGAAAACTTACGTGAAGTGAGCGTGGAGTGAGCTGTCAATAGTGTCAATTCCTAGCAAAACAAACTCACTTCACCTAAGTTTTCACGGTGAGATTTTTACAGAATCGACCGGCAGAGCCCCAAGTTTGTATTTTGCGTGATTTGTCATTCTGACAACGACACACCATTCCATTTCATGCAAACTACTTAGCAGATTTTGATGTGGTTTTCACATTTTGGTAGCTTCGGGTCCAACTTAAAATCTAAAATCTAAGCCATATTTCAACTACTAAATTCTGGTGGGGTTGGGTGGGATGAACCAGAGATAGCTACAGCTTGACCTCTTCGTAATACTAGCCATGTTGCGGGCAAGTCTAGTACTTTCTTTACCTACATAAAGTTATGTAATTGGCCTAAAAAATGCTCTTATTAACAAATGAAAGTTGCTCTCAGAGTTGTGCAAGAAACTCGACAACTGAGCCTTAAAAACTTCAATTGGCTAAGTATATGGTTCATGACTATGACGTAATACTGACGAACAATAAAACTTATTGTCTATTAAACTCCATTTGAAATAACATCAGTACCCCTATCACGAGTTACGAGTTTTTACGAGCACGAGTTACGTTAATGTAAGCATATTTTGAATCTAATATACAGCAGTCCTGGAACATTTTGATGAAATTTTATACAATTTGCACATTTTAAAAAATACAGAGATATTAATGAAGTATTTAATTTATTTAATCATTATGTAACAAACATATATTTTCAATTCAAAATATGCTTACGATAACGATACTATACGTCAAAAAAACTCATGATCGGGGTAACAAACCCAATTTACAGTTTATTATTCTAGTCAACCGATGTTTTTTTTTTTCGGCAATTGAGCCGATGTCAACCGATGTTAACTTCTATGGGTTACATGACAAATGACAGCTGCCATAAAAAGTTGGTATTATAAATACGTTTCATCTATAAGGGCGGGTTGCTTCAAACCATCTGTATTCGTAAGTCAGTACGTAATCGTTAAGTCAGTATGAAATTGTCGTACAAGCCGCCATATTTGACGGTTACAGATACGTAACTGTAAGTTGAAACAACATGGCCTTAGTCTACGGAATAGAAGTCAACATTTTAATATTTTTTTACTGCTATCCGTGTATTGTCGAATACGCCGCAGTAATATAACATTGTAGCATTTTGGATATTCTCACATTTAACTGACATCCCAACAAATATCATAAATGCAAAAGTAAGTTTGTTTGTTACCTTTTCAGGCCTTAATACAGATTCCGGGTTGCTACTGAGAATTTCCTAATGGGAAATCCAATAACATTGTCCGACCCGGGGATCGAACCCAGGACCTCGCGCTTAGCAGTCGCGCTTACGATCACGACCAACGAACACCGCTTCATTTTTGATTAAACGGCGTAAATGGTTATGTAATTGAGTTTATAGTTATACCGAAAGCACTGATAGCCTAGTGGTTTAACCGTGTGCCTCCCACGGCGAATGGTTCGAGTTCGATTCCGAGGCACGCACCGCTGACTTTTCGAAGTCATGTGCGTATTACAAATTAATTATCACTTGCTTTAACGGTGAAGGAAAACATCGTGAGGAAACCGGTATGTCCTAGAACCAAAAATTCGAAGACATGTGACGTCCACCAACCCGCACTGGGCCCGCGTGGTGGACTACGGCCCACTCCCTCTCACAGAGGAGGCCTGTGTCCCAGCAGTGGGAACATTATAGGCCTATTATGCTATAGTTATACTTAATTATGTTTTAACAAATTGATCGATAACGCTGCTTTCTATTTATAGCCTATCTTTTATCTTTCAATATTAAAAATGTTTATTCAATATAATAAATAGGTACCTACATAATCCTTCCTAGTAATAATATTATAAATGCGAAATTTTGTGAGGATGGATGTACTTATGCACTCTTTCACGCAAAAACTACTGAACGGATTTTGATGAAAATTTACAGTAATATAGCTTATACCTACTATATAAATGATAAATGATATTTACTTTGTAAATAGGTTAAAAATAACACTTTTACACGTCAAAACATTTTTTTAAGCTAGATGAGTTCGGTGTTTCCTATATGACTAGGTACCTTTCAGAAGAAACACCGAAACAAACTCAAAGGTTGATGTCTCTTTTAAAGTCCAGACAATTAAGATAAATTGTGTAAGAACCATGCAGGTTAGTCTGAAATGGCCTTGAAAGAGCCATACAGATTTGAGTCGACCTGACCTGACTGTGCACGTATATGTATCAGAATAACACATAGGCTACCTTTTATCCCGGAAAACGCGGGCGAAGCCGCGGGCGGAAGCTAGTAGGATCAAAATGTATGGAACAGCTGTTTTTGTTTTCATATTTCAGTGTCGGTCCCATAGTAAAAGTTGATCATATTCATGAGTACCTTCACCTCCTAAAATATCCGCACTGGTTTTAATTTTACCCTGTATAGTATCGAATACTGAATATCTTCCTTAAATTCAATATGTCCCGTCGTTTATCTTGTCACCTAGTAGAAACCAATTGTACCGGATCGTTTTATTATCGGATGTTATGTCCATTACCTACGTTACGTTAAGGGCTTTGGATTGGTAATTGTTGTAAAATATAGAGAATAGAAAAGACCTTGTCTGTGAAGAAAAATTTATTTGAGTGATAGGTACAATTTTGTTTTCTAGAAAAACAAAAAATATAAAAGAACATGAAGTTTTAATTAGATGTAATAGCAAAAAGTATTATATTACAACATCTCCCCTTAATTAACAGTGTACAGTTGTTTCAAAATAAGAAACAAAAATACTATAACGGATCTTATACCATTTAGGATAAATGGTCTAGTAGGGTGGCTACTATATTATACCATAGCAGGTATCCTACTTTATTTTAATAAGAGTCCAACTACTATAAAAAAATATAGGAAGCGAAACTACTATAATTTTAGTTGAATAAAAAATTAAGCAACATCCTACTTCCTATCCTACTTATATTATAAACGTGAAAGTTTGTGAGGATGTATGGATGGATGTATGGATGTTTGTTACTCTTTCACGCAAAAACTACAGAACGGATTTTGATGAAACTTTTCAGTAATATAGCATAAACATCAGAATAACACATAGGCTACCCTTTATCCCGAAAAATGCGGACGAAGCCGTGGGCGGAAGTTAGTAAAAAATATTCCTATAAAAACTTTAAATAAGTATTATATTTATTTCATTTTTTATACTAGGTACCTACCTACCTATATTTTTACAGGTAATCTCCTCTAAAATACCTACTAGATATTTGGCGTAAAAATAGTTGGCAACCCTAGCTCTGAGTAAGGGACAGCGTATTACTATTTCCATAAAATATAAAAAAAAACTTACTCAATGAATAATGTTCCCCATTAATCGTAAAGTTTATTCTATCCATGTTAATTTCACATCCACACAATTTCTATTTTATCATCGCAACACAACACGAATGCGACAAAATAAAAAATAACAAAAATAATAATCACGTGATCACACAAGACTTGATCGCGAGGTGCGCCGGCGCATACTGCGTACATACAATAGGGTACCTACCGGCTTGAGAGTCTTGCGACGAGATATTATCACAGATTACGTGCTATAGATAGGGTGACCATACGTCCCATTTACCTATACGGGACTGTCACCGTATTTGACAATCGCGTCCCGTTTTGCTACATGTCCCTAAGTGTTTCGTCAATTTCGACAAAATACGGAAATGGCCCAGAGTTGAGTAGCGCAATCGGCTGGCGCAGCGGGAGTTGCAGAGGCCCAAAACGCTTACGTTAAGATTACTGTTGAGATCAAAAAATAGTTAACAAAATGCGGTATTTTTGTGTTTCACTACCTATGTAAAGTACCTATATGCATGCCCTGGTGCAGTTGAAACTCAGCATTTCGGTGTTGAATGCGTCTTGGGTATCGAAATATTCAAACGTCCTATATTGGTTTCTGGAAGTTATGGCAACCCTAGCTATAGTATAGCTATACAGATACTTTACATTCTTAGCGCAAAGTAGAAGTAGGTACACAAACATGTACTACAGTCTACAATGTACGTGCGCGTCCATGCTTTTTGAGCAGTAGGTAATATAGCACGGACAGCAGTCTGTACAACAGATCAGTCGTATTTATCTGTTTTATACCTATTATATTTTAAAAGTAAACTAAAATTAAGGGGTTGACGGGAGCTTCGTTCGCTCGCTCACTGAAGCTCCCTTCAACCCCTCCGAACCTAACCTGTCCGTGTCGGGATGCCGCATGTTTCCGAGCTCGCTTCGCTCACTCTTGGACTTATTTATAATTTAGCTAGACCCAAGTGATTCTCACTTTTATCACGACTTTCGGTAATTATTAATAATGATCGAATATTATTTATTATTTTCAATTAAGTACTTAATCACATTTATCGTTACATATAATTATATTATACGAGTAGGTATAGGTATACAGGGTGGCAGGTTAGACAGTGGAAATATTTTAAGGGGTCATTGTACTCATAATTATGAACAACTTTTACTATGGGACCAACCCTGAAATCGCGAAAAAAAATCAGCTTTTCCATATATGTACATTTATGTTCACATGACTCATCAAAATGTATGGAACAGCTGATTTTTTTTTCGCGATTTCAGCGTTGGTCCCATAGTAAAAGTTGTTCATAATGATGAGTACAATGATCCCTTAAAATATTTCCACTGTCTAACCTGCCACCCTGTATAATATATTGCTTCATTATGATGTAGGTATTAAGTTCTTTGATGTATGTATAGTAACAAGAATCAAGCAGGTTTTACATTTTTTAATGATAGATATTATCTGCAATTCCATTGCTAATCATTTCATGGCGTTTAAGAGTTAGGAGAGGAGGCGATTCCAATGATCTTATTGATTTAATTACATTATCTTGTCCACAGATGACAGTTTATGGCTCTGAGATCTCATTCAAGCAATTCTTGTATATGTCCATTGTCCATGTATGTATGTCTATTGAATTGCCTTTACTGGTTTCTCGGAAACGGCTCTAACGATTTGGATTTGTATTTATGTTTTACTTTTAAGCATAATTATCTAGATAGGTGTCATTCCTGAGAAAATGCATATCTACACAAACAAAGAATTTAACTATCTATACAAATATAATAGGTAGACTAGGTTTAGTATCCGGCAGGAAAGATGATCACAGATCGCGCATGTATATTTTTGGCCCAATAGGCAATAGACAGTTAACAATACGTAATAGAGAATTGTCCAACAGACGACGAGCATTGACTGACGAACCAATCGCGTGCAGCCTCGGCGCCCCCCTTTTTCTTCATTCCGCCTAAGAGACCGAAAAACCAGCTAATGCGCAGGTGACGTTTGTGATCATAAGTGGTGCCGCTACATAAACTATCTATTTTATTATGATTCAACTGAGTAGAATGAGTAGGTACTCGTATATTTCAAATCGAATATGCGTCAATCAATAGTGGCTCTACATTATTCTACAGGAATTATTGTTTCATTGTGAAGTCTTGTGGCTTTGTTGAATGCTAAAATAATTATAAATTAGGTATTTCCTTATTTTGTTTATTATATTGTTTATTTAATTAATTAATAATACTTATTGTTTATTTCAATATACAGAGACTCAAACGTTACGCTTTCTTAGACACTAAAAATAACATCAAACAAAATGTATTGAATAGAAAACTTCAATCTATGACGAAGTAAAAGCAATCGACTACAATGAAGCCGACGAAGAAATGAAATCGAGAACATGTTGGAATGTGTAACGAGAATCAAACGTTACGATGTTCCGAGATCGAAGCTATAATATAGGTCGACCAGAATCTGATGACAAAAGTAGAGATTAATGCTTAATAACATTTTGCCCGTGTCGGGCATCGAACCCAAGACACCGCATTCAGCAGTCGGGCTTGCGACTACTGGACCTATGAGGCACTACGCAGTCACTCTGTCTGATGGAGAGAGATGTATTGAAGAACAAGACATACTGTGCTGAACAATTAAATTAAACAAATTAAACAAATGAACTGCTGATCCCAATATATTGAGATGCCCTTATCTCTGATGGTTGATGAATATGGTGATTCAGCCGCGTCTACGATGATAATGATTAAAAGAGGAGTCCAATTACCATAAAGACAAATAAACTTGTTCCACTTGCTGTATCTTATAGTCTGTAGTTGGTACAAGTATTCATAATTATTCATTCATATTATGTCTACTTCATGACCGCGACAGTTTGCAGCAAGAGGGGTAAGACACACCGCACACGGGCCACTAGCTACAGCCATAAAACGCACTAAGCTGTGGACTACAGTTTACATACATACATTATACATCATAATGTAATATCGACGACGGTCACTACGTTTAATCCCCTAAATGTCAAATTTTACGGGAGAGCTCTTCAAAGTTTCAAGCACGCGTACCTACATAATATGTTCTACAAGGAAAATTTCGTGTTTTCACTTTTCCAACTTAGACTTTATCTATTTTTATTAAACTAAACGATAGTTATGGGTAGCCTGAAGGCCACGAAAACAAAACATGCAAGTCACGTACCTATCTACCATTATTCTTTTATTCGTTTATTCATTGTATAAACATATTATTTACATTTTTAAATATTTCATAAAAAGATTATAAAAACAAAACATTTAAAAATATAAAAAATAGTGCTCCACCGGCATCGGGAACAGGGTCCAAGCCACCGGCGGTCAGGGCCCCAGAGAGAGGAACCTCCTAACAATGCGAGCCGTGTCCAGGAGTACAACCTTCTGAATCAAGCCCTTGACCCAGCTGCCTAACGAGAGCCTCCTTAGGTGTAGGTCGAGGCTCTTGGCTATTAAACCATTGGCCGTGACGACTATCGGCACAATGATTGCCGAGTCCACATCCCACATGCTGACAACCTCGTGCGCTAAGTCAAGATATTGAAGCTCTTTATCTTTCTCAGCTTTCACGAGATTCTCATCATGCGGGACGGTGATATCAACAATCAATGCGCGGCGCTCTGATCGATCTATCACCACTATATCAGGCTTATTAGCCATGATAGTCCTGTCAGTGATGATAGATCGATCCCAGTACAATGTGACATGACCATTTTCGAGAACTGGGTCGGGCACATACCTGTAGTATGGTACTTCCAATTCCACAAGATTGTACTTCAGAGCAAGTTGCTGATGGATAATCTTGGCCACCAGGTTGGGTCTGTGCAAGTATTCGCCGTTAGCAAGACGAGAACAACCGGAAATAATGTGACGGATAGATTCCCCTGGACGGTGGCATGCCCGACAGATGTCAACCGTGCCGTCCTTCACAATATATTTCCGATAGTTATTCGTCATGATAACCTCGTCCATAATTGCACATACAAAACCTTCGGTTTCCCCGAAGAGGTCCCCGAAACGTAGCCAAGACACGGACGCTAAGAAATCTGTATCGGGTCCATGAAGGGCCCGATAAAAGCGTCCGTGTAGCTCCTTGCTCTGCCATACCTCCCTGCGACTGTTAATGTCCAGAACTACAGGTTTGCGCCAGTTCTCTTTAGCCAAGGAGAGCGGGGTTAGTCCCTTGTCCACTGCGACAACATCTCGGTGCATCCCCACGTCAGCTTTCAGGAAATATTCCCTGAGGCTGCACATCTCGCGGTTGTGGAGGGTCTTAGCATTTAAAAAGCCTCGACCGCCACATTTCCGCGGGATATACAGCCTCATCACTGAGGACCGTGGGTGATGCATCCGATAGGCCGTCAGCAGTGTACGGACCCTACGATCAAGGGCGTCAAGTTCCTTGAGTCAAGGAACTTGACGCCCTTGATCGTCAAGTCAAGTCAGTCAAGTCAAGTCATTTGAGTATGCCAAAAGAGTACATCAAGACCGACATGACCCAACCGTTAAATGCGCGCACCTTGTTTCCGCCTGACAAAAGACTGTTAAATACTTTCTTCAGGCGGCCAAAGAAGCGCTCCTTCAACGATTGCTTCATGTCAGTCCCATTGATGCCCAACGCTTCCGACATACCCAAATACTTATAGGTTTCGGTTGAGGAGAGGGATCTAAGGTGTATGGAATTCGAAAGTTGGGTGCCCTCGGATTCCATAATCTCCCCTCTCTTTACATGCATGACTGCACACTTGTCCACACCAAACTCCATCCTGATGGCGTTACTGAAGGTTTCGGTTATCTTCAGTAACTCCATCAGTCGCAAGTTGTTGGTGGCAAAGAGTTTCAGATCATCCATGTAAAGCAGGTGGGATATTACCTGACCACCTCTTCTCAACCGATAGCCCAGCCCTGAACCCTCCAGCAGTGTGCTTAGAGGATTCAAGGCTAAGCAAAACCACAGTGGACTCAGACTATCGCCCTGAAATATACCTCGCTCGATCCTAATAGGTTCGCTAATTCCCTGGATATTTCGACATCCTGGATAGCGAAGAACCGTCCTCCATTGCCTCATACATGACATCAGGAAGGCGCGTAGAGTTGCATCGATTTTATACAACTCCAGCACCCTCATGAGCCATGCATGTGGCACCGAGTCATAGGCCTTCTTATAGTCTATCCAACATGTCGACAGATCTTTTCGGGACCGACGAACCTGTTGGCTTATAGTCATGTCAATGAGGAGTAGCTCCTTAGTACCGCGGGACCCGTTCCTACATCCATTTTGAGAAGCAGACATGATGGAATTGTTTTCTATATGAAGATTGATTTTTGTTCTCAAAATGGATGTAAGAAGTTTATAGACCGTCGGTAAACATGTGATCGGTCTATAATTCTTGGGTTCCGCGGTACTACCAGCCGGCCTAGCATGACCACGATAGAAACGGGTTTTGTCTACATAGAAATAGACAAAGTGACAGATTGTAGAAACATTTCTACGTTTTATGAATGAAATCTGTCACTTTGTCTATTTCTATGTAGACAAAACCCGTTTCTATCGTGGTCATGCTAGGCCGGCAGATTTATGGAGCAGGTGGGTTATGCCTGTAGTAAGAAACTGGGGCAACGACCCTGACTCTAAGGCTGACTGGAACTGGGACGCCAAACGCGCGTGTGAACTGCGGAACCATTTTATCCAGAAATTATGAAATTATCCATTATTCTTTATTATTAATAGACTTTTGCCCGCGACTCCGTCCGCGTGGACTACAATGAAATGACCAGTTTAAATGACCTCCGTAGTGTAGGTTGGCTAGTACTACCAAGAGGTCAAGCTGTATCTCTGGTTTATCCCACCGGAATTAGATGAAACGTGGCTTAGATTTTAAGTTGGACCCCAAGCTATCGAACTGTGAAAACCACATCAAAATCCGTTCAGTACTTTTTGCGTGATGTGCGCACAAACAGACAAACAGACAAAAAATTAAAAAAATATATTTTCGGGCATGGTTACGTCTCAGTACCCTATCCCGACTATTATTTCTGGAATATCTTCAATGTTACACGGCTTTTTTACAATTTTATAATAGTATAGAAGATAGATAGATACTTACAGGGTTTTTATTCACACGGATGCGCCAACCCTATCGTACTTATATTGACTATTACACACAAAATTACCATAAATTTTAATAAGTACAGGGGCTAGGATTGCTGATTAGGTATCTGTACTAGGCAATATAGTCGTTTTGCTAACTCTGATTTGGGACTTACCAAGGTATTTTGTAAAGTTCCAATATCCAAAATGTTTATCTTAAATTACCTAAACAATAATGATAGATGTACCTAATATGGCGGAGAACGGTGTAAGAACTGAGAACGTTACGAAGTTTACTTGTATTACGGAGTTAATAAATTAAAATAAACGGAAATCATAGCTTTCAAAAGTCGTTTTATTGGTACCTACTCGATTACTCGATACCCCTTGACTACACAAAAAAAAAAAACGAATGCAAAACCTCGTCCTTTTTGGAAGTCGGTTAAAACACCTATGTGTTTGTGGCTGTCGCGAGTGGCCCGTCTGCCGCGAGGCTAAGCTAACTTAGTTTTTTAAGAATAAAAGTTTTCAGTTTCATACATGTCTCAAGGGGCTCGTGGCTAAATGACAGCCGCGCTGATCGATCGATCTGCGAGGTTAAGCTGCGCTTGCCGCGGTCAGTCCTTGGATGGGTGACCGTTCTTTGCACATCGAGACCCCTCCGTGCCTCGGAGAGCACGTTAAGCAGTTGGTCCCGGTTGTCATAGGAATATCTTTGACAATCGTCACAGGTAGTCAGAAGCCCTAAAAGTCTGACAGCTGGTCTAACATTCGAATACCCGTATTACCCATTAATTGGGTTGTGGAGGTCAGATGGCAGTCGCTCCACGTAAAATATTGATATTCAGCCGAAACTAGTTAGACTGGAAGCCGACCCCAATATAATTTGGGAAAAAGGCTAGGCAGATGATGACATGTCTCGCCAGTTGAATTGAGCAGCTGTTGTTATTTCTGTCAACGAATCAGAATTGCTATTTGCTAATCTATGGGATAGTCAATGTCAAAGTCAAAGTCAAAACGTTTGCACGGTTAAAGTTGTTTACCGTCGCTTGTTGATAAATCGTTCGTCGCACTTCACAGACACATGATTTCGAACTGAATGAGGCGGATTTTTTAAATGCGACAGATGGAGGGATAACATCATGTTATCTCTTATACGTCCAAATAAAATACAGTGAACGGCAAGAATCATCTCCATTAATACCTGTGACAATGGAACTAGTTATTTTGATTAGGTAAGGTAGTTATTGACTAAGCAAGAAACCAAACATAACATGACTTACATGACCGATATCCAATTTTTTTTTGTTGCTATTACAAAAAAATTCTGGTCCTTCATAGTTACAAGTAGGTAGGTATGCACTTGACAAAGGTATTCCAAGGACTTGCCAACAGTTTGTTTATCTTAACAGTGTTTATATATTGCAAGCTGCCGATAAGCTTGAGACGGGCTTATAAAAACACTACTTGACAAGCAGGGTTGAACTCAGTCATTTAAAAATAAGTAGGTAAAGTAGAATTTAAAAATTAAAAAAGTAGGTAGGTACCTCAAAAATAAAAGTCGGTTAACACTTGAGTTTATTATAAATAATAGCATTTTGTCCCGCGACTTCGTCCCGTGACATAAACTAGCGCCATCTAGCGTCTTAAAACAATTGTGACTGTCACAAGTTATTATTCTTTCCCTCGGGAACAGTACTTTTTTTCTGGATGAAAGGTACCCTATGTTATTTTCCTGACAACCTACCTATACAGGGTAAAATTAAAACCAGTGCGGATATTTTAGGAGATGAAAGTACTCATGAATATGATCAACTTTTATTATGATGATCGTGTTGTAGTGCATTTTTGTAGGGAACAGCTGATTTTTTTTTTCATATTTCATTGTCGGTCCCATAATAAAAGTTGATCATATTCATGAGTACCTACTTTCACCTCCTAAAATATCCGCACTGGTTTTAATTTTACCCTGTATAGGTATTATGAAAGTAACAATGTTAATCGGCTTTCGTTGTTAGAACCGTAGGTAGGTACGTGAAAGTTATCGTTGCAGTTATCTTAATAAATTAATAGAGAATTAAGAATCTCCGGAATTAAATATTCCCCTCCAGAATTAGGAATCTGAATGAGTGAACGAAATTAAACGATTCCAGCCACAATCGTTCAATTTATGAACGATATCGTTTAATATGACGTAAAATACTTCATTCAGTTTCTCAATTCCGGAGAGGCATTCCGGTTGTGTGTTCGGAGCTTTAGATATCAAGAACCACCAATTTACCTTATGTATTTAGTAAAAGGAAAATAGTAGTAAAATACCTACCTACTGCTTACTTGATATCTCAGGCTTAGTTACGCTTTGGACATTAAAAAATACCTATAAGTAACCAGGAATAAGTATGTGGCGGCCTACCTACCTACCTATATGTCTAGACAAGAAGTTCCGAACATTAATCATGTCACACTCAAGTGTTGTGCAAACACAACACAAGCCTCACATTCACTTTGACGTTTGATGCGGTCAACAGACAAGTTATACCCGCGTGTGGGGCATGATTTTTGTTCGGAACTGCTTGTCTAGGGACATATAGGTCAATGTACGCATAAAATTAAATATTAGATACTAGTTAGGTACACAGTATTTTTCTATACTATTTACAGTGTGTGTCTTTAAAATGAAAAACATTTTTTTTTTATGTTTATTAGGTAACTAATGTATTATTAGCTGTTTGTAAAAATAATAGGTAAGTTATTATGTTTTTGTAACTTGTAGTTTATTACAATCAATCCCGAACAATGGTATTTAAATTCCGGAATTCAATTATTCGAAACTCAATTCTGCCGAAAACCTAATTTAATAATAATCCATAGGGACTCTAGCAGAAACTACAGGGGATACTATTGTAACAACTGTAATTTAATTAATTTCTCCGTATTTATAAAAATGCGCAAATTGTATTTTAGATTCAAAATATGCTTACATTAACGATACTATACGTCAAAAAAACTCATGATAGGGCAGAACGCAGACATGCCTACGATACCTAATACATAAGTACATACTTCTTTTGTTTCGTCTATGTTCATACTATGCGATCAAAATAAGAATCTATATTTAATCTTCTTGTAAGAATCAGACTGACCTTGCGCCATATTGTGACGTTTTGTATTGCAAATTGAGCTGTTTTGTATTATAAAATCTATTACAACAGGTTTGGTAAATCAAAGATTCAGTTAAAGTGAAAAAAAAAATAACCAACGCAAATTAATTTTCTTTTTAAGACTTAGGCTTTTCACGCGATAGTTGTTCGAGGTCATTGACGTTCCCATTCTTATCGTGATCGCATAGTACATCTAGTTCCAAATTTGCGATTACTTACACCAATTTAATATCTTTATCTGTCGATCAACTCTAATGCGTCCCTGTATCAATTTTGTCACACTAATCATAATAGATTCAGTTTCAAGAACGATAGTGTTTATATTTTATTTGGTTTAGGGAGGAGAGGGGGGGACGAAGGAATAAGTAAGGCACTTCATTATCCTGTGTGCCGTGTATGTATTATGTATAGTACTCTTTTACATGCGGTAAGAGGATAAAGTCGTGTTTCCGCGTGTTCAAAGAAAATAGAGTACATGTGAAAAATGTGTTGGGCTGAAAAATGTTGCTACCTTGTACCGGCGAATCTGGGATGTGTTTTGGTGGGGATATGCAGTTTTGTAAGTGGTGCCTGAATTACCTATTTTCTTTCTTCGTATAAGTTTGCTTTTAAGTTTTTCTCAAATAGGCGTCTCGCCTCTATTCACCTCACGCACACATCGCTCTCTATACTCATACACACTTTGGTGATATATTATAATGTACTCTGTGCTGGGGTGCGAATGCTGAATAGGGACGACGCCATTTTCACTCTTTATCTGCGCCTCTCTACGTGGGTTATTCGGGTTATTCTCATCAATCTAATGGTGCTCAACGATCGTTACAACAATTGATGGTGGGTGGAAGGCGTTCATCATCATCATCATCACGCTTGCGGCCGCTTGCCAGATGATTTGACGGTGATAGCATTGATAGCAATAATGTTGTTACTAGTTAGGTAGTTGTTGCCTGCAGTTTCACTTGTGTCCTGAAAGAACTACGTTTTGTATCCGGGATAACACAACTTACCTAAATAATTATGTTTGAAATTGATTGGTGTATCGGCATTTCGGCAAGTAAATAATATCGTCGATACAGATATATCGGAATAATCAAAATATCGCCGATATATTGGTAATTCGGTATCCATATAATTATAACCATATTGTAAAATATAACCATCATTGTTCCAGCGTGAGAGAGAAGGAGCTATGTCGTAGTTCGGACAAAACCAATCTACGAAAATCCTGAGACGATTGCAAAGGGCCGGATATTTGAATCTAAGAAAGTTTTTCTTAATCGTAAAGCTATAAGCAGGATAATTGTAAAAATCCCAGTTTGAACGAAGGCACCTCCCCACACAGACAGGTTACCAGGAGACCAATGGGGACCTATATAGGGGCCGAATCCACAACTTTTATGCTGGGGGACGAATTTTAGCGGACGAATGGGCTCTGACCCGTTCAAAGCATGGCATCATCGTCGTCCCCTGCGTGTAAGGTTACTATCTCATATCATAGAATAGGTACTTTTATGGTTACTATAATAAACCTTGCAGACAGAAATAGGAGTCCCGCACAACGGGGCTCAGACCATCGCCCTCCTTGTTGTTGCTTTCTTAGATTCCAAAATATCCGGTCCTTTACAATCGTCCTAGGATTTTCGCAGATTCGATTTGTACGATTATCCTACGAACGACAGTACCTACAAAAATTACCGTCTCTTTTTCGCAACCGAATAATGATATAATATGCCCCGATTAGATATCTCTCAACTCAATAATCCTGAAAAATGGTTCCGCTTATGAAAATAATACCTAATATTATTAAACAATATTATTTATGTTTATACCTAATAAGTAATATGCCGACCGTAGGTACCTACCTCCGAACAACATTATAGAATTAATATTATGTAAATAATGTAGGTACCTATAATATACCGATAAACTGAGTTACATGCGCCCGCAATATTTACCTCATGGTGAACATGATATCCCATGTGTTCGGATGCACTCGTTGCACATAAAGAAAGAGACGTATACGCTCTCTCTCTCGCAAATTTATTATTAGCTTGTTTGCGAGCAACATGACTTGCTAACATGACATAATTCATTACAAGATTCGGGACTTCCCCATTAAGCGGTGACAGTATTTATTGCCACAAAGTTGCATTTATAATAATGTAGCCAATTAAATTATTGTTTTCTGTGTATTGTAAATAATTGTAATATACAATTTAATTTACAAATGTGTGAGTTTGGCGACATCTGGACAAGAAAAAACAAGAGAAAGCGCTCATAAACTTCTTTTGTACGGGAACAGAATGGGCCCTTGTGCACCACATGCGGTTCCAGTTCGTATCCAGTTTTTAACGGAAACGGATCAAAATTTCCGAATGACGCCTTGTGCACTACATTCGGTTTTTACTGTTTATAGGCCAGGAATGGCGAACCTTTTTTTACAATTGTGTGCTGCAATCTTACTAATATTATATCTCTTATTAATATTATAAACTAATAATATATCTTATTAATATTATAAAATAATGTGAAAGTTTGTGAGGATGGATGTACCTATGTATGTATGGATGTATGGATGTTTGTTACTCTTTCACGCAAAAACTACTGAACGGATTTTGATGAAACTTTACAGTAATATAGCTTTAGCTTATACATCGGAATAACACATAGGCTACTTTTTATCTCAAAAACGCGAGCGAAGCCGCGGGCAGAAGCTAGTTACTCATATTCAAATCGTAGGGCGTTTATGCACTTATAATCCGTTTCCAACACGTATTCGTATTTCCCGTCCTGTCCGTTTTACCACCAGTGTACCAGTTTTTAAAATGTACGAAAAAACGGTTAAAAAAAAAAACGTGTTAGAAACGGATGGAAAACGCTCGTATTCGTGTTTTTTAATTTTCACTAAAACATTTCACAAGTATCTACCTACCTACCTACCGACTTTTACAATTCTATATTAGTTTTTGAATGCCAACCATAGAATTCGATCTCTGCCTTCCTTCCCCACTCCTCCCCGCACGTATCAAACGTGTGACGTCACACGATTCTTAAAAAACTGTTCGAAAACTCTTTCTCTTTCTTTTCTTCTTCTCTCTCTTTTCAAACTTTCGTTTTTACGGACTGGAATTGGACAGGTGCACAAGGGCCCTAATAAGTTTTTTTTTATGTTTCATTCCAGATACTATCCCTATTCACGCTGGCAGCATCAATCGCGTACTTCATCATCGAGACTAAGGAGACGGGGCTGACGGCCGAAAGTGTTCACTTCGCCAAACATTTCGGCCTCAATCTAAACGTGTCCTCAGTACACATCATCCTGGCCATTACAATCATCATCTGTCTGCTGTGGATGATGTTTTCCATCATGCTGGTGATCGGCGTCATAAAGGTATTAAAGATAAAATGTATTAAATTAATCAAAGTTAGTAGAAATAGGTAGGTATATTACGAAGAATTCTAAAAAAACTATATTTTTGAAGTCTGCTAAACATACCTAAACAGGGAAATAAACAGTTAAATACTTAATAATATTGACGATTTACGTAGGTACCTCAAACTGTGAACTATGAACTTTCAAATAAAATTAATTTGCGAATCGAAATGTAATAGAAAATATACAGGGTGGCAAGTTAGACAGTGGAAATATTTAAAGGGGTCAATGTACTCATCATTATGAACAACTTTTTAGTATGGGACCAACCGCAAAAAAAATCTGCTGTTCCATACACTTATGTTCACAAACTCAACAAAATGTATGGAACAGCAGATTTTTTTTTTGCGATATCTGTGGGTCCCATAATAAAAGTTGTTCATAATGATGAGTACAATGACCCCTTTAAATATTTCCACTGTCTAACCTGCCACTCTGTATATGGGCGGTAGGTAAGCTTAGTAAGTTGTGTTATAGGCCGATGATAACAACACCACAGAATATGATTCACGAGACCACAGATATATTTCATACATTGTGGTAATAATTTCCGTAAACGGGGAAAATAATAATTAAGTAATTATATTGTTAACTGAATAGTTTAAACTATGTGCATTTAGGTCGGGGCCAATAGGAGCACGACTATAAATAGAGCTCTTTGTGAAAGATCGTATAAGGGAGAACTATGGTAGGTACCTACCTATTTCTATCGCTAAGTAGCATTACTGTCCATTGTTTGGAAGATATGGGTGCCAGTGTAATTATAGGCACATACATCTCAACTTTGTCTCCAGAGTGACAATGCACCCGCTATGTCTCTAGTCTAGTGGCCATTTGAGCATCAAAACACAAAGGTGCTGATTCTGATGAACATCGCACTAATCTAATTTTAATCACACTATATCTCTTTATTACAAATATAATTGAAAAAAACAGGTTTTATAAAAACCGACTTCCAAAAACTACACTAAAAACTATGAAATAAAAAGTTTTAACTTCCATAATTAAAAATCTAAATGTATATTGAAGCCGGCGGGGCCTATTCAGGTTTTTGCCTCTCAGTCTTTAAACAGGAAGGGTGTGCGCAGTGTGTGCATGTGGAAATTTAGATTTCCTTTTATTCCTTGTTAATCTGCAATTTTGCTTATTTTCATGCTAGGCCCCGCCGACTTCAATATACATTTAGATTTTTAATTATGGAAGTTAAAACTTTTTATTTCATAGTTTTTAGTGTAGTTTTTGGAAGTCGTTTTTTTTTAAACCTGTTTTTTATTTTTAACTTTTTAGTGTAGTGTAACATGTCATGTTTTTTTGATAATAATACCTTACGTATATAAAAGTACCATAAAATCATGCATAGAGCGACAAAGTATATAGACAAAGTACATACCAAATGTGTGTCAAAGGCAGTATATTAATACTGCCTTTGACACACATTTGGTATGTACTTTTACCAAGATCGATTACTTCCACTAATTTAAAAAACAGTGATTTTTCAGTTTGTAATGGCAATAGGCTCGCTCCCTAGCGTTCTATCAAATGCGACTTAAGCATAAAAAAATTGTGTGTACTATACACCTCTGTCTAACCTTGCGGGAAATATCGGCGTGATGTTATGTTTGTATAATATCGAGGGCAATTGCGTTCAGGAATTCATGTACCTACACAATATCACTTGTTCATCATCGTCATGATGTCATCGAGATACACCAAAAATACCGTTTATTACACCTGGTTAAAAATCTACTCAACCAAAGTTAATAAAATTTATATGGGACCACCGCGCGAGCTTCTTCTACCATATGAAAAAAGAATCACGTAAATCGGCTCATAAGCCACGGTGTAATCGGTATACATACATTAAAAAAAAAAAAAAAAAAAAAAACCAACCGAATGCAGAACCTCCACCTTTTTGGAAGTCGGTTAAAAAGGACAGAAAATATTTAGAACTGTCAAATTAGTCTACGCCCTTGTCATTTACGGGAAAATAGTCGTGACCTTTTGCGATTACGACTAAATTGACATTAAAACTGTTCAAGCGGACTCATTTGACAGGATTAAATATCGTCTATCCCGTTCTCATGTTTTTTATTAGAAAGAGACATAATAAGACTAAATTAGTTTAGTTCGTAAACAACAAAATCGGCACCAATGGCTAGCCAGACGCCAAAGTAAAAAGTAGTAAACGTAGAGATGAACGAAGGATCAGTCGATAAATATAATTTACAGGACTTTTGGCAGTCCTATGGTACACAATAAATAGCCAAATAAAACAAAAGTAAAAAAACTAAAACCGACTAGGTAGGTAGGTACCTACTTACCTACGAAAATAAAAACCAACTGGAAAGCGTGAAACAAGGAAATATTACTGTTTGAAATTGAGGGGCTCGTGGCTATATGACAGCCGTGCTGCCGGCCTAGCATGACCACGATAGAAACGGGTTTTGTCTACATAGAAATAGACAAAGTGACAGATTTCATTCATAAAACGTAGAAATGTTTCTACAATCTGTCACTTTGTCTATTTCTATGTAGACAAAACCCGTTTCTATCGTGGTCATGCTAGGCCGGCTGATCGATCGATCTGCGAGGTTAAGAGGGCGCAATAGAATCGTCACGATTCAAATTTCACCCCCACTTCCGCACCTTCCCCTCTATGTTCCGACGCAACCAAGTGACACGTGACACATTAATACAATTATTACCGTAGCATAACTTCAAAATCAGGTAAATGCATTTTTTGTAGTTTCAAGATATTAATATAATTAATCTGCATTATACAAAAAACGAAACCAATATCGAACCGAAAAATTCTGAACCAACTAACTGATTATAAGAATAAAAAAATGTTTTTATCTTTTATAAGTTTCATATTATATTATTTACAGCTAAGTGTAAACCCGTATAAAAAGTACATTTTATTTAAATTCAGCTTACGAACAGACCCAACGAAGAATAGAACTGTAAGCCAGTGAAGTTACAATAAAATCTCAAATTATACATCAACTACTGAGTACTAATACAAAGTTTGTTATATCACATTACACAATACCTAAATGTCGATTTTGGGTTGGGCGGCTGTCGGGCCTTAGGAACAGCGACACGACTGGAGAACTGGAGAAACAGCAACAACACCTCAGTCAACGTCTCTGACCAGACTGCCGACTATTCGGCACAAAAGTAGGTCACTGATAGATGATGTATTTATATGCAAGAGAAAAGCAATTGAACAGATTTCTTCTACTATAACCAATTTTCAGAAAAAACAGAAAATAGACAGATTCAGCTTTGTTTGATAAGTAGAAATAGTAGATTTTATACGCAATCACGTGCCACGAAATATTTGAAATTTGGTAGTTACCTGATTTTGAGGTGTACGTGACGATTTCCGTAAACATAGTATATGTAGAAAATAGTTTTATAGTATAGTGGTAAGTACATACGTGGGTAATGTACCTACATTTTAACCTGAATATAAAGCATCTCCTGAAGACCGTATGACCCTATTTAAATTAAAATTTGTCATGTCCGATACGAAATATCTTTTTAACTGTAGATAAATTGTTAAACTAATAGTCTCATGAACTCTCGTGTCTACTCTAATATCAAAGCGTGACTTAATTGAAGAGTAAAACAAATCTTATCAATAATATCATAGGTTTTCGCGATTACTACACATTATAATAAAACAAGTTTAAACGGATTTAATCACGTGTATTATTGATTTTACTGACATTTCGAACACTTTGCAGCGTTAAGGTCGCAGGACTGAGACTGAGCTGGTAGGCGTCATGACTATGACTGCTATTATTTATACAAAAATTATTTTAAATCTACCCGTACAAGATTTTTTTATTATAATCGATATTATTCGATTCATATTCGTTTCGATGCACATAATCGCTCACGGTGTCTTGATGTTTCGCAGTGAGATGTGAAGATTGGGACCTGATTATTTTAAGAACAGGGTTCCAAACAGGTGGTACTTGCCAACCATCTTCTCTATTAAAATTAGGATGTTTTTTTTTATTTCAATAGCCTCGCGAAGCATTCTAGGCACATATCGGTTATCCTTTGCGAGAATTTGAGGTTGATCAAAGCGTAGAAAATGGTAGAGGTTACCTAGGGCAGGGATGGCGAACCTTTTTATAACTGCGTGCCACACTAAGTAGAAAAAGAAAAAAATTATGGCTACGCCGTGCTATATCATAAAAAAGTAAGGAAAATAAAAATCCTTACCTAATTAAAGACAGTTATAATACAAATCAATAATGTTATAAGCACTGTAGATCTGTTTTATTGTAAAGATACTGAAAATGTTAATGCAACTTATGTTGTTCCCGTGCCCAGTTTTTTCTGTCGCGTGCCACTCTTGGCACGCGTGCCATTGGTTCACCATCCCTGACCTAGGGCATGTTCATACACTGCAGACTTTGTGGAGCGCATATTCTTGACGCGGTTTAATCCGTTTAAACTTGTTTTATTACAAAGCTTATTATTGAACATCATGTTATACTCCCAAAGTGATACACTTCTTATAACGTCATATGGATGCACGCGATAACAATATAATATACAGGGTGGCATGTTGAACAGTGGAAATATTTTAGGGGTCATTGTACTCATCATTATGAACAACTTTTACTATGGGACCAACCAGGAAATCGCGAAAAAAAAATCAGCTGTTCCATACATTTTGTTGAGTTATGTGAACATAAATGTATGGAACAGCTGTTTTTTTTACGCGATTTCAGGGTTGGTCCCATAGTAAAAGTTGTTCATAATGATGAGTACAATGACCCCTTAAAATATTTCCACTGTCTAACCTGCCACCCTGTATACTAATCCAGATTACCACGATTACAGCCGCGTATTTATAACATTTGAAATGATTTGAGAAAAATAATGAAAGAGCGATTAGAAAAATAATAAGCTAAAGCTTATATTAATACGTTATAGTCGTGCGAGAGCGTTGTCCGATCAAAATGATACACTTGTATTAAAACTCTTGTTACTTGCGAATTTGTCAGCAGACTCACGCAATTAGTGGCGTCACTGTGCGACCTGGATTAAAATTTAGTTGGAACACAGATAGATAATACAATACTAAGCGTACAGCTGCCTCATCTCATACAAAAAAACCGGCCAAGTGCGAGTCGTACTCACGCACCGAGGGTTCCGTATCATTTTTGGACGTATAAAGTGAAAAAAACCGGACCGCATAACTAAGTTTGTTTGTCAAGGAATATTGATGATTTTGAAAAAACTGTACTAGTTAGGAACATCGTTTTATTTTTGTTGCCATATTTGGGTCAATTCTTACGGGGGGGGGAATGGTATTTTTTCAGACATTATTCATCATATGTCGAAAACTGTGAGACATAAAATAAAATGAAAATATATTTTGAAATGTGCAGATCAAGCCCTTTCATATGATATGTCACTTGACCTAGTAACCCCACTTTGAAATTTTGGACCCCACTCCGGCCCCTTTTGCAATGAAAATTAAAATATTTTTTGACTTTTTTCATTTGCAATATAGTTGGACGAGTATTCTTTATAACTGTTCCAAGTTTCAAGTCGATAGCATTAGTAGTTGCTGAAATAAATAGGTGTGACAGACAGACAGACAGACAGACGAAGTCGCACCATAAGGGTTCCTTTTTTACCTTTTTGGTACGGAACCCTAAAAACGGATCTAGGGACTATACATTTTTTCATGCCTAAATGTTTTTTTTTTATTTGAACAAATATTTACTTTGTCTATTTTTTCATGTTCTAAGTATATTTTATACAAACTTCAATAACAAATCGATACATATAATTAACGCTATCTATTAAGAGTTATTTGAACAAATACTCCTTTGTTCCTGATGAGACCCCGTGGTTGGAGCAAAAAAAACGTGTTGGAAAAGAGTCGCCATTCAAGTCGTTGAAAAAAGTTTCTAATTATTTTACATATTCCATGGTCACTCAACAAAGTCCCCAATGACGTCATGATATGATTTCATAGAACCAAACATAATTATTTTATTAAATTGATTAAATGAATTAAACTGTAGACATACCTTAACCGTTTAGCCACCTTCTTTAATTTCCTATTTTTTCACTCGTGTTTATGGTTCTGTATTGCATTATAATAGCGTTTATACGTAATTTTCCAACGAACAACAATTTTGGTCAAGTTTCGTATATTTACACAGTATTTATACTCCCTTGTGGTGATTATTTCAATGATTAACAATTAAATGTGTCGACTTTTACTTATAACATTTAAGTTTCAAGTTTTTAAATTTTAATTTACATTTTTTTCTGTTTGCGACGGCATAACTGTCATCGGCTGTCAAAGTGGCATAGACCTCACGCCTGTACGGCGGAACGCCGTCTGGTCGATGAAACAGATTTATGCAAAAAGATCACATCAAAAAGAGATGCAATATATCAACTTAGTCAAATAAAATTGTCATAAGCGCCAAAGCAGTTTTACTGGATTTTCTCTTAAAGTAAACAATTAAAAAAAAAAACTTCCGATGCAAAGATAGATTAAATAATTGCGATGTTATTTATATAGTCTTTGTCGTAGTTATTTGCACCACGTCCATGAAAAATCCAATAAATGTGATATTTTTTCGCAACTTCATGATTTTTTTTTATCGAGTAAATTTCATGCTATCGTGTTTCTGTCCGATGCAAAAATAGATCTGATGGTGAACTATCATATATCGTCCCCGTAGAGCGAAAAGTCACTAAGTCGGAATTGACCATTTTGAGTTACGACGGTTTAAAGTTTTAAAAAAGAAAAAAAATCGTAGCTTGATATTACTGCTACATATTCCTGATTTTATAATTTTATATTTTAGGGAATTTATCACAATTTATGAGACAAGTAATAAAATAAAATAAAATAAATGTTTTACAAAGATATGAAGAAAAACCAAAATAGTTAGTTTTATCTCTTAGAATCTGCACAGAGTCATGAGTTAATGATTTTTCACTTTTCGAACGAAGTTAATAATTTCTTTTCAACCTTTACCGTTAGGTAAAAAAATTGAAAATAACTCAGTTTAGTTAGAATGAGACTAACCTGTTGCAAATAAAAAACATGTCTGAAAATACTTCTTAACTGATTTTTTCATGTTTTTAACTTAATGATTTTTCGCTTTATAGATACTCGGCACAACAGTGCAAATAATCACTAAAGATTTAGTTAGTTTTCGATTTCATAATTTTTGCATTTTTACAACTCTTATACTTCAAACAACTGGCGAAAAGTAATTAAGTGAATTTAGGTAAGTGTTCCTAAAATAGTATTAGTCAAAATGCTAAATTATTGATTTTTCGCACATTCTAAAACAAAAACTATGATAGCTATGGACATGACAATAAGATTGAAAATTAAAGAAAAAAAATGCGATTTTGATGACATTCTTAACTCGATATGGCCATTTTATGACTTAGTGACTTTTCGCTCTACGGGGACGATATATAAATTTTACTAGTATAGGACCTCTCTTACTCCTCAAATATCCAATCTAAATTTGACGTTTATAGCAAAGCCTCCTCTTAAGCTGCGCTTGCCGCGGTCAATCCTTGGATGGGTGACCGTTCTTTACACATCGAGACCCCTCCGTGCCTCGGAGAGCACGTTAAGCAGTCGGTCCCGGTTGTCATAGGAATATCTTTGACAATCGTTACGGGTAGTCAGAAGCCCTAAAAAAGTCTGACAGCTGGTCTAACATTCGAATACCGGTATTACCCATTAATTGGGTTGTGGAGGTCAGATGGCAGTCGCTCCACGTAAAATATTGATATTCAGCCGAAACTAGTTAGACTGGAAGCTGACCCCAATATAATTTGGGAAAACGCTAGGCAGATGATGAACACATAGGTATACAGTGTTATAGCCGTTGTACCTATATTATGTCTGGATTTGAATTCAGTAAATTGTCTAGAATTATCTAATGAAACACTTTTATTATTGTCTTCTAATAAAAACGTTCGCACGAATATGTAGTTCATTGTCAGTAGTACCATTAACAGTTCCATGATGGAACTACTGATGTTTTTTGTAATCACTAGTTCCATTTCAAAAGAATTTGAAAATAATGGAACTAATGTTGAATTTTTATTATCACTAGTTTGTCCTCTGTAGATTGAAGTCGATGGCGTCCAAAAGGATATTTCAGATGTCTTTAGGCGGCGGTGACCAAACACCATCAGGGCACCATCAGTGTTGGGTATGGCTGTGGATAAGGAGATAATATACATAAATTATCCACAGCTATACCCAACACTGATGGTGAAGTAATCAATTTTAAGATCTGGCCACAACATTGTGGCTAGATCTTAAAATTGATTAGGTACTTCATGATGTGGCTGACTATTTTATGAATGAATACCGGTATTCGAATGTTAGACCAGTTAGCAGACTTTCGGGCTCCTGACTAAGTACCCATAACGACTGTCAAAGAATCTCTATGACAACTGGGACCGACTGTTGAGCGTGCTCTCCGAAGCACGTAGAGTTCTCGATCTCTTGATGTGTAAGGACGGTCACCCATCTAAAGACTGACCGCGGCAAGCCCAGCTTAACCTCGCAGATCGAAGGATCAGCGCAGCTGTCATTTAGCCACGAGCCCCTCTAGAGATCGGTTTACATTAAGAAGTCCTTTCGAGGCTATGTTGGCTTCACGTTTTTAACGGTGTTGGAAGTTTTCTTTCAGTACCAATTCTCGTTAACCTCTTTATAGCGTCCTAGGCATTACTTCCTACTAATCTTACTAATATTATAAATGTGAAAGTTTCTGAGGATGGATGTATGGATGTTTGTTAGTCTTTCACGCAAAAACTACTGAACGGATTTTGATGAAACTTTACAGTAATATAGCTCAGAATAACACATAGGCTACTTTTTATCCCAAAAACGCGGGCGAAGCTGCGGGCGGAAGCTATATAAGTTGACACATAAATCTACAAAAACACAAAATGTTAAGACCTAAATAAAAGTGACATCTAGGGTAACCTCAGATCATAGAAACAAGGAGATGTGCCAAGGCGCTATCGAGCTTGATGCCTGATCTTGAGCAAATTGCTCATTATTAAAAACGTACGCGCTGGCGACGAACCGAACACGATCGATGGTATAAATACAGTGTTTTAGTTTAGTGCTAGTGTTGAGTGACGAATAACAGTGTTAGATTGAGGGTGTGCGGAATGTTCAATGCGTGGGAGATCTTTTTATTCACAAGGAGCGCTTAATTATGCGCGTAATTGTGTCGAAAAATGTACTAAAAGTGGCATCAGTTGTTCCCGTACTAATTTGCTATGATGGCATATCTCCTTGTTTCTATGATCTGAGAGGGTAACCAACATAGCGTCGAAGGGACTTCTCACGGACTATAACCACAAATTATACTATAACGTTATGTTTTTTTACAGAACAAGCCAAACTTCGTGCTCAGCTACTTCTCATTTGGCATCATCATAACGATCGTGTGTCAGCTGAGCGCTCTCCTGGTGTTGCTGCAAAACAGCTGGATATTGGCCCTGGTCCTCTTCATCTTATCATGTAAGTAAAAATTGCTAGCCTATTGTAATGCTCCTATTGTAATCCTTGCTCCTATTAAACTGTGCTGTGCCCGACAGGGTCCGTAATGATTTTTAAATGGACAGTGTATCACCTGTCAAACCATTAATGCAATAAAGAATTGAGTAGGTATTGAATATTGAAGATTTCCGACAGAGGTGTAGGGCCTACGCCACACTTGACGGAAATGAGTCCCGTACGGACAGACCCAGAGGGCGAGCGGTCCGCGATGGTACGGAATATAGATTCCGACGCCGACCTTCCGTTGCGGTAAATCCGGGACAGACACAGAGAGCGAACAGTCCGCGACGCACGGTGCGACTTAGTGTTGCCCAAAATCGGTCTTGCAACAATCATTTTCGCAAGATCAAGACCACCTAATTACAGCAAGACTAAGACCAAGACCAAGAATGAATGTACAATGCTAAAACCAAGACCACGACTATGGGTATTGACGCAATACAGAGACCAAAGACGGGGTTAGAATCGTCTCGGTCTTGCATTTGGTTGCCCAAATGCAAGACCGAGACGATTCTAACCCCGTAACACTATTGCGACTGATCTTCCACGAAGTGTGCCCATTATTAGTGATAAATTATAATGCAATAACATGTATTGGCGTTCCGTCGCGGATAATCCGCGACGGAATTTTCGTCAAGTGTGGCGCAGGCCTTACAGTATGTCCAGTATTATATACCTACTTACCTGAGAAATATCGAAAGTATGATAGCTCTATAGCTATTATACTTTTGATATTTTTCAACAAACTTTTCTGGCTGGCTCTGAAGTTAGCAATTTGGCTGCATTCAGACAATTTGTACCCTAAACAATCCATTAGGTATTTATTCCAATGGCTAACTTCAGATCGGGCCAAATATATATATATATATATATATATTTTTTTTAATGGCCTCTCGCAGTTGGCTTCTAACAGCCGTCACTGCCAGCCAAAAATAATTGTTGATCTGTAGCTTTTCAACTCTCCGACTTACGGTAAAATAACGATTGAAATTTTATTTTTCCCAATTCCAGTGCTCCACATTCACTTCTTAGTGGTCGCGCACACGGTTTACGAACTTATGCTGAGGGGCAAAGACTTCAGATTCCACCACCACGATAGCGATGAAGATCCTCTGGCTGACTGCTTCGACGAAGACACAATCAGGGTTTAGAATCTCAATTATTGTTTGATTTAAGATCATAAAGCGTTGTATCCCAATGTATTGGCAACCGATTATGTTAGTTAAGTATGAACATTAAGTAATAAGTTTAAAATCAAAAAAACCCGACTGCAAAAAAACCACAAATAAAATCAAAACAGGATCATTTTTCAAGCGCAGTCTGATGCAGTTGGTGGCAATTAAGTTCAATCTTAGATGTTATATCACTAACTGCATCAGACTGCTTAAAACGTGATCTTGTTTTGACATTTTTTGTGGTTTTTTTGCAATCGGGTTTTTTGATTTTTGTTTATTTTTTTATTTTATTAAGTTATAATTTTGAAATCGTTTCAAAATCAATAGGTACTTTAAAGCCAGTGTTACTCGCGCCAGTAAGATGAGGACACCCAATTAGTTAAACTTAAAATCGGTTCACCCGTTTAGCATCTAGGAGGCAACTTATACACAGACATACTTACATACATTTCAACTTATAAGATTGTTAAAATCATTATAGATCATAAATGGTCACATTTAGGATCTAATAACGATTTTAACAATCTTTAAAGTGAAAAATGATAAGAGATACCTAAAGATGATTTTTAATAACATACATTTAAAAATAAAATACCTACTACCCATTTTACATAGTTCGTCGACTTTAACTTTTTTCTTTTTCACAATATGGTGTCGCCATATTGAATTTTCTAGATCACACGTTGGGCAAGTGGCGTTGGGGCCAACGTTGGGGCCTCAGATCATAGAAACAAGGAGATATGCCATCATAGCAAATTAGTACGGGAACAACTGATGCTACTTTTAGTACATTTTTCGACTTTAATCGATTAACGTAAGAATCATCATCAATCGATCCACGCGTTTGGTCTCAGGTCTTATAATTTCAGCCGCAATCATTCACTTCGGCGTAAAATTACTATTCTTAATTCCAGAGAGGTATTCCGGACGTATGTGACCGGCCTTATGGTATTCAATTTAGCAATCGAGGTTTTTGTTTTTTCTAATAATCTTATTCAACAGGTTGTTTCTTTTGTAAACATAGCACTATGTTATTATAGTTACCTACCTATATACCAGGCGCGTGCATTGCATATAGGCAAGTAGGCAGTGACCACCTCTTAAGGTTCAATAAAACCATTTTAACTATTACTACATCAATATACATAATTTAAATATCAATAATTAGTCATGATTGATATATTTTATTTATGTAGTAACAGTTAAAATAGTTTTATTGAATTTTATGAGGTAAGCACTGCCTATTTGCCTATATGCAATGCACGCCACTGCTATATACCTAAATGTACTTATCTTATATTTTAAAATTAAGTTTAGATATTAATAATTGTAATAGTTTTTTGTGATTTAAGTCTGTACTTACCTCAAAACCAAAAGCGACATGTAGCCATGTAGGTAGTTAAGGTAGATCTAACTACTTAATTATTTGTTCTAGTGAGAAGTTAATTTATTAGATCAACGTCATCAATGTTAGATAGAAGCTATGCAAAAAATAGCTCTCATGCCATTGGGTTGGACAATCATGGTGAAATGTATGGTAGCGGGACATTCGTGGATAGGTAGGTACCTACTCTTTATGAGTAGGTCTTACCACTAGTGTAAAAGTCTAGCAAAAGTGTAGTCACCAGTACCCCGATCATGAGTTTTTTTGACGTGTAGTATCGTTAACGTAAGCATATTTTGAATTGAAAATACACGTTTGTTACACAATATTTATATAAATTAAATACTTAATAAATTTCTCTGTATTTTTTAAAATGTGAAAATTGTATAAATTTTTTTCAAAATGTTCCAGGACTGCTATATTTTAAATTCAAAATATGCTTACGTTAACGAAACTATACGTCAAAAAAACTCATGATAGGGGTACAGTTGTCATGTCGCATGGATCGGAATTAACTAAAAATATAAACAGTACGAGAATTGGTTGGAAAACTCTCTTACATTAAGTATGGTACGAAAGCTATGTCCATTGAAAAATAACGTGACGATCACGTTAAGGTTCTTGGGTAGGTAGGTACTGCAGTAATGTTATCTCAACTGTCGTAGAGTCTGGCAAACGAAAACTGGTCCTGAAAAAGCGCGGCAAATTAAAAAAAAAGCACATTATGGTATCACTAAGAACAGTAGGAATAAATTGTGTTGATACTTGACAACAAATAATATGTTAGGGGCGGATTTTTCAATTGTTAGAAAAATAAATTCGGTGGTTGGTTTGACATATTTTCTACACAAAATATACCAAACAACCATATCTATTCCTCAGAAAAAGTTAACTGACGATTGAAAAATCGAACGTAAGTAAAAGAGGTACGTAATTATGTTTTAATTGGTTTTAATTTTACGTAGATTAATTTGTTATATAGATTCTATATATTATATAAACCATTTATTACATAATTACGAGAATAAGGTATTTATGACAATTCGAAATATTTATTAAGTATAAATATCAAAACTATATTTGGTAAAATAACACTATAAAGAATGTTGCCATGTAAAAAGTTTCGATTAAGTCTCAGGCTCAGCTTTCGTTTGCCAGACTAAATTACAAAAGACAATAGAGCTCATCGCCCTCCGCGGCTATCTCCTATTTCAGCTGTTTTTTTTTTGCAATTTTTTTGCGCAAACAGTTTTCCCCGAAAAAACCAATTATCATGACTAATACTAAATAATTCATATTTGTTTTGGATGTGCTGCATCCACGCTGCATCTATGCGTTTGATTGCTATACGAAAAAAATAAGGAGGTTTGTATTTAACTGTTTTTTTTCTGTTCTTAAAAAAAGAAATAGGTAGATACATACTAAAGTAGGTATAGAAAGAAAATGCTAATGTAAACTTTATAACAGTATTATATATATTATTTTATTAAATAGACATACAGTAACAACAATCAACAAAAATGTAATGACTAACATTTTATAAATAAATATTTTTCTAATTAATAATATAGATATTATTTACAATAAACATTTCAACAAATCTTTAAGAGCTTAACTTAATAATTTGACACATAATAATTTGGCACATTGATTGGCATTAAATTCAATAAGACTAGACATTTTTTTATTATATCTACCTTGACGCAACAAATGAGATTGTGTGTCCTAGAGGAAACTTAACAATTGTAAAAGTGATTATTTTATAATTTAATTATCTTTTGTTTGCTCATTATTTATCAGTGTTTCACAGCATTTTATTCACCCAATATGGTTTTTTGATAGCGCTAACATTTTTGGCAGTGTGTTTATTGCACTTCAATGCCGTAGACGTTATAATTATGACTAGCTTTCGCCCGCGGCTTCGCCCGCGTGGATGTCGAAAATTATCCCCACAGAACAATATTACTCTAGCGAGATTATCCCACGGGAACGTACTGCAGGAGTAAACTCATAGCGCCTAACATGCGCGCCGCGACAAAATTTTGTCGACGCTTAATTTATCGTGCATTTGTCTCATAATCGCACGAGTAAGAGCGAGACAAAACAGTTGACAAAATTTGTCGCGGCGCGCATGTTAGCCCTACATATCACTCTCCGGTCCTTAACAGTACAACAGCAGGACAGTTCAAACAGACACTTAAATTTTATTTATTTGTAGGTCTAGAAGATTACCAGTCTTATTACCCCCGCAGAATAGCGACTCTAACTTCAAAACTAACGGAACCTCTTTGCAAACTTTCATCCAGCATTTCACCCTTCAGGGGTAGTATTTTCTAGAATCCTAAAATATTTTTTTTCTTTATTTAAAACGAAGAGTCCAAATACCAATTTTCATGACTCTAACTTCAAAAGTAACGGAAACCCTATTCAAAGTTTCACCCCCTCTATTTCTCCCCTTTCGGGGTTGTATTTTAAAAAACTTTGAAATACCTACGTATTTTTTTATTTAAGAAGAGAAGCCTAAATACCAATTTTCATTGCTTTTACTTAAAAAATGACGGACTTGCATACAAACTTTCATCCCCTATTTCCCCCCCTTAGGGGTAGAATTTCCAAAAATCCTTTCTTATCGGGTGCCTACATAATATAAGAAATACGTCCTCCAAAATTCACGTTCCTAGGACCAGCGGCTTAGGCTGTGCGTTGATCCATCAGTCAGTCAGGACAAAGCATTTTATTAATATAGATAGATTTAATTGCAGTCTGGCTGTATTGCAACTGATGGGGTGGGTACCTACTTAGCCTCATACTTAAAACACATGATAAAATTGTATGTAAATGTATGGCTATCGCGAGTGGCCCGTGTCCGGCGCAGGGAAGCCAGTAAAAAAGGAAACTAAAATATACCTGCGTGAGTCATAATAAAAAGGCTTATGTTTAACTTACCACCAGATATAGTAACAAATAGCAGACAAAAGTAGTAAATGATCACCAAAATGAAACTCGCATTTTAATGTAAAATTATAACCAAAGTTTTAACACTTTGCTATCCTATTTAAGTAAAATGACTCCAAGTAAATCTTGAGTAACCCAAAAATAGTTAATGAACACCAAATTATCAACCATATTTTAATTTAAAATGACATGCAAAAAAATAACATCTCGTTATCCGATTAAAGTAAAGGGAGCGCCTCCGCAGCCGGCGGCGGTTCCCAAAAATAACGCCGTTGGAAACCGGCTTAGCCTTGGAGTAGCAGTGATACCAGACGAAAATAATTGCAAACTACCGTAGCGGCAGATTAATGTTGCCGTGTTTTAATTTGAATTATCTACCTTAGACTGACTTTTAATTACAGTGTCAATGTAAAAAAAAATATAACTTTTTTGGACTTACAAGAGGGAGGGAGGTGGTCGACGGAGCCCCGCTACGCGGGGCTCCTATTTCCGTCTGCGAGGTTAGAAGTAACCTAACACGAAGGGGTTGACGGGGGCTTCGTACGCTCGCTTTGCTCGCTCACTGAAGCCCCCGTCAACCCCTTCGAACCTAAATTGTCCGTGTCGGGGTGTCCAAGTTCCCGAGCTCGCTTCGCTCGCTCTTGGACCCTAGTTAGGTATGTTACTCAAATGAAACATGAAATGTTTTTTTAATTATGCCAAATTGCCAACCCCATTTCATCCATTCCATCATTAGATTATAGTCTGGAATAACACATAGGCTACCTTTTATCCCGAATAACGCGGGCAAGGCCGCGGGCGGAAGCTAGTTTGGTAATAAGCCTACATTTTATGTCCATTATAGTGGTTTATTTAGGCAGAAATAGCGCATTAATTTGCTCGCTAAGAGTTGGTGATCATTTACTACATTTGGTGTTCGAATACAATTTGAAGTGCAGTCGTGACTAAAATAGCTAGTACTATTGTAATTTTAGACTTTATTTTACTGGTGTTAAGTATATATTTTTGGTAAAAGAACTAAGGGTATCAAAGCATTTTATGGTGGTCATTATATTTAACCCCTAATAAAAATACCTATACCTAGTTAAGTGTAAAGAGTATTAAACGGTGTTTTATTTTTTCCCCGCGAATCCCAGTTGCAATATACCTACAGGCCTACTACAGATTAGGTATCTACCGGTGTTGTACTACTGCATTCGATGCTGTCAGAGGTATCAAGGCTCGTAATGCATAGCCACAGATAATACATAGCTTAAACTTCTTCTCTGCTGTTTAGTTGCTTGTAGTAGCTGTGACACAGCAGGATAAGGTACACGTTATGAGCTGAAAATGGAAGAATAAAATTAATGTTAATAATAGATATACAAGATGTTGATGCATAAGCTGCGATGTAAAGACAGACTGTAAAAAGTAGGTGCGCACTTTTTTTTTACTAACCTGTATTGTGACCATCGATCACTAATAAAAATTGTGACTTACAAAAAGGAGCTATTTCAGTAGGTATTTTGATATAAGTAATTATGTTTTGCCTAGTGGGTATCTATAGGTTTTTGTGACATTATTTTAAAACATACTTTAAAATGAGCGCCTTAACGTTTGCTCTTAGCAACAATTTGCTAAAGAGCAATTTCAGTTATGGATTTTTTTAAGGGCAATTATTAGGTAACAAACTTTCATCCTTGCGTAACTGACTATAAGCAATATATAATTATAAGGCAATAGCTTCCCCCTATTTATTACACAGGATAGGATAAAACACCTACCACACATAATACGAGTAGATAGTGCCATCCACGAAGACGTGCCCATGCCCAACTAATTTTGGGAGGATCTTTCCAGTTGACCGTAAAGTTGTCTAGTGATTGGTCTATTCATCGTAGAGTGGGTGTGCACTCATAGATAATTAGCGTGTAACTTTATAGTGCTAAAACATTAGCTAAGGTTGCGCACTGGCACTGTAAGCGTAAAAACGCACAGGCAGGTGGCTTGCTTAGCGCCTAGAGCCTAGATAGTCACCTAGCGACTAGCTTAGTAAAACGAACGTTTTAGAATGTTCGCAACCGGCCGCACTGCGCGCTGCGGAGCGACTAGCTAGGCGCCAAGCGCGCAGTGCGGCCGGTCGCGAACATTCTAAAACTACTCGCTAGATGACTATCTAGGCTCTAGGCACTAACGCTAAGCAAGCCACCTGCCTGTGCGGTCTTAGCCTAAGCGATTAGGAGGAAGAGTGGGGCGCATTTTCGTGGATGGCATGATCTATACCACAGTAGGTATAATAATAAGCAGATAATTAAGATATTAAGTTTTATGTTACTTTGGGTCTGACAGTCAAAAAATAAAAATACCCACCAATATAAACGACTTCAGTGAAAATAGTCCCGGCGCCCATGTTCGGAGAATTGAGGAAGAAGATGAACATGGACAGGAGGAAGAACACTATCCACATGATCATGTACGCCTTGATGATCACGGGCCGCTCCTGGAAATATGAAAACAGGATTTATTTATACTATACATATACAGGGTGTAAGGCAAACGCTTCCGAAAACGAAGACAGGTGATAGAGCTAGTGATTCTCGATACGATACCACTAAAAAAACGGGGAAAAAAAATTACAATTTTACCAATTTTTTTTTACATTTTTCGTATACTATGCTGTGAGAACAGGTAACTAAAACCAATAATTGCGATTAAATACATTTTTTTTCTTTGCAACATTAACACGCCATGTACTCGTAAATAATATCAGCTGACGCTCGCGCATAACCTCGAGTTCAAAGTACACGCGCTCGCCGACAGCCGCGCGGCCGACGACCCCAGCTCCGCGCGCGCTTTGTGGCTAGCGTGTCATAATCTACGTTCTGGCTTCGGAAGCGTTCTCCTTACACCCTGTATACTAAATACTTTAACTCAGGTGTTCCCAAGCAGTGGGGTGCACCTAGGTAGGGAGGAGGGGGGGTGCAAATATGTTCGAATAGGTATTCATCAGAAAAATCCATTTGATTATGCAAGTAAATAAAAACTTTGGTTTTATTTTTTCCCCCAAAATATAAAGTTTTTAAGACCTTTTTCTATTCCGTGGTTCTGACGCGCGTAAGATAAACTAGTTTGGCCGGTTGGCCTGTAATCGGGTTTGGCCGGTATCATAATACAACGTATGCAAAAGTCGAAAATGGGTAAACAAAATCAGCTGTTCCATACATTTCTTCCATTTATGTAAATACAAAAATGTATGAAACAGCTGGTTTTTTTTTGCGATTTCAGGGTTGGTCCCATAGTAAAAGTTGTTCATAATGATGAGTACAATGAACCCTTTACAGCTTTCGCATAAACTAAGAGTTGTCTATTCGGAAATAGACATTTCGGGGCTGGTAATGAAAATATCAAACAAATCCTTACCACAGCAACTCCATACAAGAAGATAGCATCGAATAAGAACTTGATGAGGAACATAAAGACCAGTATGATGGTCATGGCGTATAGCCCCGTCATTCCTGCCTGCATTTCTATGTCGCCGGCGTATTCCACCGAGATATCAATGGCTCCCACCTCAGCTGCTGTCACTATCATAAGTGATAGTAGTGTGAAGGAGAGCACCTGCGGAAAGGGAAGAAAGATTTTTATTGTACTATCAATAAAACAATTTCTGATCAGTTATCTATCAGTCTCAGTGCCGTAAAAGGGGTGATGCTAGCGGTGCCCAGGCACAGGGAGCAGACCCTGGAGGGGCGCAGAAATGTCCAGATCAGAACCAAGTTTTAGGTCATGCATGGTAGTTAGTAGCATATCTTAGTAGGTACTCTCCCCGCATTCCAGACAAAGAACAACATTTTCGGATGTCCGGAAAATTTCGAAAGTATCTACTTAAGTATTTAGGTACCTATGGCAAGGGTTCTTGTCTCCATCATTGTTTCGTTGCAAAAATAGGATGGTGCTATTCATCCTATATAGCTCTTTCTTTCTTTCACACGTACAATGACGGTAACGAAAGAACATGGCCGTATTGTTGCCTGCTTTGGTCAAAATAAACGCCTAGTAAAAATTTCATAGCAAACTCACCGCATTGATGCTTCCCATTATTAATAAGCCAGTCTTGAGATCGAAAATGCAGCAACATGTCGTCAGCTGAGGGAGCCCCATTTTGTCCTGGAAGCGACATTAATACATTAAGTAGTGGGTGGCAGTACAGTTGCATACTTAAAATTAACAAAGAACTTGTTCTTGTTCGGTAGTACTAGGTACCACCATACTCGCCGCGCCGCTAAGTAGCATTGCTATGTTCCGACTTTAGGAGTAAGGCTGCCTTTTTATAAAATATGTGAGAAAATGTACAGCAAGGGATTGTGAAATAAGAGGGCTTCACTTTCACAGCTTCGTTTACATGAATTGAATCTCAGATCATAGAAACAAGGAGATGTGCCAAGGCGCTATCGAGCTTGATGCCTGATCTTGAGCAAATTGCTCATATTAAAAACGTACGCGCTGGCGACGAACCGAACACGATCGATGGTATAAATACAGTGTTTTAGTTTAGTGCTAGTGTTGAGTGACGATTAACAGTGTTAGATTGAGGGTGTGCGGAATGTTCAATGAGTGGGAGATCTTTTTATTCACAAGGAGCGCTTAATTATGCCCGTAATTGTGTGTCGAAAAATGTACTAAAAGTGGCATCAGTTGTTCCCGTACTAATTTGCTATGATGGCATATCTCCTTGTTTCTATGATCTGAGAATTGAATCCATAAACAGCCAATTTGTTTGCGAACGTTCGAGGGAGAATCTCGCCGTTATATTCTCGCTCGAACGTTCGCAAACAAATTGGCTGTTTTCCAGAATAGACAGACACAGACGAGACAACTAAACCCTATGATTGCAATGATGTATGTAGGTAGGTATAACTATAGGCGGTGCTTACTAGGCCCGCCGCTAGGTGTTTGAGCGCCCGTGTGCAATAGCGATTATGCCGCCCCCTATTATAAACTAGGTACGCTGACCTTTATTTTTTTGAAGAATTCAGTGTCGACTTGAAGACACTGAATTCTTCTTCAAAAAAAAAAAGACAGCGACTTCCATTTTTTTGCGGTTTTCATCATTAAAGTGGAATCAGTCTAAGCGCTTCGTTCGGGTTTTTGGTATATCAACCATAAACCGATGGCGCTTTTTCGTGCTTATAGGCCTCCGATAGAATTCGCACACACATAAATTCACTAATTGTCATAAATAATACCCACCCCGGGTATTATTTATGACAATGAATGAATTTTACGTGATCGATCGCTCGATTTACCGCCCCCCTGGACGTGCCGCCCGTATGCGGTGCACTCCTTGCACACCCGCTTGCGGCGGGCCTGGTGCTTACAAAGAAGAATAAGGTTACAACTACCCGTCAGATGGACCTAGCATAAGCATAATCGGCCTATAATGTTCCCACTGCTGGGACACAGGCCTCCTCTCTGAGAGGGAGTGGGCCGTAGTCCACCACGCGGGCCCAGTGCGGGTTGGTGGACGTCGCATGTCTTCGAATTTTTGGTTCTAGGACATGCCGGTTTCCTCACGATGTTTTCCTTCACCGTTAAAGCAAGTGATAATTAATTTGTAATACGCACATGACTTCGAAAAGTCAGCGGTGCGTGCCTCGGGATCGAACTCGAACCATTCGCCGTGGGAGGCACATGGTTAATCCACTAGGCTATCACTGCACTACAGATGGACCTAACATGCTTAAAAGAGAATGTTTTTATTGCTTTAACAGGGTTCAAGCTAGCGTTGCTCCAAGCCAAGAGAGGCCTTGTATAATTTCCTACACCATTTTCTGTGCTTCCACTAAAAACATGGCTTGGCTAAACGGTATTATTATGACTTAATTAACCGCCCTGAAAATATTCGCACCCCTTCTATTGTAACATGGGTGCGTACACGGAGTTTAAGTATAAACTGTGGTTTAAGTGACAGCGTAACGAAACTGAAACCATGGGTTCAGTACCTTATTCTGAACCCCTGAGCGTTAAAATTTTTGTGAAATCTCCAAACAAAGTCGTAATTTTTTTTAATGGCTCCAATTGAATAAGGGTTAGTCATGTTTTCGTGATCACTAATACTAACAAATAAAAATTATTACATATTGAACAAGTTTCAACGGATGACATTGGGTGGTCGCTTGAACATCCTGCGACCACGAACTCTGCAGTGTCCGATACGTCGGGACAAAAAAAAACCGTGATGTAATCCGTTTAATCTTGTTTTATTTTACTAAGACTTTAACAACCTGTAAATATCTATAATATAACAGTTACCTATCAAAAATGGCGCAACCGGAAGTCTAAAATGGTGTGTTATTTATTTTATAGCTGCGTAGTGTTTATCTAAAGTTCAGGTTCGTTTTGTTGTTAGCTAATGACTAGAATCCTAATATTTATTAGGATTGAATCAATAGAACGCTATTGTGTGCTTGGTACTAATATGCCAAGGCGAGCAAGTACCTACACTGTAGTGTCCAGTATAAATTGACACGCGGTTTATCTAGGCACTAAAGTTGGTTCATTGTCAGTAGTACCATTAATAGTTCCATGATGGAACTACTGATGTTTTTTGTAATCACTAGTTCCATTTTAAAAGAATTTTTAATGTATTTGTTGTAATATGTTGTGATAGCACAGAGGTCAAGGCTTCACTTATCGAGCACGTAATTGAAAATTCCAATGACAAAACGCGAAATCGAATCTACTATACGAATGTGCAGGTGGCAGAATAGTGTACCTACTATAAACGTTTTAAGTAAGAAGTCCTTTCAACGCTATGTTGGCTGCCCTGAATTTCACACTTAGGTTCAGCCCCGGATCTTTAATTATTTCGAGGCGGGGCAAAAACCGAAAAATGCCGCCCCCGCCCTTTTCACCTTTATCATCATCATTTCAGCCATAATACGCCCACTGATGCTGATCGAATAGGCCCCCTCCAAAGAACCGAACAACGACCGGTCTAGCGCTGCTCTTTGCGATTATTACGCTTGATAGATCTAGGGTAGGTGCGTCGGTTTCCCGTCCAGCGTCTATAGGCGGACATTTCGAGGATGTGCTGCACAAATATTAAGAAAATAAGAGTTCTATCCTTCAGTTCCACTTGAAATACGGCTCTAGGAAGAAAAGGATAGCTGTTCCATTCTGACCTAGTAAAATTAGTTACGTAGTATTACCCAAATATGCACAAATCCTCGTTCAATTCACCGTTAGCACCGCCGGTGCACATGCGTTGGTAAAACTAGCGAAAAAATAGTGAGCACGTATTGCTTGCAAGGTAAGTATTTCTGGTTTTATTTATCTGTGACATGTTTTTTTTGTTTTAATTGCTAGTAATGCATTATTACAATGCATTTTGATAAGTCTTTTTCAATCATATTCAAAAACTTGTTAGATATTTAGTGTCCGCGAACTAGAATAGTAATTCTTTAAAAATGTTAGTTTACGGCCTGGTGGACGCAAATAGACATAAAAAATAATAACATCTTTAATTTTTTTTAGTATCTTATTAATATGGGTTAGGATCGAAATTCTTTTAAATATATTTCTTTTATATGCTGTTACATCGCTGGTAGTTTACGTCCGCCTAAATATAAATAAATCGTGTTTTTTCCGGCCATACAAAATGTATGGGAATTCAATGGCCGCCAATAGAATATGGCACTATGATGTCTCAGTTTTCGACCACTGAAGTTGATAAGTATTATATTTTTAATGTTTCTTTTATAGATGTCCTCCAAAGTTCCTAATTAACATACCTAAAGGTGAAAAACATTACCCTCCTTTTGGGCTTCACCGCAGTCGGGTAAAAAGAACAAAATTGATAATTATTCACAAGCATATTTTTATTTATTAATATAATATCTTTCAGTTGGCGTTTAAAGGATTAGAGTAGGAGGATACTAGACAACAAGGGAAACATAGAAACACCAAATATACCTTAGATCTCTCTCCGCAACTGAAACCTAGAAATACTTGGGTACCGTATGTCGGAAGCGTTGAGAATTAATGAGGCTGACTTTGACTTTTGACTTTGAGGGGTTTCGTTCACCGTATTAACAGTCTTTTGTCAGGTGGCAACAAGGTATGTGCCGACACTGGTTGGGTCTTCATGTTTTCTTTCGGCATATTTAGATGGATTCAGCCAGAATTAGACGACCTGAATTGGAAGGTTCGTTTATTTCCGATTGCATATTGGATGAATCCAGCACCACCTAAGTGTGTCGAGAACGAAGACCACGAAGTGTCGAGGTCGAGGCTTTTTAAATACCAAAACTCTTCACAAACCGTGAGGCGTGCGATCTTAGGGAATATTTCCTCAAAGCCGAAGTAGGGATGCACCAAGATGTAGTTGCAGTGAACAAAGTGACAAATGGACTCACGCCACTCCCATTAGGTAAAGAGAACTAGCGCAAGCCTATAGTGCTCAAAACCAATCTCATGGAGCTACATGGACACTTTTATTGGGCCCTTTATAGGTCTGATGCAGACTTCTTGGCGTCCATATTCTGGCTGCGTTTCGGCGAACTCTTTGGAGAAACCGATGGTTTTTTTTTAAAGCAATTATAGACGAAGTTATGATGACGAGCAACTACCGAAAATACATATCTGTCGGGCTGTCGGGCATGCCACTGTCCCGCTGAATCGATCCGAATATAATTTCTGGTTGTTTTCGTCTTGCTAACGTTGAGTACCTGGCATAGACAAAACTTGGTGGCCAGGATTATCTACCAGCAACTTGCTCTGAAATACAAGTATGTGCCCGACCCAGTCAACGAAAATGGTCATATCACATTGTACTAAGATCGCTGTATCATCAATTCATCACTGATCGGACTATTATTGCTAATTTTGATAGATTGGTTAGAATGTCGCAAAATAATAGATAAAAATTGAAATTGTAGTCCCGCATGATGGACATCTCGTAAAGGCCGAAAAAGATAAATAAATCGAGTATCTTAGCACACTAGGTTCTCCGCACGTGGAAAGTGCACTCAGCAATAATTGTGCCTATAGTCGTTTCGGCCAATGATCTAATAGCCAAGAGACTCGACCAACACCTGAGAAGGCTCTCGGATCAAGGTCTTTATCCAGAAAGCTTTCCTAAACACGGCTTACATTGTTAGGAGAATCCTCTCTCTAGATCCCTGACCACTGGTAGCTTGGACCCTGTTCCCTATGCCAATGGAGTACCTACCTACTATTTTTAGGGTTTTGTACCCAAAGGGTAAAAACGGAACTCTATTACTAATACTCCGCTGTCCGTCTGTCTGTCACCATGAGCTGTATCTCATGAACCGTGATAGCTAGACAGTTGAATTTTTTTACAGATGATGTATTTCTGTTGCCGCTATGACAACAAATACTAAAAACAGAATAAATAAAAATATCTAAGGGGGGCTACCATACAACAAACGTGATTTTTTTGCCGTTTTTTTCTCGATCTTAATAAAGATTATAATACTTATAATATGGTGTCTAATGTTGTATAGATAATGGTATGGAACACTTCGTGCGCAAATCCGACTCGCACTTGACCGTTTTTTGTATTTTTTTAAGTCTTTTTTACTGTGATTAAGAAATGTACAAAAATATAAAAGAAGTTAATAAAATTAATGTAGATGTGATTAAAAACGAAAGACTGACTTAGATTTTGTTTTTATATTAAAGAGCAACGTAATTTACACTGCTATGTTATTTTATTATCTTTTTAAAGGTTATTTACCATAATAAACCATGTGGACGTAAACTAGATACAATGTGGCCGTAAACCAAAAAAATGTCCGTAAACTAGCATTTCACCATGTTTTGCGATTAAACACCTCTAAAATTAATTTACAGCTATGTATGTAATTTTTTTACTTCTTAATTCAATCTTCATAATATCTGGCATCCATACAAATACGTTCAATAAATTTTCTATGAATATTTCATACTAATATATTAACGTAAAGTTGGACACTCCGCTAATCGGCCGCTATCCAGCGCAATGACCCTACCAAGCTTGAATTTGCCGCCCTCAGAATTTGCCGCCCGGGGCGCGGGCCCCGGCTAGCCCCCCCTAGATCCGGGGCTGCTTTAGATTTAGGTCTTAACGTTTTATGTTTTTTGTAGATTTATGCCTAGAACACTACAAAGTGGTGGACGAGAAATGGTACTGACAGAAAACTTCCAACACCGTTAAAAACGTTTTTTTTTTTTTTTTTCTTGTTATGGCAACTGAGCCGATGAATTAAAAACGTTGTAACATATTGAAATTCTATTGAAGATGACACCTGTCAAAATGTCCTTAGCAAGCAGCGCCACTCTGAAACGCAAAGATATACAGGCTATAATTTATAGCGCGGGCGCATTACTTGCGATTCATCAAAGCTCATTGTCTTTCTGGCACGGTGTCTCATCAGCCGGCTTAGCATGACCAATTCTATGTCTATTCTACCAAAGAATAGACAAAGTTATTTCTATCCAACTCGTTATCTCTTCTGCCCGAGCACGCGGCGACCCGTGCTTGGCTACGTACGCTTAGTTTTGTCTACTGAAAACATTTCTTATCTTCATTGTATGCATAAAACGGTAGAAATATTTCTACAATTTGTCACTTTGTCTATTCTTCTGTAGACAAAATCCGTTTCTATTGTGGTCATGCTAGGCCGGCAGGAAGAAGGCACATTTGTTGAAATAAATCTCAATATATTTGTTCAAAAATTCAGAATATGAAAAAATAGATCATGAAAAACATTCTAATTTTAAAAATCCTCCAGGCACGAAAAACACATTTCTAGCAGCTTTGTTTGGCATACATGGCGAAAAATAAATCAGCTGTTCCATACATTTTGTTGAGTTATGTGAACATAAATGTATGGAACAGCTGATTTTTTTTCGCGATTTCTGGGTTGGTCCCATAGTAAAAGTTGTTCATAATGATGAGTACAATGACCCCTTAAAATATTCCACTGTCTAACCTGCCACCCTGTATATTGCAACAAATGTCAAAATGGTAGGGATTTTGACAGTTGTTGCAATATATATTATTATCGAATTCGATATCAATATCGAACCCGCGAGAATCACCCCCCAGTAGTTAGATAATGATATTGATCGAATGCGATATCTACATGATTCGATATTGATCACATCACCTGATTTATCGCACAAAGCGAGAATCACCTCCCTGGGCTGTGAAGCAGATGGATGAAATAATGGTATTGCATGTAACGGGCTCGTGGCTAAATGACAGCCGCGCTGATCGATCGATCTGCTTTCCGCGGTCAGTCCTCGGGTGGGTGACCGTTCTTCACACTTATAGACCACTCCTGTCCCCGTTGTCATAGGAATATCTTAGACAGTCGTTACGCGTAGTCAGGAGCCCGAAAGTCCGACAACTGGTCTAACATTCGAAAACCCCAATAATTAGGTTGTGGAAGGTCAGATGGCAGTGCAGTCGCTCCACGTAAAATATTGATATTCAGCCGCAACTAGAAGCCGACTCCAATCTAGTTTGAGAAAAGGCTAGGCGGATGATGAGATTGCATGTAGCGGGCATGAGAACGATAAATGAAGTGTTGTTTCTTTTTTTACCACGATGGTGACAAACACGCGTACTGTCCGCTTGATGGTAAAACGCTTGCAAACGCCAGGAGTATAACATGCGCTTCACCGACCCTTCATTTCACTACATGCGCAATAAAACTCACAGATTCACACAAAACTAAGAATGAAAATCATAAAACAAAAATAAACATAGATTAAATAATTAAAATAGAACTTCACTAAATAGAATCACATATTATAAGCACGTACCTTTTCTTATACGTTTGCCTACTAAGCTGTTCGGTAGTTACTGTGTCAGTTGACTTGCTACTGCTACCCTCAGTAGACGGGGTCTCTATGGCGGTTCGTCAAAGAGTATCAATATTAACAGATGTGCTAGTAGGCAAAAGAAGTGTCATGCCTCGGAGAGGATTTGCTATAGTAGTTTGATAGTTAAGGCTGTATAAATATGCAGAACTTAATAGTCAAAAGCCAATATTCAAGAAAGTTTTCTAGGATTCTATCGTAGGACTAGTGAGAAAAGAATCCCATTAGTTCTACCGTAGAATTGTTTAGTAGAACTAGTGGGAACAAACTCTTAAGTAGTTATACATAATTTTGATATTTTTGGTGATACTAATAATACATACTAATGATCTCTATAACATTATTATTTAACTAACCGTGAAAACCACTCGTAATTGGATTAATGTAACCTACTTAATTAATTATATTCCATTGTTGTAAAGCTGTTGGTTTTCCTTCTGATAAATAAACAATATCATACATACTTATTTTAAAATTTCCGTTATTTTCTGCATGCTATTTACATGAGCATGCGTATAGGTAGCTAGGCATGAAATGATTAAGAACTAAAGTGCAAAATGTTGATTATCACACGATTTAAAAGCAGGGCCGATATGATAGTGGTGCCACAGAAATGATAAATCAATAGAAATGTAACAGGAAGGTTCGCAGATAATGTCAGTGCATCCAATGTAATATAAATTAAACTTAATTCCGTTCACATACGTCATATTTTTGAACGCGCGCTCTCGATGTTATGGTACCGTGTGCCTTATATAATTTGCTCGAAAGCGGCGACAAGGTCACGCGCCTTTGTGACTTCTATTGACTTACAATACCTATTTAAGATTACTGTGGATGGCCCAGTGGTAGCGGCGCCGACTTACAAAGTAGATTATCTATTGCTTGCACTCCACGTTTTTCATTTCGTTACAAATTATTTTATACTCTTCTTTAATCCGTATGAAAACCATAGTAAAAGTTGTTCATAATTTATGAGTACAATGACTTCTTTAATATTTCCACTGTCTAACCTGCCACCGTGTATATAAAAAAAGTACATCAGTCGTCACCTGCTCTTTCAGAAGGCTCGGCAAACAATAGTTAGTCGTCATACCACAACCCACTACAGATCTATAATTAAATTACCTAGTTAGTTATTAAATACCACCTGTTTTCCGCACTTAGTCTCATAATTGGGCCATTATGCGTGTAATATATTACGTATTCGTAATTAAGGATAGGAAATAGCTACAGGAAAGTATTTATTTAAATAAACCTAAAAAAAATTGTGTGGTCAGGAATTTATTAGAGGCTACCATTAGATGTCTAGCCATTAAGGTATTTCCGTTATCAAGTATTGTTTTCCTTTTTAATAAGGAAATCCTCTGACATAAAACTAATCATTTTCTGAGTGTTCAATTAAATCGAATACTCGTTTAAATTAGTCCGCCTCGTGTAGGTATATACCACCATTGTAAGTAGGTATAAATAAATACTATCAATGATATGTCTCGTCTACTTGAAACTTTGTTAGTTTGTGGCCCCTTTGGCGCCGTTATGTCTGAAATTTTAATCAATAGTGTGGTCTAGTCTGGAGTGCTAAAAAAATGTTTTTTATATGTTTGAGGTAGAGTAAAGGGTCAGACTATTGGTATTTGTGCTTTAATGGGGTGACATATAAAATACATGTTCCTCTTCATCTCTCGGGGCGGCACGACTCGTGAATAGTGATAAAAGATAAACCGGTCACTAAGCCTAAGATCTATAAAGCATTAGACTTCGGTCAGACTTACCTAACGAGTTATCAGCCCCGGATCTTGAATTATTTCGAGGCGGGGCAAAACTGAAAAGCGCCGCCCCCACCCAATAATATTTTTACCTTTATCATCATCATTTCAGGCATAGGCCTCCCCCAAAGAACGCTACAACGACCGGTCTAACGCTGCTCTTTGCGATTACTACGCTTGGTAGACGAATACACAAGGTAGGTACTCAGTGTATTCGTCTAACAAGTCTGAATTTGGCTTCCTCTGAATTTCCCGAGGCACGGGCCCCGGCTTGCCCCCCCGTAGATCCTGGGCTGCGAGTTATGGGTTAATAATGATGTTAATAATGCAACCTTTAAGCCTTAAACATTACTTAGCACGTGCTTTGGCTAAGCTATGTTCCCGTCTCTGTCTTGCACTTGCAGTTGCAAGTTGCGCGACAGTGACAACGATACTGCTCGTGCTAAGTAACGTCTATTTATCTCGGTCTCAGACATAGAGTGCATGCTGAGCAAAGTTTTTCGTAAGTTGCCGATTTTGTGAACTTAGACTTTGCTAAGTACGCACTTTTAAGGACTCAAAGTTTGCATTATAACTAAGGACTTTGCTAGCTAAGGTTGAGCAGTCTAAGTAGGTACGCTCTAATGTCCATAATTATGCAGATAAAACCACTTACCATCAGGCGCGGTCCCAGCCGGCGATTTTGGGGGAGGTCATACCGCAGCTGAAGACTTTAGGGGGGGTCATACCGATTAATGCCGAAGTGGTATCCCGTGAATTACCGTGTTTGGCGCATTTTTGTACGATTTTGGGGGGGGTCATGACCCCTGTGACCCCCGCCCTGGGACCGCGCCTGCTTACCATCAGGTGTGCCACTCAGAACATAAAATTATCCTATTCCTATAACTTCGTTTGTTTGTTACCTTTACACGCCTAAACCATTGAACCGATCATCATTAAATTTTGCATATACGTTGTCAGGGATACAGAAAAGGACATAGGATATCTTTCATAAAAAAAAGTACTGTTCTCGAGGGAAAGAATAATATCTTTCGATGGTTTTTTATATATTGGACAATTGCTTTAGGACGCTAGATGGCGCTGCGTGTACCTATATCACGCGAAATCGAGTGCTAGTTTCCTTACAAACGCAGCGACGATGTGCAAAAACGCAGCGGAGACCACTCACCATCGTGTGCAGGCTCGGTCAACTGTGTATGGGTGACTTTGGACACAAGGTGGGTTCCAGTTCATGATAAGAATAGCGATATCGATGACTCTGTCTAACAGGCTGATTACAATGAAACGTTACCAAGTAAAATAAAATGAAATATCGTGTAACAAATTATGACCTAAACATGATTAATTTAATTTAAAATGTAGCTTAATAACTAAAACCATTTTTTTTACGGTTATATAATTAAAATTATGAACTCTAAACGAAATTTGGAAAAATAATTATATCTTTAGAAATAAATTTGAATTTAACAAATGGACTCTGGTAGTTTTCTCTGGCAACACCATATGATAAATGTCTGCTGTTATGGTTGGTCGTTTTTTCTTGTTTCTGTTTATTTGTTGTGCTTTAAAACGATAAACTGTTTCTGATTTTTCCATCATAACGTTGAGTCGGCATACTGTTACGCCGTTGCGGTGAAAAAGTGTTGTGTTGAGTGAGATAGTGATTCTTTCGAGATTTCTTTGTGAGAACGAGAATTGTTTCGCAATTAATCAAAGTAAAACATAGGAAAGTGCGTCAATTGTGGATTTCCAGCTTTTCAAGATGGATTTTCAATTTGTATTATATGGGCATATAACCTTTATGAATAGATATTATTTTATTGTCTTACTGTCAATAAAATAATATCTATTCTAGGTGGGCATATATTTTTTTTCATTGGATTTACTGGGATCCCACTAGATGGCGTGCAAATTCGTCTCACATTTTTACTATGAAGTTGATATTCTTCTCGCTAGAGTAATATTGTTCTGTGATCGTGTGCCATGCAATGCCATGCATGCCAAGAGATAAAAAAAAAGCTATGAAAACTATAGGTACTTGAAATTGGTGAAATAGGCGTGTTTTTACCAATCACAGTCATCTTTCTGAAAAACATGAAACCATGTAGCAAGATTTTTTATTGATTAAAACAAAAAAACCGGCCAAGTGCGAGTCGTACTCGCGCACCGAGGGTTCCGTATCATTTTTGGACGTATAAAGTGAAAAAAACCGGACTGCATAACTAAACTAAGTATGTTTGTGAAGGAATTTTGATGATTTTGAAAGAACTGTACTAGTTAGGAACTTCATTTTATTTTTGGTGCAATATTTGGGTCAATTTCTATTAACTCTAATTATTTCAGATTTTTCGCTCCGCAAACTTCGGAGATAAGGGGTAGGGAATGGTATTTTTTCAGACATTTTTCATCATATGTCGAAAACTGTGAAACATAAAATTAAATGAAAATATATTTTGAAATATGCAGATTAAGCCTTTTCATATGATATGTCACTTGACCTAGTAACCCCACTTTGAAATTTTGGACCCCCACTCCGGCCCCTTTTGCAATGAAAATAAAAATATTTTTTAACTTTTTTCAAGTTGGACAAGCATTTTTTATAACTGTTTCAAATTTCAAGTCGATAGCATTAGTAGTAGCTGAAATAAGCAGCTGTGACAGACAGACAGACGAAGTCGCACCATATGGGTTCCTTTTTTACCATTTTGGTACAGAACCCTAAAAACTACGTCATGTTATAAAATAATTTATAAAATCTTCAAGATTATGAGCAATTAAGTGCTTGGTTTCTTATTTTTATATTCATAACAAGAAAGATATAAACAAACGATCGTAAAATCACCTCTTTTTTTACCAGTTGTACGTAACCATTTTATTCCGTCAATTTTCATCAAAACAATTTGATCATCTTTAGAGAACTTAATTTTATTTTGAGCATGATTTGATTTTTTTATTTTGGAGAAATAATTATCTTTTTAGGGTTCCGTAGTAAAACTAGGAACCCTTATAGTTTCGTCATGTCCGTCTATCCGTTTGTCTGTCTGTCTGTCTGTTTGTCCGTCTGTCACACCCTCGTAAAATCTACAGTTCATAACCAATATGTATGAAACTTCACAGGTAGATGTCTTCTGTAAGCCGCTATAAAAACAGGTAGCGAAATTATAAAAAATAAAATAATTAGGGGGGGGGGGCATACATAAAACTGAGGGATAAAAAAAATATTTTCGCGCACCCCTTCATGTGGGGTATCATTGGATAGGTCTTTGAAAATAAGATCAAGGTTTCTAAATTACTTCTTTATTTAAGTGCATATTTAGTGATCTAGAAGCTTCGAAAGTCGTTTACAATTTGTCGCCCCCCCTGTAATTTTCCAACCACGTTATCAAAAAATCTGGAAAAAATTCAAGTTTGTGGAATCTAATAAACACTCTCGATTAAAATTGGTTTGAACAAGATACGTTAATAACTTTTTGAAATATTCACTATTTTCAGTTTTGACCGCAAAAATAACTTTGTATTTCATTATAATATTAGGAAATACAAACTTATGTTTGCAGTTGGAAAACTGAAATACTTCTTCCTACGGAACCCTAGACTGTGCGTGGTTCGACACGCTCTTGCCCGGTTTTTTTTTCAAATAAATTATAATGCATTATGCAACCGCTTTCTTATGTCCTAAAGAGAAAGGAACACCAATTGTTTCAGGAAGACGGGCCTTAGAAGTTCCCGCGATGACGTCAAAACTGATATTACCGATAACTATTGACTCGGGATTTCATGTGATAAGATAATCCGTTCCCTCTGCATGTACCGTAGATATCTGTGGTCACTGTGCAAATAGTGATACTAGCTCCAAAATTATGTTTTTTTTTGTTACAAGTCGAGGTTATTTATTAACCCTTTCGCTGCCCCGTGAATCACATTTAAACTGATTCGTCGTGGCGATTATTTAGTTATGTATGTGTCGCTGCTTCGCGTATAACACGATATACATCTATCTCGCGACCAAACTAATCACCTTTAATCACATTCCGATGTCTGTCACGATTATCTATATTTGACATGACATTCACGAGATTATTCATCTTGTAAATATAATTTCGCGATTCTTTAGATCCATTGGGTGGGTCAAACAACGCAGAGATATCCAAGTACCTACCCATGTAAATAAAATGACTCCCAGCCGGCCTAGCATGACCACGATAGAAACGGGTTTTGTCTACATAGAAATAAACAAAGTGACAGATTGTAGAAACATTTCTACCGTTTCATTCATAAAACGTAGAAATGTTTCTACAATCTGTCACTTTGTCTATTTCTATGTAGACAATACCCGTTTCTATCGTGGTCATGCTAGGCCGGCAGGCGTTAATCCTGTATTCAATTTAAAACATAATTGAGTAATTGAAGCCACTTACAAAGACACAGGAGTCTGAAACATGTGAGTCAAGAGAAATATATATAAAATAATAAGGTTTTATCTAATTATTACAAATGCGAAAGTAAGTTTGTTTGGTCGTTACCTTTTCACGCTTAACCTAGAACCGATAATTAAATTTTGCATAAAAAAAAAAAACATTCAAACTATTTATTTCACAAAGTAAGGTACAATAATTTCGCTATTAATAGCGCTTAATCTAGTAATAGTAAGATTATGTGCACGATCAAATCAATTTTATATGTTACTCACTTTCTAGTCTAAAAACTTCCCCATGGTACAGTAGGCTTTCAAGATATTTTTGATTTGCCTAGGATATTTATTTTCCAGTTTTTTGACAATATCTTGTGGTAATTTATTTAAAATGTTAGGAAGAGCATACAGCCAAGCCCTTCTACCATATTCATTATTAACGCTTGGCAACTTATACAGAGGCAAGTACGACAGGTTTCGACAAAAGTTTGGTCTGCTTGTTTTCTGTAGCTTATTCATATGTAATCAGAAGCAACGGCTAATTTTACTTTATCAAAGAGATTTGTGACTTTACGGTATTTAAATAACATAAATTGGGTTTATATTTGAGTTTAGTTTTATACGGTACTAATATTTTTAATAATCGTATCTGTATAATTATAGATTTTATTAAGATAAGTTTTATAGGTTCTGCCAATATGGTATAACTAGTTATACCATAGTTGATTACAGAGTCTGCCAGTGCCATATACAACAATCGTAATGTCTTATAAGGCAATTTGTGTTTTAATATGCGTAACTTTGACATAATAGCCCTAAGCCTAGTACATACCTACATAGTCTACATGTGGACCCCAGTTGAATTTATGATCTATCTTAAGCCCTAGATATACATGTTCTTTAACATTTTCAATCGGCTTACAGTCACAGACATCCAAGCACTGATGCATACATTGATGCTGATGAGCCACAACTCTTGGTGTTCCTTTACTTTTTAAGTACGGTGAATGAATGTGCATGAGTTTAGTTTTATGGTAATTAATTGATAGGCCAACGTCATGAGCCCATTTACATAGAAGGTCAAACTCACTTTGCATCAGCCTCTCCGTAGTACTTAGGTCTCTGTGCGCTGTGATAAGACATGTATCGTCAGCAAATTGGTAGACAGAGCCATGCTGGAAAAGGTTGCACATATCATTGACATATAGCAGGTACTCAGTCGGTCCCAGGATCGATCCTTGAGCCGTGCCATATTGCGTCGGGATCATGTCGCTGCGAGCGCCTGCTATGCTAACCACATTATATCTGTTTAGGTGATAATCTTTGAACCATTCCAACATTGGACCCCGTATACCATTCTGCTGTAATTTTGTGTAAAGCACGTCATAATTTAGCGTATCAAAAGCATAAAGGTACATTGTCAGAGGTACAGAAAAGGACATAGGGTAGGTACTCAAAATGGTCAGAACTAGACTTGTCTGACGGTATATAATTATTTCATCCGGAAAAAAGTATTGTCCCGAGGGAAAGAACAGTAACTTTCCACTGTCACAATTGCTTTAGGACGCTAGATGGCGCTACGTGTAACATCATGCGGATGAAGTCGCGGGTAATGTGTACAGGATGTAACCGAAAGGGTATAACAATATCAAATTCACGGACTCTCTAGGTGATAACAAACTACATGGCAACATTTTTTTAATACCTTTTCCTACAAAATTATGAAGTTATGATACATTGAACTTAAAAATATTTTTTTCTAATTGAATTCTACACATCACTAGCACCAAGTCAGCTGATCAGGGTCAATAAACTATTCTTCAATGAAACATATCCTATTTCTTCAATTTACTCCTGGTACTGTTTACTTTAAATCTTTCATAACTACGTCTCTTAGTACAAACAATGGCAAAGGGTTCTGCACGTAATTTTATTTTATTTTTAAGATTACATTGATTGTAGTATTTGTAGTTTTGCCATAATGTCACCGCTGTAAAGTTAAAAAAACAAATAAAGTATGAAGTTAAACACACTTTGTTTACTTTTGTTTGTGAGCCAGAGTCTGAAGCACAGTTTTACAATACGTGTCGCGTCTGTAGTAATTATTTGTTTGAACAACACAATCGTAGGCAGGTACTAAAAATAATTAATTATCCGTGCATTTTAATAGGCCGCGAATGTATCCAACTACTTATTCAAAAGAAGTTGTTAAAAGTATCTACTAGGACTTCATGAGTGACGGAAGTTGTCCTGACAGCGAGCGTTGGTGCACAATAATAACTTTACGAAACCCTAATTTGGATAATGTTACATAAACATAGCAGACATGGATCAGATATCAAAGGTAAATAAACACACAATGGTATTTAGGGTCAATCAGCTAGTTGCAAGCAGGTCGCATTTTTTTTTGATTATTGTGACGTTATTTTTGCGTCCGATATCCGACCTAAGCAAAACGCGGGATGTTTTATGCTCAAAGCCTTTTTTTATTTCCGCCTCCAATACAATACCCAACTGACGTAGATACTTGTGTATCACATAATAAATCTTAAATAAACAATTACAACTAACAAGTGGACACCTATGGGTTTTGTTTATCAACGCGGCAGCTCTTAAAAATGAGCTAGGGAAGAGAGGAGTATTTTAACTGAGTCGACAGTCTTGGTTCACAGCTAGTATCTCGGAGACTTGGAGTACCTACTACATATGACGTGTTTGGTGTTAGTCGGTCAGAGTGTTTTTATTCTTGAAATTTTTAATTACCTATTACGAAACCAACTGGGACAGTTACCTTATTACTAGGATATCAGACTTCGTGTTGACGTACTTGTGCTTCAGTTGCTCTCTATCCGTTTCTGTGCGAAGTTGTGATTGTGATTGTGATCGTTGTCAATAAAATTGTCGTAAAAATTACGTCAAGTTTAACTAATAGCGAAATTACGAAATGCTGGTGTGTATTGGAGCAACGGATGGTAATCTGCAAGCTGCCCGAGAGCTGTATCGTCAGCGATTCATCGACGGAAGACCAGTTGCTGAGCGTCGGCACTTCAGCAGCTACCATCGAGAGCATGTTTCAGCCTGATGGTACAAGGTCTATACGCGACCTGTTCTTTCCATGAATGTATCGGAAGGTCGGCCAAGCAGGAGGGATCCTGGATTTGAAGACGCTGTACCAGATTATTTTACACGTAATCCACGCAGTAGCACACGTCGAGCTACATTAGTGATGGGTGCTGCGAACCATGGAGGTATGGCAAGTGCTGCGCTAAGACCACCAACGTCCATACCACTTCTGCCCCACTCAGGAGCTTACGCCGGCAGATTTTTTGGAACGCGTGGCTTTTGTGAGTGGTACCTTAGTTAGACAGAAGCTTCGGCAGAATTAGGTATTAAAGTGCTTTGGACTGATGAAGCAAGTTTCACGGAACGGAATAAACATTAGTCAGTTCATTTGATCCCGCCGCCCACCGCCCGCCGCACGGTCCGTCGGCTGCGGCTGGGCAGAGCGCGGCTCCGCGTGTACTAGGCGCGCAGGAATCGGAAAACATAGGTTGATAGGTATGATTGTCGGTTTGTTTATTCCTGTCCGAAGGGCATGTGATGCGGCACGCGCGTTGGTACCAGGCGCACAGAGCATCTCTTATTACTAGTTATTACGTATCAAACAGAGTAAACAGGACAGGATAATGACCCTCGTAGTGCGGTAACACGTTTGTTATGATTTAAATTTAATAAACTGTAGAAATACAAAAAAAATTGTACATTTCCAAAGTAATTTATTTTGAGCTGTAGAGATTGTTAACCAGATACACTCTTCACCCCGTTTGTATTGATATACCCTTATCGTGACACCCTGTATAGTACGAATATACGACAGTCGTTACGGGTAGGGAGAATTCCGAATGTCTGACAATAGACCTAAAAGACCTTCGGTATTAAGCTTGATTCACACTACACTTATGTTTGTGAATGTTGTAATGCATCAGTAGTTACCTGGTCGGAATAGGCAGTGCTAATTCACTTAAACTTCAAGGAACACAGACGAAAACTGGACTTCATTTTTGATGATGATGAAAATAGTAAAATAGTAGATCGTAGTAGATGATAGTATTGATACTAATCAATACTTTTGTTACTATCGATAGTATTGTTTTTCAGAGCTTCGATAGTATCGATAGTTTATAATTCACTAGCTTCCGTCCGCAGCTTCGCCCGCGTTTGCCGGGATAAAAAGTAGCCTATGTGTTATTCTGATATTTAAGCTATATTACTGTAAAGTTTCATCAAAATCCGTTCAATCGTTTTTGCGTGAAAGAGTAACAAACATCCATACATACCTACATACATACATCCATCCTCACAAACTTTCGCATTTATAATGTTAGTAGGAAATTTATGAGCAGCAATACTATCGATAGTATCGATAGTATTGCAGTCCGTCAATAGTATTGTCACGTTTCGAGCTATCGATAGTGGAACTATCTATAGTTCGCCAACACTACTCAGAATGAGAGGGAATAGGCCATAGTCCACCACGCTGGCTAAGTGCGGGTTGGCAGACTTCACACACCTTCAAGAACATTATAGATTAACTTTTAGGTAGGTATACAGGTTTTCGAAGTCAAACCATTCGCCGTGGGAGGCACATGGTTAAACCTAGGCTATTTAATTTATGTATGTCATGTTATGTTTCCAAACGGGTTTATGTGACACGCAAAATTTCCACATACTAAGTAAAATGCGCTATAGTAGGTACCTAAGTAGGTAACAAAACAAGGGTGTGATGGCACCGTGGGTGTGCCTATCGATTAGAAGACTGTTACCATGGTTTCCCCATAAGTATACCGTGGGTGGCGCCCGGCAATGATTTGATTGACACGTGTTTACGCAAACCAGAGTTTGTATTGATTAATTAAAACATGTTGGAGTAAACAAGATTTAAGGGGCATTGTTATTCGTTATAAATTAGATATATATACCTAAATTATAATAACTCATTTTTTGTGTGAAATTTTATTATACGAGTTTTTAGGAAGATAAATAAATTATAATGAATTTTCGGGTTTTCCCTACAAAGTCTTTAAAACGACTTAGGTATATTTAACAGCCCCCAAACAAATTGTTCTGTGTGATAAAGTAAACATTAAAGTTTGTCATAAATGCAAATAAAATGCAGAAAATATCATATTGTAAGGAATGTCAGTGAATGTTCGGGTATGTATCTAAATAAGAATTGAAGTTGTGCGACTAAAACCATGTCTAATTAAACACTGATTAAATTATGTACAAAAATGCATCATCTAGGCCAGTGGTTCTTAAACTTATTGCAGCCACGGACTACTTTCAGAATTTCAAAAACCCACGGACCCCTGTTTGTGAAGAAATTTTGGGAAAAGAAAACAAAGCCTAAAATCATTATAATAGGTACGAACGAGCGGTCAAACAAACGATGCATGAATTACTGCATAAGTTTCCTAATAAATTATTAGTTCACATGTCGAAAAACCGGTGTGGAACAATAGAAAAATCTATTGTGTCTCATTAGTGACAGTCGAAGGGGTTAAGAGTGAACTGAGCGGCTGTGGACCCCTGGCAGTCGTGTCACGGACCCCTTAGGGGTCCGTGGACCCCACTTTAAAAAACCCTGGTCTAGGCTCTACACTATGACATTATGCGCCTGCCAGACTATGCTCCTTGCGCTGCTCATCGCTATGCTCCTCGCGCTGCCGTGATTTGCCGCGATGTTGCCCTCTCTGCCGGACGAGACGAGAGAGACAGAGAGAGAGAGGACGAGGAGCATGACGTGTGGCATGACGAGTAATATTGCCACACTATGTCTCTGCCTCCTTTCCTCGCTACTTCCCATGCCACTCGTCGAGTGTGTGGCAGGCGCATTATGCATTCCCAAATGAAGGCCGCGATCGAAGGGCAAATATACGCGAGGCTGCTAGCTAACTTATTTTTATACAGCTAGCATATTTTGTATACGTGCACCGCACCTACATATAAATAGCCCAAAGATAATATAAAACTGCGAAATTTATTGTACCTCTCCGTCTTATCAGTAAAATCGTAAATGTCATATTAGGAACAATAAAAAAAACTCGTTTTGAATTTATATGTACAGACAGAGCTGTGAAGTATATTAAAGTGACATTAGCTCATAAGGCAAACCACGGCACAGGTTGAAAATATAAATTGTAATGTAGTCAGTCAATTAATAATGCAATATTTAGTAATCGAGTAGTGACTTTTATCAAACACTACGGTAAACAATGGGTTTCTTTATCCCTAATCAAATTTAGTAGTGCACGTTTACATTCTAATTCTTTCAAAGAAAAACTAATAGAAAAATTATAATAATCTCGTAGAACAATCGGCCTACGCCGTAGCCAAACTACAAGCCCTTTGCTTTCTAAGTTCAGATTGATCAAAACTGCCTGGGCAGGCAAGAAAGACAAGGTAAAGATTTTTATTCACATTGGCAATTACATGAATTACATGAGGCACTAATTCCCGATATAAGTCATTCTCATGTTTCAAGAGTTAGTTCCTTATCTCAAACTTGTGAGGGTTATGATAATGAAAACGTTCCTCCATACTAGGATTTCGCCTGTATTGCGTTTACAAACATAAATTTCACATACACAAACAGCCAATCCCGAAACAAATATTTGTTTCGTGCGGGAATTGAACCCGCGACACGTTACGCAGCAGCCAATCATTTAGCTAACGGGACAACCGCCAAATTACTATAGTGTCGAGGTATTCCGAAATAAAGGCTTGTCGGTCAGGTATCCCTGACCAAACCTGAAGCTAACCTGAAGTTAACCTGTTGCAATAGTAACCATAATAATCGAGTTACGCAGACGGATATTAATACGATGACCACATTATGCCGTTATCAACACAAATGCTGTATCAATTTGCACCGAGCTGGCGACCTTGAGAAGTTTTTATACAAATAACACTTGACGATGGAAACACGGCTTTAATAGTACACAAACATAACAACATGTTTTGCATGCATGGCTTGTTTTCCTAATGACAAGACCGGTTTTGATCAGTTAACGTATAAATGCATTGATGTTTGTAGGTAATACATTGTTACATTCGTTAATGATGATGTCATGGCTAGTATGCCCGCCGTTGACGCTCGTGCATTTGTCTCATATTCGGACGAGGAAGAGCGAGACAAAACAGTAGACATTTTGTAGCGGCGCGCATTTTAGCCCGGAAGATGTCTGGGCTTTAAAACAAAATCTGAGCTGAATTTAGCTAAATGGGGAATAACCTTAAATAGTGGATTCTTCAGAAGGGCAGCCTAGGAGAACTAATATATATCTATGGATATAAGGTCCTATGTCCTTCCCCAGAGTTAAAGCTATGGTTAAATCTATCTCCATACATGAGAAAGGTAGACCACCGTCTCTATCTCGCTCAAATCTGGAGCAGCCAGACTGGGGAAGTACCTCTACCTTACAGAATACCACAGTCAAATAAAGCTACTCTTCGTTAGTGTTGTATTCTTGTGGTGAGTAAGGTCGCCACTGTCGCCAGAGCTCCTGAGGATGCGCTGTGTTGACAGCGGGGGACCTTGTCCCTTTAGCTATCGGCACAGCGAATTTTGTGATAGGTACTCGTAACCGCTTACAACCAAGCAGACCGTACGTCTATTTGCCACCATCCATCTAATAGGTAGATACTAACATTATAAAACTGACGAGTTTGTTTGTATGAACGTCGGATTAAAAAAAAAATGTATGTGATAGCCAGATTCATGAGAAATAGTATAGGCTATTTGACACCACGCTATAACCCTTAGGAGCCGAGAAAAAAGAAAAAAAGTCAGAAGGCGAAAACGTAGTAAAAGCGCGGGCGGGTAAATAATGCGATTTCTTTTAAATAAAACGGTGGGTGAAACCGCGGGACATAGCTACAGTAGTACAGCAGTAGTTAGTATTTTATAAAGCTAAACACTCACCTTCTTACTTACAGATGCCTCTGATTAAATATACAACTATCCTTGTCATTTGTAGGATAATGAAAAGAGATGACAATTGACATAATTATGAGCTGTTTAATTTAATCATCGTCAAGAAAGGGGGTCAAAGACTCAAAGAAGAAGAACAAAATCTGAGAAACCTCCTTTGAGTTTCTTCATAAATAGAGTCGGCCAATCTATTCGGAACAATTCGATAACGAACGGAAATGGATTAAGAATCGGAAAGCGGCAATAATCGAACATTTAAGACGCGGCTTGAAAAATCAGGGGCCGTACCACGACGTGTTATTGCCATCATTATTCCGCTGTGAGGGAGGGATGGAACTACATATATACAGCACGAATAGCGCTATCCCTTGTTTACAGCGGAACAATGATGGTTTTAACACGTCATAGTACGGCCCCAGATGTCATGTGTTCGACACCAATAAGGTTACGATAAGTTGACAGTCATTTGTTAAAATTGTTAACCCCCGATGCAGAATAGGATAACGACGTCGAAAAACGAGGGGGGTTATAAGATTCACGCGATTTGTGCGTCAGCTGTAGCTTCGTAGTTCCCAAACGGATGGACTGATTTCAATGATAATCATTAAAAACATAAAATCAAAAATTATATTCAATTTAAACGTTTCGTGTCGGACTGAGCAGTGCGATTGTCGTACCTACTGCGCACCGCCGGCGCCGGTTGTTTTTTAACCGACTTCAAAAAAGGAGGTTCTGTATTCGTCCCGTATGTATGTATGTAAGTATGTATGTATGTATGTATGTATGTATGTATGTATGTATGTATGTATGTATGTATGTATGTATGTATGTATGTATGTATGTATGTATGTATGTATGTATGTATGTATGTATGTATGTTTGTATGTGCGCGATTTTCTCAAAAACTACTGATTCGATTTGGATGGGGTTTTCACTAATGTAATTTACATACTTTCAGGAAGGTTTTAGTATATAATACATTATGTAATCATTCCTATGTACAAAGTTATATGCATAAATGTACAAACTCCGTAGAAGATTTACTGTTGAACGAATTCGTGAAAGTAATCTAACACGGGATAAGAACTAAAAAGGGAAAATACAGAAAATACATACGGGAATACGGGAAAATACATACGGGACGAATACAGAACCTCCTTTTTTGAAGTCGGTTAAAAAGGAGGTTCTGTATTCGTCCCGTATGTATGTATGTAAGTATGTATGTATGTATGTATGTATGTATGTATGTATGTATGTATGTATGTATGTATGTATGTATGTTTGTATGTGCGCGATTTTCTCAAAAACTACTGATTCGATTTGGATGGGGTTTTCACTAACGTAATTTACATACTTTCAGGAAGGTTTTAGTATATAATACATTATGTAATCATTCCTATGTACAAAGTTATATGCATAAATGTACAAACTCCGTAGAAGATTTACTGTTGAACGAATTCGTGAAAGTAATCTAACACGGGATAAGAACTAAAAAAGGAAAAATAAAAAACTTTTTTAACAAAAAATAACCGACTTCAAAAATCCACTACAAAGAAAATAATAATTTTGGTTTCGGAAGTCGGTGGCAAAAAAAAGCAAACAAAAACCAAAGCCACCGACTTCCGAAACCAAAATTATTATTTTCTTTGTAGTGGATTTTTGAAGTCGGTTATATTTTGTTAAAAAAGTTTTTTTACCCGACTTCGGAAAAGCCAAAAGGAAGGGTTATTTCTGAGGATGAGTTCTGTGTTGACAGTATTAGCTGAGATAAGATAACATCAATTTATCACAACCGCTCCTTCCCTGTACTGATAATACATGAATGGTCGTTTCGCAATGTATTTCCGAAGCTTAAAAATCTCACAATTGATAAAATTTTGGAATATTGGTTTTTCCCCGTAGTTCAGCTGACCCAATTAAGGGATTAGCAATAGTGTTGCCGTACTATCAATAGTTCCACTATTTATATAGTTTTCATCTAAAAAAGGCAAAACTATCGATAGTGGAACTATTGATATTTTGACAGACGGACTGCAATACTATCGATACTATTGATAGTATCGATTCTATCGACGTTCTGAAAAACAATACTATCGATAGTATTGATTAGTATCAATTATTTTTGTGTATCGACAGTATCGATAGTACCTATCGATTCTTTCGAAGTTCTGAAAAACAATACTATCGATAGTATTGCTTAGTATCAATTATTTTTGACTATCGATTGTTTTGAGTATCGATAGTATCGATACTATCGATAGTATTGCAGTCCGTCAATAGTATTGTCACGATCCGAGCTATCGCTACTATCGATAGTACCTACAATCGATATTCTTGCTATCAGCTATCGATAGTCGGCAATCGAGCGGCAACACTAGTTAGCGATTGTGAATCAATCATCATTTACCTGGATTTTATCAATCACTCACACAATCGCTCGTCCTTGTGTATTATTATTATGACAGTCGATAAAGGATGAATCACCGAAACTTAAAAATCTCACAACAACATTGCAATATTTGCAATAGCAGTATTTTTCCGAATCGGATCAGGATCAGATGACATCAATCAATCATTATTCATTAGATAGATTAGGTACTTACATCAATCCCTATCAAAATTTCTTTATCTCTGCGTAGATTACAACACTGTATTCAGTTCCAACTGCATTTTTTAACCGACTTAAAAATAGGATTTTCTCGTGATTTATATAATATATTATATCTATTTATTGTAATTTTCTTTAAATGTGTTGTTCGGAAACATTTATTAGGTTCTGTTACGTTAGTACAATATAATTATTATTTTATTCTGTGATTCTGTGCAGGTACGTTTTGCGTTTTTTTTTTCAAAGAAATTATTGTTGAATTGTTGTTATTTGTATAGTTGCATTGCTTCTAGTTGCAAACTACCATCAGTCTTGTGCATACCACTACAGGATGGTCCATTTTTATATTAATATTATATTCTTATTAATAATAAAGAATATCCTATTCTTATTATTTCATATTATAGACTCTTGTTTAAATTGTTAATTATTTCTAATTTTATTGTTAATGTTTTATTATATTTTATTACATTTTGCTGTGCCCTACAGGGTCCATGATTGTGCCTAGCTCTAAGCCGTTATCCTAAGACCATATAAACATTGTAGAATGCAAATAAATGATATGAATATGTATATGAATATAATAGTTGGATTCCCGTTTTATTTGACAAGATTTTTTTAATTATTTTTTTTTAGGTCTTATGGTTGCCTAAACATAAAGAAGTAAATTAAAAAATAATTTAAATGTTTGGTTCAGTGGCTGAGCTTATTACCTGTCACAGTTTCGATTCCCAGATGGACCAAAATATATAGAATGACCTACAGATAGTTGTTCTGGGTTTAATCCGTAAACGATAGGTACAAAAGAAATTCCTGGACTGAGTCAACATAAAAAAAACGAGTTACTAGTTAATAACTAAGGGCATTACATTTTTTGTTTACTCATCATAATATAATTAATACGGATTAAGATAACATACAGGAAAATGTATTTACAAATATGAACAATCATAATATTTATTATTGTTTCCCGCCGACGATGCGTCATTCAACTATGCAGTGACTGTTGTGATAAGCGTTTTTAGGGTTCCCTACCGAAATTGTAAAAAAGGAACCCTTATGGTGCGACTTCGTCTGTCTGTCTGTCTGTCACACCTGATTATTTCAGCAACTACTTATGCTATCGACTTGTTTGGAACAGTTATATTTTTATTTTCATTGCAAAAGGGGTCGGAGTGGGGGTCCAAAATTTTAAAGTGGGGCTACAAATCACACTAATAAATACAATACTTTGACTTTGACTTTGAGTTCTACGAAAATACTAAAAGCTGCATAAGAGCTTCCTGAAGAGTTATGAAGATTTTGTTAGCTGTGTGTTAATTCGCCGAAGGACCTTAGTCAGCACGGGGCTGCAGGGGTACTTATGCCCCTGTGCTGATTGATGCGACTGACGTATGTTCACGAGTCTTTATCGAAGCTAAAGGCATTCCCGTGTCATCGGTACAGACTACAGACATACTCGTACATACATTCGATTGCGCCCGTCCGGAACAGTAATATTGTTACCAGAAATAGAAAAACGAGGGTTTTGTTTACTCATTACTATCGTATTTTAAGTGTGGATGACCACTTCAAATTGAATTCAATGTAATTCATAAGTGTGTACGTTTTTAGGAATACTTTCAATGCCTGTTAATGATGTCAACAATCTTGATAACGGTGTTATCAGTTGCAGACTTATACTGGTAACTATGATTGCAACTTGATTTAAAATGTAATTACATTTTGCTGACCACAAGAACTGGTAATATGACGTAGGCAAATATTTTTTACCGTTTATTCATTTATTATTTAAATAACGAAATAATTAAAGGTTTTGACTACATATACCTACCTACCTACGTAGGTACTCGATGCTTTTCCAAACTTGGCTTGACGCACTGCCGTGTCAATAACTTAATTCATTTGGCTAGTTTAACAGTCAATACAATGTGTGCTTTAAAAGAGAATAAGTATTCATGAAACAAATAATTTCACTAAATTAGTCTTTACAGTGTGAATTTTGAAAGACCTTTATTTATGGCACCTATTAGACTAATATTGGTTCCTGAAAATCGACTTAAAAAGTGCTATCAAAGATAACAGAAAAAACACTAAGTAGGTACTCGTTATTGATATCGAGCAAAATAATTATTGTTCTTTTAAAAACTCCATCCTGTACCTATATCAAAAACAAATAAAACCACGATAAAAATATATTACAATAGTCACAAAACTCTAGGCCACATTATCTATGATGCCTAAATGTTTTAATTAAGCATATTTTATGGCTAGTGTTTTTATTATTCAGTGTTGGAGCACAGAATAGCTCCCAAAATAGTGGGCACAATGAAATGACATCATAGTTCCATGGTCCGACCTTGTGTTCACCGAGTGATGCAGAACGCCATAGTAATTATATGTACTAGGTACGTATAGCTTTATAATACTCTTTTTTTGTATATTGGTATATTCAATTCACTTATAGCTATGTTTTGGGTGGTGTAGGCCCTGCCGTTTATACAGTTACAGAGTATCAAATTATTTAGTGTTTTTTTTTTATTACAAAAACAAACGGTTCCTTATTTCGGATGTTGGTTTTAGTTACCGTAGTACCTACCTCTAGCATAGATTTTTTTTTTTATTTAGAGTATCTATGTATAGTAGATATACCGTCTAGTTGGTATTTTTTTTTACCTAAGGATCAATTACCCAATCTTCTGATGCTCACTATTTATCAGATAAATAAAAAAAAATTAAGCAGAATTTGTAGGTATGAAAACTGACATTATTTGAAACAGTATTAGGTATTTCCTCAGATCATACAAACAAGGAGATATGCCATCATAGCAAATTAGTACGGGAACAACTGATGACACTTTTAGTACGTTTTTCGACACAATTACGCGCATAATTAAGCGCTCCTTGTGAATAAAAATATCTCCCACGCATTAAACATTCCGCACACACTCAATCTAACACTGTTAATCGTCACTCAACACTAGCACTAAACTAAAACACTGTCTTTATACCATCGATCGTGTTCGGTTCGTCGCCAGCGCGGACGTTTTTAGTAGGTATGAGCAATTTGCTCAAAATCAGGCATCAAGCTCGATAGCGCCTTGGCACAACTCCCTTGTTTCTATGATCTGAGGGTATTTCAGAGGTCGTGATGTTAATTTATAAAAATACGCAAATAATCCTTACAAAACTATACTTATGAGTTTATGACGTAGGTAATATTTATGCAAAAGTCTACCTCGTAATTTTTTTCCGTGTAAGTACCTACTAAGTACCTAAGCATTTACGACGCTAATATCCAACAAAGACGTACACTTAGACCTTTGCGTACCTACAACAAAAAATCTTGTAAGATTCTTTTTGTAGGTAGATTATCCAATGAATAAAAAATATTATTTTGATCGGTATTGATGTACCTTCTACTTTCTTATTTAGGTATACATTGACATTCTCGGGTCACTGCTGGTGATAAGATGTTTTTGTTATGAATAAAAAAATAAAAATAGGTACCACAATATAAGATATTTTTTTTCCTGTTTGTTGATTCTGCGTAGGTACCAAGTAGATTTCTTTCTTTAAGTACCTAGGTATTTGCTATTTATTTTTTATTGTTTTTTGTGTCCTCTCCTGGTATAGGAATACCTACCTAGTAAGTCACAGAAAGTAGGACCCTTTTCTTAACGACACTTATCAAAATATGTATGTACACTCGACGCCATTGACGGTCGACCACTTTTCACCCTTATTACTAAGAACATAAGGGTGAAAAGTGGTCGACCGTCAATGGCGTCGAGTGTACCTACCTACAGACTGTATTTACTGCTTACCTCCCCTTTTATTCTACGGCATGTCAATGTTGACTGTACTACGTCATTAGGAAAAAATTGAAAGACAAGAACCGCCTCACTTTTCAACCAAGAAATAACCTCGTACCGTTATTAAAATATGAATTAAGAGATTTCAATACTCTGTAAAAGTACCTAACAAATGTTTGAAAAACTATCTCGTATCTACTTGTACTTTGACTATAGCAAGATATATTTCATAGTTAGTCCCAATTGAAATGATACACCACTTAAATATCTAAAAACTAGTTGGTTTCAACGAAATTGTATGTTCCTATCAATTTAACCAATTGACGATCTTAAACGTTTCTATGTCTGAAAAGTCCGATCAGCTGTTCGGTTATAAAAACTATAGATTTTGAAAGAAAGAAAGAAAGAAAAATATTTATTTGGACACAGCACATAAAAGACACAGACATTATGATAAGGTACCTACAGCACAACAGAACACAAAACAATAAAAATAAATACAAAAACGTTAGGTAGGTACACTAATTTGCGTTCCCGCAAAGGTTTAAGTAATTGTGTCTCACGGCTGGCCCAAACAGGTTTCAGATCAGCTTAATGCCAAGTCACAAGTACTTGGCGCTGGTTTTCATCTGGAACCTTTTTACCTCACGGATGTCATGTTTTGCTCCCGACCTCGTTCGAGTGACTTTAGTATCCCGGGGGAATTTCGAATAATCCGGCCTTATTTAGGGCGCTTGTAGACGTCCGGTTTTTTTCACCGGACAACGGACCGATTTTTTACCGGATTCGCGGTGGTGTAGGTACCTATGGTTTATAATGAATGTGTGTACACGCACCGGACATTGGTCCGGCGAACAATTTACGCCGGATTCATTATAAACCATACAATGGTAAAAAATCGGTCCGTTGTCCGGTGAAAAAAACCGGACGTCTACAAGCGCCCTTATTGTCTACATCAGTGTTTCCCAAACATTGTTCTGCCATGGCCCGGTAATTTTCACACTGCCCCTTCGTGACCCACTTAATACCTACTTTTAAACCTAAGCTGGTTGCATTAGGTAAAATAATACACATACAATATTAATAGTAAACATTTTTTCTATAAGTACTAATATTATAAAGAGGAAAGATGTTCATCATCACTGAGTAACATAGGCTACTTTTTATCCCGAAAAAATGCACAGTTCCTGTGGGACACGCGGACAAAGTCGCGTGTCCCCCGCGTGTCGTGCTAGTATTACATCTTTTGGTATCTACCTATCGCCTATTTAGTTCCGACCCGGTATTGTATTTTGAAGGCCCGGTACCAGGTCGCGACCTGGCAAATGGGAGACGCTGGTCTACATCATAAAGGAAACCTCGGTACAAAATTTCAGCTAGATATCACCAACTAAATATAACCGATAGATGTCACCAACGCAAAAGAGATTCCAAATTTCAACTGATACAGGCGAAGACACAGTAGCTCAGTTGGTTAGAGTGATGCCATGGTGAGGCAGAGGTCGCGGGTTCAAACCCCGCCTGTGTCAGTTGTTTTAAAATCTCTTATGTATTGAATAATACAATTTTAGCTATATAGGTGTAGGTGTACCTACGATACGCTTCTGCTTGATCCTTCGGGGAATATCTGTTTTTTATGTTTATGTTTAGGTCCAATGGGTTTGGGCTGGGCGTTGATAAGTCAGTCAGAAAGTGAGTCAGGATTTTTCTTTGACACTGTTACTTCGGATGCAGTTTTTTTGACGCTGATATTGCGGTTACAGAAATTCGGCAACAAAGTTTTTTTTGAGAATACATAAGTAGGTACTATTAGTGGTGACTGAATCCAAACTATGCTTGTAACTAATGCATAATTTACGTCATGTTTAACACATAATTATGCCTTTGCTCCTGAACAAACTCTTCACTGAATTCATGAACACGCCGCAAAGCTATAAAATTCATTGATTGACCACGTAAGTATTTGAAGCGGGAGTTTTTTGGTCTATTTATAGTTTAATGAACCCCTTGAGTGTGAAAACAGAGCCAAGGTCGATTTTTGTTATTTGTGGAGTTACATTTACGTACGGCAGCAAAACAGTAGGAAAATCAGTGGAATGAATGGTTTCATTTACTAAACATAGGTAGGTACTTCTTGACGTAGATCAACAGAAAAGATCCAATCCACACCCACAATATTGTCAAAAATAAGCTAAATATAGCAAAAATCTCACAGTCGGGTCTTTCATTCAGCCAAAAAGACTCAATCGACAAAAGTATAAAGTACTAAAACTTTTCCCGCGACTCCACGTGGCCCACGGGAACTGTACCTACATTTTTTCAGGTTTTTTTTTTCAAACATGCTATTATTATGACCACTTCCCAGCTCCATCATTAGACCCGGGACATCATCTAGGTCTACAGTAGGTACTTGTCAAACAAATCTGTTGAGCCCAAACACGACGGAGTTATATTGAGAAGTTGAGGAGTTCCCATGGCCACCTGCCGGCCTCATCATGAAACCCCCTCCATGGTACCAAATTATTGCATTGTCACGGAGGTTGCATAATATTATGTGTTTCAAAGGACGTTGGTAGTTTTGGGCTTGATATGGTACAGTACCTAATAAAAGCTTAACCAAAAATAAAAATATATTATATTTATAATTGTTCTTTGCCTAATTTATCTTAGAGATTAAGAATTGGAATCAAAAATCGAAATAAATAAGAAATAAAATGATTATGCCGTTGACATTTTGAAAATCAAATAAAACAAAAACAGGTGCATGCTGGCTGGCGCGTGCCTCCACAGAATATCATGTCGACAGCAACTAAAACCTTTGAATTGAGAACTCATTAGTCGGGCTGTACTTCATTGGATCATTCACACCATACTTAACCTCACTGTCACAAATACGAAGATTTCTCTTTAACCCAATTACGTACAAAAACAAATAAAAAAGGAATTTAAATACTCTTGAAATACTCGATCACACCAAACTAATTTCATATCTGTACCGACATACACAATCTGAAACCCAGCGTTCTATGGGCGTCTGCCAGTGCCCTTTCAGCTCAATCGGTTGGGGGAACTGGTCTAAGATTCTGTTGCAAGATTTGGCCCCCCACTAACAAGCTTGTAAAAATGTTCCTTTCTTTCTGATGCGACCCCGTGGGGATAGTTTCGCTGGGGCAGCAACGGGTCTGCGTGTGAGTTTAATTTTAAACCATGGTCAGAATCAAAAATGATTTGGTGGGTCACCTTGACCTCAGTGATGGTGCCTAAGTCATCGCACTTTGACATTGAATAGAAAATGGTTCAGCTGTGATCGCAAACTTTTTTCAACAAAGCAGAATAAAGTTTTGACGTGTAAAAGTGTTATTTTTAACCTATTTACAAAATAAATATCATTTATCAATGACACCATATTTCCACTAGTGTTGGGGAATATGCAAAAAGAATAAACAACAAAAATAGTTGAATTTAAATAAATCATAACAAATTAATAAAAATCACATTTCCTTACATTAATTCAGTTCTGTTCATTCTTTTTTTCATATCACTTTTAGTTGTAGGTAAACCCTCCAATTGTCAAGTTACTGCAAACAAATAATATAGGTGATATGGGTTACAAAGTACCTATACGTCTAATCGACTGCCTCGTCTGGTCGCAAGTGCAACCATTGACCGCGGGGTTCTGGAATAGGTTCCCGGGTAAGGCACCGTTATTATAAGTTTTTCTATTAGGAAATTCTCAGTAGCAGCCTGGAGCCCAGATTAGTGCCCGGTAAGGGTTGGACCTCATCTGGCAGCACGGAATCACCTTTTTCCGTCACCCTTTCTCTTTCTGTCGCTTAGAACTGCCATTTGCTAGAACGAGACAGAAAGCATAATGCGATAGCACGCGGCGGAATCCTCGAGGCGATCGGCATCACGGACAAAATGCAATGGTCGGCAGGGAGACTCGGGAACGCTGAAGCGCGCGATAGCATGCTAACGCATCCTTTCACCGCCGACTTCTGCAGCATGCTGACGCCTTTTTTGTCTGCGGAATGCGACAGCGCGCGTTCGCATGCGGCAGCATACTGCAGCACGTGGTAGCACAGGCGGAACAAATGCGATTCCGTGCTGCCAGATGAGGTCCAACCTTAAATTGCAATAGGCACCCTTATCGCATAGGACTAAACATAACTGGCGAACAGTGGCGTACCTAGAGGGCAAAGCCGACGCATTTTTATCGTTTTAGAGAGTATTTATGTTCATTTTTAGGGTTCCGTACCTCAAAAGGAAAAACGGAACCCTTATAGAATCACTTTTTTGTCCGCCGTCAGTCACCGGACCATAAGTAGAGCCATCTGTTCATAGATGACACCACTAGAAGTATGCAGTAGCGCCATCTATGATCATAATTATATCGGAACCCTTAGGGCGCGAGGCATACTCGCACTTGTCCGGTTTTTCATGAATGTAAGTGTTTTTTAATGTACTTACGTATTGTTTTAATAACGACATCAACTCACTTAAATATTCATTGAAAATGAACATTAATACCGTCTCAAACCAAAACAATGCGTCGGGCTTGCCATCATTGCTGGCAAAATGTGGACACCTCTGCTTGACCATTTGGGCAATATATTCGTGGTGTTACGTATGTGTCTGCAAAGGTTATATCAATTATCTAATATACCGGTTCCGTCTACGAGTTGGCCAGTATAACTTGAGATTTTACAAAAGCGCTGCTTGTAAAGAAAACTGCCACCTTTATGTCAAAATTATTACTTTTAAATTTAGTTCCTTATTTCACCACCGGTCAAGACATATTGGGCTCTCTATTTAAAACGTAGTCATTGACTGGTTTTGGATTTAAATTATTCTACCCACATTTTATGCTGGCTATTAAATTATTAGGTGTCTAAGTTTATTTTTATTTTTGTGGGTTTCCTTAGAAATATTTTAAATTATAGATGTTTTTTTGTATATTTAGCTAGCCATTTTGTATGTGTGATGATTAGCATAGGTAGTTGTGTATTTGCTTAGCTCATTATAATTTATTAGCATTACACTAGTGCGGCTGAAATCAATATATTATACATGGAGCGAATGCCATTTGACCTTCACAACCCAACTACGTTATCAGTTAAAGCAAATCAGTAGTCATTCCTCAAACGTATGAGAATTATCTTTGCTAAAGAAAAAAAACCTTTTATTCCTTAATACTTATCCTTATCATTTTTTATAAGCTTTCGTAATGTATGTCAAAAATAGTATTATTATGTGTCAAATAATTTATTTTAAAATAATTTTATTTACCTATTTATTTAAAAAAAAAAATACTCAGATCTTTTTTTTTTCGTTTGTATTGCATCTTTACCACCTATAGATGTGCCTCTTAAAATATTTCGAGTATGAAGGGTAGGACCCTATAGTCTTTAATAATTTAGTACTTATATTGGGAATCGGTATTAAGATAATTATGTCATTTATAGGTTTCAAATAACAGAGCGGAATCGAAATCTCAAAATAAAAAACAAAAAAGTGTCATGTTGTTGAAATGGTAAATATTAGGTCGGGGAAAAAGTTTCTTCGCATTTTTTAAGAAAATTCAAATCATTTTTTAATAAAGTTTATTTACATTTAACTAAAGTATGTAGGTACCATTTTGTTCGATAACTTTTTGCCATCTTGTAGGTAGGGACATGATCCCATTGCTATAGAAATTTTGGGACTTCTGGTCAAAATACCGCGACAAGTGGTTTTGGCAGTCCTCTCGTGATGTTAACCTGACACTGCCTAAAGAATTCTGAAGAGACCGAAACAGGTGGAAATCTGAAGGTGCAAGGTCAGGACTATACGGCGGATGCATTAACACCTCCCAGCCAAACTCTCTTAATTTTTGTTGGGTGGCTAAAGATGTGTGAGGTCTAGCGTTATCATGATGAAAAACCACACCCCTTCTGTTGATTAATTCCGGCCGCCTTTGACCACGACCTTTTTCGCACGTTCTTGTCATACGTGATCCACTTTTCGTCACCAGTTACCAGCTTCTTCAAAAATGGTTCGGTTTCATTACGTCGTAATAAAGAATCACAAATGAGTACACGGTTCAGTGAGCTCGTGAGGTACCCAAATGTCGAGCTTTTTTGTGTACCCAGTTTTTTTCAAATGCGCCAAAACTGTTTTGTGGTCAATTTCCAGTTCTTCAGCTACGTCGTAACTACTGGTATGCCGATCTTGCTCCACTTTTTCAAAAATGGCATCCATTTTATCCGTAATAGGGCGACTAGAGCGACGTGCATCTTTGACATCAAAATTTCCGGATTGAAAACGCTTAAACCAAATTTGTGCTACTCTCACAGACACTACACTAGGTCCATAAACATCGCAAATTTTTTTCGCGGCTTGCGTTGCATTTTTACCTTTTTTGTAGTAAAATTTTAAAATGTATCGAATTTCTTCATTAGATTCACTCATCTTGACGGTACGAAAAACAAATGAAAATCACACATTTTCCTAATTTGAATTTGGAATTATGTTCTTTAAAATTTAAACTTTCGATGATACCAAAACCAGCCAGATACAAATAGTATAGCCAAAGAGATTTTATTACAAGTTCATACATACTATAATGCGAAAAGACTTTTTCCCCAACCTATTATGTCACTTTTTATTAAGTAATCGTTAAATAACGAAGCTTATAGATGCCAATATCCAAATATAACGAAACAGCCACATACCCAAAACCGTTTTTTGTCTAATGCTAAAAAAAATGAAGTTATAGCAGTTGATGCACTAAGCAGGCTTGCCAATCAGCGACGAACCTATACTTACGTACTAAGCATACAAATGTTGTCTGTTTTATTTTCAGATAAAACTTTAGACGTAAGTTTGGCAACAGCGCATCTGCAAAGTTTCCAAGGTCACCGAGCTTCAAAACCGGTTGTGGATCATTTTGGGCATGCACGGAACTTTTAACCTTCGAATTTAATAAAAGGCACATTGTATAGCTCTAAAGTGAATTTTATATGAAGGTTACATCATGTAATTGATTTACCGATAAATTGATATACCGCATCTTGTTACGTCGGAGTTATTCAAGGGTTAAGAGTGAATGATATTGATGATTTATAGGTAGGTATATACCTATCTATATATCATTGTATAAGTAGTTACGACTACATGATTTTATTGTGTGTGTATTTTAATTTATATATTAATTCAACCTGATGTAGATTACATACCGTAATTATAATAATTTTCCACTTTGTATGTATGGAGGACCATATGGGGTATTCATATTTTTGGAGAATGCGGAAAAAAGAACTTGAAGAGTCCTAGGTAGGTACTTGCAGCCGTGACAGACAGACAGACAGACGAAGTCGCACCATAAGGGTTCCTTTGTTGACATTTTGGTACGGATCCCTAAAAAGAAGTTTCCTACCAGTTTTTTGGCTACAAAAATAATTACAGTGGCGTTTAATATTCACTCATCGTGCTTGTTATTGGCAACAAAACATCTGTTGGCCTAATTTGTACTAAGGTCATTTACCTATGAAAAAAGGTACCTACTAGGTATGTACTTATCGGTAAATAAGTGACGTTTATGTAAATGCCCTGTGCCAGACGGTCGTGACGCATACAATACATACAATGCTACCTACTTTGAATTAGTTGGCAAAGTTACAGACGTATTGGTTAACGATATCTTATCATTCTAAGTAATATTGTAGTTTGAATGATTCGATATCGATAGCAAAATGCGAAGGTAACTGTCTGCACTTTCAGCGGAGCAACGGCGCGCGAGCAGCTCACAAGCTGGTCGCGAGCGGCGCATTCGCCAGATGTGGACATATCCTTATATTATTATTATTTTATAGACCTTAATATGTACCTTTATAATAAATAAATAAATAATTAAGTAGTATATTATAATGAAAAGATTTTATAAAAAAAGACTAAATATTTCGGGCTTTTGCCATTAAAGTTTGGTTGCGGGAAGTGCAGCTTCTCCGCCCTTGCGTAACAAAGCGTAGACTGGGTCGCCTTTGCAGCTTCGGCTCGCACGGGTGCCTACGTTTTGTTACAGCGGGTGATGGCTGCTCTCCCTCCGCGCCTCCGGATTTACAAAATCTCAAGATCACATGGAGTAGGGGTTGGCCAATTCGGTTCTGTCACAATTGATTTACTCTATTTAACATTTACCGTGTTTCTGAGGTAAAACAAAAGATTTACCGAGTGCATGGAGGTTAAAGTTCGAAATTAACGATGATCACAGTACAGTTCGGACTTTTACCACTAAGGGTTGGCAAATCGTTCTCTTAGGATGCTAAAGTAACCTAGTAACAGCTAGTAGCTGTATAGCTACTAGCTGTTACTAGGTTACTTACTCTTACTTGTCACGTGGCCATGTGAGCGATCTCAATTATAAAGCCGCGTCTCCAGTGAACGATAAAGGGGCGTGGTCTACGTGTTTTGAGTGTTTTTATTCGTCAAAACACGTAGACCACGCCCCTTTATCGTTCACTGTTCACTGTTCGATGTTCGTCGAACACGAAAACAGGGCGCAGGAGACGCGGCTTAAAACGTGCATTCTTTAAATAGCTGTAGGTACGTGGTACACCTGCAAGGTTAGAAACTCCTTCAAGCGTTAAAACTACGGAAACGTCATCATTCGAGTTTCGATGACGAATTTAACATCATATAAAAAGCCAAAGTGCGTAGTCAGGTACAGGTTGGGGCAGCTGCCCTGCCCCATCCTATACAGACTTGGCATACTTCACACACCTTCAAGAACTTTACGGAGAACTCTCAGGCCTGCAGGTTTCCTCACGATGTTTTCCTTCACCGTTAAAGCAAGTGATTATTAATTTCTAATACGCACATGACTTCGAAAAGTCAGCGGTGCGTGCCTCGGGATCGAACTCGAATCATTCGCCGTCGGAGGCACATGTTCCAATTACCACTAGGCTATCACTCCTTTACCGACAATAAATAACAAAAAAAATGAAAAAACTTGTCACTTCGTAACAACAAATTGTCAATTCGTAATCCATTCGAGAAATGATATGAGCAATTGACCACGGTAACTGCTATGGGCTAAAAACCGCGACATTATGCAATGATATGTAAACCACACGTCATTGACAGTATGTATTTACAAATTATATACGAAAACCTTCCTCGAAATCTGTCCTTCCACTGGTGAAAACTGTATGAAAATCCGTTCAGTAGTTTTTGAGTTTATAGATATGACCACCGACGCGCGTGTTAATTTATTGAATATGTAGGTACCCTATAAAACCGAAATGGCAGAAAACTTCATCGCTGAGAGAATTGTTCGTCGAGTGACGAATTCTCTCATTTATCTCCTACCGAAAAAAACATAATACAAGGCATTGAGAAAATAATGTAATGACTTGTTTATCGTTGCGTTGTTTATTTGACGTACATTTTTATAGCACATCTGTAGATTGATAGATAGATAACTTTTTATTGTAGACTAGCTTTTGCCCGCGACTTCGTCCGCGTTTGCGTCGTTTTTCGTAAAAAAGTGTATTATAAACGTAAGAGTAAACAAATACAATCAGAAAGCTCCGAACTGCCAAGCTATCGGGAGTTACACGTGTTATTGTGAGTCAACCATAAAAGATAGACATATGCTGGTGTAAGATATTTTTTAGATAATTTTATGTAGAACATTTCCGTCATACATGATTTCTATGTAGCTTTAACTATTAAGGCTGCACACGCGACGGAAGCTTAAAAAATAGAGTGACTTCTCCCGTTTTCCCAACATTTACCTTCACTGCTCTGCTCCCATTGATTGTAGCGTGATGAAAAGTATACTATTACCTGCCCAGGAGTATGAAGAATAATTGTACCAAGTTTCGTTAAAATCCGTCGAGGAGTTTTTGTTTCTATAAGGAACATACAGACAGACAGACAGACAGACAGACAAAAATTTTACTGATTGCATTTTTGGCATCAGTATCGATCACTAATCACACCCTGATAGTTATTCTGAAAATATATTTCATGTACAGAATTGACCTCTGTACAGATTTATTATAAGTATAGATAGACAATTATTGAAAAAGTATAATAGGTCATTTACTAGCTAAACGACCTATTAAACTTTAGGACAAATAACACAGTTTCGTTGGCTATCTACTCGAATTGCCAATCTTAATTAGATAATTCCATGTGGAGAGCAGATTGGCGATAAACCATTGCCAATAAAACCGTGTCGTCTGTAGACTTTCGGATGGACAGAAATCAATACGTCTAGATAATATGAAAGAAAAGTCGTGACTCACTGGCTGACCTCAACCCCCAGCTCAACAAACCCTTAACCTAGAAAACTCAAATGCCCAGAATTTTCCTTTCAAGGAATAGTGGCGTGCCTGGCAAGCCCGACGCTTTTTTTACGTTTTAGAGAGTATTTATGTTCATTTTTAGGGTTCCGTAGTAAAACTAGGAACCCTTATAGTTTCGTCATGTCCGTCTGTCCGTCTGTCTGTCCGTCGGTCACACCCTCGTAAAATCTACAGTTCATAACCAATATGTATGAAACTTCACAGGTAGATGTTCGAAAAAAAATATTTTCGCGCACCCCTTTATGTGGGGTATCGTTGGATAGGTCTTTGAAAATAACATAAAGGTTTCTAAATGACTTTTTTTTTAATTTAAGTGCATAATATATTTAGCGAACTAGAGGAGCTCCGAAAGTCGTTTACAATGTGTCCCCTCCCTGTAATTTTCCAATCGCGTTATCAAAAAATCTGGAAAAATTCAAAAATTCTCTTGATTAAAATTGGTTTGAACAAGATACGTTAATAACTTTTTGAAATATTCACTATTTTCAGTTTTGACCGCAAAAATAACTTTGTATTTCATTATAATATTAGGAAATATAAACTTATGTTTTCAGTTGGAAGACTGAAATACTTCTTCCTACGGAACCCTAGACTGTGCGTGGTTCGGCACGCTCTTGCCCGGTTTTTTCATGAAAATATTCATACAATAAGGGTCCAACCGGAAGAGAGCCCAAAAACTAAACCTTTTTTAATGTCACAGCTGTCAAATTTGACAGGTGCCGCTTCGTTTCGAAATTGCCTATTGCCCTAACAGTAAGTGATCTTTAACCCACTTCCAAAAAAGGAGGAAGTTATGCATTCGGTTGCTTTTTTTAATGTACTTACATATTGGTTTATTAACGACATCAACTCACTTAAATTTATGAAAAATGGACATAATACCCTCTAAAGCCAAAAAAATATGGCTTGCCCTCTACGCCACCACTGGGAATCAGGCCGGGTTTTCCGAAATTCCCACGGAATAGCGAAGTCCAGACGGACGGAGTTGCGGGCAGCAACAAGTGTTTGATTAAAATAAGATAGTATAGTAGGTGTATGTTAGAGGGGCTCGTGGCTAAATGACGGCCGCGCTGATCGATCGATCTGCGAGGTTAAGCTGCGCTTGCCGCGGTCAGTCCTTGGATGGGTGACCGTTCTTTACACATCGAGACCCCTCCGTGCCTCGGAGAGCACGTTAAGCAGTCGGTCCCGGTTGTCATAGGAATATCTTTGACAATCGTTACGGGTAGTCAGAAGCCCTAAAAGTCTGACAGCTGGTCTAACATTCGAATACCGGTATTACCCATTAATTGAGTTGTGGAGGTCAGATGGCAGTCGCTCCACGTAAAATATTGATATTCAGCCAAAACTAGTTAGACTGGAAGCCGACCCCAATATAATATGGGAAAAGGCTACGCAGATGAGTATAGTAGGTGTATGTATATTTAATTATATTTTACTAGCCGTGCCCACCCGTGCCCCACGGTAGGTATCACCCCGTTGCTCGGCAAGGGTTGTAGCGTGATGTTAAATAACCTATACTATTCCTCTTGTATCTGGCAATCATACACAAAAAGTATTGTCGAATCCGACTCGTAGTTCCAGATATTAGCGCGTTCAAACAAACTCTAAATTATACCTAGATGACGTCAGATTGGTAAATGCACCACGTATATTTATATTTAATACTCAATCATTTATTGCATTCCATAATGTTTACAAGATGGACTATACAGGGAGGGTGGCAGGTTAGACAGTGGAAATATTTTAAGGGGTCATTGTACTCATCATTATGAACAACTTTTACTATGGGACCAACCCTAAATTCGCGAAAAAAAAATCAGCTGTTCCATACATTTATGTTCACATAACTCAACAAAATGTATGGATCAGCAGATTTTTTTTTCGCGATTTCAGGGTTGGTCCCATAGTAAAAGTTGTTCATAATGATGAGTACAATGACCCCTTAAAATATTTCCACTGTCTAACCTGCCACCCTGTATAATTATAAAGTTCATCATTATGGACCCTATATACCTATTATTGCAGCTAATAATTCACAGAGCTGCAGAAGCATCGCCGATATTTTCCCAGCCTCGTAAACAAGGATACAAACTAGACTTAAGAACGTATAATTAGCAATTATTGAATATAATTACATTATCTTGATAGCTAGCGTAGGGTATTTCATTTTCACAATAATATAAGGAAAATGAAAACTTGCATGACTGCAAATCATATAATAATAACAATAACGCTTGCGTCTATAGTTTTTGCTCTACGTCAATCTAGGTTTTACAATGATGTTTTTGAGTTGCAATTGAAAACAATCAGGGCCCCAATTCTGCTATTGCAATTGTGTTAGAATAGAGTCGTAATGACACCATAACGGTCAAAACCTAAGCGGTCATTGGCTTAGAGTAAGACTATCTCTTTCGTCATTGGTCAAAACAATGTCATTACGAGACCATTCTGACACGATTGTGACAATTGCAATAGCAGACTTGGGGCCCAGACGTGGTCACAAACGCCTGAGGAGATCTGCGATAAGTACCTATCTGAAGCATCGCAGGAACGTTGACCATGTCTTATGTAACAAAGGTAAAATATCTCATATCTGTAATTACAGAGAGCGGTAGGCACCCATACCCTTCAAACCAGAACATCGCAATCTCGCTTGGTGGGACCAAAATACTACTGTAATAAGTAAAAAGGACGCATCTTGATCTTGAAAAAAGATGACTTACGCCTTTTCTACTTTGGACGGCAAAATACGTACCTACCTTACATTACGTACAGTAGTAGTATTATGTCCTTCCTATATGTTCGTCAAGCTTAGGTTTTGATCTTCAGGCTCTAGGCATAGGATAGACACCACGTCTCCATCAAAGTATTGCTTTCATGTCATAAATGGTGTAATAAAAAATTAAACCAAAATATATTTTCTTATTCATAGCCTAGAACAAAATTAAACCACCCTAATCTTCTACAGACAGACGCACAACCAAATCCGGTTATTCTTTGAGTACGGTACCTGTGGAAGTGTAAAACAATTTTGTGTTTGCCTGTTTATCCGCTTAATTCTTCTTAACTACACAATGGATTTTAACGCGATTTTCACCACCATTTAGAGAATTAATTCCGGAAGGTTTATGTGTAAAATATGTCTATTTTAGGTGCGCTGTAATTATATGTGAGGTTTTTTTTTGACTGTACAGTTATTTTACGAATTGCGTATTTGACGAATAAAAGTTTAGACAAACAAATAATTTGACGAATCGCGAAATTGACAAATTAAGATTTTTACTAATGTAGGATTTGACCCATCAAGGATTTGACGAGGGCCTGCGCAATCCCTAAGTAGGTACCTATGAGGTTAGCAAATAGTCCACGTATAGAAAGTGATTCCCCCTGCGGCCCTGCCACTACCTGTACCATAAGGAACGTACGTCAGGCTGTCCCGGCCCCCGGCATTTGGTAATGAGATATCAATGAAATGTACTCTTCTTCACAAACATAATAATAATACCTAGTAGACTTTTGCCCGCAACTCCGTCCGCGTGGACTACAATAATATGACCAGTTTAAAAGACCTCCGTAGTGTAGGGTGGCTAGTACTTCCAAGAAGTCAAGCTATAACTCTGGTTCATCAAGCTATCAAAGTATGAAAACCACATCAAAATCCGTTCAGTGCTTTTTGCGTGATGCGCGTACAAACAGACAAAAATTCATAAAAAAAAACTTTCGGGCATGGTTACGTCTCAGTACCGTATCCTGACTGTTTTTTCTGGAATATTCTCAATGTGCAGACACGGCTTTTTTACAGACTGATTTTAATACTGTGATTTTCCAAGACTATTACTGTAGGTGTTTACCCGATTATTCGATTATTAAGAATACAGTAGAAGCTATTTTGTTTTGTTAAATTCCTTAGTCCATAAACAAATTGGTTAAGAACAGATTTTACGAGGGTGTGACAGACGGACAGGCAGACAGACATGACGAAACTATAACACCCTTACCACAAAAAATAAACACGCGTTAAACGCGAATGCTACCAAAAATACATACACATTTGTTTCAGACAAGTTAGTGCTAAAACAAGTGCATATTATTTTTAGTAGCATTCGTGTTGAACGCGTGTTTATCTTTTTTGTAGTACGGCCCTATGGGTTCCTAGTTTTACTACGGAACCCTAAAAAGGGAAAGAAATACCTAAGTCCTGTTGATTATGGATAACTCCAAAACTTTATTATTTCAATTAAAAGTGTAGAAATTACTCTTTACGTTTTGTTTTTTATATTAAAATAAATAAAGAGTTTATTTTGTTCTATAACTTGATGGTACATATTTTTATTTTCATACGCCATGTGTTGTTTTATCAAAAAATAATTTTGTGCTTTTTTCCTCATTCCTCAAAAGTGAGAAAGTGGACTTAGCCATTTTTCGAATTGGAGCACCCAATTTTATAATAGTTTTTAGACAGATGTATTGGATATTTAGATGTGAATGATGTGATGCTTTTATAAAAAGATTTGAAGCACTTATTGGGGGCCACGCCAGACGCGTTCAAGGTCACGATAATAGCATAACATCTGGCGTTTGTTAAACAAAAAAGTTAGCAGGTAGCCCTGGTGGCATCCTTAGGACGACAGCGGGGGGCTCGGAGGGGAAGTAGGTGTCGTTTATAGCGCGTCGCATCGAGCATGCACAGAGGAGATTCCATCTATACTCGTGTTATTTATCCAATGACATTGCTGATGCATTTTCGACCTTAAACTGAACAGAAATACGTGGTAATTTCTCTTTTCAATTTGCAAACAGGAACACATCATCGGCAGCAGAAATAATTATACGCTGTGCTTCCCCGGTAGAACATTGTTGTAAGGATAGGCAATAGAATCTTCCTGTCTGCCAGCCACAATAGACCGCGATCATTGGTCAATTTGCCAAACGTTGTGATTATTGGCAATCTGTTTCTTGGTCGCTCTGAAGTTACCTAGCCGTTTGAATGCTCCATGGATTTTATTTAGGGCAGGGCATTGACTTACTATACTTACGTACTTTTGAAATCATTAGGGCAGGGTTTTGCGGATGCAAAATTTTTGACGTCTGCGGATGTGGACGCGGATGCTGATATTTCAAAACTTACATACATGGATGGCAAGACTTTTTAAATACTTAGATAATTTCCAATTTAATTTACACAAATAAATGATTACTAGCACTGCCTTAGACTTCATCCGCGTGACTTACACCTACAGCGCCAGCCTCAGATCATAGAAACAAGGAGATGTACCAAGGCGCTATCGAGCTTGATGCCTGATCTTGAGCAAACTGCTCATATTAAAAACGTACGCGCTGGCGACGAACCGAACATGATCGATGGTATAAATACAGTGTTTTAGTTTAGTGCTAGTGTTGAGTGACGATTAACAGTGTTAGATTGAGGGTGTGCGGAATGTTCAATGCGTGGCTTGCCTTCCTTTCCTCGGGAACAGTACTTTTTTCTGGATGAAAGGTACCCATGTCTTCTTCTGTACTCCTGATAATGTTAGGTATGCAAAATATCATCATGATCGGTTCGGTAACAATGAACGACCCGTTTGTTTAGTTATTTTTCGACCCGTTAAAGAGGTTATGGAGAAGAAAAGACAAGGAATCCCACAATTACTTTTTAAGCTTACTTATTCTGCGTGTTTTTCTTGATAAAAATTATAAGGAAAAATGTATGTTTAATTTATACTTACAGGTATAAACGTTAGCACAAATATTAGGTTTGCATCCGATAAGAGGTTATCAGCTGCATGTTTAAGATTTGTTGATGACCTGCTGCTTTGTTTATTATGTACTATACCTACCTAAAACTTTTTTTCTGTTAAACATATCATTAAAAATGTCAATGTCAATGAAAGTACCTAATGTTATTAAACATAATAAGACATTTCAAAAACAACTGACACTGGCGGGGTTTGAACCCGCGACCTCTGCCGTGCCGTGGCAAAAATATGCATTTATAGTCAAAGAAAGTGTTAATATAAATATCATTGAACATGAATAGAAAATATTGGGAACAGTCAAATTAGTCTACGTCCATATAACAATTAGGGAAAAATAGTCGCGACCTCACGACCTATGGCGATAGCGATCACGTTTTTATTAGCCAAGTGGACTAAGTAATTTGGCGGGTCTCTAAATATTGTCTACCTTTCCTTATTGAACTACGAGTATATTACTTACGTAGTAGGCAGTAATAGGTACCTCAGTGCCTTTCCTCACCTTTATTTTTAGTAAGCGGCACAGGTGCCGATTCTGTTGTGCATTAACTAAGCTTAATTTAGTCAATTGACTTGTAAAAGTGTTACTATTAACCTATTTGCAGAATAAAATATTTTCATTTCATTTCATTTCATTTCATTTCATTTCATTTCATTTCATTTCATTAGCCTGTGCATCTTTCTCTCTCTGATATAGGTAACAATAAAATGATGGAAATAAAATATGAGAGCTGTTAAGTTTAGTTGGGCTATAATTTTCACGAAACGTCGGAACGTGACGATTAAAAGCACGCTGCTAGCATTTCCACATTACCCGATCGTGAGTTGAGAATTTGAGATCTATATCGTGCAACTCACTAGAACTATTGCCGCAGTCTTGCAGTATAGCCCGATTTTGCAATGAAATTAAATGATGGTACCCACATCCCAATAACTGCTGTACGATATAGATCTCTCAACTCACGGCTATACAATTGCAACAAGAAATTTTCAAAAAAAAACCTAAAACCCAACTACGAAAAAAACCAACTGAAAAGCATAAAATAAGAAAATATTCAACACATCGGTACAATCACTGCATTTACTTTCAGACTAAGTCGCAGTCTTAATTAACGAGATGGCGCTAGTTAGTAGCAAGAAAGTCACAGATTGTACACTTTTCCAGTGTTTGCTATATTGGATTTCTTGTAACACCATATACCTACCTCACGATACTCTTTGGATCAAGACGAATCCAAGGACACCCCATTTGTTAAAATCGGGTAAACTTTATTTTTTTTCGTCCTCTTTTTTACGTTTTGTCGGCCATCTTGATTAGTTTTTTTCAAAAAAACATAACCTATGACACTCAATGTAAATACGAATCAACCGATACCTCATTTGTCAAAATCTGACTAGTAGTTTTTGAGCTACGATCGAACATCCATACATAGACACATACATACATACATACATAGGCTGTTAAACTCATTACCCTTCCTTTTTCGTAGTCGGGTAAAAACTAGCCCGTTTAACCGCACCTTTATACATTACGTTTAGGTTACTCCTAGTGTTAGTGAAAACGGGCATAAATGAGTTTGTGATTATCAGAATCGACATCAATGTCAAATGTACAAGCCATTACATTTCATTGACTGTCTCAGAATGTGACCTTGTGTTCGTAGACATAGCATTATTATCAAATAAATAGTCTATGTGAGTTTATTTTACGATAATACCTAATAGATGAAGCATTGTTTTGCATATTTTTCTTTTGGATTTTTGCATATTATATTGCAAATGTATTTGAACAAATGACAAAGCTCACGAAAATAAATGTTCAATGGTAGGTAATTACTAATTTTCAGATAGAGCTACATAGGTAATAATTTTCCTAAAAGATGAAATAGGTGTCTGTATGAATTTTTGGCAAAATTTTTAGCCAGATTCATGAGAAATATGTAGTATAAGTATCTAGACTATTTAACATCGCGCTACGACCCTTAGGAGCCGAGCAACGGGGGTGAAACCGCGGGACACAGCGAGTTGTAAGAGAAAATAAAACTTATTAATAATAAGTAGTTATTATATCAAAATATATAATCAATAAAACTAATATTATAAATGCGAAAGTTTGTGCGTGTGTGTGTGTGTTTGTGTGTGTATGTTTGTTACTTTTTCACGCTGAAACGGCTGGACGGATTTGGATGAAATTTGGCACACAGATAGATTATTATATAGTCTGGAATAACATATAGGCTATCTTTTATCCTGAAAAACGTGGGCGAAGCCGCGGGCGGAAGCTAGTAATCAATAAAATCCATATCACAATAAACAGGAGGAGGAGATTCAACTGTATTTTTTTTAACCGACTTCCAAAAGGAGGACGTTCTATTGTTACGTGATATCTTCATAAGAACCAATTTTAATGATTATTTTTTCATTTGGTAGAAGAAGCTCGCACAGTGGTCCCATTTAAATTTTATTACTTTAGCCGAGTAGTTTTTTAACAAGCTTCAATAAACGGTTAGGTAGATATAGATACCCCTATTTAATTTGCTTAGGTTGACGATAATTTTATGAGGTCTATACACGTTGGCGCTTGTCTATACTCGACCAACTAGGCAAGTGACACCGAGCGATAGCAAGACAAGGCAAATATACCGTCTACATGTTGGTATTGGCCTTCACTCGACAACACTCGGCCAACGTGTATTGCAGGCTTAGATATTTTAGACCGCACGGTTGTCGCAGTGGCTGAGTGATTGGCTGCTGCGCGACGTGTCGTGGGTTCGATTCCCGCATTGCACACTGGTCTGGCTGTTTGTGTATGTGAAATTTGTGTTTGTATACGCACCCACGACACAGGAGAAATCCTAGTGTGGGGCAACGTTTTTTAAAAAAAAAATGTATATATAATGATCTTTACAGCGATAAGTGGTACCTATGTAGATTCGGTAATGTTAGGTAATGCATTCACGCAGTTGCTGTAATCGCATTATGTCACTCAAAATCAAAAAAAAAAAAAACACTTAAAAAAACCGGCCAAGTGCGAGTCGTACTCGCGCACCGAGGGATCCGTATCATATTTGGACGTATAAAGTGAAAAAATCCGGACCGCATAACTAAGTTTGTTTGTGAAGGAATTTTGATGATTTTGAAAAGACTGTACCTACTAGTTAAGAACATCGTTTTATTTTTGGTGCCATATTTGGGTCAATTCCTATCAACTCTAATTATTTTAGATTTTTCGCCCCACAAACTTCGGAGATAAGGGGGGGGGGAATGGTATTTTTTTGGACATTTTTCATCATATGTCGAAAACTGTGTGACATAAAATAAAATAAAAATATATTTTGCAATGTGCAGATCAAGCCCTTTCATATGATAATGTCACTTAATCTAGTAACACCACTTTAAAATTTTGGACCCCCACTCTGGCCCCTTTTGCAAAGAAAATAATAATATTTTTAGACTTTTTTCATTTGCAATTAAATTGAACAAGCATTCTTTATAACTGTTCCAAATTTCAAGTCGATAGCATTAGTAGTTGCTAAGCAAATAAGCAGGTGTGACAGACAGACAAACAGACGAAGTCGCACCATAAGTGTTCCTTTTTACCATTTTGGTACGGAACCCTAAAAAGGTAAAATCGCCTTCAAAAAGATCACACAAATACATGCCACAAAAAAGATAGATACGCGTTAAACGCGAATGCTACCAAAAATAAACACACTTGTTTTAGACAAGTTAGTGCTAAAACAAGTGTGTATTATTTTTGGTTTTTTATTTTACTTATGAAGTCGCGTTGAATTGTACCTAATTCGCTAGGGACACTTAACAGTATTTTTGATTTGCATACTTCTTTTAGGAACAAGACCAATTGCCATAAATTTCCCGAATGCACGTTTTTTGAAACATAAAACCTTCATTTTTAGATGAGTTTCCCCATACAACAATGCCATACCGAATTACAGAATAAACGTATGCATGGTACACAGTTAAAGAAGTTTGGTTGTAACAACTTTCGACGAGCAAAAATAAACGTTCCTTCCTAGTAAAATGTGCGTCTATTTAAATTCCTAGAAAATAATGTAGTCTGTATTATCGGGTATCTTGGATGTCGAGTGTTTAAGTATCGGTACGTAGCATTATTTATTCATTTAGTTTTGATTTGCTGACATTCACCGGCAAAATAACCTCTTCGATATCTAAGCTTGTATACAATAACAACAAGTGACCAACAATTTGATTTTTTTTGCCCGTTCGTGGCACACGAGTTCTTTCTGTAGTCAGTGTAGTCATGCCAGTTTGTTTCGAGAGCGTCCGTGAGACAGTCGCCACCTAGCAATTATTTGGAAAAATTGCATCTTTATCTTTAAATAAATAAATAGTGACTGTTTGTCCTGCAACCACCAAAAATAGTGAGTACTAGTGTTTATTTTTATTTTTTTTGTATTTTTGGCAAAAAAAATATTTAATATAAACGTGGGGTTTTTTTAATGTACAATGGAGAAATAAGAATATTGTTTTCTTAATTGATTATACTTATAACAATATTTTCAATTGAAAAGTAGGTTTATTTTTTGCAAATTCGAATGTGTTCAAAGCACACCTGCCATTTTATTTTTCATATGAAGATGGCAGTTATCCGCCATTTTGTGATAATTTTTTGGATAATCTGCAGGTATACTGTTAAAATGTTTGATGCTTTATTAGGATTACATTAACTTTAAATCGCAATTGATGTTAGTTTTTACAGTATGGAAAAAAACAATTTTCGAATACTTTAATGTATTTTCAAAGTTTTTCATATTTTAATCAGGCTATTTTATCGATGCATCACACTCACAATGCCGATATCGATTTACACACCTCAAAAATAAAAAATGAAAATTATAACATGACTGATAGGTACCTACCTACTTACAAATTGTTTTATAGACGAACTAATTTTATTTCTCGCATGCAGCTTTGCAGGCGTTTTAGCGTTTTATTTAAAATCGTGAGTACCTACGTCACCAAAGCTCTGATTTAGACATGCTATAAGCACTAAAAGTGTATATTTTTATGAATTATTTCACGCACGCTACACGTGTTCAAACACAGTGTGCAATTTATCAAAAATAGCGCGAAGCAAAATGTAATGTTGCAAAGTTATCGAATTCCCAAATCGTGGTACCTATCATAATTATCAAAGTCTTAGACTATAAAAATAAGCTTAAAAATATATTATTAAAATGAATTTATGCCTTAACATTGTACCGTTAATTTTTTCTGACAGTGAGGGTACTCGCCAACCCTCATTGCATTAAACAAAATAAAACTATAATTAGGTACTTAATAACTACGTAATAATGATATTATTAAATTGATTAATAAACAATAAATAATGTATACAAAAATATTGCACAGTGATACAAAGTTTATTTTTTGGTTTGTGACAATGGCTGCATTATGCGCGTTGGAAGAAAATAGCAACACTAATTGGTAATAACATTATAATCTAGTGGTCAGAGATCAATTAAACAAAAATGTAGATTTACACGTAATCACTAAATACCTACTAATTAGTTCAAACTGGACCCGTAATGTGTCACTTATATTGTATATTTATAAATTGTTAATTGTTGAGGATATTATCCACAAAAAAACAAATTTAAAGTTTTCGTTCTTATCTCCCAGCACATTAGTAAAAATTACAGTGTGCGGCGCCGGCGCGGCGTATGTATGTATACCTAGTGCTTTGTCAAGGTTATTGCAAAAAAAGACGGGCGTGGTGGGCGTTCAGTTTTGGGCTACGTTATGCGACGAATATCTAGCTTCGAATAAGATTTGAGCGATTTGCCTAGATATTCTGCCTGTATAATAATTTGGATGATTCGTTCGATTTATGTTGCCAGTTTATTGCGACGTTTCCTCTCTATCTCTCTCCCCATATTAAGCACTAAGAAATGGTAAAAGGTTAGCAATATTGACAATGGAAACTTATAAATATCGCATTATGAACATCTGTATAATTATTTTATGTCAATATGTGATACAAATTACTAGAAAAGTTGGAATAAATGTAATGTTGGACTATAGATACTTTTGCCTGAATAAAATAAAAAATGTCGGGTAGATTTGAGTAGGTATACTCAACTCTACCCTTACACTGACTGACTGGCACAAGTAGATAAACATAATATAAATACGTACTTCCAAAATAAGACAGGTACCTATGCTAAAGTCATAACTAGAGATCGGATAATCGGATGCATATTTACCTACACTTCACTTTTTGCCACAATAATATGGACATGCCTCTGAATAAATTTATTGTTTATCTCAAAAACTTTTAAAAACATTTCGTCTCAGTAATAATATTATTATATTAACAGTTGGAGTTGTACGTTAAGGTATATAATATAGGCGTGGACAATTTTGTCTGACTTGATGCAAACATTACCAACATACATTCCTATCACATTGAAATCGTACTAACACATCAATGAAATACTTTCAAATTAATAAAATAATCAGTAGGTAAGTATGTATTATTAAAAAAATAAAAAAAAAAACAAAAAGGTATGTCCATATTCTTTTTTAGTTGAAATAAAAGTAATCTTTAGGTAAATATGCATCCGATTATCCGATCTATAGTCATAACAGCTTAATAAATACCACGGAAGCATTTTGTCTGGTAGATAAATTCGTTTCGTAGTTATGCTATGCATTTATCAGCACGATCACTGCCAGGTCTTTTGTTTCGACGTGCCTTTTGTTTTTGCTTTGGCTATAGAAAAAAAGGACCACTGTGCAAATACCACGGTAAAAAAAAACGACGTTTTGTCTTGTCTAAAAGACCTTGCCAGTGTTTCGACGCAGTGATGCGGGTTAAAATATGTCTGGCTCATTCCTATATCCTTTGTTATTTTACCGATCGTTTGACTAATTCTAGCAATGTTTAATTAAGTCCATGAGCCAGTTTCACTGGTAAACTTTCTTTAATAATTTAGTTCTATTAGTAACTGTCACGCAGTGGGTGCCTGAAAACGGGTGATGTCACCGAAGTAGGTCTAGAAAACGCTGACACGATTCAAGGGCAGATCCAGGCGGTCATGGGGGTCATTACCCCCCCTAGGCTAAGCCTAGTCGACCACTGACTTCCAATGTAAAAAAAAATGTCTGGACAGACATCGCACAAACACATAGCGACCTACATAGTGACACACCTTGACTTAAAGGCTGGATGCGCCCTTGGGCGTGGTGATCTGCCTGTCTCTTTTGTACCGACACTCTGAAGAACTGCCAATTTGTTTGCGAACGTTCGAGGGAGAATCTCACCGTGACATAGGCTGGATATACATATGTATAGGACAGATTCGCCAGAAAATACAACACAGAGAGGTGTGGAAGGATATGGGGAGACTTTTGGCCATCACTGGGACGGTATGGCTGTCCCAATGCTGGGCAAAAGTCTCCCCATATAGTTGAGGAAAAGTAACTGTAAAGTAGGTACAGGCATAATAGGAATTTCATGTATTCATTACTAGCGCTATTTCTATTATGTCATCAAGTCTTTGTCTGGCTAATGATTGATTCCGCGCATGGGGCGCTTCGGAGAATATTACAAAAATCCATTAGGCTATATAGACTGGACTAGATACATAATTATGACATGTATGTACACAGAATAGATGTAGTAGATACCATAAATGACGTCAACCCAGAGACGCCGCCGCGCCGGTCGACCTAGCCCGCTATATTGTTTACTCTGTCGTCAAGCAATCATGGTTATTTACGAGTTTATTACCCCTGAAATCAACCATGGGGTAAATAATCTGTACACCTATACCTATCGTCCGGGAATTTATATACAGTACGTGTTCAAACCATGGACAAAGAGGAAACTTAATCATTTTGTTTAATTAGGTACTTAGATTAATAAGAGATGATGATGATTATTTATCAGTCTTCTTAATGTTGAGGGGCTCGTGGCTAAATGACGGCCGCGCTGATCGATCGATCTGCGAAGTTAAGCTGCGCTTGCCGCGGTCAGTCCTTGGATGGGTGACCGTTCATTACACATCGAGACCCCTCCGTGCCTCGAAGAGCACGTTAAGCAGTCCGTCCCGGTTGTCATAGGAATATCTTTGACAATCGCGGGTAGTCAGAAGCCCTAAAAGTCTGACAGCTGGTCTAACATTCGATACCGGTATTATCCATTAATTGGGTTGTGGAGGTCAGATGGCAGTCGCTCCATGTAAAATATTGATATTCAGCCAAAACTAGTTAGACTGGATGCCGACCCCAATATAATTTGGGAAAAGGCTAGGCAGATGATGATGAATAAGAGATGATGCGTTTTTATAAGTATAAGTTTATGAACATAATAAGTAATTATTCTTAAAATTGCAATCATACATTAAATACAAGGTAGGTACTAGTGTATTTACACCGAATAAAATAAATCAAACCTAGATATTTCACAGATGTGTCGCAGGTTCGATTCCTACACGGAGCAAATATTTGTTTCGGGTCTGGAGTATTTGTGTATGTAAAATTTGTGTTTCTAAACGCACGCACGACACGACACGATAGGAAAAATTCTAGTGTGGGTCAACGTTTTAAAAAAAAAACCGGACAAGTGCGAGTATGCCGCGCGCCCTAAGGGTTCCGATATATGATAATAGATGGCGCTACTGCATACTTCTAGTGGTGTCATCTATGAACAGATGGCTCCACTTATGGTCCGGTGACTGACGGCGGACAACAAAGTGATCCTATAAGGGTTCCGTTTTTCCTTTTGAGGTACGGAACCCCAAAAAAATATTAAAAGAAAAGCCCCGATTCACCAGTGACTGACCAATGCCCAACCCTAACTCTTGGACCTAGAAAGCTGACATTGACACGGAGGTTCCTTCGGGATAGGGTCAGGCCCGCCGCAAGCGGGTTGCAAGGAGTGCATCGCACGCGGGCGGCACGTCCAGGGGGGAGGCAAATCGAGCTATCGATCACGTTAAATTCACTCATACAATGAGTGAATTTATTCACGTTAATTAGATTAAAGATTAGATTAAATAATTTATTTGTCTGTGTATTCTATCGGAGGCCTAGAAGCACGAAAAAGCGCCATCGGTTCATGGTTGATAATTTTGATACACCCAAAAGCGAACGAAGCGTTTTGATTGATTCCACTTTGATGATGAAAACCGCAAAACAATGGAAGTCACTGTCATTTTGTTTTTTTTTTAAGAATTCAGTGTATTCAAGTCGACAGTGAATTCTTCAAAAAAAATAATAAGTTAATAGGGGGCGCCGGGCGGCATGATCGCTATTTGCACACGGGCTCTCAAACACCTAACGGCGGGCCTGGGGGTCTACTCTGTAAGTCCGTCAACGAAGATACGGGCCCGTCCGAAAGTACAATAGACATAAGATTCCGTCAAAAAGTGTCAAATTCAATTTTTCGGACGGATAAAAACACATCGGGAGTAGGGACAACTGTCAATTCGTGCTATCATTCATTCTTAGTTCGGGCCCCGAACTAATCTTAAGTCCGTAGGTGATACGGAGTAAGAAACGCCCGTAACTAAGGTCGGAACTACGGATATCGTGCTTAGAGAGTAGACCCCCTGGATAGGGTCTATGCAGACGGAGCTACAAAAGATAGTTAAATCTATACTAATATTATAAAGATGAAGAGTTTGTTTGTTTCAACGCGCTAATCTCTGTAACTACCAGTCAGATTAAAAAAAATCTTTTTATATATGATAGCCAGATTCATGAGGAATAGTATAGGCTATTTACCATCACGCTACGATCCTTAGGAGCCGAGCAACGGGGGTGAAACCGCGGGGAACAGCTACTAGGTTTATTATATTCCTGTATTCTGTAAAAGGATTTCCTGTTAGGTAGGTATCTTGGTTTTGTATTTTACATTATTAGTAACAAATTATTCTTATCACGGATGTTCATGGGTACCTACCTATTTATGTTTGTGCAAAAAATAATATTATATCAGTTGTTTTTTATCAGTAGATGAACGCATCCTGTATATCATATCAGGGTTAAAAAACCGGCCAAGTGCGAATCGTACTCGCGCACCGAGGGTTCCGTATAATTTTTGGACGTATAAAGTGAAAAAACCGGACCGCATAACTAAGTTTATTTGTGAAGGAATTTTGATGATTTTGAAAAAACTGTACTAGTTAGGAACATCGTTTTATTTTTGGTGCAATCTTTGGGTCAATTCCTATTAGTTCTAATTATGACAGACAGACAAAAATCTGAAATAATTAGAGTTGATAGCGTAGCACTTACTTTTTTTCAAAATATTCAATGTACGTTTTTCACTTCGTTACAATTTTATTATATGTACCTATAGATATTGTGTAGCAAATGTATATTTTAAATTCAAAATATGCTTACGTTAACGAAACTATACGTCAAAAAAACTCATGATAGGGGTACTGTACCCGTTTGTTACACAATGTTTATATAAATTAAATACTTAATTAATTTCTCTGTATTTTTTAAGATGTGCAAATTGTATAAAATTTCATCAATATGTTCCAGGACTGCTGTATTTTAGATTCAAAATATGCTCACGTTAACGATACTATACGTCAAAAAACTCATGATAGGGGTACGGACCTATAGTATTGTACAAAACAGAAAATGCGGCTAAAAAGAACAAAAAATGGATACATTTTCAAATTCCATAGTCACATGTTGGTGATTTTCCTCCCTACTATAAGGGACTTATGTACACTCGACAACATTGACGGTCGACCACTTTTCACCCTTATGTTCTTAGTAATAAGGGTGAAAAGTGGTCGACCGTCAATGTTGGAGTGTTCGTTAATTGACATGTAAATTAACCCTTTTCCTGCCCAGTGACCTACACGTAGTTCACGGCGATTGTTTAACTATTGTCTGCTTCGCGAACATTGAACGCGTTGACCTGACCTGAAAATGTCCTCAAATAGTTTTGAAGCCCCATAATAGACATAGGTACACATAGAACTTACCTACTCACACTTTACCTGTGACTTCGTCCGCGTGACCCACAGGAACATTATTTCGGTATAAAAACTAAATCCCGACGACAAAAATCGAACTGAAAGCATGAAACAAGAAAATATTCCTGTCTGATAGCCTGAAATTGTGATGTCCAGGGTATAGGTAGCCGTGGTTGCATGCCGCCTTCTTGGGCCGGATAATTAGTCAACAATACGGTTATTGGTTCTTAAAAAAATGTGCATTTAATGACAGTACGCATAATAAGGATTTTAATTGAACGTTTTCATTAACCCAATACAATCATAACCCAATCAATACAAAAATACAAAAATAATATAACGTATCGGCTTCTAAACAACAATTAATTTGTTATTTATATTACGGATATTTTTGTTTATTTTTACACATTATTTTATTAGGGATGTTTCGAAAAAAAAATACAAGAAAGATTCTATAAAAATATCCAAAATCCAAAAGAATTAGTGTTTATTAGATAGATACGTCAGAAAAAAAAATACTAAGTTAAAATATTACAACCCTGTGAATCAAGCTTTATATAATCATGTTGTTTATCGATTCCTTCAACTTTTCAAACTTTTAAATCTGTGTGTGGTGCAATGATCTACTAAACAACACCTGCACTTTCAGACACCGTATTAACATTCTTAGAAGCTTTATCGGTATCATATTACGTTTGCATACAAGTTTATACCTATTTAGATACGAGTATTTACCGCCGCTGGTTCAGATATCTTTGCATGTGCAATGTGCAATGAAATTATTGTAATAAATCGTGCAGATAAAAAAGACTGGCCATGTGGTGATCTTGCATTACAAGTTAATGATTAGTAACATAATTATATATTGCAAAAATGACAGTTTTAAATGGAGTTACCCGCTGATTGATATACGATCGATCAAATCATAATTACCACAGACGACTTTTGACGAGCCTTTATAATTCGCTGGTGATTTGAAAAACACTAAGGGCAGTACCACAAAAAAGATAGACACGCGAGTGCTACCAAAACTAAATAGATACACATTTGTTTTAGACAAGCTAGTGCTAAAACAACTGCGGATTATTTTTGGTTGCACTGTTTATCTTTTTTGTGGAAAGGGTGTAAAGGTTTAACTCATTATACATAGTTTGTTTCGATGCTCCTTCTCAAAGGTATATATGAAACAATAGGAAACAGTACTGACTTTATCGTGAGTCTCAGTATGGCGGGACTAAATACGAAAGCAAATAATAATAATACAAAATCAAATTAAATGCAAATAATAAATGAGTCGCTATACGGTCACATCTCAATATTTAGGCCAATGTGTATAGTGCTATGTAGTAATAAAATAACTATTCTCTATGGACAGACAGACAAATATGTGCAATATTATATTTATTCAGCTGCTATCTAAAGCAGCTGTTTATTTAAGCGAAATAGTCAGCGGCGCGGTCGCCATTAACACGTTTTGTTCATAATATTGTAAAAGCGGCAAGTGAGCGTTCAACTAAACGATTTAATAAAATAAAACTGATGTCAAGGTTTAGTTAACTTGTAAAGATACGATATCGAAAATCACGTTACTTATGTTACGTAAATCCTATTTTTGTAAATTAAAAAATTAAAACTTCGCCTACGCCAAATGTTACCGTAGCAGTATCTGTAGCGTAGCGTAGATCACATCAGCTACGCTAGCCCTCGTAGCATTACATTTCAGTTTAGAAGGGCAATTTTATTCTCCCAATTTGAATGTTAATTAAAATATTGTCCTATCTAGTCTAAGTGTTATCAATGTCATAAATGATATTCATCATTATCATAAACATGAACATCTATACTAAATTATAAAGCATAAAGAGTTTGTTTATTTGAACGCGCTAATCTTGAACTACCAGTCAGATTCGAAAGAAACTTTTGTTTATGATAGCCAGACACTTAAGGAATATTATAGGCTATTTAACATCTCGATACGACACTTCAAAGCCGAGCAACGGGGGTCAAACCGCGGGGCACAGCTAGTATTGCAATAAAATCGAAAATTCATAACCAAAGTGGTATTCTGCTAACATATGAACTGATACATAAATAACAAAAAAATGGCGAAATATGTGACAATACTAATAATTATTATCTTGTATCGTTTGACTTGTACCACCACCAGTACACCTATTATATTATTTATCAGTCTTCTTAATGTTGAGGGGCTCGTGGCTAAATGACAGTCGCGCTGATCGATCGATCTGCTAGGTTAAGCTGCGCTTGCCGCGGTCCGTCCTTGGATGGGTGACCGCAAGTCCATGTATTACGAGAATTAGAATTCAATTTGTTTTTAAGTCCAAATGGAATATAATAGAATACAATAAATATTATGATAAGATCTATGTATAACTATTAACTACCCATGTTTGCAAAGAATAAATTATTTGATTTGATTTGAATACCGTAAACTACCACTGGTGACATGATATGTGTGGAATCCGCATAATTATTTTGTTTGCTAAAACTAGGTGCGTTCTAAAATGCGTGACCAACTCGATTTAGTTCGAGTTAACAGTTTGTAGTCACAGGACCGAGTGATTTGAGGTTTGCGAGGTGAGAAATTTAAACCAAATTTTTTTCAGAAAGAAAACTTCCGCAAACGTAGTGAGGGGCCGTCCATTAATCACATGAGGCTCGATAGGGGGGGAGGGAGTTCGGAAAAAAATCACGAAAAATCACAAGGGGAGAGGGGGAGGGTGTAATGAGATATCACGTGTATTTACTTTTTCGTTAGACGCGCGATTTCTAAACAGAAAAAAAAAGAAATTGCTGTATTGTAATTAGTAATTGTAAAAGATAATAATCTGAAAAAATAAGATAATTTGTACCATAAAAATACGCGTGATCTTGGGTAGGGGGGGAGGGGTTACTTAAAAACCTCACCACGTAACCAGGGGGGAGGGGGAGGTCAAAAAGTTGCTAAAAAACATCACGTGATTAATGGACGTCCCCTAATAGGTATATTGACATTCAGGGAAGGCAACATAGCATCGAAGGGAGTTCTTATGTGATAAGCTCTACATATAAGGTTGTTCTAGGAACTTGCCTAGTATAGGTCTACATTTTCTTGTATCAAATTTTCCTTCAAGTAGGTATGTTTTTCCTCCATCACTATGTGAAGGAAAATGACTGCTATATTTATTCTTGATGATGTTTAATTTAATTTTAACTTACAACTGCTATTTGTTGACATCATTAGGGATATTATTATATTTTGTCGTAATTAAGGAAAACTTAACAATATTATGTTTTCAACTACTAATTATACCTATAATTAGTAGTTGAAAACATAATATTGTTAAGTTTCAATTTTTTCAACTACTAATTATACCTATAATTAGTAGTTGAAAACATAATATTGTTAAGTTTTCCTTAATTACGACAAAATATAATAATATCCCTAATGATGTCAACAAATAGCAGTTGTAAGTTAAAATTTAAAATAAAACTGATGTCAAGGTTTAATTAACTTGTAAAGATACGATATCGAAAAACACGTTACTATGTTACGTAAATCCATTTTTTGTAAATTAAAAAAATTAAAACTTCGCCTACGCCAAATGTTACCGTAGCAGTATCTGTAGCGTAGCGTAGATCACATCAGCTACGCTAGCCCTCGTAGCATTACATTTCAGTTTAGAAGGGCAATTTTATTCTCCCAATTTGAATGTTAATTAAAATATTGTCGTATATACCTAGTCTAAGTGTTATCAATGTCATAAATGATATTCATCAATATCATAAACATGAACATCTATACTAAATTATAAAGCATAAAGAGTTTGTTTATTTGAACGCGCTAATCTTGAACTACCAGTTAGATTCGAAAGAAACTTTTGTTTATGATAGCCAGACACTTAAGGAATATTATAGGCTATTTAACATCTCGATACGACACTTCAAAGCCGAGCTACGGGGGTCAAACCGCGGGGCACAGCTAGTATTGCAATAAAGTCGAAAATTCATAACCAAAGTGGTATTCTGCTAACATATGAACTGATACATAAATAACAAAAAAATGGCGAAATATGTGACAATACTAATAATTATTATCTTGTATCGTTTGACTTGTACCACCACCAGTACACCTATTATATTATTTATCAGTCTTAATGTTGAGGGGCTCGTGGCTAAATGACAGTCGCGCGGATCGATCGATCTGCTAGGTTAAGCTGCGCTTGCCGCGGTCCGTCCTTGGATGGGTGACTGCAAGTCCATGTATTACGAGAATTAGAATTCAATTTGTTTTTAAGTCCAAATGGAATATAATAGAATACAATAAATATTATGATAAGATCTATGTATAACTATTAACTACCCATGTTTGCAAAGAATAAATTATTTGATTTGATTTTTTTTTTATTTACAACAAATTATACCTAACTTTAGATACACTTTAGACACACCCACATAGACAACAAAAACAGTTTTTTTGTCTGTGCGTGTGCGTCTTATCAGAAGCACCGACTACTGAAAAAATAGCATTCTTTACTGTTTTTGTAGTTGTATTTTTACTAAATTAAATTACTCTTTTCAATGGGAGACAATACACATAACTCTTCATAATCAAAAATATCTAATATTTAATATCGGTTGGGCAAAGTAGAAGATAATAATAAGTATATTAAGTGGTACACACGGCTACACATCAAGCTATACCTTCCCAGTTTATACTGACCTCTCACTGTAAGGAAATCCTATACAATGCGAGATCAGCTCATACTGGAAATGTATAGCTTGATCTATAGCCGTGAGTTTGTTTAAAAACAAAGCACGGTCATTAAAAATACTTATTAATTAATGATTATTGTAAGCCGATTAGTACGCAGAGAAGGTAATTCGCACACCGAAATCTAAAGAGAGCTAAGCAGGCGCGGTCGCAGCCGACGATTCTGGGGGAGGGTCATACCGCAGCTAAAGGCTTTAGGGGGGGTCACCGGTCATACCTATTAATGCCGACGTGCTATACCGTGAATTACCGTGTTTGGCGCATTTTTGGTACGATTTTGGGGGGGGTTATGTCCCCCGTGACCCCCCCCCCCCTCCTGGGACCGCGCCTGGAGCTAAGTAACTCAAAAAAAAATATTTTGGTGAATTCGGTCTCTAGTAGGTAGGTACTAGGTACCTAGATCTAAAGAGAGTTAATTAAAAAAATGAATTGGCTCTCTTTAGATCTAGGTGTGCGGTATATAAATCTTAACATAATTATTATATTTTGGCAGTGTTCCGTGTTGAACAACGATTAGCAAAAATACACTAATAATGACACGAATGTCAGTGGAAATAGGGGCAGGGACGCCCCGAATGACCCCAATAAAGTCGGTGACCTCACTGATGTCATCCTAAAGGTTGGGGTATCACGCGTCGTAGTGGGCTTTGTTCAAACTTAGGAACGTTGGAGCAAAAGGTTTGTAGGTAGGTACATTTTACTAAAAGAATTTTCAAAGATCACGTGGCATTTAAAGTTTTATGATTTATGCCTTTAGGTACATATGTAGATATACTGTCAAGATTTTGCAAAAACGCACGGTTAAGTCCTGTCATATACAGTGTGGCAGGTTAGACAGTGGAAATATTTTAAGGGGTCACTGTACTCATCATTATGAACAACTTTTACTATGGGACCAACCCTGATATCGCGAAACAAAAATCAACTGTTCCATACATTTATGTTCACTTAACTCAACAAAATGTATGGAACAGCTGATTTTTTTTCGCGATTTCAGGGTTGGTCCCATAGTTTTTTTTTTTTTTTTTTTTTTTTTTTAAAACGTTGCCCCACACTAGGATTTCTCCTGTATCGTGGGTGCGTTTACAAACACAAATTTCACATACACAAACAGCCAAACCTATGTGCAATGCGGGAATCGAACCCGCGACACGTTGCGCAGCAGCCAATCTCTCAGCCACTGCGACAACCGTGTGGTCGAAAGTAGTAAAAGTTGTTCATAATGATCAGTACAATGACTCCTTAAAATATTTCCACTGTTTAACCTGCCACCCTGTATATTATACGAAGTATGAAAATTACAATGAAAATGTTGTTTTTCATGATTGTGTAACCATTTTACAAAAATGTGTCAACACAAATTTTTGATCGTTACACGCAGAAAGTTCAATTTATGAATATTTTAAATAAATTTAATATTTTATCAAAATCAATTTAAAGAACAAGAAAACATTTTTCCAAAAATGAAAAACTTTAGCTAGATGGTTGTCTAACATAAATTAAATTTTTAACGGTTATCATAGCCCCCCAATTGATTCTTACTTTAAAAACTCAACCATGTATAACACGGAATATCGTCACTCTTGTCATGTTTGTAATTGACAATCCTTGACAAATTATTGATAGCGGAACTGCCAGCCTTGTCACCCATCTTAAAAAATATAACATTATTTGATTTGATTTTTCATGAAAAGAAAGATTTGATGTCAATGTATAATACAAAATTTCAAACTTAAGTTATTAAATATTTAAGAGATTTCGAAGAATTTCGAGTTGACCGAGCAGGTTGCGATAGCTCAGTTGGTTTCAGAGCAGTGGCACGGTTCGTTAAAGGTCGCAGATTCAAATCCTGCTCGCGACAATTCGATTTTTGAGAATCTCTTAAATATTTAATAACTTAAGAGAAGCATAACATGGCTTTGACATGTTTCAAATTCACAAAAATATACATTTATAAAGTTTCAAACTACTCGTACTGTCCCCAAGCGACACTACATAATGTTCAGTTCAGTCTTCATTTACATAGATCTAGGTCAACCAAATGTGCGTGCAATCTAGAATTAGTTCAGTGCCATTGAAACAGTGTTTCATGTCAGTCAAATTTCAGATTTCTATTTTTCACACTTTTCACATTACTTATACTTATTTTTGTTCGTTTCGTATCGTACTAATGGAACAAGATGGCTGTGCTACGTATTTGTTTAGCATTGTGTACAAAATACAAGGTATTGGCAATATTTATTTGGGTATTTAAACTTTATGCAACATAAATGTACCTACCTACATCATTCTCTACCAGTAAATATCAGAGACAATATATTCTTCAATTGTAAAGTTCAAGTCAACGAAAATTATAAACTACATAAACAATGCCAGTATGGCAAAATGTCATTGATGAATTTGTATAGAAAGTATGTTTACTTATTTCACAAATTGTATTGACATTTTTTTTTGTATCATTAAAATACAAAAAAGTGTCACGAGAGTATCTAAGTATAAAAATAACTGCAATATTTTTCTGAATTTAAAATAGTTGTTATTTAATACGCAGGTGCGTGACACAAAAATAATAGGTGGCCAATAAATATTTTTTAAATAAATATTAAGATTTATAAATATCATAAAATATTTTCAGACTGTAAAACATCGATCTAGCATACAAAAACATTTTTCTTTTTTCTGGATTGGAATTTGAAATGTAATTTTTTGACATAACCAACGTTAACGCAAAAACGATTAGTTTTGTTTGTTTTAATTTATTTTTAATTAAAAAAACAGCTTAAAATCGGTCACATGAGTCACCCAACAAAATTGTAGTTTAGGTAACTGGACCGAGTGACGCAATGAGTTGACTAAACTGGTATCGACGCAATTACAGTTAACTCATTAGCTGGCTAGTTAGTGTAACTGCTTCGAAAGACTAATGACACCATCTAGTTCGTCAGTTTGATTTGCATTCCCCCAATAAGATCTTTGCGAAGAGCGACTACCGAACTACTACTTTTTCTAACGAACAAAATTATAATGTTTCAAGCACGATATTCATCTTATGATTTAATATAGATTAAGCTTAAATTAAATTAGTATTATAATTTTTAACATGTTCACTGTTCACAACGGTTAAAAACATACATACAGCCGAACATAGAACCTCCTCCTTTTTGGAAGTAGTTTAAAAATAGCCATGAACTACATGTAGGACATGTAGGTCACTGCCTTAGTGGATAGGGAAGGGGTCAAAATCATATAAAGCTACCTACTAAACGAGTCAAAATTAATTTATAAAAATAGATTGTCGTGAAATATTGTTGTTTTTTGTCTATGCGGGATGAAGTGATTGGAGGTAAACTTAATTTCAATAGAACTTGCGAACTATGTAAACAAATCGTTTAGATAAGGGAGTGATTCTACTCGTCATACTGAACAACTTTCCCTATGAGCCCTATATCCTTTGATAATACCGGTATTCATATATTTATGTACCTACTAATATTACAACTGTAATATCTGTTAGAACTAAAACCATTTTCATTTTGTAATGTCCTTGGGATTCGCTGTAACGTAGCGACACTGAATTAATCCGCTTAATTTGCTCAGCACTCCACGATTGCACACACTCCCCTATATGACATCACCGCTGAATATTTTATCCTAAAGCCCAGTGTTCACGCAATGAAATACCTAGGTAGTGTGAATTAAAACCAGTTGGCCCGGCACGAATAATTTTGACGTATGGTATCGTAAACGTAAGTGAATTTTGAATCTAAAATACAACAATCCTATTACATTTTGATTTAATTTAATACAATTTAAGCATTTTTCAACATACAGGTATACGAATAAAGTAGGTATACAATTTATATAAATAAACGTGTATGTATTACTCGTTCAAAATTTGCTTACGTTTATACCATACGTCAAATTTATTCGTAATGCCCCCCGTTCAATGTATCAACGTCGCTGATTATTTATTGATAAAGTTGGTACTTACGTCATAGGGGCTAAGAAAGTGGTATTTTATCAAATAAATTTTAGTAATTTTTGGATATAAAAAAAATACATTGAAATCGCCACACAAAATTATCTAAATACAAAAAAATACTGAGTCACAATGCTGATAGTCGTTAGTTACGTACTTGGAACAAGCACTTTCCATCTGGGAAATGTAAGAAGTTAGTAGGTACCTACATACTTATAGGTAAACGCAAAAGTGGTTTTGTAATTAACGAATATTACTTGCATTGTTTTGTGTAGGAGTAGAGGCCATCGCCAGAGTGTTCTACTTGAGACAATTGAGTGTCTTGCACGCGATTATTTAAAACTTCATACATACCTAAATCCAGTGAATAGGCATGAATAACACGTAATACAAAACTGTGCCTAGATGATAGCCGATGATAATGGGGTTTGTTACTAGACTAGCTGCTCCCCGCGGTTTTACTCCCATTGCTCGTCTCCTAAGGGTCGTAGCGTGATGTTAAATAGCCTATAATATCCCACATGAATCTGGCTATGATATGCAAAAAGGATTTTTAGAATCCGACTGGTAGTTCCAGAGATTAGTGTGTTCAAACAAACTCTTCAGCTTACAATTAAATATAATTATAAAACATTTATTGCTACACATATTGTATATTTTATATTATACAATATGTGTAGCAATATAAATGTTTTAAATTTTCATGTTTTCATGTTCGTAACCATTTTTATTGTATCATGTATATGTATATATAAAATAGTGAATATGTGAATATGAAAAAGTGGCATGACGTGCAGAAAGGGATTCAACTCAATATTGTCAGCTTGTGTATACACAGCACTAATTTTCGTTGGTCCCCAACAGATAATTCGTTTTATGAGTGTAGATTCAACCTATTTATAACTAGCTCGCTTGCAATCGGGATAAAAAGTAGCCTATGTGTTATTCTGATGTATAAACTATATTACTGTAAAGTTTCATCAAAATCCGTTCAGTAGTGTTTTGCAAACATGCATACATACAAACAATCTATGTTACAAACATCCATACATACATTCTCACAAACTTTCGCCTTTATAATATTAGTAGGAAGTAGGATTAGTAGGATATTCCTAGCGATATACCGCTCAGTATTCACTTATATCGGGATAGGTCTTTAATGGTGCAATAATAGTGTCTGAAATGTAACACAAGTTTTACACAAGATGAATATTTCGACAAAAAAATATGTCATGCGTTTTGAAGCATTTTTTGTGTCCAATTAAACTGGACACATTAAATTGATGCTAGTTTATGCAACAAAATTGGAATCTAAATTAAGACTATACTACGTATTGACCTTTTCATCTACAGGGTGACATTGAAAACAGTTGCGGCCATGGATGGCTAAGATATTCCAGTCACTAGGTATCTAATGTTCCATTCGTTTTATTGGCATCTGTCTGTGCAGTTTTCATCCTTTATATGGCAATAAATATTACTAGATACTGTGTACCATGCATAATATATTGGCTCTACTGTTCAACAAGTGACAGCGAGCGTACGGCGGGCAGTTTATAGCGTTTGTTCAGAAAATGTGTAAAACTTTTATACTTATAGAGTTTCACATAAGAATTATTTCCTTCGACGATATGTTGGCTTTCCTAGTTCCCAGGCGCGGTTCCAGGGGGGGGGGGGTAACGGGGGTCATGACCCCCCTCCCCGAAATCGTACAAAAATGCGCCAAACACGGTAATTCACGGTATAGCACGTTGGCATTAATCGGTATGACCCCCCCCCCCCCCCAATCGTCGGCTGCGACCGCGCCTGCTGCTTCCCTGTCTGTCACTCCTGTCTCCTGTTTGTTTTATGTGTTAAAGTAATGCTTATAACACTAAAAAGTGGTGAACGAGAAATGGTGCCTACTGAAAAAAAAAACCGGCCAAGTGCGAGTCGTACTCGCCCACCGAATTCCATACATTTTGATCATGTTGTAGTGCATTTTTGTAGGGAACAGCTGATTTTGTTTTTTCATATTTCAATGTCGGTCCCATAATAAAAGTTGATCATATTCATGAGTACTTTCACCTCCTAAAATATCCGCACTGGTTTTAATTTACCCTGTATATATTATGTAACAAAAAAAAACAATTTTAAAATACTAGTTAACACATGCTCGATACACGTGCCGTTGCCTATCGACGTATCAACGCATCTTAACCTTTAGCTTTAATCGAATATTTTGGGGCAAAAGTGCTAAGATTAGATTTATTTTCATTAAAAGTCGCTGGTTTAAACATAAATAAAACGAATAAGTATACAAAGTTATTATAAAACACTTGTCTGCGTAATATCTAATTAAGAGGATAAGTAGGTTCTCTATGCCAATCCCGGAATAAGGACAAATCAAAGGACACCTCAATAATAATGTTACAAATCCATCAAGCCTGTTATGCTATAGAGCACAACAAAGAAATAAACATACTTAAATGTATACGGCCGTACCACAAAAAAATAAACATCTGTTCAACACACGTTCAACACGAATGCTACCAAAAATAATAGGCAATTGTTTTAGCACTAACTTGTCTAAAACAAGTGTGTATTATTTTTGGTAGCATTCGCGTTTAACGTGTGTCTATCTTTTTTGTGGTAAGGCCGATAGTGTCAAAGTCAAAGCATTTATTTCAATTAGACCAATTACAGGTACTTTTGAATTGTCAAGGAGTCTGTCAGTTAGTCATAATGATGAAGCTAGGTGTATACTGTATACCATACCTACATACAATCGAAAAGCATTATCATCCTTTTGGGGCAGTCGGGTAAAAACAAGTCTCATCTTTTTGAAAATCTATACTAATATTATAAAGCTGAAGAGTTTGTTTGTTTGCACGCGCTTATCTCTGGAACTACCAGTCGGATTCAAAAAATTCTTATTGTATATGATAGCCAGGTTTATGAGGAATAGTATAGGCTAATTAACATCACGCTACGACCCTTAGGGGCCGAGCGACGGGGGTAAAACCGCGAGGAATAGCTAGTTATAAACTGGTACAAATATTTTGCATAGTAGGTACAGCGAATTTTAAACAAACAATGCGCCTGACCTCCAGATATATCTGTAAGCAGATGTTTTTAGTCACTCAATCCTCATTTTAGTTCAGGAATTCAGAATACTCATTATTTATAGCAACTGCGCTACATCAATAAATAAACCTTATTTGAATGTGTAAATTCAGCGATGTGTGAGTTTTATCCATGAGAAAAGTATTAAATTAATCATTGAGGACTCCCCTCCATCTTTCCCCCTCGTCTTTATAGTACTATGGAATTAATAAATACTATTGAAATGCTGCCAAGCACCCAAAAGTTGATTTGGAAAGAGAACTTTCACGTAGTGGTATATCCCTCTCGCAAAAAATGTAATATAAAAGGACAACACTCCGTATAAGTGTTATTTTTAATCTAGTATCATTTTTTTCCTACATCTATTGTTAATTGAAATTAAACTTATAACTGAAGCATAAAATTTATTTCTTGTAACTTTTTGAAACGCTACTCCAGATACAATGGCGGAGGGTGAGGGAAAGCCGGTACAATAAAATAATTATGTACCGTACCTAGTAACAGAATGATACATAATTCCGCTTTACATAAGTCATACCTCAGATCATAGAAACAAGGAGATATGCCATCATAGCAAATTAGTACGGGAATAACTGTCGCCACTTTTAGTACCTAGATTTTTCAACACAATTACAAGCGCCCCTCGTGAATATAAAGATCTGCCACACATTAAAAATTCCGCACACCCTCAATGTAACACTGTTAATCGTCACTCAACACTAGCACTAAACTAAAACAGTGTATTTATATCATCGATCGTGTTCGGTTCGTCGCCAGCGTGTACTTTTGTACTACGCCCGATGTGGGCAAACTAAGGCTCTAGACAGACGGACCGCATTTCAACTGCAATCCAACCGCAAATTGCAGTTCAAGTGCAGTTTGAATGCAGTTGACACGACTGCAATAGAACTGCAAACCAAACGTGCAGTCCGATTGCAGTTCAATTGCAGTCGGCGTGCAATTTGGTGCACGTTTGGTTTGCAGTTCTATTGCAGTCGTGTCAACTGCATTCAAACTGCATCCGAACTGCAATTTGCGGTTGGATTGCAGTTGAAATGCGGTCCGTCTGTCTAGAGCCTAAAGCTTCAAGCTCAATAGCGCCTTGGCACATCTCCCTTGTTTCTATGATCTGAGAGTGGCCTATTTAAAATATTATGTAAATACAGTGAATAAATGATATGAGTTGATATAAGTAAAACGGAATTATTTATAACTTTGTTAATATTTTACTGTACCGGATTCCCCTCACCCTTCGCAAACGATATTTCATTGGTAGGTAGTTACAGTTACCAAAGGATGTGCGTCCGTTGTTAATGTGTTTGATAGATTAATGATTAAGTACGGTAGGTATATGAAGTATTTTTGAACTGGATATTTGGCCATGTTTAATTGGTCTGTAAACTCAAACGATACAAATTGTGTGGTTGCACCACACAATTTGTATCGTTTGTACCAATTAAACATGGCCAAATATCCACACCAAACTGTGCCAAAGTACCTATTATTGTGCGGAACCCACTAAATTAAGGTACCTTACTAGATATTCACTGTCAGTTTTTGTAACGTTTATTATAGTAATTATTCTTACTGTAGAACCGCTCTAAGTATTATCTCTCTCCAAAAAATGAAAATAAATATATTTAGGAATATTCTTTTTATTTATGGGAAATACAGTGGCAATACCTAATTGTATATTACCTACCATATATTTTTCTAGTAGTTCCTTGTACCTTATGATTTAATTTTTCTGCCTCTATGGTAAATAATAAATTACAAATAGTACTTGCCTCTCGTAGGTACCCGTGTCATAAAACAATGGATTTTTCTTTATTGTACTCGTAAAGTAATTTAGTTTTTCCTTTGTGCTAGCTGATAAAAATAGTCGCTAATTAAACAAAGCATCCACTGCACAAAAAAAATTGCTACCTGTTCATATTCTTATCAAAAGCTCTGAATAAATATATGACTCATAAAAACGCTTTTACTTTTACAAATATTATTTTGGATTTAGTCCAAGTTTTTTTTTCTAAACACTGATCAACGCATGCGAGCAGAGAATTTTACCGATCCTCGATAAAATAACAACGAAGTATTTCAAAAGAATATTTAAAATAAAAGTTTTCCGTTTCAATTCGCAAGCGAAAGCCACGAAATGAGTAAGCGCTTATAATTACACTAAGACTTTATTGAATTTAGTCGTCCTAAATGGTTAAGTAATTAAATTCAGTCAATTTTATCTGCATTCAACAAGTTGGCTGACGTACAAAATCAGTTAGCATCCTAGTTAGGAAAGGATTTAGGACGACTAAATTCACATAGGTACCTAAGTGCAAATTGCACTTAATTTTGGTACCTACTCAAACTGATGTTACTCGCATGTGGGTGCGCCCCCAAATACCGGAATGCTGGTCTATTACGTCATTTGTTATACTGCCATGTGAGTTCGAATGTTTTTATATTGATAAATGTTACGTCGACAGCTTAAAAGGCTGTTGAGGGTCAACCTCAGATCATAGAAAAAAGGAGATACATAATATGCCATATAGCAAATTAGTACGGGAACCACTGTCGCCACTTTTAGAACACTTTGCGACACAATTACAAGCGCTCCTTGTGAATATGAAGATCTCCCACACATTAAAAGTTCCGCACACCCCCAATCTAACACTGTTATTCGTCACTTAGCTTAGCACTAGCACTAAACTAAAACACTGTATTTATATCAGCGATAGCGTTCGGTCCGTCGCCGTCACCAGCGTGTACATTTTAATTATGCTTAAAGTGACCATATTATACTAATTGTTTTTATACTAAGTACATTGTTTCTATCTATCGACCGCACGGTTGTCGCAGTGGCTGAGAGATTGGCTGCATAGGTCTGGCTGTTTGTGTATGTGAAATTTGTGTTTGTAAACGCACCCACGATACAGGAGAAATCCTAGTGTGGAGCAACGTTTTTATAAAAAAAAAAAAAAAAAACCTATGGAGGCTTTTATATTAACGTTTTTATTAAAAAATGGCTATTTTTATATATATTATAAGTTTTTGTTTATAATTGTTTAGCTGATAGTCTTCCTAACAGTTATAAATAAAATAAAAAATTAAAGCGTCAAGCTCAATAACGCCATGGCACAGCTCCCTTGTTTCTATGATCTGAGGGGTCAACGATTAGCGCGAGAAAAATAACAGATGTAGACACATTTAATTGTTAGAACATTCCCCATTCTACTAAATTAATTTGTACTACATACACATTCCCAGGATTAATTGATAGAACCAATTGTAAGAGTTAAGATAGCTGAAATTTTAATTTAGTGGCGCCTTGTTAGGTACTCGTATACGTATATGCATTTTAGTTTGCGCTGTTCAATGTCGAATGAGATCATCATGTAGGATCGGAGGACTAAACTGTTGACATTGGCGACTAGATTATGACCGATCTGTATTCGTTTCAATCTATTTTTGAATGTTTTTTGTTGAGTGGCGTCGATATGACGTGCGTTGTGGTTGAGGGTCAGTTGATCACGTTGTTTCAAATCACGTCAAATAGAGTCCCTTTTGTTTTCACTGATCCAAATTGTTACCTAAAAATATTAATATTAAAACTTATGAATTCACTAAATCTAATGAATAAAGATATAGGTAATAGTCATTCATTACTTCATGAATAGTTTTTTTTTAATTACAACGAGTAATTAAAAAAACACTATTCATGAAGTATTTGCAGCTATAATGAAATCCTTTGAAAAAGAGTCAATCTAATAACCTGCTGCCGGCCTAGCATGACCACGATAGAAATGGGTTATGTCTACAGAAGAATAGACAAAGTGACAAATTGTACTTAGAAAGATTTCTACCGTTTTATGCGTACAATGAAGAGAAGAAATGTTTCTATTCTTCAGTAGACAAAATTCTGATAAACCAAGCACGGGTCGCCGCGTGCTCGTGCAGAAGAGACAACGATTTGATAGAGAAAACTTTGTCTATTCTTGGTTAGAATCAGAATAGAGATAGAATTGGTCATGCTAAGCGTGCTGTTCATAAATATTTTTGGTAAAATTATCTACTGGCACAAATTCCAGCTACAAAGCAATTTAATGATTATTACGAGGACTCCGCATTTCATAGAGTACCTACTACACAGATGGCGTGTAGCGATGTTGCCTACATTCCTGATGGCTATAATTGCTATAAATAACTGCAGCCTCACCACTCGGGAATCGGGGCATCCCATGGGAGTGTTCGTAATGGGGCCATGGTACTGATGGGATGGAAACACGTGTATTGCTTGCTATGTATTTTAGTCTTGAAAATGCGTATATGAAACATAAACGAATGGAAAAATTGTTACTCATAAAGTGCTGTATGGATATCAATTTTATCCTTGATAATTTTAGATTGGTATCTATTTTCTCATTGTAAGCGATAAAGCTCTAAGATACAGTGAGTGCCGAGATGATGGCTGAGAGAGAATAGAGATGTTTGTACCTACCTATGTAATGATATATTCAAAAAAAGCAGAAGCATGCAAAAACATCCATCATAAAAAAAATTATAGCGACCGAGTATTACCTACCTAAAATTAATATATCTACTTTTTGTAATATGGGACTCGAATCGTCAGCTCCTATTGTGGCTTTAAAGATGCCAAAATAACTTCATGTTTTTCAATTGTTTTTTAAAACCCAATAAAATATTCCATAATTACAAAGTTTGCACGAATCGCATTGCATTTTAGGTAGTTTTATAAATGTATTTTATATCTCTTACTTAATTTCATATTAAGGATTTATTCTTTTGTTACAGATTTAAAATGGCGCTCGTATTCGACAAGTGTTGCTTCTGCATAGAGCTGAGGACAGGATGCCTGGTCATTGGGTACCTGAACCTGGTAAGTGGCTTTTTTTATCACAATCATCAACAGCTCGAAGATATCCACTGGCATTTACAGTCTACACATGACTACTGAATATCAGCCTTCCCATAAACTGTTGGAATTGAAGCGTCAACGAAATGAGGGAATATTACCCTGATGATTCCTTAATAAATCGTTTTAATATGCTGCAATTGCAAAGGGTTAGGGAAAACCGGTACAATATTTTTGTTACTATTTCATTGTACCGTACCGAATTCCCCTCACCCTTACTGCTGCATTTGGCGCATGGATTTGCAGCTGTTGAGAGGAAAGAAACAGTTCTGGGGCACAAACAGTATCTACATGATTACAGTACAGTTGGTGCAAGGGCTTACCGGTTGTCTACGTGGGGCGGTTCGATTCCCAATGTGCAACGTTTTATAAAATACTATAAAATATTGAAGTTGTACAATCCATTTTAGAAATATTCATAACTGTAAAGTATTATTTCCAGTAGGTAGATACTGCACGTTTCTCGCACTTCTTAGATCTATCAAATAATTTAACACTACAATGCCGATAGATGTCACCAACGGTCATAAGAGGCGTAAAAAGAGGTTTCCAATTTCAACTGATTCAGGCATGACACTGTAGCTCAGTTGGTCAGAGCGATGCCACGGTGAGGCAGAGGTCGCAAACCCCGCCTGTGTCAGTTGTTTTTGAAAATCTCTATATTTTAGCATAATATGCCATTAAAATTCGCAAAAATATCCATTTAAACATTACAACTTAATTTTTAGATCGGCAACATTGTCATGATCCTGATGTCCATCCTGGGGTTGGCTGCGGCAGGCGTGGTCACCGCGCAAGGCAAGGACGATGATACCCAGGCGATGGGAGCTGTCATGGTCGCTGTCGTGGCGATCATGCTCATTTTCTTCATCCTATTCCTCGCATTCACTATAGTCCTGCTAGTAGGATTGCACAAGGTAATTATACTTCTTCCTATATTGTGTAGCATTTGACGAATGTTTTGGTATCAGCTCTTTGACTGCCATCGTACATATAAGGCCTTTCTTCCAAAATTTTATATCATGAAAAACATTATAATGTTTTTATAGGTAAGTAATATGCATTAGAAATTTTAATAAATTAATTTAAAAACACACTAATGTGCCTTTGATACACACAGGATAATCAAACCATGACTATGACATTATGTTTGACATTCAGTAAAACTATCAGTATTAAAGACAAATAATATTAATCTCTTCTCAGTATGACCACAAACTGTACCATAAACAAAAGATTACGGTTGAATTTAGACCACTTGGCGACTAGGTACAGTCAGTATAGTAGAATCTTACTATTTCTAAAAGGGGTCAGACAATGTGGGGTACTGACTGTACCTACTAGTTATTCATAATGTTGTTACTATGTTATTGTACCAGCTTCCCCTAACCCTTAGCCACTGCTTAACCATTCAGAGAATACATGCGTGATATTATATTAGTATGTTATTATTTGCTCCTTGATACCATTGTTTTTCTACATAATTTCCTTATCTGTAACTTATGCGCTTGAGATAGGCGTGGGTTCACTTGAAATTGCTAATACGACAGAGTTAACTCGATTATGTTCCTACTCGCTTATTACTCACTCAGAATAGCTTCTATGAATAGATTAATTGGATAACAAGTAACAAGCCTAGGTTTTATCAGACGTTATCAAGAACGGGATATTCCCTGTAATAAATTGTGTGGAACTATAATAAATGTCGGGGCTCGGGGAAAACGGATGGAGCAATTTAATTCGATGCGATCAATTGTTAAGATAAAGGATTATTTATCATCCGAATTCACAAACGAATTAACGATAAAGCTCGAAACTTCGTTAAATATTTGCAGTGAGCAAGTTTGGTAATCAATTGTTTATTGCCCGACTGCCCAGAAAGAGGGTAATGTGTGTCAATGTCTATTTCTTTGGCACGCTCTGTAGCGTAAACGGCTTCATGGATTTCAACATAATGAAGAGTCGTTAGATTAATCTTCATTGGGGGAGTGATTGACGGTATAATAGTTAAATACGCAGTCGGGTTTATTGTTTTTAGGGTTCCGTACCTCAAAAGAAAAATGGAACTCTTAAAGGATTACTTTGTTGTCCCTCTGTACCCTTATTCCGAGTTAAATAGAAATCTATACTCGACGCGTAAACCATAACCTGACCAAATTAAGTTTACATTATTATAATTGATTTTACTACATTCGAGCTATCACTGTCATTTGGTCGCATTATAAACGCAGACGCTAGCGAGCCTCGTAATATTATAACGCGACCAAAGAGCAGTGTCATCTTGAAATGAGTATAAAAAGTATTGTAGCAAGGAGTTTATATACCCATATAAACGCTTTCTGCTAATTCCGCGGGGTGGCCGTGCTATGTGCAAAAGAGGTCTTGCTAGACTAGTTCAAAGACAATAAAGTAAAGCCTGTGTCGTGCCACGGCGATGGGTTCAGTAAGGATTTTAATTTATGCGTACATCTAAATTATTGTGTTCACATTTGTGAAACTAAAAATTGTTTGAATGACTTGTTTTGCCATTTCGTAAAAAAACCGGATTTTTTTTAGGGTTCCGTAATAAGAAGTATTTTAGTTTTATGATCGCAAATATTTATTTATAAAACACAAAACACTACCAGTAAGTAATAATAATATAGGTAATATAAGATTGTATTGTACAAAGCATTGTTGCGGTTGTCAAACTCAAAACTCAAAATAGCAAATTATTATTTATTTGAGAGTGAATTGGTTTCATCTAGGCAAGCGCGCTCCATCGTAGACCGTATCAAGGCGAGATGGCGATCAAACGCAAGCCTATTATTTAATTTAAAATACCTATAATATATTTTCAAAAACTAAGTACCTACTGTATCTTGTTATTTATTGGATGCTATGAGGTTGATTTTTTCCTGATTTTTTGATAACGCGGTTGGAAAGTTAGAACGGGGGACATAATATTGTTAACATTCGTCGTAACGAACAGTTGATTTGATTTCGTGATTTCAAGGTTGGTCCCGTAGTTAATCGCACTAGTATTGAAAACTGAACACCATCCTTCACTATGTCCCACGTTTAACCGATCACCCAGTTTAAGATCGTTTCAATTTTGGTTACGTTCGTTTATAGTCGGGTTTAAGGTTTTAAACATAAATTATTGATGTATTGAACCCTAAATGAAAGCCATTAAAACTTCTTAAAAATGTTATTATGTCAAAACAATACGTCAATCAAAGAGATAATTCGTTAAAAACTTATACTTTCCTACGTTATTTTTGGACCTTGATATTTACTGTTTCTAGCAGTGAGGCAGTGTTTAAATGCAATCAACGCCATTTTATTTAGTTGCGACTACTTCAAGGATATCTAAGTGTAGGAAGAAAACATTGATCTAAATGATCTAATATGTCATGTTTATGAATCAATATCCTACTCAAAACTAAATACCTACCTATTTAACTTTTAGAGCTATTTTCATTTGAATAATAATAAACGAATAAAGTGCTTGGAGTTTCCCTGCGCGAATGAATCAGAAATAAGATTTTCAGGGAAACCAAGGTAAGCGACACAGCCAGAAGAAATGCCAAACCTAAATGGGGTACATAGCTCGTAGAACGGGTGGCTGGTGGAGCCGAAAAGATTTTAAGTGGCCGCGCACGGCGCGAATGGATAGAAATGAATCAAAGGGTAGACCTCACAAGGTGGACTAACAACTTGGTGAAGGTGGCGAGAAACTATTGGATGTGGGCAGCACAAGAGCAGTTTTTGTGGCGATGCTTGGGAAAAGCCAGCATTAAGGTGCCTTTCCAACAGAGATGTGCTATGCAGCTATGCTACGAAAATATAAAAGCTAGGCTGCAAATCTATGTGACCGTTTCCACTGATGTTATGCTATGTAGGTAGCCGTGCAAGGAAGATGCGCAGCTCGAGCTATGTGACGTATCGACAATACACATAGCTACTCCATTCTCGACCACACATCTAGCACGCATCCATAGCTCGCATCGCATCCATAGCGCGCATCTACAGCACGCATCCTTCCATATAAAAAACCTAGCTTAGCTGAATCGGTTTCCACCAGTGCTATGCTATGTGAACCAATGAATATGATTGGTTGATATCAAACGCATCCATAGTAACGTTGCATAGCACATCTGTAGTGGAAAATCACCCTTAGACGCCTGTCGGCTGATAAGATGATGATCATAACATTGACAGGAACTGCACGTCTTGGAAAAAAGGCAACACTTGATTGTATTCATTATTTAATTATAATATAATAAAAATTTAAAGTTTGTTTTTTTTCATTCAAATGCTAAAAATTCACTAAGTGCTCATTCACACGTACCATAACCACACCACGTCGCAACGACAAAATGCTGTCAAGCAGTGGTTACGTGTGAATAGCTTTTTGTAGTTGCGTTGTGGTACCGACAAAATGTCGATGTGTCGTTCGCAAAAATATGTGATGTGTAGTTCGCAGTATCGCTGGTGGTTGCGTTGTGGTTGCGATGTTGTCGGTATCACACACACGGTCGATTAACGACTGCAAAATGTGGTACGTGTGAATAGTCGTACCTATTCATTTTTAATACGAAATATACGCCCGGCCACGTGGTGTGGTTGAGGTGTGGTTGTGGTTTGTGGTACGTGTGAAGAAGCCCTAACAGGAAAAAAAATGAGTTAATCAAAAAACCCGACTGCAAGAAAATAACTAAAAAGTTCAAAACAAGATCACTTTTCAAGCAGTCTGAGATCTTTACAGAATAAGTTTGTTACTTCTTCACGCAAAAACTAATGAACCGATTGTAATGAAACTTTATAGGTTTGCCATGCAATGCCATAATTGTTACTTACAGCTGTACTTTTTATCCCAATATTACCACGGAATCGAAATTTAATTTAGGTAATATTTTCGCCGGTGAAACCGCGGGGCGTAGCTGCAGCAGCTACATACGTGTCGAATTGATAACCTCCTTTTTTGAAGTCGGTTAACAATTATTATTTGTAAGTTTTGTAAGAGAAAAAACTAACGGTTACTTATGGATCAGAAAGAATATAATAATATTAATACACTACAAATACTACAATACAATACACTCTTTTTTTGCGGGCGTGTCGGGACAGTATTCTGTTCTAAGTAATAATAGTAATAATGCAGTCTAGTCGGTGGAGACCACTTCAAATTGTTGGATTTTGAATTTTTGACACAATGAGAATAGAAATAGGATCATTCTCTAAAAAAATGTACATTCTGAATTTTTAATTTGGATCTAAACTGACAACGTAACGGACCTGACAGTTGGTGTAACGAAACTGATGTCATAAAACATAGTTCACATTACACACGTAGGTAGGTAAGTACCTACACTCAAATATTAATAAAATACTGCCTTTAGATATATTTAGGAAATTCATTTGCAAGGCTTTAGCTCATCAGCTTAAGGCCTAAGGTATAACAGTGTATTTTTTAACAAGTAATAATTCTCTCTTTGAATGGTTAATAATCAATTAATCACACAGTGAAACAAAAATAATAACAATTTTCTTAAATAATAAATGTAAAGTTTAATTTAAAATAACTATGTACTTATAAATATGTCAGTCTGGTAGTTTTTATTTTATGCATTAAGCTTTACAATTTCACAGTTTCGTAACGTAACGCAATGTAACGAAACTAAAGCCTTGCAAATGAATTTCCTAAATATCTAAAAGCAGTGTTTTATTAATATTTGAATATACTTACCTACCTACGTGTGTAATGTGAATTATGTTTTATGTCATCAGTTTCGTTACACCAACTCTCAGATTCTATCCGTTACGTTGTCAGTTTAGTTCCAAATTCAAAATTCAAAATGTACATTTTTTTAGAGAATAATCCTATTTCTATTCTCATTGTGTCAAAATTCAACATTTCGATAGGGTGAATGAGCCAGTTACAGGCAGTTATTTCATTTATTTATTTAGAACAGTCCCTTCGACGCGATGTTAGCTCTGAATGTCAATATATTACAACTTTTTAGACGGTGTTGCTAGTTTTATTTTAGCACCAATTCTCTTTTACCACTTTTTAGTGTCCCAGGCAGCAACAGATAGGGGTGCCAATAGCATCAAAGTTACGAACGACTCTTCGTAGAACAAGAGCATTCGTTCTCGATCTTTTAGTGTAAACGAGCGAAAAATCAACGAGCAAAAATGAGAACCAAGAACTAGAATTCTTGCGCAATAGATGTTTAAATCGGCCGAACGAATCGCTGGAACACAAGAACGCTTCACGTCCGAACATGCAAGAACGCTCTAAGCAACTGTTCGCATGCTCTAGTGCCGTTTACATCAAGCGTGCGAGCATTTTTGGAATATTCTATAAAATTTCTGAATGCAGACAGAATAATGCTCTACGTCTGTTTACACTAAAATAATTTAATAGAATGAGCATTCGCTCGTCTGATGTAAATCGGCCTTCTTGCGAAATGCTCTTTAAGTACGCTCTTTATGTAACTTTTCCATGTTCTAAATAAATAAATAAAATAACTGACCATAACTAGCTCATAGACCCTATAATTGGTGGAACTATCGAAAACTCAACGAGGTCGCTACCCACTAGACTGCATTATTATTGTTATTTTCTTTATTCATTTTAAGGTTCCGTATATAGATGCAAAGCCAGTTGTCAACGTTTTCAACGAAACGGTTGTCAATGGTTACTTTCGTTAACAACCGATGTCAACCACTAAAGATGGCTTAAAACGTATAAAAACATATTTTTTTAGTGGAATCAGCTTTTTCTCCTAGGTAATGGATAGACATGGATAGACCAGTTTTATGTAATCAATTTTTTTTTTTTTTAATTAATTACAGATACTTTATTTTATACGTAAAATAACCTACATGAGAGACTTCTCTTCAGCGTAGGTACCTTTATAATTGAAATTATTACTTCCAAACTGAGTAATTAGTTAGGTAAGTAGGTACCGAGGTTGGTAGGTCCGATTGCGTATTGGAAGTTGGAGCGCACATCACGCACGACGCGACATTGCCACATCGTGCATCGTGCATCGCGTTCGCACAGCATGATGCACGAAGCGGCAACGAACGAACGATCACGTGACGACAAGCGCGTAAGTTTGATAATGTTTTCGAGTTTCGTACTTAAATGAACGTAGGAACTTAGGAAGGAAGGTACGTTGTAATAATACGTAAGTACGTATTACAAATAAAACAATTTAGGCTCAAAAAACTGACCCCGGAAATTCTGAGATTTAAGTTTAAATATTTTGTTAATAATCGCATTCGGTCTGTTCGCATTTATTTTATTAACTAGCTTTCGCCCGCGGCTTCGCCCGCGTGGACGTCGGAAATTATCCCATGGGAACGTACCTCAGGAGTAAACTTTAACTACCATTATATCACTCTCCGGTTCATAACAGTACCTACCTACCTACCTACAACAACATGACAGTACAAACAGACACTTCAATTTTATTTATTTGTATAGGAGATTATCAATCTTATTACCCCCGCAGAAGAGCTGTTTTACCCCCGAGGGGGTGAATAGTTTTTTATTTTTCTATTTTGAGTGACATAAACACACGCGATTACAGCAATACCGCAAATTCATCACCACTAACCGATCCCGCGTCGAGCGCGGCAACCGTTACACAAAAATAATCCTTATAGCATGATTCAGTATTCACGCGCGACGGCGCGATGGCTTATTAGCGTATTTCATGTATAAGTTTGGTGTTTCTATACCGATTTCTATGATTCTATTTTTATTGAATAGGTAATAATGTTAAATTTTGTTAATTAGGGATGAGTGAGAGTATTATAAACGTAAGAGTAAACAAATACAATCAGAAAGCTCCGAACTGCTAAGCTATCGGGAGTTACACGTGTTATTGTGAGTCAACCATAAAAGATAGACATTATGCTGTCGTGGGATATTTTTTAGATAATTTTATGTAGAACATTTCCGTCATACATGATTTCTATGTAGCTTTAACCATTAAGGCTGCACACGCAACGGAAGCTTAAAAAATGGAGTAACTTCTCCCGTTTTCCCTACATTTCCCTACACTGCTCTGCTCTTATTAATTGTAGCGTGATGAAAGTATACTATAACCTGCCCAGGAGTATGAAGAATAATTGTACCAAGTTTCGTTAAAATCCGTCGAGTAGTTTTTGTTTCTATAAGGAACATACAGACAGACAGACAGACAGACATAAATTTTACTGATTGCATTTTTGGCATCAGTATCGATCACTAATCACCCCCTGATAGTTATTTTGAAAATATATTTCATGTACAGAATTGACCTCTCTACAGATTTATTATAAGTATAGATGTTGGTTTTATATTATGATTTTGAATATATGTCTCTGTTACACGGGACAGTATTATATTATCTGTGACGGGACTAAGAATCCCGGGCCTTTTGAAGGCGTGTGCGGGGCCGAAGCCAACACGTAGAGGCCCTTTATGACAGCTTTTTAATAAAATTTAATGGTGACATAGCTGGTCATTATCCTTGTATGCACTATAGAAATACACCCAAGGATAACCACCAGCTTATGCAGGACTATTGCAATATATATGTGGAAAAAATAAACTACTTGGGCTATTGTGGTGGGATGGTAGTGGACTAAGTTAAGGGGAACTATAGGAACCTATGGCGCCTGCCGAAACAATGTATGTGCACACGTAAAAATGGCAGACGGAGACTTGCCTACTCCCTAACTGGGCCCCCTGAAAAAAGTCGCTCGGGTAGCAACAAAGGGGGCAACAGGAACGTGAGTGGCTGAAGGGTGGCGAGGCTTCGCTGGACTTTTAACTCAGATCACTTGCTCCCTGAGGGTCCGGCATCACTGGCCCACTCACCACTTACGCTCAGACCTTCCGAACAGAGGTGTTCTGCTCTAGCGACTCCACTCTAGACGGCCACAAAGTGATCCCATAAAGATTCCGTTTTTCCTTTTTGAGATACGGAACCCTAAAATTAATAAAGAAAATAATAATAATTCAGTCCAGTTGGTTGAGACCACTTGAATTTTCTATTCTTATTTTGTCATTGTGTCAAAATCCAACGTTTCGATAGGGTGAATGACACAATTACAGGCAGTTATTTTATTTAATTATTAACACTCGCGGGTAGTACGTGATTGAACGTCATAATGTATAATTTTGATATGGCACAACCAACGTACCATGCCGTTCAAAAACAAAAGATCGTGTAAGCCGGAACGTTTATTTCCGATAAACTTTCAAGTAAAAAATCAATTATGTGGACCTTGTTCTCAACATATAAAACTCTAAGCTTTACTGTCATAAAGAAACAGTTTTTGACCATTTCAAAAATGTGTCGTTGGCAATTTGCGGCAACGCTACAAACACACACACACACACACGCACGCACAACGTGATTATACGTCCCGCCCGCCTCCTGCGTCTCTACATTTAGTCAGATTGTGTCACGGGAAGGGTGCGCGCGCATTTTAGCGTCGCAGGAGCGGTTTTTCGTAAACTTCGAGACAAAAGCATCATTAAGTATTAAGTTTACGTTATTATTTTATTGTTACTTTGTTGTGAATTATGTAATAAACAAAATTATTCTATGAAAATGGTGTCTTACGGGTTCTTTTGTTTGTTTTTGACGTAAAAGCGTAAGACAAATCCGATGAGGATTTTTGAGGATTTCGATAGGGATAAATCAAGGTAGAACAGTTCCAGGACGATGATTGGGACTTTGGAACGAATAAAGATATACCTACTACCTACGAGATATTATGTCTTGTGTCCATAAGACATCTAATGAGTTGCAGGTTGTACTAATAATGGCAAAACCTATGTGATCGATGACGTGATAAAACGTTTGTCATAAAGTTTTTAAAACATCCCGTATTATGCGGCGCTATATACTTAAACGTCAAATATGTTTATATGACAATTGATTGTGTCATTTTAGAACACAGATTCAACTGGTACCGTCCGCGAACCTGTTAAGAACATAAAATTTATAGCAACAGAGCGTGTCACATAAGAAATCCCTTCGACTGGATACTGGACTTCGTTAGTTATATTACAACGTTTTAGACGGTTGCAAGTTTTATTTTAGCATCAATGCTCTTTTACCACTTTTTAGTGTCCCAGGCATTACTTTAACACTTAAATCTAAAAAATACATAAAACGTTCAAGACCTAGACAAAGTGACAGGGGGAGCCAACATAGCGTTGAAAAGACTTTTTATAAGAAAGGCTTTATAGCTAAAGTTTTCTATTTACTATGACGTACAATCACGTACCACCCCCGAGTGTTTATAAATAAATAAAATAACTGCCCGTAACTGGGTCGTTGGCCATAAAATTGTTGGCACTATCGAAAACTCGACCAGGTCTGCGCCGACTAGACTGGTTTATTTATTTATTTGTTTATGCACGCAAAAAATAGGTGTATTGTATTGTAGTATACAGTATATTCTTTCTGATACATAAGTGACGTCACGTTTGTACCACGTTGAATAGGCGTTGTTGAAATTATATCACAATTTTGTTATACAGGTTGTCCCACGTGTCCCACGGCTGTGCCACATGGAGGGAAAGTACTTTAAATATTATAGTTAGGAAGTTTTGCTACATGAAGACTACTTTATTTTTAAAATTAATACTGCATTCAAAGATTTTTAAAAAGTTACTTGCTTCATCTGGGAATCGAACCGACCAAATTAATGTGAAAGAAGAACATACTATATTTTTATGATGCCGATTGAGAGGGTTAATTATAAGCATTAATTCCTTCTAAGTAACATAGTGTCTTAAATGAAAATAACATGGCGAAAATTTACATCTAAATTTAGGAAAATAATTTATTAAAATAACTTTTCGTGTCGCTTTTCATATATAGCTTTAATTATATTTGCTATTAAGTACTTTTTTAACACTGTTTTCCTGAAATGTGCAAGATAAATGCAATAAAATACTATTTGAATGCATCTTGGCTATGCGCTAGGCTAGACAGTAGAGGAATTTGAAAAAAAAAATATTACGGTGTTCCTGTAATTTAAGATAGGTGCCATGTTACTCAGAAGGAATTAATGCTTACAATTATTAACCCTCTCAATCGGCATCATAAAAATATAGGTGTTAATTTTTTCACATTTAGTCGGTTCGATTCCCAGATCAAACAAGCAACTTTTTAAAAATCTTTGAATGCAGTATTACCTACTTAATTTTAAAAATTAAAAGTGTAGTTTCTCTGAAGCAAAACTTCATATCTCCAATATTTAAAGTACTTTCCCTCCATGTGGCATAGCCGTGGGACACCCCGTAGATGGTATTCAATGCACGATATTGTGAATCCGCTCGTCCACTTCTTGCGAATTAATTTCATCGCCTATTCAACGCTGGACAAACGTAACGTAACGTACTAGACAGTTGAAATTTAAGAACATGATTTTATTTAAGTACAATCTGTAAGCCTGTCTCTGTGTGGGATTGTCAAATTTCCGCAGTGTGCTGTACGTGCTCACCTCGCCCCCCGCAAAAATTGGTGGAAAATTTTATTTGATGATTCACCGCTATACGCCTCCAGGGGCATATAATTATGTTCTAAGGAATCCTGTCTGAGCAATATGAAACGTCACACAGTGACATCACAACGGTAGTGGTGGTCGTATTTGAATTAGTTCTAATAAGATGGCTAACATGTATAACAAGCCACTGACTCCAAGAGTGTTAAGCTGAACTTTGACGTTCGGTAACAAACAATTGTATGTTAGTAAACAATAGAAACTTTTAAAACGATAGTGGGTAGTTAAGGGTTAAATCTATAGTCGCTAGCGACCGCGTAATACGTACTCATACTTTGGATTCTAAGTTTTACGCAGTCGCTAGCGTCTATCGATTGCATGGACATCTATACTAATATTATAAAGCTGAAGAGTTTGTTTGTTTATTTGAACGCGCGTATCTCTGGAACTACTAGTCGGTTTCGGATTCATAAGGAATCGTTTAGGCTATTTAACAACACCCTACGACCTTTGAAAGCCGAGCAAAGTGAAAAAGCAAAGCAAGTGAAACCGTCAAACCGCGGGGAAAAGCTAGTATTAAATACGGGACGCGAAACACGGTCGTTAGCTTGTGTGGTCCAAAGATTACGATATTAAAGTCTTATAAGTTTGACAGTGATAGACAGTGACAGAAATATAAGAAGAAGCAATAATATATGTATTCTGAATTTCATATAGGTAGGTAGGCATTTTTCATGTGTTCCTGTCCGATGGGTATTGTGTTCTTAATCGCATGGATATTGTGGCGCCCTGTCATCTATGACACATATTCGCCATAAATAATTATTGTCTTACGTAAACACTCCTTGATATCATTGTATTAAACTTATTTTCTCTTTGCTTCCTTTGCTGTCAAGTGACCGTGCTAATTTTCTGCCAAATGACAAATAACCGTGTTATTTTATTTATTTACAATTTTCGAGATACACGTAGACTCATTGCTACTGTAATTATTATGTTTGGAGATGATCAGGGGCTTGTAGCTCAATGTGTTTCTGTGTTATAATTATGTAGTGCGGTTTGTGTAAGACCAAAAATCAATCTCAGTTACCATTTCACAGGTTAGTACCTATTCGTTTACATTAAGTGTACAATAAATAAAAAAATCCTAATAAATTTGTTGTGTTAATCCATATAGGTAGGTACAATATTTTCAGTGTGAGTTTAGAAATTACAGTTTAGTTTTGCTATAAATGTATTTTTTCATCATTACCTATTTATTTTGTAAACAAACGTGTAGAAACAAAGACACAGCTACTATTGTACTGTATCGATATCGATAAAGTTATTATTTTTATAAATGTATGAATGAATTGAAAATAATCAAGAATTACATAGGTATACCTTCCTACTTTAAAAAAAATATGTTTTCAGAATGCTAAGGAATTAGGTGTGCATTAAGAAATAGAACCGGCCACTTGCGTCTCGGTCCACGCACAGTGTAGGGTTCCTTAACATGTCCATACAAGTGCGGCTACACACTTGTATAGTCGCCGCCGTGTTATGTTAGCCGCGAAGTTATTTTACAATAAGGGTTTATTGGAAACAAACATAATATTTAATTATCACACAATAATTATGTAGGTAGTACTTAAAACTACCTTGTAATGTTATTTTGTTTTTGTATCAAAGGCATTGGCATCGAATTTATGAGTTGCTCTAATTGCATCATGGACAAATCACATAAAATTAATGAACCACTAACTTTTGTTTTGAATGCAGTGATAGCCTAGTGGTCTAACCATGTGCCTCCCACGGCAAATGGTTCGAGTTCGATCCCGAGACACGCACCGCTGACTTTTTCGGAGTCACGTGCGTATTAGAAATTATCACTTGCTTTAACGGTGAAGGAAAACACCGTGAGGAAACCTGCATGCCTGAGAGTTCTCCATAAAGTTCTTGAAGGTGTGTGAAGTCTGCCAACCCGCACTTGACCAGCGTGGTGCACTATGGCCTACCCCCTCTCATTCTGAGAGGAGGCCCGTGCCCAGCAGTGGGACAGTTTATAAAAAAGGGCTGATATTATATTTTATTTATTTATAACTTTTGTTTCAGTTCTTATTGTTTCCGCTGCTCTTGCAGCTCTTCTGGGCTGGTGAACTTGCGGTTACGGCCCGCAATTAATCAGTGGTCGAAATGCTTAGAATTGCAGAGAATAACTTAGAACCTAACCTCACAACAGTCGGTTTTACTGACTCCTACAATACCCGTGACAAACACCAAAAGTAAACGTTACCATAATCGAATGCGTCTGAATTTTTGTTCTGCCATGGATGTGTTTTTGAGTTTTATAGATGGTATTATGAAACAAATGTTTTTTATTTTTGCAAACAGAGACTATACAGGTAATAAAATGTCAGTTTTCCTCTTGGAAATCAGACTTTTATGTAAGGCTCACAAAAATGGAAGATTCCTTATTAATTTTAGAGAAAATAATTGACTTTTTATTTCTTCTGTGCAGTATAATTTAAGAGGTTTCGATATTTTTGTGGCAAGATAGTCTTGTTTATCTTGCAGCTCTGATAATAACACTGTGAGTAAAGAAAGTACCGAAAATCCCAGCTCTGTATTTCGTAGAAATTAATTAACGATTTGTGATAATTAATAAAACATTTATTTTAAATCTTGTAGTTTTTTATAGTATCGATATCGGCAATGAGTCTACTTAGTCATTGAACAGCCCACACTTAAAGTAGGTATTGACATACACGAAGTTTTTTAATCAATATTTTTGGAACTATCGATTACTGCCATCTTTAAATGTCATTCTTTGTCATTGTTACTATGTATAGTGTTACAAGGTGTTTAATCTAATATTTCATATCAGATCGCTCAAATTATATAAATATTTATTTACAGTTTGATATGAATAACTAACGATTTTCAGTCGTGGGGTTTCGCTCAAATGGGACTGGTGCTATTCTGGGACTTAATCTACCTCACTGCTAAATTACATCCAAATCTGTACAGCATTTTTGGTGCCATCAACAAAATACGTGTTTCAATTGAAACTATTTTTCACGTGATTCAATAAGTAGTTATTCATAAATATTTTGATATTACGTTGTAATTGTAACATAATCCAAAATAATACATATATCTAAAGACAAGGGTAACTGTTTCTTACTGGTCATACTAAAGTGACACTAGTGATTAGTGATAATAGATGACATCATGTGACATCCGTTTCCCTGAACAGAAAACTTTTTGATAAATACTCTATATTTTTGTATCACGCTAATTGACACCAGCAGCGCTACTTTCTATACATTTATATTAAATTAACGTAGGTACAGTTTGTATTTGAAACTTACACTATTACAATTTCCATAAGTAGCAGGGTTAAAATCTAAGGATTCACATAGACTGCAATCTATCCAAGGCTCTGGCACTATTACTCAGGCACTATTACTCTGAGCTAAGTCTTAAGATTTTTGCGTCTGGTTGGTTTTTGAGAAGGGGTTGCATTCACCGCTAAAACTGCGCTTGTATGTACAATCCTTTCTCCGCTCCATACCTACTTAAATATTTGATCTCATCGGGGCGCACTACTTTCAAAATTCTCTGTCTATTCACTTCTTTTACTGTTTATGGTTATGTATATTTAGATTTAGTTTATTATATCGCAGAGTTGTCAAGTTAATCTCGTTACGAGATTCGAACGATAAACGTGTTATTCCTGTATGGCCCTTGCCAAGAAAAAGCCAGCGATACTGGCGCCACCCCGCGGAATGGAAGTGAAAAAACCCTCTTGGTTTCCGCTATTTCCGCGGGGCAGCGCTAGTGTGTAAAATAGGCCGTCTAACAGGAAACTTTTTAATTCGGTCGAGTTATGGTTAACGCGTCGAGTATAGATTTCTATTTAACTCGGAATAAGGGTACTGTTCATTATGTCAAGACAAGACTCTTAGCGGGTGGAGGCATCTGCTCATAGATGGTGCCACTAAAAGTATGTAGGTAATAGCGGCATCTGGCTCATAGATGCCGCTATTGCATAGGTATTTCGGAATCCTCAGGGCACGAGTCGTAGGTACTCGCACTTCCGGTTTTATTTTTATTTTGTTTTCTGGTAATTTTCGTTGCAATGGGAGAATACAGGCCCGTATGGGCCGGTACAGTATAAAGATTTTTTTCGGTGAATCTTATGTGCTTATTATATTTTTTCAGTACAAACGCGGTCACGTGAAGGCCTACCTGATCTACACGTGTATCTTCATAGTGCTGTACATCATCATGTTCTTCGCTGGCTTCGCGAACAGCCCCATCCAAGCTGGCAAAGTCGTCGGCGATCTTATCTCCATCCGTAAGTAGTACCTATCCTGCTAATTATTGTGCGTGTCGTCTCGAGGATGTCTCTGCATTATTATATTTATTCATTTTTAGGGTTCCGTACCTCAAAAGGAAAAACGGAACCCTTATAGGATCACTTTGTTGTCCGCCGTCAGTCACAAGACCATAAGTGGAGCCATGTGCTCATAGATGACGCCACTAGAAGTATGCAGTAGCGCCATCTATGATCATTTAGCGGAACCCTTAGGGCGCGAGGCATACTCGCACTTGTCCGGTTTTTATAATACACATTATTTATATTTATATATATCTAGGACTTAAAAAAAACATTTAAAAATATATCATGTATCATTCATCATCATGATCGTATAGTAGTCCACTGGACATAGGCCTCTCCAATTGCTCGCCATTAAGCTCGATCCTCATTTATCACTACTATTAAATGAATGCACACCTAATAATTATAATTGTTGCTGCTATGAAATTGTCAAATTTTTTGCCTATAGAAACAGTCAATGAGGAGTTTAGGTGTTACCTATACAGAAGAAACAAAATTACACTGCTCAACTAGGACACAACAGAAGCACATGAAACAACCTCACCCAGGGTGTCATTTAGGGTGACTCACCCATTTAGTGTCCATAATTCAAACGCGTTGGGCAGTCCCCTACAAGAGTAAATCCCCTGCATAAACACTCATAGCAATTACTCATAAATGTTACCTACTGAAAATATAGTAATATAATTACCCAGCTGTGTAGATGACATAGCAACTAGACACAGTGAAGTTGTTGATAAAGCTCAAAACAGGCGCAATCCTTGTCACCCTTATCATACCCATATTCTATTAGAGTCAGAGTAACCAAGGAAGTGGCAAGCCACTTTTAAATCCCGTTTCCAAAAAATACAAGAAATAGAGAAATACCTATACTTATGTTTTTGTTTTATTTACAGTTCTGAGCATTTACTTCATGCTGGTAATCAGAAGCTACTTCCTGAAGATGGATGACCCCGCCAACAAGCCAGCAGTCTACAACACAGCTTAAGTTAGCCATTAATTACAATATCTATGATATTGGTTGAACATTTAATTATCAGCCACATGTCATTGCATTTTTTGATACATTTAAAATTGATATATTTATCATTTATAATTTTATATAATAGTGAATTTCCGACACAAAATGTGCCTTAATACAACTGTCCCGTAAGTAAGTATAAAGTATTCGAAACAAATTATTTGTGCTGATAATTAAAGGTTTGAATTTATAAGAATATTTTTAAATGTTGTCATACGTCGTGGTGAGTTTAATTGCTTCGAATCAATCATTTGACTTGCATCAATGTATTTTAATCAATCGTTTTTGGCGTATAAACTTATTTCTTAATAATATTGTGCATGACAAAAGTGTTGATGAAAAACATTGTTATTACATTTAGTTGTGTAAGTTTCTTATACGTAGTTCTAAGATTTTGAGTCCTTTTTTTAAGTTTTGCACTTTTCAGTTACAGTTACGTTTTTGAAGGATGAAATAGATGTGTACTTTTACGAATGTTTTGTATGTTTATGTGAATTAATCATAAATAACAGAAATGCATTTTAGTTTAATTATATTTCTTTCGTATCAGACTTTGATTTATGAATTACGAATATTATAAAATAAATTTGGAATTTAACTTTTTATCTATTTCATTCTGTATTTTGCAAAAGACACAATAAAATAAGTTTTACACAAACCAGTTAAAATGTAAAAAAACACCAATGAGACTGGTATCTACCTATTCTAAGCAACAAATAAATGGGTATATTTCTGTATTTTTTACAAAACTTCAATAAAAACTGGAATTATCACCACCGATTTTTTTATGGAATTTGATATGTTTTCGTAAAACTGATTGTCTTATTGCATTTATGTTATATATTTAAACAAAATGGCTGAAACGCGATTGCTAAATTTATTTGTTATTATCAAACATTGTTAATATTTCTCTTAAGCCAGGCATTGAACAAAAATAACGAGTACAATTATATTAAGTTATATTAATAATTATTGTTTTTCAATTGATAGATACGGTAAGATCCCCGTTTTAATAAACTACAAAAATATTGCAATCTATATTTTCATTGTATAATAGTGCCATCATGAGAATATTATTATTACTTATTTTATATTCTTATAATTGTTGCATTTACCTCACTAGGTAATAATAGTGTTTAAAAGTAGTAAGTACATGCGCAAAATTACGCGCGCTGTATAAATAATATTTTTGAATTCTAAATATACCTACGTGTGCTTTTTATAAATCGTGGAAAAACGCATTTATATTATACAGATTATACAAAAAAACTAACTTCACTTGTAGCTTCGGAAGCGTGGTAACGAAAATGACGTTTTCTAACGATGGGTAGATAGAGATATATTCTGGTAGATAGATCTGAGAAAGAGACTGTAAAACTACCCCCTAGATCGTACGATAGACCTAGTACCTACAGACAAAAAAAAATTGGCGTGCCTTCGTAAAGTACCTCTTAATCAAAAGGTACTTTATAATTATAATTAACGATCTCATGTAAGCCTAGTGTATGTTGAACAGATCAGTTGTCCGAAGCTTCGAGAAGCAGCTAGTTTTTAACGACTTTTGGACTATATATTTAATGCGTCTACGAATGTCTTTGTAATAAATATAAAATATGCTTGAATGTTTACAAAGATATGTTAATTAAGTGATTTATAAATTAAAAATAATACTTTAAATAATTTGTCTATTTTTCAATAAGTTCCCTTAATAAAAGGTATAACCCCAGAAAGGTCTGTAGCCTAAACAGCATAATGAATTTCTTCGTAACATGTCAAAGCCATGTTATGCTTATCATATTAAAAAAAAATATATGATAAGCATATATAACATGGCTTTGACATGTTACAAAGAAATTCATTATGCGCTTTTATCCTACAGAGCAGTTTGACTTGCGTGCGTATCGCGTCTGTACCGCTACAAACGCGCGTCAACGGCGCGTTTAAAAAACGTGGTGTGCATAGGCCCTTACATTGCTTCCAAGGTAACTCATACAAGTGAAACGCAATGTAGGTACTCCTAGCTATATTCATCAATATTCATTATAGATGAAATATATTCCTTAACACGCACACCTAAAAATAATAATTACTTACCTAATTAGTTTCGTTTCATTCTTAAGTTTATACATATGTATACATGTATAATTGTCAAGTTTACTGTACATTTTCTCTTCTATAATTTTGTAACTTTGATATCAATTTTACTAAGTAGGTACCTACCTACTATAAAATGGAAATAATTTGTTAGCTACAACTACACACTGTGCATGATTTTGTTTTAAGGCCGCGGCCGGACTGGTACGGCGACAGCGACGCGACGGCGACTTTGTAAAAAAGTCGCCGTCGCGTCGCTGTCGCCGTACCTAAGAGATTTTTCAACGGTGTAAAGTGTGTAAAGTCATGTCAATAAAAAGATTTGGAACATTTTATATAGGTACTAAAGATATTGTAAGGGCTGTTTACACCGTTGAAAAATCTCTTAGGTGTGCTGGTTTCCTCACGATGTTTTCCTTCACCGGTTTTAGCAAGTCATAATTAATTTATAATACGCATAATTCGAAAAGACCTTGGTGCGTGCCAGGGTTTAGGTGGTCATATAAATTAAAACCACCATTTATGTGGCGAGATATTTTGACGTACGGTATCGTTAACGTAAGCATAATATTTTGAATCTAAAATACAACAGTCCTAGAACATTTTGATAAAATTTTACACAATTTTGCACATTTTGTACATTTCCACATGGAGGGGCCTTCATGTGGGGATATTGTATAGGTATATAGATATCGTTGGATAGGTATTTAATAATAACATAAAGGTTCCTAAATTACTTTTTTATTTAAGTGCATACTCAGTGAACTAGAAATTCCGTAAGTCGTGAAGAATGTATCCCGGTTTTTTTTAAAGCTTTATTTCGTCACCTCCCCGGCTTAAAATATACTGGCAGGATGCATAATTATTATAATTAATAAATGGTCCATTATCTATATTAACGCAATTTTGTTCGTGCGGCGGTAAGACCGCTTATTAAAACGTCTTCAGCGAAATAATTGCTGGTAATCGTTATAACGCATTCACTAAAACAAGATGCAAGATAAGTGCATCATACAGAGAAAATGTAATTTTTTACCTACCTGAGTGCTCATCAGTTCCGGAACATGGTAGTTAGTATTATACTTACCTAAAATTATTATATTTTCCTGCGCCTAGTATAATTTTTTTCTGAAAAAAAAATTTTTTTTCGTTGGTTTGGTTTCGGAAGGCTTTGCCTTTTGGCTTTGCCTTTTTTTGTTTGTTTTTTTTTGCCACAGACTTCTGAAACCATAATTCTTATCAGCTCAGCAAAAATGCTGGTCTGTTCAGGTCAGGATTAAGATGAATGATGATGTTTCCTCAAATTTCCAGGATAACTAACGTCATATCGATCGTTTGATGTTACTGTTATCAGGGTAAATGCTCATGCAGATTAAAAAAACGAAAAAAGCTTTCCTTATATAAGTATCTACATTACAAAAAGTGGTTTAACGATATCTCGTGGCACTATTTATTTCATTGCATCATTGTTTAGCGAATGAATAATATCAAATAGATAGAAACCAATGTGAAATCGTTGTTTCTATTCATTAGTTGCTTGCAGTATACGAATTTGTTTCAATTGTGTTTCGCCATGGACAGGATTACGTTCTATGTGAATAAGGATAAGTGCTCCGGTAAGTAACGGTTTCCGAAAGCCTTTTTTGCGATCGAGCCTGTCACTATGTTGCTCCATAAAGCTTATTAAAAGACATTACATTATTAAAGGACAATGCCAGGGGGCCGTACTAATTTGTGCCGCGAGGTGACACAAAATTGTGACATAAAGAATAAACGTATTTTTATATTTTCTTTTCCGTCGCCGCCATTGCAGTTCATTTTCGAATATTTTTTTGTAAAAAAATTACACAACACAATAACGAATGATACCCGCCATCAAACATATAAATGAAGAACATAAATAGGTAAAGCCCAGTCTTGGTCTTGGTCTCGATCTTACTGCAATTAGGTGGTCTTAGTGTTGCGAAAATGATTGATGCAAGGGCAAGACGGATTTTGGGCAACACTAATGCCAATGCCAGGTAGATATTATGTGAATAATGTAGTATTGCTGCTACTTCTGTTGTACATTGCACTAAACCAATAACTATGGTCTGTATTACAGAACAAAACTCAAGCGTCGATCACTTATCCATAATCTTTATCTCCAAATGTCACTGAAAAGGGACAGAAAATATTAAGAACTGTCAAATATTCTATATTAACCGTTTCATATATGAATTCTCTTCGACGCTATGTTGGCTGCCCTGAATGACAATTTATTACAACGTTTTTAACGGTGTTGGAAGTTTTCTTTAAGCACCAATTCACTTTCATCACTTTTAGGGTTCCGTACCAAAATGGTAAAAAAGGAACCCTTATGGTGCGACTTCGTCTGTCTGTCTGTCTGTCTGTCACACCTGCTTATTTCAGCAACTACTTAGGCTATCGACTTGAAATTTGGAACAGATAAAAAGAATGCTTGTTCAACTTTATTGCAAATGAAAAAAGTCCAAAAATATTTTTATTTTCATTGCAAAAGGGGCCGGAGTGGGGGTCCGAAATTTCAAAGTGGGGTTACTAGGTCAAGTGATATATCATATGAAAGGGCTTGATCTGCACATTTCAAAATATATTTTTATTTTATTTTATGTCTCACAGTTTTCGACATAATTATGATGAAAAATGTCCAAAAAAATACCACCTTATCTCCGAAGTTTGCGGGGCGCAAAATCTGAAATATTAGAGCTGATAGGAATTGACCCAAATATGGCACCAAAAATAAAACGATGTTCCTAACTAGTACAGTTTTTTCAAAATCATCAAATTTCAAACAAAAATTCACAAACAAACTTAGTTATGTGGTCCGGATTTTTTCACTTTATACGTCCAAAAATGATACGGAACCCTCGGTGCGCGAGTACGACTCGCACTTGGCCGGTTTTTTAACGATAAATGACCTAAATAAGAATGACAAGCTCCTGCTTGTCATTCTTATTTAGGTCATTTATCGTTATTTTATTATTTTATATTATATATATTATTACCATCTGTATCCGTAAGTCAGTACGTAATCCTTGACGTACTGACTTACGGATACAGATGGTTTGAAGCAACCCGCCCTTAGGGCCTAGTTCACCGACAAGATAACAGTCCGTTAAATTGAAAACGGCTGTTTATCACATCTTTTTTCATACAAAACGTCATGTTAAACGGCCGTTTACAATTTATCGGACTGTTATCTTGTCGGTGAACTTAGGCCTTAGTTGGATAGAGTTATGCTGGCAGATCAAATCTATTAGCAGCTATTAGCTAGTTAGCAAGCTATAGGTATAATAAATCCAACATAAGACCCAAGTTCACTGACAAGTTAACAGTCCGTTATTTTGGAAACGGCTGTTTATCATATCTTTTTCTATACAAAAAGTCATGTTAAACGGCCGTTTACAATTTATCGGACTGTTATCTTGTCGGTGAACTGAAGCCTAAGTCATGCAATCGTACTCATAATCGTTTTCGTTTTGACAATTTAACAAAATCCATTACGCCTTTTGTTTTAAATAGGTACCCGTGTCACGATAACCTAGTTAACGCACTGAAAACAAGATCCATAATTATTAGCGTTCTAGTTTTAACCAGTTTTGGGTGTACGCAGTGGGTTCGGAGGTGGACTCGGACACTTCTCTGAATGACTACATTCGGAACCACCTGAACCTTCGAGGCACGAAGTTTATGTGCAAGGAGGGAGGCTGCGGGTCGTGTGTGGTGGCCGTCACCGTCAGCGACCCGCATCGCAGGACATTTTCTGTCAATTCTGTAAGTATAATGTCCGGCTCATATTATTCCAGTAGGTTAGGTAGCATTCTTGTACAGAATGTTCTGGAATAATGTGCATTAGACCATTAGGCCGGTCTTTCTGTTTAGTTGATGTCTGTCGCATACGTCGAAATATTAACATGGGATGCAAGAAAATCGAAAATTGCATATAATACCTATATATCAACTGATCAACTTTTCAGTTGGTACGGTAAAAAAAATACAACCGCGTTTGTATTTTTTCAAAATCATAATCTCATAATCATCAAAATCTGCTAAATATTGTATTGTGTCCTAACTTTGCAAGAATGGTCTCACATCGACATAGTTATTATTGGTTTTGACAGGTTTTGACTTAGATTTTGACGGTTATGATGTTTTTATTTGACAGTTATGTGTCAGGATGCTCTCATACTGTCAAAACCTAAGTAAAAATCAACGTTGTCAATGTCGACATGAGACCATTATGACACAATTGCATTGCAGACTTAGGGCCCTGTTCGCATACCACACCGTCCAGGGAAACGGGGAGTTGTGTGCGTCTTGCCTACTAAAACTCCGCCGATGTGCCTACATCCACTTTGAAGGGACGCGAGAACTGACCTATCTCAATTCTCAACCAAAGTAAAATTGTGGGTAAATCATTGTAATTTAAACCTTAGGTCTATTTACATAAAAGTAATATGACGCATGCTCATGTTATACCCAATAATGATGTAAATACCTAAATCAATATAGGTATAATTAATACCTAATTAAAATTTACAAGTGTTGAAATCTTGAAACTGTAATGTCAGGATGTATTTATCATTTACCTAAGTACTAATACCAATAATAATTGAAATATAATCATTTAATAACAAACGATTTAAATAAAATACGCACTAACCTACTTTCTTATTTTACACGTAATATGAGTAGGTACGTAGGTATTTGTTCAAGAATGTTTGCTTTGAATTTGCAAAAAATAAAATACATTTTGACATAGGTACTAGCTATTTACTTCGAGATGGCCGTTATGGCTATGTCAGAATGTATCTTATTTTCCAAGTCCTGATTGAATCGGCACCCTGGCTGACTCTTCCAAACCATTGGACCAAGAAAGCTGACATTTTGCGCAATTTATAGTTCCCTTTATAGACAAGAAATAAGGCCGGATTTTTCGAAATTTCCACGGGATAGGGTCCAGCGGTGTGAGTCGCGGGCAAAAGCTAGTAAAAATGTTATCTGAATCTCTTTCTGGATTTACAGTGCCTAGTGTCAGTGACGTCATGCCAAGACTGGGAGGTGACCACGATAGAAGGGATCGGCGATCGAGTGCGAGGGTACCACCCAGTGCAGAAGACTCTGGCGGAGTACAACGGTACCCAGTGTGGGTACTGCAGCCCGGGGTTTGTGATGAGCATGTACAGGTTAGTACAACTCTAATAACAGATAACAAAATCAATTGAAACTTTTTTCAAAAAGAATTCCGACAACACGATAGGTATATAAAAATAAAATCCACTGTTATTTAGTATATTAACACGTTTAGGTAAGAGATAACATGACACAGTAATTGCAAAAAGTATTTTTCCCTTTAGCCTTCTAGAAGCAAACCATTACGACTTAACTCAATACGAGATAGAAAATTCGTTTGGAAGCAACACCTGCAGGTGTACCGGCCACAGACCAATATTAGATGCATTCAAAAGTTTCGCCAAAGATGCTCCGAAACCTCCGCCAAAAATAGAAGACATAGAAGATCTAAAAATTTGCAAAGACAAAGAAGATTGTCACAAATGTGATAAGAACTGGTGTTTGGTCAACCAAAGTGATGTAGAACCTCCTCGGATAAAGAAGATTGATTTAAAAGATGGCCATGTATGGTATAGAGTCAATGAAATTGCTGATATATTTACAGTGTTAGATTCTGAGGGCTATGATTCTTATATGTTGGTTAACGGTAATACAGGAAGAGGTGAGTGAAATGAAATATCAAATAAGCTGAATTAAATATACAACTTTAAATGTGATTTAAATATTAAAATCACATTTTTTTTAGGTGCTGCACCAATCCTGGTATTCCCAAGGGTTCTAATAGATATCAAACCTATAAAGGACCTCAAGGCGTATTACTTAGATCAGAATTTGGTTTTTGGTGCTGGTACAACTCTGACCGATCTTATGGAACTGTTTAAGAATGTCTCCAAAGAACACGAGGAGTTTCATTACCTATACAAGCTTTATGAACATTTAGACTTAGTTGCTCATATTCCTGTTCGAAATGTAAGTTTTTTTGAAGAATGCTTTGTATTAAGAATTCTACCTACTTTCTATTCTTTAGGTCAAATGTTTTATTTAAATCAGTAACATTAATACATACTTCAAATAGAAAACATTATTTTGTTCCTATGTTAATAATTATAGAACATCAAGTAGTACTCTGTGACTGTGTCTAACAATAGCCAAGATAGATTTTGCCTTCAACAATTTTTATTCAATTTATTTATTTTTAGATTGGTACTGTAGCAGGAAATCTAATGACAAAACATCGCCTGCCAACGTTTTCTTCAGACATTTTCTTGTTATTCGAAACCATCAGAGCCACTCTGATAATTGGTGAGTATTTAGATATCTTGCTGTACATACTTAAATATACTTATATATTTCACTGTTCTCACTAATCGTTTCCGATGCATACCTACACCTTCTAGACCGTCGTTTTTGAAAAATTCTTCATTCGTTCTTCATTCTACGTGAACATTTCAGTGCACAAAGGATCATCAGTAGAAGTGACTCCGGAGCAATTCCTGTCACTAGACATGACGGGGAAAGTAATAACTCATGTGAAGATACCGCCTTTGTCTCATCGATACCAATTCGTGTCTTTTAAGGTTAGTAAGAACAGATATGGCTCATCATGTTTGCATTTTTTGTTATATGCATATGAATAACGTTAGATTTGTAATTGAGTAACTTTCTTTGAGTATTGTGAATGTGAGTGCCATGTACCTAGCTATTTAAGTTTTAAGCTTATCTGTAGTATGGCAGTTGAGAGCATGTCATGCTCGCTTAAGGCCCCGGTATACGCCAACGGCCTTGAGTGATTTGGGCGGTATAGCTTGAGTGTTCTGCGCTGAGCTCAAGCAACGCGACATACATCCACCGAGCAATACGACTCGCCTATCAAGGAGCGCGCTGTGCAGAATTAGACGTATTATTACTTTTTAGTATCTAAAATATAAAATAAAAAAAAAGTAACAGGCAATATTATAGGTAGTAACATAGTCTTTTCACACAAAACAAATCATGAAAATATCTTAAGCGGTTTGAAAGTAATTACGTTTTTATGTTTTGGGTAGACACGAATTCATGAATTTATTTCATTGAGTATTTTACTATAATAGTTAAATATTCACAGGTACGATTGATGATGATTGTGAAATTGCACAACTAACCTGCATTATTTGACGGCGAAATAAGAGATATAAAACTGGCCGTTACCATTTACCTTCGCCTTAAATGTACCGCTGATGGTGGCGTGTGTATTGGATCGTTTGATTCCCTCCAAAATGGTTGAGTTGAACGGTGCTGATGCGCACGTCATGTCCGTAAACGGGCGCTGTCAGTTGGTACTGGTCATTTCTTGACTGCCTAAGCAATGTTTTTTTTCATTTTTCTAGTTGATTTTATTATTATTCTGTACCTTACTAAACATAGTTTTCACATATTAGGGCATCACTGTCACACATCAAAGAAAGTGTAACAGAATCTATTGAAAAAGAGTAACCATGGAGTTTCTTGTCCGTTCTTCTCCATAGGAATCTACGTTTTGGAACGAACCACTAACTTCAACTAACGGACAAACCGACTGACAACTATTGTAATATTGTTTGACATTTCAAAAGTGCCTGAAAATGGTCTAATTGAAATAAATGTTTTGACTTTGACTTTGATTTATCATCACGTTTCCACATACTATTAAGTTTTGCTGTTTTTGCCCCAAGCTCATCCGATATGCGGCAGACTTGACCAGCGAAGTACCATTTAGGCTAGACAGTAGTATGGCCTACATCAATACATATGTTTTGGACCGCAGTATCGACATCATTGGAGCCAATAAAATATCAAAATCTTTTAAATAAAATATCAAATCTATTTTTTAGATCATGCCTCGTGCTCAAAATGCACACGCTCAAGTGAACGCAGCATTTCTATACGAGTTTGATGAGCACAACGTAGGCATGGTCTTATCAGCTAGGATTGTGATTGGCGGGCTTTCGGCAAAATTCGTCCATGCCAACGAAACAGAGAAGTTTCTTCACATGAAGAAGATATTCACCAATGAAGTTCTGCAACAAGCCTTGAAGATCTTAGAAGGCGAATTAATCGTCGAAGACATTGCTGGCGAGATGAAACCTGCGTATAGGAAAAAATGTGCGCTTGGATTGTTTTATAAAGTAAGTGACATTTAACCACTGAACATATCTATTCAAGAATCAACAAAATAATACGTTAAACTTTGCTTTCAGGGTTTACTAGTTCTGATTCCTCATCAGCGTCTAAAACCTTGGTATCGTTCAGGAGCGAGAGATTTCAGAAAAACGAGACCATTATCGAACGGGTCCGAAGTGTATGATACGAACCCCATAATATGGCCAGATAACGAACCAATGCCCAGAATTGAAGCGTTGATACAATGCGCAGGAGAAGCAACGTATAGCAATGACTTACCTACTCAACCTAAGGAGGTTTTCTGTGCATTTGTGACGTCAGATATCTGCACTGGTGAGATAGAGAGTATTGATGCTACACCGGCTTTGGTAAGTTCCTACCAAGTTTATAAAAATAATATTGAAATGTTGCATTACTTTATGAATTTTCAATTTTGTCCATTTTACAGAAAATACCCGGAGTGTTAGCCTTTTTCTCAGCTAAAGACATCCCTGGCAAAAACTCGTATCTCTCTCAAAAAGTACCTTCACAATTAGTGCCAGAAGAGGTCTTCGTCGAAAAGAACATTAAGTACTACGACCAGCCTATAGGAATTATCGTTGCTGAAACTGAAAGATTAGCTAACAGAGCAGCTTTACTGGTCAAAATAAACTATAAAGTAGATAAGAGGCAACCTTTATTGACAATAGAAGATGTGAGAGAGAAAGACCCGAGTCGTGTCAGTTTGTTTATGATCTTCCCTGCAAGAGACCGAGGCTCCAACGTACAAAAAGTTCTCAAGGGTTCTGACGATATATATGCGCAGTACCACTATTCATTGGAGAATCAGACTACGGTCTGCAGGCCTAGCGAAGATGGAATTGACATACTAGCCAGCACGCAGTGGCTGGATTCTTACCATATTGGTCTATCTGAAGTACTGAATATACCGCAAAATAGGTAATAATTTAATGGTATTACAAAATGGACTTAGCTAAAACGTAATCTGATAAGATGTTCGGAGATACTTCGGGATATAATCAATAATAATTAACTGAAAAAACAATCCCGAATGGTTTTGGAGTACCAACAGATTCTTAATTTAGTGACAATGAGCTACATTAATGGTCGCTGATTTAAAACCAAACATCATCTAACAAATCCTTGATAAAATCGTTTTCTATATTTATTTCAGAATAAACATTACGGTACCTCGATGTGGCGGTGCATATGGGGCAAAGATAAGCCGTGCGAATCACATAGGTGCCGCGTGCGCACTGGTCACCTACCTAATGGACCGACCCTGCCGGTTCGTGATGAGCATCCAAGCTAACTTGAGAGTCGTTGGCAAACGCCTGCCGTCTACACGAGATTTTGAAGTAAGTGTAGTAGATTTTGAAGTAACAATATTTGTGGATGTAAAATTATGCCTGAACATTTTATGCGAAATTATATTATGTGTAACGATCAGTAGGATAAGTAAATGCATGCCATGATAAATTATGACATTAAATTTTATGCGAATCAATAGAGTCCTGGTAAGTAAGAGGTAGGAAGGTAGGTAGGTAGGTAGGGTAGGTACACCTACTTATTGCTACCTGTGCGAACCCGGAGTGGGCAAAGTTATAGTATGAAAAACCTCCGGATAAGTTCTATTTAACTCATATTATTATATCAAATTATTTCGTACAAATTCTTTCACATTGTTGAATTTATCTTGTGGATAATTCCAATCACGGGGGCGTGAAACCGATCCTTTTTATTTTCAGTGAGACCAATAAACGGTATATTCTTCTATGTTTTGTTCAGGTTGGTGTCAGTAATTCAGGGCAGATACAATATCTGGAGTATCATATATACGAGGACAATGGGTACGTGGTCAGTGATCCTGTGGCGCCTTACACGTTGTCCGGCATTAGAAACTGCTACGACAATAGGCGCTGGCAATACAAAATATTCAACGTTACTACAGACACAGCTTCCAACACGTATGCCAGATCACCAGGTATTCCAACGTTTACTTACTTTTCAAATCTATAGAAACACGTTAAAATAAAATAAAATGATCAAGTTTTATAAACCTGTATCGATACGTAAAATGAATTAAAATACTATCCAGTCGAGTTGTGGTTACGTCGCATGCTGAATAAAACACTGACCGAACTCAAAATTTGGCCAAAATGAGTTACAGTGAAATACCGACCTAAAAGAGCATGCTTTACAATCTAGTCAAAAAAAAACAACCCTATTCTTTGCAAAATAAGGTAAAAAATTTGATCAGTCTATATTTTATGTTCCACGCGCACCTACAACAAAAAAATTTAAACGTCAATTGCCAAAAGTTAGAAATTTTGAATTAGGTCAGTGTTTGATTGAGCATGCGACGTATTAACGACAAGTACCTACTGCTAAAAAGTGTCAAAACTATCATTCTTCTATTCATACTGCATAATTTGCATCTCTCTCACACCAACCAACAATCTAACAACGATTACAGTAACACGATATAATTTATCATAATATATATCCAACAGAAAAACTTTAAAAAATACTATAAAATAAAATCTTTTTAGGATCACTAGAAGCAATATCAATGACGGAACAAATAATGGAAAGGATATCTTATGAACTAGAACGAGATCCAGCTCAAGTGAGAATCAATAACATTGAACCGACGTACGTCGAAGTACAAGAAATGATACAAACGCTGCTCAGAGACGGTGAATACGACAAACGTAAAGAAGAAGTACGCAAATATAATAAACTTAACAGATGGAAGAAACGAGGACTCAGAGTAGCTTTCATGAATTGGCCCGTGACTGTTTTAATTGACTACCACGTTCTTCTCTCAGTGTACCACGGAGATGCAACGGTTGTTGTCCACCATGGTGGCATAGAAATCGGGCAAGGTGTCAACACGAAAGTCATACAAGCTGTAGCGTATACTCTCAAAATTCCTATGGAAAAGGTCAAGTGTAAACCCGCTAATGTTTCAACAAATCCTAATGACTTTACCACTGGGGGAAGCAGGACGACGCAGGCCGTCTGTTTTGGGGCTATAAAGTGCTGCCAAATACTTTTGGACCGTTTATCCGTGGTAAGGGATACGTTGACTGATCCTACATGGGAGATATTAATTGAAACAGCCTTCAATAGGGGAATCAATCTGCAGACGAGTTACCGAGTTACTGCTAACGATCAATTGCCGTACAGGTCTGGAGGAGTAGCGCTGACTGAGGTAGAACTTGATATTCTTACCGGAGAACATGAAATACTAAGAGTGGATATTATTGAAGATGTTGGTACGAGTATCAATCCTGAGCTAGATATTGGTCAGGTAAGGTTGCAGTCGTTTTATTGATTTGATGACTGTGTTGCTATTTCCAAAATTTTTGACCCACCCCATATTACACATCGAGTTTAGAAAGATAATCGTAGAGCGTCATCTCTGTCGCACGAAGTGGTCGGGTACCTAATAAGTCAGCGACAAAACGTCACACAGGTATGAGTGACGGATACGACCTCAGATCATAAAACAATACCTACAACTTGTTTCTATGATCTGAGGATACGACGTTCTACAAAACCGAAGCTAGCCGATGATCTGTTTCTACAGCTCGATGTGAAATATTAACTGCCGATATCGCCTGTATGCCTCAAAGGACGGTGAAGGTGTATAGTAGGTATATCCAAATCGCCAGTTATGTTAAGTCTCTATTACGTGCGACTTCTAACCAAACTGGCGAATGAGGCCACTTAACCAGGCATTCATTGAGACTTCGCGCAGTTACTGAGGATTTCCAACCGGAAATACCTAAAACCACTTTCCCCGATTCGGGGATCGAACTAAGGACCCCAAGCTCAGCAGTCACGACCAACGAGGCAGACATACAATAGACAAGCGATTTTTGGGCGTAGGCGATGTTGCAACTACACCGCCATGCCCATGACATCACAACTATACCGCCAAGAGGACGCCAGCGATTTTTAAGCGTAGTCGATGTCGCAACTGCATACTATAGTCGCGACTTCATTTAATTTCCTCTTCACCGCGATATAGAACAATCGAAGGAATGGCCAAATAGTTGCGGCCATGACCGAGCGACCGAGACTCCACGAATCCGTCGCGTCGTCGCTGCGACATTATTGCGATCAAAATATTGCGGCGATATCGAGCCGATCAATCGATCATAGATGTCTTACTTACCAATACATCTTTGCAACATCCAGATCGAAGGTGCCTTCATGATGGGTGTCGGCTACTGGACCCATGAGGAGCTGATCTACGACAAGAAGACTGGTGAACTGCTCACAGATCGGACTTGGTACTACAAGGTGCCTCTGGCCAAGGACATACCCATCGATTTCAGAATACAGCTCAGAAGGAACTCTTATAATCCTATTGGAACTTTGGGTGCTAGGGGTAAGTCAACTAAAAACTTTACAGGGTCTGCATCCGTTGAAGGGGTGATTTTATCCATCATACTGAACAACTTTCCCTAAAAAACCCATATCTAATTCGTGAAAAAAATTAAGCAACTTTTGATACATTCCGATTACTTTTCTATTAATTTGCCGAATAATTGGTTGATTTTTTTTGACGACTGAAAATTTCTGAATAAGATGGACATTTTGAAGAATAAAACTGAGAAGGAAATTGTGAAGCTGTAGTCATTTCAGCTTAGTACAGAGTGCTTGACTAGCTACAGAATGGATAATTATTAAGAAGTCGGTTAAAAATGTGTTCCATCTTTTAAACTTGCTGGCATTATTGCAAGCATTTGCTGAAATTAAGTGTTATGAAAAACATTACCCTCCTTTTGACTCCGTCGCATTCGGGAGAAAGGGATGTGCTAGTCATCCTGTATTGCTCTATCATATGTATGTTTTCTACTTATAATGACACATTTCAGCTGTCACCGAGCCACCTATATGTTTGTCAATAAGCGTAGCTTTTGCTCTGCGAGAAGCCATTGCATCTTCGCGGGAAGACACCGGATATCCCAAAAACAAATGGTTTAAAGTAGGTAAGGCCCATGGAGCATTTCTCTGTAATTCCTCTGTGGTAAGGTAAAATAAAGCTGCTAATAAAATAAAATTAATAAAGGAATTACACTCAGTGATGTAATTCCTTTATTAATTTTATTAGCAGCTTTATTTCCTTCTATGTTGCCGATTGGATTTGTATGCCCAAACTGAAAAAAATATAGTTATCTGAAGAAAAAACAAGGGTGCTAATTCTGTCGTACATCGCACTAAACTTAACACACTAACACTTAACTTAACATACATTTCTTACAAACGGGCCACGCACAGTGTAGGGTTCCGTAGTAGCAACAAGCAACTACTTCATCTTAGTCACTGTTATCTTAGTATGTTATATTATCTTAGTTAGGATCTTTGCTAAGGATGTATTTGGTACAAAATTATCTAACACCCAAGTTCAACGACTATTACCTACTGCTAAACTAATAAAGTTATCTTAACCGCTAACGAAACTACATATAAGGGTTCCTAGTCAGAACTACGGAACCCTAAAAAGGGCAGAAAATAGAGACGCGTATAGGCTCTGGGTACTGAACTGCTATTGAGAACTTAGATCTAATGGAAAATCCCGACCCAGAAATCGGACTACACAAGTAGGACACAAGGGTTGCCCACCTTACTATAAATAAAGTATTCTATATTACGAGCCCAGCTATCATATTAAAAAAAACCGGCCAAGTGCGAGTCGTACTCGCGCACCGAGGGTTCCGTATCAGTTTTGGACGTATAAAGTGAAAAAATCTGGACCGCATAACTAAGCTTGTTTGTGAAGGAATTCTGATGATTTTGAAAAAACTGTACTAGTTAGGAACATCGTTTTATTTTTGGTGCCATATTTGGGTCAATTCCTATCAACCCTAATTATTTCAGATTTTTCGCCCCGCAAACTTCGGAGATAAGGGGGGGGAATGGTATTTTTTTGGACATTTTTCATTATATGTCGAAAACTATGAAACATAAAATAAAATGAAAATATATTTTGAAATGTGCAAATCAAGCCCTTTCATAGGATATGTCACTTGACCTAGTAACCCCACTTTAAAATTTTGGACCCCCACTCCGGCCCCTTTTGCAATGAAAATAAAAATATTTTTGGATTTTTTTCATTTGCAATAAAGTTGAACAATTATTCTTTATAACTGTTCCAAATTTCAAGTCGATAGCATAAGTGGTTGCTGAAATAAGCAGGTGTGACAGACAGACAGAAAGACAGACAGACAGACAGACGAAGTCGCACCATAAGGGTTCCTTTTTTACCATTTTGGTACGGAACCCTAACTTCTCTTACTATATTTTAGTCAAATAAACAAATAAGCAACATTATAGGTGGGTACCTATTTCGTTTCAAAACATTGGAGCGAAAGCTAAGCGTCCACAGGTCGGTATCGTACGCATCGGTAGTACCTATTCTTTGTATAGAAAGTCACACAAGTGCGTCCACTGATCTGGGGCTCTACTCTGTATGTCCGTCAACGAAGACACGGGCCCGTCCGAAAGTAAAATAGACATAAGATTCCGTCAAAACAAGTGTCAAATTGGGAAGGATTGGGATAAAAACACATTGGGAGTAGGGACAACTGCCAAATCGTGCTATCATTCGTTCTTAGTTCGGGCCCCGAACTAATCTTAAGTCCGTAGGTGATACGGAGTAAGAAACGCCCGTAACTAAGGTCGAAACTACGGATTTCATGCTTAGAGAGTAGACCCCCTGCATTGTACGGATCACAAGAATACTATACGATCCGTTAATTGCGATGCGTCCGATGCGTACGATACTGACCTGTGGACGCTTAGTTTTAAAAATTAAAAGCTTTTCGCCATCTACTTAATTAACCTCGAAAATATTAAAAAAGGTTGTCCACCCTACACTGACGAAACTGGTCCATCAAAATAAATTGCCTTCTAAATCAAAATAAGGCAATTAACAAAAGTAAACTATAGATAATCATCTATATTTTTTTTTGTTAATTGCCTTATTTTGTTATAGTTGCTATTACTTATTTAGAATTTTAGAATGCTCTATCTATTATTGAGATATGACTTTTTTTATTACAGATGGCCCCTACACCCTCGGTGCCAACGTGCTATCAGCTGACGCTCGGATTGACGAGTTTTTGTTTTATTAATTTTAATTGTATTGTTACACCTATTTCTTGTACACATACAATATATCGTCCTATACCACATAATTATACACCAATAAAAAAATGTTTCTACCGAAAATCTCGAATAAGCAAAACCTAACTACCAAATAGATATGCAAATTAAGATATATTTAGTACCGTAGATGAATGACTAAACACATTTAAAAAAAACCGGGCAAGTGCGTGTCGGGCCACGCACAGTGTAGGGTTCCGTAGCAAGAAATATTTCAGTTTTCCGACGGCAAATATAAGTTTGTATTTCATAATTCTTAATATGAAATACAAAGTTACCTTTGCGGTTGGCAAACTCAAAACTGAAAATAACCAATATTTCAAAAAACTATCTTGTTCAAACAAAAAATAAGCTGGACCATACATATATAAATACATAGACTGCTAAAATCATACATAACCCATACTTCTGGCTTTGTCGTAGTCGGGTTAAAATAGTATACTTACCTATAAAAGTGAGAGATAAGATAGTGTGTAGTTTAATAATAAGGCAGTTGATACTAATTGCGCATCAAAATATCGCGAAAATGTCAAAACACGAAACATAAGCGCCTAACATGCGTACCGCGACAAAATTTTGTCGACGCTTTTATCGTGCATTTGTCTCGTATTCGCACGACTAAGAGCGACACAAAACAGTAGATAAAATTTGTCGCGGCGCGCATGTTAGCCCGGATAAATTGACATAAATGGCTGCAAGAAGGGGTAGCCAACGTAAGACAATGTTATACCGAGAAGCTAAAACGAAGTATGAAATTGATGAATCGATGTTTTAAGGAATAAGATCCACAATTTAAACACAAAAGCAAGAGAGGAAGACAGTTTTGACAAAAAGCAGAAGCAGATCTGGCTGATACCTACAACAAATTAAAATAATAGCTAAATTGGGATGGGCGCTTACCAGGACCGAATAAATAGTAAATTTTGTTGTGCACAGGTACGTCAGGCAGGTACTATTGTTGTTAAATTAAAAAAAAAGCTTGGGTCTGTATCAGAGTTTTGTATTTTTCTTCTTTTTTACTGTCATTAGTAGGTGTAGGAAAGTTAAATTGTAGCATTCAATAAAATTGTTGATTTTTAGTAAATATGATTACCAAATAATTTGAACGTAAAAATAAATTCCTTGTAAGCCAAGTAAAGTCTACGATGATTTTTTTAACGTTTAAAGCAGCGGTCGGCAATAGGCGGACCGCGAAAAGTCGAACCTTAGACCCAAATATTCCTTAAACCTTTTTTCGTGATTCTAGGGTTGGCCCCATAGCAAAAGTTGTTCATAATGATGAGTGCAATGATCCCTTTAAATATTTCCACTGTCTAACCTGCCACCCTGTATATTTCTCTATTATAATAAGTATACCTTAATCTGTTCTAAGTCACAACACAATAACTAATATTTAACAGCGTTAATAATAAAAATATTACTTATTGCGTTTCATATTTAAGTACCCCGCCTGACCCTGCCGTTACCTAATGCCGATATTTCATGACCCGTAACGTCAATATTGATAGAGCAGTAAAAATAGGTTGGTACCTACCGATATCGTTTATCTAGGATGAGACTGCGTGTGGACAACAGCTCGCGAATTCGCTCCGACCGCACTGTGGGGGCCAATTCTCGGTTTTAGAGATGGTGTCGAACTCGACAAAAGTTTCTAATGACGTCATTTTTTCGACAAATTTTAAAAGTTGCTATTCTGGGGATGTCGAATTCGACATTTGTCGAAGGCTAACGTTAGAGTTCATGTCGAGTGCTTCTGAGCAGTAGAGATGTCATGTCGATTGTAGAGATACGTCATTTCTGAGTGAATTCGTTGAGTTTTGGATTGTACACTGTTTTCTTTTCTTTCGTTTTTAAATAAAATCCGGCTTGGCGTCTCATACCTACTGGAAATTCGATATAACCTCTTTGATTTGTGCATTGTGTTTTCTTGAAACGACGACCTTCGCGCAAATAATAGACTGTAATTTGTGTACCCACGATTGGATTTGAAACCACTGAAAGATGGACGAGTTTATTAGCATTTTTATCTCGGAGTTGTTGGAAAGTGGCGAGCAACTGGCCAATACACGGCGACAACAGCGCGCTTATTTACGACTTGAGCGAAACAGAAGTCATTAAAAACTTCAGACTAAATAAAGATTTAATAAGGGTTCTAATAGACCTATTGGCTCCTGTAATTCAGGAAACCACGAAAATAGACCTGAAACGAAGGTAAATAATTGTCTGCTTGCCATCTTCTCTCTGCTTCCTTTTAGTGAAACTGGAGGAGAATTTACCTCCCCTCAATTCCGGGTCTGCTTCAACGAGTTGAATCAGTAAACGTTTTTGTTCTGAACTGGGGTATTCTTTCCCCTCCATGTTAAAAAAAAAAATACTACCCACTAGTGATCTAAACAATGTAAACACTAACTAAACTTATCAAAAGTTTTGAAGGAACCGCAAAAAAAAGGCGCAAATTCTGACACTGACAGACAGTCAACTGTCAAATTGATTATTTTTACACTAAACGTTTCGTTTTATACTTAAATTTAGGTTTAGTTCGCGTTTTAAAACAAAATCATTCATTCACTCATAGCTACCTAAAATGGAACGTGCGATTCTTCATAATGTTAAGATTATCTTCACTCGACTCGACATTTTCGTGACATTTATTTCTATTTTGACTGAGAATACGGAATTCTGCTCATCGACATTTTTTGGTAGAGATAGAGATCTTTTTGATAGACATAGAGATAGACTTACAATCTCGAACTCGAGATAAATGGCGAAAATCGAGAATTGGCCCCCTGGACCTCACCAAACCGGTACATGACCCTACTCGCGGGCACCGCGGTTCAACAATATCGTAAAATACGCGATAGGACCCGCCCTCGAATCGTTAACTCTTTTCATCGGACCATTGTATAGTTAGCACTCAGGCGAGTAGCAGGTGATGTGGTGCGTTGAGAACGAAGCGGCAACAACGAATAGTCGAACGTGGGAAGTGCGCCTGAGTGGATGTTTCGCGTTGCAAATGTATGGGACGGGCGGGCGGCTGCAGTGCAACGAGTGGGCAGCAGCGCGCGTGGCCTAACAGGCAGTGTACTGGCCTCATGTGCCCGCGGCATGTGGTGTTTGCTGTTGGCCCTAGGGGCCACGAGCGGCACCGCACGCGCCTCGCAGGATGTGGTCTTCACCTTCACCGACCCCGTGACGGCGCCCTATTCGTTCTTCAATCATCTGGCCGTCGACCGCTTCACCGGCCGGGTGTACATCGGCGCAGTCAACAGAGTCTACCAACTCTCTACCGAACTGGAAGTCGCACAGTCGATCATCACGGGCCCCGTCAACGACTCCAACCCCCGCACATTCTACTGCCCTTATAATTACGTGCAGAAAACCACGGACAATGTGAATAAAGCTCTAGTGATTGACTACGCGACCAACCGCCTGATAACATGCGGTTCCGTCCTGCAAGGGTTGTGTTCTGTACGTAACTTGAATAATATCTCTCACCTAGTGCGCGAAGTGGATGAGCCAGTGGTGGCGAACAATGCGACCGCATCCACAGTGGCGTTCATCGCGCCGGGACCGCCGAATCCTCCGTTGACGCAAGTCATGTACGTAGGCGTCAGTTTCACAGTTTCACAACCCTACCTACCTACTGTAAGCAGTCGCTCTCTTGAAGACGACCGTCTATTTAAGATAGCGGTTACAACTGGTACGAGAACGTTTATCAATTCACGATCTCGCGAACGCTATCCTATTAATTACGTTTACGGTTTCAGTTCGGAAGGATTCAGTTATTTTTTGACGACCCAGTTGAGACATGTAGGCTCTGACACATACTACAGCAAATTAGTTAGAGTTTGCCATGATGATGAGTATTATTATTCTTACACTGAAATCCCAATATCATGTACCGGACAAGGCAGTGGATATAATGGATTCAATTTGGTGCAAGCAGCGTTTGTCGGAAAAGCCGGATCCGTTTTAGCAGGAGAGCTAGGGATAACCGCTCAACATGACGTGCTGTTCGCTGCATTTAGTCAGAGTGAATCAATGAATACTAACACTCCTTCCGATCTATCTGCGCTCTGTGTTTATCCCCTTAAAGCTATCCGACGTAAATTCACGCAGAATATACAGACTTGCTTCAGTGGTAACGGTTCCACAGGTGTAGACTTCATATCGCCATCCTATTCATGTATTGGAAGAAAATTACGATCAATAAGTGAAGATTTCTGCGGACTAGATGAGAATACACCTCTGGGAGGCGAACAGCCTGTGGAAGCGGTGCCAGTGGCTTTATTTTCGAAGAGGCTAACAGCGGTTGCGGTGACGGCCACCGGTGACTACACTGTTGTGTTTGCCGGTACCGCTCAGGGGCACCTCAAGAAGATCGTCGTCGAGAGCGCCACCTACGCCTTCGAGTACGGAGACGTCGTCATCGACGAGGGCTCCGCTGTCAACAAAGACTTGCATTTCGATACTCAATCAATGCATTTATATGTGATGACTGAACGTAAAGTGTCAAAAGTGAAAGTTCAAAAGTGTAGCGTCTATAAATCATGCTTACCATGTCTCGGAGCCAAAGACCCGTATTGTGGATGGTGTTCTTTTGAAAATAAGTGCAGCTTGCGATCGGACTGTCAAGACGCAGCTAAAGATCCACAAAATTGGATGCCGCATCGCAGCGGCCGTTGTATAACTATAACTCTAGTAACACCGAATCAATTGCAACGAACGACTGCTAGGACGTTAGATTTACTTATCGAAAACATGCCAATGCTCAATGTGCAATTCTTGTGTGCATTTACAGTCTTAGATCGTACTCTCATAACCGACGCTGCTAGGAAGCCTTATGGCGTTAATTGTACCACTCCGCGTACCGACACACTGCCCTCTATCCCCACCGGACAACATCACTTTACAGCTAAATTGTCGGTGCGCACCACCCAGGCACCTGATTTCGTTGCTACCAACTTCACATTTTTCGACTGCAATACGTACAGCTCGTGCACGCAATGCGTCAGCTCCTCCTTTCCATGTGACTGGTGTGTTGACGGACATCGATGTACGCATGACACTGCTCAGAACTGCCGTAACGATATACTAGTCACCGGTGTCAGTAGAATCGGTCCTAGTTATCGCTCAGGGCCCAGATTTTGCCCCATTATATGTTCAACGTCCGACGGAACTAACGAGATTTTAGTTCCATCCGGCATAAAGAAAGCTATAAAAGTTCATGTTCATATAATAGGACAATTTATCGTTCAGACAAGGTTCATTTGTCAGTTCAATATAGAGGGGCGAGTGACTCTTGTAAACGCTCTACTGCTTGCTGACACGATTTACTGCGAAGCCGTTGATTTTACTTACACATCACGTGCTCCAAATATTACCGCTTCTATCGCTGTTATATGGGGAGGATCAAAACCTTTAGGTAATCCGAATAATATCCACATTATTATTTACCGTTGTAATGATATGGCAGATAGCTGTGGTAAGTGCCTCGCACTCGCAGAGAAATTTGGATGTGGTTGGTGTCAAGGATCGAACAGATGCGAAGTTCATGAACAGTGTGGAGTTCCCGGTGCTTGGTTGAATCGTATGCAGACCTGTCCTAACCCTGAAATTCACTTGTTTAGACCACAAGGTCCTCGGGACGGAGGTACCCATATCAAAATTGTAGAGGTATTCACAAATAAATCCCTAAAACCATAGAAATGTATGACTTTAGTAGGTTTACCTTAATACACTCTATGGAGCGTAACATTCACTCTGAATAGCGAAACAATACGTCATCTTTTAAAAGGCAATACAAATTTTAATATTTATTATTAAAACGGACAGCGTTTTAATAATAAATATTTGATTTGCCAAAATCAAATCAAAATCGGTCCAGCCGTTTCGGAGATTACCCGGAACAAATAGAAAAAGAAAAAAATTCAAACTTTTTTTAAGAACCGTGCACTATGTATCATATACCTAGATACATTTAGTAATAAAAAAAAACTAAGTAGGTAAAAGTAAACTAAATAGGTACTACGAAAAAAATCATACTGAAAAGCATGAAACAAGAAAACATTCCTGTCTGACAGCTTGAAATTCTCCTCATATACAAGACTTAAGGAATTCATTGTTGTGAAAAACTTAATAAATCAACGTTTTTAATGTCCAGGGTATAGTCACAGTCTATAAATCCATACAGTCGTCCGACGAAGCCGTCTATACAGATCAATCGTGCGGGGCGTGAGGGCCGAGACGCGGGAAGGGCTGTCCCGAACTTCTAACATCAAAATGTTAGTAGTTCGGGACACTACTTTCAGGGCTAACGCGTGTTTGGTTTTGTTATTATTTAATTTGGGCCTAATTAAAATGGTGCATACCATGGCAACGTGTGCTGTTATGACAGATAGCAAGTCATCATCTCGCATAAATGATGTTGATGATGATGGATGATGATGATGATGGATGATTTATTGATTATGGATGATAATGGATGATAATGGATGGTGATGGATGATGGTGATGGTGATGGTGATGGTGATGGTGATGCTGATGGTGATGGGCATGATGGTGACAGTGATGAACGTGATGATGATGGTCATGATGGTGACAGTGATGAACGTGATGATGATGGTGATGAGTAGGGTGGAAGAGAGTACCTAATGAATTTCACTTAAATATAACATTAGGTATAATATATCATTTGTCATGTTAAATTACCAAAGTAAACAAAATGGCGGACAGTAAGAAATAATTATCGTAGGGCATTAAGCGATTGGAAGTAGTTGGAAGTTTCTCGAGTTACTAATTAAGAATGCATTATCAAATCCAAGATGGCGTGCCTACATATTTTTTTCGTAAAATGTTATGGGTGGCAATTTTGAGCTTTATTGGGGTGATGATTACGAAAATGGGATCCATTTTCAAATCTAATAAATCTAGAAATCAAAAATATTTGTTAGTTGCATATTTGTAATTATTATACATATAATTCGAATCGTACCTCAGCAAGTTATTATTTAGTAAATGGTTAAATGTTAATTATTGTTTTTAATAATAATATTGATGACGATGTTGATGTGAAATAAATAAATAATTTAATAAATACTTGTGACAACCCTAGCCTCCAGACGCTGTCGCGAAACTGTCTAGACGTTGTCGGCATTTACCGCAAGATCAAAGGCGTCGTCCTACTGTATGTTTCTATACTGTGGTATAGTCGGAGTCGCATGCTACCGTATTGCTGACTCCAACAGGGAGCCAGGAGAGAAAATATCAAGCCACACATGCACACACAGCGCATGTCCTTCGTGTTTAAAAGCGGAGAGGCAAAAACCTGAAGAGGCCTCGCCGACTTTAACATAAATTTGGATTTTTATTAACGAAAGTTTAACCTTTTTAATTCATAGTTTCAGTGTAGTTTTTGGAACTCGTTTTTTTTTACTTTTATATCTACCTAAGTCCAAAGACGGCACGGAACCCTTGATGCGCGAGTACCACTCGCATTTGGCCGGTTTTTTTTTTGTTTGTATTAATTATGTACTTGTACTTGAACTTTAATAAAAACAGGCTGTTACAACCTGTGCTAGGGCGCAACTGCTGTCGTCTCAGGCCGATTTAATTTTTTTTACAGATATTTGGGATTATCTTGAATATTATAATAATTAAACTTTTGTGAAATATTTCTTTTGACATAATAGTACTGGTCGGAAATTCGGATGCATATTTGCCTAAAGTTGAGGTGTTGGCTATACCGGGTAGCAGGTTAGACAGTGGAAATATTTTAAGGGGTCATTGTACTCATAATTATGAACAACTTTTACTATGGGACCAACCCTGAAATCGCAAAAAAAAAATCAGCTGTTCTATACATTTTGTTGAGTTGTGTGAACAAAAATGTATGGAACAGCTGATTTTTTTTTCGCGATTTCAGGATTGGTCCCATAGTAAAAGTTGTTCATAATGGTGGGTACAATGACCCCTTAAAATATTTCCACTGTCTAACCTGCCACCCTGTATAATAGTTTTATTGTAAGTAAATTAATATTTGATAAGGATACTTGTGATAATTAGGTACCTACCTAATTAAACTGTCTACTTAATTAATTTTGTGGAATTAACATTTGTACGTCATCATTGTCGAGTTTTTTAACGAATTAAATCTGATATCGAACACCTTGTATCTACCAAAAATGTTTCAAGTAAATGATCTTATTCTTACACATTGTGTCATTTCCATGGTAAAATGGCAGCCATATTGGATTTTTACGAATTATACGTCATGGGTATAATTTCCATGGTTTTTGAGGTTGTACATTATATGCTGAAAATGAGGTTGAAATCAAAATTCATGACGGCGGTCATGAAAATTTACTAATTAAGGGTCAGCACCATGTAAAAGGCTTACGGGAAAACCATAACTTTATATAGAAAAGGTAAAGTAGTAGCTACGAAAAAAAAGATCTGACTAGCTAAAGAGTTTCACTAGTGGCTAATGGAATCGTGTTGAGAATAAACATTATAGATTAAATAAAAATAAATATTTAAAAAGTGGAAAAAGCACTGCCGTAGAACCATAACTTTAGCGTAAATAAGAACAAACACTTGATGAAATTAGCTTAATTATAGGCTACAAAGAACAGAGTAGTAGCTGATGGTTTTATTTTTCCATATCAATACTTCTGTTTTGTGTAAAAAAATCGCAAACTTGCTGAATTTTTCTGAATTATAATTTTTATTGATATTTCGGGAAAAAAAGTCAAAAGAATTGCGATTTTTTTACACTAAACGGAAACATTGTTATGTAAAACAGAAAAAAATTGCGGGTCCTCTGTTCTTTATTGTGTCAAATTCATAAAATTTTCATTTCAAAGTTATGAAAGTATGGCAGGGCTTTTTTGCACGTTTTTAGAGAGATTTTCAATATTTTTTTTACATTCATCTACAAGGTTTATCCTTAAACCGATTTTTTTAAAGAACAGTCAAACTCTTTAGCTTATCAGACGTTTTTTTTCGTGGCTACTACTTTACGTTTTCTATATAAACTTATTGAAATCCCATAACACGATTTGCCGTAATGCACCCTTAAACTTCATGGGTATAATTTACAAAGTTTAACAGAATAAAGCTGAAGAGTTCGTTTGTTTGAACGCGCTAATCTCTGGAACTACCAGTCGGATTTGAAAAATTTTTTCGTCTATAATAGCCAGATTCATGAGGAAAACTCTAGGCTATTTAACATCACACCATATCGCGATGTTAAATAGCGGGTCAAATAAACCTTAGGAGCCGAGCAAGAAGAAAAAAATCAGAAAAAAGTAATAGCGCGGGCGAGTAAATAATCCGATTTCTTTTAAATTAAACGGTGGGTGAAACCGCGGGGCACAACTAGTTATTGATAAAGAATCACTCTCAAGTTGAGTAGGTACATTAAAAAAAAAAAACTACCAGCTCCGTGACTTAACTGAACCTGATTTTAATTACGGAAGCGAATATCACAGACTCGATAAGAATGTTGTTCGAACTACAAGATTATTCAGTGCATAAGTACGGAGTTAATAATATTTTCAGACTAGGTACCGTTCATCGGTGAGCCGTGCTTTCTATGAATAATTATTTATTGTATCAATCAAGGGTAATTCTATAAATAACGTGCGGGACTTGGAGTTACGACAGAATAGAAGAGAAGGCGGCATTATCTACGTGCATAAAAGTATATTACCTAATTACAAGTATAATGTTTAAAAATGAATTATTACGATTACAATCCGGATTTTCAGTGAAAAATAACTGTATTTTAATAGGTGATAAAAACATAAATATCAACAATTCCTTACCTAGATGAATGCTGCAAGAGTAGAAAAAAGGGTAGTTGATGTATCCAAATCTTGCATAGGTACTTGTAGATCATTATTATCTAAAGGTACGCCTCGTTTACGTCTTTCATTATAAATTAATTAGGTACCATTACCTAATGGTAATGCCGACATTTTATGACCCGTAATGTCAATATTGATAGTGCCGTAGAAATAGGTTGATATCGTTTATCAACGGTGACTGCGTTTCGATAACAGTTCGCGAATTCGCTCCAACTGCACTGGACCTCTCCAGCCAATAAGTGTACTCGCGCGCACCGCGATTAAATAATATCGTAAATAAAAATACGCAATAGACCTCATCGTTGAATCAGGTTTCACCGGACCATTGTATGATAACACTCAGGCCAGTAGTAGGCGGCGTGGTGGAGTGGTGCGGTGCGTTGAGAACGAAGCGGCGACTGCAAATAGTCCAACGCGGGTAGTACGTCTGAGTAGATGTCTCGCATTACAGGTGTATTGGACGGGCGGGCAGCCGCAGTGCGACAAGTAGGTGGCAGCGCGCGCGGCAGTACTGGCAGTGTGCCGGCCACATGCACCCGCGCCATGTGGTGCCTGCTGTTGGCCCTGGGGGCCACGAGCGCCACCGCGCGCGCCTCGCAGGATGTGATCCTCACCTTCACCGACCCCGTGACGGCGCCCTATTCGTCCTTCAATCATCTGGCCGTCGACCACAACACCGGCCGAGTGTACATCGGTGCAGTCAACAGAATCTACCAACTCTCCCCCGACCTGGAATTAACACAATCGATCATCACGGGCCCCGTCAACGACTCCACCCCCTGCACCTTCTACTGCCCTTCTGATTACCTAAAGAAACCTACGGACAATGTGAATAAAGCTCTAGTGATTGACTACGCGACCAGCCGCCTGATAATATGCGGTTCAGTCCTGCAAGGGTTGTGTTCTGTACGTAACTTGAATAATATCTCTCACCTAGTGCGCGAAGTGGATGAGCCAGTGGTGGCGAATAATGCGACCGCCTCCACGGTGGCGTTCATTGCGCCGGGACCGCCGAATCCACAAATGACACGTGTCATGTACGTAGGCGCCACTTTCACAAGCAACAACGCGCCCGACCTACCTACTGTAAGCAGTCGCTCTCTTGAAGACGACCGTCTATTTAAGATAGCTAAAGATGCGGTTACAACTGGTACGAGAACGTTTATCAATTCACGATCTCGCGAAAGCTATCCTATTAACTATGTTTACGGTTTTCATTCGGAAGGATTCAGTTACTTTTTGACGACCCAGTTGAGAGTTGGCTTTAACTCATACTACAGTAAATTAGTCCGAGTTTGCCATGATGATGAGTATTATTATTCTTACACTGAAATCCCATTATCGTGCGGTGGATATATTGGATACAATTTGGTGCAAGCAGCGTTTGTCGGAAAAGCTGGTTCCGTTTTAGCAGGAGAGCTAGGGATAACAGATCAACAAGATGTGCTATTCGCTGCATTTAGTCAGAGTGAATCAATGAATACTAACACGCCTTCCGATGTATCTACGCTATGTGTTTATTCCCTCAAAGCTATACGACGTCAATTTACGCAGAACATACAGACTTGCTTCGATGGTAACGGTTCCAGAGGTCTAGACTTCATATCGCCGTCCCATGCATGTATTGGAACAAATCTATCAATTAGCGAAGATTTCTGTGGGCTAGATGTGAATACTCCTCTGGGAGGCGAACAACCTGTGGAAGCGGTGCCTGTGGCAAGATTTTCGAAAAGGCTAACAGCGGTTGCGGCCACGGTCACCGGTGACTACACTGTTGTGTTTGCCGGTACCGCTCAGGGGCACCTCAAGAAGATTGTCGTCGAGAGCGCCACCTCCGCCTTCGAGTACGGAGATATAGTCGTCGAACAGGGCTCCGCTGTCAACAAAGATTTGCATTTCGATACTCAATCTATGCATTTATATGTGATGACGGAACGTAAAGTGTCTAAAGTGAAAGTTCTAGAGTGTAGCGTCTATAAATCATGCTTAACATGTCTTGGAGCTAAAGACCCGTATTGTGGATGGTGTTCTTTAGAAAATAAATGCAGCTTGCGATCGGACTGTCAAGACGCAGCTAAAGATCCACAAAATTGGATGCCGCATCGCAGCGGCCGTTGTATAACTATAACTCTAGTAACACCGAATCAATTGCAACGAACGACTGCTAGGACGTTAGATTTACTTATCGAAAACATGCCAATGCTCAATGTGCAATTCTTGTGTGCATTTACAGTCTTAGATCGTACTCTCATAACCGACGCTGCTAGGAAGCCTTATGGCGTTAATTGTACCACTCCGCGTACCGACACACTGCCCTCTATCCCCACCGGACAACATCACTTTACAGCTAAATTGTCGGTGCGCACCACCCAGGCACCTGATTTCGTTGCTACCAACTTCACATTTTTCGACTGCAATACGTACAGCTCGTGCACGCAATGCGTCAGCTCCTCCTTTCCATGTGACTGGTGTGTTGACGGACATCGATGTACGCATGACACTGCTCAGAACTGCCGTAACGATATACTAGTCACCGGTGTCAGTAGAATCGGTCCTAGTTATCGCTCAGGGCCCAGATTTTGCCCCATTATATGTTCAACGTCCGACGGAACTAACGAGATTTTAGTTCCATCCGGCATAAAGAAAGCTATAAAAGTTCATGTTCATATAATAGGACAATTTATCGTTCAGACAAGGTTCATTTGTCAGTTCAATATAGAGGGGCGAGTGACTCTTGTAAACGCTCTACTGCTTGCTGACACGATTTACTGCGAGGCCGTTGATTTTACTTACACATCACGTGCTCCAAATATTACCGCTTCTATCGCTGTTATATGGGGAGGATCAAAACCTTTAGGTAATCCGAATAATATCCACATTATTATTTACCGTTGTAATGATATGGCAGATAGCTGTGGTAAGTGCCTCGCACTCGCAGAGAAATTTGGATGTGGTTGGTGTCAAGGATCGAACAGATGCGAAGTTCATGAACAGTGTGGAGTTCCCGGTGCTTGGTTGAATCGTATGCAGACCTGTCCTAACCCTGAAATTCACTTGTTTAGACCACAAGGTCCTCGGGACGGAGGTACCCATATCAAAATTGTAGAGGTATTCACAAATAAATCCCTAAAACCATAGAAATGTATGACTTTAGTAGGTTTACCTTAATACACTCTATGGAGCGTAACATTCACTCTGAATAGCGAAACAATACGTCATCTTTTAAAAGGCAATACAAATTTTAATATTTATTATTAAAACGGACAGCGTTTTAATAATAAATATTTGATTTGCCAAAATCAAATCAAAATCGGTCCAGCCGTTTCGGAGATTACCCGGAACAAATAGAAAAAGAAAAAAATTCAAACTTTTTTTAAGAACCGTGTACTATGTATCATATACCTAGATACATTTAGTAATAAAAAAAAACTAAGTAGGTAAAAGTAAACTAAATAGGTACTACGAAAAAAATCATACTGAAAAGCATGAAACAAGAAAACATTCCTGTCTGACAGCTTGAAATTCTCCTCATATACAAGACTTAAGGAATTCATTGTTGTGAAAAACTTAATAAATCAACGTTTTTAATGTCCAGGGTATAGTCACAGTCTATAAATCCATACAGTCGTCCGACGAAGCCGTCTATACAGATCAATCGTGCGGGGCGTGAGGGCCGAGACGCGGGAAGGGCTGTCCCGAACTTCTAACATCAAAATGTTAGTAGTTCGGGACACTACTTTCAGGGCTAACGCGTGTTTGGTTTTGTTATTATTTAATTTGGGCCTAATTAAAATGGTGCATACCATGGCAACGTGTGCTGTTATGACAGATAGCAAGTCATCATCTCGCATAAATGATGTTGATGATGATGGATGATGATGATGATGGATGATTTATTGATTATGGATGATAATGGATGATAATGGATGGTGATGGATGATGGTGATGGTGATGGTGATGGTGATGGTGATGCTGATGGTGATGGGCATGATGGTGACAGTGATGAACGTGATGATGATGGTCATGATGGTGACAGTGATGAACGTGATGATGATGGTGATGAGTAGGGTGGAAGAGAGTACCTAATGAATTTCACTTAAATATAACATTAGGTATAATATATCATTTGTCATGTTAAATTACCAAAGTAAACAAAATGGCGGACAGTAAGAAATAATTATCGTAGGGCATTAAGCGATTGGAAGTAGTTGGAAGTTTCTCGAGTTACTAATTAAGAATGCATTATCAAATCCAAGATGGCGTGCCTACATATTTTTTTCGTAAAATGTTATGGGTGGCAATTTTGAGCTTTATTGGGGTGATGATTACGAAAATGGGATCCATTTTCAAATCTAATAAATCTAGAAATCAAAAATATTTGTTAGTTGCATATTTGTAATTATTATACATATAATTCGAATCGTACCTCAGCAAGTTATTATTTAGTAAATGGTTAAATGTTAATTATTGTTTTTAATAATAATATTGATGACGATGTTGATGTGAAATAAATAAATAATTTAATAAATACTTGTGACAACCCTAGCCTCCAGACGCTGTCGCGAAACTGTCTAGACGTTGTCGGCATTTACCGCAAGATCAAAGGCGTCGTCCTACTGTATGTTTCTATACTGTGGTATAGTCGGAGTCGCATGCTACCGTATTGCTGACTCCAACAGGGAGGCAGGAGAGAAAATATCAAGCCACACATGCACACACAGCGCATGTCCTTCGTGTTTAAAAGCGGAGAGGCAAAAACCTGAAGAGGCCTCGCCGACTTTAACATAAATTTGGATTTTTATTAACGAAAGTTTAACCTTTTTAATTCATAGTTTCAGTGTAGTTTTTGGAAGTCGTTTTTTTTTACTTTTATATCTACCTAAGTCCAAAGACGGCACGGAACCCTTGATGCGCGAGTACCACTCGCATTTGGCCGGTTTTTTTTTTGTTTGTATTAATTATGTACTTGTACTTGAACTTTAATAAAAACAGGCTGTTACAACCTGTGCTAGGGCGCAACTGCTGTCGTCTCAGGCCGATTTAATTTTTTTTACAGATATTTGGGATTATCTTGAATATTATAATAATTAAACTTTTGTGAAATATTTCTTTTGACATAATAGTACTGGTCGGAAATTCGGATGCATATTTGCCTAAAGTTGAGGTGTTGGCTATACCGGGTAGCAGGTTAGACAGTGGAAATATTTTAAGGGGTCATTGTACTCATAATTATGAACAACTTTTACTATGGGACCAACCCTGAAATCGCAAAAAAAAAATCAGCTGTTCTATACATTTTGTTGAGTTGTGTGAACAAAAATGTATGGAACAGCTGATTTTTTTTTCGCGATTTCAGGATTGGTCCCATAGTAAAAGTTGTTCATAATGGTGGGTACAATGACCCCTTAAAATATTTCCACTGTCTAACCTGCCACCCTGTATAATAGTTTTATTGTAAGTAAATTAATATTTGATAAGGATACTTGTGATAATTAGGTACCTACCTAATTAAACTGTCTACTTAATTAATTTTGTGGAATTAACATTTGTACGTCATCATTGTCGAGTTTTTTAACGAATTAAATCTGATATCGAACACCTTGTATCTACCAAAAATGTTTCAAGTAAATGATCTTATTCTTACACATTGTGTCATTTCCATGGTAAAATGGCAGCCATATTGGATTTTTACGAATTATACGTCATGGGTATAATTTCCATGGTTTTTGAGGTTGTACATTATATGCTGAAAATGAGGTTGAAATCAAAATTCATGACGGCGGTCATGAAAATTTACTAATTAAGGGTCAGCACCATGTAAAAGGCTTACGGGAAAACCATAACTTTATATAGAAAAGGTAAAGTAGTAGCTACGAAAAAAAAGATCTGACTAGCTAAAGAGTTTCACTAGTGGCTAATGGAATCGTGTTGAGAATAAACATTATAGATTAAATAAAAATAAATATTTAAAAAGTGGAAAAAGCACTGCCGTAGAACCATAACTTTAGCGTAAATAAGAACAAACACTTGATGAAATTAGCTTAATTATAGGCTACAAAGAACAGAGTAGTAGCTGATGGTTTTATTTTTCCATATCAATACTTCTGTTTTGTGTAAAAAAATCGCAAACTTGCTGAATTTTTCTGAATTATAATTTTTATTGATATTTCGGGAAAAAAAGTCAAAAGAATTGCGATTTTTTTACACTAAACGGAAACATTGTTATGTAAAACAGAAAAAAATTGCGGGTCCTCTGTTCTTTATTGTGTCAAATTCATAAAATTTTCATTTCAAAGTTATGAAAGTATGGCAGGGCTTTTTTGCACGTTTTTAGAGAGATTTTCAATATTTTTTTTACATTCATCTACAAGGTTTATCCTTAAACCGATTTTTTTAAAGAACAGTCAAACTCTTTAGCTTATCAGACGTTTTTTTTCGTGGCTACTACTTTACGTTTTCTATATAAACTTATTGAAATCCCATAACACGATTTGCCGTAATGCACCCTTAAACTTCATGGGTATAATTTACAAAGTTTAACAGAATAAAGCTGAAGAGTTCGTTTGTTTGAACGCGCTAATCTCTGGAACTACCAGTCGGATTTGAAAAATTTTTTCGTCTATAATAGCCAGATTCATGAGGAAAACTCTAGGCTATTTAACATCACACCATATCGCGATGTTAAATAGCGGGTCAAATAAACCTTAGGAGCCGAGCAAGAAGAAAAAAATCAGAAAAAAGTAATAGCGCGGGCGAGTAAATAATCCGATTTCTTTTAAATTAAACGGTGGGTGAAACCGCGGGGCACAACTAGTTATTGATAAAGAATCACTCTCAAATTGAGTAGGTACATTAAAAAAAAAACTACCAGCTCCGTGACTTAACTGAACCTGATTTTAATTACGGAAGCGAATATCACAGACTCGATAAGAATGTTGTTCGAACTACAAGATTATTCAGTGCATAAGTACGGAGTTAATAATATTTTCAGACTAGGTACCGTTCATCGGTGAGCCGTGCTTTCTATGAATAATTATTTATTGTATCAATCAAGGGTAATTCTATAAATAACGTGCGGGACTTGGAGTTACGACAGAATAGAAGAGAAGGCGGCATTATCTACGTGCATAAAAGTATATTACCTAATTACAAGTATAATGTTTAAAAATGAATTATTACGATTACAATCCGGATTTTCAGTGAAAAATAACTGTATTTTAATAGGTGATAAAAACATAAATATCAACAATTCCTTACCTAGATGAATGCTGCAAGAGTAGAAAAAAGGGTAGTTGATGTATCCAAATCTTGCATAGGTACTCGTAGATCATTATTATCTAAAGGTACGCCTCGTTTACGTCTTTCATTATAAATTAATTAGGTACCATTACCTAATGGTAATGCCGACATTTTATGACCCGTAATGTCAATATTGATAGTGCCGTAGAAATAGGTTGATATCGTTTATCAACGGTGACTGCGTTTCGATAACAGTTCGCGAATTCGCTCCAACTGCACTGGACCTCTCCAGCCAATAAGTGTACTCGCGCGCACCGCGATTAAATAATATCGTAAATAAAAATACGCAATAGACCTCATCGTTGAATCAGGTTTCACCGGACCATTGTATGATAACACTCAGGCCAGTAGTAGGCGGCGTGGTGGAGTGGTGCGGTGCGTTGAGAACGAAGCGGCGACTGCAAATAGTCCAACGCGGGTAGTACGTCTGAGTAGATGTCTCGCATTACAGGTGTATTGGACGGGCGGGCAGCCGCAGTGCGACAAGTAGGTGGCAGCGCGCGCGGCAGTACTGGCAGTGTGCCGGCCACATGCACCCGCGCCATGTGGTGCCTGCTGTTGGCCCTGGGGGCCACGAGCGCCACCGCGCGCGCCTCGCAGGATGTGGTCCTCACCTTCACCGACCCCGTGACGGCGCCCTATTCGTCCTTCAATCATCTGGCCGTCGACCACAACACCGGCCGAGTGTACATCGGTGCAGTCAACAGAATCTACCAACTCTCCCCCGACCTGGAATTAACACAATCGATCATCACGGGCCCCGTCAACGACTCCACCCCCTGCACCTTCTACTGCCCTTCTGATTACCTAAAGAAACCTACGGACAATGTGAATAAAGCTCTAGTGATTGACTACGCGACCAGCCGCCTGATAATATGCGGTTCAGTCCTGCAAGGGTTGTGTTCTGTACGTAACTTGAATAATATCTCTCACCTAGTGCGCGAAGTGGATGAGCCAGTGGTGGCGAATAATGCGACCGCCTCCACGGTGGCGTTCATTGCGCCGGGACCGCCGAATCCACAAATGACACGTGTCATGTACGTAGGCGCCACTTTCACAAGCAACAACGCGCCCGACCTACCTACTGTAAGCAGTCGCTCTCTTGAAGACGACCGTCTATTTAAGATAGCTAAAGATGCGGTTACAACTGGTACGAGAACGTTTATCAATTCACGATCTCGCGAAATCTATCCTATTAACTATGTTTACGGTTTTCATTCGGAAGGATTCAGTTACTTTTTGACGACCCAGTTGAGAGTTGGCTTTAACTCATACTACAGTAAATTAGTCCGAGTTTGCGATGATGATGAGTATTATTATTCTTACACTGAAATCCCATTATCGTGCGGTGGATATATTGGATACAATTTGGTGCAAGCAGCGTTTGTCGGAAAAGCTGGTTCCGTTTTAGCAGGAGAGCTAGGGATAACAGATCAACAAGATGTGCTATTCGCTGCATTTAGTCAGAGTGAATCAATGAATACTAACACGCCTTCCGATGTATCTACGCTATGTGTTTATTCCCTCAAAGCTATACGACGTCAATTTACGCAGAACATACAGACTTGCTTCGATGGTAACGGTTCCAGAGGTCTAGACTTCATATCGCCGTCCCATGCATGTATTGGAACAAATCTATCAATTAGCGAAGATTTCTGTGGGCTAGATGTGAATACTCCTCTGGGAGGCGAACAACCTGTGGAAGCGGTGCCTGTGGCAAGATTTTCGAAAAGGCTAACAGCGGTTGCGGCCACGGTCACCGGTGACTACACTGTTGTGTTTGCCGGTACCGCCCAGGGGCACCTCAAGAAGATTGTCGTCGAGAGCGCCACCTCCGCCTTCGAGTACGGAGATATAGTCGTCGAACAGGGCTCCGCTGTCAACAAAGATTTGCATTTCGATACTCAATCTATGCATTTATATGTGATGACTGAACGTAAAGTGTCAAAAGTGAAAGTTCAAAAGTGTAGCGTCTATAAATCATGCTTACCATGTCTCGGAGCCAAAGACCCGTATTGTGGATGGTGTTCTTTTGAAAATAAGTGCAGCTTGCGATCGGACTGTCAAGACGCAGCTAAAGATCCACAAAATTGGATGCCGCATCGCAGCGGCCGTTGTATAACTATAACTCTAGTAACACCGAATCAATTGCAACGAACGACTGCTAGGACGTTAGATTTACTTATCGAAAACATGCCAATGCTCAATGTGCAATTCTTGTGTGCATTTACAGTCTTAGATCGTACTCTCATAACCGACGCTGCTAGGAAGCCTTATGGCGTTAATTGTACCACTCCGCGTACCGACACACTGCCCTCTATCCCCACCGGACAACATCACTTTACAGCTAAATTGTCGGTGCGCACCACCCAGGCACCTGATTTCGTTGCTACCAACTTCACATATTTTGACTGCAATACGTACAGCTCGTGCACGCAATGCGTCAACTCCTCCTTTCCATGTGACTGGTGTGTTGACGGACATCGATGTACGCATGACACCGCTCAGAACTGCCGTAACGATATACTAGTCACCGGTGTCAGTAGAATCGGTCCTAGTTATCGCTCAGGGCCCAGATTTTGCCCCATTATATGTTCAACGTCCGACGGAACTAACGAGATTTTAGTTCCATCCGGCATAAAGAAAGCTATAAAAGTTCATGTTCATATAATAGGACAATTTATCGTTCAGACAAGGTTCATTTGTCAGTTCAATATAGAGGGGCGAGTGACTCTTGTAAACGCTCTACTGCTTGCTGACACGATTTACTGCGAAGCCGTTGATTTTACTTACACATCACGTGCTCCAAATATTACCGCTTCTATCGCTGTTATATGGGGAGGATCAAAACCTTTAGGTAATCCGAATAATATCCACATTATTATTTACCGTTGTAATGATATGGCAGATAGCTGTGGTAAGTGCCTCGCACTCGCAGAGAAATTTGGATGTGGTTGGTGTCAAGGATCGAACAGATGCGAAGTTCATGAACAGTGTGGAGTTCCCGGTGCTTGGTTGAATCGTATGCAGACCTGTCCTAACCCTGAAATTCACTTGTTTAGACCACAAGGTCCTCGGGACGGAGGTACCCATATCAAAATTGTAGAGGTATTCACAAATAAATCCCTAAAACCATAGAAATGTATGACTTTAGTAGGTTTACCTTAATACACTCTATGGAGCGTAACATTCACTCTGAATAGCGAAACAATACGTCATCTTTTAAAAGGCAATACAAATTTTAATATTTATTATTAAAACGGACAGCGTTTTAATAATAAATATTTGATTTGCCAAAATCAAATCAAAATCGGTCCAGCCGTTTCGGAGATTACCCGGAACAAATAGAAAAAGAAAAAAATTCAAACTTTTTTTAAGAACCGTGTACTATGTATCATATACCTAGATACATTTAGTAATAAAAAAAAACTAAGTAGGTAAAAGTAAACTAAATAGGTACTACGAAAAAAATCATACTGAAAAGCATGAAACAAGAAAACATTCCTGTCTGACAGCTTGAAATTCTCCTCATATACAAGACTTAAGGAATTCATTGTTGTGAAAAACTTAATAAATCAACGTTTTTAATGTCCAGGGTATAGTCACAGTCTATAAATCCATACAGTCGTCCGACGAAGCCGTCTATACAGATCAATCGTGCGGGGCGTGAGGGCCGAGACGCGGGAAGGGCTGTCCCGAACTTCTAACATCAAAATGTTAGTAGTTCGGGACACTACTTTCAGGGCTAACGCGTGTTTGGTTTTGTTATTATTTAATTTGGGCCTAATTAAAATGGTGCATACCATGGCAACGTGTGCTGTTATGACAGATAGCAAGTCATCATCTCGCATAAATGATGTTGATGATGATGGATGATGATGATGATGGATGATTTATTGATTATGGATGATAATGGATGATAATGGATGGTGATGGATGATGGTGATGGTGATGGTGATGGTGATGGTGATGCTGATGGTGATGGGCATGATGGTGACAGTGATGAACGTGATGATGATGGTCATGATGGTGACAGTGATGAACGTGATGATGATGGTGATGAGTAGGGTGGAAGAGAGTACCTAATGAATTTCACTTAAATATAACATTAGGTATAATATATCATTTGTCATGTTAAATTACCAAAGTAAACAAAATGGCGGACAGTAAGAAATAATTATCGTAGGGCATTAAGCGATTGGAAGTAGTTGGAAGTTTCTCGAGTTACTAATTAAGAATGCATTATCAAATCCAAGATGGCGTGCCTACATATTTTTTTCGTAAAATGTTATGGGTGGCAATTTTGAGCTTTATTGGGGTGATGATTACGAAAATGGGATCCATTTTCAAATCTAATAAATCTAGAAATCAAAAATATTTGTTAGTTGCATATTTGTAATTATTATACATATAATTCGAATCGTACCTCAGCAAGTTATTATTTAGTAAATGGTTAAATGTTAATTATTGTTTTTAATAATAATATTGATGACGATGTTGATGTGAAATAAATAAATAATTTAATAAATACTTGTGACAACCCTAGCCTCCAGACGCTGTCGCGAAACTGTCTAGACGTTGTCGGCATTTACCGCAAGATCAAAGGCGTCGTCCTACTGTATGTTTCTATACTGTGGTATAGTCGGAGTCGCATGCTACCGTATTGCTGACTCCAACAGGGAGGCAGGAGAGAAAATATCAAGCCACACATGCACACACAGCGCATGTCCTTCGTGTTTAAAAGCGGAGAGGCAAAAACCTGAAGAGGCCTCGCCGACTTTAACATAAATTTGGATTTTTATTAACGAAAGTTTAACCTTTTTAATTCATAGTTTCAGTGTAGTTTTTGGAAGTCGTTTTTTTTTACTTTTATATCTACCTAAGTCCAAAGACGGCACGGAACCCTTGATGCGCGAGTACCACTCGCATTTGGCCGGTTTTTTTTTTGTTTGTATTAATTATGTACTTGTACTTGAACTTTAATAAAAACAGGCTGTTACAACCTGTGCTAGGGCGCAACTGCTGTCGTCTCAGGCCGATTTAATTTTTTTTACAGATATTTGGGATTATCTTGAATATTATAATAATTAAACTTTTGTGAAATATTTCTTTTGACATAATAGTACTGGTCGGAAATTCGGATGCATATTTGCCTAAAGTTGAGGTGTTGGCTATACCGGGTAGCAGGTTAGACAGTGGAAATATTTTAAGGGGTCATTGTACTCATAATTATGAACAACTTTTACTATGGGACCAACCCTGAAATCGCAAAAAAAAAATCAGCTGTTCTATACATTTTGTTGAGTTGTGTGAACAAAAATGTATGGAACAGCTGATTTTTTTTTCGCGATTTCAGGATTGGTCCCATAGTAAAAGTTGTTCATAATGGTGGGTACAATGACCCCTTAAAATATTTCCACTGTCTAACCTGCCACCCTGTATAATAGTTTTATTGTAAGTAAATTAATATTTGATAAGGATACTTGTGATAATTAGGTACCTACCTAATTAAACTGTCTACTTAATTAATTTTGTGGAATTAACATTTGTACGTCATCATTGTCGAGTTTTTTAACGAATTAAATCTGATATCGAACACCTTGTATCTACCAAAAATGTTTCAAGTAAATGATCTTATTCTTACACATTGTGTCATTTCCATGGTAAAATGGCAGCCATATTGGATTTTTACGAATTATACGTCATGGGTATAATTTCCATGGTTTTTGAGGTTGTACATTATATGCTGAAAATGAGGTTGAAATCAAAATTCATGACGGCGGTCATGAAAATTTACTAATTAAGGGTCAGCACCATGTAAAAGGCTTACGGGAAAACCATAACTTTATATAGAAAAGGTAAAGTAGTAGCTACGAAAAAAAAGATCTGACTAGCTAAAGAGTTTCACTAGTGGCTAATGGAATCGTGTTGAGAATAAACATTATAGATTAAATAAAAATAAATATTTAAAAAGTGGAAAAAGCACTGCCGTAGAACCATAACTTTAGCGTAAATAAGAACAAACACTTGATGAAATTAGCTTAATTATAGGCTACAAAGAACAGAGTAGTAGCTGATGGTTTTATTTTTCCATATCAATACTTCTGTTTTGTGTAAAAAAATCGCAAACTTGCTGAATTTTTCTGAATTATAATTTTTATTGATATTTCGGGAAAAAAAGTCAAAAGAATTGCGATTTTTTTACACTAAACGGAAACATTGTTATGTAAAACAGAAAAAAATTGCGGGTCCTCTGTTCTTTATTGTGTCAAATTCATAAAATTTTCATTTCAAAGTTATGAAAGTATGGCAGGGCTTTTTTGCACGTTTTTAGAGAGATTTTCAATATTTTTTTTACATTCATCTACAAGGTTTATCCTTAAACCGATTTTTTTAAAGAACAGTCAAACTCTTTAGCTTATCAGACGTTTTTTTTCGTGGCTACTACTTTACGTTTTCTATATAAACTTATTGAAATCCCATAACACGATTTGCCGTAATGCACCCTTAAACTTCATGGGTATAATTTACAAAGTTTAACAGAATAAAGCTGAAGAGTTCGTTTGTTTGAACGCGCTAATCTCTGGAACTACCAGTCGGATTTGAAAAATTTTTTCGTCTATAATAGCCAGATTCATGAGGAAAACTCTAGGCTATTTAACATCACACCATATCGCGATGTTAAATAGCGGGTCAAATAAACCTTAGGAGCCGAGCAAGAAGAAAAAAATCAGAAAAAAGTAATAGCGCGGGCGAGTAAATAATCCGATTTCTTTTAAATTAAACGGTGGGTGAAACCGCGGGGCACAACTAGTTATTGATAAAGAATCACTCTCAAATTGAGTAGGTACATTAAAAAAAAAACTACCAGCTCCGTGACTTAACTGAACCTGATTTTAATTACGGAAGCGAATATCACAGACTCGATAAGAATGTTGTTCGAACTACAAGATTATTCAGTGCATAAGTACGGAGTTAATAATATTTTCAGACTAGGTACCGTTCATCGGTGAGCCGTGCTTTCTATGAATAATTATTTATTGTATCAATCAAGGGTAATTCTATAAATAACGTGCGGGACTTGGAGTTACGACAGAATAGAAGAGAAGGCGGCATTATCTACGTGCATAAAAGTATATTACCTAATTACAAGTATAATGTTTAAAAATGAATTATTACGATTACAATCCGGATTTTCAGTGAAAAATAACTGTATTTTAATAGGTGATAAAAACATAAATATCAACAATTCCTTACCTAGATGAATGCTGCAAGAGTAGAAAAAAGGGTAGTTGATGTATCCAAATCTTGCATAGGTACTCGTAGATCATTATTATCTAAAGGTACGCCTCGTTTACGTCTTTCATTATAAATTAATTAGGTACCATTACCTAATGGTAATGCCGACATTTTATGACCCGTAATGTCAATATTGATAGTGCCGTAGAAATAGGTTGATATCGTTTATCAACGGTGACTGCGTTTCGATAACAGTTCGCGAATTCGCTCCAACTGCACTGGACCTCTCCAGCCAATAAGTGTACTCGCGCGCACCGCGATTAAATAATATCGTAAATAAAAATACGCAATAGACCTCATCGTTGAATCAGGTTTCACCGGACCATTGTATGATAACACTCAGGCCAGTAGTAGGCGGCGTGGTGGAGTGGTGCGGTGCGTTGAGAACGAAGCGGCGACTGCAAATAGTCCAACGCGGGTAGTACGTCTGAGTAGATGTCTCGCATTACAGGTGTATTGGACGGGCGGGCAGCCGCAGTGCGACAAGTAGGTGGCAGCGCGCGCGGCAGTACTGGCAGTGTGCCGGCCACATGCACCCGCGCCATGTGGTGCCTGCTGTTGGCCCTGGGGGCCACGAGCGCCACCGCGCGCGCCTCGCAGGATGTGGTCCTCACCTTCACCGACCCCGTGACGGCGCCCTATTCGTCCTTCAATCATCTGGCCGTCGACCACAACACCGGCCGAGTGTACATCGGTGCAGTCAACAGAATCTACCAACTCTCCCCCGACCTGGAATTAACACAATCGATCATCACGGGCCCCGTCAACGACTCCACCCCCTGCACCTTCTACTGCCCTTCTGATTACCTAAAGAAACCTACGGACAATGTGAATAAAGCTCTAGTGATTGACTACGCGACCAGCCGCCTGATAATATGCGGTTCAGTCCTGCAAGGGTTGTGTTCTGTACGTAACTTGAATAATATCTCTCACCTAGTGCGCGAAGTGGATGAGCCAGTGGTGGCGAATAATGCGACCGCCTCCACGGTGGCGTTCATTGCGCCGGGACCGCCGAATCCACAAATGACACGTGTCATGTACGTAGGCGCCACTTTCACAAGCAACAACGCGCCCGACCTACCTACTGTAAGCAGTCGCTCTCTTGAAGACGACCGTCTATTTAAGATAGCTAAAGATGCGGTTACAACTGGTAGGAGAACGTTTATCAATTCACGATCTCGCGAAATCTATCCTATTAACTATGTTTACGGTTTTCATTCGGAAGGATTCAGTTACTTTTTGACGACCCAGTTGAGAGTTGGCTTTAACTCATACTACAGTAAATTAGTCCGAGTTTGCGATGATGATGAGTATTATTATTCTTACACTGAAATCCCATTATCGTGCGGTGGATATATTGGATACAATTTGGTGCAAGCAGCGTTTGTCGGAAAAGCTGGTTCCGTTTTAGCAGGAGAGCTAGGGATAACAGATCAACAAGATGTGCTATTCGCTGCATTTAGTCAGAGTGAATCAATGAATACTAACACGCCTTCCGATGTATCTACGCTATGTGTTTATTCCCTCAAAGCTATACGACGTCAATTTACGCAGAACATACAGACTTGCTTCGATGGTAACGGTTCCAGAGGTCTAGACTTCATATCGCCGTCCCATGCATGTATTGGAACAAATCTATCAATTAGCGAAGATTTCTGTGGGCTAGATGTGAATACTCCTCTGGGAGGCGAACAACCTGTGGAAGCGGTGCCTGTGGCAAGATTTTCGAAAAGGCTAACAGCGGTTGCGGCCACGGTCACCGGTGACTACACTGTTGTGTTTGCCGGTACCGCTCAGGGGCACCTCAAGAAGATTGTCGTCGAGAGCGCCACCTCCGCCTTCGAGTACGGAGATATAGTCGTCGAACAGGGCTCCGCTGTCAACAAAGATTTGCATTTCGATACTCAATCTATGCATTTATATGTGATGACTGAACGTAAAGTGTCTAAAGTGAAACTTCTAGAGTGTAGCGTCTATAAATCATGCTTAACATGTCTTGGAGCTAAAGACCCGTATTGTGGATGGTGTTCTTTAGAAAATAAATGCAGCTTGCGATCGGACTGTCAAGACACAGCTAAAGATCCACAGAATTGGATGTCGTATCGCAGAGGTCGTTGTACAACTATTGCCCAAGTAACACCTAATAAATTGCAACGAACGACTGCTAAGACGTTAGATTTAGTTATCGAAGACTTGCCAATGCTCAACGGGCCATTCTTGTGTGCATTTACAATCTTAGATCGTACTCTCATAACCGACGCTGCTAGGAAGCCTTATGGCGTTAATTGTACCACTCCGCGTACCGACATGCTGCCCTCAATTCCCACCGGAAAACATCACGTTACAGCGAAACTATCGATACGCACCAACCAGGCACCTGATTTCGTTGCTACCAACTTCACATATTTTGACTGCAATACGTACAGCTCGTGCACGCAATGCGTCAACTCCTCCTTTCCATGTGACTGGTGTGTTGACGGACATCGATGTACGCATGACACCGCTCAGAACTGCCGTAACGATATACTAGTCACCGGTGTCAGTAGAATCGGTCCTAGTTATCGTTCAGGGCCCAGCTTTTGCCCCACTATAAGTTCAACATCGGACGACACTAACGAGATTTTAGTTCCATACGGTGTAAAGAAAACTATAAAAGTCAAAGTTCATATAATACGTCAATTTATCTTTCAGACAAGGTTCATTTGTCAGTTCAATATAGAGGGGCGAGTGATTCGTGTAAACGCTCAACTCCTTGCTGACACGATTTACTGCGAAGCCGTTGATTTTACTTACACATCGCGTGCTCCAAATATTACCGCTTCTTTCGCTGTTATATGGGGTGGATCAAAACCTTTAGACAATCCGAATAATACCCACATTATTATTTACCGTTGTAATGATATGGCAGATAGCTGTGGTAAGTGCCTCGCACTCACAGAGAAATTTGGATGTGGTTGGTGTCAAGGATCGAACAGATGTGAAGTTCATAAACAGTGTGGTGTTCCCGGTGCATGGTTGAATCGTATTCAGAACTGTCCTAACCCTGAAATTCACTCGTTACGGCCATAGTTAGGTCCTCGGGACGAAAGCACGAATATCATGATTGAAGAGGTATTAACGAAAAAGTCCCGAAAACCGTAGAAATTGATGACTTAGTTTACTTAAACATTGATAAATTTTACGTAGCGTAGCACCCACTCTCAATAGTGAAATAATAGATACTTCATCATTTAGAAGGCAATAAAAATGTATTATTAAAAACGCTGTTCGCACACGTCAGGCAATCCGGTCGGCCGCCGGTCCGGTTACTGGACCCGGTTACCGTGAGTGCGAGAGAGTGAGGCAGGCCACACACCAGAGCAGCATGCAGCAAATGCTTTAGGCAGCAATTAATGCGCGCCCATACATTTACCTACATTGTATGCAAATAACGTATGGGTGCATTAATTACTGCTTGAAGCATTTGCTGTATGCTGCTGTGCGGCCTGCCTGAGCAAAACCGTGCGTGAGCGGTGTATGGTGCTTTGTAGTACGGCAATCGGATCAGGGAACGTTTTCACACAAATAACATTAGAACACCGAGCGAAACTAGTCTCCCAGGTACCTACTAGGTAGGTAGGTACATAGTAAGTGCATACACGATCCTAGCTAAGCGTGTGTATACGTCATCTTAATAATATATTTCCCGGCTTACAAATATAACTTCAAATTATGCAAAAAAACAATATAAATTGCTAGTAACTTTGCTTATACAGGGTGGCAGGTTCGACAGTGAAAATATTTTAAGGGGTCATTGTACTCATCATTATGAACAACTTTTACTATGGGACCAACCCTGAAATCGCGAAAAAAAATCAGCGGTCCCATACATTTTGTTGAGTTAAGTGGACATAAATGCATGGAACAGCTGTTTTTGTTTTCGAGATTTCAGAGTTGGTCCCATAGTAAAAAAAATTCATAATGATGAGTACAATGACCTCTTAAAATATTTCCACTGTTTAACCAGCCAACCTGTATAAGACACCTACTTGTAATAAAACATAATTATAAATATAAGTAATTGCATATTCTACAGGAAAATCATCTTTTCGCCATGACGTCCGCTCCGCTCAACAGAACAGGATTAACAGCTTTAATTATTCATTACTACCTAACTCTTCGGTAGCGTTGTGTTCCTGTGGTGAGTAATGTCACCAGAGCTCCTGAGGATGCGCTGTGTTGACAGCGGAGGCTCTGCTTGTCCCTGAAGCTGTTGGCACAGCGAATCCTCATTTTTAACGGATTTGTGTTTTCCTGTTATAGGATTCTATTCTATAATAACAGGCCCGCCGCTAGGTGTTTGAGCGCCCGTGTGCAATAGCAATTATGCCGCCCCCTATTATAACTACGCTGACCTTTTTTTTTTATTGTACATATTCTTGCTAGTGCCTAGGGCGGCAAATTTTTTCGGGGGCGGCAAAATTCGGAGGGTGAGAAAAAAAATATCTTCGCGTTATCGAAAATGCTTTTTTTATTTTCTAAAAAATGATTAAGTAAAAAAAAAAATTATTATTAAAGGGGAAGTCTCCGAAGATCCGCCCTTAGGTCCAATGAACTACTGATTAAATATACAACTATGCTTGTCATTTTTATGCTAATGAATAGAGATAGCAATTGATTTAGAGCTACATATTTAAATTTAATCATCGTTTATAAGTAAAGGGGATTTACGCAACTTACGAGTGACACAAGTTAATACCTAATACGCACATTATTATTCACTCAACAACGTCATTGAATCTTATGGAAAAACCTTCGCATCGCAGTAAGCCCAGTATCGTAGTGACTGCCGTTGCAGTATTACACGTCTACAATGTCTAACAATACCCAAGAAAATAATGTTGATGGAAATGAGGAGGTACCAACCGCGGTGGAGCAATATATCTGGATCACTGGGATTGTGTTATCATCGCTATGCTTAATACTGCAACTGGTGCTCTTCAAAATCAAACCCAAGATAAGGAAAATGGACCAGAAGATCCTCACGCAGCTGACAGTAGCGAGATTGATGAACTCAATAGTTGAATATTTGGTGTCTTGTACGGAAATGAACATATACACAAGGGATTTATATTTTGGATTATACATGCTAACGGATGCAGTGTTAATATGTTGGATGTTTGTGTACACGAAGAATTTATACGACAAAGTTGTGTTAGTGTTTGCGTTGCAAAAGTTGAATTTCGTTATTCTATCTGTTCTGATTTGGACCCTGATGATACCACTAGGAGTGATGTGCCCGGTGTTCCTTAAGCTAGAACATTTCACTGAATATTATATAGCGTACACTTGGTTAAAATTTGCTGTGTTGTTAGTGAACGTTTCGTTTTTCTGTAGAATCTTCTACGTTATCATAACCAGAAGCAGGACCTCTAATAGAAATTTCACCGAAATTATAAAAACTTGCGTCATCTCATTCATATTGGTTTGTATAACGAGTTTACAAGTTTTAATTAACGATATTTTGTCATACCTTGAAGTGATGACGGTGACTAATACTTTTTGTGTTATAAACTCTTTCCAAGTGATAGCAGTTACCATTATATTTCTCATTCTTACCAAGAATTGCATTAAGTAAAGACTTGTACTGCAGAATTATGTTCCTGAGATCAGTGAGATCTCTTAAGGTAGTCGATTATTTTTTAGGGGAGATTTACAGGTGTATGTAATTTAATTTATAAGTCATATTTTTAGGGTTCCGTACCAAAATGGTAAAAAAGGAACCCTTATGGTGCGACTTCGTCTGTCTGTCTGTCTGTCTGTCTGTCACACCTGGTTATTTCAGTAACTACTAATGCTATCGACTTGAAATTTGGAACAATTATAAAGAGTGCTTACTCAGCTTTATTGAAAGTGATTAAAGTTAAAAAATGTTTTTAGTTTCATTGCAAAAGGGGCCGGATTTCAAAGTGGGGTTAATAGGTCAAATGACATATCATAATGAAAGGGCTTGATCTGCACAATTCAAAATATATTTTTATTTAATTTTATGTCTCACAGTTTTCAACATATGATGAAAAATGTCTGAAAAAATACCATTCCCCCCCCCTTATCTCCGAAGTTTGCGGGGCGAAAAATCTGAAATAATTAGAGTTGATAGGAATTGACCCAAATATGGCACCAAAAATAAAACGATGTTCCTAACTAGTACAGTTTTTTCAAAATCATCAAAATTCCTTCAAAAACAAACTTAGTTATGCGGTCCGGATTTTTTCACTTTATACCTCCAAAACTGAATCGGAACCCTCGGTGCGCGAGTACCTACGACTCGCACTTGGCCGGTTTTTTTTAGTAACTTGCTGCATAGTACCTATACTCTCGGAGTGCCATTTAAAAATTATTTTAGTAAGTAATTAACATATTGTTGTAATACTTTTAAGTAAAGACATATTTTTACATGATTGTTTTATTCCAACACCTTTGATCCTTTAATGCGACAAATATGATATAATAATAATATGATCATTATTATGTTGATGTCTTTGGTTTATCTTAATTTGTGATATCCGCTTGCGGCCGCCTTAATAAATAATTATTATAAATGAATGACTAAAGAATATTATTATTTTGTATTTAAATTTATCCGCTACTTTTTCCTTATTGCTCGTTGGTTTTTCTACCTACGAGTACTTATTATGTTCGTACATCACGTTATTTCTTTAAACAGGTTTTGAGGTTTCCGTAGGGATTCCCACTGTCCACAGCCCGACTTCTCTCACTGCTGGGCAAAGTGACCCCTATGTACACTAGTTGTGCCTATCTCCACGCTGCCCGCGATTACCAGGTACACGGGTGCCCGACATTAAGTGCATGAGGAGTGTACATTGTGTGCAACTCTTTGGGCTCTTCAATTTAGACGTTTGGTATCGGACTGTTGCAGTGCGGCTGCCGTTCGGGTGTCGTACTGCAACAAACGTCTGAATTGAAAGAGCCCTACTTATAGGTAATGTTATTAAATATACCTACAAATTTTTAGTCAGTCGAAATACGAAAACGGGTTATTGTACTCATCATTATGAACAACTTTTACTATGGGACAAACAGCGAAATCGCGAAAAAAAAAACTGCTCCATACATTTTGTTGAGTTATGTAAAAAAAAAATTATGGAACAGCTGATTTTTTTTTCGCGATTTCAGGGTTGGTCTCAAAGTAAAAGTTGTTCATAATGATGAGTACAATGACCCATTTTCGTATTTCGACTGACTAAAATATCACCCTATTTATGAGATTTCAAAAAGAATGAACCCTTTATCCTGGCCAATCAGTCATTTTTATGTATGTGTAATTTATTAGAGGAAGTGAGGATGATTCAGCTTCTATTATCAAAATATAGGTCGGTAAACTTCATTATAAAACTGCAAACATACCTAAGTACCTACCATGTAGATACAATAGTGAACTAACAATAATAAAATGAAATACAAACAAGAACAATGATAATTATGGTGATAATGGTTATCATCAAATGTTAGTAGAATAAACTATGTCGGGATTTACACCATGTACCTGTTTATTTTTGAGACTCCGATATTTCGGCGCAGTAAACACACAACCACAACAAAAAACAAAAATCAAAAAAGTGCCGTTTCGCGTACAGATACAGTGAGTGTCGTGTGTCGAGAACAGATTCGAGTGAATAGTGAGGTTGCAGACAGTGGTACTAGTATCCAGCGTAATAAACGAACTAGACGGAGGGTAGACCGCTTCGTCTGCCAATAACATCTACCCGCACGTAACAATCGACAGTTCTTCCGTGATCATGGCGCATGCAACTGCGCCGAAATATCGGAGTCTCAAAAATAAACAGGTACATGGTGTAAATCCCGACATAGTTTATTCTACTAACGTCAATAACCATGGAACTTTAAAACAATACATCGTCAAATGTGTTGGTAAATACGTGAACAACGTTAAATGTCACCGTGTAACTTTTATTGGACCAAATTTATTGATTTTAGTGGTCTGGGTCAAAAACTCAAGATTCATAAAACGAACATTAATTAATCATTTCGATATCCGTCCGTCTGTCACTAGATTTTCTCTAATATTATTATTTGATGTATTATTTTGTATAACACAGATAATGACAAAGTTGAAATTTGAGAAAATACATAGTCTTATAATTTCTTATTCTGAGATCATTTTGGTTTCTCAAATTCTTGTTTTATTTATTTATTTATGTAGACAAAAAACACAGAAAAATATAAAAATATAGACAGATAATTTAATTGAGCATAAAAGTACTGCTTATTTTATATAAAATTTCTTCCAGCAAACCTGCGACAAGAGCGTTGAATGAGAAACATTGTTTATTTTTGCCTGTCATAGAAATTTCTTGATTGAAACAGGTTCTCAAAATTCTCAGGATTAAACAATTTATTCTAGCGTTCATATTTTGTTTGTTTTGCGGTTGGTAACTAAAATAACTAAAATAACTAAAATGTTAACGCTGGAAGGTTCATGATAAGATATTGAAATTGAACCTATAGTTTCAGTTTTTGTTACGCTGTCACACACCCCGTACCTATAGAGTTTTTATTTACATAATTATACAGGGTAAAATTAAAACCAGTGCGGATATTTTAGGAGGTGACATACATTTTGATCGTGTTGTAGTGCATTTTTGTAAGAAACAGCTGTTTTTTTTTTCATATATCAGTGTCGGTCCCATAATAAAAGTTGATCATATTCATGAGTACTTTTACCTCCTAAAATATCCGCACTGGTTTTAATTTTACCCTGTATATTAACTTTTTATTTTTTTTTACCCGACTGCGACGAAGCCCAAAAAGAGGGTTTAGTGTTTTTTCACAATATTGGTCAAATTTTGAGCACAGGCGACACTAGTAGGTATAAATAAATGTCTGTAAACAGGTCTTATCGGTAGGTAATTAGTAAATACTAAGATATCTACGTGAACATGACAAACAGACGCATCTTCAAGCTCCCACTCATTTCTGTCAAAACCGTATTTGCCAAAAGATTTTACACCTATTTAAAACCATTGATATATAATAACATCTCCAACATTTGTAACATAAGAAATTTATCGCTCCGTGAAGCAAAGACAAACATAACCAAAGAACTAATAACCTGGACCTACGATAGAACGGAAGATTCAATAAAACACTTGTTGTGATACTCTTAATCTCATATCTCTTGATCTCATAGTTGTATAATAATAATAAGCCTATACATTGTTTAACAAATGTCATAATTTTAAGCAGACTTTTTAGTTTTTTATATATATTTAAACATAAAATTATTATGTACCTACCTACATACTATAAATTTCAATAAGTAAATAGTTTTTCCAAAAATACTTATCTTTACCTAATATTTTAAAATTATATTCAGCTCTGAAACTTAATTTTATTAAACTATTAAGGAATACGCCAAATAAAGCTTCCTGCAAGACAGGCCTAGCCTAGTGTAGGAAGTCTTTGTAAATGTATTCATTAAGTATATTCATAAGAAATGACAATGTTTTAGTACTTTTAGTTATTACTCTACTGAAATTCTTTGTTTTATTTTAATAAATTTTATTCTATTCTATATATTGATATTATTTTTACAGCCCTTTCGGCCTTCTAGTACGTTAGTAGTATTACTAGCTGTTCCCCGCGACTTCGTCTGCGTGAAAATGGATAAAAAGTAGCCTATGTATTTTTCCAGGTCCCAGGCTACCACTTTACCAAATTTCATCCAAATCCGTCTAGCCGTTCCAGCGTAAAGAAGTTACAAACATACACACACACAAACACACACACCCACAAACTTTCGCATTTATAATATTAGTAGGATACTAGGATAAGTAGGATATAGTGGGATGGGATTTCTTCTGTGATTCTCTTTTAGCATTAGGGGTTGATTTACATTTAGGTATAGAATGAAACAAGATACCGTAATCAGTAAGTATTTATTAAAAGTATTAGAATACCTACCTAAACAATTTAAAAAGATTTCAAAATTCTGGAAAAGTATTAAAATTATCATAGTAGGTACTAAGGTATAAAAGGTATAAGGTAGTAGGTACTAAGGTATAAAGGTATAAAAAGTACGGTGCAAGTCGACAGACAACGCACAGCCTACGCCAATGGACCTAGAGATTTGAAATTTGGAGACAATTTTCTTTGAGCATCCTAGAGGTGCACTAAGGAGGGTTTTTTTTGAAATTCCACCCCTGGAGGGGTGGAAAGGGATAGTAAAATTTGTTTGTTGTTTTCCGAATTCCCCGTGGACAAAGCTAGTTGAATATAAAATTGTCCTACCGACATTATCCGCGTGTGAGATGACGTCGCCGTCGTCGGTTATATGTTTATTTTCCCGTTTATCATAAGTAGGTAATGTTTTTTTTTCGCGTTTATCTTATCACTGGGTTAAACCCTTATTTTTACTGGATTAATGCTTATAACAGTCCAAAAATAACGTCTATTTTATAGCATTCTGGACTTTTATGAAAGCGTATTTGCAAATCTTTGAATTTATTTCGAACTTTTGTTCCTCATACCTGAAAAGTACTCCTGATCTAAAGAAACAACAGCTATTGGATCTCAATAACTAATACAGTCTTCTGTAATATTTTAATACAACGCACATCTCCATTTAGGCGACATTCCTCCCTTTAACCGCCAAGCGACGTATCAGTTTTCGTGCCCTTAGCGCCAGGCACAGTAAACTAATAATAAATACCTACATAAAATAGGGATGTGCTTTATGCACTTTTTGAACATCGATAGTTCGTAACTATGTTATGTGATCATGGTTAGTAACACCTGCATATACACCAACGTATCACATCTGCTACAAAAAATGCACAGCTAGACATAGACATCCCCCAGATGCTTCCACCTCGCCTGGTCTCGGGCCATCCGCATTCATCACTTTCACGAGGAGAGTACACATAGGTATCTATCCGGTTTACCATGCGCGGGGACCCTACAATAATAGCATGGCATTTTGCTGGATTTACTTTCAAGCCAAATTTGCCTGACAAGTCTTTAAGCGCTATCATATCCCGGTTTATGGCTTCCGGCAAACTTTTCAGGTTTTTAAAAGAAATAAAACAAAGTTTATAGAGATTTAGAAGATTTATTACAGTACCTATCTGCATTATTCAGATTTATTTTCTATCACAATACCTATACTTAATCAGTTACAATCATAGGTATATTTTTTAACAGTATAAGAACAATAGTTTTGTTATTTCAGTAGAACATACTAACAAGTTTCAACAAAATAATTAAAATAATCACAGATAAATTTCTCATCACAATAGGTACCTATACTTAATCAGTTACAATCATAGGTATATTTTTTATCAGTATAAGAACAATAGTTTTGTTATTTCAGTAGAACATACTAACAAGTTTCAACAAAATAATTAAAATAATCACAGATAAATTTCTCATCACAATACCTATACTTAATCAGTTACAATCATAGGTATATTTTTTAACAGTATAAGAACAATAGTTTTGTTATTTCAGTAGAACATACTAACAAGTTTCAACAAAATAATTAAAATAATCACAGATAAATTTCTCATCACAATAGGTACCTATACTTAATCAGTTACAATCATAGGTATATTTTTTATCAGTATAAGAACAATAGTTTTGTTATTTCAGTAGAACATACTAACAAGTTTCAACAAAATAATTAAAATAATCACAGATAAATTTCTCATCACAATACCTATACTTAATCAGTTACAATCATAGGTATATTTTTTAACAGTATAAGAACAATAGTTTTGTTATTTCAGTAGAACATACTTACTAACTAGTTTCAATAAGTATTTAAATAATCAGTCAAATTATCAGACTCATTTCTCATTAACAATATAAAAATAGTACGTATAATCAGTCTTATCACTATTTATGCTCAATATCGGCGAGACGTATTATTGACGAGACGACATTTATATAGCATGAGATAAATTTTTTTTTTTTTAATTCATCGCTAGCAAAATATTTGTTTGCCAGGGTATAGGCTGTTACTTTAACAGGATCATCAATTTCAGTGTCCTCATATTGTGTGCTACAATTTTTGGTTTTTATTGAGGTCTGTGTCGCCGTCGACCTATATAAATCAGGCGTACTATCAGTGCTTCTGATTTGCGAGTGACCCTCTTTTAAAAACACCATATACTCGCTGTTGGTCAGCGTTGAAGATAGATCAGCAGCATCTTGGCTACTGTCTATAAAATCCTGCTCATTTTGATCTTGGCTATCGTCAAAGCCAGCCAAAATTGATTGACTTTCTTCAAATTTTCCTACAAAACAAACAAAACGTGAACTTTTGTAATTAGGTACTTACATCAAATACTATCTTGCGAAAATTACAAACTTTTTGAACCCATTTAGTTTTTGTGTAATAATGTTAATGTAAAATTAATGTTTGCTGATAATTCTCACAGACGTCGAAACCTCGTCGCCGTTGGATGTTGAACTGTTGAGTTGAGTTGACTTTGACAAAATGAATGTCGACCTTAGATATCATGAGATCTATGGTTCTATGAAGACCGTAAAATGGTGATGTGAAAAGTCGATGTCTATTGTTTTAGTGAACTGTGATATTCAACAGAACATGGATTTATGCACAGATAAACGTTGCATTTTTGGCACATGAAACGAGTGTCTGACCGTTTATTTTTAGCTGCGCACACTTTACATCGTTGACTTTTGCCTGTTGGTATCCTAACAGGAAAATGCTGTAAGGCATCGTTGTGTAAAAAACGATGAGTGTCAAGGACTTCGCGCGATGTCGAGGGTAGAGCTAAATTACTATGTTTATACGTATTTATTATCTGTCTTATTACGTTCAACTGGAAATCAGCTAAACTACATTTTCTGTTAACATTTAGCATTCTAAATAAATAAAATGCATTCAGTAAGAACATATCAATCACATGAAATCCCAGCTTTTTGTACCATTTTTTTGATTTTTTTATACAGCCTAAAGTGCTTGTCATCATATCAGCAGTGTCCACCGTCCCCATATTTTTATTGTATTCTATAACACAATGTGGTTTCATTTTAGGTAGCCCAGTTGAGTAATCTACACTGTCTGATGGTAATATTTTATCATCATGTTTTGTAGACAACATTAATACTGGTTTTTTGTCCTGCCATTTAAGAGCTAATAGAGGAGGAGACATGTAAGCCTCAACTTCCCCACGCTTTAGTTTTTTAAATTTTGGCATGAGTTTTCTATTTGACTTTACGGTGCCACACGCGTAAATGCCCTTTTCCTTTAAATATTTAAAAAGCCGAGGACTAGTATACCAGTTGTCTACGTACAATTCCCGGTTGCAAAAAAAGTAATCTTTTAAAAGTTCCACCACAACTGATCCACTTATGCCTAAATTTGGGACGGTTTCTATTTCCGTTTCGGATCCACAGTATACTATGAAATCTACTATATAGCCGGTTTCTACATCACATAAAACGAATAATTTAATGCCGAATCTATTGCGCTTTTTTGGTAAGTATTGTTTAAAAATCAAGCGACCTTTAAAAGGTACGATGCTTTCATCAATGCACAGTTTTTTATTTGGGATAAATGTGCTTTTAAATGTTTTACGTGCATGATCAATTAACATTTTTGTTTTGTGAATTCTCATTGCATTAGTTGTTCCTGCACTCACTTCATGAAAAGATAACATTGATAAAATTGTGCAATATCTATTTCGCGACATAGTGTTATGGAACACCACACTATGCAATAAAGGGTCGGTGGACCAGTGTTCTTCAATAGATATTCGTTTGTTTCGCGTAAAAAGCATTGTAAGTGCTATTAAAATATAAATATCGTTAAAAGTGACGTCTTGCCATTGTTGCAGTCTTGAACAAACTCTAAGATCAGTATGTCTTAAGAAATGTTGATGATAGTTATTCGTGTAATTAGCAATGTTCTGTAACAAGTTTTTGCTACAAAAATGTTCAAAAAACTGCAATTCTGTAGAGGTGCTGTCTAATTCGACATCAGGCGACAACCCACTAACAAAATCGTCGAAATCTTCTAGCTGTGGCGGGGTAATTTGCGTTGTCCAATTAACCTCATCGCTTTCGTGAACCTAAAATGATACAACAAAGTAAGTATTAGTAGAGAACCTGGTATATCTAATTATACGTATAAGGCTGAGTTTCTACCAATAATGGAAGATAACAGATAGAATCATTACATATAGTGGCATAATAGAAGATAACAGATAGAATCGTTACATATAGTGGCGTTAGTGACTGAACATGTTAAGTACACTATTTTGGTAAGTTAAACCTGAACTGATCAAATGTTAGCTGAATCGTAACCGATTCAGCTTATCGTGTATTAACATAAACGATAAAAGAATGTTGTAACATACAAGATGCCTTCCTTATCTATTACTATATATATATATATATATAAGTATTTACGAAATAATGTAAATAAATGGGTTAATTCATTGTCTAGATCGGATAATACAGGCTTTAGTGAGTTTACTTTGGGTTAGATAGCAAAAATAGGAAAATAGATGTCCCGGAATAATTATTAACTATTTATTTATTTAAAACTTCATAGGTGGGTGCTTTATGCACGTCTGTCTCGCCCGTCAGTGATATAGCGTGAATATAAGTAAACTAAAATAAAACTATGTAAGAAATCAATAAAACTTAAATATTTACCTCTTCCTCAACATCAAACTCGTCGCCTGATACAAGTTCTTCGTCATCATCACCTTCTAAAATTCTAATTAGCTCTTCAGCAGTCGTCATAATAATTATTACACAATTTTCATATATAGTCAATGTATCGATAAATAAACGATACTTATTCACAACACTAATGGAAAATTCCAGAATGTACTACACGCTTATGACGTAAGCAGTGGTCGTGTATATCCGACCGTGGCGGTGAGCGTACTGACAAAATTTGATTCGAGACACATGCACTAGGGATGTGACCACCTATGCAGTTGCTGATATTTATCTAGTGTAAATTTACTCCATTTCAAAGGAATCAAATGAAACACTCATAAATATTTACAAAGACACGTTTTATTAAAAATCACTGTATTTGTTTTGGGATTAATTAGTCAGTTTAGCGCGAAATATTTTCAATTACATTTATTTTAGTATTACTAAACTTTGGTATGAGTCCCGTCCCTAATGTCGTATTTTACCGTCGCTGGCGCTGCAGGTCAATGCAAATTCCGAAAAAATATTATAGTAATTCATCGAACTTTAAAACTGTTATTACGGCATATACATTATGTTGCATATACATATATGTTGATTACATTATTATATTACTAGTTGTATAACTATTTACCTTATACAAACATATTTTTCATAGAATACAGCATAATTAAATAAAAAATTAAAACTAAAAGTATTTGGTCGTTTATATACGACGCTGGCGAAATGGACACGAAAATATTTGTCGGATTAATCCGACTTTGGCGGTTAATGGGTTAAAGGGGCCGACTATGAGTAACTTTTACCACAGATAATACAATACTATACGTACAGATGCCTCATCTCATACAAAGAAATGTGACCGATTTAGCGCGGGCAATCTTCGGGCTATACATTTTTCCGTGCTTAAACCATTTTTAAAAATTTGAACAAATATTTTTTATGATGTATTTTTTCATGTTCTCAATTTTACACAAACTTCAATAACAAATCGATACATATAACGCCATCTATTATGAGTTATTTCAACAAATGTTACTGTGTTCCTGATGAGACCCCGTGCTTTTACTATGGGACCAACTATGACATTGTGTGTGCCATACATTTGTGTCACATAAATCGACAAAATGACCATTTATAACAGCTGATTTATTTTTTCGCAATTTCAAGATTGGTCCCATAGTAGAAGTAGTTGAAAACACATTGTAGGTATATAATGGTTTCTCGGAAACGGCTCAACGATTTGGATGAAATTTCGTATTTAAGGCGCAGATATACGACTTTTAAAGATTTTAAACTGAAGATCACGTCTAAACGAGTAGTGTTAATGATTTGAAAAAAATATATGCTAAACTAGAGCATTTTCTTAATAATATGATTAGAGTATATTTTAGATTACGTTTATCTATGTCGTGTAATTAATTTGTAAAGTTAGGTCTAACGCGTTCAAAAACGTGAAGATCGCGCGAAAACTATTGAGCGTATTTTTACGAAACCTTCACCATTTTGAAGATAATTTGATTATCTAACTTTTAGTTAGAGTGTTTTTTTTTTTTATTAAATATTCGTTACTAATGAAGTCGGTTAAAAAGTAATAATACGTCTAATTCGGCACAGCGCGCTCTTTGATAGGCGAGTCGTATTGCTCGGTGGACGTATGTTGCGTTGCGTGAGCTAAGCGCAGAACACTCAAGCTATCTACCGCCCAAATCACTCAAGGCCGCTGGCACTTAGTAGCGCCTTAATGTTTTTTTTCCAAACTTAAATAGGTATCTCTAGGAAAATCCGCAATTTCAGGGTTGATCCTAATGTCAGTTGCTCATAATGATGAGATAGCCCCCTTTGAAGAATGTCGCCTAAGTGGAGACACGCTGTATATTAATAGGTAGGTACGTGAAGATACTCTATATCCCTATGATTTTAGGCGTTTTGCGCGCACGCAGGACTGTGACATTTGGCTTAGTAACAATTTTTATAGACAGAGCAAGGCAGAAAACTTAAAGTAGATAGCCGAATCCCACTTATAGTATAATATAATGTTACAAATATAATTAACCCCATTACTTATAAACGCCTAATTTAACCACTAATTAGTTTTACAACTATCCTTGCCCTTGCCATTTGTTTGACAGTGAATAGAGATGACAATTGACATAAGAGCTGTTTAATTTAATCATCGATTATAAGTAGGGGGATAAGTTACGGTCAAATTTTTACCATTGGGCGTCCACTTATACATAACTAGCACTTTGCCTGCGACTTCATCCGCGTGTCCCACAGGAACTGCATTTTTCGGAATAAAAAGTAGCCTATGTTACTCAGTGATAATGTAGCTTTCTACTGGTGAAAGATTTTTTAAAATCGGTCCAGTAGTTTCAGAGCCTATTCGGTACAAACTAAAAAAACTTTCCTCTTTATAATATTAGTAAGATAGTATAGAAGTATAGATTAAAAGATCCCAGAAAAGCCAACAATCATTTATAATTCCTTAGTCAATACAGTTTCACACATTTTTAGCAAGAATGAGAAATATGATCGTCACCGCCATCGCTTGAAATGAATTTAAAATACAAAAAATATTTGTCACTATATGCACTTCAAGGAATGACAGGATATCGGTAACAAAAACTTGTAAACTTGTTATACAAACCAACATGAATATGATGACACTAGTTTTTATGATTTCGGCGAAATTTCTATTAGAGTTCCTGCTTCTGGTTATTATAACGTAGAAGATTCTACAGAAAAACAAAACGTTCACTGTCAACACAATGAATTTTAAACATGCGTAAGCATTATAGTATTTGGTAAAATGATGTTGTAATAACATTAGAAAGATTGAACATAATACCCCTAGTGGTATAGTCAGGGTCCAAATCAGAACAGACAGAATAACGAAATTAAACTCTTGCAACGCGAACACTAACACAATTTTGTCGTATAAATTCTTCGTGTACAGAACCATCCAACATATTAACACTGCATCCGTTTGCATGTACAACGCGAACGTGACATCCGTCGTGTACATGTTCATTAAAGAATTATTTATTATGAACTCCAGGATTGTGTTCATCAACCTGGCTACTGTCAGCTGGGTGAGGATCTTCTGGTCCATTTTCCTTATCTTGGGCCTGATCTTGAAGAGCACCAGTTGCAGTATCACGCATAGCGCTGTTAGTACCATCCCAGTGATCCAGAAAGAATTCTCTAGTTGGGTAGGCAGCTCCATAGGTTCGGTATCAGCAGCATTTCCGTTAGGCCTAGCGTAGTTACATTCAGTGCGATTAACATAAATGTCGGTGCCGTTAGGCATGCCTAACGGCACCGACATAGTGTTATTATATTCAGTGCCATCACCATAGTCGTCGGTGCCGTTGCCCATAGTGTTGTTATATTCAATGCCATCGTAATAGTAGTCGGTGTCGTTAGACTTATCGTAGTCGTTGTATTCAGTGTCAGCACCATAGTCGCCGGTGTCGTTAGACATTGTAGTGCTAGCTATATACTGCTGCGCCAGCGGTCAGTATCAGACTAAGTACGTGCCTAAAGTCACATTTTCCTCCAAACTCGAAGACAATGGATAAAAAATAACGAATAATGGCCATTTTAAACTAGGAAAAACATAAATTATTATGGAGATGACACTGTCATCAAATTGTTGTACACTGTAAATGGATATCATCAGTTTATTTTTAAAACAAGGATAAATATTTTTTCAAAAATATAACTCTTGTTTAACAGAACGAAGGATAAACTATTTATTTTTGAACACATCCATAATTAAAATTAACATTCCTAGAGACGTCCACACTCCATATTTTTTTCTAGTCTAAATCAATTTTATTTCTGTATCTAAATTAAATCCCGGGCTGTAGTCAAAAGTATAAATGCATGTTATTATTAGATAGTTAAGATAAGCTACTAAAATAAAATTATTTGATTTTAATTAGAGGTAACTCGTCTGTAGAGGTATCTACAGACGAGTACAAATTAGTGTTGTTGTGGTTATTAATTTATTATTTTCAAAATGCAGGCAAATAATCTTACTAATATTATAAATGTGAATTGTGAGGATGGATGTATGGATGGATGTTTGTTACTCTTTCACGCAAAAACTACTGAACGGATTTTGATGAAACTTTACAGTAATATAGCTTATACATCAGAATAACACAGGCTTTTTTTTATCCCAAAAACGCGGGCGAAGCCGCGGGCAGAAGCTATAAATAAACGAGGGCGAATAGGTATATTGCGCTGTAGGTAACTGTAATATTACACAAATATCTTATGATACTGGATTGAGCATAGGTAAGTGTTATAAGTATTTTATTGAAAAACTACGGGCCGACTTTTCAAGAAACAAATATAAATGCTTTTTAACCGTCCCTGATAAGAGTTCAGTAGGTACAATTCAAACATAACAAAAGTTAAAATTGACGTTTGTACAATGTCAAAGTACCTCCTATCTATTATACATATTTATCGAATCCTCGTTCAGAAGCTTATGATCAGAAACAATGTGGGCGCAAAAGAAATACGGGTAAATTAATACGATACAATAATTTGTAAGGATTCATATTATAAGGCAAATGAACACTTTATAAACGATGTATTATTAAAATGATGTATAGGTAGAAGTACCTATTATTATTTTATTTTAAAACACGTCGAGCTTATTGTTATATAATACAAATTATACATATAAATATATTAACTACTTATCAATAATATTAATAAATGTTTAGAAGGTAAATTAACCCAATGCAGTGAAATGAGACACAATTATAATTCTATTGTCTAGGACTAATTCGACGACCTAACGGACGTTAGACTTAAAGTTTGGTTTCTACACGGGAAAATACCCAAAATCGGCTTTTTTCCCGGGCAGAAATCTAACTATGGGCGTAACAGTAATATAGTCTTTCACAATAAAGCATCTCAGTAAATTTTCCAGCAGAAAAAGTTCAAATTTCTTAGTCAACCCTTTCTAGCAAGAATGACAAATATAATTGTAAAGGCTATCGCTTGATAAGAATTTAAAATACATAAAGCATCTATCACTTCGTTTACTTCAAAGAATGCTAAAATATCATTAACAAAAACTTGTATACTCGTTATGCAAACTAAAATGAATAAGATGATACTAGTTTTTAAGATGTGGATAAAATTTCTATTAGAGTTTTTGGTTTTGTTTATGATAGGTATGATAACGTAGAAGATTCTACAGAAAAACAAAACGTTCACAGTCAACACAATCAATTTTAAACATGTGTACGCCACATAGTATTCATCGTAATATTTTAACATAAGGAACACCGGGCACATTACTCCTAGTGGTGTCGTCAGGGTCCAAATCAGAACAGACAGAACAACGAAATTCCACTTGCGTAATGTAAACCCTAACACAACTTTGTCGTATAGATTCTTCGTGTACACAAACATCCAACATATTAACACTGCGTCTGTTTGCATGTATAACGCGAACATGACATCCTTCGTGTACATGTTTAGTAAAAAATTTCCCATCAAGATTTCTAGTATTGAGTTCATAAATCTCGTTACTGTCAGCTGCATGAGGATCTTCTGGTCCATTTTTCTTATGTCGGGTCTGATCTTGAAGAGCACCAGTTGCAGTATCACGCATAACGACGATAGTACAATCCCAGTGATTCATAAAGAATTCTCCAGCGGGCTCGGCAGCTTCACATAATAACGGGCATTACTATCAGCTTGGCTTTTGTTAGATATGTTGTAGTTATTTACTTCTGCCACAAAATTAAGGTAAGAATCATTGTCTTGGCTTTCGTTAGACATGGTGTAAATATGTTGTGCTGTGCCGGTGGCCACTATCGGACTATAAAATTATTTTTCCTCCCAACTCGGAGCAAGTGCCACATAGTCTTATTTAATAATTCAAGTAAATACAACATTAATGGTAAAATTATGTTGTTTAGGTGTTCGAGTAATATTTAATATAATAACGAATTTTCCCATTCCATCAGAATCGACGTCATTACCGGTGACCAGAATAGGTGGTGGTAATTTACCTAAACTTCGAGGAACAGATACAAAAAAAGACAGTTTAAAACACTATAACCCGACTACCTACGACAAAAATCGAACTGAAAAGCATGAAACAAGTAAAAATTCCTGCCTGATAGCCTGAAATTGTGATATCCAGGGTATAGCCAGCTGCCGCCTTGTTGGACGGGCTTATTGGTCAACAATACTGTAGCATGCGACCAGAGCTATCGTGATATTGTGACGGAGTCATTCCATCATTTAGTGCTGGCAATCTTCCATTACTGGCGAGGGGCTCGTGGCTAAATGACAGCCGCGCTGATCGATCGAACTGCGAGGTTAAGCTGCGCTTGCCGCGGTCAGTCCTTGGATGGGTGACCGTTCTTTACACATTGAGACCCCTCCGTGCCTCGGAGAGCACGTTAAACAGTCGGTCCCGGTTGTCATAGGAATATCTTTGACAGTCATTACGGGTAGTCAGGAGCCCAAAAGTCTGACAACTGGTCTAACATTCGAATACCTACCGGTATTTCCCAATAATTGGGTTGTGGAGGTCAGATGGCAGTCGCTCCATGTAATATATTGATATTCAGCCGCAACCAGTTAGACTGGAAGCCGACCCCAATCATGTTTGGGAAAAGGCTAGGCGGATGATGAATCTTCCATTACTGGCCACTTCATCCACTCCATCTTTCCAGATTTGAACTTTAAATTTCAAAATTAGAACATCTCATATTTTTATCCATTTATTTCATTGTTTTGGCCATCGGTCGTGGACCGTTGAACCGCTGTACCTACTACCTACTTATCAAGTGTACAATGTTATAAATAAAAACGTCTTTTATAACAGCTACTGTTTTTATACTGTGTTTTTATACTGTTTACACCATTGTGAACAGTTTTAAAGTGAAATATATAACTATGTCGCAATATACCTCTTCAACCATCCTGCAGTGTTTTAATCAAGATTGTGTCCGGAGACTCCCTCATGCTAGCCGTGGCTTGAGAGGACAGAGGGAGGGAGGCGCTCCGCGACACTGGCGGATATAATGTATGTTATTATTTATCATGAGTAATATGAATAACCATTCGCCCTTAGATATATTTTATAATTATGCTTATCGCTCTAAAAACTCTTCTTGCGTGATGTAGAATTCATGACATTAGAGGCATTGTAGTGACATCCAACTGTTACACTGTTGGCTGTCTAGCTAGGTAGGTAGTACTCAATCATGCCAATAGGTGTTGCTGTCGCTACACACTGATCAAAAGAAATCTTATGGATTTAATAATCGCTAGAGATGCACTTGGCGCCTTCAAATTAAAGGTGTGAAATTAGTAGACGTAGTAAAATTAGTAGTGGCGCGGCAGTGGCGCCACTACAGCGCTTACCCACACCTCAAGAAGGAGCCCTAAGAATATTTTGAAATTCCATTCCAATATTGTGTTGTTTCCCAACTTCCACGCGGACGGGCTCGCGGGAACGGCTAGTCGAATATAAAATTGTCGTAATCGTAAGGCACACACTGTCCGCGTGTAAGATAACGTCGCCGTCATGTTTATGTTTCTTTTCCGTTTATTTTGTCGCTGGGTTTACCCTCATATACAGGGTGGCAGGTTAGACAGTGGAAATATTTTAAGGGGTCATTGTACTCATCATTATGAACAACTTTTACTAGTGGACCAACCCGGAAATCGCGAAAAAAAATCAGCTGTTCCATACATTTATGTTCACATGACTCAATAAAATGTATGGAACAGCTGATTTTTTTTTAGATATAGGTACTGGGTAACGCTGATTAAAGTCCAAAATTAACTATTATTATAAAGCAGTCTGAGCTTACATTTGCAAAATATTTGAATTTATTCCGAACTTTTATTTATCATACCTGAAAAATACTTATCTAAAAAACAGCATAGACATCGTAACTGATACAGTCTTCTATAATATCTGTACAACGTATCTCCTTAGGCGACATTGATCCTTAAAGGGCGCCGTTATTATACTTTTACTACGTGATGCTGAAATCGCGAAAAAAATTCTGCTCCTCCATACATTCCTGCCGTGCTTACGATAATCGCAGTAAGTTCATTTTGTCGATATTGAATTATAATATACTTATCCTACTTCCTACTAATATTATAAACGTGAAAGTTTGTGAGGATGCATGGATGGATGTATGTATGGATGGATGGATATTTGTTACTCTTTTACTCAAAAACTACTGAACGGATTTTAATGAAACTTTACAGTAATAAAGCTTATACATCAGAATAACACATAGGCTACTTTTATCCCAAAAACGGCGGGCGGAAGCTAGTCTATCTATATTAATAAAATGCTTTGTCCTGACTGACTGACTAATGGATCAACGCACAGCCTAAACCGCTGGTCGTAGAAATGTGAAATTTGGTGGTCATATTTCTTATATGATGTAGGCATCCGATAAGAGAGGATTTTTGAAAATTCCACCCCCAAGAGGGTGAAAAGGGGTGGCGCGAGCAAAGCAAAAGCTAGTTTGAAATATAGAGAAGATCTACATTTCTGCATAACAAAAATGCGACTTACTGCGATTATTGTAAGCACGACAGAATTGTGTTCAAATAAATCGACAAAGTGTATGGTACAGCTGTTTTTTTTTGCGATTTGCCCCTTTTGAGGAATATCACCTAAGTGGAGACTAGCTGAACATTAATTTCATGAAGAGAAAACTTTGTATCCTAGTGTTTAAGCATAATTGCGCGCACGGAGTAGTGTGACATTCGGCATAGTTAGTTTTTATGAAGAAGGAGTGCTGAAAGCTTAAAGGACACTGGCACGTCCATAGAACGCTGGGCTTCAGATTGTGTAAGTCGGTACAGATATGAAATTAATTTGGTGTGAGAGAGTTCAAGAGTATTTTAATTCTTTTTTTTTTGTTTTTGTACGTAATTGGGTTAAAGAGAAATCTTCGTATTTGTGACAGTGTGGTAAAGTACGGTGTGAATGATCCAATGAAGTACAGCCCGACTAATGAGTTCTCAATTCAAAGGTTTTAGTTGCTGTTGACATGATATTCTGTGGAGGCACGCGCCAGGGCGCATAAGCCTTGCGCTGCTGGGTTAGGCGCCAATGTTGTTTGTTTTTGTTTTATTGGTTTTTTCAAAATGTCAACGGCATAATCATTTCATTTCTTATTTATTTCGATTTTTTATTCCAATTCTTAATCTCTAAGATAAATTAGGCAAAGAACAATTAAAATATATTTTTATTTTTGGTTAAGCTTTTATTACTGTACCAGATCAAGCCCAAAGCTGCCGACGTCCTTTTATATAACTTGCTGTGCTCTGCGGTTTTACCCCCATTGCTCGGCTCTTAAGGGTCGCAGCGTGATGTTTGATAGCCTATACCATTCCTCATGAATTTGGCAATCATACACTAACATATTTTTTCGAATTCAACCAGTAGTTCCAGAGGTTGGTGTGTTCAAATAAACAAACTATTCAGCTTCATTATAAATATTATATATTTTTACATAAAATATATTGTGCTACAAATACGTATATTAAATTATGGTCGAGTTTTGATCATTTACAATTCTTTAGTGAATACAGTTTCACACATTCTTAGCAAAAGTGAGAAATATAATTGTAACCGCTATTGCTTGAAATGAATTTAAAATACAAAAAAAAATTGTTGCTATATGCACTTCAAGGAATGACAAGATATCGGTAACAAAAACTTGTAAACTCGTTATACAAACCAACATGAACATGATGACACTAGTTTTTATGATTTCGGCGAATTTTCTATTAGAGTTCCTGCTTCTGGTTATGATAACGTAAAAGATTCTACTGAAAAACAAAACGTTTACTGTCAACACAATGAATTTTAAACATGCATACGCCACATAGTATTTAGCAAAATGTTGTTGTAGTGACATCAGAAAGATTGGACATAACACTCCTAGTGGTATCGTCAGGGTCCAAATCAGAACAGACAAAATAACGAAATTAAACTTTTGCAACGCGAACACTAACACAACGTTGTCGTATAAATTCTTCGTGTACACAAACATCCAACATATTAACACTGCATCCGTTTGCATGTACAACGCGAACGTGACATCCGTCGTGTACATGTTTATTAAAGAATTCATTATTATGAACTCCAGGATTGTGTTCATCAACCTGGCTACTGTCAACTGCGTGAGGATCTTCTGCTCCATTTTCCTCATCTTGGGCCTGATTTTGAAGAGCACCAGTTGCAGTATCACGCATAGCACTGATAGTATAATCCCAGTGATCCAGATATAATTCTCCAGTCGGGTAGGCAGCTCCATAGATTCAATGACAGTAGCATTGCCGTCAGGCATAGTGTAGTTGTATTCGATCTCATCAACAAAGGCGTTGGTGCCGTTAGACATATCGTAGTCGATGTATTCAGTGCCAACATCGAAGTATTCCATGTCGACAGACAAAATGTAGGTATTACGTATGTAAAGCTGTGTCGGCGGTCAGTATCAGACTACCTAGTCACATTTTCTCCAAACTCGGACCGAACGCGCAAATAACAAATTTTATTTACATACGACTCAGTCTCTTATCTGCATCGATGTTGATGCGCTCTGCGGCGTGCCGTCAAGTGTGAAATGTTATATTTAACTAGCTTTTGCTCGCAACTCCGTCTGCGTGGACTTTAGTATCCCATGGAAATTAGAAAAAGTCCGACCCGAGTCCTTGTCTAAATCAGCAGATTTATGAGGAATAGTATAGGCTATTTAACATCACGCTACGACCCTTAGGGACCGAGCAACGGGGGTGAACCCGCGGGGCACAGCTAGCTAGTCCTAAAATATACCCAGTAGAAACGCCGATGACGTCACGAAACCGACTGAGTTCGAGTATAACTAGGGAATTAAATTCGTCATGTGATCACTCCTAAATATACTTACCCCGACTCGGCGAAAACCTCTTGAGAAAAGGAAATTACATGAAAAATGTTTTGTGTACCTACTTATTGAAAAAATGGATTGACCAACTGAATATTAAATTTATTTCAAAAATTAACCAATTATGGTGTAATACTCGTAATTACATTGATACTTACTAAGTTTTAGTTTATCACTTATTTCATAACTTTTTTTTTTTTGTTCTCTGGGTGGAAATCCTCATGGATGTCCCCCGCCCTGGGGAGCGCGGGGGGGTCTGTCAGACTCTTACTGACTAAAACCACCCCGGTATTCCTCCAATTACCTTACGCCGGGGGCACGGGAGTCACACACGCATTCGTCCGCACCCCCGGACTTATTTCATACCTATCTATCTCCCCTTATTGACTGTATGGGCCAGATAATACGATGCTAGATAGTTTGCTGAAGGCTGTGCTTCGTAACTTAATTTAATTTAACAAATACATGAATTTAAAATACTATAATTTATAGGGATTCATATAGGGCAAATGAACATTCTATATTTATTTATTTTAACTTCATGCAACTTAAAGGTACAAAGGCGGACTTAATGCCTTAGGCATTCTCTACCAGTCAACCAAGGGTGGTGAAGAGATAACGTGGCAGGTGCATTGTGTTTGAAGTGAAAAACATAATTATCATATTAATTATAAGGCTATACCTAACTATATTTATAAATAAGATTGGTATACATACATACAATACCAAAATATATATGTATATAAAAATCGCATACATATGTATATGTAATACTTATATATGAATATATAAAATAAATAAATATATATTTTATATCAATAGAAAAAAAAGGTTATTGAGATGACTCTGCTATTTATTATGATAATAAGACTGCAACTATGCATAGTTGCTGTTGGCCGTCTTGATATCCAGAGGGGGGGCGTTCCAGAGAAGAATGGACTGAATATGAAAGGAAGAATGAACAAAATCAGAAGTATGAGAGGGACAGTGAAGAAGATTATTGGAAGAACGTAGATTCCTGACGTGTGTAGAATATAGGTACTTATTGAAAATGAAACATAAGATAAGAAGGGGGGGCTGCGAGTTAGTATGGAGAAAAGCGTGGTCAGAGCATGTAAACTTCTTCTCTGGCGAATAGGCATCCATTTGAGGTCTGACCTGTGACTCGACACATGGTCATATTTCCTTCATAAATATGAACCGAATGCAGTTATTGAGGACCCTATCCAGCTTATCCAGCAAGACCGCGTTTAAGTCAAAGTAGCACACGTCACCACAGTCGATTATTCTTTCAAGTCTGCACAAGCATAGCTTTCGTCTTAGCTGGCAAAAAGTTCCTCAGACGATACAAAGAACACAAAGTGCCGTTGACTTTTTGACTGACACTAGAGACCTGACTTTGCCAGTTAAGCGTCGAGTCAGTCAGCTTAAAGGATGGTTAATTAAAATGATGTATGCCAACATTTTCTTTTTTATATTAGTGTCTTATATTTATTGGTGTACAATAATGTAGGTATATAATAAAACAATAAATAAGGAGTGCAGAAAGATAAAATTTATATAATATGAATATGTGTTACAAATACATTAAATTACGATCGAGTTTCGACCACTGGCGTACATAATTATAAAATCCCAGCAAAGCCAACAATCACAATTCCTTAGTCTACACAGTTTCACACATTATTCTTAGAAAGAATAAGAAATATTATTGTAACCGCTATCGCTTGAAATGAATTTAAAATACAAAAAAAATTCGTCACTATATACACGTTAAGGAATGTCAAGATATCGGTAACAAAAATTTGTAAACTCGTTATACAAACCAACATGAATATGATGACACTAGTTTTTATGATTTCGGTGAAATTTCTATTATTAGAGTGCCTGTTTCTGGTTATGATAACGTAGAAGATTCTACTGAAAAACAAAACGTTCACTGTCAACACAATGAATTTTACATATGCATACGCTTCATCGTATTTATCGTCATATTCTAACATAAGGAACACCGGACACATCACTCCTAGTGGTATCGTCAGGGTCCAAATCAGAACAGACAGAATAACGAAATTCAACTTGGGCAATGTAAACACTAACACAACTTTGTCGTATAAATTCTTCGTGTACACAAACATCCAACATATTAACACTGCGTCCGTTTGCGTGTACAACGCGAACGTGACATCCCTCGTGTATATGTTAAATAAAAAATTTGTTATTAAGAACTCTAGGAATGTGTTCATCAACCTGGCTACTGTCAGCTGGGTGAGGATCTTCTGGTCCATTTTCCTTATCTTGGGCCTGATTTTGAAGAGCACCAGTTGCAGTATCACGCATAGTGATGATAGTACAATCCCAGTGATCCATATAGAATTCTCCAGTGGGCTAGTCAGATCCATGTATTCAATATCAGTGTCATTGTCATCAACACAGTTGACGGTGACATTAGGTGGATCGCAGTAGATATATTCAGTGTCAGCTCCGGTTTCGTTAGACATAGTGTAGATATTATTATGTACCAGCGTCGGCGGTCAGTATCAGACTACCTAGTCATTTTTTCCTCCAAACTAGGAGCGAACGGGCAAATAATGAAATAGGTATGTACGAGTAGGTATCACTGCTATAATCTGCGTTGATGCGCTCTGTGGCGTGCCGTCAAGTGTGAAATGTTACATTTATATTTAACTAGCTTTTGCCCGCGACTCCGTCCGCGTGGATTTATCTACATCATTATACGGGAAACTCTGTGTATTTCAGCTTTACAGGTCCAATGGTTTGGGCTGGCCGTTGATGAGTCAGTCAGTGAATCAGTCAGTGAGTCATGATTTATTTTTCATGTAAGGATTCGCTGTCAACACAGCGTATCCTCCAAACAGAACACAGCACTACCGAAGAGTAGCGTTATTTGGCTGTGGTATTCTGTAAGGTGAAGGTGCTGCCCTATCGAGCGGGATATACAGGTGTCCCACGGTTATGCCACATGGAGGGAAAGTACCTTAAATATTTGAGATAGGAAGTTTTGCTTCATGGAAACTTCACTGTATTTTTAAAATTAAGTAATACTGTATTCAAACATTTTTTAAAAGTTCCTTGCTTCACCTGGGAATCCTACCGACCAAATGTGAAAAAAATAATATCCTGTATTTTTAATTTGCCGATTGAAAGGGTTAATTGTAAGCATTAATTCCTTCCAAGTAACATGGTATCCCAAATTAAAGGAACACAGTAATATTTTTATTTTTTTCAAATTCGCCTACTGTCTAGCTCATAGCAAAGATGCACTCAAATAGTATTTTATTGCATTTATCATGCACTTATATGGAAATCAGTGTAAAAATTACTTATTACTAAATAATCAAAGCTATCTATGAAAATTGACACGAAAAGTAATTCTAATTTATTATTTTTCTAAACTTAAATGTAAAATTTCACAATGTTATTTTAATTTAAGATACTATGTTTATTAGAAGTACCCTGTATTTTTATGATGCCGATTGAAAGGGTTAATTATAAGCATTAATTCTAATGCTTATAATTAACGCAATGCATTAGAATTAATGCTTATAATTAACCCTTTCAATCGGCATCATAAAAATACAGGGTACTTCTAATAAACATAGTACCTATCTCATCATATACATATTTTTCACATTCGGTCGGTTCGATTCCCAGCCGGCCTAGCATGACCACGATAGAAACGGGTTTTGTCTACATAGAAATAGACAAAGTGACAGATTGTAGAAACATTTCTACGTTTTATGAATGAAACGGTGTTTTCGTTGTAAATTCATTGAACAATCAAGGAATTTATTATATATTTTTTTGATATAAGTACCTACTTAAGTATATCAAATTATCAACAGAACAAAAACAAGAATTTAAAATACAATAATTTCTAAGGATTCATAATATAAGACAAATAAACATTTTATAAACGATGTAGGTATGTATATTGAAAATGATGTATAGGTAAGTATGTACATATTATTATTTTATTTAAAACATGTCGAGCTTATTGCTATATAATCTAAAAACATTTATACACTGACTAGTTATCAGTAATAATTAGTCAATGTATAGAAAGCAAATTAATTAAATGCAGTAAAGACACAATTATTAAAATTCTATTGTTTAAGATTTGATTCGACGACATAGCGGACGTGTTAGGCTTAACAGTGTCTTCCACAATATAACATCTCAGAAAAATGTCCAGCAATTCAAATTCCTTAGTCAACACAGTTCACACGTTCTTAGCAAGAATGACAAATATAATTGTAAATGCTATCGCTTGATAAGAATTTAAAATACAAAAAGAATCTATCACTTCGTTTACTTCAAATAATGCTAAAATATCATTAACAAAAACTTGTATACTCGTTATACAAATTAAAATGAATAATATGATACTAGTTTTTAGGATGTCGGTAAAATTTTTATTTGTGTTTTTGCTTTTGTTTATGATAACATTGAAGATTCTACTGAAAAACAAAAGGTTCACTGACAACACAATGAATTTTAAACATGCGTACACTCCATAGTATATATCGTAATATTTTAACATGAGGAAAACTGGGCACATCACTCCTAGTGGTGTCGTCAGGGTCCAAATCAGAACAGACAGATTAACGAAATTCCACTTTTGTAACGCAAACACTAACACAACTTTGTCGTATAAATTCTTCGTGTACACAAACATCCAACATATTAACACTGCATCCGTTTGCATGTACAACGCGAAAGTGACATGCTTCGTGTAAACGTTAAAATAAAAATTTCCAATCAAGAATTCTAGGACTGAGTTCATCAATCTCGTTACTGTCAGCTGCGTGAGGATCTTCTGGTCCATTTTTGTTATTTCGGGTCTAATCTTGAAGAGCACCAGTTGCAGTATCACGCATAGCGATGATAGTACAATCCCAGTGATCCATATAGAATTCTCTAACGCCACATAATAAAAGGTAGTACTATTATCTTCGCTTTTAACATTAGGGTAAGTTTCATTGACTTGGCTTTCGTTAGACATGGTGTAAGTAAAAGTACTGCTGTACCGGCGGCCACTATCGGACTACTAAAATTAATTTTCCTCCTAACTCGAAGCGAGTGCCCAAATGCCTTATCAATTAAATTTAGGTACATACAAAATTAAGGATAAAATTGTGTTGGTATTTATGTTACAAGAAGATTAATTCGGACAAGGTAGGTACATCCATATTTTGGTTAGTAACAATGTAGGGACTTACAAACTATGTTAGTAGAAATAAATATATAATACAATTAAAACATTGATTAGGCAAAGCTGCGACCACTGAATAAAATCCTAACTAATGTAGGTCAGAACTTCATCCACCAACCACTCCCTCACTGACACCACCTGACACCGCGTACACAGATGTGTGTGTACCTCAAATCATAGAAACAAGGAGATATGCCATCATAGCAAATTAGTACGGGAACAACTGATGCCCCTTTTAGTACATTTTTCGACACAATTACGCGCATAATTAGGCACTCCTTGTGAATAAAAAGATCTCCCACGCATTGAACATTCCGCACACCCACAATCTAACACTGTTAATCGTCACGCAACACTAACACTAAACTAAAACACTGTATTTATACCATCGATCGTATTCGGTTCGTTGCCAGCGCGTACGTTTTTAATATGAGCAATTTGCTCAAGTTCAGGCATCAAGCTCGATAGGGCCTTGGCACATCTCCCTTGTTTCTATGATCTGAGGTGTGTACCCAGTGTATCACCAAAAGTTATTAAACTTGTGTCACCAAAAGTGTAGCGAGGAGATTTAGGGTGCGTTTTCGCTGACGCGGAGCTGGCCGGAGTGGAAAGGAGTGGACCGTGAATTGACCAAACACACTGTTTCCACTAATAGGATAATATATCGGTCATATAGGTAAACCAGAATGCATACGGTACTAAGTCACTTTTCAAATGAAGTACGACGAGTTGTGTAAAATTCTGAAAATTTCTGGTGAGCAACAAATGCATCGGGCTTAAAAGAATACGAGTTTGTTTGGAAATTTTTAACTGCGAAATCTCCAGTCTTAATTTTTTTTTTTAAACTGATGCAAAATTTGAACGCTGAGGGGTTCAGCATAACTAGAATAAGGTACTGAACCCATGGTCACGGGGTCTCATCAGGAACAAAGTAACATTTTTTGAAATAACTTATAATAAATGGCGTTATATGTATCGATTTGTTATTGAAGTTTGTGTAAAATTGAGAACATGAAAAAATACATCATGAAAAATATTTGTTCAAATTTTGCAAAATGCTTTAAGCACGGAAAAATTTATAGCCCGAAGATAGCCCGCGCTAAATCGATCACATTTCTTTGTATGAGATGAGGCATCTGTACGTATAGTATTATATTATCTGTGCCATGGTTTTAGTACACCCAGTATTTACTTAGTAGGAAGGATTTTAAAAATAATGAAGAAGACGTAATGACTCTTACGCCCGTTTTCACCAACACTAGGAGACACGTACCTAAGTGAAATGTTTAAATATTAAAAGAATTTACCTAACGCTAAAAAACATGTCACCAACCATTAGGCAAACACCATGGATAGCCCATAGTTGTCGCCTAGTAGTTGGTGACATGTTTTTTTGCGCTACCCACTCCTTTTAATATTTAAACATTTCACTTAGGTACGTGTCTCCTAGTGTTGGTGAAAACGGGCATTAGTCTTAAGTCTATATTGCCATTGATTGACGGCCCTAAAAATATGTCTAGGTATCTTCAAGTCGCGAGTGAATCGGTTTCTTCTAGGCAAGCGTGCTCCATCGTAGGCCGCATCATCGCAACATCAGGCGAGATGACGGTCAAACGCAAGCCTATTTAATAAATAAAAAAAAATAGATTACAAATCTTGTTAAAGAGGATCTTTAACCAGATAATAAGATTACTTAGTATTCTTAGTTCGTTTGCTCCAGGGTAAGAAAATAAACGGATATATTTCATTAGTATGCGCGACGGCAAACATTCTCTGAAGAATGATGTAGAATGAGAACAAAATATCTTTGAAGTAGGACATATTATTATTACAACTATTACAAGTTGTAATGAAACCTCTTTGGTATGGTTTCTAATGAAATGTTGAGAAAATAATACCTAAATATTGATAATCATCATACCTACTTATGATGAATGCCTAATAAATACGCTCAAAATATTTTAGCTTATAAAATACCTATTTTTGCAAATGTTAAACATATTAAAGCCATGTTATACTTATACCTTATTGTTCCTTTATTCATTTTATTTACATATATTTAACATTTTTTAATATTTCAATAAAAAATAAATAAAAAACATTTAAAAAAATAAAAAATAGTACCCCACCGGCATCGGGAACAGGGTCCGAGCTACCGGCGGTCAGGGGTCCAGAGAGAAGAACTTCCTAACAATGCGAGCCGTGTCCAGGAGTACCGCTCTCTGCATCAAGCCCTTGGTCCAACTGCCCAACGAGAGCCTCCTCAGGTGTTGGTCGAGGCTCTTGGCTATTAGTCCATTGGCCGAAACGACTATCGGCACAATGATTGCTGAATCCACCCCCCACATGCTGACAATCTCGTGTGCCAAGTCAAGATACTTGATTTCCTTATCTTTTTCGGCCTTCACGAGATTGCCATCATGCGGGACCGTGATATCAACAACCTTTATTATTAATATTATTATTTTAGATATTTTTAAGATTTTTTTAGAGATAGAAGAAGAAGTAGATGAACATGTATAATATGATAAAGGATAGCACAATTTATACATAGGTACCTCTAAAATTACGAAATTGCTGACTGACTGATTCATCAATGTCCAGACTAAAACGGTGGACCTAGAAATTGGAAAAAACGAAATAATCCTTGAGTACCTTCCTAACCCAGAGTCACGGCAGCAGCTAGTTAGATAATACACTCATCATTCTGTAAAGTCCTTTCTATCTTCTTTCAGATCATCACTGTTAAGGCCCCGGTATACGCCAACGGCCTTGAGTGATTTGGGCGGTATAGCTTGAGTGTTCTGCGCTGAGCTCAAGCAACGCGACATACATCCACCGAGCAATACGACTCGCCTATCAAGGAGCGCGCTGTGCAGAATTAGACGTATTATTACTTTTTAGTATCTAAAACATAAAATAAAAAAAAAGTAACAGGTATTATTATAGGTAGTAACATAGTCTTTTCACACAAAACAAATCATGAAAATATCTTAAGCGGTTTGAAAGTAATTACGTTTTTATGTTTTGGGTAGACACGAATTCATGAATTTATTTCATTAAGTATTTTACAACAATAGTTAAATATTCACAAGTACGATTGATGTATATATGTTCTAGTTTAACATAAAAAAATTGCACAACTAACCTGCATTATTTGACGGCGAAATAAGAGATTTAAAACTGGCCGTTACCATTTACCTTCGCCTTAACTAAACGTTTTGGCCATTCTCTTGGCCAATATGTCCAGTCAAAAGACCCTGTTAGCCCATTGATAAATCGGAAGCAATCAACTATACAATAATTAGTTTATAAACTGAAGCGCTGCAGCATTTGTCTGGCCACGGCAAGGCCAGGGCCGTCCATTACCGAACGGATGTAGGAAGCGCCACAACGCTAGTTGCTCACTAGACGTCGCACAGTGTGTTTATCGGCTCATTTAATAAAAAAAGAATACGACGTTCTATTTTCAATTTTCGCGGGAAAAATTAATTTGCAAAAGTATGTAATGGCGTCGTTTTAAAAATCGTTGTAAAATAAAATTAAACATGTAATTAAGATGTGTTTAGAGAATAGTAGAGTGTACAAAATGTGTATTTTTTAAGAAAAAAATACTCAAGGACCAGCAATTTAAACGATGATTCATTGTGACAAAGCGAGTTTTAAACAACTATTAAACTAATAGCACATTCAATGGGCAGTTGGACGTGTCTTCGAATATAAATAGACTATACAAATGCATCAATTCGTTATAATTAAAGTGTATGTAAATAGATCAGTGAACGAGCGAATGCGACCGAATGAAACTGAGTAAACTTTGGAGTATACAATTTGTGTATTTTTTACAAATTGCAAATTAACTTTCAGTGTATGGTTGAAATAAGTGAAAATGTATATTCTGTGGGTGTAGTGATGTGACGTTTTCACAAAATATTTATAGTTTTCTCGATTTATATGTGGTGACACAATTCTTGAGTTATTTTCGTTCGGCTTGTTTTTGGAACTTCATATTAAATGAAACGGTAAGTGCTTTGTTGATAACAAAGATATTCCTAGATGTACCTACCTAGTGTTGAAGAGATGGGCAGTCATGCGTGAATTATGTAGGTACCATGTACCTACTTATATTCAATAAATGCAGGGTTATCTAAGTTTATCTAGATTATGTTTCACTAAGATTGGTCAATTTACTGTAGTCCATGTAGACGGAGTCGCGGGAAAAGCTCGTACGATAGTAAAATTAACGAAATGCTTTTATATTCTGCGTTCTGGAGCGAAAGACTTATGACAGGGTCTCTTACAAACCCTTTTAGGGATTAATTAGCTTAGTTTGTTTGAGCACAAGTTTTCTGACCGTCGATCGTAATCTCCTTAACGAATATTCGGGAAATTACTATCTAATCCCACCCCACCTTACCCCTATTGGCAATTTTGGAGGTGTCTCAAAAACAATTACTCTTAAACAACATGTACCTAACCCACACACTAAAAGTAATTTGTTCAGAATGAGCTACTGAATCGATTTCGGTCTTTTTTAACCGACTTCAAAAAGGAGGTTCTGTATTTCTAGACAGCTGCAGTTGAAGCATAAAAACAACCAGAAAATTATAGACACGATTCCGTTTTTGCAGCCAAAACAAGACCTCTAATGCACCCATTACCAGAAAAGAATTGTCTAATAAAAAAATTCTCACAGATAAACTACAAACAATAACTTACCTTACCACAGAGGCTTAAAGTACAAGATCCTTTGATAGTATAGTTATAATATTTGACATCAAACTGTCTGTAATAAGTTATGAATATTTCGTTACTCATGTATGGTGGTTCGTGTTAATCTGTCCCGCACGCGTCGACGTAAATAGATTTGACTTGTACAAAATGTACTAATAAAATATTCTCTAGCCTTGTTATGTCCCACAGTTCCAGGGATTTGGCCTTTCTTATATCTAGCTTATAATATATTATGAAGACCTCTCGAATCGGCTTTAACAATACGCACACCTACATCTAAAGAGAGCTTACTCAAAAAGCATTATGAGAATTAGCTCTCTTTAGATCTCTCGATTATTATTATTGTCGACCTCTCAAGGTGCAATTCTGTTCATCACTCCAAAGATCCTCGTCAAATTCTCACCAATTATTTTTTAAAACAAAAAATTACAATCAAATTATTTTGTGTCTCGCGGAAAGTGTTGCAATTGGAGGAATAACCCGCCAGCCTTTGTCATTGATCACTATGTTATACGAGCCTTCCAGTATTTCCGAAGTATATCCGAAGGCTCCATATTTGCTAGCTTTACAAATATTTACAATACTTATAGAGGAATAAGTGCAGTTTATTTTCCTCTATTTATCATGAGGACAAAGGTACTTTCTACGTCAATAGTGATGCTGATGAAATACCTACCGAATTAATTTTCCGGTTAATTTTACTGACATTAATAATGAGTAGGTAAGCTGCAGTGATCAATGTGTGCAACAATGGTGCAAATATATTTTACAAATAAATTAAAACCCTATTCCAATTCATTACCATCATCATCATTATGATAATAAGGATAATAGGAGGAACGAGCCGATTCTCATATTGTGACAATAGGCTCGCCCCCTATGGGGGAGCCTATTGTCACAATATGAGAATCGGCTCGTTCCTCCGTTCTTCGGAGATTCTCGTGAGAAAGTAGGTACCTATATCTAGAGTGGGCTTTAAGAGTTTTAATAGTAGGTACCTCAGATCATAGAAACAAGGAGATGTGCCAAGGTGCTATCGAGCTTGATGCCTGATCTTGAGCAAATTGCTCATATTAAAAACGTACGCGCTGGCGACGAACCGAACACGATCGATGGTATAAATACAGTGTTTTAGTTTAGTGCTAGTGTTGAGTGACGATTAACAGTGTTAGATTGAGGGTGTGCGGAATGTTCAATGCGTGGGAGATCTTTTTATTCACAAGGAGCGCTTAATTATGCGCGTAATTGTGTCGAACAATGTACTAAAAGTGGCATCAGTTGTTCCCGTACTAATTTGCTATGATGGCACATCTCCTTGTTTCTATGATCTGAGGTAGGCACCTAATTTTAGATTCTTGTTTGTTCTTTTTTGCATGTCAATGTCTGTACTTAACGTTACTACTTTTTAACCATCATCGAATAATTTATTTAGTAATATAACAGTGACTCTAATGTCCCATAACTCATAAAGCACACCTAAAAAATATCACTTAATTTCGTAGTAATATGTCTGGCGCCATGGTTACTTATCACAAGGGGAGAATTCGGCCATGAGGTCATTCGTTATCCCACGAGCACGACCCATGGCATCCTAGTGTGGGGTGGGTTACTTCATGGCTGACACAGTAAATTGGTGCTTTAATATGTGCTTATTATGACGGTAAACTTGTTTCTAATTAAATAGTTTTATTAAATTGTTATTATTACATTTAATTTCAAATTAGTTTTACACTTTACTTTAATGAGAGTGACGCGTGTATTTGATCTTTGAACTATCCTGTCACAGGTCTGCAAGCAGAAATTTCTTTAGAAATAACCAGTACCTTTGTACCTACTAGTTTACAAGGTTTTTGTCCATGAAATGAAACATATACGGTTACGTTTCTTTGGGTCTCTATATCTACGAATAAATTTAAAAAAAATCCTGGACGTCAGTTTTTTGAAATATTTAATATGACGATTTTTACAAAAATCTGCATCTAAATAAACAATAGACAGTTAAAAATGGGTAATTTTGGCTCTTTTTTTAAAATATTTCTATCTGTATCTCTCACAACAGACCAACAATAGTCACCTAGCATATTTTGGTCCCAAAAATCTTGATAATTTTGCTCAAATGATTTTAAAAATCGCTCACCATGTTCTTCACTCATATCACCAAGATTTTCTGGGAAAAATCTAAATTGAAACGCAAAAAATGAATTTATAGTAACTTAATAGAATATAAAAAATCTGCTGTTCCATACATTTTGTTGAGTTATGTGAACATAAATGTATAGAACAGCTGATTTTTTTTCGCGATTTCCGGGTTGGTCCCATAATAAAAGTTGTTCATAATGATGAGTATAGTGGCTACATCGCCGGATGAAAGCGATGAAAATGTCACGGTGTATATATACTATAGAATAGTAGCAGTTTTTGGCCTTGTGCGCTATCATGACCTTAGCTTAGGGCTGCCATACGTCCCGGTACACCGGGACATGTCCCGGTTTGAGGCGTTGTGTCCCGGGGTCCCTGTCAGTAAGTCAATTGTCCCGGTTTGGTAGTAAGACATGCAAAGTTGCATATACGAAAGAAAAGCAAATCTCAAAATAAGCCAATATCTCTTTGCAATCCCAGGCTACAATGCTCATGTGGGTGTTTTTGTTGATCTCATCGCAGTGGACGAAAAAACGAAAAGGGTGAAAAGGGATTACTTAAAAAAGTCGAAACTTTAAAAAAATATGAATGCACTGTGAACGTAGAGCAAGCCTAAGAAAATTTGTATATCGTTTTTTCGATAGATCATCATCGATTTTTCGCGTTTTATTAAGTTTTAATAAATATCTACCAAAAATCAAACTTGAAAGTTCCTAAAAGCTAGCTGTAAAAGAGTCTGATCCCATTTTTTTTTTCTATTCAAATGTCCCGGTCGGCGTTTCAATATTTATGGCAGCCCTACCTTAGCTACGATACTGAAATTATTATAACCTTAAAAAAAAACTCATTGATTCCAGATCTGAAATGCCGCTGCCGTTGTTAAGGAGCTGCTGTGGCTGTGTGTCCTTGCGCACGGGCTGCTTCATACTGTGCATCATGTCCAATGTAAGTACTAGCACGAGAACATAGTTGAACTATTGGCTTACTCTCGATTTTATATTATGCTTAACAAGCTGCTTGTCTAATCAGTACTAAGGTGCTCCACTTCGGGTTGCTGACCTAAGGCGCTTCGCAGTATTTTTTTTTTTTTAAATGGCCTCTCGCAGTTGGCTTCTAACAGCCGTCACTGCTTAACGCGGACTTCTGGTGAGGACTTACAAATGCCTCCAGCCAGGCTTAAAACTAAATAAAAACTACAAACTAAGCGTCCACACGCTAAGGGCACCCCCTAGTGGGGGCCTCGGCTTAGGGCGTCGCTGGGGGGAGGGCAACTAGAGGGAGGGACTACTAGCTGGATCGGTTCATTATTTTGGGTCGAATTTAAATCTACAGGTTCAGCGCGGGCTGGCTCGAGCAAGGGTCGGTTAGGGGACTGAGACATACTCGGCGGCGGACTCGGGTCATGATGGGGACGTCGCGACGGGCCTCGTCGGCGAGGTCGGAATGGGGCGCTTCGCAGATGGAGCAACTTTAGTTGAGGCAATTATCAACTTTTAAAAAAAACCCTTTAAAGGTTGCCAGTTGCTTTAACCAAATAGCCCGGTTTACGGTTGCCGCAATTTTATGGCAATCTGTGAACAAAGGTAGCTGAGTTGCTATCTACGCTACATGGCCAACACTGGAGGGAGGGAGGGTGTGGAATTGCTCCACGCGTTGCGATTGCCGGTTAAGGAAACCAGCAACTTTCTCTAAAGTTGCTGGTTTGCAGAACCGATACAAATTCAACAGTTGCTAGTTGCCGCAATTAGTAACTAACTTAGTCATCAATTACAGCAACTGAAAACTGTTGTTGATCACCAGAACTCACAACTCGAGTTGCTACGTGTGCGAAGTTCCATTGAGATATAACTAAGTAAACTGCTAGTTGTCAGATTGCCAGTTGCTGCAATAGTTGTTCCATCTACAAATCGCCTAAGGTTATATCAATTCCTCGGTACACAATTTTACAACATACACAAAATAAGTTTATACGGAAACATCGGGGGGGTGATTCTCGCGGGTGATATATTGATATCGAATTGGATATATATCGCAACAAATGTCAAAATGGTAGGGATTTTGACAGTTGTTGCAATGTCGAACCCGCGAGAATCACTCCCCCAGGGCGCGAGCCCTACTCACGCAGGTCCGGTTATTTCGAACTTTGAACATTTTGATGTGCGCTAAAAAACCAACAACGGACAGTATAGTATAACTTGCGTTCAAAACTTCGAAGCTGTGTGTCTTTTAACTATTCCGCTTAGCAAAACGGACGTTAATAAAAACTATGAAGGTCACAGAAGTGATGTAAACAGTCCATTTACGTCAAATCATTAAAACAGCTAGCATTAAGCAGGTGATTTATATTCTGCGTCAGTTTTTCCCGCGTTGTAGGGCGCTCCCAAATATAAGAATATTTTGTTGACCCCATTGTTAGAAGTTCCTGACGTCATCGAATTCGTCATACCTAAAGAGCAAGCACACCCTATCTTGACCAGAATTAGGATCTTTGCTGTCGAAATTTCCGGAGACGCGACGTTTAGTTCCGAAGTCACTTAGAAGAAAAAGTTAAAGCTGGCGTCTAAAAAGCTCGGTCTACTTAATAAAGACTACTATTGTATATAAATCGCAAGATCGATCCCATATAAAGTACTGCTGTCATCTCTGAACGAGAACACCTGAATCCTAGGGATTCCATCCAAGCAGTAATTTTCCCATAACCCTGCGACGTTCTGGGCTATTTGTGTCCATCCTCTTACGAAAACACGTAGTGCTCTGGTTTCTGTCAGAAGTGCTGTCAGATCTGGTACTAATAATACCCATTTACAAAAGTAGTGATATGATATTACTTGTATGGAATGATAAATGAAAATTTAGAGAGGTGAGCAAAATGAACTGAGCAACGGGTTTCTCTCAAAATAAAAGCTCGCTCATTTTAATTGTACCCACAAAGTACCTAATGCTGATTTGTACTCAACCCATGATTCACTGGATGCTATCAACAATGACTTGTTTTCTTTACATAATGCGAATCACGTTCACATTATAGTGTTGTACACATAACTACTTTTATAAGGTATGTGTTAATACAAGAATTGATTATACGGTACCTATTTAAAGATACAGTGGACCAATGAGAAATGTATACTGAGAAATGAGATAACTGCGATTTAAGCTGTCTTCAGACTACGCTATACTATATAGCATTATAGCATATAGCTCATAGCACGACAATATCGCGCACCATACATTGTTATGGACACGTTCACACTGTGCTATACTATACAGGGTGGCAGGTTAGACAGTGAAAATATTTTAAGGGGTCATTGAACTCATCATTATCATATGAACAACTTTTACTGTGGGACCAACCCTGAAATCATGAAAAAAAATCAGCTGTTCCATACATTTATGTTCACATAACTCAACAAAATGTATGGAACAGCTGATTCTTTTTTCGCGATTTCAGGGTTGGTCCCATAGTAAAAGTTGTTCATAATGATGAGTACAATGACCCCTTAAAATATTTCCACTGTCTAACCTGCCACCCTGTATAGTATGACTTTGTATGGCACACTATACTATATAGCATACGCTATACTATATAATATAGCGTAGTCTGAAGACAGCTTTATCACTTTGTCCGCGACGACATACACGAAGCAATTGTGAGCGTCGAAAGTTATTGTTCTTCTCTTGGGAACAGTAGGTACCTACCTAATTTTTGTCTGGATAAAAGGTATCCTATGTCATTTTCTGTACCTACCCCTGACAACGTATAAGCAAAATTTCATAATGATCGATTCAGTGGTTTAGGCGTGAAAACGTAAAAAACAAACAAACTTGTTTTGCCACGAGTACCTACGTCATCACCATGTAACAAAACTAAACGTAAAACTACTATTTAATACCTATTTACCCATTCAAGTTTGCGTATCACATTTTCATTGAGTCGATTATACGCGTAATGTGTATATTATGACAAATTTGCGCTTATTCGGGGCTTCCACAACCACAACAGCACTGATTTGTCGCAATATTATCCTCCTTGTTCAATTTATTGATGACTCAAATTGCTGTACCTATGTACTATTTCTGTTTACTTACATAATTATGTTAATGGGTTATTTGACGCGGGCTAGCACGTTCGAGACAATAAAAAAAAAATTTGCCCTGTTTATAAACCTGTCAAACTGCTGGGCACGGGCCTCCTCTCAGAATGAGAGGGAATAGGCCATAGTGCACTACGCTGGCCAAGTGCGGGTTGGCAGACTTCACACACCTTCAAGAACTTTATGGAGAACTCTCAGGCATGCAAATTTCCTCATGTTGTTTTCCTTCACTGTTAAAGCAAGTGATATTTAATTTCTAATTCGCACATGACTTCGAAAAGTCAGCGGTGCGTGCCTCGGGATCGAACTAGAACCTTTCGCCGTGGGAGGCACATGAGTATAGGTACCACTAGGCTATCAATGCACTCAGTGCAGCGCAGTAATTTTATTGTACAGATAGGTATGTATTAGATATTCGGCCTGATTCCCACAATTTTTTTTCAATATACGGAAAAAAAAATTTTTTCAAGTAGAACAAATCGCTTCCTGTATTAGGCTACCGATACTCCTGGCCATCACTTTCTAAAGCCAGTTGACAAAGTATTATTGGGTGTTTCCAGAAATTCTTAGAAGCAACACAGAATCTAGATTTGTGCTCGATCAATGGCATTAGGCTGTGTGTGGTAATGTGGGTATGGTAAGTGTAGTATAGGGTTGCCAACCGTACCTACATAAGTATATAATTATATTATAAACCTATATAATTTAGCATCCTACAAAATTACGATTCCAACCACAATATTTAAAAAAATATGTATAAGTACCTACCTCGTAGGTGGAACTAGTATAATATGATAGTTGGATAAAAAATTAAGCAACATCATTCGTTTCAAAACATTGAAGCGTAAAACGGAACTAAAAAAATAAAGGCTCAAAGCTGTAAAAATATTTATTTAAAAAATTAAATATGAATATTTAATTTATTAATACACATTCTGATAAACGCTCGGTTGCAGAAAGCTTTCAGTTATCTCCCGTTTGCTTAAAGCATTATTAGAGCTAATTATATGATTATTTTTTTTGAGGTTGCACAAAAGCATTTTAGCTTTTAATATTGGTTCGTTAACTAAAATGTTAATTAAAAATGTTGTCATCATAAAATAAACATCGAATGAACAAAGAGTGAATGATTGCGTGTTGTTTTCTGTGCTTTTACATTTATTAAGGACGAAACGCAGGCGAATTAAACGCGTACCTACGCAATTTAAAAAAATCAAATCGTCAAACTTTAAACGTCAAACTGTCAAAATTGCAGTGATGCCACCTTAGGGTATTTTTCCCTAGATTTAGGGTAAAACTGAACTCGTAGGGAATTTTTTAGGGCATGAAATTATTTAGGGTATTTTTTATCTTGTTTAGGGTATTTTGTCATAACACTACGTAAGAAAATTTCATGCTATAAAATAAATAAACATACATTAGAGTCCGCGCCACCACAGAAGTCTATTATACATGGCGCTGATATCGCTGAAAACTAACAAACAAAAGGCAAAAGCGGAACTTACAAGCTTAGTACCTACCAATTTTTTTCCGTAGGACTTTATTGGTGGCACGGACTTTAATATGAATAGGTTCAGCCGTTTTTGAAGAGGTAGAAGACTGAGTAGGTACAATAACTGATAGATTTCTTTATTATTTGAGTAAAAATATGAGCATGCCGTTTGCCGAATGGTGAGCATCAAACCGTGCAATGCAAATGTCTTTTTTTCATTTTAAAACATTAATATTTGTGTATTTTTTTCAATGTCACTGCAAATCTAGGGTAAAAGTTAACGGAGCTTAGGGTAAATTGAAAAATAGACCTGGCAGCACTACAAAATTGTCAAATCAAACTGACATTTTATTTTATTAAAATATCACAAGAAAAATTTATTAAATAAGTGTAATTCCGTATAATGGAGCCAATGGAGGAATCAAATAAAAAAAAGCGACGAGCACGTGGTGCTAATTACACGTCGTAAGAAAAGGCGCTATTAGCTGACCTTGTGTCCGAGTGAGTATTTTCCACGTACCTACCTTGTTACTTTGTATGATGCCTGAGATGGTATGTGCCTAGCATAGGCTCATTGTAACGCCGCCAGGACGCCCTCTTGCAGTGCAACACTGGACTTAAGGGTCGTTGCAAGATGCATAAAAATTATAATAAATAATTGAGTGAACAAGAGACAACAACTGGTATTGAATATAGATTGTCAGAGCAGATGTTTTCTCCCACAAACCCTTTTAGTCTAACCCTGTGTTCCTTCTCAAACTCTTTTATTATATATGTATACATATACAATACAACACTAATGATAAATCTCCTGAATAAAATAAAAATAATAGCTCTACCTATACCTAATGTAAAATTATAAGATATTTTTTTTTTATCATCTGTGTGACTTTGGGCAAGCTTTCTTTTCTAGTGCCACTTCTGTCCAGCCGACCTAGCATGACCACGATAGAAACGGGTTTTGTCTACATAGAAATAGACAAAGTGACATATTGTAGAAACATTTCTACCGTTTCATTCATAAAACGTAGAAATGTTTCTACAATCTATCACTTTGTCTATTTCTATGAAGACAAAACCCGTTTCTATCGTGGTCATGCTAGGCCGGCAGGAGAGTTTTGATTAAAGTGGTACAATTTAGTTGCCTATAATTATTTCAGATTCAAATCCATAAAACAGGAGGAGGATCCTACCAGCTACAAACAACAGATGATGATGCCAACATTTTGAGCATTATAAAGGAGCAGACTAAACCCTTGCCCAAACAACCAATAGCGTTGCGTTTTGATTGATAATGATTGTTGTGATTGTTTTGATTGATATTGATTGAATTTTAATATTATAACGCTTTAAATTAGAAAAATAAATATATAGGTGTAATTCTATAGTAATAAAGATTACAAATAAAAATACTTGATGTTTATTTGAATCACATGAATGTACGGTCCTATCAGAATTTTTAGGTGGTGCGAGATCTAAAAGTGGCGCTCCTCTAATTAGTGGCGTATTTTGAAAAAAAAAACAAAAGAAAACCAGCAATTTCATAAAAATCTTGTGCTACTGTTCTTAATTCACCCCTTTCTGGCATATTTATATATCTAGGCGCTTTGACTTCTCTTTCATTGTGAAAACCGCCAAACAGTGGAATACGCTGCCCGAGTGGGTGTTCCTCGACAGTTACAATCAAGCCTATGTTCAAATAAAATATAAATAAAAAAGTTTCATCCAAGTCCGTTCAGCCGTTTCAGCGTGAAGAAGTAACAAACCTAACACACAAACTTTCGCATTTATAATAATTATAAGAATAATAGCACAATTTATTGCAAAAACAAAGATAACTGTATGTTTAATAGATGCTTGGTGACCTATTAAATTTTGACATTCGTTAAGTTATATTTAAATTCTGTTTGGCCTTAACTACGTTTTGAGCAACCTAAATTGTGTCTAATGTAACTTTTTGACGTTTGAATAGTTAAATATTAATAACCAGTTAAAGAGGTAGCTAACTTTCTTTTCTGGAACAACTTAACAGAAATGTTAAGGTTAAAGACTCCTTTAAAATTTAATGACCTTTTCTGCAACTGACTGAAAGGTATTTAAATTAATGAATTCATTAATTTAAATAGGTACCCTTTATCAGAAAGATTATTAAAAATTATTAAAAAGTTGGGAACCCTAGCTGTATACATCTGCCTAACCGGTCGGGGAACAGAGACATGCAAGTATTAATATAGAAAAACTTGCGTCAATTTGCTCATAAAACTGGTTAACGTGCAAGCAAGCCTACCTCAACATATTCTTTCTGGTTAACGTGCAAGCAAGCCTACCTCAACATATTCTTTATACGTAGGTAATACAATGTAAAACTCTTATAGATGGGTTATATATTGAGGTAGGTAATTAGGTATACACTAGAGAAGACACCGCATTAGACGGTGCTGTCCCAATCAACTGCAGTAAAACAGTCGCACTTCACGTAGTAAATGTCGCATCTATTGTATTGTTTTTTGTTACGTGTCACACGGCGTTTTGAACATGATGTTTGTTCAAAGTGTCTGCTCTATTATAATATAGAGCCACATCACATAAGGACGCCAGCTGCAGCGACGCCAAGGCGGATGCCAGCGAGCTTAGTACGAAAACAATATGAACATCGTGGCGATGTCCATTTTGTTTTCATACTAATCTCGTCTGGCATCTGCTTTGGCTGTTATACCTCAATGTATAGAAGCTCAGGAGCTCAGGAAAATTCCATTAAACATTAAAATTTCTTTATTTCTTTCCAGCTAGCCTGCGCAGCTAACATAGCAGCTGGAGCTTGGAACCTGCCGCGCCACAGGGAGAGAGAACCAGAAGACAACCTGATATCGATGAGCATGGTCATGTTCTCCACGCTGTCGGCCATCAGCAACCTCATCGCGCTGTACGGTATTATATTGGTGAGAATGCATTCTGTGGACACCCTCATACAGCCCCGGATCTTGAATTATTTCGAGGCGGGGCAAAAACTAAAAAAATGCCGCCTCCGCCCGACAATATTTTTCTTATCATCATCATAAATTCAGCCATAACACGCCCACTGATGCTGATGGACATAGGCCTCCCCCAAAGAACGCCACAACGACCGGTCTAGCGCTGCTCTTTGCGTTTACTACGCTTGGTAGACGAATACACTATTCAGTGTATTTGTCTACCAAGCTTGAATTTGCCGCTCTCTGAATTTGCCGCCCGGGGCACAGGCCCCAGCTAGCCTAGATCCGGGGCTGCCCTCATAGCATAAAAGTGCTGTTAAACGGGCTAGTTTTTTTTACGATTTCTTGCTGCAATTGTATAGCCGTGAGTTGAGATCTATATCGTACAGCAGTTATTGTGATGTACCATCATTTAATTTCATTGCAATATCGCCGGTCTATACTTCAAGATTGCGGCATGTGTACTACTGAGTTGCTCAATATAGATCTCAACTCACGGCTAAACAATTGTAGCAAGAAATTGTCAAAAATCTAGTCCGTTTAACCGCACTTTAATCAGTAAAAATAATTCCTGGGAAACGACTTCCATTTTTCCTATTCAAAAACAGTTGTTTCGTTATTACCTATATACGCGCTACCGACTGTGCCTATGGGTGTGTTGATTTGTACGGGACGGGAGAGGTGGAGTATAGGTGTGTCCGCCACCGAACCCGGCCACTGCCACGCAGCGACGTTTTCGTGAAAAACGTAAAAAAAATATTGAGTATAATCTTCAATATCTCCATAACCAGTCGGTTCCCTGGTTTGGTCCGATACAAGAAAATTATCGTCGACGCGATAATTTTCTTGACTTTAACTTTCTTTCTCTGGGTAGAATATGTGGTTTCAGTTTTCGTTATGGGTCTTTTTTATACCTCATGTATTTGACTCGAAATTCGAAAACATGTGACGTTCACCAACCCGCACTGGGCCCGCGTGGTGGATTACGGCCCACTCTCTCTCACAGACAGAGGAGGCCTGTGTCCCAGTAGTGGGAACATTATAGGCTGATTGCAGCTATATAGGTATTTGACTCAGCAAGCTATGTCGGCTATTCCGTTTACCAGTGTGGAATAACCATTAAAATTCCTTCTATTCCAGAAACGTTCAACAAAGTTGCAGCTGTCAATAGTGTTCAACTCGGTGTTCATATTCTGCATATTTCTGGTGGCGATCGTGACGTGTGTGTTCAGACTGGACGACTTCCTCAAGGTGCCGGGGAACATCGCGCTAATCGTGTTCCTATTGGTCGCTGGAGCTAGTAAGTACTTATAAGAGAATCTTCTAGAAAGTTCCATCGAACCTATTATAGGTGCCGGGGAACATCGCGCTCATCGTGTTCCTCTTGGTCGCCGGAGCCAGTAAGTTTAAGAGAATATACTCTAGACACTTTCATCGAATCTGTTAACTGTCTTCCTCAGATTATCTAGAAATAATGTTATGCTTTTTTTCGTTTGCACTGAGACGTTTCTAATCTCATGTGGACCGATATCGTATATTTTTTTTATTGGTAAGGTTAGAATTAGGGGTGGTCCCATCCAACAATAGGATATGAAACATATTGGACTCCTATTTAAGCAACGATCATACAAAAGGTATAGGATTTCTTGTTGATATCTTTTATGTTTGCATCTATTTCTATTGAAGTACTAAGTCCTATGCTTAGATTTGTAAATACATCCACGGTTCAGAAAAAAATCTAGGACAGGGCAAATTCTCCATAAAATATTTGATTTCTTTTTTGCATGCAGTGTCTATCGCATCATATTGTACACTATGCTTGTATTATTAGGAATAAACAGTAAATAAATAAATTATTTTATCTTTTCAGTATACTCCCTGTACTACCTGACGATGATCAACAGCCTGTACAGGATAATGAAGATGGCGTACGGAGAGAGTGCTATACCCGTCTGAAACAGTTCGCCGCAATCTTGCCAGTATTTTTATATAAAAAAAATCTGCTGTTCCATAGATTTATGTTCACTTAACTCAACAAAATGTATGGAGCAGCTGATTATTTCGAGATTTCAGGGTTGGTCCCATAGTACCTAAAAGTTGTTCATAATGATGAGTATAATGACCCCTTTTGGTATCGAACAGGGTTTTTGTTACATGCTGTAGTTTGCAGTGTTTATCGTTTTTCCTTTTATGAGGTAATCATAGCATTAACTTAATTTATTTTATTATTAGATTGTAATGTTTAAGTTTATTATTTTAACTTATTAATAACAATGAACAGAAAATTTCAGAAGAGTTGAAGATTCAGTTCCAACCGGCTAGCAAATAAATCTTAATTTAGTTTAATTTATCTCAATTAAACACGGTTACATCATGTTTCATTGAGATTCAATAACATAGCACTTTTGTATTTAGTGTCGGCTTTGGACTCTTTTTTAAGAGCTGCAAAGTTAATAGGTAACTACTGTATTTAATCCAAAATTACCATGAATAAGCTAGCATGTTACAGTTTAACACTATACATAGGTACATTTAATATCTCATTCAGGAAACAAAAGCCGTAAACTCGCTCATTTTTAGGGTTCCGTACCAAAATGGTAAAAAAGGAACCCTTATGGCGCGACTTCGTCTGTCTGTCTGTCTGTCTGTCACACCTGCTTATTTCAGCAACTACTAATGCTATCGACTTGAAATTTGGAACAGTTATAAAGAATGCTTGTCCGACTTTATTGCAAATGAAAAAAATAAAAAAATATTTTTATTTTCATTGCAAAAGGGGCCGGAGTGGGGGTCCAAAATTTCAAAGTGGGGTTACTGGGTCAAGTGACATATCATATGAAAGAGTTTGATTTGCACATTTCAAAATATATTTTCATTTAATTTTATGTCTCACAGTTTTCGACATATGATGAAAAATGTCTGAAAAAATACCATTCCCCGCCCTTAACTCCGAAGTTTGCGGAGTGAAAAATCTGAAATAATTAGAGTTGATAGGAATTGACCCAAATATTGCACCAAAATTAAAACGATGTTCCTAACTAGTACAGTTTTTCAAAATCATCAAAATTCTTTCACAAACAAACTTAGTTTTGCGGTCCGGTTTTTTTCACTTTATACGTCCAAAACTGATACGGAACCCTCGGTGCGCGAGTACGACTCGCACTTGGCCGGTTTTTACATTTCGTTTTTGTCTTCCCCCTAATTATTTTATTTTTCGTAATATCACTGGAGAAGTGGAGACCTATAAGGCGTTTTGCACAAAGTATAATACTTCGCAGGTAAATGTCTTGCGAAGTTTCATACAAATTGGTTAATAACTGTAGATTTTACGAGGGTGTAACAGACGGACTTGACGAAACAATAAGAGTTCCTAGTTTTACTACTGAACCCTAAAAAGGGGGCATGAGTTACAGGGACAGGGACATATTTTTTTATAATCCGGGAGGCTCTACAAAGAAAAGATTGGGAATCGCTGGTATAGAGTGTAGTCACAAAGAGCAGGATGTACACACAATCATTGGGTATTCCCCGGCTAGTATTGTCGTTTGTGTTTATTTTGTTGCGAAATTGTTTCAAGGCGCATTCCAGTTAATTGCCTAGGGCGCCGAGTTTGCTGGAGCCGACGCCTGACAAACCAACCAACAAGCACATTTTCGCATTTATAATATTGAAAGGTTAAGGATTTTTTAATTTATTTACCCAACGTCACAAATGGACAATGGACATTGGTGCCGATTCTGTAGTTTACGAACTAAACTATAGTCTTATTAATTTATTATGTCTCTTTCTAATAAAAAACATGAGAAAGGGATAGAAGATTTTTAATCCTGCCAAATTAGGACACTTGAATAGTTTTAATATCAATTTAATTGTAATCGCAAAAGGTCACGACTATTTTCCCCTAAATTACAAGGCGTACCTAGATTAATTTGACAGTTCTGAATATTTTCTGTCCTTTTGATATTTTGTAAGAGAGATATAAGTATAGTGTGATTATAATAAAATAAAATTGGTTTAGTGCGATGTTCAACAGAATCACCACCAATGTCGTCACTCCAGATAGTCATAATATTAGTGAATATTTTGCATAATCGTCTATTTCGATACCAGTGAACAGAGGATTGGCTTATTGTTATCCAGAAACTGATTTTATATTTATAAATCAAATATGTTTTTCAAACTTTTGATAATATTTACAAAATATCACAGTATAACAATGCATGCCTAATTAAAACAAATGAATAATGATACAAAAATATACTACAGAATAAACAATTGATATTATTAATGGAATATCCTGTTGAGGTTATCCTTTCAATTATTTTTATCACAATGTAGCTAAATTTATGAGTATTAAATTTAAATTTTGCTGGCTTTTTTTTCCTTAAATCGACGTTATTTTTTAATGGCAGCTACGTTATCTTGGCGTTCTTTAATTTTGTATGAATGAAAATATATTTATTACTATGTACTACTTGTAAGTCGTGGGTTATACACAAATGGCGGAGACGGGGTGAAAACGGGTCGCAGACGAGGCGCAGACGGGACCTGGACGAAGCGTGGACGGGGCGCAGGCGGGGTAAGGACAGCAAAGAGAAGTGCCCGCGCCACGTCACTTTACAGTTTTACACCATATAAGATATATAAATTTTAAAAATTTACGGACCACGCTTGCGCCCCGTGATGCCTCCATTAAAACAATAGAATTAATAATAACATAATGTGCAAATACCGTGCCTTCGATGTTGTTAGTAACCTATTTATATCGATTTATTATAAAATAACTATAAGTATTATCTTGAGTACCTAACCTGCATAGTAGTGGTGTGCTACCACTATGTAGGTAATGTATGTACCTATTTGTTGTAAGTTACCGGTTACCACTATTTTTGCGGTTTAATTATTAGGGCAAATGGCTCGCCCCCATAAATGGGACTTGTGTACTACACACCTCTGCCTATTCCTTCGCGGAATACAAGCGTGATGTTATGTAAATAAAGGAATTTGACATGTCGACAACAGTAAAATGTTACATAAACAAGGGATAATTTTAGTCACTCACACACAATACGAGAAGAGGTCATTGAACCGATCATTATGATGAACAACTTTTACTATGGGACCAACCGCGAAATAAACTCAGCTGCTTCATACAGTTCACATAACAAAATGCAAGTATACCTAAGTATGGAGCAGCATGATTTTTTTATCGCGATTTCACAGTTGGTCCCATAGTAAAAGTTGTTCATAATGATGAGTTCAATGACCACTTTTCGTATCGTGAGTGACTAAAATCACATCTTGCATGTAAAAAATTGGTTTCATCCAAACAATAATGTGAATAGCCCGTTAAGTTTTGATTGAACTACTCAACCCCAGTTTCTGAAAGAGAAGAGCAGCTATAGAGCTCTTATACAGCTTACTTAAACAGCTTAAAGATAAATGTATAGCATTAGTCAGCCGCTATAGAACCCCTAGTGGGTGGTCATCAAGCAACTGCCTATCTATTCTGTACCGACTCGTCGCGTGAGAGAATGTCACGGTGAGATTCTTCCTCAAACGTTCGCAAACAAATTGGAAGTTCTTGCGATGATATCGGGCGGCGAGTCATATCACTTGACTTGAGATTTAACAACAGATTAAATTGAAGAGGCTTTCAGAAACTAGGGAATCCGGCCGTCCTCGGAGACATCACTTAAAAATAATCAATCATTAACTTTGATTGATCAACATATCTTACATATGTCATCATCATCATTAGCCTATAGTAGTCCACTGCTGGACATAGGCCTCTCCAATTGCACGCCATTTAACTCGATCCTCGGCCACTCTCATCCAGCTGCCACCAGCCACTCTGCGAAGATCGTCGCTCCACCTAGCCTGAGGGCGTCCTACGATTCCTACGTTTTCCGATTCGCGGTCTCCACTTGAGAACACGTCTACTCCAACGGTCATCGGTTTTACGACTGATACCTATGGCCTATGTCAACAAAGTTGAAATGTTTTCAATCTATCATATTATTGACTGGCAACGTTATAACATTATTCTTGTCAATTAAAGTTAATGATTTATTATTTTCACGTGACGTCTCTGAGTGCGTAACTTAATCTTAGGAACCATAATTATCGAGACTGCATTATGAGTAAATTTTGTATTAAACAAAAATATTGTAATGAATGTACAAAAATATAAAATAATAATCAGTTTGCTACAAGATTTGTTTTATTTAAACAAAGCATACAATTATAATTTAATACTCAAGTAATATAATTTCGAATATGTGCATATTTCCTACATTTCATTTATATATTTCCTAAGTTTCACTTGTATATTTCCTACGTTTCACTTGTATATTTTCTACATTTCACTTGTATATTTCCTAAGTTTCACTTGTATATTGCCTACATTTCACTTGTATATTTCCTAAGTTCACTTGTATATTGCCTACGTTTCACTTGTATATTTCCTACGTTTCACTTGTATATTTCCTAAGTTTCACTTGTATATTATATATGCTTCCTACGCTTCACCTGTAGGTATATTTCCTAAGTTTCACCTATACATTTCCCGGGTTTTAACTTTAACACTGAACTGCCGAATAGATTGTAATTATGTTTGCGAAATAACTGTAAGCTCTTTACCACAAAACTAAAACTTTAAACGCTGCCGTAACGAGGATTAAAAATAATAGAGGACAAGAAAACCATTTGCTATAAGTAATAACTTTTCTTTTATTTTTTAATCAATGCATTTAACAAAGCGTTGTACAACAGTCACAAACATCAAAAATTCTATAAAATGAATCAATTTACATTGTAAATAATTGTTACAACACTTATAGCGTTTATAATTGATCGATAGTAGTAAAAACATTAAAATATCAGCCTATTCAAATTAGATATGACTTAATGAATGAAAAGCCAATATTAATAAACAATTATTAAAATATAAATTACTTACAATAAATTATAATTATATGGGAAGGAAAAATAAAGTTTTTAATTAAACACACACCGGGAATATCCCTGATTTTGTAACAAATTATACTAGTTCCCTATTAAAAATAATAATTGCACATCAAAATAAGCACACCAAAAGAAATCGAACTCTGTATAGGTATGTATATTTTATTATGCATCAAGAAAAACTAACATCTAATAACTGAATCCATGCCACGTTATTGTTTGACACACTACCTACAAAAAAAATATATCTATTAGAATTAATAAATGTTCAGTATGCCACCTTTCTGGAAGAGAAAAATTAATAAATTTATAATAATTAAGCACCTATAAACGAATATGAATGAATGAATGAATATCTATCAATCATAAACCTAATACAAAGGGGATGACGAATTATTCGATTCGAACCAACCCGCCTGTCTCCTCTGTACCGACTCACCGCGAGAACTGCCAATTTGTTTGCGAACGTTCCAGGGAGAATGTCACGGTGAGATTCTCCCTCGAACGTTCGCACAAACGTTGGCCATTCTCGCGGTGATACAACACAGCATGCAGGCGCGGTCCCAGGGGGGGGTCACGGGGGTCATGACCCCCCCAAAATCGTACAAAAATGCGTAAAACACGGTAATTCACGGTATATTACGTCGGCAATAATCGATATGACCCCCCCCCCCCCCAAAATCGTCGGCTGGGACCGCGCCTGGCAGCATGTCGGTACAGAATAGAGCGGCAGTTTTAGATTAGACTTTGAACATGGTTTCCGCAGCATCGGAAATCTAATGTGAATAGGCCCATACTTTATTAATTAACAATAATAATATACATTTATTATAAAACGTTTCTAACTAATAATTTGAATACACTGTAAAGGGTAAGTACAAGTTATATTAAGTAGTAAGTAAATATTCTTAAAGATTTTTAGTATAAAATATAAGAAAACCCTTTTATACTACTGTATTTTATTCTGTAATACTGATAATGTAGTAAAATTAATACTGATCGATTAGGGGATTCTCATATTTTTTAGTTATAAGGGAAGCAAATACATTTTTATCAAATGTAGTTTTAATTACTTATATAAATTTTGCCACGCATATAAACTTTTCAGATGAAAACTTGTTTACAGTAGGTACGTAAGATGAGATTCAATTAGATAAAGTGATAAAAAAACTTGAATAATTCCCAAATATATTTTTTTTGCAAGCCTTATAATACTTATCAAGTGATAGTTGACAGTTCGAGGTCATTGATACCTACTGATTCTTTTTCGCACTAAACTAATTTTAATCACACTATCTCTTTCTTACATATATAATTGAAAAAGGGCCGAAAATATTAAGAACTGTCAAATTAGTCTACGCCCTTGTCATTTATGGAAAAATAATCGTGACCTTTTGCGATTACGATTAAATTCACATTGAATTAGGCAAGTGGACCAATTTGACAGGATTAAATAATTTCTATCCCGTTCTCATGTATTTTGTTAGAAAGGGACATAATGAGACTAAATTAGTTTAGTTTGTCAACAGCGAATCGGCACCATTGGCGTTCAATTTTTGTTTGAAACTTGAATTGCATTGTAAATAAAATATAAAATTATTGTTTTAAAAATGTTTATACAAACGTGTAGGTACATTTATTTATTTGCTTCCCTACAGTGGACAGGTACAGAAGTGGACACAATAATCTAATAACTAATTAAAGCGAAGGACGTATTATTGTCGTCATTTAGTTTTTTTGTTACCTACACCATTAAATACACATCCATTTACCTAATCTATATCGAACTAAGCGTCGTTTGAGTATAGTTCTATAAATACAGTCAGTCACATAACTCAGTGTGCTTCAGAAGTTTGATATAGTTTTCAGCTAGTCTATTCTGTAACGATACGATACGCCGCGTGCTGTCACCGCGTGAACTGCCAATTTGTTTGCGAACGCCCGAGGGAGAATCTCACTGTGACATTCTCACACGCGCGCGCCTTTCAAGGCTTCCTCTAATTTGTTTGGCAACGCTCTAGGGCCTGGGTTCCTAACTTGAATTACCCCTCGGGGGTAAAACAGCTATTCTGCGAGGGTAATAAAAACAAGCGAATGCAAAACAATACCAACTTTCCAACTATTTTTTATTTTTTATTATTTCACACTGATCATTAATTCATGAACTTTTTGTGCAATTTATTGTGATCAATGAAGACTTTTTCATGTGATAACATTTTAAAGGCTGGCGGGAAGGGAAAATGAGGGGTAAAATGAGTTTCTCTAATAGGTCATAGGGGTAGCAAGATTGAAAAGGTTAGGAACCACTGCTCTAGGGGGAATCTCACCGTGAGCTCACCGGATTCAGACGTTATCACTGAGACAGTATTCTTACGCATAATATTTCATATCGATTATGATTGTATTTTTATCAATCCCTAAGCTAAAAGCGCGATGACGTGACAGCAGTTCACTCGATGAATTCACGCCGTGTCGTTACAGATTAGACTAGGGATCCATTTTACTTGTGTTTAAAACACAAATATACAACGTGTCTCGCTTTATGCAGGCTACAACACTCATAATTATGAGCAACTTTTAGCTACTATGGGAACAACCATGAAATCGCGAAAAAAATATTTATTATAAACTGTTCCATATATTTTGTCGATTTATGTGAACACAAATACTAGGAACAGCTAGATAGGTACTTTTTTTTCGCGTTTTCAGGGTTGGTTCAATAGTAAATGTTGCTCATATGAGTGTCCTTTGAGGCACAATTATGTCCCTTGGGAGACTCGTTGCATACAATCCGTCCGGTTATTATCTGTACAAGCTTTAAGGGGTTATATGAAGCTCAATTTTATCAGTAAAATTGTTCCATAATAAGAAGAGTCAAAATCCAACCCCCCCAAAATAGCAGCCATTTTGAATTTTTGTTCGGAATATTCGAAGTGTGCGCGATAAAAGTACAATAACTTTAGAAGTTTATGTCCAATCATCGTAGAAAAAACTTTGTTCATCTGAAAAGTATAACCTATAATTGCTTCAAAAACTAAAACATACATAGGACTTTCTGTATCATATTAAAATAAAAGTAGTGAGTGACTAAAACTAACATGTTATGAAAAAATGTGTAGTTTAGACCCCTCATATTATTATGGGTTTGTTCCCAACGGACCATATGTAACAGTTATGATAGAATTGATGGGATGGGTGACCGTTCTTTACACATCGAGACCCCTCCGTGCCTCGGAGAGCACGTTAAACAGTCAGTCCCGGTTGTCATAGGAATATCTTTGACAGTCGTTACGAGACTTTTGGGCTCCTGACTACCTACCCGTCAGGAGCCCAAAACTCTGACAACTGGTCTTACATTCGAATACCGGTATTCCCCAATAATTGGGTTGTGGAGGTCAGATGGCAGTCGTTCCATGCCTAAAATATTGATATTCAGCCGCAACCAGTTAGACTGTAAGCCGACCCCAATCATGTTTGGGAAAAGGCTAGGATGATGAGTTATGATAGAATTGAAATACTCGTAGGTACACCCCCTTAAAGTTTCTACAGTCGTTTACCGAACAGATTGTATATTTTCAAATTAAGATATGATAAATAAAATATCTATAATTATACATATTATATTATAAATATATCTGCAATAATGAGAATACTGCAGATTACGTATTTACAACCAAATCTTCTGTTCCCTTCATTTATAGTTTATGGTATACATGGACACTAGAACAATCACAGCTATTTAATACATAAGTACATTTGATGGATCGCCCACTAACCTATTATTACACGTATGGGGACCCATACAGACATTTTAACAATTGTTGATCCACAAATATATCGTTACTAGCCAAATTCCCGATGGGATTTCCTATCGATAATTTTTAACCCCTATTTAATTCCCGTAAGGGATGAATTTTCAAAAATCCTTTCGTAGTGCTTACTTACGTTATACTGGGTGTAATATTAGTCAGTCGTAATATGAAAAGGGGTCATTTTACTCATAATTATGAACAACGTTTACTATGGGACCAATCCTGAAATAACGAAAAAAAAAACAGCTGCTCCATACATTTATGTTCACATAATTCAACAAAATATATGGAGCAGCTGATTTTTTTTCGCGATTTCAGGGTTGGTCCCATAGTAAAAGTTGCTCATAATGATGAGTACCTACAATGACCCCTTTTCGTATTTCGACTGACTAAAATTACAACCTGTATAAGGAACACCTCTGCAAAATTTCACGCTTCTAGACCCACCGTTATAAGCTGTGCTTTGTCAGTCAGTCAGTCAGTGTTAGACTTTTATTATAGAAGATACAATTCAAAATACTAGCTGTGCCTCCGACTCCGTCCACGTGAAAGTCGGAAAACAACATAAAAATATTGTTATTTTTTCATACAAACTTAACCCTTCTCACCCCTTTAGGAATGAACTTTAAACAATTTTATTCTTATTGCACTTCTAGAGTATTCAAGGAATAATTCTTCCAAATTTCAAATCTCTAGGTCCACCTGTTTAGACTGCGCTGTCTGTTTGTCAGTATGTTAGTCATGATACTGTTTTATAGGTAAACTCGACGCCATTGACGGTCGACCACTTTTCGCCCTTATTACTAAGAACATAAGGATGAAAAGTGGTCGACCGTCAATGGCGTCTATGATAGACAAATATTTTCATAAAATATAGGTAAACGTGAACACTGAATCAACGATAACAAGAGAATAATACAATGTATTTAATTTATAATTACTATAGCTATAAATATTGCAAAGGATTAGTTATATCCTTAGGCCTGCATCACATTTATTAGCATCGATTCGCATTATTTTTATCAATTGAAAATAGCTAATTGATATGAAGATGCGTTACCTACGCATCAATACCCATTTCCGCATTATAAATTCAACTTTTGCATTTTTGTACTTTAATATGCGTATAAGTGTATCACGCGATTTTCCATGTTAAAGGATGTTTCCAACCGTCAACGCATAATAATATGATAGACAGATAGCATAGTAAATTGCAAAAATTGCTAAAAGCATGCGATAACCACCTATCGCAGCCACTCACAATGCGTATAGGTGTGTCCAAATCGAAAACCATCCAGCTAAATGCGAATCGATGCTGATAAATGTGATTCAAGCCTTAGTATAGAGGTCAACATCATCGATGTTAAGGCGTTTACACATTATGCCACAGTGGCAACGGCGCCGCCCATCCTTGCATTTTGTTGTGTGCTTTCAAACACGCGCCGCAGTGGCAGCGGTGAGTCACGGTTCCGCGCGTATGAAAATGTATGAAAATGCGGTGGCGCCGCTGGTGCTGCGGCGTAATGTGTAACAGCCCTCAGTGTTGCTGTTTGTAGATTTAGCCAGAATTTTGAAATCCTTTATCAAAACCTTTATTAGGAACCAGTAGGAATATTATAAAAAAATATAATATTCAAATAGTATATTATGCAATTAGTGAATAAAGGACGGATTTAAAGCGAGGGCCATAGATGAATCACGAGCTAGTGAAGGATTCTAACGATTGAATCACGACCGTAGGGAGTGATTCATGATGATTGAATCACGAGCGTAGCGAGTGATTCAAGTGTTAGAATCCTGAGCGACGCGAGCGATTCATGGCCCTCGATATAAATCCGTTTTATTCAAGAGTTGCATACTATACTTTATACCATGACTACGAGAAAAAGAAAGATTTAAGTGAAAATATACATATAATGAAGAAAAAGTAAAGTTAAATTGGCTTTGATGTAAACCAGCCGTGAATTTTTGGGTAGCAAGCTTTCCACCTTTCCACTATATCGGCCGCCCTCTCTTTCACAAACTCAGGTGTTAACACATCTTCATCACTAGAATGCATTTTTAATCGATTAGAACAACACTAAACAAACACAAAATTAAAGATTAAAGTTACACTAAACTTTGTGTTCGTACAACTTACAGTATTCAAAATAGCGCCAATTTACTAAGGACAGCAACGAACACAAAACAGTTTTTATTCTAATGCTAAACTCCTTGTCGAAAATGTCGACCAATCAAATTGAATTTAGAACACATCAATATAGGTCGAATACACAGATTACACTTACACTAGATACGGCAAGCCACGACCAAGCGTGCCCTGCATGTTCGACTGTTCGTACTAAAAAAAGTCTGTTAGCTCAGTGACGCTTAGTGATTGAAACAATTCTGTTTACTCTGAGCACATCACTAAATGGCTGGGGTGAAGTTATCGTAGGTATAAAAAAAATGACACGTTCGGTTTTCATACAATTTAATAACGTGCCGCATCTAGCATAGGTTCTTTAAATCTGTGGTCGAATACATTGGTGTGTTCCATTTTCAAACATCAAAACAGTGAGTAAAAGTGCTTTTTATTCACTGTTTTGAGTGAATAAAATAAGCTTTTTAGAGGGGGAATGGTATAAAAAAATGAATTCCATAAAGGTGTAATATAAAAATTGTAGATAATGTCCTCTTTATCAAAACAGCCTGTATGTAGAATAAATATATGTCTCCAAATCACGTAAATTATATCTATAAAAGATAAATGTAGATTTCACTTTAATATGGAGATTTATATATATGTATAGAATAGGTATAACAATATTATCGGAAGTATTAAAATATATCAGTAATAAATCTATTTTTTTTTCAGAAACCGGGTAAGTAAATGTATCAGTAAAACTGAATATCATTTTTATATAAATTTTGTAATGTATAATTTTAAATACTTATAGAAAAAAATATAAATCCGTAGGTCCTACTACCTACCCGGTATCCGGATTCAGGAATATAAAAGTTTTATATTCGCACTGTACCTAACTATATAAATAGTTAATGAATACCATAACTAGATAACTTTACTAAACTCTATAATTATAACAAGAAGAAAATTAAATCCACAAACAATAAAAGTCGTTTGTTGATCAAATTTTGGTTAGCTCCGAAAAGAAAAAATATTAATAATATGTAGGTATAAGTACTTATACAGTTATTGTAAGTCCTGTTAATATCGTGGTTCGTAATATTCATAGGTAATAAATATTTAGTTACAAAGAGATAATTATAATTATTACTAAATGTATTCAAGAAACCAATATTTTTAAGGAATCAGCTCCTAATTACCACGTTTTGTCTTGACGACAAACGACCCTACTTGACATCTGACCTGAGGCCCTAGCCAAGTTGCTTTTCTGTTAGCGTTCACGCCAAACGATAAGCACAAAATGTATAGGAGTTACATTACCTGTGTAAAAGTCACGTGACCTCACCAATGTCACTGCCATAGATTTTGTTCGTAGCGTTTGGCGTAAACGCTAAAGCCTGCAATACATGTTGGCCGAGCTTACACCAACGCGAGCCTAGACAAATTGACACAAGGCAAGCGCTACTGTCTACACGTTCGGCAAGTTTGACGTCAACTGCATAATAGCGCGCGGACAAACATGTGAACACTATTGTAGGAGCGCGCGCGAGCGCCTTTGATTTGTGCAGAAAAACCGACACCGCTCCGAAGTGAAGCAAGTGATCGCGAGCGACTGCAAATTGTGGCAAGCTACGTCAAATGAGGTCTATACACGTTGGCGCTTGTCCATACTCAACCAACTCGGCAAGTGACACCGAGCGATAGCAAGACAAGGCAAATATGTTATTAAATATTAAGACATTCCAAAAAACAAAGCAAATATACCGTCTACATGTTGGTATTGGCCTTCACTCGACAACGCTCGGCCAACATGTATTGCAGGCTTAACAGAAAAGCAATTTAGCGAGGGGACTATAGAGCCGATCGGTGAGTCAACAAATTGGCACGTGAATAATAATTATGTCTACAGCCTGTCTATTCTGCCAATTTATTTACGAACGTTCGAGGGAGAATCTCACCGTGAAATTCTGTTCAATGTCAAGTTGGGTCGTTCATACGCACCTTTACACATGACATTCCACACTTCACAACAAATGATGATCATTACTTAAATCTTCTTAATGGAAGACTAATCTTCATACCAAAATGATATAAAATAACAGTTTACTATACATATTATACAGTAGTGGCAGGGTGGCGATTTCAGGGGGGTGATTCTCGCGGGTTCTATATTGATATCGAATTCGATATATATTGCAACAACTGTCAAAATCCCTACCATTTTGACATTTGTTGCGATATATATCGAATTCGATATCAATATATCACCCGCGAGAATCACCCCCCAAGGTTGGTCCCATAGTAAAAGTTGTTCATAATGTTGAGTACAAGACCCCTTTAAATATATCCACTGTCTTACCTGCCACCCTGTATACAAGTGCAGTATTAAACATATATATAAAACGACTTGGCAGCAGCATGTCACAACCAGAATAAACTGTTTTCTTTTTATATTTGATAAGCTTTTAATCCCTGACATAATTTATTTTTTTTGTTGCTCGACATGAACAAGTGTACCTAATGAAATGGTATAATTTTTTTTAACCGAAACCTATGTCTGAAAATTGTATAAACATTTTAAAAAATCTTGCTAAAAAAATCTACGAAAAAAAAATCACCTTTGCGGCCGGTTAATCTTGGACCAGGAGCTGTACCTTACGGGGTGGCGGAAGAATGCGAAAGCGAAACCGTCACCCCGTCATCACAGTGAAGAGGTGAAACACCGTGTGGTTTTAGTCAGTAGGAGTCTGACAGACCCCTCCGCCCACCCCAGGGCGGAGGAAATCCATGAGGATTTCCACAGGTCAAAAAAAAAAAGGAGCTGTACCTTATAAAAGCACAAACATTACTGAATAGCTATTATTAATTAATTATTTGTTTGTAACGCGCGCTTTAAATATACCAAATAACGATGTATTACAATAACATGATATTGCCAACATTAGCAAGTAATAATTCTAGCATAATCATATTTAATATAGGTACGTAGCACAAAACTAACATACGCTTTACAAATTGATTACAAAACTTTAAAAAATATTTTATTGAACTAAGTTTATCGGATATATAAATATATTTATATTATAAAATAATTAACTACTTATGTGGTGCTGGTGTGAAAATTGATAATTATCATATTCATTAACTTTATAATGCTTGGATCGTTTCTTTTTAGCATGATTTTTCAATTTCTCTAATAAGTAGAAGGATATTAGACTATCAAAGATCTAGAAGCGTATCTTTTGTCCCTTATTATTTAGTAGAAAAGATTTTAAAAATCTTTGAAGACAAAATGATTCAGATAATTAATATGTTCAAAGATATAGGATAGTGTAATATCCTCCTTATTCCCCTGTGTTAAGGGATACCGAAATAGAATAATATAATATTTGTATGACTTCGTTAAACACCATCCACTCTTTCCTACCGTCAGCGCCACCTAGTATTATAGTTATAAATCACACACTGATATATTATCATAATTATTGATGATGATTCAAACCTATCTGTATACTTTAAGCCTTTCTAGTTCCTACTAATTCAATACCCGTTTATGATATCTTTACAACCCTGGATGTATCAGCTTAATATAATTTTCTTCCGTGTTTTCTCCAAACCTTTCTTGATAGGTAATGGTGCTGATTCTGTTGAACATCGCACTAAACTAATTTTAATCACACTGTATCTCTTTCTTACAAATATTGAAAAAGGACGGAATATATTTAGAACTATCAAATTAGTCTACGCCCTTGTCATTTACGGGAAATAGTCGTGACCTTTTGCGATTACGACTAAATTGACATTAATATCTATTCGAGCAGACTAATTTGACAGGATAAAATATCTTCTATCCCTTTCTCATGTTTTTTTATTAGAAAGGGACATACTTAATAAGACTAAATTAGTTTAGTTCGTAAACAACAGAATCGGCACCAATACCTAAGTGTGGATTGTTAGTAAGTGAATGTAATTTGGAGAACTCAAAATCGTGATTAGAGAAAGATGTTTCCTGATATGTATAATTCTATCTATAGGTACATTTCAACAATCTATTCGATATGAGTTTTCGAATTGAATTACTACGTAAGTAAGTTACGCCATCTACCGGTATATTTTGGTAAACACTGCTATTATAATATTATTATTTATTTAAAAGAATAGTATTTTTGTCTAGGACTCAGAGTCCTACAAAAAGCTGTCATGTTATTTTTTTCTTCATAATACATTGCAAACCACAAAAAAAAACGTAAAATAATATTCGCAACTCCCGTTCTATGTTGATCGGTAGAGAAGATAATATTACAACGTCGTCTATTAATTAATTATTAATAAAATAAACTACATTACATGACACCTTCTTCTTGCAATGATAACATGTAGCTCCTGACGACCATGATGAAGTACAGATTGTAAGCTGAAAATTGAATGAGAGTAGATAAATGGTCAACCTAAGCTTAAGACAGGCTTTTCTCTAAGAAAATAGGCACTTTAGGCACACTAAGCAGGCCTCCTTTAATTTTGAAAAGGTAACTCATAAGTATAACTAATTTAAAAATAAAATTTAAGGATTTACACTCCTGTTACCTATACAGGGTGGCAGGTTAAACATTGGAAATATTTTAAGGGGTCATTGTACTCATCATTATGAACAACTTTTACTATCGGACCAACCCTGAAATCGCGAAATAAAAATCAGCTGTTCAATGTTGTCTGTCTGTCAATGTTGTATGTCTGTTAAATGTATGGAACAGCTGATTTTTTTTTCGCGATTTCAGGATTGGTCCCATAGTAAAAGTTGTTCATAATGATGAGTACAGTGACCTCTTAAAATATTTCCACTGTTTAACCTGCCACCCTGTATATTTCTTTGTCGATCAAAAATTTAATAATATCGTTGTGCGAATGATGAGTTACGAGTCATCATCATATTATCCGAAAACGTCCATTGCTTATGCCAGTCCCTGAACAAAGGCTTCCCCCAAGTATCGTCGACGAAATCAGAACGAACGACGGTCCTGCGCTGCTCGCATCGAACGGATTTCCGCGACCTTCACTATGTCAACAGTTCACCTTGACCTTTCATTGACCTATGGCCATGTGAGTTGTGCCACTTTGTGGTTACCCACGCTACGCCTTCCGGTACGCGGTCATCGCTCTAGAACAGTGGTTCCCAATCGTTTTTTGACCAGCACCCTAATTGCGTAACTCAGTTTCTATATCACCATGGCATTGATTTTTACATGCGCCGTATGTTTCATAATCCGTACTCCCGATAATAGTTCATCGCCGCCGGGTAAAGTGCTATTGACTTTTTCTATTAGGAAATTTTTTGTAGCAGCCCGGAGTCTAGACATGCCATCAGACAGCCTGGTTAACGGCAATAAGCTCGCCCCCTATTACATGGGACTTAAACATAACCGGTGAAATTTTAATGTGGGTGTACCTACTACTTTATAATTACAGACCTCTGCGGGCCTCTGCCTAACCCTTCGGGGAAATACGGGCTGTTGATTTAGTCACCCGCAACTTTTAAAGGGGTGATTCTACCCGTCATATTGAATAACTTTTCCTATCAATATCCAATTCGTGAAAAAAAATGAACAACTTTTCATACACTCTGACTACTTTTATATTATTTTGTCTAAAAAATAGGGAAAGTTGTTCAGTATGACGGGTAGAATCATCTCCTCACGGATGCAGGTGACTAAATCAACAGCCTGTATAGGCGTGATATTATATTAATCGTTCGTCTGTCGCACTTAATAGACACAAATGATTTTGACCTGAATGAGGCGGATTTTCAAATGCGACTGATGGAGGGTTACATGTTCGCGGACCTTAATTTAGTTCTTACGGACCCCTGGTGGTCCGTGGACCACTGGTTGGAAGCCACTGCTCTAGAACGTTACTAAAACACCCAAACACTGTCAATTTGAAACCAATATCGAAATCAGAAAAAGTTTAAGACTAATCCAAAAGCTCTATTCTAGATTGATCTCAAAGTTTTTAATTTTTGACGTCTCTACAGCGCTCCGCTATCGTGTTCAGACTTCAACTTACCCAGGTACAGTATCTGAGCGATGACGTAACCAGCGTCCATGGTGAACATGGTCTTGAGGAAGCCGATGATGTACAGCACCAGGAATATTACCCACAACACGGCGAACTTCTTCATGATCATGTGTTTCGCCTGTAAATTAAATAACACATAGGCTACTTTTTATCCCAAAAACGTGGGTTAATACAAAAATAAATATAACATGATAACGTCACTCACCCTTTGCACCGCGTACATATAGAACAGGTCCATCATGAACTTGCTGATCAGGAGCGCCACCATCAGGGTGAGGAGGTGGTACACCACTGAGGATATGCCGGAGTCGAGGTCATCGCGCTTCATCTGCTCGTACGCTTCACTGTACGCCACCGCAAACGATAACAGAAGCCCAGACAGGATCAATGAGAGGATCTGGAAGATAATAAGGAAATGGTTTGATTAGCACAAGCTATACAGTGTGTAAGGATACCCTCCTTTCTGTGCATCCTTATATAAATAAGGAGGCACAGAAAGGAGGGTATTCAATATTCTTTATTAGTTCTATAAACTACAGGACCAAACTCGGAATCACGAAAAAAAAATCAGCTGTTCCATACATTTTGCTGAGTTGTGTGATCATAAATGTATGGAACAGCTGTTTATTTTTCGCGATTTCAGGGTTGGTCCTATAGTAAAAGTTGTTCGTAATGATGAGTACAATGACCCCTTAAAATATTTCCACTGTCTAACCTGCCACCCCGTATAAGAGATTCAAGTCTCTGGAGATCATCGGGAAATTAGTTTAAAATCGAACGAACAGACAAACAGACAAGAAAAATAACGTGGTATTACTTACGGCATTAACACCTGACATTACTATGACGCCTGTCTTCAAATCGAAGATGAAACAGCACTTGTCCAGTACTGGGAGCTCCATCCTAGGCTGAAACATAGGTCGTAGGTACAAACAAAAGAGATAACCCCCGTATTTGCTACATTACAAATATAAATAAGCGCTTCATCCGAGAATGAACCATAGCGTAATACTTACAATGTTCATATTTGAATGTATTTTTTTACACTTATTTATATAAAAAGTATCGTAAGTATAGATTAGATAGATAACTTGTGTACCTATAGCATAGATACGTACCTTTTTTGTTCTCTTTTATTCCCAGTTAAGCTAGAAAATAGTAAAAAATCGGTGTTGTAAGTATATTCAAGTAAGTAGGTATCAGTGGCGAAGGGTCCCTACAATACGATTCCTACCGGCTTCCCTTTGAAAAATAGCACAGGCAGTATTGCCTACATTTATTAATAGCTTCTCGTGGCCAGGTAAGCATTTGTGGCTCCAGCTTACCTCTTACAAAAACTGGCCCTTCGCCACTGGTAGGTATAGGTATTCATTGGAGATTGCGGCGGGATCGAGAACATTTTTCAAAAACAATGGGCGTCTGAAGGCCATTCCCAAAAACCGATATATCGGCTCTAGAGAAAGATTTTTGACATAAGCTCTATAGAAGTACCTAGGTATAATATTAAAAATCTTTCTCGAGTATGGTAAAAAGCCGATAGATTGGTAATTGGGAACGGCCATACTGCCGTGGTATATCTATAATGCCGTTATCTACCAAAACCATTGTTTTGAATAACATGCAAAAACCGCGGTAAAAATTTAAACCGATGTAACTTTTCAATGACAACACCTATTTGAGATTTGGAGGTACCAAAACATAGATCAAGTTTAATACTTTCGAATGATTCCCCTGTCATGTCGTAAATATAATTTAATTTCATGAAAAAACGTTTTTTGCGTTTTAGTTTATCATCGGTGTTGCCGAAATCTTATGGGTCATCGACTAAAATGCCGCTACGTATAGCGTAACGGCATTTTAGTGTATCTACTTCATAGCAAAATATTGTCTGTTAAAATGCTAAAAAAAATCTCTTTGGTGATTATCTAAAACGTCGCTAAAGCACATAACGTCTATTTAGCTTAATATTATGTAATATGGAACTGACTCATGTTAGACTTTAGTGTGTTTAACGGCACTTAACTGCTTTTAAGTCTGGTAACCTATAAATGCATGTAAATTTATTGGAAAAACTTGAATCATTGTTAAGCTTAATCGTGGTTAAACTAAAAACCTTATAGTTTAACGGCATTATAGCGCAGCAATATAAAAAAATAGTAAACCAATAATATTGTACAACACGAAGTTACAGTTATTAAAAATAAAGGGATTTTTTTAATAAAAGTCATTATTTTATCAATCACTACTCAATATATTTCTTTACTAGCTTTTGCCCGCGACTTCGTCCGCGTTTCCGTCGTTTTTCGTATAAAAGTAGCTTATGTCCTTCCTCACGGTGTTATTGTGAGTCAACCATAAAATATAGACATATGCTGTTGTGGGATATTTTTTAGATAATTTTATGTAGAACATTTCCGTCATACATGATTTCTATGTAGCTTTAACCATTAAGGCTGTACACGCGACGGAAGCTTAAAAAATGGAGTAACTTCTCCCGTTTTCCCAACATTTCCCTTCACTGCTCTGCTCCTATTGATTGTAGCGTGATGAAAAGTATATTATAACCTGCCTAGAAGTATGAAGAATAATTGTACCAAGTTTCGTTAAAATCCGTCGAGTAGTTTTTGTTTCTATAAGGAACATACAGACAGACAGACAAAAATTTTACTGATTGCATTTTTGGCATCAGTATCGATCACTAATCACCCCCTGATAGTTATTTTGAAAATATATTTCATGTACAGAATTGACCTCTCTACAGATTTATTATAAGTATAGATTGCTTTTTAAAATAGGCTATCTTTTTGCTCAAACATACAACTTTGACAAATATTCACTTAAAACTAGATTTCTTAGGAACATTTAGTTTTTACAAATACAAATATCACATTAGTTATTTATCCATATTAATTAGGTACAACTTGTACTTTAATAGTATATTATGCAATTAGTGAATAAAAGACGGATTTAAAGCGAGGGCCATAGATGAATCACGAGCTAGTGAAGGATTCTAACGATTGAATCACGACCGTAGGGAGTGATTCATGATGATTGAATCACGAGCGTAGCGAGTGATTCAAGTGTTAGAATCCTGAGCGACGCGAGCGATTCATGGCCCTCGATATAAATCCGTTTTATTCAAGAGTTGCATACTATACTTTATACCATGACTACGAGAAAAAGAAAGATTTAAGTGAAAATATACATATAATGAAGAAAAAGTAAAGTTAAATTGGCTTTGATGTAAACCAGCCGTGATTTTTTGGGTAGCAAGCTTTCCACCTTTCCACTATATCGGCCGCCCTCTCTTTCACAAACTCAGGTGTTAACACATCTTCATCACTAGAATGCATTTTTAATCGATTAGAACAACACTAAACAAACACAAAATTAAAGATTAAAGTAACACTAAACTTTGTGTTCGTACAACTTACAGTATTCAAAATAGCGCCAATTTACTAAGGACAGCAAAGAACACAAAACAGTTTGTATTCTAATGCTAAACTCCTTGTCGAAAATGTCGACCAATCAAATTGAATTTAGAACACATCAATATAGGTCGAATACACAGATTACACTTACACTAGATACGGCAAGCCACGACCAAGCGTGCCCTGCATGTTCGACTGTTCGTACTAAAAAAAGTCTGTTAGCTCAGTGACGCTTAGCGATTGAAACAATTCTGTTTACTCTGAGCACATCACTAAATGGCTGGGGTGAAGTTATCGTAGGTATAAAAAAGATGACACGTTCGGTTTTGATACAATCTAATAACGTGCCGCATCTAGCATAGGTTCTTTAAATCTGTGGTCGAATACATTGGTGTGTTCCATTTTCAAACATCAAAACAGTGAGTAAAAGTGCTTTTTATTCACTGTTTTCAGTGAAAAAAATAAGCTTTTTAGAGGGGGAATGGTATAAAATAATATAATATACTTACTTAAAATAAATTTTAATTAAATCAAATTCACTTATAGAACACTTAATGAAACATGAGGTAATAAACAATCAAGACTAACTGGAATCTTCATCTTGAACATAAAACTTAAAAAGGTGTATGTAGGTACCATACAGAGTTATTTTTTCTGTGGCAATATCTTCACTCTCTATAAGTACTTATAATAAATCTGTAGAGAGGTCAATTCCGTACATGAAACATATTTTCAAAATAACTATCAGGGGGTGATTAGTGATCGATACTGGTGCCAAAAATGCAATCAGTAAAATTTTTGTCTGTCTGTCTGTCTGTATGTTCCTTATAGAAACAAAAACTACACGACGGATTTTAACGAAACTTGGTACAATTATTTTTCATACTCCTTGGCAGGTTATAGTATACTTTTCATCACGCTACAATCAATAGGAGCAGAGCAGTGAAGGGAAATGTTGGGAAAACGGGAGAAGTTACTCCATTTTTTAAGCTTCCGTCGCATGTGCAGCCTTAATGGTTAAAGCTACATAGAAATTATGTATGACGGAAATGTTTCACATAAAATTATCTAAAAAATATCTCACAACAGCATATGTCTATCTTTTATGGATGACTCACAATAACACGTGTAACTCCCGATAGCTTAGCAGTTAGGAGCTTTCTGATTGTATTTGTTTACTCTTACGTTTATAATACTCTCACTCATCCCTAATTAAAAAAAGTTTACATTATTACCTATTCAATAAAAAAAGAATCATAGAAATCGGTATAGAAACACCAAACTTATACATGAAATACGCTAATAAACCATCGCGCCGTCGCGCGTGAATACTGAATCATGCTATTAGGATTATTTTTGTGTAACGGTTGCCGCGCTCGACTCGAGATCGGTTAGTGGAGATGAATTTGCGGTATTGCTGTAATCGCGTGTGTTTATGTCACTCAAAAAAGAAAAATAAAAAACTATTCACCCCCTCGGGGGTAAAACAGCTCTTCTGCGGGGATAATAAGATTGATAATCTTCTATACAAATAAATAAAATTGAAGTGTCTGTTTGTACTGTCATGTTGTTGTAGGTACTGTTATGAACCGGAGAGTGATATAATGGTAGTTAAAGTTTACTCCTGAGGTACGTTCCCATGGGATAATTTCCGACGTCCACGCGGGCGAAGCCGCGGGCGAAAGCTAGTTGATCATATGAGTGAGCATCGAATACAACAGCCAATTTTTGTTTTGTGAGCTGCAATTATCGAGCCAGATGTGTACTTGCCCAACATCTCTATTACGCAAAAGAAAATGATAAAATGCTGACATTATATCCTCTTGTCTTCTCCCTGCAATGCCATCGTAGCCGCTGCCCCCCGACCCGCGCGAGATCAGTTAACGGCGTTGTTGTGTATTAGCGTGAGATACCGTCATTTTAGTCTAATAATGACGGACAGTTAATTTTTGTTTCGTTTTAGAAATACCGCTACTGCTTTATAACATACGTAAAGTCAAAATATAAGTATGTCAAATATTAACCTATAATGCCGTTAAACGTCCTTAATCACATGTAAGTCTAGCATTTTCAATTAACGACGTTATAGCTTAACAAAAGTAAACTTTTTTAATAAAAAAAGAATAACAATAAAACAGTTAAAGTACCTTTACCGCTTTATAGTGTACAAAAGACTGATAACGGCAATCAAGAGAAGCAATCATATGAAAAACTTGTAATAAAAATATGAGTTATTGAACTGTAGCGGCTGTATAGACTCACAATGTTACTTAATGACATTTTAGCTTATTTCACACGAGAAAAATATGTACGTAACGGCTTTCTTAAAATGATTATTTCCAAAACTATTCAAGGTATTGAAAATTCAGAAACACAGATCGATAGATTTTTTTTTTCTCATCTTATAAGCATTAAAAGTTAAAAATCGACCAGATGTCGGATAACGGCATTTTAGTTATGCCACGGCAGCATAAGTCTCTGAATTTTCAGGCAAAAAATATACCATTCTTCTTCCATCAGTGTCATAAAAGACATCTAACGGCAGCACCTAGCAGCTGTTGGAACTAACTGCGATCACCAATCTACCGGGATTTGTCTTGCCGGTGATACTTTATTGTACCCGTCTCTGATAAACTTGTCTTCAGTATTGAACTTTGCAGGCTGACTAATTGAAGACCCAGTGATTTTCAAATCAACGAGAATAATGTTTATGACGAGCTTCACTTTTAAAATTAATAGTAACTTATGTAAGCACAAGATTATAAAGAGGTGTGAGTAGATAACATGAATAGGTCCAGCTATTTAATGACATTGTTCCCTTAAAAGAAGATTCATGAATCCTTGTCTGAATCTTACTCGGTTCAAGCAAAAATAAAAGTGGCTGTCTTGAGAAAGCAGTCTTTCATCGCTGAGCCTACTAAAATCCGGTTGTTTCATCTCCACAATTGAGCAAGTAATTCATAATACAAAAAGTCAGCAAGATCACTATAAATTTTATTGTTATATCATATCACCATCGAATCACTTAGTTATCAATAAGCACAGCAGAGTAGGTATGTACATAGAAAGAAAAGGAGAGACTTTTCTTTCTCTGTATATCTGTGTCCGTAATCTCTAATTTAAACAAATGAAGAGTACGTACCATTGTCTGATTAATTTTTGATTATCACAAAACTGGTTCCTTTACCACTTCATAATGAGTATGCACAGGTTAACCGTCTAATAGATTCATTTTAACACTATCGCTTGTGAGACAATTTCACTTTCCAAACCCAGCTTTGATTGAAGTCAGCACGCTAGTTAAGGGCAGTTGCTATAAGAAAAGATATTTTAAACGTTCGTACACAATTGATAAGGAGTAAGATGTCACTTAAAAAATGAGACGGATAAAAAATGAGGATCTGCAAATTTGAGGTGATAATTTCTGACTTTCAAATATTACTACCTAAAAATAATAGTATAGGTATAATGGACTCTTTATTTTATAAAGAATAGTCATAGTCTTTCGTGCCGGATCTTATTCATATGAATCGAAAAAATGAAACCGCGCAAACCCCGCGTGAGCCGAATGGTCAGGATGACTTTCGCTCCCTGAGAAATGACACCAATAATGACAGAAAAATAAATTAGTCATGATTTTATAATCTTCCAATTTGTACGTAATTTCACATACCTAACCTGTTTCATTATGTAGTACCTATTATTACTCATATCAGAAGGATGAATTTTCCAATAATATTATCATCGAAACCTACCCACCAATCTGCCTTCTCGTATAAATTAAATTGTACAATATTAAATTAGGATTCGTCTTGGCCTTAAGAGGGAGGATACACAGACCATGCGCAGTGCGATAGGACCCTCTGATCGATATCATGTGGGCTTCCTCCCGAGTTCCAATATCCTCCCGCCATTTTGTATGCCTGCATACTTATCTAACGCGTATAGCTAGCCTTTAGCACGTAACGGTTATGGGAATGTATCTGATAATGGAAAGGTTTCTTTCTTTAGTTAAAAAGGTTTTCTGATGAGGTAGTTTTCACAAGTCGCAATTGCTTGGGTTTTTAGTGGATACCTGTTACATTGTGTTCAGACGAATGCATTAAGAGGTACCCGGCACGCATGCCTTAGGAAGGGGGGATTGTCCGTAAAAGTATATTTGTAAGTTTAAAATTTTTATTATAATGCTTAACCGGTTTTTGATCCTGTAACCTTAAAATGAAAAGCAATAAAAGCTGAGCTCCATCATTAACGAAAATACGAGCAGGCGCGGTCGCAGCCGAAGACTTTGGGGGGGGGGGTCATATCATACCACAGCCGAAGTCTTTGGTCATACCGATTAATGCCGACATGCATGAATTACGTGTTTCGCACATTTTTGTAAGATTTTTGGGGGGAGTTAAATGACCCCTACGACCCGAAATAACTAAAATGGTCAGTAAGCTATTGAAATCGCTCATAATCATTTAATGGTTTATGAAATTGATAGATAGTGTAAACATTGAACGAAATCGTTATTAATTTGGTGCCTCAAAGTCGTGATTAAACCATTAAAACTTGTTTCATTTCCCTTTTCTTTACCCTGACTCCTAAACTAGACTCGAAGGAGGGGTTAACGATTGGGAAAAATATGTCGCGTTCTTTAACACAAACATTCCCAGTCGTTAATAGCATTGTTAAGATAAATAGGGTCCAGCGGCGAAGCGTGAGGGGAAGCGGGTACAATAAAATAGTAACAAAATTATGAATATATAATATAATATTAACTGTATTTACATATTTTGAATAAACAAATAGGTATGACACAAATAAAACGGAGTTATTCATAATTTTGTTACTATTTTATTGTACCGGCTTCCCCTCACGCTTCGCCGCTGATAGGGTCGTGAATGCCCCGTCGTAGTTAATACTATTATCGACTGGACCGGACACAAAAATGTGCGAAACACGGTAATTCATGGTGGCTGTATAGCATGTCGGCATTAATCGGTATGACCAAAGACTTCGGCTGCGGTAGGTATGGTACTATGACCCAAAGTCTTCGGCTGCGACCGCGCCTGCTCGTATCTTCGTTAATGACGGAGCTCAGCTTTTATTGCTTTTCATTTTACGGTTACAGGATCAGAACATCATAATAAACATTTTAAACTTACTAATATCGTCGTTAATACTATTAATGACTGGGTATTAACGAGCGGGAATGACCCTATTTATCTAACAATGCATGGACTTCCTCGTTGATTTCTTCTGGAGTGTAAGACCAAGATTGAGAAATAGCGGTGTACCTACTTCCTTTAGCCGACTGAAGAAATAGGGGGTGGTGTAATACTCCAAACAAGCATCAACTCAACAAGTTATTTACGGTAACCTGGTGACCCAAAAAACCTACTTCCGACCAGGCCATTCTGCCGACTGTTTACACACCACCTTTATTTTATATAAAACACCCACCGACTTATCGATATTTGAATGTACCGCAGTGTAACACAGTATAGAATAGAACAGTAGTTCAGCACCAAATAAAGATATATTAGACCACTATCTACGCTCCGTTACCACGGTAACATTTTCCCCCAATTAACAAAACCAGAATAAAGTAAATTAAGATTATGAAAAGTTTACCTACAACTGAAAATAATAAAATGTCTTATGATTAAACTGACGCTGACGTTGCGGTTGTGTTGGTTCATACTTTTATAATATTACCAGCTGTTCCCCGCGGTTCCACACCCGTTGCTCCGCTCCTAAAGGCCATAACGATACTATTTCTAATGAATTTGGCTATCATTTATACAAAAAGATTTTTCCGAATCCGATTGGTAGTTTCAGAGATTAGGGCGTTCAAATAAACAAACTCTTCAGTTTTATAATTTTAGTACAGATGGTGCTCTCATGCCACCTTACCTAACGTTGCGCTACGCGATTCGTGGACCTACTGCATATTTTCATAGTTATTATTACCGAAGAGCGCGTGTCTGTGGCGCGGTGACGTAACGATCCAGTGTCAATCATGCGCTGGCGCAACGTGCTCGCGTTCTGTGCTCTCATCGCTGCCGCGCGATCTACATTGCGGACCGGTACGTAGATTTCCTTTAATTGAATCATTATTTAACTGTAATTACCATAAAGGTGCTTACATTTTGATATAGGTAATTAATTTTAATTATTTTTATTTTGTCGTTATTTGGTTACGTTTTAATTTAAGGAAATTATCTTCAAGGTTAGGTAGGTACTGTTTAGCGTTGTTGATGTATTATGTATAATTATGTAGATTAGATATTAGTATTTAGATATAAGGTATAATAATGAATCGATTCATTAACCTATCTATTATTTGCAAGCAAATAAATTAGTGCTAATCATTATGCTGTAACAGTAGAATTATCTAAAATAATTCCTAGATAGAAGTTTTACTGTCTTAATTACAAGCAATGAAACGAATACGTTTACGCCTAATAACAGAGTTCAATTTTATTACGGAATACATAAGAAAAATATAAGATACCTACCTACCCACATGCAATGCACGTGCCGAAATTTTGCGAGCATAGGTAATTATTGTTTTTGTAGAGTTTTTTGTAGGGTTTCCAACCATACTATAGTACTTATAGTATCGTACTACCGACCTACAGGTCCAACGGATATAGATAGGTACCTACCTATATTTTGCAAAAAATATACAGGCTGGCAGGTTAAACAGTGGAAATAGTTTAAGGGGTCATTATACTCATCATTATGAACAACTTTTACTCTGGGATCAACCCTGAAATCGCGTAAAAAAAATCAGCTGTTCCATACATTTATGTTCACATAACTCAACAAAATGTATGGAACAGCAGATTTTTTTTGCTCTTTTTCTTCTGCATTTCAAAATATATTTTCATTTAATTTTATGTCTCACAGTTTTCGACATATGATGAAAAATTTCTGAAAAAATACCATTCCCCCCCCTTATCTCCGAAGTTTGCGGAGTGAAAAATCTGAAATAATTTGAGTTGATAGGAATTGACCCAAATATTGCACCAAAAATAAAACAATGTTCCTAACTAGTACAGTTCTTTATCAAAACTCTTTCACAAACAAACTTAGTTTTGCGGTCCGGTTTTTTTCACTTTATACGTCCAAAACTGATACGGAACCCTCGGTGCGCGAGTACGACTCGCACTTGGCCGGTTTTTTTTTATTCAGCCGGCGGCGGCGGCGCGATGATGGGCCGTCGTACCAGCCTTATTCAAACAGTATTTGCGTTCGATTCGATTTCGGTTCGATTCGATTCAATAAATATAACATCACGGATTGTTAGAAATTAATGATATTGTTTTGAAAAATGAATTCTTTATATCAAGTGACAGTGAAAAATATGAGGCGCTTTTTATTTTCTCATAGAGTGATGAAAAGTAGAGTGTATCTGAAGTAAGATAATTACGTGTGGAAGAAGTCTGATAAACCAGGTTATACCTAATATTTAATTAATGTATGTCGCTTATCATACTGATTACTAAAGATAATAATTATTCACGCTTGTGTTTAATTGCTCGTAGCCAATGACCCATAGATTAGGTACCCCTGGTACCTTATCTATGGGTCATTGGCTCATTATCTAGGCCACGAAAGGCGCGATTAGTTTCGAGTACCTTTTGGAAACTTTCTATCGGGAGCCGAGACGAGGAGAGTATCTATTGTAATGGGAGATAGGTAAAGTACCACCAAAAAAAAATATTGTCAATAATAGCAAGTGCGAGCCATCGCGAGATTGTGTGGTAGGTATGTATGGTGAAGACACAGACCACCGGGCGTTCAGCACAGCGCTATCTCGCGATGGCGATCACGAGCTAGCGATAGCTTGCGCTATTTCGCGATGACCCTCGCCAGAACCGTGTTTCCGTTGCATAGTTCTGCAATCTATATGCGCAGAAATACGGTTAAATATTAAATAAACAAATATTTCTCTCGTCCAATCCAGATCGGTCCGATCTATCATTGCCACCAAAGATGCGCGAGAGAATTGAAATTTTACCATACAATTTTCAATTTTCGTCTTTGACACAATCATCATGGTACAAACATGGTACAGCGGGTACAGCCCCAGTTTTGAATAACCAAAACTGGGGCTGTTTTTATAATGTTTTGATAAGAAAACATTATAAAATGAACTTGGCCTCGGAACTAAGTAGGTAACGTTATTTAAATAACATCTTCAGTCGAGTTCGATAACAGATGTTGTTTAATTTCAATACCAAAAACAAAACTTAAGAACTCATAATACCTTTTCTCTACTGTTGTTATTGTTCACCAACGCTCTACTCTTTATTTATACTATTGTTATTGTTCACCACTGCTCTAAAAACGGTGAAGCAAAACATCGTGAGGAAACCGGCATGTCCTAGAACCAAAAAATTGAAGACATGTGACGTCCACCAACCCGCACTAGGCCCGCGTGGTGGACTATGGCCCACTCCCTCTCACAGAGGAGGCCTGTGTCCCAGCAGTGGGAACATTATAGGCCGATAATGCTACGCTATGCGTGATTTATAACGTGTTCCTAATGTTACTTCGTTTCACGAATTGCAAATAACCACTTACCCGACCGGTTCTTATTATCAGATCAACAGTTCTGGACGACCCTCGCGCAAAATGAGCTGGAGGAGGCCCTTAAAGTCCAATGGAACCTCAATACTGCGAAGAACGTCATCTTGTTCATTGGAGACGGCATGGGGCCTAATACCGTGACCTCTACGAGGATATACAAGGGCGGGGAGAGTCATAGGCTGGTGTTTGAGAAGTTCCCTAACATTGGACTTCTAAAGGTAAGCCTCCACCATACTTGCCTTAGGCTACGAACGCACAGACAGGCGGCTTGCGTAGCGCCTTGAGCCTAGCGAGTCACCTAGCGAGAAGCTTAGTAAAACGAACGTTTTAGAATGTTCGCGACCGGCCGCACTGCGCGCTTGGCGCCTAGTCGCTCCTCAGCGCGCAGTGCGGCCGGTCGCGAACATTCTAAAACGTTCGTTTACGGCTAAATATAGGTGTTCCAGTAAATCACTACAAAACGGTCTAAACTTTTTTATATCTCACGTGACGATAGATACATAAGCGGTCGACGATGGTGCATGCTTGCCTAGAAGTAATATTCCCTCTAGACTTGAAGACTCCTAGGTTATCTTAGTGGTTATCTCCAAGATTATCAAGGTCATCAGGTGATCAGGGGAATAGGCACAACTTTGAGAGTAGGTATTTGCCACATAACCACAAACCTGGCTAACGGCTTTGTGATCGCAGTCGCGCCCTTAGCGTAACGGGATGGTGAGGCAATTGTAGGCACCTGTTACATAAAAACCTTTAGGTAAACATATGGGCTAATAAAGTGATATCATTTTACATTTCCAGACGTACTCAGCAAATAAAATGGTGCCCGACTCCGCTTGTACTGCCACCGCCATGTTTAGTGGTGTTAAAACCAATCAGGACACTATAGGGGTCGACGCCAGTGTGCAGTACAAAGACTGCAATGCAAGCCTCAAACCTGAAACTAGGCTGCAGTCGCTCGCAGCGCTGGCTTTGAAGGCAGGGAAAAGTGCAGGTAAATGACACAAAGACTATCCATTAGATAAGGTTCTCACTAGATCATGATGACGCTCTCATAGATCAGTGTTCCGCAAACTTTTCGTGTTTGAGGTACCTACACCTAGGAAACCGAAAATTTTTGGAGGTAGGTACCTACACCATAAATGAAAAATCAATTCTTACATGCACGCTCTTTTTTTTCGTCGCTTATTGTTATGTTGTATACATAACAATAAGCGACGAAAAAAAAGAGCGTGGAGATAACCTTATTTTCCCGAGACACACGAACTAATTACCTACCACGGTACACCAGTGTGCCGCAGTACACCCTTTGAGGAACACTGTCATAGATAACTGGCTGGTCGAAAAAAAAACCGAACAAGTGCGAGTACATACGACTCGCGCCCTGAGGATTCCGAAACATGCAATAGTGCCATCTATTCCTTACGTGACGATCTACCAGTCACAGCCGAGCAAGACGAGGAACTTCGTTCCAAAAAGAAGAAAATCTTAACAAATTGTAGGTATCACCAAATAGTCGTGGACAAAAGTTTTATATTTCTCATAACGTGAGCAGTTCCATTTTAATATTCAAGACACGTTTTATCGTGATGGGAAAAGGTAGTCACAACACTCACAACCACAGATTACTAATAAGTAGCTGCTCACAACATAATGGAATCGACACCGGCGTAGCTAGAGATTTATCCTAGCCACCGCAAGGTTTCAATTTTGTTAATCCGATTGGAGATCAACTAACTTTTTAGTAGATTCTTATTTTGTAGGTAGGTAAGTATGATCGGTGTGTAGCTGTAGTAAGTGTATCAGTTCATTCCGCAGTTTTTAACTTTCACGCGTGTAAAAATAATAAAAACAGTAGGTAAGTATATAAGTAGGTATATTTCTTTAATACCGTGCAATTTTAAAGGGCGGGCAATCAGTTTTGCAAGGTTGGTACCCTTGCCCTAGCTGCGCCTGGGAATCGGCTCTAAAACTCTTCTTTGCCTTTTGCTGACATGTCTACTGACTGTAAATGTTTGTTGACGGAAGACCTCAAATATATTTTTGCTCCAGGATTCGTAACAACAATGCGCGTCACGCATGCGACTCCCGGCCCCTTATACGCGCACAGTGCGAGCAGGAAGTGGGAATGCGAGGCCACCATGCCGGCAGGGACTGCTTGCAAGGACATCGCCAGGCAGCTGATCGAGGATTGGCCTGGGAGAGACCTACATGTAAGTAAAAAAGAACAGCATTTTTTACTTACATCCACACTGCAAAGCGGAAAACTAGGGCCGAGATAAATAGACGTTACTTAGGCTAAGCAGTAAGCAGTATCGTTGTCACTGTCGCGCAACTTGCAAGAAAGACAGAGACGGGAACATGGCTTAGCCAAAGCATCACGTGCTAAGTAATGTTTATTTATCTAGGCCTAAGTCTTCCGTCAATTGCTGGATGATGTTCTGCACTCGGTTTTGGCAAGGAACATCGCCAAACAGTTGATCGAGGACTAGCCTTGGCAGGGACTTGGATGTGAGAACCTTCAGCAGACAAGGAATGAGCGAATTATACGAGCGTGGTGTATGGTGAGCGCGGGGAAGTCTGTTGACCATCACGAATCTTGACCAGTAGGTACAAAATTCATGGGCTTAGAATAATTAGAGACACTTAGATAAGTTTTTAACTTTGTCGTCCAGATATGATAGTCCATGTCATAATTTCCAGGTTATAATGGGGGGTGGCAGACAGGCCCTGGTCTCCAACTCCACAGGCACGCCCTCAGATCCTATCAGCATGATGCCGTGGACCTGCTATCGTCAGGATGGACGGAACCTCATAGAGACTTACAAGAACGACAAGAAAACACGGGGTCTGAAGCACAGCGTCGTCATGAATAATAAAGAGTTAGGAAATCTGAACGTGGATAATACTGATTATTTGCTTGGTAACTATTTGTTATACATATTATTGAGTGGAGGGGCTCGTGGCTAAATGACAGCTGCGTTGATCGATCGATCTGCGAGGTTAAGCTGCGCTTGTCGCGGTCAGTCCTTGGATGCATAACCGTTCTTTACACATCGAGATGTGCCTCGGAGAACACGTTAACCGTCGGTCGGTTGTCATAGAAATATCTTTGACAGTGTTAGGTACGGGTAGTTAGGAGCCCGAAAGTCTGACAACTGATCTAACATTCAAATACCTGTATTACCCAATAATTGGGTTGTGGAGGTCAGATGGCATTCGCTTCATGTAAAATATTGATATTCAGCCGCAACTAGTTAGACTGGAAGCCGAACTCAATCCAGTTTGTAAAAACTTTTTTAACAAAAAATAACCGACTTCAAAAAGCCACTACAAAGAAAATAATAATTTTGTTTTATTGAATTAATAATTAAATTTAATTAAATTATTTTCTTTGTAGTGGATTTTTGAAGTCGGTTATTTTTTGCTTAAAAAGTTTTTTATTTTTCCCTTTTTAGTTCTTTATCTCGCGTTAGATTACTTTGACGACTTCGTTCAACAGTAAATCTTCTACGTAGTGTGTACATTTATGCATATGACTTTGTACATAGGAATGATTACCTAATGTATTTTATACTAAAACTTTCCTCAAAGTATGTAAATTACGTTAGTGAAAACCCCATCCAAATCGAATCAGTAGTTTTTGAGAAAATCGCGCACATACAAACATGCATACATACATACATACATACGGGACGAATACAGAACCTCCTTTTTTGAAGTCGGATAATAAAAAGGCTAAACTGATGATTAAGTGTCAAACAAACAGTCAGCCCACCTGAAGATGGCAAGTGGTCACCGCCGCCTATGAACATCTGCAATACCCGAGGCATCGCAGATGCGTTGTCCACCCTTGAGAAAAAGTTGAAATGTTATGTGTCTGTAATTACACCGATACCCCATACCCTTCAAACAGGAACACAGCAATACCTACTGCTTAGCGGCAGAAATAGTTACGATAGTGAGTAGGTAGTAGGTATATATAAAATAAAATAAATAAAATTTGTTTAAAGATACGTCTCCTCTCTTCCTCAGTGTGCCTTTTGGCAAAGGCCTCCCCTTACTCTTTCCATTGAGCTCTGACCCTTGTACTCTTCTCTAATTGGGCAATGCAGTCCACTTTATTTCATCCTCCCAGCGACAGTGGGGTCTCCTCTTTTTCTTGCGGAGTCTCTAGGATACCAATTAGTACATAGGGGTAGTAGTAGGTACCTACTAAATTCTCCCTAATTTCTTCCAGGAATTTTCTCTAACGAACACCTGAATTACGACCATCAAAGAGACAAGGGGCCCGAGGGTATGCCCTCAATATCCGACATGACGCAAGCTGCTATCAAGGTTCTACGGAAAAATGAGAAGGGATACTTTCTTATGGTCAGTATTTACAATCTAATCTATAACTCTATAAGTACCTACCAATAATATATAGAGATATGTGGATGGTGATCTCCGGAACTACTGATCCGATTCTGAAAATTCTTTCACTAACAAAAAGCTATATTATATCCCTGAGTGCTTTGATTTTATACTACTATTTCCCTGAGTGCTATAGGCTACTTTTTATCCCGAAAAATGCACAGTTTCTGTGAATCACGCGGACGAGGTCGCTGACAAAATGCTAGTCTATACTTACCTACATTACCTACTAATATTATAATAAAGCTGAAAAGTTCGTTTGTTTGAAGGCGCTAATCTCTGGAACTACCAGCTACCAGTCTGATTCGGAAAAATAGAGTCATGAGCAATAGTACCTACTTATAGGCTATTTAACATCATGCTACGACCCTTAGGAGCCGAGCAACTGGGGTGAAACCGCGGGGACCAGCTATTAGGATATAGTATAAGACAATATGGCCTTTTATTTCATGGTTTGTATTAATTTAAGGTAGAAGGTGGCAATGTAGACATGGCCCACCATCGGGGCTGGGCCAAGACGGCCATCGACGAGACTGCGGCGATGGAGGCGGCCGTCCAGCTCGCTGCCAATATGACTGATGAGGAAGACACCCTGCTGATCGTCACCAGTGACCACACGCATTCGCTGTCCATAAATGGATACCCTGACAGAGGAAGCAGTATCTTTGGTTCGATTCTTTCCTTACCTATTTACTTACCTAATGGATAAAAACAACTTTACGTCTGGCAAGTTTGTTGACAAAAAGATAACTTGCTCTTGGTTAGATTTGGCAATTTGGATACCGTGACTCATAATGATGCAACGGAGAATAGATTGATCGACAAAAAAGCAAGCGAATGGCAACAGTCGAACGATTTCATTGTGAAAGATATAAATAGGATCAAAGTGGCGAAGACCGTCAGGTAGGATAAGACCAGTTAGATCTAGTTAGATCTAGAACAGTTCTAGTTTCAACAAATGGACACAGCTGGCGCATATTTATAATACCTAACTGACGGTCTTCGCCACATTGACCCTACATAAGACAGGCGCGGTCCCGGGGGGGGGGGGTTCAGGGGGGACATTATCCCACCCAAAATCGTACAAAAATGCGTCAGGTAATTTATGGTAGGTATAGCACGTCGGCATTAATCGGTATGACCCCCCCCCCGCAGTCTTCGGTTGCGGTATGACCCCCCCCGCCCAAATTCGCCAGCTGCGACCGCGCCTGACATAAGATACCAACCCAACAGTAATAATTGTTTTCCCCAAAAAATGGCTTCCAGAATCTCTAATAGGTACAGTCGTTTCGCAACTAAACATAAACATTTGGAATAGGTACTTAGGTACTAAATATATCGTCTAAAAACATTCTTTTAAAAACGTTATGATTCCAGGTATAGTCGCCCCTTCGAGCGTGGACGGCATAAACTACACAACCCTATCCTACGGTACCGGAGGCCCCGGCTCCTTCCAGTACTACGTCAAAACGGACGAGCATGGCAGCAGGGTGGCGCGACGGGACCCGAGCGAGGAAGACACCGAGAGCTTCAACTACACCCAGGTCGCCGCGATCCAGCTCGAGGAGAGCTACCACGGGGGTGGCGATGTGGCGATTTATGCTAGAGGTGAGATTGGACTTATTCAGCTGGTAATAAAACACAGTTTAAATGTCGCGAAACAGACACACATATGACTCATTGGACTGGGAAAAAGTTAATAGACTTCCTGGATTTGTGATGAAGGAGAAGATAAGACTAATTTTGGCAAAAACATTCATAACTGTAGCTTGAATTTATTATGTTGATACTTTTCAATGCCGTATAAAAAATCTTCTCTGGTAAAGACTACATTCAGAACATACTAATTATAAACCTAAGTATGTAGGTTATAGGTATAGGTAATTGATGGGCGTAAAAAATCCATCCTAGGTGGGTGAATCTTTTACGCCCGTCAATTCAGATTATTGACCCACAATAGTCTCAGACGCGTCGCCATACTCGCCATCTAATAGGCTAAATTGATTCAATGAAACTTGCCATTAGGTAGTGGAGCGAGTAGGTAATTGCAACCATACCTACTCGTGCCTACGATCGACACATACAGCACATTTCGCAAATTCGGAATCCCTTACAGGTACTGTATTTGAACTCCAGCCTGCCTATTCTTGCCGGGAAAGCGGGATTGTCCGGAAGGGATACCGCTGACCCGGACAAAAGGGCTAAGGAAGGAACACGGGTGCCATGGGTTTTAGTCAGTAAGAGTCTGACACTCCCTTCCGCTCCGCCCAGAGCGGGAGGGGTCATTTGATGATTTCCCATCCTCAAAAAAAAAAAAAAGCCTGCCTATTCTGTATGAGAATATCACGGTGAGATTCTCCCTCGAACGTTCGCAAATAAATTGGCCGTTCTCGCGGGATATCACGCGGCGTGTCAATACTTAGACAGAATGTAGGAAATTCATCGTTTTGACATAATTTTTATTCCACCTTTTTCCAGGTCCACACTCGCATCTATTCCACAACGTGCACGAACAACATTACGTGTTCCACGCGATCTCTTACGCAGCCAAGATAGGCGCCTACTCCAACGGGTCAGCGGTCTTCATCAATTTATGGCACCTCGTTACCGTCACTGCCATAAGCATCATGCTGTTGTGACTGTGCAAAGTGAAATAGGTAGGTTAGGTACAGTCGACAAAAGAATCAAGTATCCAGCCAAAAAAATATTTATTTGCACTACGGATGTGATATTTTTGGTTATTGCGTGCGGAATCACTTTTTATACTTATGATGAACTCACACAAGTGAGAGCAAAAACTTGACTAAAGAAGTCGAAGTTAGCGGTTGGTTACTTATTTCTTATGTTGACAATCAGCAATAAAAATAATGCTTTGATATTGTTTTAAGAGCAGGTGTGAAGCTACATACAGTATTTTGTCACACGGTATTTTAATTATAGGAAGAAAATAATAACTTTATACTTACATAAATATTTTTTTTTACTTTTGCATTTTGATTATATGGTAATTTTTATACGAAAACATGTGTGTGCTGTGATAGTTATACTTTATGCTTATATACTGCATTTAAAATACTGTGTAAAAAAAGAGTTACCAAAGCTTAGGTAAATAAAAATACAATGTGTCACTATTTAGGTACTACTTTATTGCATTATATTATAATGAATAAGAACATTGTAACATTTGTATAAAAAAGATTTGTACATATTTGTATCACAAAATAAACGCGTCGCTGTAGTACCTAACCTTGAACAGTTACGTCGATAAGCAGAAAACTGTTTTAAAAAATAAATGCATTCACACTGTCAAAATAACTTATTATTTTCTAAGTGTTATTTAATATTGTCCAATTTCACATTTTAATGACTACTATTTAGATTTTATATTCCATTATTAAAAGATATAAGACAAAGTTCCTCAATAGACATTTACCATTTTAGGTACCAAAAAAAACTAAGGAATATCGAGTAAGTATTTATAATACGAATCTACAGATTTTAAAAATCTGTTTAACACCGAGTATTGAATACACACTTTTATAATAGATTAGACTTAGACATCGTATTTTGACCACTGAATCATGTGTGCATCAGCTGAACCCAGAACATTTATAAAATTAAAAAATAAAAAAAATACAATTTTAAGCAAAAATACACCTGAGATTTTGTGACAAATCAATTGCTTTTTTTTTAATTGCTAAATTGAGCGAAGGCTTAAATAAATATCGTCAGTGGCCATGAGATATAAGACATTTTCCGTCTACTGGTACATAGACACATAGGTACATAAGTTAGGCTTACACTAGGCCTTGGCTGGCTTTACCAGTTTCATTGGACCCCTACTGTGTGTTTATTTTGATCTTGTTTAAGCCGCGGCGTATTTTTTGTACGCGAGACCGATGATAAGAGCAGCCCCCAAAGCCAACAGCGCCCACTTCAGCCGCGAACTATAAAAATAAAAACCTAAGTATATTTTAAAAACAAAAATAAAAAGAAAAAAAAATGTATCCCACTTTCAAATGGCATATTAAAAATTTATTTTATGATTACATCTTTAACTATTACAACGTTTAATGATAATTACTTAAGCTAAATGTAAAAAGTGATTACTTAAACTATTGCCCTTACTTATAAACGATGATTAAATTAAACAGCTCTTATGTCAATTGTTATCTCATTCATTGTCATACAAATGTCAAGGATAATAATTGTACCTATATTTAATCAGTGTTTAAATTAAGAGGCGTTTATAAGTATGAGAGTATGTGTTTTAACATGTAATTTACAATATTTCACCAAAATCTTCATATATTTACATCAAACTTTTATTTGCAAAGGTACAGTCAACAAAACAGATAAGTATACATTTAGCTATAACTAAAAACTCAAATAGAAGCTAAAACAATCTAAATCTACGCTAGTTCAGTAAAATATTTTTCTTAAATTTGAGTACAATCACGTACAGAACAACATTATCAACATTAAATAAAATCATTTTATTACATTTACGCTATGAAAACTTTTGTAATTAAGTAATTATATGAAATTACCCCCGACGTTCAGGGGGAGGCGAGGGCGGCGGAGGTGGCCTACAAGGTTTCCCACGCCTTTAAACATAACAAACTCAACATTATATAAATCTTCAAGCTCGTACTCTTAACAGGATCAGCAGAACTCCAGGCGGTACGGATACAAATCGCTATAAAATAGTACTAGGTAACTAATGCCTGGTACCAACACTAGCGTTGTTGGTACCACGTTTAGTTACCTATAGTAGTGCCTGTACTGCCCAAATGTAGAGCGAAAGATAACGATGAGAAGCAGTGGCAAACATTTTAAAATAAGGCAATAAACCAGGAAGATGGCGCTTATTTTTATTTATTTTCTTGACAGTATCAATTAAAAAAAAACTGGTTTAATTATGATAATTTAAGTGGTTGTTAGTAGAAGTAAGTAAAGTAAGTTTTCGATATAACTGTTGCTATTGCTGCACTTGAGTTTTAAAAGTCTAGGAGGTGTTATGATGGCACAAACGAGACGATGTAGTGCTTTTTATCTCTTATAAATTAAATTATTTTATAAATGATAACACTGACGATGTCGCTTACGAGTTCTGCTCCTACGCAAGAGAATTACGAGCGTAAGAAAAGATATATAATTAACTACTCTATTTCTACTCTAAATTTAAAATAAATACCTACTACCTACTATAAAAATAACTAAAAAATATTTTTTACTTGTAAAGTAATAAAATATATTATGAACCTTGGTGGAGCACATGGCGGACCTCTCGGTCGTCTTCTTAAAAAGAAAAGAAAATGTATTATTTGTATGAAAGGTTTTGTATGGCCATGCCAATCCTTGAAACGGAATATTCTGATTTTAAAGACTTGCCATTTTAGCATAAAAAAAAAATATTACTAAATTAGTTAGGTACATTTTTCTTAAATATTTGCAATTCTATTATCCTCATTTTCAATTTGAAAACCATGCAAAATGTAGGTAATTGTGAGGGTTGGTATATTAGCGTTTTGGTTTAAAATATTAGTATTGACCACTTGCACTTCCCCTTTATGCATTAACATCGCAAAATACCCCGTTTGTCGTATAAAATATTAAAACAAAAAAACTAAAATAGGTACATTTTAAATGTTTGTTTCCGAAACAATAAAGAAAAAAATTATTAAATAAAAATAAGATAACCTTTCCCGCGGCACCACTATATTTTGGATTCTTCTCTCTGCCTTAGGTGAGGCAGGAGCTTTATAATTAGATTTGAATGACGTCTTTCGGCTGTTACAAAATCAATAATAATTAGTAAAAATATTTTTCTCATTTAGGTACTACGTTTGTTATAAAGCAATTTTTTCTAATAAGCTTCTTACATTATTAATCAATCTAACCTTCAGTTTCTGAAACCTTTTTAATCTTAATCTCTTGGCAGCCTTGTGATTGGTTGAGAAAACCAAATCACTTAAAATGAAATTTCAAATCAATAGATTAAAATTAAATATGTTTCCAAAAACTGGGAGTAACCCCCATATGCATAAAAAATCTATAAAAAAGGTCTTTAAATTAAATACCGTTTTTCTTTTATGCAACATATACAAAATGCAAAATATTTAACATTCAGGGTCAGAATGTCCGATTCCCATAATGTATGTACAACGGTTTCAAAAGGTCCAATTACCAACATTATTCCATTCTGAACTTGAACGATATTTAAGTCTTTATGAATAAGGGTGCGGTTACATTTCTATTGTCTAAAGTCTAAATAATCTATCAACATTCTACGCTTGTATTTCGTAGAAAGTTTAAGCAGAACTCCAGGCGATTTCGGAATGCTGTTCTCAAGATGACTACAGAGTGGATTTTGCTAATTGATCTACTAACATCAAGCATATTTTCAGATAGAAAAAGTGATAATTTAATTAGCAGACTGAGGCTTAATTAGCAGGCTGCAACACTGAATTAAATTTTTTTTCTCAAATGTAAGGTTTTTTTTTAATTTGATACTTTATTGAATACTGAATCTAACCTGATTGGAGTACCATCAAAGGTTCGCCACGGCTTGTCATCGCTTGTAGCCGGGTCAACATTACTTGGACAGCTATTTGACATATGGAATCATAAAAAAAAAGGAAAACTATACCCCTTAGCGCGAACACCAAGCAAGATAGTATAGTTACCGTTATCGTGTTGCCACCAAAAACTTTTGTGCAAAAATTGTAACCACGCCATGTGAACATTTTTGGAACTAAACAAGTACGGTTAACTATGGGCGTACGCAGGTTGGGGCAAGTGGGGCGTTCGCAAATAAATTATTTTTTTAGGCTAGCGGTCCTTTACTACATTGCTGAAATAAGTTACGTCCATGCGGTCAGCGACAAATGGTGAACACTGTTACTTTTACATAAAATCGTAAACTGACAAAAAATACTCCATACACTGCTTTTTAATATTTCAAGACTGTATAATTTTAATGTTACGTAAATCTGTTTCAATTTTTTTTCAACCTTATTAGTTTAACTGAAACTAAACTCAAACTGAAATGTTAACCGACTTTTGTTGCTGACTGTACCTAACTTGTCAATGAATGAATGAATGAATAAATGAAAAAAAATTGAATTACAAGGCTTCACTATAACGTAACGTAGATCCACATAAATAATGTTCGTGCTAAGGGTATCAAACTTTCACACGACGTGACTCTTTGCAGCCCATGGGTTCCAAATTTTTGTGTGATTTTCCCGTCTGCCAGAAAATTCGCTCTAAACTTCCATGATTCAGAAGTTCCTCGGAATCCGCGCCTGAGGAAGAGTCACCGACGCGAAAGTTCTGGCTCTGCAGTCACTATCCCACTCAGCCAGGCGAGTTGACTACACTCTGAGGGCGTAAGGCCATGGCGTATTATTGCCATTACCCATTATTGTTCCAGTGTGAGAGAGAAATGGAGATATAAAAGACAAAATAGCCCCATCACTTTTTCGCAATGGGATAATTATAATTTTAAGACTTCATAGTAGGACTCCACGGTTCAAGTTCGTATGACAAAACACAAGTTACGTAGTTGTGTAAGCATTTTATAATCGTCTCAAAATATTTAAAATAATGTCTTTTACGTCTACATGAAAACAACAAAACAGTAAGATATAACCTGCTAGCATCACATTCGGTGCACTCGCGGTGGTATTGTGAACTGTAGAGATAGCAAAAAAAGGTTTTAGTACAAGTAATGCTAATTCTGTATAATAAAATTTAAAATTCTTTAGTTGAAAAAACCACACTGAGTGTGCCATAATTATACATATATTTTCCATGAAATATTCTTTTTTTTTTTTCAAAAATCTTTAGATTCAATCTTCAGGCGACGCGACGTCGCGGCACAGCTATATTAATATTATGAATTAAGATGTTTAGTCATCCGCCTAGCCTTTTCCCAAACATGATTGGGGTCGGCTTCCAGTCTAACTGGTTGCGGCTGAATATCAATATTTTACATAGAGCGACTGCCATCTGACCTCCACAACCCAATCATTGGGGAATACCGGTATTCAAATATTAGACCAGTTGTCAGACTTTTTGGGCTTCTGACTACCCGTAACGACTGTCAAAGATATTCGATATTCCTATGACAACCGGGACCGACTGTTTAACGTGCTCTCCGAGGCACGGAGGGGTCTCGATGTGTAAAGAACGGTCACCCATCCAAGGACTGACCGCGGCAAGCGCAGCTTAACCTCGCAGATCGATCGATCAGCACGACTGTCATTAAGCCACGAGCCCCTCGAATTAAAATGTTTAGTATAGCTATCTAATTAGCTAATTACAATAAATAAATGGTAATTAAATTACATAGGTATGGTACGCACGGCTACAGATCAAGCTATACATTTCCAGTATAAGCTGATCTCGCATTGTATAGGATTTCCTTACAGTGATAGGTCAGTGTAAACTGGGAATGTATAGCTTGATGTGTAGCCGTGTGTACCTAATGAATGTCACTGTTTACATGATATGTATTTAGGTATTACTGAGTCAATCTGTTAAAATCTATATATACTTATCAGTTAGGTATCACTAAGTACAGTACAAGGATTAGAACCTACAAGTCATCATAAATCACAAGTTTTATGATGGCTATATACAGTTTTTCTATCTTAACATAAGAAAATAGTTTATGGTTATATTATTATATTATGGTTATATTATTTCTACGAATTTAAACCTTATATGCTGTGTGGTAAGATCTAAAATAACTTAAAACTAGTAACTTTGATAAGATTTTGTTGCTAAGCTAAAAACTAAATAAATACTTAGGTACAAAATAAACGAAATGTCACCTTGATCTCCACATTTTAGCTCTCATTTTACAACTGCAAACAATTTACATTATTTTTATAGTCTTAACAATCTGCTTCTTGCGGTTTTACTTTTTTTTATTATAGTTAAATTTTGGTTTTACAATTTTTTTGCTTAAGTACTTATTTCATTTTGTGAATCTATGGAGAACCAAATTGTTTTCAGGATAACTTTATAAGTAAGTAATTAGATTCTGCATGGGGCAGCATTATTTTTATATGTAAAATATGTACTCACCAGCCTTCTCCTGGAGCTAGGGAACCGATTTTATATTTCTTCATCAAAATTCTGAAATAGAAACAACTCATTAAAAAATGTGTTATAGGTACTTATAAAATAAAAGTACTTAACAGAAAATTATTAATTAAATTACTTTGCATCTTCACTGTGGCCGACGTCTTCAAATGCTATTGTGGCATCCTGTCCTGCTGCATCTAGTAGTGGATCCTCGCCACCAGGGTGCTGTAGAAGAACAAATGACACAATTAAATGATGCATTGGTAGTTTCAATGGTACCTATCTCAGAAGCTTGAACTATGTTTGATTTTAATTTTAGATTTTACACAACCCCTTCGAATCTAACCTGTCTGTGCCGGGGTGCCGCAAGTTCCCGAGCTCGCTTCGCTCGCTCTTGGGCTTATTAGGGGGAGGGAGGTGGTCGACGGAGCCCCGCTACGCGGGGCTCCTATTTCTGTCTGCAAGGTTAAAAGTAAGCTAACCCCTTCGAACCTAACCTGTCCGTGTCGGGGTGCCGCAGGTTCTCGACCGCGCTTCGCTCGCTCTTGGGTTTATTAGGAGGGAGGTGGTCGATGGAGCCCTGCTACGCTACGTTACTAACCTAAAAGTTTGTTTGTTTTTTTTTTCGTAATTATTAAAAAAAAAAAAAACGTAAAGTAACCTAAGGAAAAAAGAAACGTTAAATATAGAAAATTTTATAGTCTGTGGCAAGAACTAACAAAACAATGTTTTCTACGTAATATTTTACGTATTACATTATTTTTTTTCTCGAAAACTATTTGATTTACACAGACAATGTTGTTCCGCGAGTGCTACATATAACTAAGGCTCCCTGAAAAAAAAAATATGAACCTCAAAATTGCGTCAAATCCATATGTGAGGTTAGTAAAAAAAGGGGGGATTTAAGGGTTTTCCGTACTTATTCAGTCATAGGGAAGGTTATAGAAACCACCCCACCCTCCTACACCCCCCAGAACGGCTAATATCCGGGAGAGGCAATCTAAATCTTAGCCTATTTATTTAGTAGTAGGTACATCGCCGTCTCAATTACAATATATGAACACACAACATTATAATAGGAATATAATATAAAGACAGAAGACGTCTTGTCTCTCACCTCATCAATAAACGCAGTCACATCATAAACATCATTGCGGATCACCATCCACACGCTCTTTCTGGTATTGTGCTTTTTAACTTCATCTGATGTTAAAATTTGATTCTGATCGGTAGTCATCTTGAAAATAAATGCTGTGTCGATTTTTGCTTTGTAATAAAATTTTACGAATACGATTACGAACCAAAATCCAAATTGAACCGATTAATGTCAAGGTCGATAACCTCTCACAGGAAAAAGTAATGTCATTTGTCACTTTGTCACTGTCACAGTCAGATGATTGGTGTCAAAATTTCAACCAATCGGATCATCCGATGTGAATGTCAAACACAAACATACGTTTCGTTTTCCTCCCGGATTGTGATCATCTAAGTTTATATTTTTAAAATAAACTCAATTTATATGATGAATTCAAAGTAAGTACTTCTTGTTTACGTTAGAAAAAAACTACTTAATTTGAATCCATCCATAACGCAAAACCATAACGAAACACACACAAGTTACAACAATTTGCGTTTTATTTTTGCATGCCAAATGTCCATGTGTCAAAAGTTCAAAACTCAATTACTCAAACTCAACTCACATTTCTATTTACAATTCGAACGTCAACAACATAACCTAAAAAGTTGTTGCGAAAACTAATAAAAATAACGTTATTTTCGTAAAAATTGTAGTCTAAGTCTAATATGAGACGAGCAAGTCAAAAAAACTGCTAATGGCTGAAGAAAAGGATTTTAACGATGTTTTAGAAGACATTTTCCTGAGTGAGGAGAGAGAACACAAGCAAAGTTACGAGCAAGGCTTTAAAGCTGGCAGCGAAGCAGGAAACCCTGAGGGTTATCATCTGGGATACCATAGAGGAGCAGAACTAGGCCGAGAGTTAGGTAAGGTATTTTTAACACTTAAAATTCCAGCTGTAACCTAATTTCTAGAACAAAATATGTATAGGTAGTAGTAATCTCATATTTCTTGAACTTTCAGGTTACTATCTAGGTATCGTCACCCACCACATCAACTTTAGCGAAGAATCTGAGACGAAGTACTCTGATAAAGTACTAAAACAGCTGACCAAAGTAAAAGAACTCATTGATGCATTCCCGAGATCTAATTCTGAGGATCATGATATACTGGGCATGGCGGAGACTATAAGAGCCCAATATAAAAAAGCTTGTGCTCTATTGAAGATATCTTCTGTCAATCCTTATGATGCAGGAGTTTCGTTCTGAGGACAGCAGTAAGTAAAGTTGAGAATCACTCTATTTCATTTACAAAATCTGAAAGTATTCTAAAATTAAGGTAATTTGTTGTTGTTTAAATTTAACACTTGGCCATCACTGATTTCAGTTTTTTTTTAATGCATATTATGCATTAGAATTGCTTCTTTCATAGGGTGAATAAATGGGTCAATAGGTCTGTTTTACCGCACATAGCAAACATGTCAATTTTTGAATAACTCTATTCAAAATCTCTCTAATAAAGGGTACATATGCATTAAAAAAATATACATGTATGTAAGTTGACTTATCAACCTATTCACTCCTGGTATGGAAATATGTTAACTATATTATTGTATTCTTTTTATTGCAGAGCCATCAATGCACTCGACAATCAGCAAAATCCGTCAGCACATTGAGTCTATCACTAAATACTTGACGCCTCTACTGCCTCTTGCCAACTGCCATATGGTAGAGTTTCTCACGCAAAACCACTGGGAGAGACTACTGCCAGGCCCCTTGAGGGATACATTTGATAGCTTAGACCTGAATAAAGCAATAGAACAGTTCTGGACTACAGCTGGCGGTCAAGAAACTAAAAGTTTGTGTTTTTGAGTACCTATTGTTTTTTTTTGGAATGTAGTTCCGTAACGCGGCTTGCGGTAGGAGTTGATTGGTAGAAATCGTCACGTAATGAAAAAGCGTTATGCCCCCTCCATGCGACTTTTTAATGAATTAAATTTCACAGCGCCAGCCATGTGGGCTTAGTACCTCGCGAGCACTTTGTCGTGTCGATACCCACTCCATGCGACTTTCTCTCTCTCTGTCTTATTCTAATATAATACGAGGCGTAAGAAACTTTGTTCCGTGCGTGAAACAGTAACGAACATCCATCCATCCATCCTTACAAACTTTCGCGTTTATAATATTAGTAGGATTAAAAATAGGATAATCTTACTTTTAACTAAACTGATACCTAACAACATACTATGAGGAAAGGCAAGTGACACACTACACCATTTATTTGTACAATTCAATCGCGTGACCACGATCTCGTTCCTGCGGTCACACACGCACAATGGCCCAATCAAGAGGCTAAGTGCGGAAAACAGGTGGTATAACTGACCAACTAGTACAATTCAAAATTGTCCTTTAACCTAATTCATTATAATACTTCACGTTAAATCCATGCCTATTTACCAGATAACACAGTCCTCTCAAACTGGATCCGCACAGCCCGTTCCCACTGCCTGGCTGTCAACAATGAGTACTGTCTATCGACTGAACAACTGCAGGAGCGCATCAAGACTTGGGGCGGTGACATTAGACCTGAGATACGGATCAAGGAGTTTATGACCAGCAAGAAAAGTTATGAGGTATCATTTTGTAGTTTGCTATTGGATTACATTTTTCAAAAATGGATCTTATCATAAAATATTCTTAAAATATATGGTACTGTGTGAGCGAGAGAGGTGCCAAATGCAAGAGCCCTCTTAAGAGCTATTAATCATCCATGCCAAAGTTTGTGAGGATGGATGTATGGATGGATGTTGGTACTCTTTCACGCAAAATCTTCTGAACGGATTTCGATAAAACTTTACAGTAATATAGCTTGCAGCGGCGAAGGGTGAGGCCCGTAAAGGGAAGCCGGTACAATAAAATCTTAACAAAATTGTAAATAATTCTGTTTTATTTATGTAATACTTATTCGCCTATTCAAAATATGTAAATACAGTGAATAAACGAATAAGTAAGGCAAAGTAAAACGGAATTATTTGCGATTTTGTTAAGATTTTATTGTACCGGCTTCCCTTTACGGGCCTCACCCTTCGCCGCTGATAGCTTGTACATTAGAATATCACATAGGCTACCTTTTGTCCCGAAAAACGCGGGCGGAAGCTAGTCGTTTATGAGTAAGGGGGCAAATTATTCCACCTAGGTACGATGTCGCGCCTGGTGGCCTCCCTTCACTCCGCATGCGGCTCCATATGCTTCGTGGAGGCAGGTGGTGGCCGCGGGCACTTACCGGTCGCGCTGTGCCTGGCATACGCCGTGCCCAGCCTCATCGTCGACCTCAGATCACAGAAACCAGGAGATATGTCATCACATAACAAATTAGTACGGGCATAACTGATGCCACTTTTAGTACATTTTTCGACACAATTACAAGCGCTCCTTGTGAATAAAAAGATCTTCCACACATTAAAAATGCCGCACACCCTCAATCTAACACTGTTAATCGTCACTCAACACTAGCACTAAACTAAAACACTGTATTTATATCATTGATCGTATACGTTTTTATTACGATCAATGTGATCAAACTAAAGCATCAAGCTCAATAGCGCCTTTGCACAGATCACCCTTGTTTCTATGATCTATACAACATTAGACACTATATTATAACTTTTGCTAAGATCGAAAGGCAAAAAAATCACGTTTGGTGTATGGGAGCCTCCCTTAAATATGTATATTATCCTGTTTTTAGTAGGTATTTGTTGTAATAGCGGCAACAGAAATACATCATCTGTGATAATTTCAACTGTCCAACTATCATGGTTTATGAGATACAGCCTGGTGACAGAGACAGCGGAGTCTTAGTAATAACGTTCCGTTTTTGCCCTTTGGGTATGGAGCCCTAAAAAGTGATGACCACATTTCCACCCAGGTACAAACAATGTCGCGCCTAGTGGCGTCACTCCACTCCGCGTGCGGTTCCACGTGCTGCGTGGAGGCGGGCGGTGGCCGCGGGCACTTGCCGGTCGCGCTGTGCCTGGCGTACGCCGTGCCCAGCCTCACCGTCGACTGCGACGCCGCCGCGGTCGCCGCCGGCCCGCGCAGGATACAGATCATACAGGTACCGGCAGGAGTCATGAACACAGATCGCGCATATACATTTCCGGCCCAATAGACAATAGACAGTTGACAATACGTAATAGAGAATAGTCGAATAGACGACGAGTGACGAGTATCGACTGACGAACCAATCGCGTGTAGCCTCGGCGCTCCCTGTCTTCTTCACCCCGCCAATGAGACCGAAAAATGTGCTTATGCACAGGTGACGTTTGTGATCAAGACTGGTGCCGCTAGTTATACAATATTATGTGACATCAGGCCGTATCCCACACGAAAGTAATCTTGACTACCATATATTTATGTCAAGCATGGCAGGATACAAGAGTCTATGATTATTTTTTTCAGTTTCATGGGTAGATCTTTTATTAAAAATTCTTATGAACCACCTCTACTTATAAACCACCTATAAGTTTACTCGCATACAATCATATTTTTTTTTCGCTAACAGAAACAATGGCACGCAATAGCCAAGCGCATACAGGACGGCAACGAGGAGCGAATGAGCGAGAGCATCAACAGGAACCTCCATAGATTCGCCGCCGCCTTCATCACCAAACACACAGACCTGGCGAGTGTTGTGAGGGAAAAGTTCCCAGAGTTTGCCGACCAAAATGTCAAACTACTCCTGACTGGTATGTATGATCTACTAGCTTTTTTACACAATCCTACTAATCACACTTTATCCTACTAATATAATAAACGTGAAAGTTTGTGAGGATGTATAGATGTATGGATGTTTGTTACTCTTTCACGCAAAAACTACTGAACGGATTTTGATTAAACTTTACAGTAATAGCTTATAAGTACATCAGAATAACACATAGGCTACTTTTTGTCATCCATCACATCATCCACACATACATCCATACATCCTCACAATGTAAACTTTCGCATTTATAATACTAGTTCCACCCGCGGCTTCGCCCGCGTTTATGGGATAAAAAGTAGCCTATGTGTTATCCTGATCATAAGCTATATTACTGTAAAGTTTCATCAAAATCCGTTCATTAGTTTTTGCGTGAAAGAGTAACAAACATCCACACATACATCCATACATCCTCACAAACTTTCGCATCTATACTATTATAAAATTGTAAACAAGCTGTGTCTGTACATTGAAGATATTCCAGAAAAAACAGTCGGGATAGGGTACTGGGACGTAACTATACCCAAAAAGATTTTTTTTTTATTTTTTGTCTGTTTGTCTGTTTGTGCGCGCATCACGCAAAAAATACTGAACGGATTTTGATGTGGTTTTCATAGTTCAATAGCTTGGGGTACAACTTAAAATCTAAGCCACGTTTCATCTAATTCTGATGGGAGGAACCAGAGATACGGCTTGACCTCTTGGTACCTCTAGCCACTCTACCTGCGGAGGTCATTTAAACTGGTCATTTCACTGTAGTCCACGCGGACGGAGTCGCGGGCAAAATGTAGTTTATAATATTAGTAAGATAAGATATATCCACAAACAACGTCTAGCCACACATACCTCATCCCAGGTCTCCACACATGCGGGAACCTGGGACCCGACTGCCTCCGTATATTCGCGTCCCAACCCACCACGGCCGCGGTGTTCAATGTGCCGTGTTGCTACCACTTACTCACCGAGGCCGTCGATGTGGACATGTTCGACGTGTTCCAACGGGACTATGGGAGCGGGGAGACCAGTCAGGGGTTCCCTATGTCGGAGTGTTTGAGAGGTAATTGCTTTAGTATTTTAAAAGAGGTAGGCAGCAGCAGAGTGACAAGAGTAACCATGGAGTTTCTTGTCCGTTCTTCTCCATAGGAATCTACGTTTTGGAACGGACAACTAGCTTCAACTAACGGACAAACTGACTGACAACTATTGGTTGACAATTCAAAAGTGCCTGTAAATGGTCTAATTGAAATAAATGTTTTGACTTTTACTTTGGCGGACCAAGGCCATGTTGTTTCATCTTACAGTTACGTATCTGAAACCGTCAAATATGGCGGCTTGTACGACAATTTCATACTGACTTAACGATTACGTACTGACTTACGAATACAGATGGTTTGAAGCAACCCGCCCTGAGCCAGACAGAGGCCCGGGGCAGCAAAGCTGAATGAGGTATTTTAAGAAGTTGATGTAATTTTACAAGTTTTTTATTTAGTTCATATTAAATTTGTATTTATTAGTGTTAATGTTTATTTTGTTAAAATCTTTTATCTGTATGGGACCTACCAACTCCAAACCACCTCTTATGTAAGCATATTTTTAAAGCCTTGTTTAGAATTTAATCAAGGGAACATGGAGGTGTTTGAGACCCCAGAACCAGAGGCCCAGGGCGGGCCGCTCCTTCCGCATTCGGCTATCCGACAATCATGTCTGTCCTCAGACATGCAAACATACCAGCCCACTCTGATATTCACGACATACCCCCCCCTCCCCCCTCTGTGTTAGTATCTTAACCTGTGCATTTTATAGGGTACAACCTGGGCCGGAACGCGAGGATGTTGGCAGCCCAGTCTATAGACAGGGTTGTCAGTCAACGACAGCTGCCGTCTGCCAGTTTGCTGTATAGAGCTTTGTTGCAGGTAAAGTCAACTACTTTTAGCAATAGTTACGCTTTTTACCCGACTACGGCAAAGCCAAAAGGAAGGGTTATGGTTTTAGCAGTCTACGTATGTTCCACCTATGTACCTACGTACCTATGGTCTATTATTTATTAAAGTCTGGGTGACATAGGCTATATTATGGATTATGAAAAAACCAACATGACGGATTTCACTGCAAAAAGTCGCCATGGTCAAAAGTCGACCGTGGTCGAAAGCGACAATGAGGGTTCATTGTCGCTATCCGCATTGATGTGGAATAATCATGAGCTGAAACCAGGCGCGGTCCCAAGTCGGGGGTCACGGGGGACATGACCCCCCCCCAAATCGTACAAAAATGCGCCAAACACGCTAATTAACGGTATAGCACGTTGGTATTAATCGGTATGACCCCTCTAAAGCCTTCAGCTGCGGTATGACCCCCACAAATCGTCGGCTGCGACCGCGCCAGGTTGAAACCACCACATAATTATTTAACTTCCTTCCACAGGCGATAATTCAAGAGCAACTACCCAACCACGAAATAATCGAAGGCAAACTCAAGAGGTTAACACCGAAATGTCAAACATTCCAACAATACTTCAAAATGGCGGACGATATTTTAAAATTAGAACTCTATGACAGTTTACCGGACAATTTCTTCACAGATATACACAAAAATATGGATTGCCACTGGAAAAAACTCGTGTTATTTTATTTATTAAGGTTATGCTTGGCGCAAGTAGTTGAAAGTTTGATATTGTTGGACAGATTAATGTTTTTATTTGAAAATGGATTTGAAAATGTTTATTTGGTTAAGTTGTTTGATCCTGTTTTGTCGCCGAGATGTCATAGTATTGTCGCTGTAAGATAGAAATGAATATTCTAAAATTACCTTTATTAGTATGGTAAGTGATATTTTGTACAATATATTTATATCAGTGTATTTGGTTTTCAACAATAAAATTTTTAAAGCCCATCTTTAGTATTTTTGTTTTATGATTTTGATTAGACTGTAGTGCGAAGTGTTGGGAAAAACAATGTTTAGTATAGGCAGTGGCGTGAATTATGATCACAGATCGCATCGTATGTACATTTTCGGACCAATAAACAATAGACAATTACGTAGGTAACATGACCAATCGCGTGCAGCCTCGGCGCTACCCGTCTTCTTCACTCCGCCAAAGAGACCGAAAAATCAGCTAATGCGCAATGCATGTTTGTGATCAAGACTGGTGCCGCTAGTTATACCACCATGCATCTAGTTACGCCACTAGTAACTACATACTTACCTAACTCGAAAAGGATAGTCGTTTAAAAAACTGTAAAAAACATTTGCAGGCAAAACCAGAGGCTCAATTACGTTTCCTATCTGTATAAAACCGTCTGCAACTGTAATAAAAGTTTATTACAAATACGTGATCACAGAAACATGAATATTATTAATAAACAAGACGTTATAGAGTACTAGCTGCCGCCCGCGGCTTCGCCCGCGTTTCTGGGATAAAATGTAGCCTATGTGTTATTCTGATGTATAAGCTATATTACTGTAAAGTTTCATCAAAATCCGTTCAATAGTTTTGGCGTGAAAGAGTAACAAACATCCATACATCTTTACATCCTCACAAACTTTCACGTTTATAATATTAGTAGGATTTAAAGATAGATATAATACGCGGTATTAAATATATTACCTACACACTAGGCTTCAGAAAGAGATATCGGCTGGCTTCGGCTTTAAAGAGCAAAAAATGTTTGTCGCACGAAGCATTATAACCACTAATAATAAGTAGGTACCTAGGTACTCTTATATTATTAAGTATAATTTATTTTACCCGGAAATGGTGGGTCCCGACTGCAATGTCGACGCGTTTACCTACTTAAAATAAAAATATCATAAGATATACTTAACCTAATAGTCTAGGATCACAAGCAAATGACCACAAGCTTGGTGGATGCTAATTCCTTTTCTGTAGGTATTAGAAAAGAAAATTATCCGTCCTTGAATCCTTGTTTTCAGCGAAGACAGCTTCATATTACCATTTCAAAATAGGATTAATAACTTAATACAATATAGCATTTGATCTAGGATTAACTGGGACTTTAAGCAATTCGAATTCTTAGTCCAGACGATTATACAAACTAAACGGCAATTTGACATTTAATTCTAAATTTCAAGTACCGTAGGTATTATACCTATAGGTAATGGTACCTAACTTACCATACAAATCACGAACGCGCGTGATGTAACTTCTACCACAGTATAATAATATTTTATTACCGTGCTTCTACATAGGTAAAATATAATACAGTGATGACGCGCGCGCATGAGATGAAACAAATAAGTAACCTATACCTACATATATTAGGTAAAAATCATATTTCCTTGTAATATCAGTTTTTTTGTCATCAGAGCATGATGAGGTTTTCGTATGCTGCATTTCGTACACTAGGTACCGTTTTCAAACGATGATGATAATCGCTTTAATACCTTTGAAGATTTTAATGACAATGACATGACCTTCAATTTATCTACCTACCAAAATTAAGAGAATCATTCAACGCTCCTAAATGAGCAAGAAATGTTACTACCTACATTTTATTCCCAGGTGCGTGTCACCGGTTCGCAGTCAATGTCAAAGCTTAGAAAGCAAGATAAATTAAACTTAATTCCGTTTAGGTACATACGTCACATTTTTAAACGCACGCTCTCGATGTGGTGGCGCGTTACACATCACCTGCCTTACATAATTTGTTCGAAAGCGACGGCAAGCTGACGCGCCTTTGCGACTTCTATTTACTTAGATATTATTTAGATTTCTGTTATAGCCACGAAAATAGACGCAGCGTTACACCAAACAATTCTGTGCCTCCTGTGATAAGTGATACAAGTCAAAAAACGTAATTTTACAGGACAGCAAAAACAAGTTTAAAAAAATCTAGTTCGTTAATTAAGTGGGCTATGTTATATATCAGTGCACTCTTTTGTAGAACAAAACATTTTCTTTCTCTATATAATTTAGAGTTTTTGATAGATATTTAATTTTGGAAGTAATTCATGAAAAACCTGCGACTTGTAACTTTTACTTAGTTTTTTATGTGCTAAAATTAAGTTAATTATGATACTTGTACAGTTAAATTACGTTGCACCAAGCTTGCACCAACAAATTGGCTTAGTGTAAACTGATATACATGAAGTTAAAACGTCTAATAACTCATTAGAATAATAATTCTAGCAAAATGTAGCAAAAGAATTTGTTCAAAGGGATATTACTCTAGTCACATCAAAATTCACGATAAATATACGGAAAAATAAAATGTGAAGTTAAATACAATAGCATTTAAATCACGAAGCACGAAAAATAGTGTGTTAAGTGACCGGTTTTGGGGTTACAACTTGACAAATATCGATTGTCACGAATTTTTTGCCAAAATCCCTATAGTTGTATCACTTTGCACAAAATTATCTCCGAAACTATAGCAGATAGAAGAACGTGAGTTAGACCAAAAAACACGTTTTTTTTTTTGATAGTGCTCATGTGAAAATCACAAAAAGGGTACAACTCGAGTTATATCACTTAGCACAGGAGGCACAGAATTATTCAACTAAGTATTCAGATTCCAAGAACCAAAACTATTCCGTCATTAAAAAAATAAAATAGACCCACTCGTTCGGGGTAAAATTAAATATATTATTATTAGAATGGGTCCCGACTGCAATATCGTTTTGTTTTTAGGGTTCCGTACCTCAAAAGGAAAAACAGAACCCTTATAGGATCACTTTGTTGTCCGCCGTCAGTCACCGGACCATAAGTGGAGACATCTGCTCATAGATGGCGCCATTGGAAGTATGCAGTAGCGCCATCTATGATCATATTTCGGAACCCTTAGGGCGCGAGGCATACTCGCACTTGTCCAGTTTTTTTTATTATTTTTAAGGGTTTCAAAAACCGACCACGTGGTCCGTAGGAAATAACCCAATCACTTGGTACATATTTACAAAAGTACAATTTAACTGATACCGATGTGAATACGATAGTTTGTGGTTCGCAGAAGCCATGTGCGGGTGCCGAGTGATTCAGTATCGTTTCCCTATTAGCTCCTAGGATTTTTTTGCTCCGTTTTCGACGAATTGTGGATTTTTGGGGACTGACTTTAAAAAGCTGTGACGTTCAAAAAGCATTACAGCGCTGATTTTCAGTCAGTGATTTCCAGTTCCAGTGAAAATCAGCGCTGCAGCAGTTGATGGGATGGGACTAATAGGACATTTTCATTTGTTCTTTTTAATTTTTTTGTAGGTTCTAAGTATTATGATAATTGTACCAATCCTACTTGTGCCAATCCGCCATCAAAATAAAAATAATATAAAAATGATTGTTTGTTTGCTCGTGTCCTATGCGTTCACGCATCATTCATCCGATTCACTTGTAACTTTGTACATTGCATTGTGCCAAGAAAGGTACTAAGAAAAAACAGACATTGCATCGCATCGCTGCTAGTAGGTAGGTATCTAATATATTTTCCTTTCTTTCTTTATTTATTCATTTTTTATACATTTATTCAAAGTTATAATTTTTAGGGTTCCGTACCTCAAAAAGAAAAACGGAACCCTTATAGGATCACTTTGTTGTCCGCCGTCAGTCACCGGACCCTAAGTGGAGCCATCTGCTCATAGATGGCGCCATTGGAAGTATGCAGTAGCGCCATCTATGATCATATTTCGGAACCCTTAGGGCGCGAGGCCTACTCGACTCGCACTTGTCCGGTGTTTTTTTCTTTGAAAATACTAGGTATCTAAATAGGTACTTAGAAGAAAGCCAGGTCGTTGTCCTTCAACGATTCTGATTACTCGGAAAAATACGCAAAGTTTAGCTGAATCAATAGCTACATCACCTGTTACACGTAGTTGACGGATCAGCCGTCAAACAATATTCAGAGTAACATAATATTTTGTTGTAAGTACAAGCTCCCATAATGTTCGTAGCATCGTAGACCCTCGCCTATGCCGCTACGAACGACACCAGCTACGAAAATAAAAATAGGTGTTTATAACTAAATATTGTTTATCCGATGTTCATAAATCGTTCTAGCGTTAATAGATAAAATAATAAAAAACGGGTTAAATATATTTTCGTGACAAACGGGTTGGTTGTTAAATGTGGGAGGAAGAATGAGATAATTTATTCGCACAGATACGTTGTAGGCGTAATAATAAGTCATGTTCAGTGACGATACGAACGAACGATAGTTTATTTGATTTTTGTTATCTATCTAATATAAAAATGAATTGCTGTTCGTTAGTCCCGCTAAAACTGGAGAACGGCTGGACCGATTGACTTGAAAATATGTACAGTTGTTGTTAGGAAGCCAGGGAAGGTTACCTAAATGCCAACGGTTTAAAGGCATTTGCAACGCATGCCGGGCACAGCTAGTATTAAATATTTGTTTAATGTGTGGTAATTATAACATTACTTAGTCCCTAAATCTTTTAATTGATTACCTACGTTTTATATCTCAGATCATAGAAACAAGGGAGATGTGCCAAGGCGCTATTGAGCTTGACGCTTTGATACGGTCACATTGACCGCATAACAAACGTACACGCTGGCGACGAACTGAACACGGTCGATGATATAAATACAGTGTTTTAGTTTAGTGCTAGTGTTGAGTGAAGATTAAGTGTTAGATTGAGGGTGTGCGGAATTTTTTATGTGTGGGAGATCTTTTTATTCAGAAGGAGCGCTTATAATTGTGTCGAAAAATGTTCTAAAAGTGGCGACAGTTGTTCCCGTACTAATTTGCTATGATGGCATATCTCCTTGTTTCTATGATCTGAGTTTTATATACTGTAGTAAAAAAATCAAAGCTAAGTATATTTTTATCTTGCAAATGAGTAATAATAATATGAGTTTGTTTCGGTGTTTCTTCTTAAAGATAGTCGGGGAGGAAACACCGCCCTCATCTAGCAAAAAAAAATATTGACGTGTAAAAGCGTTATTTATAACCTACTTACAGAATAAAGAATATCATTTCATTAGTTTAAAGAAAATTCTTATGTTCATGTTAACGGTTTCAATTTTTTTTTTTTTTTTTTAATTTAATTAAATAATTTAATTAAATAGTTTGCTTTGACAATCAGAAACGCTAAAGGCATTTACTCATATCAATTTACCTACGTATCGTTTTTTCCCTATATTTTCCGGCCATGATGTATCGTAGATTTTTTAAACGTTCATGGCCTACAATAAAATCGAAAACATCGTGCAAATGTAAGCAAAAACACGGTATTCCTACATTAAATTATTCAAGCAGGATTTAATTAAATAGACCAAATAAACTTTTTAGACGTAGTGGGCGGGCTGACTAGGACTGAAAATCAACGCCATTGTGACAACCACCCCCGGTATTTCAAACTTTTTTTAGGGTTCCGTACCTCAAAAAGAAAAAAGGACCCTTATAGCCTTACACCCTTATACCGTATTGTCCGTCTGTTTCTCAAGTCCCTTTTTCTCAAGAATGCGTAAATATATCAAGTTGAAATTAACATCACATATTCCAGTCTACAGTTCCTTGAAGCTGTAAAAAAATGAAGCTTTAAGTCAAAGCAATAAAAAAACAGCCATTTAAAATATGCCGAATATTTTAACACTCGCAAATAAATCAAAACCTATAGAGCAAAAAGCAAGGTCTTACAAGTAAAGGAAAAATTACGAAAATCGTGAATTGTAGTTAGGTATATCACACACAAAAAAATCTATATACAAAATTAAGTTTGTACGGAACTCTCAGGGTGTACTGCCGGATTTTATTCATTAGTTTGCATTTTGGATTTCTTGTAAATAAATAGCATTGCTTGTGTTAAATATTTGGTTGATAGGTGTTAAGGCTTTGTAAACATTCCTTTATTTTTTAATTTTCTTCGTCCTATCACCTCTATCACTGGATACGGCAACGCCGCGCCGTCATCGGGATGTAAGTCAAAATTAATAACGAATTAAGGAAATTACAATAATACGGGGTATACGTGACATGTGTAACAAAAACTGAAACCATGGTTTAACTACCTTATTCTGAACCCGTCAAAGTTAAAAATTTTCGTGGATCTTTAAAAAAAAATTACGACTTTGTTTAGAAATTTTGCAATTCGTTAAAAAATCTCCAAAAACACAATGTCGCTTCGTTTTAAAGTCCGACGAAAAATGTAAACGTTGGAAAAGAGACAAATATCTCTTCTGTCTCCGTTATTGTAGCTGCTGTAGGTGTCAGTGTGATAATGATAATTTAATACCAGGAAATCGCAAAACGACTAAACGGGTGGCAATTATTTATGATTTACTGCTTAGCTGTTTGTCGTAGGCCGCAGTCTACGGCGTAGGCCGATATTGTCTAAAACAATACCGCCTTCGGTTTTACGATGAAAGTACTTGCTTTTGGCTGAGGTCCCTTTACTATAGATCCTAAGATAGTAAAGGGGTAGAGATATGAGTAATAATAATTACTCAGGGCTGTTTAAGCTATTTTTCATAGGTCATCGCCTACGCCGTAGAAGCTACGACGTAGTCTCAGTAGAAGTTGCCCAATTCTTAGAATGTTATTTCTTTTGGATAAGGCTTTTTTTAAGGTGGATCCAAACATTGCGAGGCATGCGCCGCTCACCACTCGCAACGCACGTTTTGGCCGTGGGAGAGCCATGCTTTGACACGAATGGGCCGGCTCGACCGGAGTAATACCACGGCCTCACAGAAAGCCGGCGTGAAACGACGCTTGCGTCGTGTTTCGCCGAGTGAGGGTACCGGAGACCCAACCCCCCCCCCCCCATGATGGCCATCCATTGTTGTGGGGGGGGCAAAACTGCGCTCAACAATGCCCAAGGCAAGAGCAGTTTTTTAAAGGCCGGCAACGCACTTGTGACTCATCTGGTGTTGCAAGTGTCCATGGGCGGCGGTAATCACTTACCATCACGTGATCCATCTGCTTGTTTGCCTCCTATAATATAAAAAAAAACGCACGGCTCGATGTACATTTGCCCATGCTTCGCCACGAATATGAACGTCCACACATTGCGAAGCATGTGTCAGAAAATTATATTGGCGGGTTACATTGTTATAGATATATCTTAGAGATTATTTGTGATTTATCAAGTATTTATGAATATGTGCAGGTAGGTATCCAACAAAAAAGGGTTTTTATTATAAAATAACACAATTTAGGCAAGACTAGACTTTTATTTTTGTGACTCGAAAAACTAGTTGCTCATTCCAAAAGAAATTACCGATGGAGAAGAATGAGCAAGAAACTCCATGGTTTATTTTATACATATTGTTTTCATCATGATATACATAAATTAAATTTAGTCATAACCATTGTAAAACATGTAGGTAGAAAAACAAGAATATTCCCACATAATATAACTAGATCATTTAGACAATCATTTTCATTTAAATTAGCAATTATAAAATGAGGATACACAAAGCATAGCAATATAGCAACACAGATATAAAGATATTAAATTAACATAATTTTAGAGAATAATAACACTGTACTTAACTCAAGTGGCACCTCGTAGACACTACTTCACAAGACGATCGGTGAAAGTCAAAAGATTGAAAGATTTGAATAAAAGGTCCTCAACTAGCCGATCACCTGGCTTTTATACCCTACCCACCATAATAATGGTGTCAAACATTGTGCCGCCCTTTTGAACCAATCATACATTTTTACCGAATAACATTTAATATTGATAAACTTAATGAAATCTAATTTGTTAGAACTGTTTTAAAACATTAAAGGATAATTAATGTATTTTTAAATCAATATATCTGTTATCTTTAAGTAAATTCGATAAAACATAACATCAACTGAGTTTGCTATATTTATCATTTGAAACAAATAATGATATCAAAATAGGATATTAAATCTGAGAAATATTTAACTGCAATTATTGATCAATTAATACAATTAAACTTAATGACACAGTAAAATAAGTTTTTATATTTTATTTTGGCAAAATCACAATGTAGGTTTCGTTCGGAAATGAAATCTTTCTTCTAAAAATGCTTATATTTATAAAATAATTAATGAAATACAAGATTAAAATTCTCTGAATCCGATACGGCCATTCTGACTGGTACTTTGCTCTCAAAGTATTCAAACAATTTGTAAATCATAATATATCATATAAATACTATCAATAATAAATACTATCAAAAAAATACTATCATATAATAACTTATTATCTATAGGTAATATACATTAGTCTCATTGTGACCAATATCTAAAATGCCAAGTTTTATTTTTGTGAACACTTGCATAACAACTATCAGAATTCTCAACCTCATCTTTGTGATTTAGAATCTACCATCAACAATGCCAAGCTCCATCTATGTGAGCACTTGCATTGTACATTTAACTAGACAATTCTCAGCCTCATCTTAGTGAGCACCAGAATCTGCCACCAGCAATGCCAAGCTCCATCTTCGTGAACACTTGCATTACCTAGTAGAAAATTCTCAGCGTCATCTTAGCACTAGAGTCTGCCACCAGCAATGCCAAGCTCCATCTTCGTGAACACTCGCATTACCTAGTAGAAAACTCCCAGCCTCATCTTAGTGAGCACTAGAATATATCAATTAATCATACTACGATAATCTAACAAGTTTATACATAATTATGCAAAAAAAAATGAAAATACAAATCTATACCTCTTATACTTTAACATTATTGCTTTTAACTAAATCACTTTCAATCAAGGACTGTGATACTAGAATCTTTTTGTTGAGCCATGATAATGCAGACAGAGCCCCCGACGGCCTTACCGGTTTTAACCACCGTTGTGATGCTGCTCCATTGTAATTCCTTGGCAAGGGTCTCGATGCTTACACACCAACTCCTTGCTCCGCAATCGTTTTTGTCAGGTCAGGATCAAGCACCGGCAGCGTGATGTCAATCTCCTTCTGGTGTGGGGATGAGACAGCGTCGCGGATAGCCCTCCGAAGATCACTTATTGCCTCAATATCCATTCTGGAAAATACATTTTAGTGGATTAATAATAATTTCAGAGATCGTATCCCACTTCTGATGTCAGAAAATTATATTGGCGGGTTACATTGTTATAGATATATGTTAGAGATTATTTGTGATTTATCAAGTATTTATGAATATGTGCAGGTAGGTATCCAACAAAAAAGGGTTTTTATTATACAATAACACAATTTAGGCAAGACTAGACTTTTATTTTTGTGACTCGAAAAACTAGTTGCTCATTCCAAAAGAAATTACCGATGGAGAAGAATGAGCAAGAAACTCCATGGTTTATTTTATACATATTGTTTTCATCATGATATACATAAATTAAATTTAGTCATAACCATTGTAAAACATGTAGGTAGAAAAACAAGAATATTCCCACATAATATAACTAGATCATTTAGACAATCATTTTCATTTAAATTAGCAATTATAAAATGAGGATACACAAAGCATAGCAATATAGCAACACAGATATAAAGATATTAAATTAACATAATTTTAGAGAATAATAACACTGTACTTAACTCAAGTGGCACCTCGTAGACACTACTTCACAAGACGATCGGTGAAAGTCAAAAGATTGAAAGATTTGAATAAAAGGTCCTCAACTAGCCGATCACCTGGCTTTTATACCCTACCCACCATAATAATGGTGTCAAACATTGTGCCGCCCTTTTGAACCAATCATACATTTTTACCGAATAACATTTAATATTGATAAACTTAATGAAATCTAATTTGTTAGAACTGTTTTAAAACATTAAAGGATAATTAATGTATTTTTAAATCAATATATCTGTTATCTTTAAGTAAATTCGATAAAACATAACATCAACTGAGTTTGCTATATTTATCATTTGAAACAAATAATGATATCAAAATAGGATATTAAATCTGAGAAATATTTAACTGCAATTATTGATCAATTAATACAATTAAACTTAATGACACAGTAAAATAAGTTTTTATATTTTATTTTGGCAAAATCACAATGTAGGTTTCGTTCGGAAATGAAATCTTTCTTCTAAAAATGCTTATATTTATAAAATAATTAATGAAATACAAGATTAAAATTCTCTGAATCCGATACATGCAATGTGCACCGTGCGTGGCGCATACCTCGCAATGCTTGGATCCACCTTTACCTGAACAATGTGTTAGAATTTAGAAGGTATAGCGGCTAAAATAGATCACATTATTAACCTTGAAAACTGAATTGTAGATACGTCTCAGCGGCACGATTGGCGCAGTCCTTTCGCGCACGGAATAAATATTTGTATGATCTACAGACTGTTATTCCGGGTCCAACAACATTTTAAAAAATGTATTTAAAAGTTGGTAGGAAAGACAAGAAAGAACGCACATCTGGAAAAAATATCGGCCGATTCTATTTTAGGAAGGTTTTATAAAAAAAATACCACACAAATAGCAAGAAACGCCAAAGGAAGATATTTCAAGGTGATATGTTGGTTCTCTTCCTTTATTTAAAAATTCCATTGACCAAAACTCTTGGGATACGCATAGGTACGATGGGTGAAAAAAAGTTAGCCGTTTCTCAGGAAAAAGTCAAGGTCGCTCGACAAAATGTAGGGATTGATGGTCCCATGGTAGAAATTGTTCATAATGATGAGTACAATGGCTCCTTTCGGTTTCAAAATCAACGAAAATTCACCGTTATAAGTGCTATATCTCAGCAATAAATACCGTAGGTACTTTAAAAAAATACTATTACATGTCATGTTAGCAATTTGAACTTGTACAGATTAAAAAAAAACTTTTATTTTTATTATTTACATCAAATGCATTATACCTAATGCCCATATTTATTTAAGTCACAAATATAATAATTCAAATTCAAAAATCATTTTATTCAAAGTGGGCTAACGAATTAGCACTTTTTGAACGTCAATGTACATAAGACAGCCCCCAAAAACGCCCGCCCTTCACCGCTTCCTAGTGTTGTAGCTAAATAAAATTATAAGCCAAAAGGTACAATTACCACTTCAATAACATTTTTTTTTCTATACTAATATTATAAAGAGGATTGATTTTTTTGTTTTTACCGAATAGGCTCCGAAACTAATGGACCGATTTTAACCATTTTTTCACTAATGGAAAGCTACATTATCACTGAGTAACATAGGCTACTTTTTATCCCGAAAAAATGTACAGTTGCTGTGGGACACGCGGACGAAGTCGCGGGAAAAGTGCTAGTATTTAATAATAGGCTTGCGTTTGCCCGCCATCTCGCCTGATGTTAAGCGATGATGCGGTCTACGATGGAGCACGCTTGCCTAGAACAAACCGATTCACTTGCAAAACTCATGCCTAAAAGTATGCGACCAATCACAGCCATTCACATACGAATTCACGCGTTTCAAAACACTCAACCACCCACTACGCACTATTATTAGTACGCCGTATTTCATAATTATTTCAAGAATATTACGCGACGAAATTGTATTGTATGCTGAAATAAGCGTTAGAGAAAACGTGACTGTTTTATAGGTGTTTCTAGATTAATTTAGGGTAATTAATTAAACATACTTCATTATTTGATCTGTCGTTTATGGGGTTGACTACCTACTCACTTATAGTGATGGGCGTCTTAGAATTAGATATGTAAACTACATAATTATCATTGTTAGAACTTTAAGCCGCGGGCCATTTTTATCGTTTTGACATTTAGCAACATCATGTAGAGACCGTTCCACGTAAGAATTCCCCTAGAAGTTATGTTGGCTCTTCTGCTGGTCATTCTTATTTAGGTCATATCGTTTTTTTTTTTGTAGATTTATGTTTTATAATAATATTTAGGACGTTAAAAAGTGATGAAAGTGAATTGGTGCTGAAAGAAAACTTCCAACACCGTTAAAAACGTTATAATAAATTGAGATTCAGGGCCGCCAACATAACTTCTAGGGGAATTCTTACGTGGAACGGTCCCTAGATGCGTAGATATTACTTGACGTTATCAAACGCTGTACCCAGAAAAAAATCAATACAATACAATAAACATTATAAATGTATATTTTTGTGAATTTTAAACATGTTAAAGCCATGTTATGCCTATATAATGTTATTAAATATATAAGACATTCCCAAAATCAACTGACACAGGCAGGAATCGAATCCTAAGAGGATCCTAAGGAATCTTCCTAAGAGGCGTAAAAAGAGGTTTCCAATTACAACTGATTCAGACACGACACTGTAGCTCAGTGGTTAAGAGCGTTGCCCCGGTTTAGGCAGAGGTCGCAGGTTCGATTCCTGCCTGTGTCAGTTGTTTTTGGGAATGTCTTATATGTTTAATAACATTACAATAAACATGTTTTACCTTCTACATGTGTAGAAGGATATCGTATGAGGATGTCCTCATACGATAGTCTGTAGTAAGGTAGCACGTACAAAGGGTGATATCACATGTAGTATAGTATCCCGTACCTACAGAAGGGATGTCATGTACCTACCTACAATTAGATGTAAAATAATAAATGACTAGCTGGTGCAGCGAGGAGTTTCGTTGTTGGAGGATGATGAATTGGTGAATGAATGATGAAGATGATGATGATAAGAATGATCTAGCTTCCACCCGCGGCTTTACCCGCGTTTTTCGGGATAAAAGGTACCGTATATGTTATTCTGATCTATAAGCTATACACATACACACAACACAACAAAGTACACAGTAGTTTTTGCATGAAAGAGTAACAAACATCCATACATCCTCACAAACTTTCGTGTTTATAATATTAGTAGGATACGATTTACTAACTGGTAGTGTGTACCCTGACTCTGTATTTAATTCCGGTGTCCCTCGGTTCCCACAGCACAAGTCAAATCCCATCAAGTATAAAAGTTACAAACTGTTCCTAGACATCGGTTTAGCCAGCCTACTTAGACCACAATATGTATTTCCCAGAGGAATCAGAATTGCCACAACTTAAGTAAAATACAATTAGCTGTCTAAAGTTTAACTTAGTATCTAGATCCTGCGTGGGATAGGGAAGATAAAATCAGTATAATAGGTATTGTACTATGTGATTACACAGTTGTATGATGGGTGGATTAAGTTAACCCGTGGGTGAATGTGAGAATCGAATGGCAAAAAGGACGTCGGCAGTTTTGGGCTTGATATGGTACAGTAATAAAAGCTTAACCAAAAATAAAAATATATTTTAATTGTTCTTTGCCTAAGAAGCCTTATCTTAGAGATTAAGAATTGGAATCAAAAATCGAAATAAATAAGAAATAAAATAATTATGCCATTGAAATTTTGAAAAAACCACTAAAACAAAAACGGGTGCATGCTGGCTGGCGCGTGCTTCCACAGAATATCATGGTGACAGCAACTAAAACCTTTGAATTGAGAACTCATTAGTCGGGCTGTACTTCACTGGATCATTCATACCTGTGATTCATACCATACTTAACCTCAATGTCAGAAATACGAATATTTCTCCTTAACCCAATTACGTACAAAAACAAATAAAAAATGAATTTAAATACTCTTGAAATACTCGATCACACCAAACTAATTTCATATCTGTACCGACTTACACAATCTGAAGCCCAGCGCTCTATGGGCATCTGCCAGTGCCCTTTCTTTTATAGAAATACTAGCGATCCGCCCGAGCTTCGCACGGGTAGCACTAGGTATTGTTCTCGTGTAACTTTAACTATTTAGGTACGTAGCGCACGCCACGGAAGCTCTCAGATGCGGCGATTTTTTCCGACTTAATTCACAATTATCATCACCTTCCTATAGCCTTCTCAAATAATCCCTCTTTCTATATTAATTAACTGATTGTCGAAAAAGTCCCAACCAACTTTAGGACCAAATAAAATAGTTTTAGGCTAAATAACTTTTATTATGTAACTTATCTTAATTTTACCTAAGATAGGCCTTTAGGTAAAAGTCTCTATTCTATAAAGGCGGTCACACACGACATGATGCACCGAAGAAGTTTGTCTGTATGCAACTGAGCCATCTAAACGTTTGGGTTTGAAGTGTCCAACTGTCTAACTCTATTCAAGCTGCCTAGTTCTGACTGTTCACGTGGGTTTCTCCGATTTCATGCAACGTGTATTCATCTTTAGGTACCTAAATTAATTAAACAAGCCATAAATCAAATAAGGACTGATTCGTTCCCATCGGAGGGAATCAGTCCTAATCTGTATTAGGCTCTGATAGATTTCACCAACGCTCAATTGAAAAGGGCTTTAACATTTCAACTGATGCGGGTGTGACACGGTACTCGGACACGGTACACGGACACGGTAGCTCAGTGATTAGTCATTAGAGAGTCGACGCCACGGTACGGCAGTGCCACTCTGGTAAGTGATTTTAAAATCTTTTATTATGAATACAATAAGCATGGGTACGTATTGCCCGCCTGTTAAAATAATATACCTATGCGGTAAAGTTCACATATACGCTCTTTTCCGACGCTCGTGCCCGCCGTTCCGTGTCTGATGTTAGTGCAAGTCCCTGAAATAAACCATAAAAAAATGTTCAGGAAAAGATGAGGTCAACGAAAATGTAAGCATATAGGCACTCTCTATGATTCTGTCAGTGAATCGCGGAAGTAGCTATGGATTACCTATACATCAATATTCTATCGATGCCAAACAACACTTTGGAATATGTTAACTGTAGGTACTATACTCAGAGGCACAATTAACCGGCCACCTATGTTTAGTGTCACCACGTTTGCTTTCGAAATCGTAAAAATGCTTCGGGAACACAAATTAGAAAAGCAATGAGAGTAATAAGTGTTTAATTTATTGCTATAGTAGCTACTTATGAAGTAACATTCATCATGATATGCTTTATTTAACTTAAACAAACGTGGTGACACTAAACATAGGTGGCCGGTTAATTGTGCCTCTGAGTATATAATAGGTGATATTTTAAACAAGGAGCATAATACTGAAGGAAGGACTACTGAAAAGGAATACTGAAGGAAGTTTGATTAACGGCACCAACCTTAAAATTACGACAATAAATCAGCTGTTTCATACATTTTGTAGAGTGATGTAGGAATTTTTGCTGTAGCGGTGATTATTTTATCGTGATTTCAAGGTTAGTCCCTTATAAGTTAATGGAACTATTATCTGATACTGCATTACTTCAATAATTATGTCCCTTGTTAGCATAGCATGTTAAACCTAAGGTGGATAGATAAATACATATAGACCGAGTCGTAGATTCGAAACCCGACAGTCGCGCACTTTACTTTGTGCAATTTATTTCAATCACCACTGTTATAAAAAAGGTAAAGGAAAACCTCGTGCAGAAACCGGCATTTCCTAGAACTAAAAACTCTAACTAAAATTGACCCACATTGGGCACGCGTGGTTGATTACGGTCCACTCCCACTCATCTAGGAGGCGTGAGTCCCAGCAGTGGGATAATATGTAGACCGAACAGAATAAAACAAGTAATGTAATGAGACATAAAACCCATGTCCCAAAAAGGTGGGTTATATGACTTATATGACATAATAATATGTAGTGGTCGAGACTGTAAGAAGGACTATTCAGTAACGAGGCTTTGATAACATCAGAATGTGGGCCGCGAAATAGTGTACTAATTTTAAGTACATACACAGAATTTGACACGTTATCGCGTCACCAATCTTTCCCAAAGTATGGGTCGCAATCGCAACACTCGCGACCCATTGGTGGGTCTTTCAGTATCCGCTTTCTGATGAAAAAATAATCTTCATATTACGCACGGGGTGGGTCCCGAACTATGTCATTTTTAGGGTTCCGTACCAAAATGGTAAAAAAGGAACCCTTATGGTGCGACTTCGGTTGTCTGTCTGTCTGTCACACCTGATTATTTCAGCAACTACTAAAGCTATCGACTTGAAATTTGGAATAGTTATAAATGCTTGCCTAACTTTCTTGCAAATGAAAAAAGTAAAAAAATATTTTTATTTTCATTGCAAAAGGGGCCGAAGTGGGGGTCCGAAATTTCAAAGTGGGGTTACTAGGTCAAGTGACATATCATATGAAAGGGCTTGATTTGCACATTTCAAAATACATTTTCGTTTTATTTTATGTCTCACAGTTTTCGACATATGATGAAAAATGTCTGAAAAAATACCATTCCCCCCCCTTATCTCCGAAGTTTGCGGAACGAAAAATCTGAAATAATTAGAGTTGATAGGAATTGACTCAAATATTGCACAAAAAATAAAACGATGTTCCTAACTATTACAGTTTTATCAAAATCATCAAAATTCCTTGACGAACAAACTTAGTTATGCGGTCCGGTTTTTTTCACTTTATACGTCCAAAACTGATACGGAACCCTCGGTGCGCGAGTACGACTCGCACTTGGGCGGTTTTTTTAGATGTGTCGCGGTCCGATCCACTTTATGAACTATTAAATTATCCGCTGTTTTCCTATTTCGAGTTTACCGACCGCGAAAATCCTACTAATATTATGAATGCGAAAGTTTGTGAGAATGGATGTATGTATGCATGTATGTATGGATGTTTGTTACTCTTTCACGCAAAAAATTAAACTTTACAATAAACATCAGAATAACACATAGGCTACTTTTTATCGCGAAAAACGCGGGCGAAGCCGCGGGCGAAGCCGCGGGCGGAAGCTAGTAACTTATATTTCATAAAATTATTGTACATGCTGCGGAATCTCACACTGTGCGTCAGACACGCATTTGCCCGGGTTTTTTTAGATATACTTTAATTTTGATTTAATAATTTAGCTCCGTGGCCAAATAGTGGAATCCTTATTAAAATAAATAACACACAGTAAATATTAAATCAATTTTAAAATGCAAATGAAACCACAAGCTTCAATAAATATAATTAATAGCAAACGTTAATATTCAGAAAAATGTAGCCAATATCAATTCTTCCGAGATTAGAGGGGGATATATTGCATTTCGATTAAACTCGATACCGATGCGTGTAATATATTAGAAATGTGACAAATCGCCATTATTACTCATAAATTTAAAGGTCGTTGCGTTTTTTCTTCGCGGGAACAGTGGGTGTGTTTTAGCGCGTAAATGGTTGCGTCAACTTTCGTAATTTTTTAATGAATTAAATTTCATACGAGGAGTTACCGACGTAGTGAGCTGGAAAAAAGGGTCCTACGGCCCTTGTTTACTTCAACTAATTAGTGTAGTAGGGCAAATGATAACTAAAATAGGTCAATGTGTAGGCACAGTGACCTTTAATCATTAATGACTTTTTTAGTCGATTGCCCCAGAGAGGGTAATGATTTTTGAGTGATATGTAATATATATGTATATTTCTTTGGCGCGCTAGTCTAAACGGCTTCATGGTATGAGGTGTCGTTAGATTCGTCTTCATTGAAAATTTAAAATATTCCAGAAAAAACAGTCGGGATTAGAGAACGGGGACGTAACCAAGCCCAATTTTTTTTGGTCTGGTTTAATGCACGCAGCATCACGCAAAAATTACTGAAAAGATTTTGATGTGGTTTTTACAATTTGGTAGCCTGAAGTCCAACTTAAAATCTAATTTCATCTAATGCCGGTGGGATAAACCAGAAATACAGCTTATCCTCTTCGTAGTACTAGCCACCCTTAGTGTTGCCCAAATGCAAGACCAAGATGAGTCTAACCCAGTCTTTGGTCTCGGTCTCGCGTCAGTACACCTGAGCGCCTAACATGCGCGCCGCGACAACATTTTGTCGACGCTTTTATCGTGCATTTCTCTCGTATTCGCACGAGTAAGAGCGAGACAAAACAGTCGACACAATTTGTCGCGGTGCGCATGTTAGCCCGGCTGGTCGTAGTCTTGGTCTTGGTATTGCATACTCAGTTTTGGTTTTGATCTCGGTCTTGCTGCAATTAAGTGGTCTTGGTCTTGCAAAAAATATTCACGCAAGACCGCCTTTGGGCAACACTAGCCACCCTACACTGAGGAGGTCATTAAAAATGTTAAAACTGTAGTCCACGGGGACAGAGTCGCGGACAAAAGCCTAGTAGGTAACTCATAATTATGAACGATCTCGGACATAATCCCGGATTATTAAATTAGCTCTCCGATTTTTAGGACTGACATGACAGCGCATAGCGCATTTGTACCATATACTGTGACTGTGATGTGTTTGCGGACGATTGGAAGATGTTTTTGTCAGTAGGTATATCTGGAGTACTGTGAGATAGTGGCTAAAGGTGAGGGAAAACCACAGAACAGTAAAAACTCTTTATTCCGTGGGGAAAACCGATTCAATAAAACATTAACAAAATTACTAATTCATTTTCATTTTTTTATTTTATAGTATAGTTTTGCGATCAACCGCCATCTCGCCTGATGTTAAGCGATGATGCGGTCTACGATGGAGCACGCTTGCCTAGAAGAAACCGACTGACTCGCGACTTGAAGACACCAAGATTGTTACTATCGGGGAACTCTCACTCGGGCAGCGCATTCCACAATGAAAATGGAATCAAAGCGCTTCGTTCAGGTTTTTGGTAAGTATATCAACCATTCAAATACGTAAATACAGTGAATTAACGAATAGGTATGACATAAGCAAAACAGAATTATATATAACTAGCTTCCGCCCGCGGCTTCGCCCGCGTTTCTGGGATAAAATGTAGCCTATGTGTTATTCTGATGTTTAAGCTATATTACTGTTAAGTTTCATCAAAATCCGTTCAGTAGTTTTTGCGTGAAAGAGTAACAAACATCCATACATCTTCACAAATTTTCACGTTTATAATATAATAGGATTTTGTTACTATTTTATTGTACCGTTTTCCCCTCACCTTTCGCCACTGCTGTGAGATTTAAACGTATAAATATTGAAATTTAACTAAATTTGTAATTATAAAACCTGTTAATACCTACAGTACCTTTTAACTAAAGTAAAATTAGATAAATTAAATTAAATAGATAATTTGATCAAAGTAAAAGCTCTACAAAGGCAAAGGGCTTACAGAGACGCATTTTAACCTTAAATACATACACACATAACGCGTGTATTCCCCGCAGGGGTAAGCAGAGGTGTGTTATAGTACACCCACATTTCGTCAGCTATAATTAGATGCATAAAATAGGGGGCGAATCTATGGCCCTATTGGCCGGGCACAAATCCAGACTCAGATTTTTTTAAAGCATTTTCCGACAAACGTGATACTTAAATAACTTTGCAGAAAGATTTTTCGTTGATACAAAACCGGCCAAGTGCGAGTCGTACTCGCGCACTGAGGTTTCCGTATCATTTTTGGACGTATAAAGTGAAAAAAACCGGACCGCATAACTAAGTTTGTTTGTGAAGGAATTTTGATGATTTTGAAAAAACTGTACTACTTAGGAACATCGTTTTATTTTTAGTGCAATATTTGGGTCAATTCCTATCAACTCTAATTATTTCAGATTTTTCGCTCCACAAACTTCGGAGATAAGGGGGGAGGGGAACGGTGAAATCTGTGAGACATAAAATTAAATGAAAATATAATTATGATATGTCATTTGACCTAGCAATCCCACTTTGAAATTTTGGACCCCCACTCCGGCCCCTTTTGCAATGAAAGTAAAAATATTTTTTGACTTTCTTCATTTGCAATAAAGTTGGACAAGCATTCTTTATAACTGTTCCAAATTTCAAGTCGATAGCATTAGTAGTTGCTGAAATAAGCAGCTGTGACAGACAGATAGACAGACAGACGAAGTCGCACCATAAGGGTTCCTTTTTTACTATTTTGGTACGGAACCCTAAAAATAGGGATAATATTAGGTGAAGAATGGCTATTGAATCCCCAAAACAACTACTTTAGTGTATCTATTTTAGAGATTCAACAGCCATTTTCTTGAACTTGAAAAATGTGTGATCGCAAAAATATCCAAATCGATGAAGTGTGTGTTATACGTATCTACGATGCGCCGGAAAGGCGCTCGTGCACCAGCGTGGGTTCTGCACCTTGCAGTGTGGAACATTTATTCATACTTCTAAAAATAATATTCATATGGAAACAACACAGAGCTATAAACTATGAGGAAATTGGAATCCACAGGAGCATAATTATTATAAAATATAAACACACGAGGAAAACTTCACGGACTTTTACCATTGACAAAATGGGATCATAATAAACATTGTTCCTATAACAATTTTCCTATAGGTACATTGGATTACGTTAGTTTTGTATGTTGTAATGAAGCTAATTATATCTAAATTATTTGATATCACGTCATTTGACGATATTTTTGTATTGTTCGGTATTTTACGTTCCTGATTGGCGTTTAGTTATGTTAGGAAAATATTTACAGTTATTTTTTTTCTGGTTTGTGGCAATTTTAGATAACATCGTTTTTTTTTCTTTATTTAAAGGGGTTTGTCGCTAATGCGGCCATGTCGTCTGATAACTATTTTTTTAATAGGTAGGTATATGCAGTATGCACTCCAAAAAGTTTATAATACATTTGAAAAAGAAAATGAAAACCAATCCTACGCGATATTTCGGCCCTGCGCAGCGAACATAAAAGTACTTTTTTTTTTTTTACTGAATAACATGATATAAAAATAACTGGAATCAATTCTGATCTTTCAGGTTTCGTATATATATATATATATATACTTACTAAAACTAATATTGTATATTGTTGATAAGTGCTACTTAATCTTTGATAACTTAGATATCTATTTTGGACGTATTGAATAGCAAACAATTTTTTTTTATTCATAACCTATGTATCCCAAAATTAAGTATAATTCGATAAAGAATAAACTCGTAACTTTGTAAGTTTCATATATTTTATGCTATACCATAATATGAAGCTTTAAAATTCAATCAAGTCTATTCAGATAGATAATTATTAAAAATCTGTTTGATTAGTTAAATACCGGTCATGAATAAATACACACAAAAGTATACCTTTTAATCCAAAACCTTAATTATTTTCTTTGAATTTCACCGCTTCTGTTTTTGTTAACCCTACCCCGAAATTAAGACCTAAGCTCCTACTCAAATAATCTCAAATTCTCCAAAAAAAAGAGCTCATTGACTACACCTACGTCACGTATACGTGCGGTGCCGTGCCATAGTTACGTGCTATAGGCGAGGGCGGCACATCCCTAAAGTTATAAGGCGGGCCCGCAAACAACGCTCGGCATTCGGAACGCAACGATGAAACCATACGCAGCCTGCACGACCGCCGTGCTTGCCTTGCTGCTGGCCGGTTAGTTCAACTAGTTATTTTGTTTTTATTTACTTTTAAATATTATTTTATTTTAGATTGCATTTAAAAAAAACAATTTATTTAACAAAATATTTCTAGAAGTAATTTATCTTATTATTTAAAAAATATATTTTGTTACATATTGTTTTCGATTTCAAATTAAACATAATCATATTATACATTCAAATTAGAGCAACGAGAACAGGCTGGTAACTTTTACGAAGTTTTTTTTTTAATGTCTTCTTAAAGTTTTCATTTATTTTATCAAATATTTCATATCTATACCTATTACGGTAAATATTTATTTTATAATATTAAACTTCAGTTTTTCTCTTGATTTTAATAAGTGTGTTAGTAATTAGATTGGAGCAGATTGGTAAGTCAATTCACTACCATAATTATTTTGATTCTGGATCAACTTTATTGCGATATTTTTACTTAACTAATAAGTGATTGGTATTGGGGACGAATGTTCTTGATCTCAGTAAAATTGGTCTACATACTACGTTGGAAACGCATCAATAACCTGTTGAATTCAATACATAACTATTTACGGCCGTGCTATCCAATTTAGATAAATGTTTTACAATATTGATATGGTGTTTACGCCATTTCAATACCTATTCCAAAACTTTTTATAAAATTAGGTACCGTGTGCACTTTTTAAATTACGAATAGGTACTTTTTCGTTTGTTTTTAGAGCTTTCAAATGGGGAACACTATGAAATGAATTAGATAACTCGATCGAATATACGACGATTTGCTAATATACTCGTACCTATTAGGTATATTTGCCATGTTAATAATTGCAAATTAAAACTTCATAAATTAGACCAATTACCTACTAAGAAAGTTCCGTACATGTTAAACATGAAAATCTATCGTTATTCTGTTTTCACAATTAAGTAGTATTTTTTATTTATTGTAGGTTTGTATTTCATGACTAATAAATGATTTTGTCATTTTTTTTATGATCAGGTAAATATTTCCCTGATTAGGTAGTACGAAATCAGGATAATTATTACTATCCTCTTTTAACTCTAGGTTATTTTATTAGCAATTTAAAATAATATATAGGAACAATACATAGATACTCCAATTAAATAGGTATTAGCCTGTATATAATGAAATAATTTTACCAACATATACGAATCTAGTCTATGAAACCAGTATCTCCTACCCTTTATATAAGTCGAAGTCTAACAATGGACTAAAAGCCTAGATTTGATAGCCTTTTTTAAAAGTTGAAAAAGTTCATTCTTTCGTTTAGAAGTTCAGCAATTAGTTCATAATCTACGTGCTTACCATAGATTAATCTTTTATGGTTAGTTACATAAAATATCCCATGTGCACGCCTTTGGCGCACGCAACTAAAGGCGGATACAGACATTGCGAAGCATGCGCCCCGCAAGCTTCGCTACGCACGCTTCGATATACTTACATTTTGTCCCTTAGCTTACAGCACCGCATAAGTCATTTTTACCAACTTCACAGGAGACGAAAAAAACTGTGCAGTGTTGAGAGGCCGACCGACTTGCGCGCTGTTACTAATTTTCGAATGACGGCTTCTGATCGGCTGAAATCTATATCATGTGACCAATGGATAGACGCGCAATGAGCAGCTCCATCTAAAGGCATTCAAATGTGAAAGCCGCCAATTACCAAATTTACAGGAGACGAAAAAAACTGTGCGGTGTTGAGAGTTCAAACGACTTGCGCGCTGTCACTACTTTTCGAATTACGGCTTCCGATTGGCTGAAATCAAATAACATGTGATAGTTAGACGTGCAATGAGCAGCTCCATCTAAAGGCATTAAAATGTGAAAACCGTCAATTTTCGACTTGAGCGGTGTTGTAAGCTTAAGGGACGATTTGCACATGCCTCACCACGAATAAGAACGTCCCCACATTGCGAAGCATGCGATGAGCGCCGCCTTAATAAAACCCAAACAATTTCTACAAACATTTATTACATGCGGGAATCGAACACACGGCCTTTGGCGTAGAAAAACAGTCGCTACCTCCCGGTTCATAAGGTCTAAGAAGGTGCCAGTTTTCTTCTTAAATTCTGTAAGCAATCTTGCATGCAAACACTTGTAAAGCTTTTAAGTGTCCTTGTCCTTTTGGTAAGCAATGAAAACTACGCTCCGATATTGGCAAAGCCATGGAAGTGGTCGTTTCAATCATTTTGGTTTACACAAAAAGACAAATCTAAATAGGATACCTACTTAATAAATATTATTTTTCCCTTGCTCAGGAACATGGCTTTTCTTTTTACCCAACTGCGGCGAAGAAAAAAGGATGATTTACCTATACATAACTTATATTTTTTACAATGACGCTAAATACTAAAAACGTCATACAAAAAAAAGGTAAAACCGCCTTCAAAAAGATCACTAATGTTTTTCAAATTTCGAAAGTCGGTGATCAAACTAAAATAAAATCAAAGGCATCGACTTGCAAAATTGTTGCACACAACATTATTGTAATTTTTTTCAAGGCGGTTTTATGTTTTTATTCTACGTTGAGTGATATAAACACACGCGGTTACAGCAATAGTGTAAATTCATTACCACTAACCGAACCTTTCCACTTTTTGCTGTAAATAATCCTACTAATATATATACTTAAATGCGAAAGTTTGTGAAGATGTATGTACATACCTATGGATGTTTGTTACTCTTTTACGCAAAAACTACTAAACGGATTTTGATGAAACTTTGCAGTAATGTGGCTTATACTAGCTACTTTTTATCCCAATAACGCGGGCGAAGCCGCGGGCGGAAGCTAGTAATTACATAATTACATCGTCAACATAGGCAAAGTAAACTACCTACTAAACCGTTAATTGAAGCTGGTTAAAAAAAGTACTTAACCAAAGTTAATAAAATTTATAAGGAACTACCCGATGAGCCTTCTCTATCAAATGAAAAAACAATCATCAAAACCGGTTCGTTATCGGCGAGAATATCGCGTAACAAGGTGCAAAAAATACAGTCAAATTGAATCCTCCTCTTTTTTGAAGGTCAGTTAAAAAGATATCGGTTTTTCATAACATCTGGAAGACTAAAAAATGTGACTTTCACTAAAAATACACTGCAACTCTAATAATCCGTCAAAATATAAAGTTCTATGTTACAAACAATTTGTAACTCCATCAATGTTTACAACTGCCACTAACATTCAGACTGTAATTAGATTACGTGTCAATTAATTCGTTCAATCAACTAATTAGTCGGTTATATATCAAACCATCGCCGAATATCGCTGGCAGGCAAAACAAACGCGTTCGGCACCACCTGTTGGCGGCCTACTTAAATCATTGATAACTTTGTAATTACTTAAGGTTATATTAAGTACGTACTCAGTGGCGGACTTGCAGTCTTGGCCGCCCTAGGCCGTGTAGTACCAGCCGCCCCTTTCTTAGCTCTCATCATTATAAAATAAAACATACTTTCCTTATGTAAAAACTAAAAATTCTATTAACTAAATGTAAACCGGTACATTTAGTTAATAGAATTTTTAGTTTTTACATAAGGAAAGTATGTTTTATTTAATTTAGTACAGGTTTATTCTCATAATTTGTATAAAACGAGTTTTACATGTTACAAAACGCGTCTACACTTAAAGAGTATCAATATCATTATTTAAATTTTCGCATTCTAATTTCTTTAAACAATCCACTTATAAGTTGAGTAAAGCTAGATCAAGCTCGACAACGATGAGCTCGACCGTATTTTTTGCCACGATTGGCCGCCCCTAATAACTGGCCGCCCTAGGCCCGGGCCTACTGGGCCTTAGGGAAAATCCGCCACTGTACGTACTAGCTGTTCCCGCGGTTTCACCCCCGTTGAATAACTCCAAAGGGTCGTAGCGTGATGTTAAATAGCTTATAGATACTATTCCTCATGAATCTGGCTATCTTAAGCAAAAATAATTTTTCGAATCCGACTGGTAGTTCCAGAGATTAGCGAGTTCAAACAAACAAACTTTTCAACTCTTATACAGAACTTAGACTTTCGCACGCGACTCCATATGCGTGGACTAAAATTATAAATTGACCATTTTAAATGACCTCCTTAGTGTTAGGTGGCTACTATGACGAAGGGATCAAGCTGTTCATTTCACCAGAATTAGATGAAATGTGGCTTAGATTTTAAGTTGGACCCCAACCTACCAAACTGTGAAAAATACAAAAATTCAGCTTGATTTATAAGAGTAAATAGGATGCCAGAATTTTCACCTACTGTAATACAATATTTTTCTGATTAAATCATGTTTTTGAGAGCTTTTCCTAGAATTCCTTATACAGCTAATTCGTCATACAGATAGTAATCATTCCGTGTATTTTTGTAGCTTCGACGAACTGGCGCCTACATTAGTTTTCTTTGAAACATGGAATGGTATGCGACAAAAATATATTTACATCATATTTTTAGGGTTACGTACCAAAATGGCTTATAGGATAACTTTGTTGTCCGCCTGGTCGTCTGTCAACAAACACCCTTTTTCTCAGAAACGGGTAAAGTTATCAAGTCGAAATTAATACCAAGGTCTACGGTTCATTCGAGGTATAAAAAAATCAAGCTTTTAAGACAAAGCAATCAAAAGATACGCCCATAATAATGTCACATATTTTGATGTCATTGGTAATAACGCCATCTGTGAACATAGTTGAACCATTGTCTTGCGATTATCGATAAATCTTCAGTAAGTTTGACAAGCAGCTTAACTAATTGATACATACTAACTGTCTAGTTTGGGGCTCATCGGCAACAATTGAAATTGTATCTTAGCAGTAAGTAATACTTTTATGTAACCAATTATTGTATTATTTGATTTGGACAGTAAATAATTTCTAATTTCTAAAGGATACGCCACTTCGCGACACTGACTCGCTATAAATTCGTCGGCACGCGATTTTACTACACAACACACATTATTCAGTTTCTGTGGAACCGTCAGGGCACGAGTCCCGCTCACGCTTGTCCGGTTTTTTTTTTCATTGAATATTCCGGGAAACACACTTTTTCAAAAAGTACCTACCTAAGGGCGAGGGTGCCCAGTTGTACACCCACATTTCAAAGTTGACAATTGTTTTAGAAAAGCTAAAAATACGCACTTGGCCGGTTTTAGATTCGTCATGTGTCATGTTGGTTTTATTTAAAGAAAAACGAACAAGGGTTTATTTAAAGAAAAAAGTGTGTAAACGGTGGATGGTGATACCGCATCGATGTCCTATAACTGCAAAGTTAAAGGCTTGAGTTGTAGTCTGTATTAGTTTCCGATATATGTCACCTACGCTCTTGAGGCGTTTTCAAAGCGATTTCAAATTTCAACTGAAACAGGCAGGACGCGGTAGCTCAGTAGCATTGCCACTTGCCACCAATTGCCACGGTTCGGCAGAGGGAGAAATTCTCTTATATTTTATAACAAAAACGTGTAATTTTCATCATTTAAATAAAATCAAAGTTCACTTTTAAAACAAACAAGAAATAATACAAGATGTTGATCTGTAACCGCCATATTTCTTGAGGTTTTTTCGACTCTTTTTTAAAACAACATTTTGATAGGTCAATTAAAAATCTGACATATTTATTTTTCGACTCTCCATACAAATGACATCAGCTGCTGCTGACCGCATATTTCGCATAACAACTGTACCCCATCATGAGTTTTTTTGACGTATAGTTTAAAATACAGCAGTCCTGAAACATTTTGATAAAATTTTATACAATTTGTACATTTTAAAAAATACAGAGACATTAATTAAGTATTTAATTTATATAAATATTGTGTAACAAACGTGTATTTTCAATTCAAAATATGCTTACGTTAACGATACTACACGTCAAAAAAACTCATGATCGGGGTACTGCTGGTGCTGACCTATCAAAAGCTTGTTAAGTTTTGAATAAGAGTCCAAACGACCCCCTTAATTATGACCAGGGATTTCTGTTACACGTTTTAAAGCAGATGTTTCCGCGCCATTTGTAAGAATTACTTACTTAGCAAAAATAGGTCACTTTACGACACCAAGCAGGTAAACAGTAGTAATTAAAAAGTAAGCCTTTTTAAAGAGCACACAATAATGGGTGGAACAAACTCATGTTTTATTTAACACACACGTTGTTTTAACGTAATGAATGTTTTTAACGATTTGTACTTTTTTTTAACACGATCCTCTATGCTTTGGGGGAATTAATTTATTCGTTTTCATCGTGATCGGAAACGGGAAAATGCTAAAATAACAGCAACAACGCCCACAGAAAACAAGCGGTATCAAATAATTCTATTATTTTTTCCCGACTACAACAAAAAATGACTTGCTTGTCCCCTTAGGGGACAAGCAAGTCATTCTTTTTTTGTCGACACAAGGAATCCTCATTTTAAAGGGTCGGCCACGCGCATGTGATACTGTTACAAGCGTTTCATAGGCTATGATGGATTGGTGGCCGCTTACCATCACACGGGCCGCCTGATTGCCACCATACTAAAAAGAGCACTTTTTGACATAGATCTAGGTTATCGTGGAACTGTAAATATAATGTAGACATATCTATTGCGTTTCAACAATAGCGTAAAATGAGGAAAAACTATTTTATTAACCCCGAATCCCTTCCTATGTACCCATACAAAGTCTCCACGCGGCCGTACATTACCTAAACTAAATTAAATAATATAGCTATACACTAAATTCAATTACGTGGGCACACAATATTAAAATGGCCTCCTTTACTGAAATACCAGAAAGTATTTATTAAAACCTCTTACTTCGTCATGCAATACTATACGCTTGTACTCTGTACCTTCTCAGATTTTTAATAAGACTGCTTCTTATAAGAATACAGCTGGTATATTTTATAATTATGTAACATGAGTATTTGTCTCGGATAAGCATTATGTAATTATGGTACGATTTTGGAAGATTCTGTAATGATAGTTATACATTGCCCTAATGACCTCAAATCAAGGGAAGATTTGCAATAAATGTTAATAAAGATCGTTAACAAAAATGATTTAATTATAATCAGCGCGGAAAACTGTTCAAAAAGTATTTTTCTTATAAATTATTGTTTACTTCGCGACCCAACAATTCCAAGTTTAACTCGAATTTATTATTGCCATCATGTCGTTTTAGAGCAATTGAAATCTGGACTTAATAAAAAATAATACCTTTCTGTGGACGCTTTTAAAACTAAAAACGATCGATCAATCCAGCCTACAGAAATTAGCATAATAATTACAAAGAAGTAGGTATTTAAAATCCATAAATAGAAAAATCTGTGCTTAGGGATTGATGTGTTATGGGTACCTAGTTAAATTTCAATTTCCATTTTGAAACTTCAGTATTTCATGCAAATTGCAAGTGCAAATAAATAAAAACCAATAGCATAAGCATTTGCATATTCAGCCTAGGTAGCCTAGGTATAATGTTCCTACTGCACTGCTACTCCTCTCTGTGAGGTGTGGGCCGTAGTCCACCACGCGGGCCCTGTGCGGGTTAGTGGACGTCACAATATCTTCGAATTCTTAGTCACGTCGTAGGTTTCATCACGATATTGTCCTTCACCGTTTCCAAAGCACAATGTGTGCGCCTGTCGAGGTTGGAACCCACTAGGCCACCACTGAGAAAGCACTGAAAAAGCTAATGGTTAGAATTAGAACAAAACTATTATAACAACAAAAGACTTTCAGGTGTGATAAAACCCAGTAGCTTAATTGCACGAAATTAAACCTGTCCGTTGCACTGCGAAACGAAAGAAAACAGATCTACATTATCTTAAAGCGCTTTATACTTTATTCTGTGAAAGTACTAAGTTCTTTTTAGGGGTACCATTTCCCCTTTTAATTTTAAACCGGGTTCTGACAGGTATCTCCGGGAGGAAGTAATTTTCTTATTTTGTTTGTGAGCTTCGTCATAAATGGTAAAATTATAATACAGGGTAAAATTAAAACCAGTGCGGATATTTTAGGAGGTGAAAGTACTCATGAATATGATCAACTTTTATTATGGGACCGACACTGCAATATGAAAAAATAAATCAGCTGTTCCATACATTTTGATCGTGTTGTAGTGCATTTTTGTAGGGAACAGCAGATTTTTTTTTTCATATTTCAGTGTCGGTCCCATAATAAAAGTTGATCATATTCATGAGTACTTTCACCTCCTAAAATATCCGCACTGGTTTTAATTTTACCCTATATAGGTTCCTACCAGCTATTGCCCGCGACTTCGTCCGTTTCGTGTGAAAATGTTTGTCTGCATAATTATCTTGTTCCATAAAAATAATAAGTCAAACATTTACAATTGTATGCTATTTGTTTGTCTATCCTAGATTTTATGCACATTTTGATGAAGTAAAAATATTTCTCATTCTGTCGCAGCTGTACAAATATCATATATTACCAATTGATTTACGAACAAGGTCCAGAGAATAAAGAAATAGCCATTTTATACGGAGACATTTATTCCTAAATTCTTACGTAAGCTGTAAAGAGGTCACTCTTTTCTTGTTGGACTTAATCTAAAGAAACTAGACGGCCATAACACATAGTTATTTATTATACTTTATCTTTACAATTCTGCCAGTGTCGCCTACTACTTTTTTGGCAAATTATATCTCGCGACTTGACCTTAGAACTTATAGTTTTCTCTTTTTGTTTTCACCCGCCGTCGCTTAAAATAAATTCTTTAAAAAAGTTTAATCATCAATCATTCAAAATCTGTGCAGAAAATACAAACAGGCCACGAAAGTTAAGACAAGCAAGATTTTTCATTCAAAATTATCTTTATTTTAAACAGAATTAAACTGTTTTTTCTAAATAATTGAACTGTTAAATGTTTTGCAAGACAGAGCCATTTCTTTGACCATCCAAAATAACAGACAGGTAGACTAACGTAGAAAGCTTTTACGTCTGAAGATTCGTTGATAATTATCACGTAGGTACTGAAAACTGAAGGACGCAGAGACTGGAGCTGTCAGTTCCAAGCATTTCGTTTGTAAATGCCCTTATTCTAGCTTAAATGGACTGTATCATGTATGGAAGTGTAATTTCTTGGATATCTTTACTTTTTAATTATATAAATGCATGCTTGTTTACATGTGTTAGACTTTGAAGCTAAAGTTTATTGCCGGTATATAGACAAATATTTAATCAGTCCAGATATTATCTACTAATAAATTCTAGTAGGTATCTTTAATAATATAAACAAAGTCAAATAAAAACTCACTGAATTCCATCATAATATCATCATATCTGATCAGCCGAAATTCTTTCACTGTTCCGAAGGCCAAGGTCACCAGTTCCACAAACAATAGGGCAGGCCCACTGTCACAAGTTTAGGAATATTTCTAATTATTATTTTAATTCTTTTAATTTATCTTCGAATTCTTCTTATTTATCTTTTAATTCTTCTAATTGGACACTGTTAAGCAGAAAAGATCCAACCAACATTTTTGGTAAAATCGAGTTATCTACGTATCTATAATGATTGATGAATACAGGATAGGTACGGTAGATAAATAGATTTTACAAAAAATGTTGGTTAGATTTTTTCTGCTTGACAAGGTCCAATTTATCTTCGAATTCTTCTAATTTATCTTTAAATTTTTCTAATTTATTTTTTAATTCTTCCAATTACTTTTATAATTATTCTAATCTTAATTCTTCAAATACCAGTTCAAGTAAATTAATATATGTATAATGTATGTTACACTTGTTCTTTAGGTATAATACTTTACAATAAATGTTACCTTAGTTAATGTAGGTACTTTATTGACCGACATAGATACTTGAGGATATACCTACTGCAGGCATGCAGTATATAGAGCACGTATATAGTATCCTTTGGAAAATACGTTGCGAATAGGTTTGTAGGTAATCACAACGTATTTTCCAAAGGACACTTACCATATTCGTGCTCTATATAATATACTCATGCCTGCAGTAGGTATATCCTCAAATATCTATGTGGGTCTATGTACACTCGACGCCATTTACGGTCGACCACTTTTCACCCTTATGTTCTTAGTAATAAGAGCGAAAAATGGTCGACCGTAAATGGCGTCGAGTGTACATAAAGTAACAATTAACCAATATCTGCGCCCGCGACTACATCCGCGTGAAAATCTGAAAAGAAAAACTAACCCAATGTTATATTCTTCAAACAAGTTCTACCTTCCTTTTCATCCCTTTAGGGACCTCTAGGGTACCTACTCAAGGAACATTTCCTCCAAATTTCTGTCCACCGGTTTGCGTTGTCTGTCAGTCAGTAAGTCAGTTACGGCACTGTTTTATTCGTATGGATTACTAGCTTCCGCCTACGGCTTCGCCCGCGTTTTTTGGGATAAAAAGTAGCGTATGTGCTATCCAGACTATAATCAATTTCTGTGTTTCATCCAGATCCGTTCAGCCGTTCTGGCGTGGTTGAGTAACAAACATCCCCAGATCCGTGCAGCCGTTTTGGCGTGGTTGAGTAACAAACATCCCCAGATCCGTTCAGCCGTTCTGGCGTGGTTGAGTAACAAACATCCCCAGATCCGTGCAGCCGTTTTGGCGTGGTTGAGTAACAAACATCCCCAGATCCGTGCAGCCGTTTTGGCGTGGTTGAGTAACAAACATCCAACATTTCGCATTTATAATATTAGTATAGATTAATAACGTCACGATCTTTATTTTTCACGTCACGTCATCGTCACGATTTTCACAGAATGAAAACAAACAAGTTAAGATTTGTGCACGGTTAAAAACAATTTATTGGCTCGCCCATTATAACATAGGATTTAAAACATAACTTTTAGGGTAAAATATGAGTGTATAAATTACATCTCTACCTAACCTCTCGGGGAGTGCAGGCGTTTCGCCAGTTATTTGATAACCTAATAGGTGACTAGCCTGCGAGCCTATTACCATCTACATTTTACTTTAAGACCACGCAATACTACCAGTGTGGACTCATGGACTCTTTAATTATTCACATCCAATTTTACCGCGCGATCACCACTATATGTTATATTGTGTGACTACTGGGAATAGGCTTGTCTGGGATCGTAAAATAGCCTAATGGCCGATGTGGTGCCCTACAACTTCGTTTATATTTATAAAGCTAACGTTGATTTTACCTCCTCTAGCTGAATTTTGTTTAATTTATTTGATAAATATTTTCATAGAAATCCTATTAAGTTTATTTTTAATTTATCTCTAAATAGTGGGAATCCAGAAGCTGTATGAACTAGCCCTTATTTAAATAAGGGGTAATAATTTATTCTAGGGTTAACCCTAGAATACTAATCATATTTTATTTATAAACGTAAATAAAACATTAAGCTTTCATTGTGAAAACCGCAAAACAATGGAATTCGCTGCCGGAGTGGGTGTTCCCCGACAGTTACAATCTGGGTAAGTATCTTCAAGTCGAGAGTGAATCGGTTTCTTCTAGGCAAGCGTGCTCCATCGTAGACCGCATCATCACATAACATCGAGGCGAGATGGCGGTCAAACGCGAGCCTATTATTTAATAATAAAAAAAAATAATAATAATAATTCATCTTGAGTCAGACACCAAAAAAGACAAAAAAAGATGATAAGTAAGTACATAATTACTTTTTTTAGAAAAGGCAAGCGTGCTCCATCGTAGACCGCATCATCGCTTATCATCAGGCAAGATGGCGCAAGCATAATAATGTAACAAAAAATAACAATAAAATCCTAAATGTAATGGACACCTATTTGGAATACGATTTAGCAGACACGTAGTGTATGCTAAAATTTTATTTAAGCTTCTACTTCTTATTATGTAAATACGAGTAGTATCGCCTGTGAAAAACTATAAATTTTAGCTCTCTACACTTTCGGCCCAATAGATAAAAGACACCTGACAATACACAATAGAGAGTAGACCAATAGACGACAAGCATTGACTGACGAACCAATCGCGTGCAGCCTCGGCGCCCCTCACCTTCTTAATTCCGCCAAAGAGGCCGAAAAGTTTACTTAATGCGCAGGTGACATTATTGTGCTCAATACTCGTGCCGGCAACTATACAAAGTTTCCTCTTCACGTATTGTAAACTTCAAGTAAATATCCCAAACTTACTGGAAGATAAACTAAGATCATAGTTTCATGAGGAATAAGATTATTATTAGGTCATATTACTGAAATGACATATTAAATCCTTCAATTATGCATTCAGAAACTAATACCCACTTTAAGATGTCTTGGACGATTAAAGGATGAACGCGGCGTTTGATTTCTTGGAATAGACACTTTACTGTAATGTCTATCTATTTCTTTTGGATTTCATTTAGATATTTTTGTGCTTTCTGCTGCGTAGAATTCATGGTAGCGTACTTACTCAAAGATTTTTATACTATTTTCATTGTATAGTGACAGAAAATCAATTCATCAATCTTTTTATAGTGTGCAACGTGAAAGTGAGACACAATAATTGTGTAACACGGTAGCTCAGTTGGTTAGAGCGGCGCCACGGTACGGCAAATATAACTGGTCCAAGTCCCGCCGTGTCTTGCCCGTGTATTTAATAACAATTAATAATTCGTTTTTTTTTAATTAGTACATAATTAAATAACCTTGCAAGTTCGTAGAGCAGGTTGTTAGAGCCGTTTCCGAGAAACCAATTACATATAATATTATGTATGTATATTATACATATTAACAAGAATTGTTACAGTAATAAGTATATAGTATATTGGACGTAGGTAAAATAAACTTTAGCAAACAAACATGACGTCTTTAACTACAGTATAATTTACTAATTAACTCCTTTCAACGCATATCTACCCACTAGTTACAAACAACAATTTAGAAAATCAAGTGCCTTTGACGTACCTATCTCGTAATATACCTACGTATAACGAAACTTGCACGTGCTTTATCATTAGAGTGTACCTATATTAAGCATATAAGTATGACGTCATAACTTCAGGGGATTTTAAACAGCCATGCACAGATTATAAATGGCATTTTCGCGGGAATTGACGTCAAAACTTTTACTTATACAGGGTGGCAGGTTAGACAGTGGAAATATTTTAAGGCGTCATTGTACTCGTAATTATGAACAACTTTTACTATGGGACCAACACTGAAATCATATCTCAACAAAATGTATGGAACAGCTGATTTTTTTTTTCGCTATTTCAGGGTTGGTCTCATAGTAAAAATTGTTCATAATGATGAGTACAATGACCCCTTAAAATATTTCCACTGTCTAACCTGCCACCCTGTATAGGTACTTGATGTTACAAGCAGGTAAATGCTATGTTCCTTCCTTCCTTAACAAAGAACGCACTACATGTAAAATAACCATTTAAATTGATTGCTAATAGATACCTAGTTATTAAGATTTTTGGGTTTTAAAAAGCAAGCAATAATAATAAAACTAACTTTTATTTACCAAGACATGCTCCGTATATTTTGAGCAATCACTAGATAAAAACAATAAAATGCGTATCTCAGCAAATAGAGCTCTTTAAAATTAAGAAAAAAAGCCCTATTCAGCTTTTACGATACTTTGCTGACTTTTTAATGGCCACACAATTTGCCCACAATTATTTTAATCGGCCACTTGTGGATCTTGTGGCGAGGTTACCATTACACAAATTACATTAATACCCCCATATTTTTTTAAGAGATTTTTAAGCGGGCAACCCTTTTTGTGCGTGTTTTCAGCGAGATATTGTAGACGTTAACTGTTAAGATTTACTTAGGATTTGAGATTTGTTACCGACTTCATGAAGCCAGAAAATAAATCTGGTTACTTGAATGAGTTAGCTTTTACCTGATTAAGTCATATCTTACATGATTTCATTTTATGATTAAAGTGTAAATTACTTAGGTTGAATTTAAGTAGCATTTACATTAATTAATCATGTAATTGTATTCTTTTATTATACAGGGTGGCAGGTTAGACAGTGGAAATATTTAAAGGGGTCACAAGGGGTAACGTGCCACCCTGTATATACATTATTTTACGTATTAGCTTATTTATTATTATATAAATTATTACCACAACGCTATTTTGACGGATTAATAGAGAGATGCTTCAATAGCACCTAGCAAAATGTTGATTTTACGAATTAGGTACAAAATGAGATTGTTGAAGTGTAAATATAACAATAACACGAAAATTCAGACGAGTGATTATGTACTTAAAACTAATCAGTTTTCCAACAAGAGGCAAACAGAATTAAAAGTTATACGATATTACTTACTAACATCACCGCGTGATAGATCTTTTGCATGGACCACGCTGTTTTTCTTTTTAGGAGTCCGCACCTACCCCAAAAGAAACAACGGAACCCTTATATGACTTTGTCCGTCTGTCCGAGGCCATACCCGCCGGCAGCTAGGCATAGATGGAAGTATTTAATAGCGGCAATCTCGCTCATAGGTGGCGCTATTGCATATTCCTAGTGGAATATTTTATCTATATTATATACATACATCTTTGATTTTGTATGGAACTTGGCCGATTTTTTATACCATGAAGGCGCACGGCGCGCGGCCCGCCAGATGGTAAGCGGTAACCGTGGCCTACGAAATGCTTTCAACACCAGAAACATCACATGCGCTTTGCCGTTGCCATAGTGGAGATACTATGGTTAGGAAGAAGGGACCACTAATTAACTCGTGAATCCATGCGTTACACAATGGTGCTGATTCTGTTGAACATCGCACTAAACTAATTTTAATCACACTATATCTCTTTCTTACAAATATCATTGAAAAAGGACAGAAAATATTATGAGCTGTCAAATTAGTCTACGCCCTTGTCATTTACGGGAAAATAGTCGTGACATATTGCGAAACCGACTAAATTCACATTGAAATAAATCAAGTGGACTAATTTGACAGGATTAAATATCATCTATCCCTTTCTCATGTTTTTCGTTAGAAAGAGACATAATGAGACTAAATTAGTTTAGTTTGTAAACAACAGAATCGGCACCAATATCAAATTAATTGCGTCTATAATTGCGGGATCCCACCTGTTTACGAGCTACCGTGCGTGTTAAATGATAAATGAGATCAGAGGTAGGTATTTGTAGATATATTGTTCTAACATCGCAGTAGGTCATTTGACAATCACAATGCGAATTATGACAGCCAACAGAGAGAAGGGTATAAACTTTGCCAGAAACCCAATACTTATAACCAAAGGGCCTAACACGACTCATTTTGACGTTACCTCTACGTATCATAAATACTGTACAAAAAAATAAGTTTGTAAATCATTAGCCAATGTAACTGCGCTCAATACCTACAGCTAAAGACCAATGAAGTTTTTTTTTATAATTTGATGCTGTCAAACGCTAGTAGACCGAAATTCACCTACTTTTACGATACAGTAACTCACAGTGTAAAGCCCACAGATTACTTCTCATCGTCTCAAGGTACAAACTTCTGTCTTTACGATCTAAATTGACAATCTTGTCTACATTGTCAACTACCTTACTGACATAACCGTTATAATTTTCACTGAATATGATCTGACTTTCCGACCATATCACATCATTAAACGATCTTAATATTTGAAGAGACACTTGTGTTACTCATTTGCGTCTAAGGTGTCATACTTGGTACATAGGAACTCTTAACAAAGAGCCGTGATGGCATTAGAAGGTGGATGATTAGCTTATTGCAAATTCGATAACTGGCAGGCACCTACTAATGTGACTTTAACTAATCTCTAAGTTACCATTGAAATACTTACGTAATTGGACGTTTTGAAATCGTTGGACATTTTAGGAAATGGACATTCTGAACCTGAAGGAAGGAAACTTGACTAAATAGACTGAATTATAATAAAACAAGTTTAAACGGATTAATCGCGTATATTACAGAGTTTTCCTGACGTTTCGAACACTTTGCAGCGTTCGTGGTCGCAGGACGACTGAGGTGGTAGGCGTCATGACAGCTAATTTATAGAAAAATTATTCTCGATCTACCCGCACAATCGATTCAATCGATATTATTCGAATCGTACTCGTTTCGATGCACACAATAATCGCTCACGGTGTCTCGATGTTTTGTAGTCCGGTGTGAAGTTTGGGACTTGATTATTTTAAGAACTGGATTCCAAACAGGTGGTAATTGCCAACCATCCTCTCTATTGAAATTAGGATGTTTTTTAATTTCAATAGCCTCGCGAAGCATTCTAGGTACATATCGGTTCTCCTTTGCGAGGATTTGTGGTTGATCAAAACGTAGGAAATGGTTGGGTTTGCCTAGGGCATGCTCACACACTGCAGACTTTGTAGAGCGCACGTTTTTGACGTCAGCTATGTGTTCTTTAACTCTAGTGGCTATACTGCGCTTTGTTTGCCCTATGTATGATAGCCCACAATCACAGTCAATCTTGTAGACCCCTGCATCTTGTAAAGGAATATGACACTTCACAGGTCTAAGAAATTGGCTAATCTTTCTATGTGGCTTGAAGTAGGTTTTTATAGAAGCACGCTTCAAGATATGACTAATTTTGTCAGTGACCCCTCTTATAAAGGGTAGAACAGCAGGTCGACGATCAACTGAGATGGGCTTCGGGCGGCTTTTGCGACGGGGATGTGGAGCACGTAAATTGTTCTGTTTCAGAACTTGCTTCACATGATGAAGTTCCCCTGCCAGATGGTTGGCGTCGCAGATGCCATGTGCTCTCTGTAACAAAGATTTAGCCACAGTAGCTAACTGACTAGGATGGTGGTGAGATTCACCGTTAAGGTACCTATCTGTATGGGTAGGCTTTCTGTACACTGTATGACTAACAGAATGATCGGGATTATGAATAAGTCGTATATCAAGGAAGGCTAAGGACTTGTTATTTTCTAATTCCATAGTGAACTGAATTTTACTGTGTATGGAATTTAGATGATCTAAGAATGCAGGGACCCTATTGTGAGGCAAGGCAGTGATAGGTGATAGGGTCCCTGCATTCTTAGATCATCTAAATTCCATACACAGTAAAATTCAGTTCACTATGGAATTAGAAAATAACAAGTCCTTAGCCTTCCTTGATATACGACTTATTCATAATCCCGATCATTCTGTTAGTCATACAGTGTACAGAAAGCCTACCCATACAGATAGGTACCTTAACGGTGAATCTCACCACCATCCTAGTCAGTTAGCTACTGTGGCTAAATCTTTGTTACAGAGAGCACATGGCATCTGCGACGCCAACCATCTGGCAGGGGAACTTCATCATGTGAAGCAAGTTCTGAAACAGAACAATTTACGTGCTCCACATCCCCGTCGCAAAAGCCGCCCGAAGCCCATCTCAGTTGATCGTCGACCTGCTGTTCTACCCTTTATAAGAGGGGTCACTGACAAAATTAGTCATATCTTGAAGCGTGCTTCTATAAAAACCTACTTCAAGCCACATAGAAAGATTAGCCAATTTCTTAGACCTGTGAAGTGTCATATTCCTTTACAAGATGCAGGGGTCTACAAGATTGACTGTGATTGTGGGCTATCATACATAGGGCAAACAAAGCGCAGTATAGCCACTAGAGTTAAAGAACACATAGCTGACGTCAAAAACGTGCGCTCTACAAAGTCTGCAGTGTGTGAGCATGCCCTAGGCAAACCCAACCATTTCCTACGTTTTGATCAACCACAAATCCTCGCAAAGGAGAACCGATATGTACCTAGAATGCTTCGCGAGGCTATTGAAATTAAAAAACATCCTAATTTCAATAGAGAGGATGGTTGGCAATTACCACCTGTTTGGAATCCAGTTCTTAAAATAATCAAGTCCCAAACTTCACACCGGACTACAAAACATCGAGACACCGTGAGCGATTATTGTGTGCATCGAAACGAGTACGATTCGAATAATATCGATTGAATCGATTGTGCGGGTAGATCGAGAATAATTTTTCTATAAATTAGCTGTCATGACGCCTACCACCTCAGTCGTCCTGCGACCACGAACGCTGCAAAGTGTTCGAAACGTCAGGAAAACTCTGTAATATACGCGATTAATCCGTTTAAACTTGTTTTATTATAATGTGTAATAATCGCGAAAACCTAAGACATTATTAAATAGACTGAAATTGCTAATATTGAACAAGCGGGGTGCCTAAACTCGATACTTCTCAGTACTGTACATTTTGAAATTGTATTTTTACGTAAGGAAGAATAGTACCTACTTAAAGCCTGCAATACATGTTGGCCGAGCGTTGTCGAGTGAAGGCCAATACCAACATGTAGACGGTATATTTGCCTTGTCTTGCTATCGCTCGGTGTCACTTGCCTAGTTGGTTGAGTATAGACAAGCGCCAACGTGTATAGACCTCATTTGACGTAGCTTGCCAGAACTTGCAGTCGCTCGCGATCACTTGCCTCACTTCGGAGCGGTGTCTGTTTTTCAGGTTTTTCTGCGCAAATCAAAGGTGCTCGCGCGCGCTCGGACAATAGTGTTCACATGTTTGTCCGCGCGCTATTATGCGGTTGACGCCAAACTTGCCGAACGTCTAGACAGTAGCGCTTGCCTTGTGTCAATTTGTCTAGGCTCGCGTTGGTCTAAGCTCGGCCAACATAATTATATTGCAGGCTTAAGGATTACTTTCTTTAATCAATAAAAATCATACTAAGCGGGTCTGACTTGAAGCGCAGTGTGGACGAGGTAACGGCCATCTCGAACAGAATGGCTAGTACTCTCGAAAAACATTACCATACCCTCCTGGGGTCTAAGATCAGATCTAACTTTTTTTCAACTTAATATCAATTTTAAAACCTACTTTATTGCTTCCTTACCTCATTAGCCGTATATCTCTTTTAAAGCGGGATGCATTATAAGCAGGTATTGCAAGGAAGCACTCAGGAGATCAATACCCAATCTGTTTACGATGTTAGAATAAACCTATTAACTACAAAGGCGTGCTCTTATAGCTTAACCGCTACCATGCTTTTATAAATTAAGTGCATTTTAATTAGTATCGAAGATAGTTCAAGTACACGTGGCATTATAATAATCGTGTGCAATAAAGGGAGAATTCATGGACGTACGAAAAAAGGCGGACGAATTTCTTATGATTTAGTTAGGTGTGCAATGATAGCCTAGTGGTGTAACCATGTGCCTCGCACGGCGAATGGTTCGAGTTCAATCTCGAGGCACGCACCGCTGACTTTTCGAAGTCATGTGCGTATTATAAATTTAAAATTATCACTTGCTTTAACGGTGAAAGAAAACATCGTGAGGAAACCTGCATGCCTGAGAGTTCTCCATAAAGTTCTTGAAGGTGTGTGAAGTCTGCCAACCCGCACTTGGCCATCGTGGTGGAGTAAGGCCTATCCCCTCTCATTCTGAGAGGAGGCCCGTGCCCAGCAGTGGGACAGTTTATAAACAGGGCTGATATTATATTATAATTAGTTAGGAACTTTATTTGGTATACGTCATCCGTGACTGCCTCTTAAAAGTATTATAAATAATATACCTCATTTCATATTCGATTATGAAACCATCGGTGAAGCCAAATCATGCTTGAAGCAGAATCCAGTGAAGGTGCGAATTGCTCTAAGCTGCCAAATGGCTTGATTTCACAAATGAGGCGTCGTTTTGATCTTGAAGTTTTCGGTACCTACTCGGCTTTCCCTCTTCTAAACTAATGCCTGGTTTATTCAAGAGTTTTTAAAGATTAATACTTATACTTACAAAGATTTATTGAACTTACATAATCTATCGGATTAGATATACAAAAACCTAACTCAGACAAGGTTATCATTTTAAAATGCAGGGATGCCTGCCTATATAGGGTGCCTAAAATTCTAAATTGTCTGTCTCAGATCAATGGTGGCCGCACGAAAGTTTAAACCTTCAAATGCCTGTAAAATCCGGCAAAGGACTGTCATATTGTAGGTTACGGTTAGATCTATAGAGCATAGGTACGGCACTTAGACTTTGCTAGGACTTGCTAGCTAGCAAAGTAGCAAAGTCCCTAATCATAATGCAATCTTTGAGTACCTACCTATAAGTAGGTGCTTAGCTGAGTTTAAGTTCACAAAATCAATAACTTACGAAAGACCTTACTTCGTTGTGTTGTGTAGTTCGTTATCAGATTACTTTTTTCAAAAATGCAGCTTTTCATTTAAGTTTTTTTTTTTTAAATATGGTTCTGTGCGAGCGAGAGAGGTGCCAAATGCAAGAGCCTAAGCAGAGATAATTATGTAATACGCTTAGGGCTGCCATCCGTCCGAGGTTCACCGGATTTGTCCTAGTTTTGAGTCCGGGGAGCGTCCGGTAGGGTTTCAAAAATTGTCCGGGGGAAACCCGGACACTTTGTGCCAGGTGAACACTGATTGATGAAAAATTTTTTTTCGGGGGCGTCCGGGAATCATATGTACTCAATTTCACCCAAATGTCCGGGGTTTTTAAAGTTTTTGTCCGGCGTCAGCAATTTCGGTAATGGCAGCCCTACGTACGCTCTATACATTTTAGCCTAGAAGAGCACCAAAAAGTAATTATCTGCTTAATTAGGTACCTACTTACAAGCAAATCCTACTTACCTTGTTAGTTATATAGTTACCTTAGAGTGCACCAAATTGATGACAAGGGCGGGTAACGTCTCTTTACTTTTAATTAAAATGGGGGTCGGACGGAAAAAATACCAATCTACTTTGTGACTGACAAACACTCACCCGTCTTGTTTGTCCTGTTCAACGTACCCAAAGCTTCAACAAATAGGTATATTTTTAACCATGCGATAAAAGGATGATTGGCAAAAAGATACTTTATTCTTAGTTTACATACAAAAGCCGAAAATGGGTCATTGTACTCATAATTAAGAACAACTTTTATTGCCGCCAAAAATCAATCTCGCCTTTATCGAAATATTCAAATAGAAGCTGGCAAAGGTCACAAACCATACAGCCTACGCATGTGTACTTTTTTATTGTAAAGCTGAGGTTACATACCTAATAATATTTTAATGCTAAGTTTTCACCAATTCAACCTTGTTTTAGTACGATTCTAACAAAAGATATACTAGATAATGAAAAGCCAGCAATATCCGTAGCGAGCAACTTTGATCTCGATATTAATCTCGGAGTATCATCCAGCATCCAGCCACATCACACGGCAGAGCGCCACATTATACTTGTATTGACAACTCCGACCCTTTGGCATAATGACGTAGTTCCTTGTTCAGTGGCAACTTTGTACGGATAGCAGCGAACTTTACAAACTATTTAGTATTTGAAATAATTAAGTATATTGCTAGTATCTGAACAAAGCCTTTGTTTTATGGTTTGAAGTATGTATGTAGTGGAATTTAATATTGATAATATTTTTAATAAAAATGCTAGATCTTTATATGAAGGAACGATTAATATTTTTTGTTTTTGTTGAGTAATTTTATACGGGATAGGGTTTCTCATTTCCCGACTTTTTTTGTTCCCGGATACCGAGACTTCTCGAGCACCATTTCCCGGGAATTCCCGAGAAGTCGGGAATTTGATTAACCTCAATAAAAATGTATAAAAAAGGTTTTAAAATAAAATACACATTTTCGTAATCAACAATATGTTCATTTTAATCAGTCTTCGTCAATTAACTAAAAAATATACCTTCTTAATTTCTTTTATAATCACAGAGTTTAAAAACTAGAATATAATTTTAATAAAACTTTTTAAATTAACAAATTAACAATCACAGACATTATTATTATTTTTTATTTAGCTGTTACTAAGTGCAGTGATAGCCATGGTCTAACCATGTCTAACCATGTGCCTCCCACGGCGAATGGTTCGAGTTTAATCCCGAGGCACACACCGCTGACTTTTCGGAGTCATGTGCGTATAAGAAATTAATTATCACTTGCTTTAACGGTGAAGGACAACATCGTGAAGAAACCTGAATGCCTGAGAGTTCTCCATAAAGTTCTTAAAGGTGTGTGAAGTCTGCCAACCCGCACTTGGCCAGCGTGGTGGACTATGGCCTACCCCCTCTCATTCTGAAAGGAGGCCCGTGCCTAGCAGTGGGACAGTTTATAAACAGGGCTGATATTATTATTATTTTTTAGCTCTTACTGACAAATATGATCACTTTGATATATACCTAATGTAAAAGTCAATATGTTTCATTAAATTAAATAATTATATTTGGGCACATGATGCGTGATGATCAAGGAAAATGGAGCAAAAAAATCACCAACTGGTATCCTAGAGACTCCGCTAGAAAAAGAGGAAGACCCCACTGTCGCTGGGAGGATGAAATAAAGTGGACTGCGGGGCCCAATTGGAGAAGAGTCACATGGGACAGAGCTCAATGGAAAGAGTTGGGGGAGGCCTTTGCCAAAAGGCACACTGAGGAAGAGAGGAGAGATATTTTATAATCAATTTTTATTTATTTATAAGTTATTGTAAAATCTTTCTTAGTTAATAAAGGCTATTTTTATTTATTTATTTAAATAATTATATTTATGAAATAAACCTATATAAAGCTTTTGTAATAATAACGAGAGAGTTACGTTTATTGAGAAGGCTGATATTTGGAACACAAGTCTCCGGCGACTCTATATAATCGCACCGACACAAGCTACGCGGTCAAATGTTTGCGAGTGACTGACTGAACTAAACAAGCAGAGAGATCACGGATCACGGGGTGGGGCGGGCGGGAGGTGGGTACCTTATTGGGTAGTAAAACGATGTAAAAGGGGAGAGGAGATACAGGATATAATTTTTGTTATAAGTAACACAGAAATTAACGTCAAATTGCTAATATATTTAATTCTGTTTTAATTTCTCGACTTCCCTGGTACTCGACCCTTTTTTTCCCGTCTCGAGTAAGGCCAAATTTCCCGGGAATTCCCGCTTCGAGACTTCTCGATGAGAAACCCTAATACGGGATAAATTAAAAGTCACATTGGATTATACTAATTGCAGAGCATAATTGCCTGCCTGCCCCAAAAACTTCTTTGGCACAGTAGCATAATAGGGTATCATTAGATTCCTCTTAATTGTGAGAGTCACATAGGATGTAGTAGTTAAATATGACGCAGTTGGGTTTTTTGTTTTCCTATAATGTTTGTTTATATTTTTTCAAATAGTATGGCTGTTAGGAAGCTAGCGCTTCCATAAACTCCTCCTTACACTTACTACTGTACTGATATGGCGCTCTGCAAATTGCATAATGTAATGCGGTTTTAAACTGTAAAAATATCAAGTGTAGGTACTTTCTTCTTGTTAACTTTAATAAAATTGTAAGGTACCTTTCTCTTCTAAGATTGTTATTATTACACCGAGATCCCAGTATCCGTATCAAGAAATTCCAGATCATTTTTACCTGTCATTCAGGTAGATAACCTTTTAAAGGACATTGCCTCCTATATTGAAATTTAATAAGTCTCATTTGCCGACGGTACATGTATCACGATTCATATCGCTACCCGATACCGTCAAATCATTCATGGGAAGCTGTCAACATTATATGTATCATATTATGTATCGTACATTATATTATGTACCCTTTTGTCATCAGTTAGCGTTTGACACGGGTCTAGAAAAACTACCCTCTTTCATATATAATGAGGGGATCGATTTCAGGCTTGACAACTTTTCTTTTAGGAATATACCTAAGTTTTCCTTTTGTAACAATCTGTCGTGTTAATATAGGGTTCATAATAGTTCTTATACAGGGTGGCAGGTTAAACAGTGGAAATATTTTAAGGGGTCATTTTACTCATCATTATGAACAACTTTTACTATGGGACCAATCCTGAAATCGCGAGAAACAAATCAGCTGTTCCATACATTTATGTTCACATAACTCATCAAAATGTATGGAACAGCTTGTTTTTTTTTTACGATTTCATGGTTGGTCCCATAGTAAAAGTTGTTCATAATTATGAGTACAATGACCCCTTAAAATATTTCCATTGTTTAACCTGCCACCCTGTACAATTAAGACAAAGGTTGCCACCTTTTTTTTAACTTAGGTATAGTATTTTCGAGAATATGACCAGAAATATTTTTCTGGTACTATTCTAGGTACGGAAACAGTAGGTACCTAGAATTATTACTTACCAGGAAAATATTTCTGGCAAAAATGGAAAAAGAAAAATATAATAATACTTACCTACGTTATACGTAGTAGGTAAGCTAAAACTAATATTTTATTTTTAAAAGAATATTTTACTGCTTTGAGCCTTTATTTTTTAAGTCCGTTTTACGCTTTAATATTTTAAAACGAATAATGTTGCTTAATTTTTTAACCAACTAAAATATTATACTTAATTTAGTTGAAAAAATAGCTGTAATTGGACTCGTAGGACACCTAATACTGGGTGCCAGCCCTTATATTGTAGTAGGCTTGGCAACCCTTATTGAGACATAAGAATCCTTATTTTTGTTAAATCTTATATTTTACAAAAACAAGGATGGATTTATTAGACGACACGCCGTAAATCAATCGTTTCTCGTTTATTTTATTCATTATAGGTTATAAAAAACATGGCGTAGGCGAGTGGGATCTATCGTTTTAATAAATGTTACCGATACGTCGATACCTCGTTTTAATTTCACATAAATAATGAGAAGTGCTTTCATGAAAGGATATTATTAGCAATAGGTACATGTAGCTTCTCTCAGTCAGTAAATCAACCTCATCCTTCCTGAATCAGTTTTATCTATTACGATGCCAGCAAAACTTAAATCATCTGCTTCTTAGAGCTCATACGCACCGTGCGGTCACCCGCATTGCGGTTAGTAATCCAGTTGCCCGCACGATGCGGTTGAATTTGCGGCTAGCCACAATGCGGGTAGCCGCAATGACTCAACGGGCCACCGCAAACTAACTGCACAATGCGCATAGCAGCCGTGCGGGAGCCATAGCCCTCCGGGCAACCGAGTGGTTTGCGGGCAGCCGCATCGCAGTACGTATAGAAATAAGTTATACATTTTGTGTCGCTACTTGATCTCCCGAACCGAAAAATAAATAATTTTAGAAAAAAAAAACTTTAATCAATTATTTCGCGGTATCTCGAAAACCTTTCTATGTATTGTATTGTATTTATTTATTCAACAAACAATTTACATTGTGTCTGAATGTTTCATTACACCAAGAAGAAATAATAAAAATAATCAGTATAATACTCATTACATCACAATAGATAAATTAATTAAATGTCACATACCATTATAATTATAACCAAAATAAAATAAAATAAGAAAATAAAAATGAAAATAACAAATATAATAATATTATGTCAACTAATGGTACTAGATGTCAAAAAGACTTTAGAATGTCAAAAGAAATTAGTGTCAACAGTTACAATTCATCAATGGAGTAGAGGCATTTATTCAAGAGAAAGGCTCTAAGCTTGGCCGTAAACGAGGACATATATATCGAACTTTTAAGGTCGGGTGGCAATTTGTTATAAATTTGCACTGCTTGATATCGTGCACTATGTTTCGCAATCAGAAGGTGTGGGCTTATTATATTGCTGAGGTCTTTCCTACGTGTGCTCTCTCTGATAAATCTTTCCTCTTCTGTCTCATATTCATGAAGATACTTTTTTAGGTTAGTCATGAGTACTAAAATGTAGAGGCTAGGTACTGTTAGAATTCCTAAAACTGCAAAATGGGGACGACAACTCTCTCTTTGCGAGATTCGAACCATGGTGCGTACAGCTCTTTTTTGAAGTACAAAAGCTCTTTGGCAATTGTAGTTGTAACTATTGCCCCATAATTGGATACTGTACCTCAATTTGGACTCTATAAGGGCGTAGTACACCATCTTTAATTGTTTACGTTCAACCTCGTCCCTAAGGGTTCTTAAGGCATAGCAAGCAGATGAAATAGAAGCATCAATGGCCATTAACTCACTTTTCCAATTTAATGCTTCATCTATGTGTACTCCTAAGAATTTAGCTACATTAACCAGTTCAATTTTGTCCCCTTTTAACTGAATCTCCATGGTGTCTTTATTACGGGCTGTAGTTTGAAATAACATTACTTTAGTCTTGGTGCTATTGATTTTTAGCTTATTAACAGTAAACCAAGAATATAGATAATTTAAAGCAGAATTAACTTTGTCCGTCAGCTCATATATGTCATTTGCTCCAATGATAGCATTTGTGTCATCTGCGAAAACTACGAGATGTGAGTCTGGCAAAATATTACTCATATAGTTAATTAAATCATTTGTGAATAATATAAATAGAACAGGTCCCAAAATGGATCCTTGTGGAACGCCCGCACAAGTGTTAAATAATAAGGAATTATAAGTGTGTTTTAGTCCATTTTGTGTGTCACTTATTTCCACGAACATTTTTCTGTTTCTAAGGTAAGATGACAAAAGTTTAGAAGCTTTATATGTATGCTTTTCTTGACTGCCCCCCCCCCCCCCCCCTTAACAAAGTCCTGGTTACGCCCTTACCTCAGTGTTTCGACACATTCCTACATACATTCAACATACTTTACAACATACATACTTTTCAACATCACATTTTTTATTTGATAATAGTCTTGCGTTTGACCGCTCGCCTGATTATGCGGTCTACGATTCCCTAGAACAGGGCTGTCCAATGCATGGCCCGCGGGCCGCGGCTTATATTTGTATAGCCCGCGACGTGTATTTGATCTACCACAAATCTGTAATTCTCAGGGGTCTTATTGTTTGGTTTATTTCGGTGGAACATTTTTTTTTATTTACTGGGTATTTTTAAAGGGAATACCTGTACCCTCTGCTACCAATACTCTTTAAGTTAAATCTAGATTCGATATTTCCTGTTCAAATGTCCAAATTAACATAAAAAAACGTGCCACCGAAATCAAACAAATAATGGGACACCAGAGAATGATCCAAATACGAAAAAACACCCTTATAATTGTCTATTATTTTATTTTAATGACATCAATTATTAAAAAAATTAAAACTACATAATATGTTTCTGCGGCCCTCCAATCTATTTAGTGATTCATAGTGGCTCCTGATCGTATCTGGTTTGGACAGCCCTGGCCTAGAAGAAACCGATTCACTCGTGACTTGAAGACAGCCTGATTGTAACTGTCGGGGAACACCCACTCAGCAACGCATTTCACTGTTTGGCGGTTTTCACAATGAAAGTGGAATCAAAGCGCTTCGTTCGGGTTTTTCGTATGAACCATGAACCATGAACCATTACCATGAACCGATGGCGCTTTTTCGTGCTTCTGGCCGTTCTATAGAAAAATGGGCAGGATGGAATTAGATCATGCAGATTTGAAGCACACTCTCTGAAATGTATCCCCGTACATTTATCTCAAATAGCCCACAATTTTCACGACCAATATAAATAAACCCACGCCACGGTGGATTGAGGGTTAGAGGTCGATAAAATAGCACCCTTGACAGGTTGTCATCTCATCAACGACCTACTATTAATACTATAATAAACCTCTCCTTTCGCCCATATTTACGACATGGACGAAATTATCCGCTGACACAATGCTCTTTGTTCCTTAGATCAGTGATATATGTATTTTGTTTCATGTTTATTTGTAGGAGAAAAAGAGAGGTGTACCTAAGCAAAAAGTTGACTGATCTACCTCCCTTTTAGTGGCGAAAGGTCCTTACAATACGACTCCTACTGGCTTCCCTTTGAAAAATAGCATAGGCAGTATTGCTTACTTTTATTCATTAGCTTTTCGTGGCCAGGTAAGCATTTGTAGCTCGGCTTACCTCTTGCAAAAACTGACCCTTCGCCACTGCTCCCTTTAATAGCTACCAAATTAACTCAATTAAATCTATACTAATATTAGAAAGCTGAAGAGTTTTTTGTTTGAACGCGCTAATCTCTGGAACTACCTGTTGAATTCAAAAAAATCTTTTTGTATATGATAGCCAGATTCATGAGGAATAGTATAGGCTATTTAACATCACGCTACGACCCTTAGAAGCCGAGCACCGGGGGTGAAACCGCGGCGAACAGCTATCCGTGATATAATTGTGAATGATGTATAACATGAGAATAGACTGTCCTATCTCTTCTATGTCTATTGACTGTACATCTACCACCAACAGTCGGTTGAAAAGATCTTAAACATTTTGGCATAGCATAAAACAATGCTAATTATGTCTCATAGAGACAGACAAAGGAGATGTTTCATCCTGGAACTGGTATGTACGTACGCCACATAGAGAAATAGGAAAAAAATAGAGGATTTACATAAAAATATTATTAAATTCATTTGAAGAAGAGTACAATTGTAAGAGAATTATTTGAGATGAAGTTTTTCACTATGATATCCCTATTTTTAGGGCGGCCATGACAGTTGTGTTTGGCAGTTTTGTTGTATGACGTGAAGTTTGAGTCGTTGTGCGCACGCGTGGTGGATTGAATATTGCCATTTTGACTGACATTGACATAACAACAGTTGTCAAAATGACGTTTCACTGTCGATTGTTGATCCACCATATTTGTGTTGTGTTGCTCTCCTTGACAAAGAAAAGAGTGAATTACAATTCAACGAAGTAATATTATAGAAAATAAGCATTAGTAACCGGTTACTATCATGTATAGCTATAATACTTAATTGCGTACGAAGACCCCTCCCAGGCTCCATACATTTCTGAAACAACTCCTTTCAAAAAATACAAATCAAGAATTCAAAGATATTTTAACAGCTGCTAGCAACACAATTTCCACACTTTACAACTGTCTACGAACTAGTACACAAAAGAACAGGCAGGCAATAAAATTCTATGGGACACTATCAATCTTCCATCAGTCGGACCACACGTGCCACTGGGAATAAAAAAAAAGTGGGAAACAGTTCCCCGCGTGTTGTAAAAGGAGGCTAGTTGTTGCTTTTGCGTGGACATACGATACTAAATTTATGCACTCGCTTCTGTATATTGAATGTAACTAAAGTAGGTATGTGCTGTTTACAACTGATGGTAGAAAAGATAGAAGATAGTTGGTCGACTATTACAAAACGTAAATAGTCTTGGTATTAATCTATTGTTAAACGGTGTTACAACCTAGGGATAAGTACCGCTTAATTTATTTGGCAGATAATTTCGTACAAAGATTGACTAATTTTTTTATTTATTTTGAATATATTTTGAAATGTTTTTGTTTTGTTGCTACGAATTTTTGCTACGAAGCGTAGCAGGTCGGCTACGAAATATATCAATTTGCTACGAAATATTATTATTTAATCTGATTAACTAAAAAAGTAGGTACTATGTTATTGTTTAGATTAGTAACTAATCTTATCTCTAAAATCTTATAGCTTCCATTATAGCAAGTTAGACCAATAAGTTAGGTACAAAGTACAATTAACAGTGAATACTGTTTATCACAATCTTTGAAGTAAGATAGATACAAATGAAAATTTATGTTTGAAAATATCTCATGATGAAATAGACGCTATCACCTAAATAATATTTTACATAATATTCACTTATTGGACTGCATCTCTCCATAGATTTAGTCTCCACACTAAATTAATTATCGACTTATTTTACGTAGCTTAATGAACACTAATTTCGTTTGTTTTATTGGACACTCTTCTTTGTGTTTCAAATAAGTTTTACTAATTATAAAGGTACATTATTACATTACAACATTCATACAAGCAAAATTTGCATAAAAATTACTGGGCACTACTTCACACCTTTCTAAATGATTGCCTTATAATTAACAAGTAACAAGCAAAATCCTACTATAATAACAAAGTACCTATAGTTTAACAGTGTGCTTTGTAGTTATTTCCCAGTGGACCTAAAGCTTTTAGGCGCAAATTAGAAGGAATCTTGATGCCACTGACCATTTTTAGTAGTCCCACAGGGTGGGTTGGTGTCAATGTGTCCGTGAAACTTATTTTACAGTGTCACGTCAGTAAGTAGACGAGTTGACTAACTTTAGGTGAAAAATGTTGAAATAAATTTAATCAGAATGGTAAATCTTATAATTAAAATGCCCTAAATATAGGTCTAGGCTCACATCAAATGCCATATCATGTTTTCTTCTATTAAACAACGGCAAACGCGAACGTTATGTCGCAATGAAATCGAAAATTGACCAAAACTTGATCCAAACCAAAGCAGACATTCTGTTAACATTCCGAAGTGACAACCAAATAACAAAAAAAATATTTAATTATATTTTGGCGATTCACTTTCACACATACCCGAACTGGAAACAATAGAGAGAACTGAAATTGTCAAAATGTGTACAAAAACAGGGTAAAATTTATAAATATTTGTAATTGCGGCTAAAATATAAATGTTCTTCTATTCTTCCTTGGTCATGCTATGCTTGCAGGCGTCTAATACAAAAAAACATAGAACATACTATTAGGCCTCATAGATACTTCAAGTGTATCAACTATCCACAATTAAAACTTCAGAAGAGTTTATAATGTTTTAATCTTTCACCCTCAGTGAGGGCTGATCATTAGAGAAAAGGAACATGATATGCCAACTTTAGCTGCGGCAATTATAACTCACGATGAGGCTCACAGAAAAGCAAACTTAGAGGAAAATTCATACTTTATTTTTATAATATTAACTAGCTGACCCATTCCGGCTTCGCACGGGTAAAGTTTAATCTAAGTATACAAATTTTTGATTTTATGGGTTTTTATTTTTTGTGCGGAACCCTGATTATTTTTCTAAGATAAAAGTAGCCTAAGTTACTCCTTATAACATTAGTTATCTACCAGTGAAAGTCCCGTCAAAATCGGTCTAGCCGTTACGTAAATTAGCCGGAACAAACAGACACACACAGACAGACATTTGAATTTTTTTTCTTGTTATAAGTACCGTAATTATATACTTTCATGTGCATACGAACAGTCACTTCAATTATACTTATTTATTTTTTATAAGTAGATATAGAATACTTAACTTTTAACTTACTTACCAAGCTTCCTACAACTTTTGCTCAAAAACTCCTCGGCTGCTTTCGACTTATTTCTTCATTTGTTCATAGCTAAAAACAAAATAATTATAAATAGGAATCAGAAAATAAAGATCCCGCAATCGTGTCCTGAACAAAGTTATGAGTTTTTTGATTGAATTTTGGATAGGCTTCACTTCATCACTTTTATACAAGGACGGCCGTTGTTATTATAATAAGATGTGCCGTCTGTTTATCTTAGCTTCGATGTCAACAATATAACGTGTTGTTTTTTCACCAGATAAAACATTGCATCAATAATGACTACCTCATGAATATTTATTTTCATTGATCAATGATTATAATTTTTTTGAATGTTTTTGTTACGAAAGCCCGATTGAATCTGCTCAGTCAATATGCTATCAAATCTCACTTTGTGATTAGCGAGTCAACAACCAATTAAGGCTCCACCACACAGGTGCGATAATAGCGGCCGATAATACGGGTCCGTTCGTTTTCCCCCGGTTTCCTTTGCCCCCGTGTTGTTTGCACCCGATTCTGTTTAGGGACGATAAATTTAATTAAAGCAATTTTTAATTAACTGTACTGGTAGACGCAAAAAATATTTAAATAAATTATTAAAATAATCCGCATGCGTTATCGCGATAATATATGCACCTACGCTTTTATCGTCCGATAATTCCAATGTGTGTATGTTGCAGCGACAATAACGCGTGCTAATCGCGTTTTTCTAGCATCCACTAACTTAGAGATTTACTCCACTCAGGTGCCGCTGAGGCCCAACACAGGGACTACAGGGGCCAAAGCCTGGACCTCCTCCGCCTGCTCGCAGAAAAACCATGGATCGGCCAAGGTCCTCACAACCGCTGGGACAGGGCGCCCCGCATCGATATGGAGTTAGGAAACCCTGGCCTTGGACCTCGGCTCCCTGCGATACAAGCCACTGATGATAGGAATTACCTTGATGATGAAATTAGGTATGCCATCCCCTTGAACCTGCATGGTTCTTACACAATTTATCTTTATTGTCTGGACTTTAAAACAGACATCAACCTTTGAGTATTTCTTCTCAAAGGTAGTCATATAGGAAACACCGAACTCATCTAGCTTAAAAAAAATGTTTTGACGTGTAAAAGTGTTATTTTTAACCTATTTACAAAATAAATATCATTTATCATTTATCACTTGTTAAAAAAATATTTAATATAGGTAGGTATACGGTATAGGTACTATATTGTGTGACGGAGCCTAGTTAAGTTTGTATTATTAGTACCTAACTATGGCAATTTTCTCAGCAAATAACAAGTACGACAATAATTTATTGTAGGTATTTAGATTTACATCTACAGTTAAACTGGTAGTTGCTTCATTAATGTGCTCATAATTAATAAAAATAAAAAAATAAAAAAGATACCTATAATGTAACACTTTGGCAAGTAAATTGCTGGGTAAATCAACGAGCGGATTTAATTAGTCTTATTAAACCTTGATAAAGCTTCGATAATTCCGTGCTATTCGTCGTTTTTCGAGACCTTAATAAAACCAATGACTCGTCTGATGTACAATGTAATTGTACATATCCGACCCAAATTCTTCTAAAACTGCAGTTTACTGCAGATAGTTTTAGTAGGGTTGAACTAGGAGCTACCTTCTCACCATCTGTTTAGCCAAAAAATATCCCTCTTACTTATAAACGCCACTGTTTAACCACTGATTAAATGTACAATTATCCTTGTCATTTGTATGACAATGAATAGAGATAACAATTGACTTATAAGCTGTTTAATTTAATCATTGTTTATTAGTAAGGGGGTAAGTTAAAAGCTAGATGAGTCGATGTTTCCTATATACATTATACAGGGTGGCAGGTTAAACAGTGGAAATATTTTAAGGGGTCATTGTACTCATCATTATGAACAACTTTTACTATGGGATCAACACTAAAATCGCGAAAAAAAAATCAGCTGTTCCATACATTTTGTTGAGTTAAGTGAACATAAATGTATGGAACAGCAGATTTTTTTTTCGCAATTTCGGGGTTGATATCTTAGTAAAAGTTGTTCATAATGATGAGTACAATGACCCCTTAAAATATTTCCACTGTTTAATCTGCCACCCTGTATAGCGGCATCAGTTAGGTATGATCACAAACGTCACCTGCGCATTAGCTGGTTTTTCGGTCTCTTTAGTGGAATGAAGAAGACGGGAGGCGCCGAGGCTGCATGCGATTGGTTCGTCAGTCAATGCTCGTCCGCTCGTCGTCTACTGGACTATTCTCTATTACGTATTGTCAACTGTCTATTGGGCCAAAAATTTACATGTGCGATCTGTGATCAAGATCCCTAGCGATACTTAAATCTTATTTTATTTTTTTACAGGGGCACTTCAGACAAGCGGTCGGCAGTGGCGACGGCGCTGAACTCGGGGCGCCGGAGACGGCAGCCGACTCCGGCGCTCGGTAAGGCAGTCACGCCGTATGTCGGCGTTGGTAAGCAGCCGGTCGCACCGCATATACCGTCAGTGTTGTCTCCCTGTCACTCTTCAAGCTTGTGGTCGTGTTTAGTGGAATGTTGTGTCTCAAGTCGGCAAAATGGCCACCGAACCTAAGCATATACTGTTCCATCTTCCGAGCCTTTAACTGAGATCTATAAAACTTACTTAGGCCCGTATTCCAGAACGATACTCGAGCACCGATCTCTGCTTGAGCATAGATTTCAACCAATCAAATGGCTTTAAATCTATGCTCAAGCAGAGATCTGTAATACGGGCCTTAGACTGCTCAAAATTAGCTAACGAGATATGAGAAATTCAGTATTAATAATGCAGCACTAAGGACGCAGTTAGGATTTAAAGATTGCACTATGATTAGGAATTTTGTTAGTTGGGTTCTATAAGTACGCTTTATAGATTTCAACCCTTAGTGCAAGGAGGTTCGCTTTGACGCAAACGACAACGACCCATCACATCTGCTATCGGAAGATGGTAGCCAAACGCCTACTATTTTATCGTTGATGTTATATCTTCTTGTATACAGACTGTTGATTTAGTCACCTGCAACCTTTAATGGGGTGATTCTCCCCGTCATACTGAACAACTTTCCCTGTGAGACCCATATCCGATTCGTCAAAATATTAGTAAAAACCGGCCAAGTGCGAGTCGTACTCGCGCACCGAGGGTTCCGTATCATATTTGGACGTATAAAGTGAAAAAATCTGGACCGCATAACTAAGTTTGTTTGTGAAGGAATTTTGATGATTTTGAAAAAACTGTACTAGTTAGGAACATCGTTTTATTTTTGGTGCCATATTTGGGTCAATTTCTATCAACCCTAATTATTTCAGATTTTTCGCCCCGCAAACTTCGGAGATACGGGGGGGGGAATGGTATTTTTTTGGACATTTTTCATCATATGTCGAAAACTGTGAGACATAAAATAAAATGAAAATATATTTTGAAATGTACAAATCAAGCCCTTTCATATGATATATCACTTGACCTAGTAACCCCACTTTAAAATTTTAGACCCCCACTCCGGCCCCTTTTGCAAAGAAAATAAAAATACTTTTGGATTTTTTTCATTTGCAATAAAATTGAATAAGCATTCTTTATAACTGTTCCAAATTTCAAGTCGATAGCATAAGTAGTTTCTGAAATAAGCAGGTGTGACAGACAGACAGACAGACAGACGAAGTCGCACCATAAGGGTTCCTTTTTACCATTTTGGTACCCTAAAAATGGTAACCCTAAAAATAATATGTACTTACAAAAGTAAACAGAATTTATGAAAAGTTGTTCAACTTTTTCACGAATCGGATATTGGTCTTATAGGAAAAGTTATTCATAGACGGGTACAATCACCCCTTTAAAAATTGCAGGTGACAAAATCAATAGCCGGTATCTTTTCCTCGTAGAGCGAAAAATCATTAAGTCGAAAAATTGTGTTTTGAGAAAATGAGAGTTAAAGTTAAGCTTTAACTCTCATTATCTCAAAACACGATTTTCCGACTTAATGACTTTTCGCTCTACGGGGTCGTGAATCCTTTACCTAAGCTTTAAAATGTACTTAGTGGGTCAGTGACAGGGGTCGCTCGTCTGTCAAAATATCACCCAGAAATCAAATACGAAAATACGTACAATGATTAATGATTAAAAACACGCTAATGAATTGGTCCTGCTCTGACCATGTAGCGACTGCTAGCGGTCCACTAATTACGGTAGGTATAAAGATCTCCTTGGTGCTTACTCTGTTTCTAAAATAATCTAGATTTATGTCTAGTACAGATATTCTATTTCACGAAGTCCGTTGGGTTATGAATGTGTCAGGCGTGCATATATACAATGCTTTAGTGTGCATAAGCGCGGCAGCGCTCAGTCACGATCGCACCGCTTATCGGTACACATTACACACACAACGAAAGTTAAACGGACTTCGTGAAATAGAATATCTGTATCTCTGCAGCATATCATAAACTAAGTATGTGTTTCTATCTAGGAGCTCAGTGAGAATGTCGTGACGATCTATTAAAAGTCAGTGTTGTTCATATTATCTTTTCTATCAAGCTTTTTCGTTGTTGTGATTATGATTACGTGTATCCCAATTCCCATTATTACTCGGTAAGGTGGAGTGCATAAAAGATCATTAATTAAAGTCTTTTTAAGTAGGTATCTAATGCAAGTCCCCTGCACACACAATTATGAAGACAAATAAACGACACTAATAGCTACTTACCCTACTCATTTACTTAATGCAAGTCGCAAAGCAGAATAAAAACTTTACAGAAACTTAAAAATATAAGGCTTTTGCAGTTCGCACAAAATAAAAAAATAGCACGCTACTAAGAGTACGGTACCTACTCAAAAATGTATAGCAATATGAATACACACGTATCACCGACGACTTTTTTCGGAGTTGTCATTCATTGTGATTCAAGAATATTAAAGAATTGTGATTGCACCATACTTAGAAGGTTGGTACAATATACGGATAATTTTGAACACCGTTACTTTATATAGCTTATGTTACTCCATAACATCAGCTATATGCCAGTGAAAGTCCCCTCAAAATTGGTGCAGCCGTTTCGGAGTTTAGCCGGAACAAATAAACGGACAGATAGACAACAAAAAATATTTTTTGTTATATGTTTCGTATTTAGGTATATACTTTAATATGCATTACGGTATCTAGTGAAAAGCTGCTATTTTGACATTACAAACAGTCACTTCAATTTTATTTATTTGTAGGTAGGTACTTATAGGCGGGTAGAAATGCCACATTGTTCGTGAACCAAATGCCAATCCCCAATATACACAGTGCATTAACTCCGCAGGCGTGCTAAACGACATGGGCTCATTCTTCGACTCCCTGCGCGACAACCTGGAGACGCTGGTGTCCCTCTCGCCTCAGGAACGCTCCACGCTCTTCCAGGATCCACCTTCCGTGGTACCAGCACCGGCTTCTAGTAAGTTATACTTTTATAATCAGGTTTTAATACCACAAGCGGCGCGGCTTCATACCAGTGCCGTGACTAGGGGGCCGTCCATTAATCACGTGAGGCTCGAAAGAGCCCCCTCTTTCGAGCCTCAGTTCAGAAAAAATCACGAAATATCACAAGGGGGGAGGGGGGGGGTGTAGTGAGATATCACTAAATTCTTGTTGGGTTGCTTGGGTTTCAATTCTCTGGAAGTAAGACGGTCGCGCGATCAGATGACTGTAATACTTAAGATTCTTAGGGGAGTTATTGATGATCCTGATCTGCAACCTATTCGTCCCAGATAACATTTACTGTCGTACCAGAAAACGCCGCTTACTGGCTGTTCCAACTTGCCGTACCTACTGTTCCACACTCCAAGTCACCTATTCCTCGGACATTAGCCGTTGTTAACGCTCTCCTGAGCTCAAACAATGATCTTGATATGTTTGCGGATGAATGGAAGATGATACTTTCAGAATGTTTGAATTTTTGTGAGAAGAATGCATGACTGTGTTAGTCAATTATTAAATTATTATCACTTTATGTTATTATTAAATTATTAATTAGTAAATTAGGTATTCAATTATTATACTTAAATTATTATATTTAATTAGTGTAATTGGCCTCGGCCATTTTACATATTTGAAATAAATAAATCACGTGTATTTATTTTTTCGTCGAACGTGCGATTTCTAAACAGATTTTTTTTTGATGTATTTAAAGATAATATTCCGAAAAAAATTAAGATAATTTGTACCAAAAAAATACACGTGATCCTATTAGTTCAAAATTTCACCACGTATCACCAGGGGGGAGGGGCGGGGGGCAAAAAGTTGGTAAAAAACATCACGTGATTAATGGACGGCCCCTAGAGGGCAAGCCCGACGCATTTTCTTCATTTAGTATTTATGTTCATTTTTCATTAATGTAATTTATGTGATTTTTAATGTAAGTACGATGAATGTAAAGTGATTTTTAATACGTATTACTTTAATAACGACATTGCCTCACTTAAATTCATGAAAAATTATCAAAAATACCCTCTAAAACCAAAAAACATGCGTCGGAGCTTGCCCTTTAGGCACGCTACTGCTTCATACTACTTACAAAAGACAAACTGGTTTGTAAGTATATTAAGTAGGTATTTTAAAAATTATTTTACATCTACTTTTAGCTTTACTTATAAAACATCTGTCTGCTCGAGCAAAAGAAAGCCATTAGCATAAAATAAATGAAAGCAACACCGTTCCGTTGCAGGAGTATGAATTATATATTGAATTGAACACGCACGGAAACATGCATACCTACGCAAAATATCCTTCATACCTATTACAAACATTTTTATTTCGGAGTCACTTAACTTAGGGCCGTTTTCAATCATGTATCTTCTATCCGTCGTTTTGCTTGTACTACAGATACAATTCTGACAGTATCTACTTCTAATATACCTACCTAGCTTATGTCAACATTCGATCTCTAATAAGGGAAAGAGGCAAGCGTTCCATAGGCCGCTTACCATCACGCGGGGCGTACCTACCTACGCCTGCACGCTAGCATGACCATGATAGAAACGGGTTTTGTCTACAGAAGAATAGACAAAGTGAGAGTTTGTAGAAAGATTTCTATCGTTTTGTGCATACAATTAAGAGAAGAAATGTTTCTATTCTTCAGTATATAAAAGTCTGGTACGCCAAGCACGGGTCGCCGCGTGCTCGGGCAGTAGAGATAACGAATTGGATAGAAAGAACTGTGTCCAGTGGCGTAGCGTGGAAAGGGCTGGGGGGGCCATAGCCCCGGGCAACATACGAAAAGGGGCGGCAGCAAGTGCCACGATTTTTTCAATCGGTAATTTTAAAAAAATAATTCAAATTGCGCCTGCAAAGTGACGTGCCAAGCGAAACCTCAAGGGTCTGAAAGAGAGGAAGGAGGTGAGATGAAGTCGAGTGCTGCCGAAGCGCTAGCGACTACTGCGGCGGTGCTCGGCCGGCAAGCGCGGGCGGCGGCACCAAGTTTTCCTGAATACGAAACAAACGCTTAGTTACAAAGAAACAATTAGCAGGCCCGCCGCTAGCTGTTTGAAGTAGTTTGAACGCCCGTGTGCAACACCAATGATGACGCCCCTGTTTAAAGCCGACTACCTACGCTGAGGCGCCATGTCGACAGGCGAGTTTATCACGACGATTCCGCCCTCCTATCGTCGAATAATGTCTCCACGATACAACGATAATTCCATCAGCGTGTCGTCGCGACTCGCCGAGCAACGGCGGCGTCTCGTCGCGTCTCGCAACTCTATTGGAAGAGCTTAGTTTGGGCGCTCTCCAAACGGCGACGTTATAGCGGTGATACGCCGAAGACAATTGACGAGCAAAACGTCGATGACTCGCCGCGATTCGGAGGGATATCGCCGACGTAGCTACGTGGTGCGCGTCCGTTGACCCACGCGATGCGTTCAACGAACACCAAACTAAGGTCTTCCAATACAGTTGCAAGACGCGACGAGACGTCGCGGTTGCGCGGCGAGTCACGACGGTCGCTCGCAGAATTATCGTTGTATCGTGGACTTTACTCAACGATAGGCGGGCGAAATCGTCGCGATAAACTCGCCCGTAGAGATGGCGCCTTGGTGTTCATTGTGGATATTTTATCAGTGACAGAATATTACGTAATCGATAGTTCGATTTGCTGCCCCCTTGAACGTGCCACCCGTGGTGCACGCCTTGCACACCCGCTTACGGCGGCCCTGACAATTAGTAACACAAAAATTCTTGTATTTTCCGGTAGTCGATAAAAAAGCAACTGGGAAGAATTATTACAGTATGGTGTTTAAATTCGAAAGTTTATAAGGGGTGGGAGGGGGCGGCGAATTTCCAGTTGGCCCCGGGCGGCGAAAACCCACGCTACGCCACTGACTGTGTCTATTCTTTGGTAGAATAGAGATAGAATTGGTTATGCTAAGCCGGCTGTTTGTAACCATCGACGTATAAAAAAAACATGCTTAAACTCTCGCGTTGTCCCCATGGGGATAAGCAGAAATTACAGAAAACCACAAACAAATACGAACTCATTAATGCAAAAGTATTTATATTTATCTAAAAACAAACCTAATTCAACTTTCCATGATGTCGCACATCTCACATGATGATACGAATCTAATTTAAAAGTGTTAACGTATAAAAACGCCCTCCCATTCATTTTAAAATGCAAACTTTCGCGTCAACTCGTGCAGTTGTGACAAACTCACACAATAAATATTGTGTCACAACTCTCGTGGGATGATGCAGTCTGCCTAACTAATTAAACTTTGGTGGCGCATGTAACGCAACTAAAACACTCTAGGGTGAAAAGGGTGTTATTAAATTACAAATTACAAGTTTTATTAATACAAAATAAAGGCAGCCCCGGATCTTCAATTATTTCGAGGCGGGGCAAATATGGAAAAATGCCGCCCCCGCCCGGCAATATTTCTACCTTTATCATCATCATTTCAGCCATAACACACCCACTGATGCTGATGGACATAGGCCGTTCTAGCGCTGCTCTTTGCGATTACTACGCTTGGTAGACAAATACACTACTCAGTGTATTCGTCTAACAAGATTGATTTTGCCGCCCTCTGAATTTGCCGCCCGGGGCACGGGCCCCGGCTAGCCCCCCCCCCCTAGATCCGGGGCTGAATAAAGGTAATTTTAATAATAATAATAAAAACGTTATCTACTAAAGAAACGTGTTAACAAATCTTGAGCCACTGAATTGAGATATTAGCTAGACAAACTGGCTAGACGCTTGACTATGGCACCCTTTATGGGGTAAAGGCAGTGGTGCTGATTCTGTTAAACATCGCACTAAACTAATTTTAATCATACTAGGTATATCTCTTTCTTACAAATATAATTGAAAAAGGACAGAAAATATTTAGAACTGTCAAATTAGTCTACGCCCTTGTCATTCACGGGAAAATAGTCGTGGCCTTTTGCGAATACGACTAAATGGACATTAAAACTATTCAAGTGGACTAATTTGACAGGATTAAATATACTGCTATCCCTCTCTCATGTTTTTTATTAGAAAGAGACGTAATAAGACTAAATTAGTTTAGTTCGTAAACAAGAGAATCGGCACCAGTATGTAGGTACCTATGCCACGTCCAGCTTCTGATAACAGTTACAAGGACAATTAGCCTAACCGAACACTTTTGAATTGAAATAGTCTTTATGCATTAGAAGTAAACTTAAGGCACCTAAGGCTACCATACTTCTCTAAGGCATACTTCTCTAAAACTTTCAATAATACACCCTATACTAATAGATTTTCTCTTTATGTAACCCTCTACCGAATAGAAATGAACAAACTAATTTAACTTTGATATCAGATGTTCCTATTTTCAACTCGGAACTTGGTGAGCATGGAATCTATAGAGGATTACAAGACCATTCTCGCTGCGCGGACTATATTTAGATTATAGAAAAAAAAAGTTTTTTCGAATTAAGAACCTCCTTATAAACTTATTAACTCTGTTAAAAATCGTGGATCTTTTTACTACTTGATCTAATGAAGTTATGAATTAGCGTACAGTATGTTTACTGGCGAAATGCGGGCTAACATCCTCAGGAGATCCGGCAATCACACTCGCCACAGAAACAACCCTACCGTAGAGTAGCATTATTTAGCTATGGTATTCTATAAGGTACTTCCCTAGTCGGGCTATCCCGCGGTGCCCTACCTCTCCGGACATTATAGTAATTGCTTAGGGTCACCACTAACTAATGACCTTCAATTCAACGTATGTACTCAACAAACAAATGACCCTCATTGCCATGAATGCCATGTGACATGCAGTACACGCTTCAACGAGTCCGCCTAACATGACTTTAAATATGGATGAGACGTTTCCCGTACTATAACCCCTCATAAACTAGAGTAATCGTGCGTATTATGTCATACTACCTGTTCCCCGCAGTTTCACCCCTGTTACTCGGCTCCTAAGGGTCGTAGCGTGATGTTAATTAGGCTATACTATTGCTCATGAATCTGGCTATCGCACACAAAAATAATTTTTCGAATCCGACTGGTAGTTTCAGAGATAAGCGCGTTCAAACAAACAAACAAAAAAACACTTCAGCTTTATAATATTAGTATAGCAGTGTATCGATTAACTAGTAATGCCAGCGACTTCGTCCGTGTGTAAGTCGGGAAACATACCTATAGATAAGGGCACCAACCTCGTGAAAGCCGACCGTGAAAATCAGTCAGATTTTAGATGTAATATAGTCTTACAGAGTTCATCGAAACCCCTTCAGAAAAAGTGATTAGGGAATATTGTTGCGTCAGTGTTTTTAATCTGTACTCTGTCTCTAGATAAAAAATAGCAAGGTTCGCAAAACATAATAGTCATTTGATAGCTTCGAAAATGCCGACATCAATCATTTCGCAATCGACACATTTTTTATGGAAAACATTAAAATATTGTTAAAATCATGTAATCGTTATTTTGTCCTTCAGTACTTTATCTGACATTCTATGTAAATAATCTCTAATGCGCGAATAATTTGCGTTTAGTCACTTTTAGCACTTGATGATGCGTGTTTTGCAAAGTCCTACTAATATTATAAATGCGAAAATTTGTGAGGATGGATGTATATATGTATGTATGGATGTTTGTTACTCTTTCACGCAAAAACTACTTAACGGATTTTGATGAAACTTTACAGTAATATAGCTTATACATCAGAATAACACATAGGCTACTTTTTATCCCAAAAACGCGGGCGAAGCCGCGGGCGGAAGCTAGTTTAAAATAAGTTACTGCTTCAGAAACATCATCAATGTCGATTTTGACGGCATGGTTTGCTCGGCTATGTGACGCGGGTGCTAATCGCACACGGGACAAATAGTGTTATTTTTGTTTTGGGTCTGTGTGTGTGCATGTGTGATTTATAAGTACTTTGTAAACGGAGCCAGATTCAGGCGAAATTTTTAGTGGGGGCAACATTTTTCTTTAAATGCACTACATAGATTAATGAAACCTAGAAAAAAAACAGACGAATTCTTTTGAGTCGGTCAAAAACAAATAACAATAGGTAGAATTTAAAACACCCAACTACATTATTACATGATTATTACCTATTCAAAAATCAGTAACACCACATCAAAAACCTATTTATATTCAATCCACAAGTTCCGCAGAAGACATACGACAAATCATCACAAAAACCTCATACTTGCCTCCAACACATCATAATAATTCTTGTAACGATAGCAACGACCTCATCCGTCACCATTGAGACCACGCCAGCGGTATCTCAATTACAATCGCTTAAGGATAGAACCGTATCCTCGCCGTCAATACGAGGTAAGCAGGAAAACTCAGATCATAGAAACAAGGGAGATGTGCCAAGGCGCTATTGAGCTTGCTTGACGCTTTAGTTTGTCACCTAGCCCATCAGTGCCGTAACTAGCCCTTTATGTGCCCGGTGCGAGTTTCTATATCTGCACCCTTAAAAAATGTTCTAATCTGATAGTAGGGCACGTCTACACCCGTATTACGCGATAAATAATAGGTATTGTTTATTGCTACTAACTACCATGCATGACCCAAAACTTGGTCCCGGTCTGGTCATTTCTGCGCCCCTCCAGGGTGTGCGCCCTGTGCCTGGGCACCGCTGGCACCGCCCTAGTTACGGCACTGTTGACCAAAATTACAACGTACACGCTGGCGACGGATAGATGATATAAATACAATGTTTTAGTTTAGTGCTAGTGCTGAGTGACGTATAACAGTGTTAGAATGAGGATGTGCAGAATTTTCAACGTGTGGGAGATCTTCATAATTATTCACAAGGAGCGCTTATAATTGTGTCGCAAACTGTTCTAAAAATGGCGACAGTGGTTCCCGTACTAATTTGCTATGATGGCATATCTCCTTCTTCTATGATCTGAGCAGGAAAATGACGGAATGTAGGAACTGTATCAATAACGATGTCTATCAAATTGCAACAGGAAGTGGCCTTTTGTTTATGGTCGAATCTTGAGGAGCGATCATCATTTCCGTTTTTGTGGAACCCGCCTACGATAGGGCTTTGTGTTTGCTCTATGGTTTGGCATTTAACTTTGCTGTGCTATTGTCGTAAAATTTTAGTTTCGTGGGTTGGTAGTGGGATGGGATAAAAAATTTGATACTTCGAACGCGTCTTGATAATAGGTACCTAAGACAGCTAAGTATAATAAATTAATGGTTTAGATAGGTAGTTCAGTTGACCTGTCGCGTCACGTAATGTCTGATAGTCGTAATGAGGCCGTCGGAATCAGTCGGAATTGGTTACCTAAAACCTTTAAGACTGTTAGAAATTTGTATATCGTCCCCGTAGAGCGAAAAGTCATATCTCAAAACACGATTTTTCGACTTAGTGACTTTTCGCTCTACGGGGACGATACATTATTTTGTAATGGGTACTTATTCAAAGTAGAAAATCTATCAAATTATGTAGATTTTTATAAATAGGCAAATACAGCTTTTTTCTGCCTGAAAACAAAATTCCATTACAACATTAAAACTCCTGGAAATATAATCTGAAGAGGCTCCAATATCAAAGCTTAGATAAAATTAAATAACGACCCAATTTGGTGTCAAGTTATTTCCGGGTACTTAGTTACTTGTAAAATTACATTATTTTGTTTTGTAAACAACCCCCTATAATTGCTGTTTCGTATAAAAAGGTCTTGATAAGTCAAACACGTTTTATAACAAACTATTTTGACGAATTCCACAAGCATCAAGACGCCAAAATCAAACAAAACCAAGTGATTTCGTTCTAATGAGATTGGGCCAAAGTCGAGAAAGTCGTACAAAAACAAAAAAAATATTATTGACAAAGCACTGTAGGCTGTAGAATAATCTCAATCGGAATATATCACCTCATCACCTGTATAAAGACCATTGTCATCCGAAGCAATAAGAGTATTGCAGGGGTACCGTATTTCTCTAAAGTCTTTGAATATCCACAAGTCTATTCGCTACAAGCACACCGAGAAATGTTTCACTTTTAAAACTTTAGAACATTGTGGAATTCTAAGTTTGATAGATAGCTTACTGCTTTGGGTTTAAATCATCATCACCCGCCTAGCCTTTTCCCAAACATGATTGGGGTCGGCTTCCAATCTAACTGGTTGCGGCTGAATATCAATATTTTACATGGAACGAGTGCCATCTGACCTCCACAACCCGATTATTGGGAAATACTGGTATTCGAATGTTAGACCAGTTGTCAGACTTTTGGGCTCCTGACTACCCGTAACGACTGTCAAAAATATTCCTATGACAACCGGAACCGACTGTTTAACGTACTCTCCGAGGCACGGAGGGGTCTCGATGTGTAAAGGACGGTCACCCATCCAAGGACTGACCGCGGCAAGCGCAGCCTAACCTCGCAGATCGATCGATCAGCGCGGCTGTCATTTAGCCACGAGACCCTCACTGTTTAGGTTTAAATAGAAATTGGAAATGCAATTAAACTGGAGTAGTGGGTCACGCGGACAAAGTCGTGGGCAAAGTGCTAGTCTATACTAATATTATAAAGATAGAGTGCTGATTTTTGTGAGTTTTTAAACCGCGGGACACGGCCAGTATTTGCATAAATAAACTATGTTTTCTCCTACAGACACTGGCGGAGGTGGAAGTGGCATCAGAAAGCTGTATGCTCTCCGCCCCCTACGACCTACTGGCAACATCAGGTGGGCTTTTTGGCAATTTCTCTTTTTACCCGACTGCGAGACGCAAAGGAGGGTAATGTGTTTATCAGTCTATGTATGTATGTATGTATGTATGTATGTATGTATGTATGTATGTATGTATGTATGTATGTATGTATGTATGTATGTATGTATGTATGTTTGTTTCTATGTGGCGTTCTAGAGACCAAATGCGTAGGCCGATTTTGATAATTCTTACGTCAATCGATTCGTCTTAACCTTGCGAGTGTCACTAAAGACATAACAGTAATCAAAATTCACCACAGCGACAACCAGACGCCATATTGTCAAAATGAAAAAAAAAAAAGTTGATGAACTATGTCAAGTGGGGTGTCGTTGAATAGGTATTTTAAAATCATCTTTAGGTTCCTTTTATCATTTTTCATTTTAAATAATAGTTTAGGATATATAACGATTTAAAGTTGTTCAACAAAGCAATCATTCTCGCTAATTCTTACTTATCCTCAAAACCTATCATGTGGGGTATCAAAATGAAGGGCTCGAAAAGAAGATTACGAAAACATACATTAAAAACTAAAAAGTGAAAAATAAAAATAGTAAATTAAAAATTAAAAAAAACCCGACTGCCAAAAAACAACTAAAAAGTTCAAAACAAGAGCACTTTTCAAGCAGTCTGATGCAGTTGGTGGCATAAAATCTAAGATTTAACACAAATAATTGCCACCAACTGCATCAGACTGCTTGAAAAGTGCTCTTGTTTTGAACTTTTTAGTTGTTTTTTGGCAGTCGGGTTTTTTTTAATTTTAAATTTACTATTTTTTATTCCTGACTTTCTAATTGTTTTCATCGTATTTGGAGCACTAATAAAAAATCTCCATAGCTAGTTTTGCATAACAAGAAAAATCTATTTGTAACTTTTTTATCTATTAATCATGTTTTGAAACTCAACTCCAGAATTTTCATTTTAACCGATTTCAAAAAAAGGAGTTGGTTCTCAATTCGACTGTATGTTCTTTTTCATCGCTATTGTAAATAAAATAATTACTTGATATTTCATGTGCAATAGAGAATTTATTTTTTGTTAATACATTTCACCCTCGTGTAAATAAACTCGGAATAAAGTTATGCAATGATTCATTGTTATGGGGGAAAAATACAATATGTTTAGGTATTTATGTTATACCGACGTTATATAAATACCTAAACATAATTATTGTATTTTTCCCCCCTAACAAATAAACACGGAATAAAGCTATGACAAGCATAATTATAGGTACGTCAAAAATGTATGGTTATATCTACTGACGTTATTCCTTGCGTAATTTTATTCCGTGTTTATTTGTACGGGGGTTTTTATGTTCATGCTTGTCATAACTTTATTCCGTGTTTTTTTGTGAGGGTGTTAGTTTCATAGCATCGCTTTTATCTGCATTACTAAAATTTTGTTTAAAATATCGTTGTACGTAGATCTTACAACCGCAGATCTCTCGTGGAGGCGGACGGTGGTTACCCGGGAGCCAACCACCATGACCCTGGGTTGCTGTGGACCGGACTCGGCCGGTAGACGCACTCACACGCCCGACCACTACTCACACACACTGCCCGACACTCACACACATACCACACACCCACACTCGGACACTCACACACAATATGCACACAACGACCAGCGTATTCGAATGAATCACGTATTTCAGTCGCGCAAACCACCGCGTATTTCACATTTGAAACCTAATTATTTAGATGTAAGCGGTGTATCATTACCTGAGATTATTTTAGCGTTGCAGGAATACTGCTATCTGTGAAAGTTATGATTGTTATGCTAGTGTGTTATTCGATCTCTGATCTAGTCAATTGAAGGTCCGTTTAAACTGGAAAATTCTTTGTTATGAAGTTAAGACTCTAAACTAAATTAGCTCTAGGCAGTTTGTATGTCAACCTAGATAATTATAGCTTTGCATCAGTCTGATTTCAACAGAATTTCCAATCATTTTAAGTGGCCAAAAGTTTTAACAGGAATTCATAGTACCAAGTAAACCTTTACGGAAGTTAACAGCGAGGATAGTTCAAATTTCTCGTGGTTAAGCCTTATAGTATTGTGGAAAATAGTGTCATATCTTAGAATTTCCCAGTGTCATATAAGGAAAAAAAGTGTCATATCTTAGAATTTTCCAGTGTCATATGAGGAAAATAGTGTCATAATATGTAGGAAATTTAAATTTTTGTATGTGGAAATTAGTGTACAATTTTAAAACTTTACATTTTCATATGAGGAAAATAGTTTCATAAATTGGAATTTTCCAGTTTCACTCTTTCTCTTCATACCTCATAGTCAAATATATTTCTTCATATTCTGTGACTAGTGTAAGAATGTTGCCCATAAATATTTAATTAAAATACAAATTGTAATCATCTTTCATTTACTTAATCATAAGTCTTGCTACATTATGTACCTTTCAGATGGATCATTCTTAAATAAATGTATTAATATTCAAAATACCGAATGATATTAATTGTTATATGATTCCAATATATTGCAAATAAAAGTAGAATAAAAAATCCCATATTGTATACTCGAGACTCCATTGAAACTTTTGAAAGAAAACATATATTTATTTTCTCTACACATTTGATGTCGTTACAAGCGGGCAATAAGCCGATTTGGTGACACAGATCCTTTGTACGGGCATGAAAGACACGATAGGTGATAAATAGGTCGAAAATATGTACCTAACAGTTATTTCTACTATAAAAGACCACAAATTGTACTTAATACTTAATATTCAAACACTGACTTTGAAAAGGCGTCCCCATTTTCAGGCAATATTTTCTTTGTGAATCTGGGTAGGTAGGTACTGATTCATTCTCATATTGCTAGCTGTTAAAAATGTATGTTATAATAACCTCTGAATTTCGCCTCTAAGTGTACAGTCAGTGACATAACTTGTTAACACTTTTACTTTTACAAAACGTACACAAATTATTCGATACTTACACAACTTTTCAGCATGTGATGTAATAGTTAGTCACTTAGACCATTCATAATAGTCAAGAGTTTTTGTTGTTTTAATAAAATATGATATTTTTCCTTGTTCGTTGACTGTACTTACAATAAGTAATGTAGGTATCTATGTTTACTCCTACAATTTTACTGAATTAAAAGTTACTGCAAGCAAAGATATGTAAACTAACATTGAATATGGTTTAATTGTATTAATATTCATGATGAACATCTATTAAAAAATCTTCAAACTAATTAAGTATGACTTATTCTTATCTAAAATATATGTACTGGGAATATATTTGAAACTAACACCATATTGTAACACCTGCATTCTATACAAATAAACAAATTATTCTATTCTATCAATATTTTTAATAATTATGATATTAATTAATGTTAGTTTACATACAAATAAATAAATGTACCTCTATACGTCTAAATAAACGTTTAACTAAATATTTAATGTAAATACAATATTTATCTTCATCGCATTTAAATACATTATTAATGTACACACGGCTACACATCAAGCTATACATTTCCAGTTTACACTGACCTCTCACTGTAAGGAAACCCTATACAATGCGAGATCAGCTTATACTGGAAATGTATAGCCTGATCTGTAGCCGTGCGTACGTTTTAGCATTAAATGGATAAATTATAGAAATATTTAGCTTTTAAGTATTTAATTGTCGCGATATGTTTATGAAATTAATGATATATTACATTGCTGATGCGTTTTATTTACTATATTAGGTATAATATCCCGAATTTCCTATTAATTCCCTGAAAAGGTGAAAAATATTTCTGATTACGGCGGTGCCAGAACCAAGTTTTGGGTCATGCATGGTAGTAGCATACAGTATTCCCAAATTAATAATGCGCATGCAGATCTTCGCTAATTGTCGTATTCCCGGAAACAACCGAATCATTGAATCGTAAGAGCCCTAAATTAAAATGCACTTATCCACTCTATATACATATCATCTTCCGACGCTCGGGGAACACGACCGTTGCCGAACAGTGACGAAGATTTCTATGCGCATTATCACTTTGGGAGACCTGTACCTACATACAAAATATATTCGCGATATATCGCGTAATACGTACCTACCTACATACAAAATATATTCGCGATATATCGCGTAGTACATAATACGTATGCGTATAGTGTAGACGCGGCCTACTATCAGATTAGAACATTTTTCAAGGGCGTAGGTATACACCGTGTAATTGAATAAATGCAAAACCTGAAACTAGTTTGTTCAGAATCGAGAAGAGAATCGATTACACTACTTTTAATGTAGGTAATTTTTTCAAAAATAATATTTTTATTTCATGCCGAGTCTTAAAGTTGATAGTGCACGAAGCCACGCGCCCCCCGCTCTTTCGCCTCACGCCCGCCAGTCTGCCGGTAGAGCGCTTTGCGTTGCGTGAGCGTCACAGAGCTATGAATGGATTAGTATGAAATGAAAAAAAACAAATATCTTTAACAATCACACATGAAAATGATTAATTCGTTGATAAATAAATTTAATATTATAAAAATCAGTCGGGGTGTCGGAGGTTTTGCGTTATTTCAATTACACGGTGTAGAAACTGGCATCGGGCAAAAAAAGGCTGGTTATGGCGCTGAGTCCCAGTAGCGTATCCAGCAACTATTCGGGGAGGGGAGTGGTACTTACCTGTCATCCATAATCATATTATTTTGGGGGAGAATTAAGGCTAAAGGTAAACAATCAAAACATTAACCCCTTAGATACTTGTTGACGATGATTCAATTAAACAGCTCTTAAGTCATACAAATGACAAGGGTAGTTGTATATTTATTCAGTGTGGCCACTTCTGCTAATCAGGACAAATTAACTGTGATCTTTCTAAAGCGTCCTAGTCTATAAATATATTACAGATCATGGGAGGTCATATTTACAGCTACTGAGATGAAACAGTCGGCATCTCTTAACCGCGACCAATTGCCAGTAATTCCAAAGCCATACGCTCAAGAAACACTTCCTTATTGTGAACCAATCATCGTAATAGTCGAACGAACAAGTGATCGACTTTTGGGAGGACATTATTTAATCTAGCTAGATTGCGGTAACGACTGGACACACCCACGCTATCTTGTAGATGGACAAGAAAGCAAGACTATTTGTGAAATAAAAAAGGAGAGGTACCTAAGGTACAAATATCACTATTAGGGTACCTACATCACCCGCGGATGACATATCGCACACCTAGATCTAAATAGAGCGAACTCAAACATTAAAATTGTTTGAATTAGCTCTCTAGTACGTACCTAGATCTAAAGGTAAATATTGCTTTTTTAGATCTAGGTGTGCGATTCATGGCAACTACAGAAATTAATCTATACGTAACTAAAGAGACGTGTCCTGAGTCTGAGTCTGAAGTTGGAAGTTTTGTGACGTAGGCATCTACTAAAAAAGGATGTTTGAAAATTATACCCCTGTGACGACTCCCGGCCACCGTAGGCGCGGGCCTGCGGGCGGTGAGTAATGGGTAGCTCACCGTCCGATCAGGACCAGGCCCGTGCCGAACGGCGCGTACGTGTTCCACGCGCGCCTCAAAGTGATGTCAGCATCAGAGAGGGGTCCCATTAGGGCCCAAGCCTGCCGGGAAAGCGGGATTGTCCGGAAGGGATACCGCTGACCCGGACAAAAGGGCTAAGGAAGGAACATGGGTGGGTTTTAGTCAGTAAGAGTCTGACACTCCCTTCCGCTCCGCCCAGAGCGGGAGGGGCCATTTGATGATTTCCCATCCTCAAAAAAAAAGTAAAATAGGGGATTCGCAGCCGTTTGAACTGGAACTTTAACAGGAGTACCGGGGGCCATAAGTTTGAGAAACCCTGTTCTAGCAATACTTATTAGGCTATAGACTTCACTAAATTAAATTATAGTACTAACTAATTAGTTTTCACTATAATTTAATTCAGTGAAGTCTGAATGTTTCGTTTTACGTGTTAATCAATTCATTTACACGTAAAACGAAACATTATTCTTTCCCGCGGGTGCGAGGCGTAAATTGGTGATACATTGTTATTGCCGTTATCGCCGACACACACATTGAATCACGGTCAACGCCTTATCACACATATTAATACTGATAATTACTTCATTAATTAAATCTGCATGAGGCTCGTGGTAACGGCGGATCCCGGGGGGGTCATAGGGATCATGGCCTAGGTTGACCGCAGATAACATTTCTAATCTAAAAAAAAACCGGACAAGTGCGAGTATGCCGCGCGCCCTAAGGGTTCCGAAATATGATCATAGATGGCGCTACTGCATACTTCCAATGGCGCCATCTATGAGCAGATGGCTCCACTTATGGTCCGGTGACTGACGGCGGACAACAAAGTGATCCTATAAGGGTTCCGTTTTTCCTTTTGAGGTACGGAACCCTAAAAATATATAATGACTGGCCATTAGTACCTATTAGCAACCCCCCGCCCCCCGACTGGAAGGCTGGATCGGGATCCGCTCTTAGCTCGTGGTCGTAAGAGCGGCTACCAACCAAAAAGTTTGGGTCGGGCAAAGATCGGGTTATATCTATACTACTCGTATAATATAAAGAGTTTGTTTGAACGCGCTAATATCTGGAACTACCAGTAGTATTCCAAAAAATCTTTTTGCATATGATAGCCAGATTCATGAGGAATAGTATAGGCTATTTAACATCACGCTACGACCCTTAGGAGCGGAGCAACGGGGGCGAAACCGTGGGAAACAGCTGATGTAAGCTAATATTATAAAGAGAAAATATTTGATTGTTTGTTTGTATATAAGAATAAACTCAAAAACCATTGGACCGACTTTAAAAGTTCTTTCACCAGTGGTAAGCTACATTATCACTCAATAACATAGGCTACTCTTTATCCAGAAAAATTTCACAGTTCCTGTGGGTCACGCGGACGAAGTCGCGGGCAATGTGCTAGTCTAAATAAATACACCGTGACATTTAAATTTTGGTTTTTCTAGAACAAACGTTGCTCAGAGTACATGGTCTACTACCGTTTTATAGCATCAAATAAAAAGTAAAAAAAGGTAGTAAGCGTGATTACATGTGGGCTAATGAATTTTATTAGCATTTCGGCCCGCATTGGCCCGACACGACGTCCTTAGTCTCCGTGGATTGTCTCATCTCTTGAATGTCGCATCGCTACTGCGGTGAATTAACTTTAATGTTACGATTATTGTTTGATCAACATATTATGACTTATTTAAGAACGCCTAGTTTAGTTATTCTATAACATAATAAAATTGACGGTAAAAAATAGTACCCACTTAGTAGGTACTAAGTAGGTACTATTTTTTACCGTCAATTTTATTATGTTCAGTTATTAGATTATGGTCTACTAGTAGGTACTAGTAGACCATAATCTAATAACTGAACACACATAGTAAATGACTTTGTTTTATACTTTTATCCTATTTAGATAATTATTATGCTATATTTTGTAGATTTTGATGCGCAAGTTAATATCGCGTGTAATTTATTCGTATTTTAATCTGTAGGTAGGTAGGTAGGTAATTGCATACAGTAGTTAATAGTTTTTGCCATTCAAACACTGCAAAAAATAAGGAATAATATTCCTCTGTACACGGTACACTGTATAATGCTATCCAGATATGAACCAGATATGATCTTGAGCTAATTGTGACGTCTTAGCTGTATTAAGTATAAAAAAATCTATTACAATAGATTTGGTAAAACAGACTCAGAAAAAAAAAAGATAGGTACCTATTTATTATTTGGCAAATTAATTTTCTTGGCAAGATTACTTTTCAAGTGATAATATTAATTGACAGTTCGAGGTCATTGACATTCCTATTCTTTCACATTGTAGGTATTTATAATATGTAACCATGATGTGTATTTCATTATAATCAAATCTAATTCATTACCACAATCTGTTCAGTGCAAGTTTATGTGGGACGTCAGTGCCCTCACTCAGAATTCTTTACGCATCATTTGGAGGGTAGTTTTAATCTAGAGTAGTGGCTCACGGGGTTTATTAACCCAGCAGTAAGGACATATAATATTTATGCTCATAATATTATGTGTTATGATAAGAGGTGTCCTGTAGGGTGACCACGATACTTTTAGTAACGAATCTCTTTTGGAAAAATCTATCGTTGGATAGGTCTAAAAAACAACATAAAGGTTCCTAAGTAACTTCTGATTTAAGTGCATATTTAGTGAATTAGGATCTCCGAAAGTCTTTGATGTCAATGTGTGTGTGTGTCATCCCATCAGATCATAGAATCTGAGGTCCTCCCCTAACTTTTTATCCGCGCTAACAAAACAAGAAGTTCGAAAAAAATCAAGCTCGTAGCACTCAAAAAAAAAAAATGTGGAAACGTTGCTGATTGTACGTTAAACTACTTTATTGTATACTTAGATGTAAGACAAAATGTACAATTGTTAGTATTCCCAAATAAAAAAAATACTTACGATTAAAATTGGTTTCAAGATGATACGTTAATTTTTTTTTGAAAAAATCGCCATTTTCAGTGTTGAGTTTGCCAACCGCAAAAATGACTTTGTTTCATAATAATAATTATGAAATACGAACTTATATTTGCGGTCAGATAGGTGGCTAATCACTATCTTATGCCATTCAAACAGGTCGTAAATAGGATTAGAATCCAAGACTCAAAGCAGTGCCGTGTGTGAGGAGTTTAGTGCATATGACATCGACATGGAGGCACAGATATCGCTGGATGCAGCCAAGATGTTAATTCCAAGACGCTGTTGGATTAAAGTATCTCTATTGCGCTTTAGGTAATATTGACAGGGTGAAGCCATATCATATGGTATGGGTGACATACGGATTTAATATTTATTGCTAACTGATATGGGTTTTAAGCCCGTATTACAGAACGATGCTCGAGCACAGATCTCTGCTTGAGCATAGATTTAAAGCCATTTGATTGGTTGAAATCTATGCTCAAGCAGAGATCGGTGCTCGAGTATCGTTCTGAAATACGGGCCTTAGTATAGTAAACCTAGACGTCATTTTGCAGGCTAGAAAAAGGCTAATGCTAATACAATAACCAACGAAGCGTGTATCATCCAATTTGGTTTTTATGAAAAAAGAAAACACTTAATTTGAATTAAACTTCAATTCCCCACAAAGACCTTCTTTAGCATTTCTAATTGTTTACTAATTAATTTATAAAAACTCATTATGTTTCGTTTAAAAAGCAATGTCAAAGCTAATATCATAAGAACAAAAAATGTAAATAAAATGAAACACAATTAAACGACCGCCGGAGGTCTGCGTTTGAATGAATTGAAGCTTTCTAATAAATACCAATGAAATTAAAATGGTTATCAATGGGACATCTTTAGTGATTTTTTGTTGAATTAATCGGCCAAATATTATCAATTATGTCCAAACAAAAATCGAAATAGAACACGTCTCAACTACTGACCGACATCGACATGTCAAGTAAATCGTTTGATCACGAATTTTTCAAACAGAAATCAGAGTCAAAGGCAAAAAGCGTCCTTACAACCTTTTGACTTAGAGCATGTCACTGTCACAAAAAGCAGTGATAGCACGCACCGCTGACTTTTCGAAGTCATGTGCGTATTAGAAATCAATTATCACTTGCTTTAACGGTGAAGAAAAACATCGTAAGGAAACCGGCATCTCCTAGAACCAAAAATTCGAAGACATGTGACGTCCACCAACCCGCACTGGGCCCGCGTGGTGTACTACGGCCCACTCCCTCTCACAGAGGAGGCCTGTGTCCCAGCAGTGGGAACATTATAGGCCGATTATGCTTATATGTATATGATTATATGTCACTGTCAATGACCTTATATTTTTTCTATAAGGGCTATTGATTTTTCTTACGTAGTTAGCTTCATTCTTGCATCCTTGTATAGTTTTTTCATTAAGAAATTCTCAATATAAGTCGAAGTCTGAATTGTTGCCGTTGATACTACTACAATCTTGTAAAAATTGTGCAATCAGTGGCGGCCTTAGCCATTACAAGGCCCCGGGGCGGCAGATCTTAGCAAGGCCCTTGTTCTTTGTGTAATTTATGTAAATTGAAAGTAAGTATTTGATGATGATTGACGAGAAATTCAAAAGAAAATAGGTAAATGTAGAGTTTTAAAATGTTATATTGGAAGCTTTATAAAAGTTTCGTTTGTTTTTTTATTTGGGTTGTTGCGCGAGGCCCCTGCAAGAGTGAGGCCCCGGACAGTTGCCCTGTTGCCACCCCTTAACGCCGCCACTGATTTTAATGGAGCTAGACAACACTAATATTGTCCTGTTTCACCCTAAATCATGGTTGCCCCACAGTCCAAAATAAACCAAGCCTAATATCGCTTACGCGGTAATAAACCAAGGTGCTTGTTGTCTTAGGACTCCTTCATCTTGAGATTGTAGCTCCACGTGTCTCGTTATACGGAATTGAATTATGATTGTAGGTATGTTGGACGGGACCCTATTTTTGTCCCCGTTTGACTGTAAGTCCTGACTAAAAATAGACCGCGTGGGTGTCGTATAATACTCCAGTCCCTTTAATTAAATTATCTTATTATTATTGGTTTTTACGCAGATCCATGAAAAGAAAAATACGTTTTGATATTGGTTAGAGATACGACTTGATTTACAACGCGATATATAGAAATAAAATAAAAAAAAGTTACAACCGCCTTCAAAAAGATCACAATAATGTTGTGTGATACAGTTTTCGGAAGTGGATGCCTTTGGTGATAAACACACGTGATTATTGATGAGAAATAGCGTGAAATCATTACCACTAACTAAACTTACATACATACCACTTTTTGCTGTGAATAATATTAATTTTATTATATCTTCAACATAGGTAAAGTGAACTAAATACCGCTTATTAAAGCTGATTAAAAAACTACTCAACCAAACTTAACAAAATTTACACGATCACCGAACGAGCTCTCGATCATTTCCATCAAATGAAAAAAATAATCATTAAAAGTGTAGATATACCTACCTACCATTTTTAAGTCGGTTATAAACGGACAATTAATCGTGTAATAATTAGTTCCAATAAGTAAACTTGCTATATATTTTACAAACATGACAAAAACAAAATCATAATGCAGAAATCTATTTTTATGTAAAATATACGTGGGCAGGTACGGTCAGCTACAGAAATAAGCGAACAAATAGGAAAATATCAGGATACTTGGTTGTTATATTATATCAAGCTACCTACTTAGTTGTTAATAAACTAACACATTTGTGTTAGTTTAATAATAACCTATATGAGGCTGTGAGAGCCAGAGTGGCCTATCATTTCGAGACACAATTGATTTCAATTGTGTCTGAAAATAATAGTCCACTCTGGCTCTCACAGCCTCATATATAATATATAATATAATAACTCATATATATAATTACCTATTTAGGTAATTATATATAGGTTACTAGCAAACCCGGCGAACTCCGTTTCGCCACCGTAGTACATGCTATGTATCAGAGATGGCGCTGTATGTGAAAAAAGATTTTCCCGCTTTTATCTTTAAATTTTCCTGAATTTTCTTTGCTATAAACCTCACGGAGCCCGAGACCTTTCCAACGAATGCAAAACCGTGGAAATCGGTTCGTCCGTTCTGGACTTATATCGTCAGGAAGGAAAACCCGACTTATTTTTAACCGACTTCCAAAAAGGAGGAGGTTCTGCATTCGGTTGTTTTTTTTTTTTTTTTTACTGATTACTCTGTGATCTCTGAGCCGATTTACGTGATTATTTTTTCATACGGTAGAAGAACCTCGCGTGGTGGTCCCATTTAAATTTTATTAACTTTGATTGAGTAGATTTTTAACCATGTGTAATAAACGATATTTTTGGTGTATCTCGATGACATCATCACAATGATGAAAAAGTGATATTGTGTAATACATTAATTCCTGAACGCAATCGATCTCGATATTATACATACATAACATCACGCCGGTATTTCCCGCAAGGTTAGACAGAGGTGTATAGTACACACAATTTTTTTATGCTTAAGTCGCATTTGATAGAAGGCTAGGGAGCGAGCCTATTGCTATTATAAACTGAAACAAACACTGTTTTTAGGGTTCTGTACCAAAATGGTAAAAAAGGAACCCTTATGGTGCGACTGTCTGTCTGTCTGTCACACCTGCTTATATCAGCAACTACTAATGCTATCGACTCGAAATTTGGAACTTTTATAAAAAATGCTTGCCAAACTTTATTGAAAATAAAAAAAGTCATAAAATGTTTTTATTTTCATTGTAAAAGGGGCCGGAGTGGGGGTCCGAAATTTCAAAGTGGGGTTACTAGGTCAAGTGACATATCATATGAAAGGGCTTGATCTGCACATTTCAAAATATATTTTCATTTTATTTTATGTCTCACTGTTTTCGACATATATGATGAAAAATGTCTGAAAAAATACCATTCCCCCCCCCTTATCTCCGAAGTTTGCAGAGCGAAAAATCTGAAATAATTAGAGTTGATAAGAATTGACCCAAATATTGCACCAAAAATAAAACGATGTTCCTAACTAGTGCAGTTTTTTTTAAATCATCATAATTCCTTAACAAACAAACTTAGTTATGCGGTCCGGTTTTTTTCACTTTATACGTCCAAAACCGATACGGAACCCTCGGTGCGCGGTAAGACTCGCACTTGGCCGGTTTTCTTGTTTACTGAAACGCTCTTATCCACCAACATCTATGAATATAAGTACCTATTTAAATTCGTGGAAGTAATCGATCTCGGTAAAAGTAGGTACATACAAAATGTGTAGCAAAGGCAGTACATAAATGATTTTATGATACTTTATTGTAATTATTAACAACAATAAAATGGTTACACAGGTTACACTACACTAAAAAGATAAAAATAAAAACAGGTATAAAAAGAACCGACTTCCAAAAACTACACTAAAAACTATGAAATAAAAATGTTAAACTTCCATAAATAAAAATCTAAATGTATATTGAAGTCGGCGGGGCCTAGCATAAAAATAAGCAACATTGTAGATTATATGGAGGAATGAAAGGAAATGTTAATTTGTCGAGGCGCAAAGCAAGCATGCACACACTGCGCACGTTCTTCCTGTTCAAAGGCTGAGAGTTAAAAACCTGAAGAGGCCCCGCCGACTTCAATATACATTTAGATTTTTATTTATGGAAGTTTAACATTTTTATTTCATAGTTTTTAGTGTAGTTTTTGGAAGTCGGTATTTTTAAACCTGTTTTTTATATAGTAGATTATATAGGTAAAATAAACAAAAAGCCCGAGTAGGTACCCATACAGTTTGTATGAAGATTCAATAACCTTTCATAAAAATAAACACTTTTTAGAGTTCTGTACCCGAAGGGTAGGTCCAACAAGACCCTATTAGGTACTAAGTCTACACCACTGCACCGTCTTTCCGTCCGTCCGTATGTCACAAGGCTGTATCTTATGAACCGTAATAGCTATTCAATTGAAGCTTTCACAGAATACGTGTGTGTGACCACTACCATGGCAAATATAATTAGTTAATAACAACAAAAAACTCAAAACCTAAGGGGGATCCCCAAGCAACCGAAACGGAACCCCTAGTGCGCGAGCCCGACTCGCACTTGGCTGGTTTGTTTGGATAGTCTGTCGCTCCTACAATTTTAATAAATGTATACGCGGATAGTTCACAAAAACCAGACCTAAAGTTAAAAAAAACCGCATTATCTTTATTATAATTTGATAAAAACACATTACAACGCGGAAAACCCACACATTTTTAATGTTAATGTGGTGTGTTATACGCATACTGCATAATAAAAAATATAAAACATTAATTTTGGCACGCTCTAGCATTAAAAATAGAGTTTTTTTCAATTAGTCTGTTTTAGCTAGAAATATTATTATGTTAAGTACCTAGAGCTACTAAAGTAGGTACCTACAGGTTTTTTTACATTCTCTTAAATTATTGAATACGGTAGTGGCCTACTACAAAGTACAAATAAATTATTTTATTTCAAAGAAGGAATAGGCACAACAAAAAAGTAAAAGCAAAAATAATAATTTATCACAAAATGGAAAACATAGACGCTTTTAAAGTTTTTGGAGGGAGTATCGCTCCGTCTTTGTCGCGCAAGCGGACGTAGGTGGTGTTACGTCACTAGTAGGTAGTGCCGTCCGTGTCTAGCAAATCATTTTAAAACGCTTATAACTTTGCCAATTTTGTAGATTTTTCATCGGTTTTTTTGGTGTTAATTGTCTTTTTTCAAATAGTTTACAGATTCACAATAAAAAAAAAGTAGTTAACATCCCTATGACATGACAACATGATATTATAATTTGTACGCCCGAGTGGCAAAACATAATGCGCTATTAGTCTATAAATTGTTTCTTTATACTGTGCTATTACCATGACATAAGACGTGTATTTGATTTACCTATGTTTAACAAAAAATAAATGATTATTGATTACAGACAACAGCATTAATTGGATACTCCTCACACATCTATCCAAATAAATTATTAGACCATTTCACGTAAGAATTCCCTTCGACACTATGTTGGCTCCTGCTTGTCATTCCTATTTAGGTCATATCGTTTTGTGTTTTTTGTAGATTTATGTTTTATAATAATGTTTAGGACGGACGTTAAAAAGTGATGAAAGTGAATTGGTGCTGAAAGAAAACTTCCAACACCGTTAAAGACGTTGTAATAAATTGAGATTCAGGGTAGCCAACATAGCGTGGATACCCTGAATCTCAATTGGATCTTATGTGAAACGGTCAAATGAATTGAAGTGTCTGTTTTTATTGTCAAAATAACAGCTTTTTATTACTAAATGCATATGAAAAAATATTTTTACTAAATAGATATGACAACGTTATTGTTAGTTAATGCAAAAGCTGAAAGGAGTCATTTGTACTCATCATTATGAACAACTTTTACTATGGGACAAACCCTGAAATCGCGAAAAAAAATCAGCTATTCTATAGATACATTTTGACGATTTAAGTCTCAGATCATAGAAACAAGGAGATGTGCCAAGGCGCTATCGAGCTTGATGCCTGATCTTGAGCAAATTGCTCATATTAAAAACGTACGCGCTGGCGACGAACCGAACACGATCGATGGTATAAATACAGTGTTTTAGTTTAGTGCTAGTGTTGAGTGACGATTAACAGTGTTAGATGGAGGGTGTGCGGAATGTTCAATGCGTGGGAGATCTTTTTATTCACAAGGAGCGCTTATATGCGCGTAATTGTGTCGAAAAATGTACTAAAAGTGCATCAGTTGTTCCCGTACTAATTTGCTATGATGGCATATCTCCTTGTTTCTATGATCTGAGATTTAAGTGAACACAATATGGAGCAGCAGATTTTTTTTTTTGCAGCAGACATTTGAAAATATATTTTGTTGAATTAGGTCAAAGATGAATAAAGTAGTTAATCTATGTGTCTGTGAGTCAGATCCGCCCTATTTTGTTATATGTGACGAGTGATGACCAATGTCAATCATCAATTGATCTAGAAAATTTCGTGGGTATATCCCAGGACAAATAAGAGTTTTTTTCCTATGAGTCAGAAGTCTAATTGAAGATCTCCGAAAATTGTAGACAGCTGCACAACTTGGGTCAAGCCAGTGAATCGATTGATGGATTCATTACAATGAAATACATCTATTATTATGTACCTAAATAATAATATAATTACCTAATTGTTGGCCATAACCAATAAATAAACACATTTGATCTAAATCTCTCTTCATATTCATCCCACATTAATTAATTTAACAATCAACAGTGGTACCCATCCCAGTTTAAGTCTCCACAAATATCTTGATTATGACCGCTGCCTACCTTGTCCCTTAGTGACGCAGCGTGAAGGCACGCCACCCAACTATCGCGCGACGGTTTCTCAAGAACGCCAATTGTCGCATTGTCGCCGGATGGCAGCTAAACGCTGGCTTCCTTCGACTTTAGTCGGCGCCAGTCATAAGCGGATAGCGAGTTTTAAAAAAAAAACTGGAAATTCTACACTGCTCTACAGACCCTAAAATGTAGTAACTACCTACATTTTTGATTATTGAATATTGGACCTTAATGCCTTACATTAAGGATTATAACTAGGTGCTGTTGTTTAGCATGTCCACGGTTGCATGATTGTTGGATATGCCGCCTGTTGATAACTTGATAACTAAAACACATTAGTAATGAAAATACCTTTGCCATAACAGTTGCCCGTCACTTCTTGCTATTTGTTCTGTATGACTATTTAACCAATGTACATACCTACTCCTTTTTCCATAGACAATAATAGACATAAGAAAAAAAGAAACTAAGTAAGTAGCTAACGTCTTACACCTTAGACCAGCGGGCCCGCCCGTGTGCCTGCCCACGTGTATTATCTCATGTTCCAACGAAATTTTACTTATCTTACTCTTACCCGCGTTGATATCATTTATATTGCACTTCCCTTATAATTGTTCATTAAATGAAGTCATTCACGCATGACACGCACGTCCTTCTAAGAAATAAAGTATAACAAAAGCATCACTGATGGATATTACTTACTAATTCCTATGGCATTAGCCGCGTCAGTTGAAAATCAGCGCAAAGTAGCCCTCGTCTGTCAGATAACCTTCTAAAGGTCGATAACAATAGAAAATCAATTGTGTCTCATTAGTGACAGTTATAGGATTATGCTGCAATGGATATCTATTATTTGGTGCATCTGGAACACACGCAATTTAGCAATTCCTTTGACAGCCTCCTGTAATGAAACAAGCGGTATTTTTAGCTTTTTTTCTACTGAACAGCTAACTTGAACCACAGATAATATAATACTAACGCTTGAACATTGCCTGATCGCATTTTTAGTTTAGGTATAATTGACCGACATATTTGTGATAAGATTTTTTTTAATATTATGATAACATAAACTGTACCTACTGGCATTACCACTCCATCATACAAGTGTAGTGCTTGTTGCAAATTTTCTTGAGACCTTTTTAAATGTACCTAAAAATTCAAAAAAATATGTTCAACACTAAACTTTTTTAGGCTGAAATATCAAATTGATTAGAACCATGTCAACGACGCGACGACCTACCTACTCTACTACTTATAAGTGTAGGGGTTATCACGACGAACCTTTTGACCACCAATGACGACTAAAAGTGTCATTCCATTTCTAGCAAATTATGTATTAGTAACATAATATATTGTGACATATTATATTATAATATTGATATTCAGCCGAAACTAGTTAGACTGGAAGCCGACCTCAATATAATTTGGGAAAAGGCTATGCAGATGATGATGATGAACACATATTGTGACATAAAATTCGGGGCTTGGGGCAAAAATTATGAACCCCTTACTTATAAACGCCTCTTAATTTAACCACTGATTAAATATTCAACAGACTATCCTTGTCATTTGACAATGACTGCTTATAGAAGATAGATTTCAAGGATCCTTGGAATTTTAATGTGTTATAAAATATCACAAAAAATAGGCCACTAATAACTCACAAAAATACGTCAATGAGCAATAAAATTGATAATAATTATTATTCATTGTAATCAGTAGAACTATGTCAAAACTATGTAGCGCATAAGCGTAGTGGAATGATTGAAACTATGCCTTTGTTTACTACGATACACACACATGCGCGCACACGCACACAGACGCGCGTGTGCAAGTTTTCCTGAAACATGCGCGCGAGTAGATCGCTGCTCTTCCGGTCGTGCGCAAAGAATAGGCAATTAGGGGGAAATGAAACGTACTTATTTTAACGCCGCACTGTGATGTATAACATAAAATGTAGAAAAATAATATAAGATCAGTTTTATACATAAATTAGTGAATTTCGCAGCCGTCATTGAAGAATGGATGATGAACATGTGACATGTGATATCTCTACTCAGAGAAGTGGTGGTTTAACATTATTGTACGTGGGTTGTAAAACAACAAAGTATTGAAACAATAAAATAAAACATGCTTAACCCCTGTTAAGTACCTAAGTATTTTTATTGTATTGTTTTAATACTTTGTGGTTTTATATTTTTACGTTGAGCATCGCCTCGTGAGAAGATCCTGTTATATAAATAAATAAAAAATAAATGAACTCCCTAGTAAAAACAAAGGATTCAGCCGGTCCTCTAGTTCCTATTGACTCCTACACAATAATACATGCAGGAAATAATATACGAAATAAAGTCACCATGATGAGGTCATCGTGTTTTGTTTATATTGTTACATTACAAATGTCAGTTCATGGCCAAGTACTTACCACAATATTATTTGGTCCATTTTCCTTTCCGGCTATAATCTCACAAATACTTAGGTAGTGTACCTACTTAGTTTTATTAATAAGGCGTCATACACACTGTCACGTCACGCTACGTCGCGTGGCGTAGGATAGCGATCCCTATGAGGAATTAATAACAGTAAAATATATACCTACTATAGTGAGAGCTTTAATCATTAGGAAAAAAAAGTCATCTCCAAACGTGTGATTTATTAGAGAGAAAACTTCGAAATACCAGATGGTAAACTATACCTCAGAGAAAATCAGACCCTATGAAATCTATTGTTTGGTTAACTTTCAAATAAAACAATGTTATCAGTACCACCCGATGCTATAACGAATGAATCATATTTCCCCTCTACTCCGCTCCTTGCTCTTTGACCGGCGCCGGCGCATTTTATAAAGCAACAAAGGTCGGCTACAACTGCTCATCCGTTCAGTCCGGTCAGTCAGCGACGGTCGTGCGAGTCGAATACACGTTAGCGCGCGATTTAAGAAATAATTTCACACAAAATGTTGTTCTTCATAACAGTTACTGTGCTCGTCGCTAGTGCAAACGCCAAGTTCTACACGGACTGTGGTAACTCTTTTTTTTATATTTTTTATTTAAATAATTTCGGTTGGGTCACTGCGTTATCTGATACAGGCATGCTTTATTAGTAAATTGCGTACATTGTGTGTTGTTGATGAGATGTTAGTGTGTGTAATGTGGATGGGTGTGCGGTTCGCTGCAGTCGTTGGCTGAAACGTGAAACCTGTGTTTTTCTTACCTGTAAAGTGATCTTCACCCCTGGGCAAAAACATGTTCATAATCTGTCCTTGTGTTGCAGTTGATTTTATTCACACTTTTACATATCAATACCTTGCAGTTGACTTTATTCACACTCTTACATATCATTATGCTGCAGTTGATTTTATTCCCACTTTTACGTAGGTATATCATTAAGTTGCACTTGATTTTATTCACACTTTTACATATCAATACCTAAATTGCAGTTGACTTTATTCACACTTTTACATACTTATTAATAAGTTGCAGTTGATCTTATTCACACTTTTACAAATTCAGCCCCAGTTTCTAAAACCCTGCTCAAGCAACTGATTAATAAATCTGCTGTTAAATCTCATGTAAGTTGTTGTTATTGGTTAACAGAAATAACATTGGCCAATCATGTCATTTGACATGAGTTTTGGCAACAGATTAAATTGAACGGGCTTTCCAAAACAGGAGGTTCAGCTTCTCTTTTGCTTGTGGTATTGTAGTCTCTACTGAACTTTGTACATGGGCCTGAATAGTATTCGATAAAACATTTTTTTATTGAATTATTTATATTATTAAGGAATTTTAAATACCTAATTCCCCACCACCGATGAATCTAGGCAAGCGTGCTCCATCGTAGACCGCATCATCGCTTAACATCAGGCGAGATGGCGGTCAAATGTAAGCCTACCTAATAATAGGTACATTAAAAAAAAGTACAACATAAATTATGAATGACCGGCCACACACAATTTTATTGACAACACCGGATTCTACAGACCCATCGGTTTGTGTTTAGAATTGAGTCAAACATCAATTTAATCATAAATAATAACAACTAAGCCTTTTTCAGTATAAGGGGCTATTTCACCAACCTATCAATAAAGGAATCTGTCAATTAAGATTAAATTTTTGACAGATTTTGTATAGAAAATCTGTCAAAAATCTTATCTTTAGCTTATTGGACAGATACTGATAGGTTGGTGAAAATGCCCCTAAGTCTAGCAAGCCAAAGCCTAAGCTTTGAAAATATTTGAAAGAAATATCATAGGCTTCTTTTAGATTAAAAAATAAGTATTAACTCTCTACAAAAGTTCATAAGTTTCACAAAAAAACAACAAACAATTTTTGACAACTTTTGGACCAAAAACTTTTCCACTGCCAATATTGTTAGTCTAGTGGCCGTTACGATTGTTGAGAGTAAAGTCCTGGGTACGATTCTCAAGTCCAGCAAAGTGTTATTAAGTTTTCCCAATAGCAGCCCGGAGACTAGATCTGTGCCCGGTTAATGCCTATAGGCTCGCCACACATGGGACTGAGTATAACGTAACTATAGCAATGTGGGTGTATTACACACCTGGGGGGTGATTCTCGCGGGTGATATATTGATATCGAATTCGATATATATCGCAACAAATGTCAAAATGGTAGGGATTTTGACAGTTGTTGCAATATATATAGAATTCGATATCAATATCGAACCCGCGAGAATCACCCCCCTGTGCCTACCCGTTCAGGGGGAATAGCCGTGAAGTTGCGTAGTTTAAGACTAGAACTATGGCCGAACAGTCTTAATTATACATAGAGTATTCATTCATGTAGGCTACTTTTTATATGACATTACAATACAACTACTTAGATTTTGTGCAAAATTAATCATAAAATATTTTTTTTTGTGTAAACATAACGATTACAATAGCATTGTCATCAAAAATAATAACAAGACAGTAGCCACTTAGATGTTCATCTACGTAACTAATAACACATAGATATTTTTATCTTATACATCATAGTAAACACATAATAATTAGGTATGTCAATTTTTATGTTATTCTCGATATTTATAGTGCATTATTAAAACCGTTTTTTTCGAAATTGTGCAATTTCGAAAAAACAACGTGCAACGTGGTAGATGTAATCATAAATCTTCGTCGAGAAATTCTCTAAATGATGTTAAAAATCGCATCAAAATCAATCAAGTAGTTTAGAAGTAGGTAGATACTAAGCGAATAAACAAACGACTTTGTTTTAAACTAGATAACGTGTACAATGAACTTTCACCTATAAACAGTTTGATTCATAATGTGTAAGTAGGTATTTGTTTCTATTAAATAAACACAAAATAAATAGTAGTAGGTACTAGTGTTTTGAAGAAGCAGCTGTTACTATCTACTAAATATCAATTCTCTTGTGACTCGCAGTTCAATGCTCTGTATATCAGTATGGAGATACATTTAAACTTAGTTTACTTTAAGTTCAAAACAAAAATAATGAATGAATCCTGAGTGTAGCGAGGGATTCAAAGGCACGAGATGCAATAAACTTTGCTCTCGTGTAACACATTACACATAATTTTTCACTTCAGCAGCGAGAACACAATAAATAGTTATTTCAATCTGAATAGATTGAAATAACTATTTATTATTTTATCTCCTTTATTAATTCCTCTATTAACTATTTATTGTGAATCAAAATAATTAACATTGTAGGTAGAGCTACCAATTCAATAAAATGGAACATATTATTTAACTTAATCAACTCTTTACGCCAGCCACGAAATTTAATGCCTGCTCTTTTATTTAAATTAAGGCGTGTTCGGAAATTTTATAGCACCCATGACATTTTATTACTTATTCAAAATATATTACGTAACATTATTGAAACGAGAAATAAATATTTACAGGTTAAATATCAGTTTTATTTGCAGTAAATACTTATTTTTGTTTAAATACAACAATAAGTAAAAAAATCAATAAATTACATTAAAAGACATAATTATCTATTTGCGAATTTTTTTTAGTTAGTACTAAATTCCGAACGTGTTTGTCTTTGAGGTCGAATTCAAAATCGGAACTTCGAAAGGGCTGGTCTTTGTCTCTCTCTCTTTCTAATGGCGGGAAAGAGATAGAGGGTGAATGTTTCGAATTGTAAGATCAACCCAAGGCTGATTATAGTCAATCTATCTCCACTATGCCGTATGGGCGTCGCGTCCTATCATCAATTACTATCATCATCATAATTCGACTTGCAATTTTTCCACTATTAAACGTGGGTCTCTTGATTGCCCGCTAATACTATTGAACTGTATATTAGGTAAGCTGTTGCCCGTGACTTTGTCTGCGCGAGTGCTTCTCCAGGTCCCAGAGCTAGGCAACTTTTTTGTCAAATTTCATCCAAATCCATTTGGCCTCACTTACACCCTAATGTGTCGGATCAAAACATTTACCAGTGCTTATTTATTTTTGTTCAAATTGATGAAAAAAAATGTGATCATGATAAAAACCATAATAACAACATTATGATAAACAGTGCCATTCGTTTTTTCGCACACAAACAATAATAGTATAATAATACTGTTTATCATAATGTTTATTTAATAGTGGCAGCAGCAATACCTACCGCATTAGTGTATTAATGTAAAATGATACATCATAGTGATATACTACCAGTCTACCACTCATTACTAACTGACTAATTAGTGACATCTGTACCCCTATCATGAGTTTTTTTGACGTATAGTTTCGTTAACGTAAGCATTTTTGAATTGAAAATACAACAGTCCTAGAACATTTTGATAAGATTTTATACAATTCGCACATTTTAAAAAATACAGAGAAATTAATTAAGTATTTAATTTATATATTTATGTTGTTATATAAACGTATATTTTCAATTCTAAATATGCTTACATTAACGAAACTATACGTCAAAAAAACACATGATAGGGGTACAGATAGGTACATCTCATACATCTGTATTACCCTGAGTTTTTTTGACGTATAGTATCGTTAACGTAAGCATATTTTGAATTTATACAATTTGCACATTTTAAAAAATACAGAGAAATTAATGAAGTACCTATTTAATTTATATAAATATTGTGTAACAAACATGTATTTTCAATTCAAAATATGCTTACGTTAACGATACTACACGTAAAAAAAACTCATGATAGGGGTTCTGTTTCTGATGTCACTTAGCTAATGTTGTATCTAAGACTTTGTAATAAAATATCTAACAATACTAAGTATTTATCTTTATTATTTATCTTACAATATTAGGTATTATAGCAAACACACGTAATCACGTTTTAGTTTAACTATCTTTAGCCATTTTGCTCTCATCGAAAGAATACCTAATGGGTTCCATTTTTGCAAACCTAAATCAAAGTAGTAGTACCTAGATATCTATTTTTCTTTCTGACTGATTTAATAAAGATTAAATTATAGAATTCACTGACAAAGTGACTAGTAGGTAATTGGCAGCCCAAGACTGCTGGCGCCGCACACCTTCAATTAATTTATGTAACAGACTTCGGAATTCTCTTCCTCCTTTAAATCTCCATTAAATCTGGCCCTGGTCTCGTGTTTATCATTTCAGTGTGTCTAAACTAGGTAGCCTACATACACTGGTGATTTGGTGAAACTATTGATAACCTCGTGCGTACAGGACGCATTTCGCGACGCAAGCACACACAATGGCCGTGTCCAACTGATCTGACATACGCTTCAGTTCTGAATGTTATAGTTATGTGTATCTAATACAATGATACTCCATGTCTCGTGAATTGTAGGGATATACAATTATACAGGGTTTACGGATTAAACGAAGGACGTCAAAGTACCTATTTAGTATTCAAATCTCATGTAATTCACCGCAGGTCCAACCCTGAAATCGTGAAAAAAATAAGATTAAACAGCGTTACAAAAAGTCGCATTTCTTTGCGGAAAACAGCCCGCTACATGCCCTGCTAAGCCGAAAGGCGCTTTTTTTCAGATATGCCCTTTTAGTTTTTTTTATACCTACCATTTAAATTCACATCATAGGTATTACTCTCAGATCATAGAAACAAGGAGATATGCCATCATAGCAAATTAGTACGGGAACAACTGATGCCACTTTTAGTACATTTTTCGACACAATGACGTGCATAATTAAGCGCTCCTTGTGAATAAAAAGATCTCCCACGCATTGAACATTCCGCACACCCTCAATCTAACACTGTTAATCGTCACTCAACAATAGCACTAAACTAAAACACTGTATTTATTCCATCGATCGTGTTCGGTTCGTCGCCAGCGCGTTTGTTTTTAATATGAGCAATTTGCTCAAGATCAGGCATCAAGCTCGATAGCGCCTTGGCACATCTCCTTGTTCTATGATCTGAGGTATTACTTATTATCATTTATTCATATCTCAATCGGAATAAGTTTTATGGAATTTGTAGAATGATATTTATTTCATAAAATTCAATATTTTATAGGTAGGTACCTAGTTACCTACTGAGGTACCTACCGAGGTACCTACGTCCCCTTATTGAACACTCAGGGTACTTATATCATTAATACATAGCAGTGGCAAAGGGTCAGTTTTTGTAAGAGGTAAGCCGCAGCTACAACTGCTTACCTGGCCACGAAAAGCTAATTCATAAAAGTAGGCAATACTTGCCTGAGCTATTTTTCAAAGGGAAGCCGGTAGGAATCGTATTGTAGGGACCCTTCGCCACTGATACATAGGTGGGTACCTATGTATCAGTGGCGAAGGGTAAACCAAACCTAAAAGGTAACCCTACAACCAAATTGTTCCGGAATAGATATTTTATGTTTCGTACCTACCCACAAAAGAATTGTAGCTTTTTTTTTAAACAGTGGGTATGTAGGTAGCTGTCTTTCTTAATTTCCTCAGTAGAAATGCGACGTTAATTCAGTCCGGGTTTTGCGCACAAAACCTTTATTATTTATGTTCATTTACTCAAATTTGTCTAACTAGCCCACTTAAAGCAGGCGCTATTTCGTTTTTTTAAGGTCCGTACCTCAAAAGGAAAAACGGAACCCTTGTAGAATTACTTTGTTATCCATCTGTCCGTATGCCAGGAGGTAGGTATCTGCTCACAGACGGCGCCACCACAAACATGTAACATGCGCCATCTATGAGTTATTAGTTGACAATCACTAAAATTGCAGTATAACGTGTGGTTTAGTCCCATCTCTTCCCCTTCCCATCTCTTCCCCTAAGTGTTTAAACCTACAAAAAATTAGAGATGGGATTTTTTTGTAGGTTTAAACCCTTAGGGGAAGAGATGAGACTAAACCTAACGTGTGACGTTGTGACTACTTTCTATATTTCCAAGGAAGGTACGGAACACTCGGTGCGCGAGTCCGACTCGCACTTGGCTGTTTTTTTTTTAGTAGATAGCTGACGGGATTCTACTTCTATCTCAAATTGTTTAGCAATACAAATTAAAACATCTTGATTAGTCAAACTTTACAGATAAGGCTGAAATTACGAGAAACGATAATTTTATTGATAAAATAAATCGTAAAAGTACACGTTTATTTTTTATCATTCATCTAGTATAAGATCTAGGTCCCCTGTCATTCTTACTGAACGTATACTTAGTAATAATAAATCGTAATATTTAGGTACAATATAACATAAAAAATATAGGTAGATACTTAATAATAATAATCATAAATTCATAAGTCATAAATCTTTATTCACCTATAAATGTCACACATTTTCTTTATTTTAATTACGTACCATTACAAAATAAATAAAAATGCATAACGATGCAATAAAGAACGGTTAAATACCTTAGTAGGTACTGCAATATTTACTGCACAGTTCATTACATCATATATTTATTTCTATTTTAATTAGGTATCACTAAGTAGGTACGGTCTACAATTTATAAAACTTCATTTTGTAAATGAACTTTAGTAGGTACTATCTTACAGTAGATACCTACGTGCAATATAATGTTCTAACTGGTCTGATACCTACCAGGCTTTCCAGAATTTCGCGCATAAACAGTCGTTTCAAAATTCCAGTCGTTCCAATAGTGTACCTATCCAAATAGTTAAGTCTGGACCAATATGTGTTCTTTTAGAAATGGGCGTTGATGGCTGCGACACAGTTTTCAACTTTTGTAGCCATCATCGTTTAAACTGTAATTTGTCCAAATTGTTTTTGTTCCAAAAATATAATTTTTTTACTTTTACTTTAAAAAAAATAAGTACACACATTCGCACGAACTTCAGAACAGCCAAGTAAAATATTGGGCGTATTGTACTTTGACGGCACGGTTGTCGTAGTAGCTAACTGGCTAAGCGATTGACCGCGACGTGTCACGGGTTTGATTCCCGAACGGAGCAAATATTTGTTCCGTGTCTGGAGTTTTATAGTTTAGTTTTATTTTTTTAATTTAGTTAGTTTTTATACTTTAGTAGCTGTAGTTTTAGTATTCAACAAAATGTCTATTTACTTGCAGGTTCAAAACAAGCGACAGTGCAGTCAGTGAGCGTGAGCGGCTGTGCGGAGACCGCGAAGGAGTGCGTGCTCAGAAGAAATACCAATGCTACCTTCAGTATCGAATTCACACCTGGTGAGTGTACCTACCCAGGGCCGTCTTAGGCCATGCAGAGGCCCTTGGACACACAGAGTTTGGGGCCTTGTAGAAAGCTTAAAAAACGTGAAGAAAACTTCTGCTGGGCAAACTTTTACTGAGCAACGCTATCTGAGTGTATTTTTAAAGAGGCAGAAAAGAAACCAATGTTTTTCATAATTTCGGGGCCTCCAAAAGTCCGGGGGCCCTGGGCTCGTGCCCTACGTGCCTTTATGGTAAAGACGGAACTGTACCTACCTACCTACCTACCCTCTTTACCAAAGAGAACCGTTAAACCCTCTTAAAAAGACGGTCGAACTATTAGCGCTTAGTCACTTAGGTAGATAGATATGGAACTCTTCAATGGATGGTAGCTGCAATGATCCGTGATTACCTACATTTGTTTAGGACAAAAAATGGAAATAGTAGATTATTCACCAAGGGAATAAAGCAGTGTCTTATGTCACGGGCATATTGAATCCCGAGCATAACGAAGGATTCTAGGAGTTAACTGTTACTCCCAAGACTAAAATCCTGAGTGCAACGAGGGATTCAAGCTCGCCCAAGACGATGACACGTTTATCCCCGAGGAGTAGGTATACTCTACTTTTCACACCTGCGAGAAAATAAAAAGCAATAGAACTAGAAGCAAAGTATTTAAAAAGGTTTTCTAATAAATTTTAAATGACGTAGTACCTAAGCAGTGATTGTTTCAATGTGTCAGAGGAAATACTTATTAGGTGTAGGTGCAGCAATTTTAATGTAAATTTGGACTCGTCAATGACGAAGACCAATTTGTAGAAAAGACGTAAAATATTGATATTCAGCCGAAACTAGTTAGACTGGAAGCCGACCCCAATATAATTTGGGAAAAGGCTAGGCAGATGAATGACGAAGACCAATTTGTGCCCAAATGTAAACACATTGGAGGGGCGTTTAGTTTTCGATTAGACTGGATTAGACGATCTATACCTACAACTACAATGTGGAATTGCCTATCTAACCTGGGTTGGAATAATTAAATTAATCCATATTCTTAGGGTTCAACGGATCAACGTGTCCATTTTTAGTTTCTAATACGAGTGTGGAATCATTAGTTTACTCAGGGTCATATATTATGTCCAAAAAAATCAACCGGTAAACAATAAAATGCCTACTGTTGATATTCAATTTACTCTAGTTAGTTAACGTTCTCAAAACAATAACAACTCAAGCAAAACATCGTTGTTGCGTAAAATAAACGAGCTCGATATATTTTCCATTTTCCTGTTTTTAATTAATTAATAACATTAACTACATGAGCAACAAAATAATGGTTAGGGATAAAACGTATGCACATAGATACGAACAAGTAGTTCTTTCAAGCTTTATTTTCCTCTGATAAAGCATATTTTAGCCAGATCTAATTGCTCCTTTAACTGACAGTACGGTTGGCGGTGAGCGATAGGTAGTTTGCTGCGTGACGTTGGTTTGATTCCCGTATTCTATTATTCTCGAGAGAAATTACTCGTAGATGCCGATGATAGAAGGCCCAGAGATGAGCGCAGGGGGCGTTTCATAAAAGATAGGTGACGATGATGAAAGGTGCCCAGAGATGAGCGCGAGGGGCGGCTTCATAAAAGATAGGTAGTAACGATTATGAAAGGCGCCCAGATATGAGCGCGAGGAGTAACTTCATAAAAGATAGGTGTAACAATATTATGAAAGGCGCCCAGAGATGAGCGCAAAGGGCGACTTCATAAAAGATAGCTAACGATTAAAAAAGGTACCCAGAGATAAGCACGAGAGGCGGCTTAATAAAAGATAGGTAACGATGATGGAAGGCGCCCAGAAATGAGCGCGAGAGGCGGGTTCATAAAAGAGATAGGTGACGATGATGGAAGGCGGCCGGAGATGAACGCGAGGGGCGACTTCATAAAAGATAGAGCGAGGGGCGACTTCTTAAAAGACACAAGAGGCGCCTACGAGGGGTGGCTTCGCCGCCCCTTGCAGGCTGCCGCCCCGGGCCATGGCTCCCATGGCCCTGGGGTAAATACGCCACTAGCTCCACGCCAGTGTCTACGACGCCTAAGGTGATCGGGTTGCGCCCCCTAGGTCTTCACGCCCGGGTGCCACGCATCATTTGCACCCCCGGGTATAGACGGCCCTGATGTAGACCCACAATACAGGAGAAATACTACTTAGATAAATAGGTAGGTATTTAATTATCACTCGAACGAAACCTTTAAAAATTTTGCCCAAAACTAACTTGGTTTTATGTAGATAAGTGAGAGAGAGAACTCTATCTTTGGTACAGAATAAGGATTCAACAGGGAACTACTTTGTTTCCTACACCGGTGGGTCCTCTAGTCCTCAGTCTATGGGCGAGATTCACAAACTGCACTTAGACGTTGCTGAGTAAGCGTTTCATAGCAATAAGAACCCGGGCTTGTCCTAAATCTCATAGACTTAATGCCCAGATTATACCCACATTACATTTATCTAAAACCTTTTAATATTACCTACGTACCTATAAAAATGTACCACTTTTTAACAGTTTTTTACTTAATTCCAGGACAGGATGTGACATCAGTAATGACGGTGGTCCACGGAGTGATTATGAACTTACCGGTACCGTTCCCGCTGCCCCAGCCCGATGCGTGCAAGGACAATGGACTGACCTGCCCACTGCCGGTAAATAACTTATACCTACCTACATACCTAGCTGATTATCCGGCGGCATGACTATGCAGGTTTGCCGCCGGCAGTATTGTAGTTTGCCGCCGAAATTATTATATTGTTATTCATGTCGGCGGATCGTTTGTGCGGCACGGACGTCGCCTTGCCGCCCGCATAGGTAATGTGTAAGAGTAGGAGCACACTGCACAGATTACTGGTAGGAGAAGTGGCGGATCCAGGAATTATTTGCAGGGGGGCTAAGGGGTTATCAGATATGATTCCCCTCCCCCCTAGATCTTGGGAACGAAAGAAAAGGGGCCTTGCTGATGCGAGTTCGCCCACGTCTACAGATACCTACCTACCTATTCCACGCATATTCTATAGTCCACGCTATGCCTCTGCTCATATCTTATAGTGCTATCCCAAGGAATTCAACGATGTCGAAATTATACCTTCAGCTATGGAGCTGAAGGTATAATTTCGACATCGTTGAATATTGGTATTATAATATCTGTGGCTACACTTACAAAAGGAACGTTGTTTTAACATAAGTAGGTACCTATAATAACAACTATTTCCATGACCATGATATTGTTTATTTTTCAGGCGGGCAAGGAAGCGAGCTACCACACAACCATGCCTATCCTCAAGTCTTACCCGAAGGTCAAGGTCGACGTCAAATGGGAGCTCAAGGACGAAAACAATGAAGACCTCGTATGCATCCTGATACCTGCTAAGATACAATAAGTTCTAATGCATAAGTGCAGTCTTATCCCCAGTTAAAATGAGATTTCAAAGCAGATTTATTGAATAGAGCACTGATCAAGCCAATTCCCTTAATTAATAATGTCTCCAGAGTAAAGAAAGAGAGCACTCTGTATAGTTTCGATCTAGTCTCATTGTCAAATACCACAGGCAGACCAACCGTCACGTGGCAAGTGGCCTGTGGTAAAACCTCTGTTTTAAAAATCAACTGAAGCGAGAGGCATTTGAACCCGCGTTAAAATCCCGCTCGCTTCAGTTGATTTTTACCAGAGACCAAATATAAACCAAAAAGGTTGATAAAGTACTACTTAATTAATTACCTACGAGAATTGGCCTTCAGCCTAGGTTTTCGAAAACTGGGAAAACCGACAAAGGTTAAAACTTAAAACTAGCACTTGTATCTTCGCCGACTTGTTCAAAGCAAAGCGTTTAGGTAGGTAAATTGCCATTATTAGTATTTTCTAACGACCGGTTTTTCTTTTCATAAAATTCTTAATACTTCTATATTATTTTTTTTTACCCACTACTCGCGACACCAAGGAGGCTTGAAAGAGATTAAAATATTTTTGACGAAGGACGAAACTCGAATAACTAGAGTTTTTTTTTTTTCTCTATGTTTTCCCAACATTAACCAAATTATTTATTATTTTTATCTTTATTTTTACATACACAAATGGGGTGTGTTAAGATGACAAATAGGTATGTATAAATTACTCGAAATGCATCTCGCTAAACCCTTTTTGTAATCTTTACCTACTTTTCTTACACGTGAGTATAAGAGCCTATTCCCACGAGCTTTAATGTGAACTAACGCTCGTGTGAACAGGCTCTAACACTCAAATCTGTCTACATCACCGACCCGTGTATACGATTTCCTTAATTTATAATAAATTGTTTTCCACTAAATATACCTAGGTTTAAGGATTGTGGTTTTGTACATTATAAATACATAATAATATTGTGTAAATACATGAGTTTTATTGAGTGTACCATGAAAATCTGAAGATAACTATTGAAAGCCTTATGACACTGACATAAGGTATAAATTACAATTATTGACGCGCCTTCGTTTAATGCACCAATTATACCTACCTAATTATATTATTGGAAAAATTATTTCAGCGTTAACTGACTTCAAGATGTCACATCCCCTTTTAACTACAATAACTGAATTGGCTAATAGAATAAAAAAAAAATCATTTTTATAATTTATAGATGTATTTTTTTACATTGTTTTCATTACAAAAATATATTCTAAAACATGCAAGTGGAGTTTTTGGACAGTGAATAAAGAAATAAGTAAACAAAATCAGTCATATTTTTTGTAAATTTTATACATTTTTTGACTAGCATGGAACAATACATTAAGTAGTAAGTATACATTTTGTAATTGATCAACATAATTTCTACTAAAACTTTCACTGGTCTTAAACTAATTGGATTTATAATATAGATTTTTTATAAAAAAAATACTGCATTTCTGCATCCAGGCAGGACGAACAACATTGTGATAGCAGTACAAATAATACATCGTTATTATCATACATTACGCGACATCATCAAACCGATTAGCGGTTATAATTCTGATGATAACTAGATACTCCAGGAAACAAAGGTTACAATGTTTCAGCACGCTTAGCATGGCCATGATAGAAACGGTTTTTATCTACAGAAGAATAGACAAAAGTGACAGATTGTAGAAAGATTTCTATCGTTTTATGCATACAATGAAGAAATGTTTCTATTCTTCAGTAGACAAAACTCTGATGAGCCAAGCACGGGTCAGAAGAGATAACGAGTTGGATAGACGGAACTTTGTAGGTCTATTCTTTGGTAGAATAGAGATAGAATTGTCATGGTAAGCCGGCTGAAGTCCAAAATTCAAGATATAAAAATGATCAGTCTTTAGCTGAAAAATTAATAGCGAACAAATGAATTGACATGTAAATGATAATGAAAATTGTTAAAATATTCGAGATCACCTCTATCCCATATAGTCCAGCTATTTATGGAATAGTAAAACACGCAAGATTTCAGCCGAAAAGATTAGTTGCTATGTAGATTAAAGCTAACAATAATTTGTAGTAAACAAATGGCAATGGGGCCGACCCATCGCCTCATAGTGCCTCTACAAAGAAGTTCATAAATAATTAAATATAATAAGAGATTTCAAAATACAACTGACGCGGGCGGGATTTGAACCCGCGACCTCTGCTCTTTCAGCTGAATGATAATGATGACCACAAAAGCCGGGAAAACTCATCGACACCATAATATCAAATGTGACATTTAGGGACATCCTATCAACGTGCATCGAATTCACAAACATACCCTTTTGACCGTCTCAGTCATCGACCGACGATACGAACGCGTTTACACACTCTAATAGCATCATTACAACTAATTATGTCTCATTAATTAGAATATAATTAGTCGTTATAATGATTTATTGGGAGTTGTGACTTCATTCAGTTTTAATTTAGCAGAGGGCAGACGACTTGTAAAGACAGCATAACATCATACCCAGTGGCTGATTCAGAAATTAATTTGAAGGGGGCTGAGGGCAGGTGCAGTCGCAGGCTAAGACTGGAGGGGCCATACCAATTAGTGCTGATGCGATATACCTGACATATTCCCATATTTGGGGGGGAGGTTATGATCCCTACGACCGGGCCCCCCTCTAGGACCGCCACTGGCTGAGGGTTCATTCAGATATTACCTAACTTTGGGAAGCTAAGAGTTGGAAATGAAAACACTAAAGCGCTCTATTTTGAAATCCGTCAAAACCTAAGATATGGGGGGGGGCTTCTGACGCCACGACCCCCTCACCTGGATCCACTACTGATCACGCCTGCACTCTCCGAAGGCATAGGTAGAGGTGTATTATAGTAGGTTCACCCTCAATCAACTTTGGCCCATACATCGAGGCAAAGGTTTAACTGGCTGCCAAAAATTTGGGAACAGCTACTCAACCTTCATAAAGCGCAAGTTCGGTCATGTATTGTATACACATTTATATTATTATGTACACTACTCTCATCTCTGGGACGGATCTGCCAAATACCAGCTTGATGCGCTTGTGTCTATTGAGAAATGGGCCAAGAGGCTCGTTAGCAATGATGCATTGGTTTCAAAGCCTTGAGCATCGTCGCCGAGTTGCTAGCTTATCGGTTTTTTATTGGTTGCATTTCGGGGAATGTGCATTAGAATTGCACAATTTAATTCCGCCAAGCTCGTTCCGTCATCGGACAACGAGACGTCAAAATAACAGAAAAAGAACACATAACTCCACACGTTGGTCCCAACGCCACTCGCCCAACGAGTGGATCTAGAAAATAGCATTGGGCCCAGTGTTGGCCAATGTAGTGTAACGTGTGGAGCGCCGCGTAAAGGGCTCATTGTCTGTTCTAATGGCTATATAGTTTCTTAACTCATACCTAGAAACTTGTGGCAGTCAATTTCAAATAACGTACCATAGCCATGACGGATCGGTTATCACGACTGATCTCCCTCTAATTAGCTGTAAAATCTAGTTGAACAGCTAGTCTGATTTCCAAAATTCTTTTCCCTGAAATTTCTTTAAGTTTCCATCACTTTTTCTTAATAGTACTCTTACACCGACCACATAACGTCTGTTCAGTCTTCACCTTCCTAAAATGTAGGTTAAACTCTTGTCGAAATATCTTTCTGTACATTGATTCTTTTACCGGTACAAAATTATCTTTATTACATTCACTTAAATACATGCTGTACATATGTTTGATACTCAAACTCGGGTCCAAATACTGCTTTTTCTTTGAATATTGTAGAACTGGTTTTGATTCTACTGTTGTGTAAGACTGTATGTGCTTCCTCACTCTTTCTTTCGATTCTGAAGGCAAGGAATGAGTACTGGATTTAGAATGTCCTCTGCCATCAGGCTTCGGCATATTTAAGTCTGTTTTTCCCATATGCACGTTATAAACTGGCTTCTGAGATACGGCTAGTGTTCCTAAGTAAAAATTCTTGCAGACAGTATACCGTTCAGACTTAACATGGAAGAAATATTTGAAAGTATACTTTCTTTTGAAGTTGTTACCCATTTTATTGGGTTTGATGTGTGTTCTTTCTGTCGTATTTAGAAGGAAATACTTCTTTTCATTAGCATTGAGAGAATAGAACGCTTTGAAGATATGCTCACGGTCATCATCAGTGATTTTTTCGTTACATTTGAACTTACAATTTTTTACACAGTCCTTGGTATTCTTTATCTGTCTCTCTGGCACAAATTTTCCCCTTCTGCTGATGTAGGCCTCCCCTCGTTGGTGCTTCAGCTTACGAATGTTGCAGGCCCAGCTCGTTGGGTCCGGTATTTGGCTGCGAGACCTCTTTTTTTGAGGCTCTGGTTCTGTTTGAGATGTGTCTGTGTCGCATCTGAAAATTTTAATTGATTCAATTAAAGCAATTGACAAACATAACATAAAGCTATTAGTCTAGGAGCCTCTGTCATGGATTCCATAATGACATCTGGACCTTTCTATGCACAATTCTTTATGTTATTAATATTGGGAGTGCTATAACAAAAACAGCACACATTGAAGGAACATGCAGTTAAAAAAGGAAGAACTATAACTATTATTTTATGAAATAAGAACTGTGTCAACTGTGTTTCATTTGCTGGTCTGGAGTGTCTGACGAAAGGCATAAATTATAGAAATTTTACTCACTCATTATCCTTATCCGCCAATGGCATCTCAGGTTCAAGCTTTGCAAGTACGCACTGCTCTTTCGGATATTCATAATGCCTATAATAAGAATGCACCCCAGCCAACATATGCTGCGGCAGAATCATATGGGATGCAATCTGCAGGGACTGAGTCATATCCGAACTCTGCAGCACCTGAGACTGGACTTGGCCCTGCAGAGGCTGAATACTCTGCAGTCCTTGCTGACAAGACATGACTATTTGATTCTGTGACAACTGTATCTGACTCTGTATCTCGGTAACATGATGTGAAGTTACCGGTATGTGAATAGATTCTGATGTGATTGTCTGTTGGTATGTGACTTTGCCTTGTGATGTTGGCAAAGATGGGTGGGTTATGTGGATGATCTGTGGGTTCTGTAGCTTCGTGTTTGAGACGGTTGGTTGGTAGACTTGAACAAGGTGTGGTATGCTTGGAGGCTGCTGTAACTGTTCCATTGTTTAAATCTGGAAATATAATAGATGCGAATAAATAAATAGCAGTTAAAAAAGTAGTGGAAAGTAATATACTGTTTTGTATTTAGTTACTACAATACACAGATATTATAATTTTCACTAATTGTTACCTAATAATAATGAATACAAATTCATATCTTCACGGTCTGTTTAAAGCGCGACAGTAGATAGATCAAACTTTATCATTTTCCAAACAACAGCCGTCTATTTAATTAGTTCAAATACTTACATAAAAGTCCCAGTGATAATTAATTACAGTATAGCTGTTACCTACTTCAGCATAATACGGCTGTTATCAGCTGCTGTTAGAGTTTTCAATAAGTATGCCACAGTTCCATCTTAATTCAAGTAAACAAGACAACATGGTTAAATGAATTCAATGACCCGATGCAACTTTGGCACATCAAGAAAAGGGCGTCGTACCGTTTCGTGTCAACAATATTATCCTTTCTCTATTTCTCCAACTAAGAGCAACAAGGACAAAACTTTGACAATGCTATATTTAGTCACAAATCTGATACTGTTAAATGGAACGCAATAAACTATCACTCATATAATGTACTCTGTGCTATCACTAGTGTTGTACCTTTAATAATAAAAACCGATAATTTATTTCTTTACCGGTATTCTTCTAATCAATTTATACAATTGTTTTATTATTAGGTATGTATGTAGGTACATATTTTTATTTCAAGATTTTTAAATTGTGAAACTATTAACTGTCTAATAATAAAGCGAAGGTCCCCTTTTTTTATTGGTAGGTTTAGGTCTTACAACGTGAACCTATATTGGCCACTTTTCGGTCATAAGGTGCTGGCGCTTCGCCGGACTGACCTAAGATCACATGCATAGCATTCGCATCACATTTTTCCTATGAGATGTGTAGAAACACAGAATCTTTGCTTCTTTCATATTTCTGAATCTTACAAAGATGGAGTAATTAGGTTATAAAGTATTGCGGGCAGGAGTTATTTTACGCAACAATGTATGAATCAGTTACTTCGTTTATGTAGTTACTTTACATATTATGTGGTAGTTGTAGCTTAACCATCCTACAACTACTTACTTGTAATGCACATAATACACTTAGTCGTCCTAAATGAAAAAGTAACTGAATTCAGTCAAGTGTGGAATTTAGCAAGTTCGTTGACATATGGTTGATCAGTAAGAAACCTACATAAAGAAAAGATTTAGGACGACCAAATTCAGTCAAGCGTAATAACTGCTTAAGTCAGGTCAAAATACTATCAATTTCCAATGTCCAGACATTGGAAATTGATAGTATTTTAACCTGACTTAAGCAGTTATTACGCTTGACGAAATTGGGCGTCCTAAATCTTTTTCAGGTCAAAATACTATCAATTTCCAATGTCCAGACATTGGAAATTGATAGTATTTTAACCTGACTTAAGCAGTTATTACGCTTGACGAAATTGGGCGTCCTAAATCTTTTCTTTATTTAGGCTTTACGATTCACACTGCTGTTAGAAAATGTTTACTAACTTAGTAAACATATCTAACAACATTTACTAACATTAAATGTTATGAAATGTTTTCATGTTAGGTAATTTTAGTAAACATTTCTAAACTTTGTTAGTTAACAATTAAAATATTTGTTATATTTTATATTGTTACCTACCTACTTAGTTAACTTCTTCCATTTTCGTGTAGACGCCTCTGAACGTAAATCCAAACTCAATGTCATGTTTTCAAATGTTATAAAATGTTTGTTAACATTTTCTACAGTGTAGGACCAATCAAAACATCTAACAATTCCTAACAGAATGTAACAATTCCTAACATTTGTGACTAAATGTATTTAACAGCAGTGTGGGAGCAACAATAGGTTTTAAATTACAAATAAAATTCAAACATAATAAACATAATTATTTTAATCATCTGTCGCAAGAAAAATAACATTTAACCTTAATAACTACGTAACAATTTAATATATAATATCCTCTCAAGTGTCGTATTACAAAAGAATATACAAAAACGGTTTACAAAAGTACTCGATAAATAAATGCGTTAGCCCTATTATTTGTGATATATTCGAATGTATTAATTTACAACAACTGTACTTAATAATAAGTGTGTTAAATAGATATAACAATATTATAAAATATTATATGTATAAGTACCTACTTATTTAATATTATTCTGTATTTCTATTGCATTCGCCTACTTTTGGCTAGTGTTGCTATAAAAGGCACGGTTATCACAAAACTATTCGCTTAATAATACGTGAACGATATTAAGAACGAGAATTAGAGAAAAATAATATGTACCCGCAAAATTACTTGCTCAATTAAAGATAGCTCATTTAAAATAACTTGGTAACTGCATGGCTACACAAAAATTTTACCTTAGTGTTTTATGTCTGTTTAAGAACTCTTTATTATCAAGTACCTAAGTATATTAAAAAGTCTATAAAAGTACCAATAAATAATAATCTAACCACAATAAGATATTTTGAATAATTCTAAAGTATATTATAAATGCTTCGACTCTGTATGTCAACTGAGAGACAATCTTATCAGCCAAGTTATTTTAAACAAGATTATTTGTGCTACGTTCGGTTAATATTTGTGCGTGTATTTGCATTAGGTTTTACTTGAACTTTTCCTCTAGGAAGTGATATACGTAGTCGTATACAACCAACATGATCGCACCACCTGGACCCAGTCGCATAACTTTGGGTAACAAGCCTTTGTACAAAGCGCGGAATCTGTAAAACAAAAGAATACATCTTTTTAGAATATCCGATATTTTTTAAGTCTGGATTAAAGGAGCTAAGCAATGTTAGTTTTTTAAATTAAAAAAATATTATTTAATTATTTTATGACGTTGACGAGTCCATAAATTTAAAATATATTTATCGTACTAAGTATAACACATCATGAGTAACGCAATTTATACCTGTCCATGTCACAGTTACTAGCTCATTCATAATTTCTACTTATTAGCTAATCATAATCTAAAATAAAATGGAACATTGGTATTATGTAAGAGTGCACAATCAAGGAATAAAGTTGGTATTTAACCAAAATATAGCATCATCACTACATAGTATAAAACAAAGTCGCTTCCCGCTGTATGTCTGTCTGTCCCTATGTATGCTTAGATCTTTAAAACTACGCGACGGATTTTGATGCAGTTTTTTTTAATAGATTGAGTGATTCAAGAGGAAGGTTTATAGCACGCGGGCGAAGCTGGAGCGGGTCGCTATGAATTATAAAGGAACTATGAATTGAAAGTATGGTATTTAAAAATAAAACATCATTAAAAGATTTCATAATGTTTAGTATAAATGAGGCGCTAAAGTTAAATGCAGCTAATAAATTCACAAGAAATTGCGTAGTCCAACGTTCGAACATTAGCTGCACAACTAATGCATTTCAATTTATCTGATAGTAAATATGTTTTAGGCTTATGTATAGTGTCAACAATTCATTTCTTAACTAAATCATGACAATATCGTGAGACTACGAACCTTATCAGTAGCCTGATAGTTTTGGGTCGATTCGTTAGTCGAACAACATTGGATTTTTTTCTTAATTTTAAACTTCTAAGTGTTCTAAGGGGTACCTAGACCTACCTAATGTTGATAAAATGAAAAAAATATTGAGGACATAATTTTTAGTTATGTACGTGAAATTACTGCAGGATAATAAAAGTTATTACTTTACTATTTATAAATAAAACTGATTCATTATATTGATGGGTTTCTCCAATCACGCAACTGTAGGGAAAAGTATAACATTTTATAGAGCCAATTTATTGGAGTAGAGTCGTAGCCTATTTAAACTGATTTGCTGGTAAAGTCTAATGTCTATAATGTTACATTTATGATAATAAGCCAGCTGACCAGCCGGCCTAGCATGACCACGATAGAAACGGGTTTTATCATGCTAGGCCGGCAGGAGATTAGCCAATTTGAGTCCATTTACCGCAGTTTGTGAGGTAATGAGCTGCTCCAAATTTAGATAATTTTATCAATTTAATGGTTATATGCCTACTTTTTATGGAAAATAATAAGATTTGAATAATTTCTATTATCAGTCTATGTTTGTAATTATTATAATTTTATACTTTGATTTATGTAATTGTGTATGCCGTGTAAATCAATAAAATAAATAAATAAATCACTTCTTTATTTGCAATATCTATATACTATTATAAAATTGTAAAAAAGCCGTATGTACATTAAAGATATTCCAGAAAAAATCAATTAGGATAGGGTACTGGGACGTAACTATACCCAAAAAGATTTTTTTTGGAATTTTTGTCTGTTTATATGTTTGTCTGTTTGTGCGCGCATCACGCAAAAAGTACTGAACGGATTTTGATGTGGTTTTCAAAGTTCGATAGCTTAGGGTCCAACTTAAAATCTAAGCCACGTTTTATCTGATTCCGCTGAAAAAAACCAGAGGTACAGCTTGACCTCTTGGTAGTTAGTACTACCAAGGTGGCTAGTGCCACCCTACACTACGGAGGTAATTTAAACTGGTCAGTTCATTGTAGTCCACGCGGACGGAGTCGCGGGCAAAAGTCTAGTTTGCAATAATATCCATTTAGGAAAATATTTCCTTATAACGATTTCCTTAAATCTATTGGTTGCCTTTTACGACAGCTAGTGAATGGTCTGGCATATATTATTTTGGCAGACAATTTAGGTCATTGAACAGTTAGTATGAATGACATACAGAATTTCGAAGAAACATAGAATGACTAAGGGATTTCTTTGTTACACTTTGTATGAGAAAGTTTACTTGGCTTTCTGCCCAGTATTCACGCAAGAGACAGTTTGCACGAAGTACACGCGGATTCATATTTATAGACGGCGTGTTTACGGAATGCTGGGGATATTACAGAAATCGTAATGATGTTGTTTGGTATACTTACAGAAAATTGAATTTATGTAACAATTAATTATGAAACTAGTTTTTGCTATAGGTAGGTACTGGTAGTCTATACTAAAATTATAAAGAGGAAATATTTGTAAGTTTGCATGTACCGATACGGAGTAATCTCCGGAACTAATTATACGATTTTGAAAATTCTTACACTAATAGAAAGCTACATTATCCCTGAGTGCTATAGGCTACTTTTAATCCCGAAAAAATGCACGGTTCCTGTGGGTCCCGCGGACGACATCGCGGGCAAGGTGCTACTTATTTATAAAAAAATGTGCGTCACACGCGAATAATAGCGGCAGACTTCTAAAACTTTTATCCAAAGTATCTGCGCCTAATTGCTGTTTGCTTCTTACAGGTATGCCAGGCGTATACTATATGCATCATATGCATGTGACTGGCACGTACCTACTTCCTTTTTCTTTAAGTTCCTAAAATACAGGACGAATACAGGTATGACGAATACAGGTATGATTCGTGAGCAAATCATTTCAAAAGTTATCAACACTCATACAACTTTATATTAATTATTATTAATACGTGAAGCGAAAACTGTTTAGGTACTCCTTTTTATTAAATATATTTCGCGCACGGAGGTGTGTGAGATTTGGCTTTCATAAAGTTTATGGAGAAGTAGTGCAAAAAGCTATTTAAATGTGTTACAAACATTAATTTTATGAATTACGGTCGAATTATGACCGCGGAGCGACCACTAGTAATAAAAAATACCTACCCCAATGAAAGCATGGTCACTGCCTGAAATAAAATAATGTTCGTATGAAGGAATGCTTACCCTTCTTCCCTATACACCAGAATAATGGCTCCAGTAGTGGAGCTGTACTTGATGACGCCAGCTGTTGGCTGCGGACCTTGGATGCGACTCTTAGCCACGTCGAAGGGTATATTAATGCAGGAGCCAAGAACTCCTGATGTGAAACCTATTGCTAGTTTTCTAATGAATTCTAGAAGTGGATCCTGTAACAAACATAAGAAAATAACTTTTATTGAGATTTCGATGTTGGTGCAATGGTGTAAGTCTGCAAATAAAATAGATATTTATATGTTCAATAGGTATTTTTTATTACGAAGGTGTTTTTGGTCTATTACAGTCTATAAAAGTTATCTATGTATCTCATACTCAAGAAAACTATGATTAAATTAAAACGATGATTAAATAAACAGCTCTTATGTCAATTGTCATCTCTATTCATTGTCTTAAAAATGACAAGGATGGTTGTATATTTAATCAGTGGTTAAAGTTAAGAGGCGTCTACAGGTAAGGGGGTTTATGTTTCAAAGAAGAAAATATGATTACTGCAGTGAACTGCATGGGACTAAATGTGCCAGTTTGCAACTACTTCTTGCAGATTTATATAATTAATTTGACTAACCTGATATTCCGGTACAATGCCTTTCACGCTGTGGTAGAATCCAAAATACACCATATTAAACACGCCATTTCTCGCTATCGTCGCCGTAAGACCCTTATTAAGGCCTCTGGACCCCAAACCATGTTCTCTGACAATTTGCCTCGTCACTGACCATGTGCTGGGTAGTTCTTTCGTCTTGGCCTTGTTAGACTGCAAGGTCACTTTGACTACTTCGAAGGGATTAACGAAGATTGCCTCAGTTACACCTGCTCCAAGACCAGCTAAGGAAAACGTCTGCAAAAAGTGGGTATAATGGATTTTTCAGTAGTTTTAAAAATAGTAATGTTAGACAAGTGGATTTTATGATGAAATTGTAATGTTACAAAACTAGCAGTAATAAGGTTTTGTAAGTTTTGAATTTTTAGAGACACTGTATGATTTTTTTTTTATGTTGTGTCTTAGTTACAATTTTTTAATTTTTGATACATTTTTTGTACATACAACATACAAAAAAATTTAACAAAAATTAAAAATTTGTAAGTAATTTGTTTTTGAAGTTATTTTTTTGTTTAAATAGAACTGATATTTATTATGTTATTTTATATAGTATTTTTTTATCTGTTTGGGAATATTTTGTATACCTACACTAAAATATCAGATAAAGTCTTAACTTTACTGCTTCTGCTACATTTCTTATCAGTTACTTGACTTTATTTATATTGTTTCTTGATAAAGTGCAAGTAAAATGTTGTGGTTAGAGATCAAAAATCTAAAGATTTTTATTCAATATAAATAAAGCAATATTATACTTATGTATTTAATTTGCGTGAGATGTAGTTTTATTTATGAAAGACTAGATTTCGCCCACAGCTTCACCCACGTTTTTTGGGATAAAAAGTAGCCTGTGTGTTATTCTGATGTATTTAAGCTATAATTCTGTAAAGTTTCATCAAAATCCGTTCAGTAGCTTTTGTATGAAAGAGTAACAAACATCCATACATACATCCTCACAAACGTTCGCATTTATTTTATTAGTAGGAAGTAGGAGTACCTATCTACTTAAGTAGTAATGGAATACCTACTAATTAATATTTAATGGCAATTGGAATGTTGTCAGTTCATCAAATCCATGTATTACCTACTCCGTGATCTAAATTGACCTTCACAAGAACATAACTAAATGATAAAGAACAAAAAATATGTATGGATCTTGATGTATGGAATTAAAAATTATGGAACACTAGCTGTTGCCCGCGACTTTGTCTGCGGAAAACGGAGAAAAAGTAGTCTATGAGTTTTTTCTGGTCTCAAGCTACCTCTTTGCCTAATTTCATCCAAATCTGTTCACCCGTTTCAGCATGAAGAAGTAACAAACAGACACACACCCACACACACACTTGTTAGTTAACTAGCAACTAGATAAAATAATAAAATAAAATATCCTCACTAAGGGTGTTGGTGTACTGGAGCCAAACATAAATAACTTTTTATACTGTTCAAAGGTAGCAAATTTCACAGCTCGCTTAGGAGTTTCTGCCAAAATAGGGGGCAATAAACCCTTCCAAAATGAAGTTATTCCTTCATACTTATACATTTTCTTCATGCAATCCGCTATCCCCGTGTAGTAGTGAGGATCAGAGCGCGATAACGTGGATTTAGTGGCTTGAAGCTGCAACCTCGTCTTCACAAGGTCAAGGGGCTGCATGATAAGCACTTCTACAAACCCTGCACTGCCACCAGCACCTATCTGCATAGCAGCTTGCTTCATTATCCTCTCAATGTCACCCATTTTGATAAACACAACACAAGTCGCACTACCTACTTCAAAAACACATTAAATAATGTAAAAAAAACAAATACATCGGCCTTTCGCCGGGTCCGACTCACAATATTAATAAATAATCAGTCAGGTGTCAGATGACAGATGAATGAAATAGTTGAATTTAATGATACCACCTAAAAAATATAGGTGACATAAGACGGTTTTTTTTTTAAAATACCTTAGTACCTCACTATTTTATGCGACCACATGGGAAGTGGCAACCCAGTCGCCAGCTGTCAATGAGTCTCCGATGGAAAGTGTTGTTTCGCTGATTTCATCCATGTATCTTAGCTCAAAATAAATTAGTTTGTCCATATTTTAATTAGGCTAGCCTTATTGTTATTTACAAATGTTTATTAAGCTTAGGACTCGCTACCAATGCAGAAAGAGGCGCGAGTAACAAACAATCGATGTCTTTAAAGTCCATTTTCGCGTGGAATCTACCATTCAAAATGGCAGTGGTATTAACAATAATTTGCAGATGTGAAAAATGATTTCGTGAGTTACAAACAGTGTCGGTGTGGGTGGATGGTGAATTAAACGCGGAAATGTGGACATAAAGTGGAAAATGGGTTCCCAGACACTAGAGATATTGCGCCAAGGTGTTTGGGCATCGTTAACTGGAGGATGGTTTTATGATCCTCATCAGAATTTGTTTTGCAACACTGTGCACCTGTATGTGTGGTTGTTCCTGCTATGTTTGCCGTTTTCTATCTATCTGGTGAGTTTTATTACGGATCTACATTCATAGTTTTTTTGTGTGCGTTTTGGAAGTGGTTGTAATCAAAAGCAGGTCACTGAATACCTACTTTGGTCATTGTTATTCAGCAATGACTTGAGTCATTATGGTCATTGCCCTTACGAAGCCATAGCAATTGTTAAGATTAATCTGAAAACCACTTTGCACCTTCAAGGCAAATTCGTGTCTTGAAATAAGTAGGACAGTGTAACTTGAACTAGTTTTTATTGTTTACTTATCAGTGATATTGCGCCTTAATTATTCGCAATTCTTGTTTTAATTACTTTTTAGGTTACATTTTCTTGTGTAAATTAATGTAATCTTAAACATAGAAAGATGATAATATTATTAAGTGCATTAAAAATCATGATTAATGACAGATACTTATAATTTCTAATGTGCTTGTGTGCTTATTAGCAAAATACTTAACAAATTTCAATAGCATTGATATCATGCTTTTATCATTCACTAGCACTTCGCCCGCGACTTCGTCCGCGTGTCCCACAGGAACTGTGCATTTTTTCGGGATAAAAAGTAGCCTATGTTACTCAGTGATAATGTAGCTTACTATTAGTGAAAGAATTTTTAAAATCGGTCCAGTAGTTTCGGAGCCTATTCGGTACAAACAAACAAAAAATCTTTCCTCCTTATAATATTATATTATATATATATCATTCATGTAACCTAAGAAGTTGTTATTCTTATTATACTTATGGGAAACAGATGTAACATTAATTTTATCAGGTAGGTAGGTATACGTTTGTGCTCTTGCAATGTGAAATTGTACATATACTTTTATCATTCTACCAATAACAACATTAATTAAAGTACTTAGTTCTAAAAATATTGTACTTCAAAAGATATAAAGTTAAGTTCAAACATGTTATACCTACAATCAGTACTTTATTGTAGATAGCTAATTTAACAAGAGCAAAAGTAGACAATTAAAATTCAATTGTTCGCCAACTGCAGAAGGATGCATATTACCGATATGCTTTAAAAAATTATGTATTGCATAAAAAAACCTTTATATTCTTAGGACAAACATTTAATTAAGATAATACTACATTTTAGCATTTGTATAATTTGATAAAAAAAGCAGAGTTGGGTGATTTGATTTAAATCACCCAACCCTGATAAAATCCACCTCATCAGTGTTGGGCCCAAGCTTGACTCTTAATGATGAGATTCACAACCATACTTAGACTTTATCGGCCGTTCCACAAAAAAGATAAACACGTGTTCAACACATATGCTACCAAAAATAATATGCACTTGTTTTAGCAGTCACTTGTCTATAACAAGTGCGTATTATTTTTGGTAGCATTCGCGTTCAACACGTGTTTATCTTTTTTGTGGTAAGGGTGTATTCGTTCTGCCCCTCCCTTCAGTGGATATAGGCATGATGTTATGTTATGTAAATTAAAAGTAGCTACATACCTATATCATCAAACAGCATTCCTATTCTTATTAAACTACAAAATTGAACATTCATCAACCTCTTTCAGAATCATTCAATATATTTCATTGTTCATCTGTAAGCTTAGGCATACAATATAAAATGGCGATTTTAAATGACTCACAATATAATAATACTGTTATATAAGTACATATTTCTATTGTATTACTTGTGATAGAGAATGCTGATGACTCATTTTCAATGCCTCAACTGCCTATTTGTAATATAATATTAATAAAACCCAATTAATATGCCATAACACTGTCTCATTTTTAGGTATAAACACTCAATCATTGATTTTTCCTTCTTTATGAGGAGAGACATTTATGTAGAATTTATAAATGTATTTAAATGATGTACCCACACTTGAAATCAAATCACATTTTCTCCCACCATTAATAAAAAAAAATACTGCAAATTGATACTTGCCTGATTTTTTTACACATGACTGTATAAGCTTAAGTAATATTATTTTATGACTAAGTATATTACTAGTCAAGTCTCCATAAAAATAATTCATACAGCAACAAGTCCTAACTTTATATTTTGTATTTTAAAAGTCATCAATTATACTTTGGACACTGGTGGATGACAGATTCAATATGAAACAATCATAATGTGGTGAATTGAGTGACACTAGTTTATATTTCCACTTAACATTTTTTTTGTAACCTTCAACTATTATTGAACACTTCATCATGAGATCATCATCAATCATCACAAAGTTTTTTTAAGAAAAGCTAAGAGCCTTGCCCTCTATAACATACAAATTAAACCAGTTATTATTGTCTATTAGAGACAGTACTGGAACATTTCAAAATAGCTGGGTAATAGATATGTTAAATAGGATGCTAGATGGCGCTATGTGTATGTCACGCAGACGAAGTCGCGGACAAAGTGTAGTAACAAATAAACAGATACAATATGTGCAATATAACTTAACTGGGCTGAAGTTCGTGCGAATAACGTTCAGTAGGTATCTGTTTTCGTGGATTTTGAACCTTATTTCAAAGACTACCTACATGCGCGAAATTGTGGAGAGCCGGATCAGACTAGTCAACTGTCAAGTTATATTGCACATATTTTAGACAGTTGTATTCACATTTATAATAATAAAATTAATTACCTACCTACCTAGTTTGTAACTGTATACATGTTCACCATCCACATTATGAATATGTGAATTAATGAAGTAACATACTAATTAAATACCTACAGTTTTTAACTTATTTTATATTGTTATTTTAAGATAATATAATAATGCTAATTTTGAATGTAGAATTTTTTGTATATTTTACTTGTGTGTAAACCTAAAATGACATTGTTCAGTTTTTATTCTGTTTTATAATAAATTAAATAAACAAATTATGAATAGGTACTTTATCCATTGCATCCTGTTTTGGAGAAGTTAAGGTTTTTAAATTTTCACGGTTTAGAAATATCTGCTGTCAAAGACGCGTCGCAGTTGTCTTTATGTGGATATCAAATCCATGACACAGAAGACACTACTGTCACTGCACCATCGGAGTCATATGAGTGATATAACATCATACATTTAAGTAATACAATACTCTGACCTACTAACATGTTCAATATTAAAAGTTTCATCAGTATCAGTTCACCTTCAAACTAATTATGCGAGCTAACAAGCAAATTAGCGAATCAATGATTTGTTAATTTTGTTAAGTGATGATGAAATGAAAGCTGAATATGGTGATGAAAGAAACCTGAATACAATACCAATTTTTATTTATACATATGTATAGGTACCTAGTTCTATTTAAAGATACACATGTTTTGAGTATTTTTCGTCAAAACATCGATCATAGTAGGTACCACACTGCAGTCACACTCATACACATATGGTACCTACCATCTCACTCACCACCACACCCAATCACAAAATCGCCACACACATGCATCCCTTGCAGAAAACTACCACACCATTACAATCCCTATACACTTCATTGCAACTTTTATATGTTTTCTATTTTGTCTTACTAAAGGTTGGACAATTTATTAATAAACTAGATGTTCCCCACGGTTTCACCCTCGCTGCTCGGCTCCTGAGGGTTGGAGCGTAATGTTAAATAGCCTATACTATTCCTCATGAATCTGGCTATCATATACAAAAGAATTTATCGAATCCGACTGGTAGTTCCAGAGATTAGTGCGTTCAAACAAACAAACAACCTCTTCAGCTTTATAATATTAGTATAGATATATACTGATCTGGTGGGTGGAGTGGGTGGGGTGGGGTATTACCAGTACCCCTCGTACTGGTAATCTGTGTGACAGGATTTCCTAGTGCAGATACCAGTCTCGCACAGAGGAAACACTATATCAAACTAGCTTCCGCCCGCGGCTTCGCCCGCGTTTTTGGGATAAAAAGTAGCCTATGTGTTATTCTGATGTATAAGCTACATTACTGTAAAGTTTCATCAAAATCCGTTCAGTAGTTTTTACGTGAAAGAGTAACAAGTAACAAACATCCATACATCGATCCATATATACATACATCCATCCTCACAAACTTTCACATTTATTAGTAGGATAGGATTAATGCTGTATTCTTCATAGTTATAAGATGCCATTGTGAAAAAAAAGTAAATCATAATATTATTATACAGAATTCGATAGTAGTTTAATTAACTACGGGACCAACATCAAAACCACAGAAAAAAAATAACTATTCCATACAAAATATCTATATCACTCGAATTAGGGCCGATTTTTCAATTTAATAGTCATAACAACAATACGAAATCTAACCTTAAAATTTTGGAATTGACTAAATTGGCAGCCGGCGCTGACTTTGGACTTTGGAAAAAAACGGGAAAGGGAGTTGGCAATTTGGCATAATTAAAAAAACATTTCATGTTTTATTTGAGTAACATACCTAATTAGGGTCCAAGAGCGAGCGAAGCGAGCTCGGGAACTTGGACACCCCGACACGGACAGGTTAGGTTCGAAGGGGTTGACGGGGGCTTCAGTGAGCGAGCGAACGAAGCCCCCGTCAACCCCTTCGTGTTAGGTTACTTTTAACCTTGCAGATAGAAATAGGAGCTCCGCGTACCAGGGCTCCGTCGACCACCTCCATCCCCCTTGTAAAAGTTGTATTTTGTTCTACATTGGCACTGTAATTTAAAAGTCAGTCTAAGGTATTTAATTCAACTTAAAAGACGGCAACATTAATCTGCTGCTATGGTAGTTTGCAATTATTTTCGTCTGGTATCACTGCTACTCCAAGGCTACTCCGGTTCCTAACGGCATTATTTTTGGGAGCCTAGTCGACGCCGGCTGCGGAGGCGCTCCCTAAAATTTTACCCTCAAATTTACCCTAAAGAATTCTTTACCCTAAAAATAAGTTGGCAACACTGGCTTACTAGCGTGTGACGTCACCAGAGTGCAACAGGCCGTTCTTGTCACAGCTAAAATAACAAAAAATATTACATTTTATTTTCGTGTGATTTGCAAAAAATATACATATTTTAGTTGAAAATCAAGTGAAATAAGTTTATTTACGCTATGAACTGATAGGATGACCACAATCTGTAGCATATTTTCAATGTTGGCAAGAACCCTATTGCCTATTATTTTTGGTAGCATTCGTGTTGAACGTGTGTTGAACAGATGTTTATTTTTTTGTGGTACGGCCGTTCAGATTTATAATATATATTAGTATAGATTGTAATAAAACCTCTTTTGCGTGCAGTACTTCCCGCCAGCGAGCCTCGGTTGGATAATATACTGCGCGCTGGTAGCCCTGCTGTTCGCCAGCCTGAAGCTGCTCAACCACGGGCTGCATCACATGTACGACACCACTGAGTGCATCATCGTGCAGCCTCCTAGCGATCCTAACGGGACTGATAACACTGCGTGAGTAACTTTATACGAGGTTTTAAAAACAACTGATAACGGTTGAGATTTGAACTCGCGACCGTATCGTAGCGTCGCTCTGACCATTAAGCTACCGTGTCACACCCGCATCAGGTGAAATTGAGCACTGTTATGCAAAAAAGATCCAATCTACACCCACAAATTGAAACCCACAAAAATGAGCACTATTAGGTATCTGAACTTGAAAGCTGATTTCAATCAAAAGTGACTTAATTTTTACTAGATGTTGCCCGCGACTTGAACTGCATCAAAATGGATGAAAAGTGCTTCTCCGAGTCCCAGGGTAACTCTTCGTCAAATTTCATCCAAATCCGTCCAGCCGTTTCAGAGTGAACGAGTAACAACATACACACAAACTTTCACATTTAGGTATAATATTAGTCTGATAAGAGCCAAAAGAAATCTATATGGATAACTTAGAAGGTCCACATGTAGCAGAGAGAAAAAAAAATGTTTACTCTACAATTTTTCGCTAATAAACACATTATTGGGATACCTATTGGGGATTGTGATATTTATAAAGTTCTTGTGCAATTTTTTTCTTGTCCACCAGTCCCGACGAGGGTATGGAGATGCAAATGCTGAAACTGGGCGGCATGGCGACCACGGGAAGCGACAACGAGTCCATCACCTCCTTGGAGTACCACAAGCCTAACAACAGTACCATAGGTATGTACCCTCAGATATTTGCACTAGTTTGAACTGAATACAGACATCAGCCTGTCTCTTTTGTACCGAACAATTTGTCAATTTGTTTGCCAACGTTCTAGGGAGAATGTCACGGTGAGATTCTCCCTTGAACGTTCTCAAATTGGCAGTTCTCGCGGTGATATCACGCGGCGTGACGGTACAGAATAGACATAGACAGGCAGAACGGAGTCATTAGTGCTGGTAGACATCCCTTTCTTGAACCAAATTCATTCAATTTTTTTTTTTTTTTTTTTTAAGCTTTGCCCCACACTAGGATTTCTCCTGTATCGTGGGTGCGTTTACAAACACAAATTTCACATACACAAACAGCCAGACCTACGTGCAATGCGGGAATCGAACCCGCGACACGATGCGCAGCAGCCGATCTCTCAGCCACTGCGACAACCGTGCGGTCGTAATTCAATTGATTACCATACTTACTTTGTCTTCTGCATACTCAAAAAACCGGCCAAGTGCGAGTCGGACTCGCGCACGAAGGGTTTCGTACCATTATCTATAAAAACGGCAAAAAAATCATGTCTGTTGTATGGGAGCCCCCCTTAAATATTTGTTTTATTTTATTTTAATTTTTTTTTAAAGTGAATATATAATTAAATATTCTGTGAATATTTCAAGCGTCTACCTGTTGCCGTTATCAATATCGAGCAAAAACGAGCAAAAAAATCACGTTAGTTGTATGGGAGCCCTCCTTAAATATTTATTTTATTCTGTTTTTAGTATTTGTTGTTATAGCGGCTACAGACATACATCATCTGTGAAAATTTCAACTGTCTAGCTATCACGGTTCATGAGATACAGCCTGGAGACACATAGACAGTCAGACAGACGGACGGACAGCGAAGTCTCAGTAATAGGGTTCCGTTTTTACCCTTTGGGTACGAAACCCTAACAAGGCACATTTGCCAGCACATAGCACACACTATCTAGAATAGTTCCTGTAGAACATAATCCAAATAGATTAATTTCTCCATCTTGTTACAGATTTAAAAGTAGATGTCCATCGGAAAAACAGTTCGCAGTCCAGCATAGAAGACAGCGCCATGTCTGCCAAGCAGACGGAAGTAGTGGCCGCGACCAAGTCGGACCTGTGCGTGGCGCAGGCCGCGGAAATGCCGGGCCCTTCCAAACCCCGGCCGGCAGGAGGCCGGAGCCGGTCGAGATCCGGCCACAGCCACAGACCACATAGAACCTCCAGAAGGAGGACGCAACGCAGCCGACTCGACGCTATGCTAGACGAAGCTTGTACCAACTCCGCCAGGCCGGACAATAACTTGGCCATTCATATGCTGATGGATGAAGGCCCTTTCGCCAAAGTCAGTAGGCGCTATCACGAGTGTCCGCATCGGCGCGGCTCGAGTAATAAAGACTTTTTCAAAGAGTGGCTCTATTTAGACGGTAGCGAGGCGGCCGGCGAGCCTTACCAGTCCAAGTTCGCTCGCCAGCTCAGCTCCGACTCCAGGGACAACTCCGAACCCAGCGTTGGACCACCATCTCCCAAGAAAAGGATAGCGCATCGACGGAGGTACGCCAACTACCCGGACGAAAGCTGTACTAAGTCCGCTATGGCGCTAGCGACACAGCAGTCCTCAAACATGAGGAGAAACTCCAACTCGACCATGTCTACCATTCAGTTACCGCTTCTGAATTCGACCGCGCAACTCGTGTCGCATATGAGGCGGCACTCGAACAATGCGGATACTGGGTTCTTCGCGAGCGTAGAGCTTGGTGAGTACATGATGGTGAAAGCTGAAGCCCCTGTGGGCGAAGCAGAGAAAAGTAAAGGAAAAAGTTCAGGGTTTAGAAGAATAAAGAGCGCCGCGTTAGAAATTGGCTGTCCACCTCCTAGTGTGTCAAATCTATCGCCCCATCCAAATAGTGCAGAAACAATCGGTGGCCAGATGTTGAAGAATCCGAAAAACGCAGTAATCCCGCCACCTAGCAAAAGTTTGACTCGCGGTCCACATTTAAACTTGTATCCGAAGAACGAGTCAGGGGAAGGCTGCAGTTACCCTTACTTAACTTACGGATCAGAAATTGTTTACCCGATAGCCGAAATATCCGACGAAATGCAGACATCGCAGAAAGAAACCGATCTAGATTCAAGTGGAGAGAGTTATAGTGATTATGATGACGAGAAACAGTTCCGAGGGTTCGATTGGGACGCTGAGCAGTCGCCTGCTATGCGTTCCAGTGATTCCGACTATGAAAACAACGGATCTAGATCTCCGTTACTAGATAGACCTTCCGATATCAGAGTAGTGCGCAGTAAAACACACGCGGATGCCAAGAAACACTGTTGCGAGCGACACACTAGCAAACATAACCTAGACTGCCCCAACGACAAAAGCAAACCCGTAAGACTGAAAAAGGTACCCAAGCATGAGTCACAGTACGACGCTAAACGGCCTGAAAGACCAACTCCTTGCTGCGATTGCAAAACCAACATCAACACAGCAGTTGACTATTTCGAAAAAGCCAGCGCGAGTTCCAAAGACTTGCTAATAGAGAAGTCCAGTTTAGAATCGAATGAAAACCAGGACCAGTCGGAGAAACAATCGGTTGAAAAGAAAGTCATTGAAAAGAAACCGTGGGACCATGATATATGTAATTCTAGCAGTAGTAGTGACACTTATATGGACGGACCACCGAAAATTTTTAAGAATGATAAAAATATTGCTCCAGAAACGGAAGAATCGCAACTGACGTGCGATAGTAAAAGTGCTGACGAGAGAAGCGTGTACAGCTTGGACTGGCTTTTTGAGGAGTCCGAGCAGCCTAAAGCTGGATGTTGCAAAGAAGCGGGAGCCTGCACCCTCCCCGACGAAGTCCTGTGTCAGAAACTAGCCAACGCACTTGGCGAATCGTCTTCCAACGTTCCAAAAAACTTGGGCGCTATACCAAAGCAGATAAAAAACTTAGCGCGTTCGCGAGCTTCCTCGCAGAAGGAGAACAAGAAGAGAGATTCTAAAAAAGAAAAAGATGAGAATCAAAATGAAGAAGTCATTCTCTTCGACGCGGTGGAAGCTCAGGCTGCTTTGGTACAAGGGTTGGAATGCCTGTTTGCGGCGACGAACGCCAACACGGTGGTGATGCCGCCGCCCAGCCGGGAAGAGCGGCCGCGCAGCCACCGGCAGAGCATTCGTGGCGAGAGAGAGAATTCGCACAAAACTAGAAAACGCTCCATAGAAGAAGTAGCACAAACGTCCACCAACACCCTCCTCCCTACTTCCATGCCTCTACTGGCAGCATTCCTCAACTCCAGGGTAGACTTCGGCCCATGTTGCCTTCCTTCCTACGTGGCTAACGCTGCCGAGACCGCCGCCCCCCAGAACGCGCAAGCTCCCGAAGAGGGGCCAAGACTCAGACCATTGATGGACAGAAACCATAGAAACCGTGTTAGGAAAATTAAACGTTCAACCCGCCAGCGAAACAATCCTTCGCAGCAGAACAACGCGGATAAGAAAGAGAAGCCGCCCGCTCCGGACAACTCCAACAATTCTACTAACGTTCACTTCGCGACGTCGTTCGACGACACGACGGATGGCGCGATACATTGCTTCATGGACGAATACGGCAACTGGATGTCGTACACCTTCGACAAGAACAGTTCGGGACGTGCGCAGGCGCAGCCCATCCCCTTGCCGGAGAAAGAGGACGGCATGCGCATCAACAGGGTCAAACCCATCGACAATCCTGACAACGCACAAGAAACTGCCGGCGAAGGCAGCTGTGGCTCTCTAGAATCCGAAGCTGGGAACAGCGAAAGCATACCCAAAACGAAGCGCGGAGACAGCATCGACCAAAGTTCCTCTAACCAGGGAAGCAATAACCCTCTACTGTCGAGTAACAATAACGTGTCGGCAGTCGTTCCTATTAACACTAATAACGGTAACAAACGTTTCTATGTATTTGACGGAGGGACCGGTACCCACGCGGACCAACCCAGGTCACCGGTGGCCTATGTTACTGATAGTTTATTAGAACAAATAGAGGCTGAACGACAGTCCAGAATGGGACTACCGAGCATGCATATAAACTTCCTCATGAATCAGCAAAGGGCACAGCAATTAGCACAGCAACAGGCGGAGAACACGTATGCAAATATACCAAGTTTAATGCCCTCGATAGGCGAAGAAAGTGCAGATAATTTAAACCTTAGGAGCAAATTCTCAAAATTAATGGACGAAATGGAGAAGGCGAATCAGCCGAAACCAAAGAGTTATTACAAGTTTAAACTATCGAAGTGTTTCGAGTTGAAAGTGACCATGGATAGATTGCAACTGATGGCGTTGTTTGACAGGAACTTGACGTGCAGGGAGACTTTTGTCACAATATTTTTGGCTGTGATGGTGGCCGTTTTGGGCTCCATGGTGTTGAACCTCGGCTTCTACAGGGATATATACGCGTTTTGGTTTTGCTTCATCATGGCGGGGAGTCAGTACTCGTTGCTGAAAAGTGTCCAACCGGATTCTGCATCCCCAGTTCACGGTTTCAACAAAATGGTCGTGTTTTCTCGACCGGTTTACTTTTGCATATGCACAGCACTATTGTGCGGGGTGCACAGCTACTTGGAACAAACTGCACCTTTTACTGACGAGGTGCACACGAGAAGAAAACGAAGTTTCGATGATACGAAACCCATAACGATATACGGGTTCGAGATGAATGAAAGAGATTTTTTACACGTTATTCAAGAAATTCTATCAAAGTTCCTGCTCTTTTTTCCTTTGGCGTTCAGCTTGGGGTTATTTCCCCAAGTCAATACGTTTCTCATGTACTTATTGGAGCAGATTGACATGCATGTGTTCGGTGGTAACGCTACAAGCAGCTTAAGCGCTGCCGTGTATTGCGTCGTGCGCTCTATAGCAGCGATCGGAGTGCTATACGGGTTCGCTTATAGCGGCTTAGTTGAAGGCAAGAAATCGCAGCATCAGAAACACAACATACTGTTCTCAATATTCTGTGGTTTATTAGTACCAATAGCTTACCACCTAAGTCGCAGTGCGAGTGACTACACACTGATCTGGAACCTAATAAAGAAACATCTGCTACCGCCGGAATTATACGTCATACACAATCCAGAATGTTCTCCAGAACTCGAAAAAGGGGATCCGAACACCCTGAGTGACGACAAAAAGAACAATTCGGAGAGTAACATATCAAAACAAAATTCCATTGGGAGTTCTGCGTCGAAGATCAACTTTAGTTCCGAGACGAATATCGCTAAACAGAAACGTTCGCAAACATCGAGCGTTAGTTCTTTGAAAATGGATCCCAGAGGTGGGGATACCATGAATTCTACGACTTCCCTAAAAGTGGATCCCCCTACTGAGGAGGATAAGACTCAAGACACGAATACTGCGAATGCTAAGCAGGATTCAGAGAAGCCAGATGAAGATATGGAGGATCCGTTGCCGAAGAAGCTGCAGGCGACGGTGAACGCGAGGCTGAAGAATGACGTCATAGTGTGCACGTTTCTGGGACTGTTCGTGTTCGGGCTGCATTGTACGACGGTGTTCACGACGCTCAGACCGCAGCTTAATACGGTGAGTTTTGTTTGTTTATGTTGATTTTATGATAGTATCTATTTTTATTGCCACTTTGGAGGCAGTTATAGAACTTTTTGAAGCTATAATATTGGTCCTAAAAGTTGTTAATAGATGTTGGTAGAAGATTTTCTAAAACGTGCTGAACAAAAACGTTTTGTATCACTTTTGGCTAAGCTTTTTAGTGTTAGTAAATAATAGTATATTTCCATCACATTATTAAGTTTTTTTTTTCCCTCAGTGTGTTTTTGACAAACGCCAGTAACTTTCATGCCAATTGTAAGTGGTGCAACACTTTTTAAGGTTCCGTAGTAAAACTATGAACCTTATAATTTCGTCACGCAGACGGTCATGACGAAATTATAAGTTTTACTTGTCTGTCTTTACGTCTGTCCGTGTGTCACGCCCTCGTAAAATCCATAGTTCTTAACCAATTTGCATGAAACTGCGCAGATGTCTTTTGTAAACCGCCATAAGGGCGTAGTGAAATTACGAAAAATAAAATAACTAGGGGTGGGTCCCATTAATAAAACTGAGGAATAAAAAAATAATTTCGCACATCCTTTTACGTGACGTATCGTTGGATAGGTCTTTGATTTAATCTAATTGCCAAAATCTCTTGCTGTCATCAGTATTTTGTTCTGATTTTCACCGGCTTGTAAAGCTTTCGAAACAAAACAAACATTCATAAACTTATCTTCAAATGTCTACCACCAGGTGCTATGGATAATCGCGGGCATCCTGGGCTGGGTGCTCCACTACCTGACGCCGCAGCTGCGCAAACAGCAGCCGTGGCTGTGTCTGGCGGGCCCCGTGCTCAAGCAACACGAACACGCGCAGTTCGAGGTCACGGAGCCCGCGAGACTCATGTGCTTTGAAAAGGTAGGATTTTCTCTACTTAACTTCACAGCTAGTTGCTTAGAACTTTTTTCCAGCTTAGGCTGCGTTTCCACCAGAGATGTGTGCGAGGAATGTGTTTGTTAAGAACCAATAGAATCGCTTCATTTACCTAGCCTCAGATAAATGAAGTGATTCTATTGGTTCTTAACAAACACATCCCTCGCTACGCATCCTCGCACAACTAGTGGAAACGCAGCCTAAAAGCTGAACGCCTATTTATCCGAGCCGAACGCGCCGAAGGAGCCAAAGGAGTTAAGTTCTTGACGGTATATCATATGAGAAACGGCTTGTGAACGGATAATTTATTCAAATCTCCGCGGATTACAGTATTCCCAAATTAATAATGCGCATGCAGATCTTTGCTAATCAATATTTATATTTATCTCTTTTAGCACAAAACACATAATTCTACTAAATTATGCATGAAGAAAATGCACTTAACCACTCTATATACATATCGTCTTTCGACGCTCGGGGAATACGACCGTTGCCGAACAGTGACGAAGATTTCTGTGCGCATTATCACTTTGGGAGACCTGTACGTTTAGTGCCGCTATGAACCATTGGTTCACAGAAACATTGCTCGCTCACAAAAAATTTTTAATCAACCGTGGCAGTTGTTTGGTTGAGATAGATCGTAAAACCAATGTGAAATGAAAAAATGATAATTATTCTGTAAATAGGTTAGGTACAAGTAACGCTCTTACAAGTCAATATTTTTTTTAAACTAGATGAGGCCAGCGTTTCCTATCCGATTAACTTTGCGAAGAAACACCGAAACAAACTCAAAGGTCTCTTTTAAAGTCCAGACAATCCAAAATTAAACTATGTAAGAACCATGCAAGTTAGTCTGGAATGGTCATAGAGGAAAGAGCCACACAGATTTGAGACCTGTCCTGCCGGCCTAGCATGACCACGATAGAAACGGGTTTTGTCTACATAGAAATAGACAAAGTGACATATTGTAGAAACATTTCTACGTTTTATGAATGAAACGGTAGAAATGTTTCTACAATCTGTCACTTTGTCTATTTCTATGTAGACAAAACCCTTTTCTATCGTGGTCATGCTAGGCCGGCTGACTGTTCACGCATGTGCCGAGTATCATAGTAGCTCAACCCTGACTTAAGGAGCTCAACGACCTTACGAACATTACCATCAGAAAGGACATTTAGGCAGTTCCCATAAAGTACTCAAACTGTCAGACTGAACTTAAAGCAGTCTACACACCAAAGTCGCCGACTCGCCGACACAGCAAACAATCATGTCGGCGACTTGTACCCGCGCGTGTCGCCCGGTGACTTGTGGCAACATGTCGGCGGCATTTCTGCGACTTGCATACGCGCTCATTTGCCCGCCGACATGAACTACCAAAAAAGTTACTGATTTCGTGTCGCCGACTAACCCGACTCATGTCGGCGGGTCGGTGACTTTGGTGTGTAGACTGCATAAAGATCTGTGGGTGTAACATAATAACCCACATAGTACTCATATTCACAATTCTGTGTTCTCTCTCTCTCTCTAACTCAGTAATGTCCCCCCCCCAGATGTTCGTGTACCTGTGCTTCCTGGAGCGCAACGTGCTGTACCCGTGCGTGGTGGTGGCGGCCACGACGCAGGACGCGCCCGCCATCGCCGCCAAGTACGGCGACGCCGTCGGCGCGCTGCTCATATGCGTGTGCGCATTGAAGTGTGAGTTGATGGCCAGTGTTGTTTTTAGCTGATAGAAATATAGTGTCATTAACTGATCTGTACTAATATTATGCTGAAGAGTTTGTTTAAACCGGCTAATCTCAGGAACTACCAGTCGGATTCGAAAAAAATATTTTTGTATATGATAGCCAGATTCATGAGGAATAGTATAGGCTATTTAACATCACGCTGCGACCCTTAGGAGCCGAGCAACGGGGGTGAAACCGCGGGCGGAAGCTTGTTTAATTTAAATCTCTTTTATCAATTAACTCAGCCAGCATAGACATCTCAAGTTTGAAACCCTTACGAACAAAAAGAAACAGATGTGTTCTTGAATCCAGTAACATGGAATTTAGAAGGTATCAAATAGTGACCACACTCTGTCCTCTCACAAATAATCACGGAATAAAGTTATGCAATGAATAACGTCAGTATAACCATACAATTTTTGATGTATAAGCTTGTAAAAAATTCGTGGTTATTTATAAGGGTTTTATGCTTATATTCAATTCAAAAATCATTTATTCAAAGTGGGCTAACGAATTAGCACTTTTTGAACGTCAATGTACATAAGACACCCCCCAAAAACGCCCGCCCTTCACCGCTTCCTAGTGTTGTAGCTGCGAAGAAGAAACGGCGCAACAAACTCCGCAGCAACACAATTCTGTCTGTCAGTTACTTTGTGTACGAAATTATATAAATCAAAAGGATAAACTAAATCACATAAGAAAAAAGAAAAACTATAAATACTTAACAAGTAAAAAATGATATAAAAATGTAACCTAGCACGCGCCAATACACCTGATCAATGAAAATAAATAGATAAATAGCAATGTTATTCTTCATCAAAGAAAATAAATAGATAAATAGCAATGTTATTCTTCATCAAACATGCATTGCTCATGACAACGTTCTTAATGTCCTGAAAATAAGGTTCAAAATAGCAACATCCAATCTATGTCCACAGGTCTCAGAAACGCCTACTCGGAACCGGACTCCCAGTACTTGATCCTAGTGTTCGCAGTGCTCCTCTTCCAACAAGACCTGAGCAGTCAGAAGATATCGGAGACGTTCCTTGTGGACTATTTTATCACTGCCATCATATTCAGCAAGGTCTACGAGTTTCTTCTGAAGGTAATTTCTTCGTTTTTCATACTATACATCTGGGTTTCTTGTGTAATTACAGTTTTTAACTTCCCAGCCATTGATGAGGTTTGCCATAAATTGTTCTTATTAAAAATGCAAAGGAGATATTCCATTTTGGGTCTAGTCTATGTACGCTACATAGAAAAATATGAAAAAAAAAATAGGGGATTTTCATAAAAATATTATTAAATTCATTTGAAGAAGAGTACAGTCGTAATGAAATGATTATTTATCCCTATTTTTAGGGCGGACATGATAGTTGTGTTTGACAATCTGACATGAGTTTGACAGGTTCGTTTCGTAACGTGGCGTCTTAACATACCAACAGTAGTCAAAATGACATTTCACCTAATTCATTTGTCGATTGTAGATCCACCATATTTGTTTTATGTTGCTCTCCTTGACAAAGTTAAGAATTAATTACAATTAAACGAAGTAACACTATAGAAAATAAACAATAAAAACCGGTTACTATAATGTATAGCTATATTACATATAGCGTACGTGGACCAGACCCAGGCTCCATACATTTCTGAAACATCTTGCAAAGTATATTTTTGATCGTTATCTGAAGTTATTTTAATTTTTTTATGTTAAGTAGATGAAATAAGTATATCGGATACTTATTTCATCTTCTTGACATAAAAAAATGAATAAATAAAAGTAATATCTCCGCAACAGGTGCAGTTCGTGGTGACGTACATAGCGCCGTGGCAGATCACGTGGGGCAGCGCGTTCCACGCGTTCGCGCAGCCCTTCTCCGTGCCGCACTCCGCCATGTTGTTCTTACAAGCCGCTGTATCGGCGCTACTGTCGTCTCCGCTGACGCCGGCTTTAGGTACGTATCCTACTTCCTACTAATATTATAAACGTGAAAGTTTGTGAAGGTAGATGGATGGTTGTTACTCTTTCACGCAAAAACTACTGAACGGATTTTGATGAAACTTTACAGGAATATAGCTTATACATCAGAATAACACATAGGCTACTTTTTATCCCGAAAACGTGGGCGAAGCCGCGGGCGAAAGCTAGTAATATAATATACCCATATTTCAGATCTAGGACGTATCCACTCCAAATTTGTAATTCTTAGAGAGTAACTTCAAGTAAATTCTTTGTAACGATAAGTTTTTTTGAACGTTTGATTATGTTGTCAGTAAAAGAAAAAGCTAATTCTATGAAAAATCTGCTAAAAGGTTATTTTATTTTTCTTCTCTTTTGTGTTTTTTGTCAGTCGTAAAAAAACCAGCAACACCTGGTGAGCAACTAAGTCAAGGATTATCAGAAAATAATTAGATATTTGGTCACCTTGAAAATGTAGTTAGGTATATTATATTTACAAAATAAATAGTCCTAATACAAAATTATTTGATCAGCAGAATTATTATTTGGCCAGCAGGGTTATACCTACAATCGGTTAGCAAAAAAATAATATTAAGGACTAAGAGCGAACGAAGCGAGCTCAGGAACTTGGGGCACTCCGACACGGACAGGTTAGGTTCGAAAGGGATGACGAAAAAACAGGAAAAACGGAACCCGTTATAGGATCACTTTGTGGCCCAAGGACTTAACGGGTGGAGTCAAAGTCAAAGTCAAGTCAAAACATTTATTTCAATTAGACCATTTACAGGCACTTTTGAATAGTCAAGCAATAGTTGTCAGTCAGTTTGTCCGTTAGTTGAAGCTAGTTGTCCGTTCCAAAACGTAGATTCCTATGGAGAAGAACGGACAATGAAGGTATTTTTATTAACGTTACCATTTATTTACCTACAGGTAGCGCAATATTCATGACGTCATACGTGCGCCCCGTGAAGTTCTGGGAGCGCGACTACAACACGAAGAGGGTCGACCAAAGCAATACGAGGCTCTCCTCACAACTTGAGAGGAATCTTGGAGCTGGTGAGGACTTTTATTTTTCATCTTTAAAAATAACAGGAAGTTTTGTAAGTGACTTATTTAGGTGAATATTTGGTGCGATGTGAGCTTCGAAAGTTATTAGACGTTAACAACGTATCCCCCACTCTAACTTTCCAACCATGTAACACCTAGTGTTGAAAATTGGTTTGAATAAGATACGTTTTGAGTTAACCAACCGCAAAAATAACTTTGTATTTCAGAATAATATTATGATATACAAACTTATATTTGCGGCCGGACAACTGAAATACTCCTTGCTAAGGCATTCTACAGTATGCATAGCCCTACACGCACTTGGCCGATTATTCTTTGTCACTTCTGGCGTCATATTGAAAAAAACCGGTCAAGTGCGAGTCGTACTCGCGCACCGAGGGTTCCGTATCAGTTTTAGACGTATAAAGTGAAAAAATCCGGACCGCATAACTAAGTTTGTTTGTGAAGGAATTTTGATGATTTTGAGAAAACTGTACTAGTTAGGAACATCGTTTTATTTTTGGTGCCATATTTGGGTCAATTCCTATCAACTCTAATTATTTCAGATTGTTCGCCCTGCAAACTTCGGAGATAAGGGGGGGGAATGGTATTTTTTTGGACATTTTTCATCATATGTCAAAAACTGTGAGACATAAAATAAAATAAAAATATATTTTGAAATGTCAAGCCCTTTCATATGATATGTCACTTGACCTAGTAACCCCACTTTAAAATTTCGGACCCCCACTCCGGCCCCTTTTGCAATTAAAATAAAAATATTTTTGGACTTTTTTCATTTGCAATAAAGTTGAACAAGCATTCTTTATAACTGTTCCAAATTTCAAGTCGATAGCATAAGTAGTTGCTGAAATAAGCAGGTGTGACAGACAGACGAAGACCATAAGGGTTCCTTTTTTACCATTTTGGTACGGAACCCTAAAAAGGGCGAACGAAGGATTATTAAATCTTTAATTATTTACAGATGACAACAACTTAAACTCTATATTCTATGAGCATCTGACTCGATCGCTACAACACTATCTATGCGGCGATCTCATGCTTGGACGCTGGGGACAGGTCCAACAGGGCGATTGTTTTGGTGAGTAGATTAAACATTCTTCTTGTAACTATGCCTAGAAAGTCTGATAATGGTGCCGATTCTCTTGTTTACGAACTAAACTAATTTAGTCTTATTATGTCTCTTTCTAATATTTTTTTTATCCTAACGTATTTTTTTTTAAATATCTCACATTGTTCTCACATATTAGGGCATAATAGTAAACAAAGAAATTGTATATTTGACTTAGTTGAAAAAGAGTAACCATGGAGTTTCTTGTCCGTTCTTCTCCATAGGAATCTACGTTTTGGAACAGACAATTAGCTTCAACTAACGGACAAACTGACTGACAACTATTGCTTGACTATTCAAAAGTGCCTGTAAATGGTCTTGTTGAAATAAATGTTTTGACTTTGACTTTGAAAAAACATGAGCAAGGTAGAGAAGATATTTAATCCTGTCAAATTAGTCCACTTGCAAGTTTTTAATGTGAATTTAATTTAGTCGTCATCGCAATAGGTCACGGCTATTTTCGCGTAAATAACAAGTAAACAACAACTAATTTGACAAATTGTCAGTTCTTAATATTTTCTGTCCTTTTTCAATGATATTTGTAAGAAAGTGATATACCTAGTGTAGTGGCGAAAGGTCAATTTTTGTAAGAGGTAAGCGGAAGCTACAAATACTTACTTGGCCACGAAAAGCTAATTATAAATACTTGACAATAATTGGCAATACTACCTACCTGTACTATTTTTAAAGGGAAGCCGGTAGCAATCGTATTGTAGGGACCCTTCGCCACTGACCTAGTGTAATCTTTGCTAACCTCAACTTTCTTTCCAGTCCTAGCCTCAGACTACCTAAACTGCCTGGTCCACATAGTAGAGATGGGCAACGGCCTAGTGTCGTTCCAACTGCGGGGGCTGGAGTTCAGGGGGACGTACTGCCAGCAGCGGGAGGTGGAGGCCATCTCGGAGGGGCCCGAGGAGAGTAGCGGTGAGGATTTCTTGAAAAATATCATATAGAGCTCGTGAAACTGTTTTTGCTGTCGATGTATTAAAAAGTTGCATAGTAAAATAAATAAAAAAGACGTGTGTGGTCGGGAGACCTCGTCAGGAACGAAGTTCCTTACGCCTGGTATATCATAGAAAGAGACAGAGATAACGTCGCATGGAGGGGGCATGACATGACACTTTTTCCCTACGTGACGATTTCTACCAGTCAACTCCTACCGCAAGCCGCGTTGAGGAACTTCGTTCCAAAAAACAAACAAAAATATATTCATAATAAAACAAGTTTAAACGGCTTAAATCGCGTATACTACTGATTTTTCCTGACGTTTCGAACACTTTGTAGCGTTCATGGTCGCAGGACGACTTACGACGCCTTGTTATAATGTGTAGTAATCGCGAAAACCTAAGACAAAACATACTTAAATATTTACAACGGTCAAATACTGCGGTCGTAGTTTAGTATCAGCGTCGACACGGCTAGGGACGCACACAACGATAGTATCGACACAACAAACCGCGCGAAATCAACTGACATGGTACCCATTTTTACATGGTAAAATAACGCGCCCTATTTCCCAATTCGGTGAGGTGACTTCCCGCTTTGACGTGTCGTCGGGAAGGTACTGGTCGGAGACCGCGAGCACGATTCATGGAGGGGGGACAAGACGCTTTTTTTTTCATTACGTGACGATTTCTCCCAGTCAATTCCTACCGCAAGCCGCGTTAAGGAATTTCGTTCCAAAAAACAACTGACGGGTAGGTATAGCGAGTTGTTTTTCGCAAATCCACGAGCATTGGTGTTTTTTGTGTACGAATAAGAATAAACTCCCAACTCTTCGAGAAAGACCAGCCTGTCTTCTGTACCGACACGCTGCGTGATATCACCGCGAAAACTGCCAATTTGTTTGCGAACGTTCGAGGGATAATCTCAACGTGACATTCTCGCCCTTCTCACGCACTCCGCGTGTTTTTTGTTTTTTTTTTTTTTAATTAAATTATAGGCTCGCGTTTGACCGCCATCTCGCCTGATGTTAAGTGATGATGCGGTCTACGATGGAGCACGCTTGCCTAGAAGAAACCGATTCACTCTCGACTTGAAGATACCCAGATTGTAACTGTCGGGGAACACCCACTCGGGCAGCGAATTCCATTGTTTTGCGGTTTTCACAATGAAAGTGGAAGCAAAGCGCTTCGTTCGGGTTTTTGGTACATCAACCATGAACCGATGGCGCTTTTTCGTGCTTCTGGCTGTCCGATAGAAAAAAGGGCAGGATATGGGATAAGGGCATAGATCATGCAGATCTGTAGCACACTCTCCGAAATGTATCCGATAAAAAACCGATAGACTAGCAACCTTGCGCCTATGCTCAAGACTTTGGAGCTTAGTCTCTACAAGGGCGTCGTTGCTAGTGAGTGTTAATGTCGGGCACCCGAGTGCCCGGCTATTGCACGGAGTGTTTATGTTACTGACGATCTCTCGAAGAGTATCTGGGTTACCGAAGTAATACACGTGGTAGACATTTATTGATCCGCATAATCGATCTATAGAAGAAGGGCCTATTTGGCGCGGCCGACGATTTTGGGGGGGTCATACCACGGAGGAAAATGTAATTCCTCTGTGGGTCATACCTATTAATGCTGACGTTCCATACCGTGAATTACCGTGTTTGGCGCATTATACCGTTTTTGTACGATTTGGGGAGGGGGGGGGGGGGGTCATGACCACGACCCTCGGACTGCGCCTGCTTATTATGCGGGTATTTATCGAGAGTATGTGTGTGTGCAGAGGGCGTGTGCACGGGCGTGTGGTGGTGCGGTGGGCGTGCGCTGTCGCTGGGCGCGGCTTGGGCGCTGCGCTGGCTGGCGTGGCAGCTGGTGGCGGCGCGCTACGTGCTGGAGGGCTACTCCGTCTCCGACAACAGCGCCGTCTCCATGCTGCAGGTGTTCGACTTCCGCAAGGTGCTGCTCACCTACTACGTCAAGGTATGTAACTGTCGCTGGGCGCGGCGTGGGCGTGGCGTGGGAGCGGCGTGGGCACCGCGTGGGCGCTGCGCTGGCTGGCGTGGCAGCTGGTGGCGGCGCGCTACGTGCTGGAGGGCTACTCCGTCTCCGACAACAGCGCCGTCTCCATGCTGCAGGTGTTCGACTTCCGCAAGGTGCTGCTCACCTACTACGTCAAGGTATGTAACTGTCGCTGGGCGCGGCGTGGGCGTGGCGTGGGAGCGGCGTGGGCACCGCGTGGGCGCTGCGCTGGCTGGCGTGGCAGCTGGTGGCGGCGCGCTACGTGCTGGAGGGCTACTCCGTCTCCGACAACAGCGCCGTCTCCATGCTGCAGGTGTTCGACTTCCGCAAGGTGCTGCTCACCTACTACGTCAAGGTATGTAACTGTCGCTGGGCGCGGCGTGGGCGTGGCGTGGGAGCGGCGTGGGCACCGCGTGGGCGCTGCGCTGGCTGGCGTGGCAGCTGGTGGCGGCGCGCTACGTGCTGGAGGGCTACTCCGTCTCCGACAACAGCGCCGTCTCCATGCTGCAGGTGTTCGACTTCCGCAAGGTGCTGCTCACCTACTACGTCAAGGTATGTAACTGTCGCTGGGCGCGGCGTGGGCGTGGCGTGGGAGCGGCGTGGGCACCGCGTGGGCGCTGCGCTGGCTGGCGTGGCAGCTGGTGGCGGCGCGCTACGTGCTGGAGGGCTACTCCGTCTCCGACAACAGCGCCGTCTCCATGCTGCAGGTGTTCGACTTCCGCAAGGTGCTGCTCACCTACTACGTCAAGGTATGTAACTGTCGCTGGGCGCGGCGTGGGCGTGGCGTGGGAGCGGCGTGGGCACCGCGTGGGCGCTGCGCTGGCTGGCGTGGCAGCTGGTGGCGGCGCGCTACGTGCTGGAGGGCTACTCCGTCTCCGACAACAGCGCCGTCTCCATGCTGCAGGTGTTCGACTTCCGCAAGGTGCTGCTCACCTACTACGTCAAGGTATGTAACTGTCGCTGGGCGCGGCGTGGGCGTGGCGTGGGAGCGGCGTGGGCACCGCGTGGGCGCTGCGCTGGCTGGCGTGGCAGCTGGTGGCGGCGCGCTACGTGCTGGAGGGCTACTCCGTCTCCGACAACAGCGCCGTCTCCATGCTGCAGGTGTTCGACTTCCGCAAGGTGCTGCTCACCTACTACGTCAAGGTATGTAACTGTCGCTGGGCGCGGCGTGGGCGTGGCGTGGGAGCGGCGTGGGCACCGCGTGGGCGCTGCGCTGGCTGGCGTGGCAGCTGGTGGCGGCGCGCTACGTGCTGGAGGGCTACTCCGTCTCCGACAACAGCGCCGTCTCCATGCTGCAGGTGTTCGACTTCCGCAAGGTGCTGCTCACCTACTACGTCAAGGTATGTAACTGTCGCTGGGCGCGGCGTGGGCGTGGCGTGGGAGCGGCGTGGGCACCGCGTGGGCGCTGCGCTGGCTGGCGTGGCAGCTGGTGGCGGCGCGCTACGTGCTGGAGGGCTACTCCGTCTCCGACAACAGCGCCGTCTCCATGCTGCAGGTGTTCGACTTCCGCAAGGTGCTGCTCACCTACTACGTCAAGGTATGTAACTGTCGCTGGACGCGGCGTGGGCGTGGCGTGGGAGCGGCGTGGGCACCGCGTGGGCGCTGCGCTGGCTGGCGTGGCAGCTGGTGGCGGCGCGCTACGTGCTGGAGGGCTACTCCGTCTCCGACAACAGCGCCGTCTCCATGCTGCAGGTGTTCGACTTCCGCAAGGTGCTGCTCACCTACTACGTCAAGGTATGTAACTGTCGCTGGGCGCGGCGTGGGCGTGGCGTGGGAGCGGCGTGGGCACCGCGTGGGCGCTGCGCTGGCTGGCGTGGCAGCTGGTGGCGGCGCGCTACGTGCTGGAGGGCTACTCCGTCTCCGACAACAGCGCCGTCTCCATGCTGCAGGTGTTCGACTTCCGCAAGGTGCTGCTCACCTACTACGTCAAGGTATGTAACTGTCGCTGGGCGCGGCGTGGGCGTGGCGTGGGAGCGGCGTGGGCACCGCGTGGGCGCTGCGCTGGCTGGCGTGGCAGCTGGTGGCGGCGCGCTACGTGCTGGAGGGCTACTCCGTCTCCGACAACAGCGCCGTCTCCATGCTGCAGGTGTTCGACTTCCGCAAGGTGCTGCTCACCTACTACGTCAAGGTATGTAACTGTCGCTGGGCGCGGCGTGGGCGTGGCGTGGGAGCGGCGTGGGCACCGCGTGGGCGCTGCGCTGGCTGGCGTGGCAGCTGGTGGCGGCGCGCTACGTGCTGGAGGGCTACTCCGTCTCCGACAACAGCGCCGTCTCCATGCTGCAGGTGTTCGACTTCCGCAAGGTGCTGCTCACCTACTACGTCAAGGTATGTAACTGTCGCTGGACGCGGCGTGGGCGTGGCGTGGGAGCGGCGTGGGCACCGCGTGGGCGCTGCGCTGGCTGGCGTGGCAGCTGGTGGCGGCGCGCTACGTGCTGGAGGGCTACTCCGTCTCCGACAACAGCGCCGTCTCCATGCTGCAGGTGTTCGACTTCCGCAAGGTGCTGCTCACCTACTACGTCAAGGTATGTAACTGTCGCTGGGCGCGGCGTGGGCGTGGCGTGGGAGCGGCGTGGGCACCGCGTGGGCGCTGCGCTGGCTGGCGTGGCAGCTGGTGGCGGCGCGCTACGTGCTGGAGGGCTACTCCGTCTCCGACAACAGCGCCGTCTCCATGCTGCAGGTGTTCGACTTCCGCAAGGTGCTGCTCACCTACTACGTCAAGGTATGTAACTGTCGCTGGGCGCGGCGTGGGCGTGGCGTGGGAGCGGCGTGGGCACCGCGTGGGCGCTGCGCTGGCTGGCGTGGCAGCTGGTGGCGGCGCGCTACGTGCTGGAGGGCTACTCCGTCTCCGACAACAGCGCCGTCTCCATGCTGCAGGTGTTCGACTTCCGCAAGGTGCTGCTCACCTACTACGTCAAGGTATGTAACTGTCGCTGGGCGCGGCGTGGGCGTGGCGTGGGAGCGGTGTGGGCACGGCGTGGGAGTGGCGTGGGAGCGGCGTGGGCGCTGCGCTGGATGGCGTGGCAGCTGGTGGCGTATGAACAGTGTTTTAACCGTTTCGTTTAAATTGGACAATAAATCTAGTGGACAATGCTTACTCGCCTACCAATGCTTGTATAGGTTGCAGCGTGAATTATGAGCATAGATCGCGCATGCATATTTTCGGCCCAATAGACAGTTGACAATACGTAATAGAGAATAGTCCAATTAGACGACGAGAACGACTGACGAACCAATCGCGTATAGCCTCGGCGCCGTCTTCTTCATTCCGCCAAAGAGACACCAAAATGAGCTAATTCGCGGGTGACCTTTGTGCTCATAACTCCTGCCGTTAGTTATACCTTAAGTAAATAGGCAATTTAATACAATGTACCTATAAAAATATAAAATAGTAATAAATTTATCAAATCACCACATATTAAACAAGCAACCTTTCAAAACCGACTCTCATTCACATTTCCATCCACAGAGTATAATCTACTACACGATCCAGTCGGCCAAGCTGGAGGAGTGGCTGGCTTCCAGCATGATAGCCGACGCCCTGAAGCCGATGAACGAGAGGAACTTTGTGGACCTGGACCCCATATTCAACGTTAATTTAGACGAGGACTATGACTTTAGAGCTTCTGGGATTACTAGGTATGTTATTTTTTTGTTAATATTCCAGTTTGAATGTATCTATGATTATTGATTATATTCTGTTTGTTGGCATTTTGATTGGCAGGAACGACTTTATCCCTTGTTCTAAGAAATATAGCATACTAGCTTGCCCCTAGCGTGCCCCGCGGTTTCACCCGCCATTTTATTTAAAAGAAATCGGATTATATATTAATTATGACTTTTAGGGTTCCGTACCTCAAAAGGAAAAACGGAACCCTTATAGGATCACTTTGTTGTCCGCCGTCAGTCACCGGGCCATAAGTGGAGCCATCTGCTCATAGATGGCGCCATTGGAAGTATGCAGTAGCGCCATCTATGATAATATTTCGGAACCCTTAGGCCCGAGGCATACCTACTCGCACTTGTTCGGTTTTTTCTTTTTGCTCGGCTCCTAAGAGTCGCTAGTCGTAGCGTGATTTTAAATAATCTTCCTCAAGAGTTGGTATTTTCATATTTTGATTTTTTCATGTCGGAGTGGTAGTTCCAGAGATAGGGCGTTCACACAAACAGTCTTGAGCTGTATTATATTAATATAGATTTTCGCATGCTTCACACAAAAAGCAAATAAGCAAATAAATATATTTTAGTATTTTTATTCCTGTCGGTTTGTTAGGTACTTCGTCATGTATTTACAAAGAGTAGGCAGCCACTAATAGCGACTTTTCATGACTTGATTGATTAAGACCTGCCATACTACTTGAACTCTTCGTTGTATGCAGTCTCATGAAAAACTTTTTACAAGCATAGCGCTTGTCTGAGTAGGTTCCTGCAGTAGTGCGAGGCGGGTGACATGTGACATATCAAAACTGTCAAGCTATACACGTGATGAATAAAAACCGGCCAAGTGCAACTCGTATTTGCGCACTGAGGGTTCCGTATCATTTTTGGACGTAAAAAGTAAAAAAAAACCGGACCGCATAAGTAAGTTTGTTTGTGAAGGAATTTTGATGATTTTGAAAAAACTGTACTAGTTAGGAACATCGTTTTATTTTTGGTGCAATATTTGGGTCAATTCCTATCAGCTCTAATTATTTCAGATTTTTCGCTCGCAAACTTCGGAGATAAGGGAGGGGAATGGTATTTTTTCAGAAATTTTTCATCATATGTCGAAAACTGTGAGACATAAAATAAAATGAAAATGTATTTTGAAATGTGCAAATCAAGCCCTTTCATATGATATGTCACGTGACCTAGTAACCCCACTTTCAAATTTCGGACCCCCACTCCGGCCCCTTTTTGCAATGAAAATAAAAATATTTTTTGACTTCTTTCATTTGCAATAAAGTTGGACAAGCATTCTTTATAACTGTTCCAAATTTCAAGTCGATAGCATTAGTAGTTGCTGAAATAAGCATGTGTGACAGACAGACAGACAGACGAAGTCGCACCATAAGGGTTCCTTTTTTACCATTTTGGTACGGAACCCTAAAAATGAAGATAAATCTTTGAACTGAAATTTTAAATTCATCTGTATCAATATCGCTACTCGAATCGCTATCTGTATGATTTGAATCACTTTCATTATCTGATTCCTCAGGTCGTTTTATAATAAATTCATTCATTATCTCGTCGCTAAGATGGTCGTTTTAAACAACTTGTTTAGTTTGAACCCTAATCGAAGGACTCATCTTTGGTTGCAAATCTCGTGTGCGTTTTGTTTGAAGCGGCCTGTCCAAATAACACGCGTTGACGACAGCGATGCTGGCGTCCAACTGAAGTCTCTCGTCATTTTGACAGAACGAAAACACACCCCTCCCGTACCGCTCCCATACCGCAGAGACCTACTGAGTTTAGCGCTATGGCTGTACTTAAACTCTTCATTGTTGCGTTCATAAAAAAACTGTTTAGTTCTTGTTCCAATACTCTACTTAACGTTTTTTTTTTTACCTCGTTGCGCAGGAGTCGTTTCTGCGCGATCTACGGCGAGTGGATCGCGCACTGCGGTGCTAGGCGCGGTGCGAGCTGGCGACGTCGCGCCGCACACCCGCACTCGCCGCTCACCACGCTGTGCTTCGCGCTCAGCCTGCTGGGCCGCAGGGCGCTGGCCGCCGCGCAGCATCTGTCAGCTTCCAGGTAACAGATAGGTGTAACTAGCGGCACCGGCCTGCGAGCTGGCGACGTCGCGCCGCACACCCGCACTCGCCGCTCACCAATAAATGAGAGTAGGGATTCCCAACTTTTTGGGTTGAGCCTCCCCAGATCATAAAAATATACTCATGCCCACCTCCCCTTTACCTACAATAATCTCTTGATTTTTATTTAAATTCCTGAATTCTTGATGGAGTCGGATCTCGTTCCTCTATACAGGGTGACAGGTTAGGCAGTGGAAATATTTAAAGGGATCATTGTGCTCATCATAATGAACAACTTTTAGTATGGGACCAACCCTGAAATCGCAAAAAAAAAATCAGCTGTTCCATACATTTATGTTCACATAACTCAACAAAATGTATGGAACAGCAGATTTTTTTTCACGATTTCAGGGTTGGTCCCACTGTAAAAGTCTGTCTAACCTGCCACCCAGTATAAGAAATCCCCTTTTAAAGAAATTGTTAATTTAAATTAGAAAACACTCCTTTATTAAAAAAATTGTTTAACATGTCAAGTCTCGCCGACTTACCAGTGAGACAGAAACGATTGTTTATTAATAGTGTCTCGTTAGCTGGGGTTCGATGGGTTAATGTGGTTGTGTATGTCCAGCGTGGAGTTCTTCCTGTACGGGCTGCACTCGCTGTTCAAGGGCGACTTCCGCATCACGTGCGCGCGCGACGAGTGGGTGTTCACGGACATGTCGCTGCTGCACTCCGTGCTCGCGCCCGCCATACGCATGGCGCTCAAGCTGCACCAGGTAAACACGCCATTCAAAACATCATGATATACACAATAGATATAAAGGACACGGCAGACGCCCATAGAACGCTGGGCTTCAGATTGTGTATGTCGGTACAGATATGAAATTAGTTTGGTGTGATCGAGTATTTCAAGAGTATTAAAATTCATTTTTTATTTGTTTTTGTACGTAATTGGGCTAAAGAGAAATCTTCGTATTTGTGACAGTGAGGTTAAGTATGGTGTGAATGATCGAATGAAGTACAGCCCGACTAATGAGTTCTCAATTCAAAGGTTTTAGTTGCTGTCGACATGATATTCTGTGGAGGCACGCGCCAGCCAGCTGCACCCGTTTTTGTATTATTGGTTTTTTAAAAATGTGCCGTTGCCGTTGCATAATCATTTTATTTCTTATTTATTTCGATTTTTGATTCCAATTCTTAATCTCTCAGATAAATTAAGCAAAGAACAATTAAAATATATTTTTAATTTTGGTTAAGCTTTTATTACTGTACCATATCAAGCCCAAAACTACCAACGTCCTTTTGTCCGTTTTAAAAACGGGTTCCTTAAAAAAAATTGTCATTTTTTATCCATATTATTGCATTGTCATCTAAATAATACAGGGTGGCAGGTTAAACAGTGGAAATATTTTAAGGGGTCATTGTACACATCTTTATGAACAACTTTTACTATGGGACCAACCCTGAAATGGCGAAAAAAAATCACCTGTTCCATACATTTATGTTCACATAATTCAACAAAATGTATGGAACAGCTGGTTTTTTTTTCGCATTTTTTTTTTTTTCAAAAATTGCATTTCACCACCTAACAATAGTGTTAATTACAACATTATTAAAAGTCACCTTTAGCTTATCTGGTGATTAGTTACGGATTACTTTATTGATAGGTTGGTGAAATAGCCTCTAAGAAATCAGTGCCGATCGCCACCGATGAAGATCGCACTGGGCGCACAAAAGGCTAGTTAAGCCTTTTGTGCGCCTAGTGCGATCTTCTATAACTGCGCCCTTCTTAGTTCTACTCTGGTCATTTCTGCGCCCTTCGTAGTTCTAGTGGTCATTTCTGCGCCCTGTGCCTAGGCACCACCGGCACCGCCCTATTTACGGCACTGAAGAATGATTGAATACATGGTCTGTGTGTGCTAGGACCACTTCATGTTCCCCGAGGAGTACTGCAGCAGCTCCGCGCTGTACTGCGCGATCGCGTCGCACGCGCAGCGGCTCGTCATCTGCCACGAGGCCGCGCCCGCCTGGCGGTACAACGTACTGCGCGGCGCGCCGCACCTACTGGCACTCAGGTACGTACATACAGTTTCAAATTTGGCCATCCAAGCCCAGTTGAAAAATTCACCCTGTGCATAAGTAGAGTATACAGGATAAAATTAAAACCAGTGCGGATATTTTAGGAGGTGAAAGTACTCATGAATATTATCAACTTTTATTATGGGACAGACACTGAAATATGAAAATTGCATTTTTGTAGGGAACAGCAGATTTTTTTTTTTTCATATTTCAGTATCGGTCCCATAATAAAAGTTGATCATATTCATGAGTACTTTCAACTCCTAAAATATCCGCACTGGTTTTAATTTTATCCTGTATACTCTACTTATGCACAGGGTGAATTTTTCAACTGGGCTTGGATGGCCAAATTTGAAACTGTAAGAAATAGCGAATAACGCTCAAAGGAGTCTTGGGGTCGATTTTGATAAAAACTAAAACTGCATCATTCGATTTTTTAAAAATCAATTTTCCTAGCCAGGAATCGAACCCGTTGATTATGGAAGAAAAAAACACCCTGTCTTATTACACTATCCGATAGTGTTGCTAACAAGGATCTAATTCTGAGAAGTAATAACATACCGCAAACTAGAGAAAACTGTTGATTTTTAATAAACTGCTTCATATTTTCAAGTATTCATACATTGCCAAAAAAATCGAGCATCATGATTGTTAGTTGTTATTGGTACAGGCAATGTTAATTTTTTTTAAAACACATCTGGACTCGACTTTTGTCCCTATCCGCATTGGCTGAATGCGGATAGGGACCAAAGTCGAGTCCAGATGTGTGTTAAAAAAAAATCGAGCATCATGATTGTTAGTTGTTATTCGTAAAATATGAAGCAGTTTATTAAAAATCAACACCTTTTAGTTTGCGGTATGTCATTATTTCCTAGAATTAGATCCTTTTAAGCGACATGATTGACTGGTGTAATAATACAGGCTGTGTTTTTATTTCAAAATCAACAGGTTCGATTCCTGGCAAGGAAAATTGATTTTTCAAAAATCTAATGATGCAGTTTTAGTTTTTATCAAAATCGACCCCAAGACTCCTTTGAGCGTTTTTCGCTATTTCTTATAGTTTCGGATTTGGCCAACCAAGCCGACTTGAAAAATTCATCCTATGTACACTGGATGGGTTTGTACAATGGATTTAAATGCTATTTTTCAGAAATAATCAATTTTAAATTTTTTTTAGACACGTAATGGACGAAGGCAACGACGACTACAAGATAATAATGCTGAACAAGCGGCACCTGGGGTTCCGCGTGATCAAGCTGAACCGCGAGTGCGTGCGCGGCCTGTGGGCCGGCCAGCAGCAGGAGCTGGTCTACCTGAGGAACAGGAACCCCGAGAGAGGATCCATACAGAACGCCAAGCAGGTGAGGGCAGGACAATGCAGGTGAAAGCAGATACAACGCCAAGCAGGTGAGGGCAGGACAATGCAGGTGAAAGCAGATACAACGCCAAGCAGGTGAGGGCAGAACAATGCAGGTGAAAGCAGATACAACGCTAAGCAGGTGAGGGCAGAAGAATGCAGGTGAAAGCAGATACAACGCCAAGCAGGTGAGGGCAGGACAATGCGGGTGTATTTGCTTTCAAAGCGTGGCTCGTTCAATGGTTTAGTCCAAGAGATGTCTGCGCGGCCTGTGGGCCGGCCAGCTGCAAGGTGGATCCGTCAAGGTTGCGCGCGAAATTCATAATATTTTGGGTTTTTTGCAAATTGCAGCGCTGTTTTTTTTACCTTTCATGTTGATCCAAATTCGATTCGCGACAATAATAATAATAAGTTTTTAGAAAAAAATAAATAAATTGAAATTGAACTGACACGTAATAGTTAGTAATATAACAAAATGTTTCGGTTGCAGGCTCTCCGCAACATAATAAACTCGTCGTGCGACCAGCCGATCGGCTACCCGATCTACGTGTCGCCGCTCACCACGTCGTACGGCGACACGTCGCCGCAGCTGTGCGCGCTGCTGGGCGGCCCGCTCACCGTCTCCGCCATCCGCGCCCGACTCGCACAAGCGTGGAGACGGTACGATATTATTGTTACACCCGAGCTACGTGTCGCCGCTCACCACGTCGCACGGCGACACGTCAAACAAAAAAACATCAACTGATCCATACAAATACAATATCTAAATCACTTTGCCAAAGCATACATTTTGTCGAGCGATATGATAGCGACATGCTGTATAAAATGAATATAAACGTAATAATTTAATTGAAAAATCTTGAAAAAAAAAAACGGCAAATATTATATAGGGTTCTACCCTTCATACTCGAAACATTTTAAGAGGTACATATATCTGTAGATGGTAAAGATGTCATACAAACGAAAAAAAAAATATCTGAATATTTTTTTTTAATAGATAAATTAAATTATTTTAAATAAATTATTTGACACGTATAAGTATACTATTTTCGACATCCATTACGCTTGTTTCTAATATTAATAGTAAGTTACGTAAAAACTAGCATAATGGATGTTAAAAATACCGTCTTCGGCTCCCTTAAGACCCTCGCCTGGCGGCTTGGGTCTCAATGGCGGCTTAGCGGTAATCACCAACTTTACACACTTGTACCATAATCTACTATATAAAAATAAGTCGGGTTTTCCTTCCTGACGATATAAGTCCAGAACGGACGAACCGATTTCCACGGTTTTGCATTCGTTGGAAAGGTCTCGGGCTCCGTGAGGTTTATAGCAAAGAAAATTCAGGAAAATTTAAAGAGAAAAGCGGGAAAATCTTTTTTCACATACAGCGCCATCTCTGATACATAGCATGTACTACGGTGGCGAAACGGAGTTCGCCGGGTTTGCTAGTGTATTATTATTATGATTACATTCCGCTAATATTGTCGGTAAGAGCAGTTTGGCGTTGACTTTTTTAAATTGTTTGCGACACCCATTGTAAAGTAAAACGTAGCGTTATTTTTGCAAGTGCGAACACAAGGGAGATTCACAAAAGTGCGTACAGTTGACCCCTCAGATCATAGAAACAAGGGAGATGTGCCAAGGCGCTATCGAGCTTGATGCCTGATTTTAAGCAAATTGGTCGTACTAAAAACGTACGCGCTGGCGACGAACCGAACACGATCGATGGTATAAATACAGTGTTTTAGTTTAGTGCTAGTGTTGAGTGACGATTAACAGTGTTAGATTGAGGGTGTGCGGAATGTTCAATGCGTGGGAGATCTTTTTATTCACAAGGAGCGCTTAATTATGCGCGTAATTGTGTCGAAAAATGTACTAAAAGTGGCATCAGTTGTTCCCGTACTAATTTGCTATGATGGCATATCTCCTTGTTTCTATGATCTGAGTAACATATCCGCGAGACTGGTCTATTTTAGTTATTTTCATATTATAATGTCTTACGGTATTTTACTGTCGGGACGGGCCGCAGATATAGATTCTATTTTTATTCTGCAAAAGAGAGCCATCAGAGCCATTTATAATCTCCGTAGCCGTGAATCTCTAAGGGAATTGTTTAAAGAAATTAACATCATGACGGTGCCTTGTCAGTACATTTATGAAAATATTATGTACGTTAGGAAAAATCAACATCTTTTTACTAAAAGATGTGATAGGCATACACTAGAGATAGGAACAAGTTGGTTCAAACACGGTTCAGATTGGCAAAGGTACACACTTCCTTTATGGGGTACTGTACAAAATGCTATAATAAAATACCTCTAGATATTCTTCAACTAAATGAGAAGAAATTTAAAACCTGTATAAAATGCACACTATGTAAGCAAGCATATTACAAATTAGAAGACTATACACGGCGAAATTTAAGCGGTTGTTTTCCCGTAGCGAAATGATTTTGTCTTGGCAGTACATTCGATTAATATATTTAAAAAAAATTTGAATCTAAAAATGGCAGAATGGTGTGATGAGAATGATGTGAAAAACAAAATCTCAAACCAATAGTAGGTAATACCTCACGATAGCTGCGCAAACGCGGCGACGACGCGAGCGGCCGCGGCCGAGCGGGGCGCGCCCGCGCGGTCATTGCCCTCCGTGTTTATCAATCAGCTGATATCTATTCCTGAGTTATTGATCGACAAATTACTGAGCACGTGAACACGAAACTAAAAAAACAAGATTACTAGGTAAGTAGGCACCTATCTTTGAAAACGATATTTTCTGAATTAGATACCTATTACAGTATTTAAGGCGTAGGTATTCAAAAAGTGGAATATACTTATTTACAATGATTTTAATTACTTACCTACTTTTAAATGTTCGGTATTTAATACAAAGGTACAAGTAGGTACTTACGCTTAGGCCCGGTAACGGAGTAATTTTTCAAATTGCAAGCCACTGCATTCCATACACAATAACACAATCGAGCACATTTTATTTGATTAACTTCACGAAAATGATAGGTACTTAAGCAGTCTTTCATTGTTGAGCACTTTCCAAACGTAGTATTGACTTACGTCAAACCCAGCCACCACAGCCATACACATAGATAGGTACTTCGACGAGGATCCCGTTTGAAGTACCTACTTGTGGATTTCCTCCAAACTCGGGCAAACGGGTACATGCACTGTAACTCCCCATGATCGAGTAGCACTGTATCGCCGCTGCGATCGTCCGGGCCTACGGGACTTGAGGTTCAGAACACCGCGAAGATTGAGCGACTCGAAGTTGTTGCGGCTCCGCGTAAACACGGCAGCATGGGAGTCATAATTAGCCCTAGCGTACATTTGCACCATAGCGACGTACTCTTAATTGGAATAATGATAAATGATAAATGATATTTATTTTGTAAATAGGTTAAAAATAACACTACACACATAATGTAATGTCGATCCATTTTTGCAACGATAATTCACTAGTTCACTACGCATGTTACGAGATTCGCGTTCGCGGTACAACTGTCGGCCGGTCGGCGTCGCGGCCGACGGTCGGCGTGGAGTGCGGGTCAGGGGGGGGGCGGTGCGGTTGCAACGGGCGATCAGTCTGTTTTATGCCGTATCACTATGCGCGAGAGCTTATTTTGCTCTGCACATTTATGAATCGGTCGCCGCTTTTGTCGGCAACGCTTTGATTCGCGGAATCGGGGCGCGCGGCGCGTGGCGGTTTGACTAGATAATTATACCTACGTTAGATCTAGTGAGTTACTATTGTTTTTCACACTTTCGAGTCTATGAATATTTTTTTTGATTATTTGAAAAAAAATACATAATATTTTTTAAATTGAACTCTATGTTTCGATAGTACTACTGATGGCAAATCGTTCTGCTGCCGGAAAACAACCACTAACATTTCGCCGTGTATAAACGACAAAAATGCTTGGCAATATGCTGGTCCTGCTCCACAACCACTAAGCTCATAAATTACGGACTGATAGATATTTATTATAGCTTTGTTTATCAGTTGCCGTTGACGATCAAATATAATTTTGTGATGTTATTAATTTCATAGCCATTTGCATTTTTATGGATTCTGTATTTTAATCCTTGGTTAACTTACATAGCATTATTTCAATATTTTACATGTGAGTACAGTGTAGCCATTTAGGTACTACTTAAGATTTTAATTGTATGCTGCCTGGTGGTTGAGAGTATATCATGCTCACTAGAAATGTTTTGCTGATGGTGGCGCATGCGTTGGGTCATTCGGTTCCCTTCAAAGTGGTTGAGCTAAATGGCGCTGATTCATGCGTCATGTTCGTGAACGGGCGCCGTCTGTTGGGACTGGTCATCTTTGGACTGCTATGGCTAATATTTTGAGTTATTTTTACTATTATTCTAGACTTATACATTGTTCTCTCATATTTGTGTTATTTCCGACAAAAACAATGTAACCATGATTTGTAATGATTTGATTTAAAAGAGTAACCATGGAGTTTCTTGCCCGTTCTTCTCCATAGGAATCTACGCTTTGGAACGGGCATCTAGCTTCATCATTTTACTAACTGACAGACTCCTTGACAATTCAAAAGTACCTGTAATTGGTTTAATTGAAATAAATGCTTTGGCTTTGAGTTTGAGTATCGTGCGCGTGCGCAGCATCCGGCGGCGCTGCGGCGAGGGCTGCTCGTCGGGCGGCGCGTGCGAGGCGGGCGCGGCCGAGGCGGGTGCCGCGCGCGCCGCCACGCCGCGGCACAACGCGCTGCACCTGTCGCGCACGTCGCTCGGTAAGGAACATCATATCAAGGGCGGAACCAGCTATCGAGTCACTACTAGGTACTCAGCGTTGCCACATTTTTTTCGGGATTTTGAAACTTTTTGAGTAAAAAAGCGAGATTCTTTTGTCGAAAGCGGGACAATAAAAAAACTTAAATAATCAGCAGTTAGTCGAAGAATTCTGCACAGGATAGGCCCAGATTGAATTGAATGAGTAATTCTGATTTAATTTTTACGGAACATTTATTTCCGGCATCCGACTATTTAAAATTCACTTGGAAAAAAACGCGTTCAGGAAAGCAGTTTGAAGGTAGGGGTCGTACTGTCGAGTAATCCTCGAAAAGCAGGACTGAGCTTGTCCCGCGCGGGACATTCCATTTTGCGCTAAAAAATGAGACGTCCCGCCAGAATCGGGACGTCTGGCAACGCTGCAGTACTAATGTACCGTCCGGCTCGAAGGACCAGCCGTTTGGTCTATACAACGTGAAATTGTAGTGGTTGTTTTCCCGCGGCACAACGATTTGCCCTAAGTAGTACTATCGAAACATAGAGTTAAATTTTAATAATTATTAGAAAAAAAAAATTTTTTTTTTCAATAACCACATTTTAAAAACGGTCTAAAAAGTGTAAAATAATTTCTAATGAAATGAAAAATGTAGGACGCATAATTGTAAGATGCGCCCCACGTTTTTTATTTCATTAGAAATTGTTTTATACTTTTTAGACCGTTTTAAAAACGCGGAATTTGAAAAAAAAAAATTTCTGGTAATTATTAAAATTTAACTCTATGTTTCGATAGTACTACTGAGGGCAAATCGTTGTGCTGCGGGAAAACAACCACTAAAATTTCATGTTGTATACATGTAATGTAGTCAAATAGGTACGTAATATCGATGGGATGGTAAAGTAGGGTTCCAGGGAACAATCAGATATAAAAGTCAACCGATACCACGGAGTGATTTAATTGCACTAAATAAATAAATAATTACATTATAAATAATGTGTGAGTATGTTGTAGGCGTCAGCAGTTTAGCATTAGGTCAATTATTATACGGTAACTGTGTCAAAAATGTGTACTATGACTCGTACAACTACTAATCACACAAAGGTCACACAAAGTTTTTTTTGGCTTCCATACCTTAAAAGGAAAAACTGAACCCTTATAGGATCACGTTGTCCGTCTGTCCGAAGCAAGCCCGAGGCATCTGCTCATAGATGACGCCACTAGAAGTATGTAATAGCGGCCTCTTGCTCATAGATGACGATATTGCATATTTTTAGTAGAATATTTTATTTTAAATAATAAATCTACATACATAAATAAGTTTGTACGGAACCTTCATAACACGAGTCCTACTCGCACGTGGGTTTTTCCTTTTTTATCGGTATGTGTCAATCTGCATCCAATATTAACTATTTTTTCTTTCTATTAGCGGGCACACGTGGCAGCTTGGCGAGTGCGGGCAAGCCGACGTCATCAACGCTCGCATCCTTAGCCGGCTTGCTACGAGAACACTCGCACGAGAGAACCACTCACGACGAAACTGGTATGTCACATGTTTATTACATACTTTACTTTCATCATCCGCCTAGCCTTTTCCCAAACATGATTGGGGTCGGCTTCCAGTCTAACTGGTTGCGGCTGAATATCAATATTTTACATGGAGCGACTGCCATCTGACCTCCACAACCCAATTATTGGGGAATACCGGTATTCGAATGTTAGACCAGTTGTCAGACTTTTGGGCTCCTGACTACCCGTAACGACTGTCAAAGATATTCCTATGACAACCGGGACCGACTGTTTAACGTGCTCTCCGAGGCACGGAGGGGTCTCGATGTGTAAAGAACGGTCACTCATCCAAGGACTGACCGCGGCAAGCGCAGCTTAACCTCGCAGATCGATCGATCAGCGCGGCTTTCATTTAGCCACGAGTCCCTCTTTTACATACTTTACTTCGTTTATTTATTTTATGTACACATTAATTACACTTTTAAATATTTCATAAAAAAAATATATAAAAAACAAAACATTTAAAAATATAAAAAATAGTGCTCCACCGGCGTCGGGAACAGGGTCCAAGCCACCGGCGGTCAGGGCCCCAGAGAGAGGAACCTCCTAACAATACGAGGGAGTACCACTCTCTGAATTAAGCCCTTGACCCAGCCGCCCAACGAGAGCCTCCTTAGGTGTAGGTCGAGGCTCTTTGCTATTAAACCATTGACCGTGACGACTATCGGCACAATGATTGCCGAGTCCACATCCCACATGCTGACAACCTCGTGCGCTAAGTCAAGATATTTAAGCTCTTTATTATTACATTTTATGTTCGGAAAATCTACGAAGAAGAAATTCAACTGATGCGAGCGGGACTCGGTAGCTTAGTTAGTTAGAGCAACGCCACGGTGCGGCAGAGGTTGCGGGTTCAAATCCCGACCGTATCAGTTGTTTTTGTAAATATTTAGTAACAAGAAAATCTACTATATAAAAATAAGTCGGGTTTTTCTTCCTGACGATATAAGTCCAGAACGGACGAACCGATTTCCACGGTTTTGCATTCGTTGGAAAGGTCTCGGGCTCCGTGAGGTTTATAGTAAAGAAAATTCAGGAAAATTTAAAGAGAAAAGCGGGAAAATCTTTTTTCACATACAGCGCCATCTCTGATACATAGCATGTACTACGGTGGCGAAACGGAGTTCGCCGGGTTATAAATACATAAATTATGTACTCGTATTTAGTTTGGTAATACCTAGCTATACAATATTTTTTTGTTTTTTTGTGTTTAATATATTTTTTTGTAGAAATGTCGATATTTTATACACTTAAAATTTTAATGGTGCTACTTAAATAACGCAATGTTATTAATATGTATTTATTTGTTCCTATTTGCTCCTACGAAAGGATTAGATATATTGAAGATTTATAACTGTGAGTTGTATTTGTATTATGTAATTAATATTTATATACTGTAGAGTGTAGTTCATAAGATCAATATAGCCTTTAGTACTCTGTAGTTTCTGCCTTCCTCTATGGGAAAATAGCGCGAGTTTAAGTTGTTATTTTGTGGTCAACAAAAGGTGATTCACCTTGACGGTAAGTCATGGATATCTTCAATATCATCGCAGATGCGTTGTCTACCCTAGAGACTAGTTGAAATGTCTTGCACCCGTAATTACACCGCTACATGAACGTATTAAAAAGGCGTACGGAATTTCGCTAAACAATAAGACATGATGTACCCATCGTGTGCTGGTCGTCATTTTTCATCATAATAATAATTAGGACTAGACTTTTGCCCGCGACTCCGTCCGCGTGGACTACAATGAAATGACCAGTTTAAATGACCTCCGTAGTGTAGGTTGGCTAGTACTACTAAGAGGTCAAGCTGTATCTCTGGTTTTTTTCAGCGGAATCAGATGAAACGTGGCTTAGATTTTAAGTTGGACCATAAGCTATCGAACTGTGAAAACCGCATCAAAATCCGTTCAGTAGTTTTCGCGTGATGCGCGCACAAACAGACAAACAGATAAACAGAAAAAAAATTTAAAAAAAATCTTTTCGGGTAATGTGACGTCCCAGTATCCTATCCCGACTGTTTTTTCTGGAATATCTTCAATGTACAGACACGGCTCTTTTACAATTTTATAATAGTATAGAAATAAGTGATAAATTATTCACTTATCGATGAAAGGCAATTCCATGGCAGTATTTTAACACATAAAACATTTTGTTTTACACTTCAGGCAACGACTTCTGTCAGACCTATCAAACGACGTTTGTTGCGAAATGACTGTCAGCATCAGCACGCAATAGATGCATCACTTACACCCTTACCACATAAAAGATAAACACGTGTTAAACGCGAATGCTACTAAAAATAATACGCACGCATTTTTAACCGACTTCAAAAAAGGAGGTTCTGTATTCGTCCCGTATGTATGTAAGTATGTATGTATATTTGTATGTGCGCGATTTTCTCAAAAACTACTGATTCGATTTGGATGGGGTTTTCACTAACGTAATCTACATACTTTCAGGAAGGTTTTAGTATATAATACATTATATAATCATTCCTATGTACAAAGTTATATGCATAAATGTACACACTACGTAGAAGATTTACTGTTGAACGAAGTCGTCAAAGTAATCTAACGCAAGATAAAGAACTAAAAAGGGAAAAATAAAAACCTTTTTAACAAAGAATAACCGACTTCAAAAAGCCACTACAAAGAAAATAATAATTTTGGTTTCGGAAGTCGGTGGCAAAAAAAGCAAACAAAAACCAAAGCCACCGACTTCCGAAACCAAAATTATTATTTTCTTTGTAGTGGCATTTTTGTACATACATACGCATTTTTGTGGTGCGGCCCTTATTGTTTAGCTAGATTTCGTCCGTCGTTTTGTATACGGCCATACACATCTACCTGTTATTATTTTATTTTTGTTCAATTATTATTTCAAAAATCATCGTGTTCATCCAGTTTCCTCGCTAACTATACTTAGACTACTTGGGCCTAGTTTACCGACAAGATAAAAGTCTGCCTTTTGAGCGCCATGGTCACATATACGTGACAAGCGAAAACTGTCCCTGGACGCCAACGACACAAATATGTGACAGAAAAAGCAGGAAATGTATAGCTTGGCGTACAGGGCACGGCGATGCGTTTATGCCGTGGCGTTCAAAAGGTTAAATTGAAAACGGCTGTTTACAGATCTTTTTCCATACAAAACGTCATGTTAAACGGCCGTTTACAATTTATCGGACTGTTATCTTGTCGGTGAAGTTAGCCCTTAAGGTGCAGTTATCAGTTATACTGTAGTGTATCAATATCGTTATGCAGCGGCGGCAGTGGCAGGCAGCGGTAATGTGCTGGAGAGCGGCGGCTCGCAGCGCGCGGCGCGCGAGGCGGGCGCCGCCGCCCCGCGCCGCGAGCGCCCGCGCGCCCGCACGCCCGCCAAGGAGCCCGCCCGACCGGTACAGTCTCACACTATGCTATACTCATGCAGTTATCTATACAGGGTGGCAGGTTAAACAGTGGAAATATTTTCAGGGGTCATTGCACCCATCATTATGAACAACTTTTACTATGGGACCAACCCTGAAATCGAGAAAAAAAAATCAGCTGTTCCATACATTTATGTTAACAAAACTCAACAAAATGTATGGAACAGCTGATTTTTTTTTCGTGGTTGGTCCCATAGTAAAAGTTGTTCATAATTATGAGTACAATGACCCCTTTAAATATTTCCACTGTTTAACCTGCCACCATGTATAAAGCCTGCAATACACGTTGGCCGAGCTTAGACCAACGCGACTAGACAAATTGACACAAGGCAAGCGCTACTGTCTACACGTTCGACAAGTTTGACGTCAACCGCATAATAGCGCGCGGACAAACATGTGAACACTATTGTACGAGCGCCTTTGATTTGTGCACAAAAACCGACACCGCTCCGAAGTGAGGCAAGTGATCGCGAGCGACTGCAAATTGTGACAAGCTACGTCAAATGAGGTCTACACACGTTGGCGCTTGTCTATACTCAACCAACTAGGCAAGTGACACCGAGCGATAGCAAGACAAGGCAAATATACCGTCTACATGTTGGTATTGGCCTTCACTCGACAACGCTCGGCCAACATGTATGCAGGCTTAAAATGCTTTGTCCTGACTGACTGACTGATGGATCAACGCACAGCCTAAACCGCTGCCCGTAGAAACGTGAAATTTGGAAGACGTATTCCTTATATGATGTAGGCATCCGATAAGAAAGGATTTTTGAAAATTACAATCCCAAGATCACCCTCTTGGGATTGTAATTTTCAAAAATCCTTTCTTAAGGGGTGGCAAAGTTTGTATGAGAAAACGTGTTTGCTTGGCCTGATTAACTTCAAACCGCGGGCGAAGCCGCTGGCAAAAGCTAGTTACCCGGTACCGAGACCCGGTAGCTCAGTTGGTTCAGAGCACTAGCCACGGTACGGCAGAGGTCGCGGGTTCAAATCCCGCCCGGGTCATATGATTTTTGAGAATCACTTATATATTTAATAACTTAATAGAAGCATAACATGGCTTTGACATGTTACAAATTCACAAAAAATATACATTTATAAACAACAAAGTACTGATTTAAGTTTTAAAATACATAATGTATTGACAGGGCTGCAACCGCAGTCGCATGCGTCGCGCGGCGCCGGCGTCGTTCAGACTGCTGGCGGCGTCCGACAACATGCGGCTAGAACCCGCCGCCTGCGCCTCGCACCCTAACGACGACACGCAGGTTTGTACTGCCTTGTAATACTGCAAGGGCCAAGTTCACCGACAACATAACAGCCGGCTTAGCATGACCGATACTATCTCTATTCTACCAAAGAATAGACAATTTTTTACTGTCTGTTTGTTCCGACTAATCTCCGAAGCGGCTGGACCGATTTTGACGGGATTTTCTCTGACAGATAGCTGATGTTAAAGAAAGTAACTTAGGCTACTTTTATTTTAGAAACATAATTAGGATTCACTGCAAAAAAAATTAAACCTATAAAATCTAATATTTGTATGGCACCATTCATTTATTACGCAAGACTATTTTGGCTAATTTCTTACCCCCCCCCCCCCCCCTAAATAAGAATAGGCCGATCCCCTCCCCCCTGTTTAATATTTATTACGTAAGAATCTAAAGGAAAAAAATAATACACGTTTGGTTTGTTTCAATGTTTATTTTTCAAAGTAACAATTTTTAAGAACGTTAATTTGCACCTACAAAGATATTAGTGATTTTTACTTGTTGGTAGTTATTAAATTTGCGCATTTTTGTGATCTTACGTAAGAACTATCAAGACTCCTCCTTGTAAGAAAAAATAAGACAAGGCCGACCTCCCCCTCCGCCCCTAAATCGTCTTACGTTATAAATGACTGGCGCCTATAGATCTAACTTTACCCGTGCGAAGCCGAGGCAGGTCATTAGTAAAAATTGTCGACTTCGTAACAGGGTGGCAGGTTAAACAGTGGAAATATTTTAAGGGGTCATTGTACTCATCATTATGAACAACTTTTACTATGGGACCAACCCTGAAATCGCGAAAAAAAATCAGCTGTTCCATACATTTTGTTGAATTATGTGAACATAAATGTATGGAACAGCTGATTTTTTTTCGCGATTTCCGAGTTGGTCCAATAGTAAAAGTTGTTCATAATGATGAGTACGATGACCCCTTAAAATATTTCCACTGTCTAACCTGCCACCCTGTATAACGTGTTGTCCATAGAGCGCGGCGGGCAGCAACTGGGAGTGTGCGTGGCGAGACCAACCCAGACGAGCGGCCAGCGCTAAGGTAAGATCATACTATCAGAAAAATATTATAGTTTCTCATTCTGTCTCTTTATAATAAAACACATGAGAAAGGGATAGAAGATATTGAAGCCTGTCAAATTAGACCACTTAAATAGTTTTAGGATTGTCAGTTTAGTCGTGTTCGGAAAAGGTCACGTCATAGAAACAAGGGAGATGTGCCAAGGCGCTATCGAGCTTGATCCCTGATTTTGAGCAAATTGGTCGTACTAAAAACGTACGCGCTGGCGACGAACCGAACACGATCGGTGGTATAAATACAGTGTTTTAGTTTAGTGCTAGTGTTGAGTGACGATTAACAGTGTTAGATTGAGGGTGTGCGGAATGTTCAATGCGTGTGCGAGCTTTTTATTCACAAGAAGCGCTTAATTATGCGCGTAATTGTGTCGAAAAATGTACTAAAAGTGGCATCAGTTGTTCCGGTACTAATTTGCTATGATGTAATATCTCCTTGTTTCTATGATCTGAGTGTACCGATATACACTCAGATCATAGAATTAAGTAGATTTTGGTTGCATTCGCGTTCAACACGTGTTTATCTTTTTTGTGGTAAGGGTGTGTATTTGTATCATCGATCGTGTTCGTTTCGTCGCCAGCGTGTACGTTTTTATTACGATCAATGTGATCAAACTAAAGCATCAAGCTCAATAGCGCCTTGGCCTTGGCACAGCTCCCTTGTTTGCATGATCTGAGGATGTACACAGAATCAGCACCATTATTTTTAATTGCCAGGTGTCAAGCAGCCGAGGCGGTCCCAGCGCAGAATCCTCGCTGGAAGACCTGACGGCCCCGAGCGGGCTGGACCTGTCGCTGCCCGACTGCAAGATCATCGCCAACAGGAACGCCAGGCAAGACAGAGACTTTAAAAGGTACCCCCATGCACGCACTTCATCCATACGGCTTCACGACGAATACTGGTGAATACTTGAATAGATACCGTGATATCATAGTGAGGACAGTTTTACTGACTACTATTGACGAAGATACATTGCGTTTTTATACAGGGTGGCAGGTTAGACAGTGGAAATATTTTAAGGGGTCATTGTACTCATCATTATGAACAAGTTTTACTATGGGAACAACGCCGAAATCGCGACAAAAAGTCAGCTGTTCCATACATTTATGTTCACTTATAGTCAAAGTTGTTCATAATGATGAGTACAATGACCTCTTGAAATATTTCCACTGTCTAACCTGCCACCCTGTATAGGGTAACTGGTAATTAGTGACCGATACTTAGATACTTAAACACATGATGGTTGTAATCATGATAACAAAGAACATTCCAAAAAAACCGGACAAGTGCGAGTATGCCTCGCGCCCTAAGGGTTCCGACATTTGATCATAGATGGCGCTACTGCATACTTCCAATGGCGCCATCTATGAACAGATGGCTCTACTTATGGTCCGGTGACTGACGGCGGACAACAAAGTGATCCTATAAGGGTTCCGTTTTTCCTTTTGAGGTACGGAACCCTAATAAAAAAACATGGCGGTGGTACAAATGTTACATGAGACAGCGGAGTCAAGCGACTACCAACTGATAGCGCAAAGGCGCGTGCGCGGTTCGTTAGGTACGAACCGCGCACGCGCCTTTACAGTTTTTTAAATGAAAAAAGGATAATGCATGATAACAGTGGAATAGGTACTTAATTTACTTTGTAAAAGAGGTTTCTGTTTTACTAAATTAGATTACAGAAGGTGTCATTTAATTCTTGTTCTTAATATTCTATTGAGGTGGTTGAGGTCATGCACTTAGGCCATGTTGTTTCAACTTACAGTTACGTATCTGTAACAGTCAAATATGGCGGCTTGTACGACAATTTCATACTGACTTAACGATTACGTACTGACTTACGAATACAGATGGTTTGAAGCAACCCACCCTTAGTAAATAAAAAAAATGTTTCTTTGTTTGTCTATCATGAGTACAACCATGTGTATAATCATCGGTCACTAATTACCAGTCACCCTATACATATAAAGAAAAAGTAAGAGTTTACAAATCTAACTTTTGTCATGGTCCGAATATTTTCGGACAATTAACTGGAGCGGATAATTCATGATTGTCGGTGACAGTCTTTCATACTTCGTAATGTAAGTTATTAAATAAAAAATAATGAAAACAAAGTTTAATGCTGTATAACACGTTTTCCCAAATTAAATAAATAAATACACATAATAATATAACACAGCATTAAGTTAATGCTGTGTAAATGTATTTAACTTTATTTCTACGGTGACAGAGTTGATTTTACAACGGCACCGAGATATACGCTGCGTCTAGAAAAAGTATTTTTGATGGTATCTTGCAGTACTCGTACCATTTTCACTAACCGCACATTTTAAATAATTTTCATTAATATAATCACCGCTTTGAATGATTTTAATTTTGGTGTGCGAATGAAAAGTTATCAAAATCATTTTTAATACTCACTCATATTCCATATCCATATAACTTTATATTTTTTCCTGTTATTTTTATTAAATCTTTCTCAAATAACAATAAAGGATGATGCCAATTTTGGTACCCACCTCCAACAGCCATTTGTGTGATAATTATGTCGTTAGATAGCTCTTTTTAAGTTGAACTGAAGTTACTTGACATGTTATAATACAGTGTAACTCTAAATGTACAAGGATTTGGAACTAGGCGCCATAGTAACTTCTATTTAGCTTAAAAAGAGCTATCCAATGACGTATTACACATAGCTGTTGGAGGTGGATACCAGAGTTCATACATTTTCTGGCATCATCCTTTAATACAAATCTTTTCAACAGGTACTACGTCAACGAAATTACACCGAAAGATTTGTCGAAACTCAGCAAAGAGATTCGCCACGAACGAGAGAGTTATCGGGAACTAACCGGCCGCTACATCGAGAAACCCGAAGCGATTCCTTTAAAAGAAACACACTATTCAGACTTATCGAACAAAGAATCGATACTGAAAAAAGAATCGAAAAAGGACTCAAAGTGTAAAGAAATAAAGACTAAGATTAAGAGATCGGATTCTGGTCGCAGTGAGTTGAAAGTGAATGTTAGTGTGGGTAGTAAAGTGTTGATTATAGAGCCGTTGGGAGTGTATGATTGTATTAATTTGGGGCGGAGGATCGACGTGCAGTGGCCGTCAGAGGCGGAGCGAGAAAGGGGCGGAAGAAACTTCTGGGGAAGCTGGGTGCCGCTGGCGGGGATGGACGGACTGGTGAGTCATGTTTGTTTTGTTATTTATAGGTAAAGAGATTTTTTTATGAAACATCAGAAGTAGTCAGCTCAGGGCCGTTGTGGCGATGGTTGAGGAATGCCTATGCATATCAGTTGAACGACGATCGCTATCATTATCTCTACATATAAAACAAAGCCGCCTCGCCGCATCTGTCTGTCTGTCTTTCTGTCTGAACGCTGTTTATGTTTATTAACGCGTAGTGATTAACTGGACACATTATCAATAAAGTATTAATCCCTATCAAAATAAGGAATTCCATCGTCAGAAGTATTTAATGGAGATGATTTTTACCATTTACAGTATCTTATTTGGAAGAGATAACACGATGTAGCCAACGCGCGACAAAGTGATTTAATAATTTGTGAGATTGCTTCATTCTTTTTATTTTTCTTATTTTTTATACAGGTACTGTTCATATTTGTATGAGTTTTCTGTACACTGTGCATTCGAGTGCACAGTTGTGCACTCGAATGCACAGTGTACAGAAAACTCCCCCCATATTCAAAAACAGTGCACATGGAACTCCATGTGCACTGTTTTTGAATATGGGGGTAAGACTCTAACAACTTTTTGTTTCCATTCCAGGTGGTACACAAATGGACGCCAAACCACAGGGACCCGAAACTCCGATCTCACGTCGACAAGAGTATACTCCTCATACAAATAGATGACAAATTCGTGCCCATCGCCGAAAACTGCGTGCAGGACCTCGGCGATGAAGTGTAAACCTTATCTGCATGAGCACAAGGTCCAAAACTGCGCGAGCTACCTCGGACTCAGTATGAACTTTTTATTCTATTATTAAAATGGAAATCTATGAGCTAAATCAGTGAAGTCTGAACCTTACCTTATAACCTTAACAATAAGATCGATATCAAAATCCTCAGAGATTAAGGACTTTTTTCGTGATTAGGATAAAACATCTAATCCTTCGCTAAAGGAAATTAAACGTTGTGTCTAAATAAATAAATTGAAAAATTGCATGAAACCTCGAAATTGAAGATCGGGAGTTGCATGCACGATCTCGGTGTTGAATTATGAACCTTATATGTACAGTAGTAAGGTGTATTATGCAAGGCTGTCGTTAAACTGTTTTTTTATTTTTATTAACACAACTGATATAACAGTTCCTGTTTACACTTGTGGCATGATTAATGAACAAATTAAATAAAATATTAAAAATTGACGTAAGAAATGAAGCATAAAAATAACTTGGTAAAATCTTATGATCAGGTATGGCGCTAATTCTCTTGTACATTTTGCGTATGCCCAAATACGAACGTCACTTATGAAATATGATGAAAATTCGAATCTCGCACAATTGAATGCGCTAATCTCTGGAACTACCAGTTGGATTAGAAAAAAAAAAAATATATATGATAGCCAGATTCATGAGGAATAGTATAGGCTATTTAACATCACGCTACGACCCTTAGGAGCCGAGCAATGGTGTGATACCGCGGGGAACCAGTCTAAAATAATTATGATCATTAATCATGCTACATAGTGCCACTAATATAGTAGCAATCTTACTTTTATGAGCTCGCTAAGAGTATATTCATATCATAGTGCCGATACAAACCCAGTATTGATATAAAAAAATAAAAAAAACGATATTTCGTTTAAAAATTGTATGAAAAAGCGGATTCCATCGGCCTTCCACTAGAGGCGCGTGCGCAGAACCAGTCGTTGTAACAATGCTTATACCCAGTGCCGTAACTAAGACGGTGCCAGCGGTGCCCAGCCAGTTTGTTGGCGAACGTTCGAGGGAGGATCTCATCGTGACATTCTCCCTCGAACGTTCGCAAACAAATTGGTAGTCCTCGCGGTGATAACATGCGGCGTGTCGGTGCAGAATAGATATGTAGAGCGCAGATCCTGGAGGGGCGCAGAAATTACCACAAAAATCCAAAAACCCGAACGAAGCGCTTTGGTTCCACTTTCATCGTGAAAACCGGCAAACAGTGGAATGCGCTGCCCGAGCGGGGTGTTCCCCGACAGTTACAATCTGGGTGTCTTCAAGTCACGAGTGAATCGGTGTCTTCTAGACAGAAAAACCTAAATAAGTCAATAGAAATGTTTTCTACTTCATTTTACTACCAGTCGCGTGTCGGTTCGCAGTCAATGTGAGCGCATCCAATGCAATATAAACTAAACTTAAATCCGTTTACATACGTCACATTTTTAAACGCACGCTCTCGATGTGGTTCCGACACCACCTGCCTTATACAGGGTGGCAGGTTAAACAGTGGAAATATTTAAAGGGGTCATTGTACTCATCACTATGAACACCTTTTACTATGGGACCAACACTGAAATCGCGAAAAAAAATCAGCCGTTCCAAACATTTTGTTGAGTTATGTGAACATAAATGTATGGAACAGCTGATTTTTTTTCGCGATTTCAGAGTTGGTCTCATAGTAAAAGTTTTCCTTCTAACCTGTCACCCTGTATAATTTGTTCGAAAGCGGCGACAAGGTCACGCGCCTTCGCGACTTCTATTGACTTTATTTAGATTTCTCTGAGTGTAAAATACTGGAAATCGAATTTAATACCGATAACACATCGAAGTAATACAATCTCGATTTCTGAGGAATATCGGTACTATAATATATTAAATATGATATGTTACGTCACAAACTATGAACAATAGACAAGTACAGATCTTATGACAACTATGAATAAGTTAAAATGAGATAGAAATAGATGGTCCAAGTAAAAACGTGTTTTCAACCTTATTTCTTAAAGTTAAAGTGCGATATCGCATAAATATTCTTAAACAAAAGTTCGATATTCGATCTCCTGGAAGCAACCTTATGTTAATGTATATTGACTTGATTGTCAATCCTATTTATATTATTATAAGGTTGAAAATACAATAAGCTGTCTGTTCAAATAGGATTTACTTAACACGACTCAAAGTCGTCCATGATTGACTTAAACTTATAATTATGAAGCTAGTTAAATTGTCTACCATAAATTAAACATAGGATTACACTAAATCTTCTTTTTTTATTTCGCACTATGCCATTAATTTTCGTTAGAATAAACTGTAATATATTCCCGTATTATTAAAATTAAGTTGCGTTCAATTGGGTCCCGTGATGTATATAAAGATGACTGGTTGTGGCGCAAGTTAGACTTTTACGACTTCAAATTAGGGCTTGGAATGAAGAATTAGGCGAAACCCAAACTGCCTCGCATATAAAAACACAGATACTTGCAAACGACGTAAGAACACGGCCTCCCGCGCTACGCTGCGCGATGCGGTGCAGTGTGCGAATTACTATAAATTATTTGTAATGTTCTGAATTTTATCTTGCCATTTTTTTATAGTAAAATAATTATCTCTAAGTATTTGTTGACATTCATAGTTAACATTTAAAAGAAAATATTAATATGATTATTAAACAAATACTGAAGTTATTGTCAGCTACATTGATGTATAAGACACAGGACTATGAATTCCATAATAATAATATGTTAAAAAAAATATTAGAGAAATGATTAGGTCTACTATCATAATCAACATTAAGCTTTATTCAAAATAAATTATTATGTTTATAACACAATTTCTGGCAACGAAACATATGACATAGTTGCGGTTAGCTCCCGTAAGAACGTAAAAGTCTAGAATATGAAGACTTGCGACACAACACAAGCTTTGTTATGTGTGGGTAGCTTTTCATTGTAAATACTTGTAAATAATGTAAAAAAAATATGAAAAAATGTATATTCGTCTCTTTAATATATAAAGAAAAACATCTTATTACAGTACGTAAGTAGAAACCTTTTTTATTTTTGTTATTGTGTTATTTTTTTTGTCTAAATTCGTTTTGTATAAAAAAATCCGTTCGCTCCAATTACCTTATAGTCTGACACCAAATGAATGTGTATTGTGTATTTAAATTATTTATAAATTATATGTAACTGTGCGTGTACGTTAAAGTCAAAGTCGAATGTTCTGATAGCACCCGAACTCGATATCCCAAGTGTAAATACAGCGGCACGATTTAATTCTTTCTACATAAAACTGAATATCACCAAATCTGCCACTAAAACTCAAGTTTTTAATAACATTGAATTCGGCATCTGTGATGTTTGCATATACTATAAATAAAACTGCTTCCTATCAATAACCCTTTTTTTAAATCAATCGGGTACATAATCGTTACCAAATTTTTACTTAAACTTAATAAATATCTATTAAATAAACATATTTGTTTTGTAAGAATGTTTGACTTTGCTATATCTAGTATACTCACAGTACCTCTATTTGTTCACTGTTGTTATGTATACTATAGTGCATTTTATATATCACTGTATATGTATTGTTTACCAAAATAATGGATAAATTATAATGATGACGTTGTGTTTTGCGAATTTAAAAGGGGAGTGAAATTATTAAATGTTGATGTTCGAATCCTTTACAATTGTGTGATGAATTTGATTAATGACAAATAGGAAATATATTGAGAAATAACGCTATATTGCTTATATTGTATAAGCAAAAGTAAATTGCCTGCCTATCTAAAACAACATGTACAAAAAAAATAAAACACAAAGTTGGTATTAAATATTACTACTTACACAAAAATGCATGTCAAAGAAGTTCTATTAAAATAATGTAATAAATGTTATACACGGCAATTCATAGTGTTATTTCAAAATATAAATTACTCCTACAAGTCGTAATATATAAAGGTTTGTTATGTACAACAATTGAGGAATTAACAAAAATTAAAATATATTTCACAGAATCCCCTAAGCGTTGAGATAATTTAAAAATTATAATTAATTCGTTCACTTTAAATCGTCACTGATTTGTTATCATCTGCTGATAAAATTATTAATTAAACAATTAAGAGTTTATTAAACCGAATATGAATTTAATTATTTCTATGTTATAATCAACGCCTAGACAGTTTTAATATTACCCGGACATTTTACAAATATCAGAATATTAAATTATTGAGCTTTCTAAATATCGAATAAAGTTTTTTTCTCCTTATTTTTGTACAATATGAGTTTACAACCATTATTAACAGATGATAAACAAATGACATGTGATCCTATGCACTCTGCACTTTGACACTGTGTCCCTTGTGGTATCTGTTCGCGTTTACTTTCAAAATAAATATTTAATTGTTATTGACTAGTAAAAACTAACTGCAATAATTGTAATTTATTTTACTTGTTCAATTTATGTAATGCTTTAAAGGTTGCTTACATCTTACATAGATATAAAGATAAAATTGCTTTTTTTAATTATCTTGGGGTTTTACGCGTAAAAACTAAAAATCTAAATTGTATCATATTACTATAATGCAATTTTTAATTTTGTTTGGTCGCGGAAAGACCCAAGATCATAAAAAAATCATGTTTGCAATTTGCGATATGGTAATGTTCAATTTTACTGAGTGAAATATAGTAAAAATTAATACTCACATGATACCAAATTTATATGACAAATAACTAATAAAAAATCAGTATTATATTTCCCTGAAGTAAAATTAAAGACTTAACTAAACTTCCTCCTTTACAATAATTGCTAGAAATGTATTAACATAATTGTTTTTTCTAAAACGCGAACGATCCACATCTAATATATGAGTATATATTATATTCTCAAGTTGCCTTAATATATTTTAGACTGATTTTTTATAATCGTGAGCCGATATATAGATGGTTAAGGTAAAACTGCGCTCGGTTCAATCATTTAAATGTTAAGATCGCAGTGTACTTATGAACATATGTTTGGGCGGTTTACTCATTCACGTTTGATGTTAAAAACGGATATTTGTCGTTTTAAAATGGTGTACCTTTTCTAATTGAAACCACGTGATTTTTGCATGACATTCCTTGATTTATTTTTGTCTGAACTTTTTTTGACGAAAAAATTTACATATACTATGTCTCAAGGGTCACAATAAATGCCTAAATATTATACTTATATGTGAAATTTTACGTTTATGTTATAAATATTCGTCATTACGACACGACAAATATCTGTATAAAAAATCCGAATTTATATTTATTACTTTGCGAAAACGGTAGCTTTGCGTTGAAGCTTGGTGTATTATGTGTGTTAGTCTAAATTGAACTTTATTGCAATGTAAAAGAGTAGATGTTTGTACAGTAGGAAGGCACAATCCGTCCACATGTAATTTTTTCTGCATATGCAACGATTTTGTTTTAAATCTAATGACTTTGTTGACATCGATAGATGACGTGCATGTCAAAATATTTTATTATTACCTCCAAATCTTATACGCTGCTAAATCTTATAAGTGCATTATCAATAAATGCACAATCTGTCTTCCAATGATAAACACTTTTTTAAACGGCATATAATACATTCCATGGAATTCATTTTAGGGCCAAGTTCACCGACAACATAACAGTCCGATGAATTGAAAACGGCCGTTTAACTTATCTTTTCCTATATAAAGGTCATGTTAAATGTCCGTTTTCAATTTCTCGGGCTGTTATCTTGTGGGTGAACTTAGGTCTTGGTCCTTAATGGCTTTATTACCGGTGTCTGTAGGTGATTTTTCTGTTTTTACCTAATTTTGCACCTCTTCGATGTCAAGAAAGCACTTGCCACCTTCTCAATAGCATATGCAGACAAGACGTGGTTGTTTTGTGATTTGACGTACAAGTAAACCGCCGCTACTCCGTTGATTTGTGTCACATTATCAATATCAGAAATAATACTGAATTAAAATGGTACATGGATATATTTGATTGTTTTATTTAGAAGTCTTACAATACGCGCAACTGTCTTCCTTTATAAAACGACCCACTTAATTTAGTAAGTCCAAAAATATATTGAACCCGGAATGTGTTTTGTAACGTTTTTTACGGATCTCTGAACGTTTGCAATCTGCAAATTAAATCACTTTCTAATAATAAAATTATGAAGGCGTTTTTCTAATGCGTTGATATGTTGCAGGAAAAATATGAATACAGGTAAAATTTAAAATTTCCGTCAGAAAATTAAGAATGTTCGTCCACTGGAAGAATTAAATAGCAATAGTTATGATTACGAGTCTTGTAAATTGATCAATCGTAGATAAATGATTATTTAACTAACCTAATTAGCCTTATGTCAAAAATAAACATGAGTCATGATAGTCATGAATGACTAATTTGCAGCACTTTTTAAACAGTTACAGAATTTAATACATAATGGTTTCGGATCAGTGAAAGCTGAACTTTTGATATACCTACCCATTGGCTCTGCACGGCTGTTCAACAAGAACAGTCTTATAAATAGCTGAATCTTAAGTTTCTAGTATTTTTTCAAGATGTCTCTGTAATCATGCCATTCAGTAACATATAAAAGAAAATTGCTCAATCTGAATAACAAATAAGTTTCCGAAGAAATTGCATATACTTACCTAATGTCGCAAATTGCGATATTCATAATGATATGTAATTGTCTTAATGCACGCTCAAACGTCAATGCTAATTGCGACTTTAATGCAATAATGACAAGGAATTATTTTGCCTGTATAATTATGAAAGTTTTAATTTGTCTAGCTAAGAAGACTAAGCTGCAGAAAGTTTTAGTACTTATTAACTTCAGCTTTACAAAGATTATCTTAAAACTATGTTGTATTCCGACCTCCCGTTAGACTACAAAAATACTTTTGGTCATTACATATTCCTGTTCAAATGTATTGGCATAGATTTCTTCGACGATTCAACCAGTTATTTTAATAGGAATAATGTAAAGTTAGTTTTGTTTAGCTTGGCTTTCTATCCGTTTATGTTAGGCCAGTTTACTCTGATTTCTCATATAAGAGCGGACAATTTTTTGGAAAGTGTCCGTGTTGTGCCGGTCGATCTGATGTTTTTTCTAGGTAAGTAAAGATTAACGGCCTTACCACAAAAAAGATAGACACGCGTTAAACGCAAATGCTACCAAAAATAATACACACTTGTTTTAGACTAGTTAGTGCTAAAACAAGTGCGTATTATTTTTGGTAGCATTCGCGTTTAACGCGTGTCTATCTCTTTTGTGGTACGGCCATAAATGTATTATGGAATATTTTTACATAAAACTAAACATGTTAGCTTGTTATAAAATATCATATTTAAGACGATGGTGAATAGGTATCATAATATTCCGATTTCTATCTAAATTAATATACTTACCTACAAGACTTTAGGATTTCAAGTATGTAGATAACATAGAGGGCATTAGTATCAAAAATATGTAATGATGATCAAAGATCTTTGAGTCAGGTAGGTATATAACAATGTAATATAGACATATGAGTCACATCGTCTTGAGTACCTACCTAGGTACCTAAATACTGGACAAAAGCTATGAGATCCTATAGGATCATAATATAATTATATTTAATAGTGTACCTAATATCCCCGTAGATCTACAATGTAGACTGCCGTATAAGCAGTTTTATAAGACTTTCATATTTCAGATACAGTAAAAATGCTGATCGCAGTCCTACAAAGGTCTGAAATAAGAGACATTATTCTGGAAATTGGTGAGCTGTGGCCAAAAGGATTGGAGGCTAGCGACCAGAAGGCGGCCATACTAAAGGCTTGGCTGCGACGGATCAAGATTCCTCTTGATTGTAACAGCACTGCTTTTCATTCTTTGGAAATAGTTGATTGAATTTGAAACATGTCAAAACCATGCTATGCTTTTCTTATGTTATAAAATATATAAGAGATTTTCAAAAATCGAATGACCCGAGCGGGATCTGAACCCACGACCTCTGCCGGACCGTGGCTAGTGCTCTAAAACCAACTGAGCTATCGGGTCCCGCTCGCCTCACTCGAAATTTGAAATACCTAAGTAGGTATTATATTATACCACTAGGCTACTATAACATTTGCATTAGGCTACTATAAATGATTTGCGGCTTAATCATAGATTCCAAAACTGCTTTATCTGTTCCAGTGTTCCTTATATTCGCGCTGACGAACCTGAGCCTGTTCGAGGTGATTCCGTTCCTAATATCGTGCTTCAACATCTGCAGGGGCGTGGATGTCTATTTGTTCCCATTCCAACCGACCAACTTCTGGGATGTCGACTCTTTTTTCACTTATCTGGTTACTTACTTATGGGAGGTAGCAGGCAGTATGTATTGTTGGTGATACTGTACTTCATGTACTTACATAAATATAGCTTTAGGGTGCATTCAAATACCTACATAATTTCGCCGCATACCGCGAGGGCTGGTTCGATGTGGCGTAAGGCAACAGTATCTGGAAGAATTCTAGGGCTTTGGCCTAATAGTGGGACAGGACAGGCTAAAAATCTACCCGTCTACACTTAGGTACCGGCAGACAACTTGAACATTGACCTTGACTGCGCAATAGTCGATTTATGCATGAAAGCGCAAGTGCGCAGACTTTCCCCCACTACGTTGTTAAAGTTATTTCCCTGGTACCTAAGTACCTACCTCATAGCTACTATACCTACCATTAATTACTATCCGAGGTCTCCTTCGACTAACCTCCTTTATTACCTACTCACCAAACTTTGTGTTTACACATGAATCTTCTTCCCAGCGGCGCCCTGCCAATTGTGTCTGTACCTGCCTTTCGATTTAACTATTGTGATCATGACATCAAATGTAAGCGCACTCCTTCGGTTACTGCAAGTTGATCTGAAGAACGCCATTAAAATACACGGTGAAGACCAGGTCAGGAAGAACATTTGCACTTCGGATCCCGAGAGCTATGAAGAAGTGAAGAGAATTGTGAAGATACACCAACGACTTCTGAGGTAAGGGCAGCCGGTTATTATTATCAAAAGAAGCGGCCTCGAAATCAAAAGACATCGCCATCGGACAGCCGAGGAATATTTTAAGTTCATACCGGCTATAGTACGGTCAGCATCATAAGTCGCTGATAATTTAAAAATTTTAACATGTGTTTTATGAATGAAAACTTGTCAATTATAACTTGCTTGTAACAATTTATTAAGGAGCAGGCAATACTTAGAAAACTAGTATTATGATATATTTAAAACAATAATTAGGTTTTCTGGAAAAAAATTCACTGCACCTCCTAGGTTCCCCAATTTTAGAAGATAGCTTTTCATCCTTCGTAGAGGAAAAAATTCAAAATTTTAACGATATTTCCGATCGACTATTCAAAATTAACTTACATTCGGCATTCACCATAATAATTATGGTGAATGCCGAATGTAAGTTAATTTTGAATATAATAAATAATATATATAATAATAAATAAATATATATAATAATAAATAAATAATATAATAATAAATAAATTTTGGGCCGAAACAGCAGTGTCTAATTATTAGACACTGCTGTTTCGGCCCAAAATTTATTTATACTCTCCGCTCTTCCCCTTTATGGAAGCAGCCATACCTTTTGGATAAAATAGATCAGATTATACGTAGCACTATTACATCAATTTTTAATGTGGCCCTGGACGACCGAGCGTGGCTGCAGGCCACTCTTCCCATTCGTTTTGGTGGCCTCGGCGTCCGCAAAATTTCCAGTATTAGTTTACCCGCGTTCCTGTCCTCGGTATACAGCACTGAAAAGTTAACCAGGAAAATTTTAGCTCCGTCACTGGTTGACTCCGAGGTGCCGTATCTGACCGATGCTGTGAACGCTTGGAAAGTGGCTTGCCCAAATACAGTTTGGCCCGTCAACCTGTCTTCCCAGAGACAGTGGGATGAGCCGCTCTGCAGGTTGGTACGGAATGATCTCATTAACACGTCCACCAATGCTGCTGAGCGTGCCCGTCTGCTGGCTGTGGGCGAGTGGGAGTCGGGCCTTTGGCTTCAGGCACTTCCGTCACTCAACATAGGTACTATGCTGGGTGATAATACTTTTCGGCTCGCAACATGTCTGCGTCTGGGCGCACCCTGGGGGGCTCCGCATCGCTGCCAATGCGGTGAAGCGGTTGACTGCCTCGGACACCATGGCCTTTCCTGCAGTAAGAGCGCAGGCCGCATGGCACGGCACGCCAGCATTAACGATATTATCCGTCGTGCTCTTGTCACCGCCGGCGTGCCAGCTATATTAGAACCTAATGGCTTGGCACGTGACGATGGCAAGAGACCAGATGGAATGTCGTTGATGCCATGGAAGTTGGGAAGGTCTTTGGTGTGGGACGCAACCTGTGTCGACACCCTTGCTCCATCTCATCTTCCTAGCACGGCGGGCTGTGCCGGAGCGGCCGCTGCAGCTGCGGAAAACCTCAAACGGCGCAAATACAATAATCTTGTCGGTAATTATATTTTTGAGCCGTTTGGGGTTGAAACACTGGGGCCATGGGGTCCGAGTGCTCGGCTCCTTTTCCGTGATATCTCCAAAAGGCTAGTCGACTCTTCACGTGACCAGAGGGCTGGCCTGTTCTTTGGTCAAAGAATCAGCATTGCCATTCAACGTGGCAATGCGGCCAGCCTTCTGGGCACTTTACCCGTTGACAGCGATGCGGACGAATATTTTGATGCTTAAATTTTAATTTTATTTATATTTTCTTTTAGCTTATAAATAGTGTATGTATTATATATTGATTTAAATAAAAACCTAATAATCAGTTTAAAAAAAAATAATTAGGTTTTACGATATTTAATTATTAAAATTTTAAAATGATCAGCGACTTATAATGCTGACCGTACCTACGCTGGTGAATCGTTTTATTGAAAACAGGTAGATAGTGGTTCGAAGAAAGGTTCTTATGATAGTTAAATGATTTGATGATAGTTAGAAAATTATATTTAGGTAATTTTATTCCTTTTTTTCTGACATTAGGTAGGTACATTTTTACCACTTTTATTCCTGCGTGTCGTTTCGTCGTACGTACACTAATTGAGCGAACCTACTTTAAACTTCAGAGCTCTTACACACGTGCACAACTAAGCCCACGACAGAAGCTATTCTAGCCAGACTAAGGTTTAGTGCTGCTCATAGAGCCCTAAGGGAGGCCGCACAAGTCAGGTAACCCGGTCCGGTTCCCTAATCAGGTTTACTGGGCCCGGTTAGAGCCCCGTCCACGGCTAGATTGCAGTCGGTTTCTACGGTAACCCAGCGCATCGACCGTGCATTCTAAGTCAGGTTTATTACCCTGATCCAGCAACTGGGTCCGGTTAACCTGATGTGTGCGGCCTCCCTAAGACTTTAGTCTGACAAGCCTGAACCAAGCATCTGACTTTCGCAAATAATTCTTCCTGATTGATCATTCCCCATGTGATTGTTTTCATAAGCACACCATCTCTGAGTAGTGTTGCCCAAAATCGGTCTTGCAACAATCATTTTCGCAAGCTCACGACAACCTAATTACAGCAAGACTAAGACCAAGACCAAGAATGAATGTTCAATACTAAAACTAAGACCACGACTATGGGTATTGACGCAATACCGAGACCAAAGACGGGGTTAGACTCGTCTTGGTCTTGCATTTGGGCAACACTATCTCTGAGGGTCTAATGGCTTTATTTTATGCGCAGGATTGCAGACCAGCTAAGCAGTTTATTCGGCTTGGTGATCTTCATACACGTTGCCTTCGCTGCGCTCGAGATATGCTTTTTCGGGTTCCTGACTGTGGTTAGCTACCATTTTATCACATACCTAAGTGTCTATAGGGTGGTACCTATACTTGGACCTATAATATTGTTTAGTAGATGAATTTCTTGACATATTATTTAATTTCTGTGGTTGCAGTCGAGCAGGCGACCACAAGGCTAACAAGGCGATTTATTTTTCAGGTGTATGGGGGTCTCGCAGAAAAGATTGCTAACTTGCTGACCGTACTAAACGCAGTGTTCACAATTTTTCTTCTATCACTTTCTGGACAGTTCTTATGTGACACGGTAGGTATAAGATACACTTAGATCGTTTACGCACTGCATCCAACCAGAAAACGAGAACATTCTTCTGCTATCTTTATTAATTCTTATTAATACCGGCAGCAGTCATGACCACAAATGTCACGTGCGCATTAGCAAATTTTCGGTCTGTTTGGCGGAATGAAGACGGAGGGCGCCGAGGCTGCACGCGATTGGTTCGTCAGTCGATGCTCGTCGTCTATTGGACTATTCTCTATTACGTATTGTCTATTGGGCCAAAAATGTACATGCGCGATCTGACATGTCGATAACTGACGGTGGTACCCATACCTACTCGGTATGGGAGCTATCCGCCATTATTTTTCAGAGTTCAGAAGTTGCTGACGCAGCTTACGACAGCTACTGGTACGAGAGCGACGTGAGGGTGAAGAAACTTATCTTGTATTTAATAATCAGGTACCTACCTACAAAGTTATTACTTATATTTTATTTTTAAAAACGTTGCCCCACACTAGGATTTCTCCTGTGTCGTGCGTGGGTTTCCAAACACTCTCACAAACACAAACACTCCAGATCCGGAACAAATAACTATATGCTCCGTGCGGGAATCGAACCCAATCGAGTCAATCTATTGTTTGTCTTTAAATATGTACCCCGATCATGAGGTTTTTTGACGTGTAGTATCGTTAACGTAAGCGTATTTTGAATTGAAAATACACGTTTGTTAAACAATATTTATATAAATTAACCCAGTAATGCCCGAATTTGTATTTTTTTAGTTTTTAATGTTCTTTTTATAAATTAGGGTTCATTATAGGGTACGTAAATGAAATATACAATTTTGGTTTGAATAAATATATTGCAAAATAGAAAAAAACTATGTGTCCATGTGGACACGCTAAGCATTATCAGTAGCAAAAAAGTATTTGTAGGTAAATTGTAAAAGTGTGATTTTATATGATAAAAGCAAGAAACACATAAGCCCACATTGCATTTTATGAATTCAATTCTACCTGCTGAAAATTTGTTTTTACACGATGGCCCCACATATTGCCCTTTTTTTTTTTTGGACATAGTGATCAGTCCTTTCATATCTCGATGAACCTGTTAGTGCAGATGTCGCAGTACTAGGTTTTCCTGGACTTTTGACAACCGTCCGATGTTTGTTGAGGTACTGTAAAGTTGTCTTCAGACTACGCTATACTATATAGCATTATAGCATATAGCTCATAGCACAACAATATCGCGCACCATACATTGTTATGGACACGTTCACACTGTGCTATACTATATATTATTGGCTTTGTATACTGCGCTATGCTATAAGGTATATCGTATACTATATAGTATAGCGTAGTCTGAAGACAGCTTTAGACAATCTCTTACGAAAATCGAATAGGAAAACGTTAGCTCCAGTCATTTCTGGAGTCATGCGTTATGAACGCTTGCATCTAACATCCATGTCATTAGGGACCAGTACTATTTCTTTCCTCTTATATGAATTCTCCCACAAAGGTCATCAAAACGTCTATTGGCATTTTTATTCCGAAAACGCATCTCTGTCTCAACAAACAACTGACAATCATTCAAATTTTCTGCCCTTCCACTATTACCTTCGCCAGGAGAGTCCTTATTACTCAAAATAGCTGGCTCCGAGGGTTATAAAAAGAGATTCAGGCATTGGCTGATCTACGCCATCATCTTTTTTATACAAATAGGTAATAAAGAACTTGATTTAGTGTACACGTTTCCTTGAATTTATCGAAATCAAAGCAGCTGAAATATAACAATTGCTTTGATAATAAGCTACGACAAATGCTTAGCGTGTCCATATGGACACATCGAATTTATTGTGAAAAAAACAAACTAAAATGAAAGCAGAGCTTTGTTTTCCCGTTACGTCATCCAAGGGTATTTATAAAAATATCATATATCATAAAAATAACATAGGTAAATAACAAGACATAGACATAATATTACCTACTCTCATCTGGGATCCATTTTTTCACCTGTTCGCAAGTTTATTGAACATACAATGCAAATATTTCCAAAATAATGGCAAATATCAGCAGCATAATAAAGTTTACAGAAACTATAGGCTTTAGTGAATACGCTATAAGAATTACTTTGCCAAAAAAGAAAGCTAGGTTAGCTTACCAAATATTTAATTTTACCACTAAATACGTGTCCATTTGGACACGCTAGGCATTACTGGGTTAAATACATAATTAATTTCTCTGTATTTTTTAAAATGTGCAAATTGTATAAAATTTCATCAAAATGTTCCAGGACTGAGCTGTAGGTATTTTAAATTCAAAATATGCTTACGTTAACGAAACTATACGTCAAAAAAACTCATGATACGGGTAATGATCTTAAATTAGGTGCCACTTGTATATCGAAACTTCTCTTGTTTTTAGGGCGCAGCGGCCCAGTTATTTATCCGCGCTTGGATTTTCTCAATTAACTCTGAAATCTTTTTCCAAGGTAGGTCATATAATCTGACTTACCTCATCTTTTTTAGGGTTCCGTACCCTCAAAAAGAAAAACGGAACCCTTATAGGATCACTTTGTCCGCCGTCAGTCACCGGACCATAAGTGGAGCCATCTGCTCATAGAAAGCGCCATTGGAAGTATGCAGTAGCGCCATCTATGATCATATTTCGGAATTCTTAGGGCGCGAGGCATACCTACTCGCCATTGTCCGGTATTTTTTTACCTTACTACCGTAAGTAAGTTGTAATGAAATGAAGTTTAGTGTAGATTCTATACTAAACTTCATTTCATTACAACTTAAAACTATACTTAGTTACCTAAACAATGTCAGAATGGCAAATAAATTGTGAACATTACCTATAATCAGTTATAATTATAGTTTGTTTACATAGTTCGCAAGTTATATAGAAATTAAGTTTACATACGGTTTGATTTAATTTGTTCTTGCAAAAATATTAAAAAACAATATTAATTTTTCAGATAATGAGCTCAGCTTGGACTTATTTCTCATTGTTGATACAAGTGTATCAAGAAACCTAAGTCACTAGGTGGACTACGCACCAACTTAGGTACTCTAAATTAGAAATGCACTATAATATAGTTACTCTATAATACCTACTCTATTTAAATCTAATACGGACACAACAGATTGAAATTCTCACAGGAATACACGATGTCTATTTCTGTAGGCAAGGGCAACTAATAAAATAAACTTTGTTGACCGTATTTATTGTGTTATTTATTTTAATAGGATTAAAGGGGACAGCCAGCACAAATATTAATCCTTTGTAGTTACGAGTGGGGCAAGATCAAAAACAGACAGACAGACAGACGAAGTCGCACCATAAGGGTTCCTTTTTTACCATTTTGGTACGGAACCCTAAAAAATTGAAAGTGAATTGATGACATGGATTTAGCCCCCCCCCCCCCCCCACTTTGTCGGCACCCAAAAGATTTATGAGCCGTTGAAAGTACATTCGGCAACTAAACTCAATATAAATCGAGTTCCGTTGCCGACTGTACTATCAACGGCTCATAAAAACAGCACAGAAGGATGACTCCGCATAGATAAGTGAATAGCGGCTAAGATGTAATATAATGACAGACACTTAAACATACATACTTATAAATAGATACCTAAGTAAATAAATAAAACTGGCTTAGCAATGCTTAGAGCAAGATTTACAGACTGCACTTTGGCTTTACTCGACTACGAAAAGTGAGTGATTCATTCGAATATGAACATTATTCGTATAAATTTAAGATTCATATTCGTATGCAGATCTTGTTTGTATTCGCTTACACGAATATGAACCTTATTTTTATAAGTATAATGTTCATATTAGTATGAAACGCTTAGCAAAATGGAAGTGCAATATGTGAATCTCACACCTAGTTATAAACTAAAGGGTTCTAAAGGCAGTTAGCTTATAAATGAAATAACTTATTGAACATTATCCAAGAAAATATATTTCCTCCAATAAACACAACTCGGTATTATTGTGCCACAATGTAGGTATATAAATTATATTCAATTCCATTTCACTATGACAGGTAGTGTAATATTTTATAGTAAGTACAAAGAAGTTAATAAATAAATTCTAGGTACATTTATTAATAAATTTGGACGAGTTTGGGGTTTAGTAATCACATAATAATTAATTTATTATCTAATAATACTTATGAATTATGATTCATGAACATTTCTAATAGATAGGCTAAATATTCTAAGGGCAGAGCCATACTATGTGAATTTGCAAACTGCTCTAACTTATTGGCAGAAGACATTACAACCGTTTGTGTCATCACTTCTTATTGGTCAGTTATTATAACGTATAGAGAAATGCTTGCTTCTGATTGGTCCGTCATAAGATCCACACACGGTTGCAGCCAATTCTGCTTTAAAAGCTCTGCTTGGTCTTACTATTCGCGATTTTAAATCGCAGTAGTTTTTAATTTTGTTCTACATTTATATACGGTCACCAATATATTTGGCCCGAGTTAAAAGTTATAGTTAAAAAATTTAAAGTTTTAAGCCTCGGCTTGTAACGAATTGTTAGATCCTGCTAATTAATGGTATTTGCAGTTACTTTCACATATCGTATCCAAACTTTTAGTCGAGCGATCTAACGTTATGATGGATCGTCGTTACGATAATCGTCTCGCATATGTGCACCTTTAGAAAGGGAAGAACCCTGTAGAACTACCGTTACAAGCCTTTTAATTTATATCTAAAATCTAAGCAAATTCTGGTTGCCTTATCTATAAATGGACCCAAATATGGCCTCATTAGTATCTAAGCTCGACCGTTTTAAGCTCTACGTTATGCGTATACATTGAAAAGCTATGTGTGCAGTCAAACTAAAATTATGTTTTTCACTGCACATGAATAAATATCTATCTCATTGACAAAGTGAGATAGAAGTATCGCTAGTAAGTTCCTAGAAAAAGTACAAACATAATTTTATCGACTGCCCACATAAATGCGGGGTATAATAAAAGTTCTAAGTTGCTACAGGTATCTATACGGGGATGGACCTTCAAAGCACCTATAATGTGGTCTACGATTACCAGCTACAACTACAATTTACAACACGCAATTTTCACAATCTATTTTTCATTACCGATATATGCAAAGGACTAATACCTACTTTTAGATAGGATTACTTTGAGATTGAAATAAGATCATTTAGATGCCTATGTCAGATTAATACGTAGTTGCAGTTTTATAGAATAGCAGTTGCAGCCGAAAATTCACAATCTTTATACTTAATAGCTAGCAATATAAGGACTAAATAGCAAAGGCAATAATGTGAAGCGAAAAAGCGTTTACATCTGTAATTCTAGGGAAGATTAGATAAAAAGTGTAGATAGTGTAGAGTAAAAAGTGTAGAGTGTAGTTTAGAAAAATATTTTGCGATTCATCATTACTTTGAGTAAGAATGTTAATATAAACTACCTACTAATATTTATTATTTTTTATACCTAATAATTGCGCATCACTCATGTTATCGTCGGTCTAACGTGTCCCTTATGCGCCTGCCACACACTCGACGAGTGGCATGGGAAGTAGCGAGGAAAGGAGGCAGAGACATAGTGTGGCAACATTACTCGTCATGCTACTCGTCCTCTCTCGCTCTCTCTCTCGTCTCGTCCGGCAGAGAGGGCAACATCGCGGCAAATCACGGCAGCGAGAGGAGCATAGCGATGAGCAGCGCAAGGAGCATAGTCTGGCAGGCGCATTATGAAAAAAGATGGACAGTTTAATCTTTGACGCTCTTGTAGCTACTCTCATGTGGCGCGCTTTTCAAGTGATAGTGATATAACTACCCTATACGTAGGACATTTCTAATATAGAAAATATCTAGTGCTCTACTGTGAAAAGTGAAGTGTAAAAATAGACATCTAAAAATTTTTTTGCAGTAGGTACTTACATACTTATAAAATATTTAAAAATTAAATCGTCGAATATTTTTCGCTTTATAAAATTTCAGGTGTAACTGGAATGTGGCGAAACTTGTATTTCATTTTATGAATTTGTATATCAAGTACTTACAACATTTTTGAATATTGAGTGTGTGCCAAATAGTTTGGCAAATATAATAATATGCTTAGTTTTTAATTGATTTCTGTGATTCTTCAGGGAGTAGAATAAGGCGGGCCCAGTTTGCAAAGCCAAGATATGTTTAGTTGCTTACAGATTGGAATCAAGTCAGAACATTAGTAGATACATAATATATTAGGTATACATAATTTATATTGAAACTACACACACACACACACCAGAAAAGAAGAACGAAGGGGATAGAAAAAGTGCTGAAAATAGTAAAAAGTGCGGATAAATAAAAATAAACCAATTCATAGAAAAAAATATATTATTATAGGTACTTAAAAAAAAATCAGACAGACAGACTAGGCCTATTATTTTAACAAATAATCAAACAAATGTTTTAACACAAAAACTCTTACTTAATACAGTTTTCAATGTTTATTTGTAATTAGTAACTGGTTGATGCACGTTATTTTAAGATTTTCTACTAAAAGTAGTAATATGGACAAAAAATATTTTTGCTATATCGTATAGCAAGCAAAAACTTTATTGTAGTTTCTGATGATTACCCATAGTATATCATAATCAGTGTTCGGAAAAGGGTGAGTATATTTACCTACAGTTTGTAGAACAGAGACGAAAATCGGAGACTTCCTTAAAACAAAAAAAATATTTACCGGTAAATTTACCAGAACTTTAACGAAGTGAATTTAAACGTTTTATTAATTTAATGAAAACGTCTATTGCGTAAATATTATTTACGCAATAGACGATTATTAATTTATTAAATTTAATGAAATCTGTTGAATGATGATAATGAATTTTGTTATAAGGAAGTCTCCGATTTTCGTCTGTTCTACAAACTGTAGGTAAATATACTCACCCTTTTCCGAACACTGATCATAATACACCTCACCAATAATGTGGACCAACCTTAATAAAATTGAATAAATATAACAATAGTTTAATTAAAATAGGAACAACATCATGTTACCTTATAAGATTTAAAATATATCAATATGATCTAATATTTGGCCATAACCTAAGGCAAGGTGTGAATTGCACCTTAAAATGTATATATTTTTAGATTTTTAGATGCATGTATTTTTTTCGAAAAGGGTCCTACGAAGTGGCATATCAATGTTCTCTTAAATTAAGGGCATTTGTATAATTATGGGACTTTTTGGACCTAAGAAAATTAAATATTATAATAATGTAGGTATCGAATAGGGTAGTGGTTTACTTTTTTTTAATTATTTTAAAACAACATAGATAGCAAATTATATTGAAAAGTGAAATAAAAAACCTCTAATAATTACAAAGTTACATATGTTCTAGTTGTACCTACTTATAAGACAAAAACAGCACTAGCAACATATTACGTCACATGTCATTCCCTTGTAGTTATCCTGTTGACAGCGGCTCCATACAAATTCTGTTTTGCGAAAAAGGGACAGATAATACCCTTATCCTAAGCCTTGAAAACATAACTTCTTTATTATCTACTCTTTTTGTTCCATAACTTCACTTTCAATATTTCGCTAAGTGTCCAATACCCTACTGAGAGCCTACCATTTGACTCTTTATTATTTAATATATCATGGTTTAATATAGCTCGGTAATTAAATATAATAATTAATTAGCAGCCCTTTAATAAGAAGCTCAGAGCACAAATATAATTCATAGGCAGCCCCCAAGAGCTGTCATAATGAATACATAATAAAATACATGGCAGAACTCAATATTTTCATTCATATCTTAATTTTGTAAAAGTATTTTTTTTCCCAATCGTTCACCCCTCGTTCCGCGTCTAGGAGTCAGGGTAAAGACAAGTGAAATGAAACAAAAGATATAATCTTTTCTTTACCCTGGGTTGGATTGGTAAAAAAATGTCGCATTCTTCAACACTGTTAACGAGTGGAACAAAACATTCCCTGTCGTTAATGGTATTAACGAGCGGGAACGACCCGTAGAAATACTTCATCATAATAACATTTTTATTTAAAATCATAGACACAAAACAAAATGAAAAAATGTATTGCTTCAAACTCCAGTAATATCTCTGGTACAGTGAGCATCATAAGTAAAACATCATTATCATTTCGGATTTTCAAAATTAGTTAACTATCACAAGAGCTAATTATTGTTCTATCATAATACTATTATTTCAACTATAAGCTAGCTTAACTAATCCTGATAGTTTTATCTATTGTTATTTGTCATTAAAATAATAATTGGCAAGTTTCAATTCATAAAACATAATTATCATTATTACCTACTTACTTTTGATGCTGACTGTACATTAAAATCATAAAATTACACAAAAATAATTATAGTTATACAAAGTTAATTTTGGAAATAGGATTGCACGGCCAAATCCGAAACTACGAGAAATCTCTGTTTCTCATAGTTTCGAATTTAGGGCTCGTACACATAGAACGTCCGTTTTACAGGTCCGTTTAAACATAAATATGTTATTAGCGTATGTAGTTGTATGAGCGAGTTCACACAGAATACAGTATTCTGGATCCAGTAAAAAATACCGATCCGACAAAATAAGCACCAATCCGTTTAAACGTATATGTTATTAGCGTATGTAGTTGTATGAGCCAGTTCACACACATGACTGTATACCGGATCCAGTAAAAAATCCCAAACACAACGGAAATACTGATCCGTTTTATCGGATCGAAACCGCGCGAAGCTTCGCACGGGGGTGTGTGGGGTGCGGTGTGCTGTGTGAATATTACCTCCAGTAGCGACGGATCCGTTAAAAAGGATCCTGTAAAATCAGACGTTCTATGAGTACGCGCCCTTAGTTAGTCGTACAATCCCATCTCAAGAATCCACCCTGTATTTAACTGATATATTAGCTAATATTTTTTTATATTATTTACAATATGAGATGTCAGCATGTGTTTTCATAGTTACCATTTCTTTCTTAACTTAATTGTACCTAGTCATAAGTCTTGTAAAAAGTAATAGTTGAGTTGTTAACTTAGTATTGTGATATTAATTTATTATACATAGGTAGGTATTTTTGTTTCTGTCATTACTTTTTTACCAACTTTTTTATTGTATTAAATTCCTGCGTGTCGTTTGGGTGTACCGAGACTACTTGAGCAAACGGACTATAAACCAGCTGCATCGCCTAAGCTGTGACTGTACCAAACTCAATGTTCAAACCTCATCCTAATAATATCCGATACCCACTAAAACAACGAGTCGATAAAGTATACAAACTTGGCACAGGCGGGTTTTGAACCTGCGACCTCTGCCTCGCCGTGGCATCGCTCTAACCAATTGAGCTACAGTGTCATGTCTGAATGGTCGCGGGTTCAAACCCCGCCTGTGTCGGTTTTTTTTTATTCTATGATAGGCTTGCGCTTGACCGCCATCTCGCCTGATGTCAAGCGATGATGCGGTCTACGATGGAGCACGCTTGCCTAAAAGAAACCGATTCACTCGTGACTTGAAGATACCCAGATTGTATCTGTTGGGAAACACCCACTCGGGCAGCGCATTCCACTGCTTGGCGGTTTTCACAATGAAAGTGGAATCAAAGCGCTTTGTTCGGGTTCTTGGTATATTATCTACTATTTTGAATAGTCTCCCATATACTTAATAACAATTAATAGGGATAACATGGCTTTAACATGTTTAAAATTCGCAAAAATATGCATTTATAAAGTATACATACTTCTTTGAGCATCCACACGCTGACATCTCGAAATAATTATATAATCTGTGCTAATTACGCGCTATCCTTCTTTTTGCCCGCCATCCGCTCTATGAGTCCAGTGATCATGTCTGCGTCCACTAGCCCTATGAATTTGTCCACTATTATACCGTTTTTTATTGCTATCACTGCAGGCACTGCTTTTACCTGAAATATTCTAATGTTTTTATGTCGTATCATCAGTACACAATATTTCGTTGAATAATGAAAATAATGATGATCATTTATATATTATATATATATATATATTATTATTTATTTATTTTTTAAAAACGTTGCCCACTAGGATTTCTCCTGTATCGTGGGTGCGTTTACAAACACAAATTTCACATACACAAACAGCCAGACCTATGTGCAATGCGGGAATCGAACCCGCGACACGTTGCGCAGTAGCCAATCTCTCAGCCACTGCGACAACCGTGCGGTCAGGTTATATCGTCATATTACTTGATTTACAGTATTTACAAATTAATTATAAGTGTCATTAAGGCGTTATTTACGTTGCCCTACGCCACGCGACGGTGTGCGGTGCCGCGGTTTTCAATGTTATAAAAAAAAAACGAAATATGCAATAGCGCCATCTATCTATGCCGCTATTACACCATAGTAGTAGATGGCGCTGTTGCATACTTCTAGTGGCGCTATCTATGAGCAGATGACTCTACTTATGGTATGGTGACAGACGGATAACAAAGTGATCCTATAAGTGTTCTGTTTTTCTTTTTGAGGTACGGAACCCTAAAAACAACATACCTCAAATGTATGCACCAGCTCCGCATTGTCCTCCACATCCACAACAGCGAGGTCGAGGTTGCTGAGCGGCTCGATCAACTCCTTGAGCTTCGGAGTCAGGATCTTACACGGCTCACACCAGTCCGCATGGAAGTTTACTATCACAGGCTTGTCACTGTTCATTACCTGTAATGTTTAAAAATTGTAAAATAAAAACCCGACCGTGGTTTGGCTTAAAAAACAAGACATTGCAGTCGGGACCCAATATATCGAGAATACGGTACCTATTATCGGAAAAAGTTACATACAGGTTGAAAACATTACCCTCCTTTTGGACATCGCCGCAGACGGGTAAAAAATTAATTGTATTACATACATCTATAATAGATGTTTGTTTGCGTGCTACATCTATAAATTCTTTTACTCATAAAGTAGGGAAAAAGTGGCCACAATTAAAATCCAATTGTTTGCTCACCAATCAACTCATCCCATCGCCTCGTATGATCAAGTAAATTATACATGTAGTGGCTGCTGTTCTCCGCAACTTCGTCTGCGTGAAACTGAATGAAAAGTAGCCTATGTGTTTTCCAGGTCTCAGGCTACCTATTTACCAAATTTTATCCAAATCCGTTCAGCCGTTTAAGAGTAAAGAAGTAACAAACATACACACACACAAACTTTCGCATTTATAATATTAGTAGGATAGGAAGTAGGATTTTTAGTTGTTTTGTCGAAGAAATGCCCGCATTTTATTGGAGACCAGGGCCAAGGGCATCACTATATATTACTGCAGCCGTAAGCCGATCCCTAACAGCATACTGCTGGCCTTCATTACTCAGTATCTTTATGTTTAGATACTATCAATGATTAGATTATATGAATGTGGATAAAATAAAGATCAGAACACGTGGCGTTCAGTTTCTGTCGATCCCACGGGAAATAAGCGAGAGTTTACGAGTTTACCTAAGCTCACGTCTGAGCAAAGATAAGAGATTACGTTATATAAGTCACATAATTATTTTATCAAGTTATCAGTCAGCGTATGAGTATTTAATCAACCTAAAAATACTATTAAGATAAAAAAGTTTACACATTTGTTTGGATTCCAAAATATTAAATATCATTCAATAACTTCGTTTTTGTGCCAACTCTGTCAAAACAAATTCCAAAGAAAATGAATACCAACATACAATAGGTATATTTCTAAATGATTCATATGTTAGGGAAAATGTGACATCATTAAACAATCGTGAGGTCATCAATGACTGTGACATCATCAAAACATTTCGTATTTATGCTGGTTCTGCTATTTGCGATAAAATAGTCATACTTAGGCTGTGTCCCCAATAGGCAAACTGTTAGCGGCCGACTGAGTTTGCGGCGTATCGGTTTAGTACGCCCTTCCATATTTGAAATGGAGTGTCCAGTTTGCTAGTTTGCGCTAACAGTTTACCTATTGCAAACTTTTAGCGCAATCTCAGTCGGCCGCTCAGTTTGCCTATTGGGGACACAGCTTTAGCTATAAAAAAAAGCTGTTAGTTTTTTAACTTATTCATTAATATTATTTTATAAAACTAGCTCATCTGACTGCATAACCCAGCCCAGCTGGATCCAGGGGTGTCTCCCCTGGATCCACGCTTGCAACCAGTACACCAAGGTGTACCATACTGGTTGCAAGCGTGACTGCTGATCATGGGGTTCCGGGTTCGATCCCCAAGTCAGGCAGTGGGTTTATCCATCAGGAAATTCTCAGTATTGCTTCAAGTTTAAAAATTTCAATAGGTACATACCTTACTAACAAACTCATCATTATTTTTCACTAGTATAGTCTCGTTGTGCACAATTGACGTAGATATGGGGCAGGACCGCCTCAAGCTCGCTAAACATCTCATAGGTGACCGCAAACTCTGATATATTGCATTTGACATTTTGACTGAAACAGAAAGTATTTTAATAGATTAATGTTGTAGGTACTTAAAACTTGATACTGTTTTTTCATAAAAACAATATTTTGTCTAGTATTCATAAGTTTTTAATGTGCACCAATGTTATTTTTTCATAACTACATACTGGTGCTGATTCTGTTAAATGTCGCACTAAACTAATTTTAATCACACTACATCTCTTTCTTACAAATAACATTGAAAAAAGCCAGAAAATATTTAGAACTGTTAAATTAGTCTACTTAGTCTTGTCGTTTATGGGAAAATAGTCATGACCTTTTGCGATTACGACTAAATTGACAACAAAACTATTCAAGTGGACTAATTTGACAGGATTAAATATCTTCTATCCTTTTCTCATGTTTTTTATTAGAAAGAGACGTAATGAGACTAAATTAGTTTGGTTGGTAAACAACAGAATCGGCACCACTGATTGACTAAGGTAGAAATATGGTGCAGGCATGAAAGTTAAATAATTGTAGTTAGCTACCTGCAAACTGAGAAAAAGTATAAATACTTTTTAAAACATAAATGTGTGAACCAAATGGTAACATAGTCAAAACAAACATTATCAATGATTCATTCAACCCAAGCTTATCATTTTTAACAAATTGTGGAAACTGATTAAATAGTGTGTTTACTATATTCTTACTACCAGTCTGCCACAGTCATCTGATCGTTTTCGCTTTTTGTTTACCAAGTCAAAATCTCAAAAAAAAAACTAATGAAGCACATTTATTTTTGATACAGCTGCTAAAAGACTGAGGAATGTCCGGAATGTTAGTTTCACAAGCAGATGTTTATGCAACATAACATACTTTTCGCACATGATTTACAAGCTTAGATAACTGCTACGTGCAGATGTAAAGGTAGGCATTGTGTACAAGATGATAGTGATAACAATGATATGGCACATAATTAATTATTTAATATTAGCTATTGCCTGCAACTTCATCTGCGTGAAAACGAGTGAAAAGTAGCCATGTGCTTCTCCAGGTCCCAGGATACATCTTTGTCAAATTTCATCCAAATCCGTCCAGTCGTTTCAGCTTGAACGAGTAACAAACACACACAAACTTTCGCATTTATGATATTATAATAAAGTTAGATAATTAAATAGGATACACTTGAGAATTATGAAATGCAGATTAGAAATAAATGGTTCATGCATGGTTAGTTGTGAAATAAATTAAGAATCTAATAGCTGAAATGTAAAAATCTTAATTCCTTGCTAGTATTACTGCCTATAACTCAAGCTCATAATTCTGCTACTGTCTATTTTTTACAATAACTACATCAACTGTAAAAGTTGTAAAAAAAACGGAATATATGACAAATTAGAATTGACTTTGAACTGAATGCTAAAAGATAACAAACATAAAATTGCAACCAAACGAAGAACTTACCAAAGCGATTAGTACCTCCTTACTTTACGAGTTTCGATGGGCGTAAGACAAACATGAACTAATGTAAACAGACCGCCAAACACCCCACTAATGACCAGGAACACGAGGATCACGTACCGGGACACGTATAGCTTGTCGTAAAAATTGGCATCGTACGAACTCAATGACTCGCCTTTTGGCAAACACACCAAAATCAATGTTACCATTGAAGTTACGATCAGAGCAATTTTCCCAATGCTATGTCCTGTACGCACCGAAACCCAGCATAGCATCAACGTTACACACCATAGCATCGTCAAAAAGTACAACCCCACGCCGAAACTATTCATTTCTGATACAATAAACAAAGCTGATAGTTGATAACCAGAAATAGTTTGATCATGCAGTAAAAGTAAATGAAATTACTCGTGTTACAGAAGACGGCACATATATTAAATATTAGTTATGATAGCTTCCCACAAAGCAGTTATATATTGTTTTTCTGTGAAATTATAATGATAAAAACCTGGATAGATTTTAATTTTCACAAGATCACAACCACTCGCTGCCACTGTTTGACAATTTGTAAAAAAAAATGTGAAATTGGCAATTTGGCATTGTCAGTTGTCAGATTTATCAAGTGTCATTTGTCATGAAATGTCAAATCATTGTGATAGTTGGAGATGTACCCATGTAAAGACCGTTCCACGTAAGAATTCCCCTAGAAGTTATGTTGGCTCCCCTGCTTGTCATTCCTATTTAGGTCATATAGTTTTGTGTTTTTTGTAGATTTATGTTTTAAATTAACCCCTCGCGTGGCCAAAATTCGCACCGTGAAAAACCATCGAGTGGCCAAATTCGCACCCATTTTCGAGCTTTTTCGCACATATTTCGCACTATTTTTGCACTTCCGTTAAAAACACTATAACTCGCTATTTCGATAAACGACCTATGTAAAACCGTATATTTACAATCTATATAATATTTTCTATACGCTGTGTAAGTTTCATGTAATTTGGATAAATAATAAAAAAGATAAAAATAAGAGAACACATTTTTCACGCGTTTTGTTCATTTTCACCACGTCCACTTGAGAGCTCTAAATATACACGGAAACCTTCGAATTTACTGATGAAAGTCATATCAATCGCCGGGGAATATATTAATATTTAGGACGTTAAAAAGTGATGAAAGTGAATTGGTGCTGTAAGAAAACTTCCAACACCGTTATAAACGTTGTTATAAATTGAGATTCAGTGCAGCCAACATAATCTAGGGAATTCTTACGTGGAACGGTCTCTACCATTGGAATAAATTTACTACGAAGATATTAGTAATTAGTTTAGTAGTTATTTAATTTAAAGTTTTTTTATCTGGTATAAAAATGAGATAAAATAATTACTTAGGTACATTGTTTATGTATGTGATAGTACATTTTATATTTTTTGTTTTGTAAAAAACTTTCTATAGATTTGTATTTAAATATCTATTCAAATAGGTACATACATCCTACCTAAATCAAAATTATACAGCACGTGTTAGGGCGTTTGTGCATTATAGACGTTTTGGTTTTAAACGGATTTTTAGCCAATAGGCCTGCAGAACAAAAAGTGGTGGGGATCGTTTTGCAGGCCTATTGGCTAAAAATCCGATTAAAACCGAATACGAATTGAAAACGTCTGTAGTGCACAAATCCCTAACCCGTACCTATTTTTGATAAAAAATAATTAGACGTGTTGTTATCGTTAGGGCGTTTGTGCACTACGGACGTTTTCAATTCGTATTCGGTTTTAAACGGATTTTTAGCCAATAGGCCTGTAGAACGATCCCCACCACTTTTTAAAATATATGAAAAAAAAAAAACGGTCCGTGAAAAAACGTGTAGTGCACAAACAGCCTTATTCTTAAGCTGCGTCTCCTGCGCCTTGTTTTCGTGTTCGACGAACATCGAACAGTGAACAGTGAACGAGAAAGGGGCGTGGTCTACGTGTTTGGACGAATAAAAACACTCAAAACACGTAGACCACGCCCCTTTCTCGTTCACTGTTCACTGTTCGATGTTCGTCGAACACAAAAACAGGTCGCAGGAGACGCGCCTTTATGATTTAACAGAATCTAAAATAAATATATGAGAATAAATATATGAGATCTTCAAAAATCGAACGACCCGAGCGGGATTTGAAACCGCAACCTCTGCCGATCCGTGGCATTGTTCTGATTCCAACTGAGCTACGCATCCTAATTGCGTAACTCGATTGCTATCACCATGGCATTCATTTTGACAGTTCAACAACATCCATTGCGGCGTTTAGCTAGTTACGCCGACACCACGCACGCGGGGTGCGACAGCGCCGACACGTCCTGCTTGAGTTCAATAACATCCATTGCGGCGTTTAGCTAGTTACGCGAGCACGGAATAACAATCATACGGCGTAATTAATGTCAAAAACAATGCCATGGTGAAAGCAATTGAGTTACGCAATTAGGGTGCAGGTCACGCTCAAATCATTCGTTTGAATACGTATAGGTACGTAATTTAATCTTCTTGTATACTGTTACGTTGTTTTTTTTGTACCTAACATTTACCTGAGAGCATACGTTGTAAATTGTGAGGTTTCCAATATTGATCTCAATGGTTTCCAAGTGCAATGTTCATTGTTGTTTGTGCCAACGACTTTAGCCTGCGATTTATAGGAAGAGTCATCCCTTCATCTGTACTTCGTCACTGGACTCTTTAGTAACACTTTCGGACGATAAACCACTTTTCAAAACCCTATTAAACAGGTTTTCAAAATAAATTAGATCCATCATAATATTATGCTGCAATTGTTTACATTCCAAATGTCATTCAGTTAAACGTCAGTTTCTGACAGTTAGAGACGACATCTAGCGGTTGCAAAGTAACAACTGTAGTTTTAATCGATAAATTTTAACATATTAATTGGAAACCATCGAACTAATATTGTACAACCAAATCCTTAATCATTTTCAGCTTTTGGTTAAAATACTTAGTTTTCTTTTAACCGTAAACGGAAGTGAAATTATTTTTTTATTATAAACATTTTTCTAGAAACTTCGCGAAGCACACAATACATATTTAATCTGTGGTTTGTCTATGACTTAGTGTGGCAAGGTTATAGATTCTCAATTCGCCGAAGGTCTCTGAACCCGACTGAAGACAAATTTAGTATTAGAAATAAGAAATAATGAGTTTGTTAGCTTGGATCTTGTAAATGGTTATTGTTTCAGATTTTAAACGTCATGTTGGACAGTTGTTAGGGATTTTCAAGAATTAAATATATTGGTGTCGTGATTCTGTCATCAGTGCTCCCATAGGTTTTACCTGAGCCAGGGGAGATTTTTCCAGGGATGCCACCCCAATTCCGGTTTGGAGGATGACAGGACAATGGAAGGTCACGGGCGTTCATTTACGATTGATCGCGCTTGAGATATAAACAAACATTATACAATTTTTTACAAGGTAAGGATTTTGGTAGATTAGTATTTGGAAGTGATCTCTGAGTCCTTCCCAGGTCGTTGCAAGGATATTGTAGTGATCCCTGGATATTTATTACAGGACTCCATGCGTTAAAAGGATTCGCAAAGAAAATAGGCGGACCAGTTCTCCGGCCGGTCGCCTCTTGCTGTCAAGGGTTTTCACCACTAAGCAACCGTGAGGCAACTTCGAGTGATTCGTCTCGCCGCCAGGATCTAGAGGAGCCTCTGGAACCTGGACGCGAGACCCGTTCCTCGAGTCCCCACAAAGCCTCCTGTGGAGACGACTGTGCGGTGGCAGAGTCCGCCTAGCGTTTTAGCGCAGGCGGGACGGTTTTTTTTTTTATTAAACTTAAACCTTTTAATTTATTTTCTACCGGTTCATATACGAACCGGTGTATCACCTGCCCGGTTTTCAACTATAGAAGCCGGTCTTCATCTAAATTAATTAAAAGACCCCGGGTTCGACACCTACACATAACTGGAAGAATATTGGACATCTTCGTCGGCTCCGGGATCTGGGACTCTTCAAGTCCCTGGCGCCCATTTAGTATTTATTTACGTTCATAATACTGGAAGGTTGTACCTTGATAGTTTAGTAAGAACTAATATTTAATAATTAATTAATTAATTAATAATTTAATTTAATCTTGTGAGAAAGGAACAGTACTGGGTTTATCTCCAACCCCCCACAACCATAGTTCGAAACCGACTGAAATTTACGCTGGCTGGCATTACCCTAAAGTATATGTGTCTCTTAGGTAAATTATTTATTTGCATGTGTGTATAGATTTTTTAATAAATAAACTTACATTGTTCGAGAAAGTTTGTGGTTTCTTTGCCTATCTAAACTAACCCACCTTGCATCTGGGCTTTTGTTCCCCTACCATAGAGGGACAAAATCTCTTATGTAACAATACGTACGTATACGTATAGCGTGTGGCGACATCTATCGGAATCTATGCAGACTTCCAACTCAAATTCGCAAGAATATTAAGCTGTGTCTCCTGCGCCCTGTTTTCGTGTTCGACGAACATCGAACAGTGAACAGTGAACGAGAAAGGGGCGTGGTCTACGTGTTTTGACGAATAAAAACACTTGATAAGCGTCACATACACAGAACATATATACTCCAAAATTTTTAAATGTTTTGTAGAATTATTTTTATAGGATATTCGAATACTACATTTTTAATTATAAAAATATATTGTTGGCATTTTAAAGGCATATAAACCACTACATAATAAATATAATGATCGATTAAAAGTTTTTTATTGAACAAAACAACAAAACGTATTCAAAATAACAACATTTCATGCACGCACGGGCGGGCTTCAAAATCGTTTTGACATTTATGTTGGTAGCATTGGCAAAAGTGAATTTTCTATGCTGTGTATTGCTGTCAATAATTAGAAAGGTGAGTGATTTTTATTGATAAAACTCAACATTTTCATTATTTATGTGTATTTTCCTTTAGCTTTATTCTTCAGTTACAAGTATTTAATCAATTTGCATGGATACAAGTGGATAAAACTACGATATAACCGTAAAATTGTAACGCCATTTTCCGCTTCGGAGATCTATTCTAATGTATTTTTTTTCTAATAGGTCGCCGTGACTAAGGTATTCAATTTTATTCGTTCTGTCAATGTTATAAACTGTTTTCTTTTCGCTTTGTTGTAAGATACGAATGCTTCCGGGGTTTCCAATATTTTGATTACCTACATAATCATTTCTGATGACTAATCTTTGCTAACAAGGTCCAATTTTGCGAGGGCATCTAAACGCCAGACTGCGTTTACTTTGTGAAGTTACTGACCTACTATTGATTGGTGTTAATTAGCCAGCCCTTTCGCAAAGGGTAATTACTTTAACGCCCTTTTCAAACCTCATGACATTAAACCTTATTTGCTATGATTTCCATGCAGGTGTAGTGGTGATAGTTACGCCGAAGGTTTAATTAAACAGAAATAATAATTAATTTAAAAAGTTCAGTATTTCATTTATTTGTTGAAATTCAGAAACACATCTACCCCACATCTTCAAGATGGTTAGGTACATAGTTTTTATTTTTTCTATCAAATAATTAATTTAATGCATACATGCTCTTCTTGATGACTCGTTTCAAACCATGTTTTACTACTGAATATAGCACAACAATTTATTAAACAGCTGTTTAGGACATGGGAAAATTAATTAATCATGTTTCTCAATTACATTGAATATAAATACAGAGTTTGCTGAGCGCCACTGGATCTACATTATCCAATAAACCAGCTATTCCCAAGATAAGGAAAATCTTTGATTTTTATTTTATTTTACTTTATTTGGTCACATGGATGTTAACTGAAGTCATGGTCGTGGTTTTTAACCTATTTACAAAAACAAAGATCATAAATAATTATCAACCAATTGAACATCAGCTCGCACTCAAAAATGAAGTAAAGTTGTTCAAATCATTCGTCTCAAAGTTAAACAGGGACAGGACTATTTCCACGTAGTTTGTGCAAGACATCTACTGGCCTACTGGCCAGCATGATAATTATATTAAAATATATGATGTCATGTGAGGTGTGCCATGTGTCATAATTATGTTTCTATGGTTGTCTCTACATTATCTATTTTATTCATCAGTATTTTTTATTTACCAGCCTAGTAAACAGTAGTAAATTGTGTCTGTTACAATCTTACTATGATTTATAAGCTCAGAATTATTTGGTAAATTATGTGGTATGAATACAACTTATTCATCTATCTTACGTATTAGGCATTAATCCAGGGACTAAAATGTGTATGGATAATCAAATTGTCCCTTTAAAAATGTCTCATAGTCGCAACTGTATGATTGTGTTGTGAACTGCAGTCCTATTTAATAATGATAAAGTAAATAGGAACCTGTTTACGAAATTATACACACAAGTGATTGACTCAACATTTATTTCTCATGGCTTAATAGTACACTGTTGATTTCATCACTGTTTAACACAGATGTTGAATAAATTACCTCTATGTATCTATTATTTAATATGAATTATTAGATAGTTTTACATTATGTACTAAGAACATATATTTTGTCAGTTTAATTAATATGAGCATAATTAATCTTCTTTCATTCTAAGAATTAGCCTTATCGTAATGTAAGAAATGATAAAGCTTTTCTTTTTTATTATCTTTTTTTTTTACTACAGTAAAACCTTTATGATGCAATGTTTTTATTAATTTCTTATAAAACAATGACACAAAACAATTTTGGTAATACAAAGATTCATAGCTTTATTCTACAGAACTAAAATTTTATTAAAACACTAGCTTCCGCCCGCGGCTTCGCCCGCTTTTTTGGGATAAAAAGTAGCCTATGTGTTATTCTGATGCATAAGCTATATTACTGTAGAGTTTCATCAAAATCCGTTCAGTAGTTTTTGCGTGAAAGAGTAACAAACATCCATATATCCATACATACATACATCCATCCTCACAAACTTTCACGTTTATAATATTAGTAGGAAGTAGGATACTATTCCTCTTACAGCAGTAGATGTGAACATACACATCTTTATGGTCCGCTCATATTATTGCTGACAGTACAATGCAATGAGTACTTAATGAAAATACATTGCACTGACCCAGTTTCTTTTATTAAGAATAGTAGTGTGGTTTGTAAATATATCTAGTTTAATTTTGTGAATGAAACAAGGTAGTATATTGGGAACTATAAATTAACAAGGTAGTATATTGGGAATAAATTCATCAAGAGCACACTCTGGGATCCTTCTCGTAGTCAACATTACTTTGATTGTTTTATGCTGTCTGTGGTACAGTCACAAACTGAGCTGTTTTGCTTAGAATAAACTAGTGTTAATCACTGTTGTTGTTCCACAACTTATCCTGTTGCATATTAAGGCCCCGGTATACGCCAACGGCCTTGAGTGATTTGGGCGGTATAGCTTGAGTGTTCTGCGCTGAGCTCAAGCAACGCGACATACATCCACCGAGCAATACGACTCGCCTATCAAGGAGCGCGCTGTGCAGAATTAGACGTATTATTACTTTTTAGTATCTAAAACATAAAATAAAAAAAAAGTAACAGGTATTATTATAGGTAGTAACATAGTCTTTTCACACAAAACAAATCATGAAAATATCTTAAGCGGTTTGAAAGTAATTACGTTTTTATGTTTTGGGTAGACACGAATTCATGAATTTATTTCATTAAGTATTTTACAACAATAGTTAAATATTCACAGGTACGATTGATGTATATATGTTCTAGTTTAACATAAAAAAATTGCACAACTAACCTGCATTATTTGACGGCGAAATAAGAGATTTAAAACTGGCCGTTACCATTTACCTTCGCCTTAATGCGCTACTTAATGTAATATTTTTATTAAAGGTATGCAGTATCACAAATTGTATGAGTCGGTAGGTATGACTTTCCAGGTTGATAATGCTTATCAATCTCTTGGATATATTCTCTGAGCTACGTATCGATTTTATCTTTCTTTCGATTGTCGAAATCTCAATTTATGTTAAAAAAAGTTCTTATTCTTAATTAAAATAATTGGTGGATTTGAAAGCGTACACTTATATAAACCCTTAAAACGAGAAACGTTTTCGCATCGCTAAAACGACCTTGTTAGTATGTGAATAAACCTTTTAAAACTGGCAAAATGTACCTACCTACACATAGCATTGTAATTTACTAGAAACTGACATCGGGACGGTTTTCCGATAATAAAAACTACCTGCTTGGACCCGAGCCAATATTTTTGCCAATTCAGTCGTGTTTGAGTCATACCCCAGTAATCAGTAGGTTACCTAACTAAAATACTGAAGCACTAATGCTAAACTAATTAGAATTTTAAAAGCTTCAATAACGCCTTGACATTGTTTAAATATTGGGAACACGAAATAGGTTAATGCTCTGAAAACTAAAATAACCAGTGCCTGCTGGATTGTTACGCCCCAATTTGCCATGCTTCTAAATGAACATGAATTATACCGTAAATAGTTAGACAGACAAAAACAGCCGTATTGCAATCGATTTTGAATTCGTCTTGGGAACTGCAGACAGTGTCTGTAATTCAGGAACAATATTAGACATTACCAGAAGTGATTGCTTTGAAGATGAAAGAACATGCGCAGGCGCATCATCCGGTTTTGAGGGTAGATAAAAATAAAAAACAATAACAAGTTTCAATCGTTTAGTAGATCTTGTTTATTAATTTATCTAGGAAGAGGACCCTCGATTGTTAGTTCAATTGAATAATTCAGTGAGTCAGAAGGTGAATAACTAGAATTTATAAAAATAACTTGGTAGTAAGAAATTAAAGTGATGCAACTCATGCAACGCATCGAAGGTACTGCTATCTAGAAATAATTACATTACAATGGATCTATGCCATAGATCCATTGTAAAAAAATTAAAAAAAAACGTGTGCGGTCGGGGGACCCCCGTCAGGAACGAAGTTCCAATATTATGTATATTACTCATATGAACGTTTCTTTTATTAGGAACCCCTTTTTTCACGATAAAATTACGCGTAGGTACCTATTATTTTGCGATCCGACGACGTCTTGATGGGTACTGGTCGGAGACCGCGTGCGCGATTGCCGTGAGTTTTGGATTTATAGAGGGAAGCATGACGCTTTTTCGCATTACGTGACGATTTCTACCATTTCTATACGATTCCTACCGCAAGCGTTACAAACTAAATAGGCATACTAGGTATCTCCACAGACCATCTTACAAGATCATATCAACATACAAGTGTCTTTTGAAACGAATGTTTCAAAAGACACTTGTATTGAGCCGTATCTGATGTCCATTGATCCGTAGGACGGAACAATGCTCATAAAGGTACGCGGCGCCTGCGCAGGGCTGTGGTGCCCTCGCGCAGAGTTCACGGTCGCGCGCGCAATGCCCGGTGACAATGACAGACCTGTCGGTGCGACAAGTGGGCGAACGGAGAACTTTTGCTTGAGTAAAAGGTTAGGGCTTTTAAAAATAATGGTAAAGTAATTAAAATGGGAAAAAGTAAAACTTCTTAGCTTATCATTGCCGCTGCTGGTTTGGTCTGCTTTTATCTATACTTATAATAAGAATGTAAATTCCGCGTGTCTGTACATTGCATATATTTGCAAAAAAATAATAGGGGGGACTAAGAATGAGTAATGAAGTAAATTTCTATCATTTTTAGAATTAATGTCTGTCTGTCTGTTTGTCTGTCTGTTTGTCTGTCGGTTTGTCTGTCTGTTTGTCTGTGTGTTTGAACACGCATCAAATCAATACTACTGAATTGATTTTGAGGAATTAGAAAGAAATGTATAGGCAGTACCTTGAGGTAACATTTAGTCTTTGTTTCATTGAAATCGGTCCACTATATCAAAAGTTATCACAAAAAGTCTACCATCACAACTAACCTTGCTACGGGTCCACACATGTATTTGTTCAATCCAATCACCGTACATCCGTATCGCCGACGCGTATCATATGTTAGGTAATTATTATTACTTTTAAATCATAATACCACTGAATTCTATCATTAAAATATGATCATAAAACACAATCGTTTTACAAATGACGTAAGATTGTCTAAATTGTTGTTGTCATTGTTGCACAGCAGAGACCGATCATTAATCTATGCATTGTTGTAAACAAGAAGTTTATAAAAAAATATATAAGTTTTTGGTGTAAATTAATGTAACCTCCTTGATTCCAAATTAAGAAAATAGTAACATCTCAGAGCATATAGCCCTGGAAACGGTACGTATAGCGGTGTATCACCGGATAACATTTTCTATCACTTTTTGCAGGGGGCGAATTGAACACGTATGTACACTACGAAAATTTGACAATTACGCACAGATACAGGCTTACAGATTGTACTTAAATAAAGCCATGTTGGTGCATAATTTATACTTACACTAGCTGTTCCTCGCGGTTTCAACCCTGTTGCTTAGCTCCTAAGGGTTGTAGCGTGATATGGAATAGCCTATACTATCCTTACTAATATTATAAAAGTAACTCTGTCTGTCTGTCTGTCTGTGTGTTACGCAATCACGCCTAAAATACTGAACCGATTCAAATGAAATTCGGTACAGAGATAGTCTGGAGCCTGAGAAAGGACATAGGCTACTTTTTAATGCGAAAAAAGGGCTGTAGAGGGTTGAAATAGGGCATGAAAGTTTGTGTGGAAATTACGTAATTTTTAAAGCTAGAAGCTTGAAACTTATTTTTGAGATTTGGGGTGTAGGGTAGGTGTAGGGTAGGTGTAGGGTAGGCGTAGGGTAGGCGTTGGGTAGGCGTAGGGTAGGCGTAGGGTAGGCGTAGGGTAGGCGTAGGGTAGGCGTAGGGTAGGCGTAGGGTAGGCGTAGGGTAGGCGTACGGTAGGCGTAGGGTAGGCGTAGGGTAGGCGTAGGGTAGGCGTAGGGTAGGCGTAGGGTAGGCGTAGGGTAGGCGTAGGGTAGGCGTAAGGTAGGCGTAGGGTAGGCGCAGGGTAGCCGTAGGGTAGGCGTAGGGTAGGTGTAGGGTAGATGTAGGGTAGGTGTAGGGTAGGTGTAGGGTAGGCGTAGGGTAGGCGTAGGTTAGGCGTAGGGTAGCTTAGCTGGCGTAGGGTAACTTTACCCGTGCGAAGCCCGGGCGGGTCAGCTAGTAATAGAAATAAGAATGAGATTGTTTAAAATACCCATAAACCTAGATAAAGAAATAAGTTTACTGTTAGAAAAAGATGCAAGTTTAAATATAGACCGCAGTTAATAAGTTGGAAGAAATTTTTTTTCCGTTCAGCACAACTTGTTAAACTTGATTATGTAGCGAAGACGACAATGCATCATATAACTAAGAGCCATAAAAACCCCATTAAAATGCCGTCAATAATTCACGTTGCTAATATATTGCAACGATGCGACTCACGGCTATTTGCAAGTACAGAGAATATATTTCTCTTATTTTTTTCTGTCTGTACGCCGTCGAGAAACGGCCGGTTTCAGTCTATTGTATCGATTTAAATTCGCAATTGTATTATGGTCGGGGGTACCAGCCTTGAATGTATCAGTAACGAAGGATGTCTGGCATGTTAAGGTAATTGACTCCACTATTCAGTACGGTTAGCAATTCTTGACCATATTTCCTGCAATTGCGGAGATCGAAACAGTTAGTGGTCAATTAATCTAAACTTCTACAATGGTTAATCGAGTTACAGTTAGCAGAACAGTATTTGACGTAGGAATTTCTATTCCATTCGGCTGAATCTTTTTATCGCCGCTTGAATGCAGCATTATCAAGTTACAAGTCGTTGCATTCGCTGCTACAATTGCATTTGTAAAATTGCATTGCCGTACACCAAATCGCAAAACGTTGAAGTTTTTACAGACAGTTTCTCTATACACAGAAACAAGAACAACGTAATAACCGCTAATGAGTACGTATTACGAACTGCAAAGCTACATTTTTTGCTTGGATCAACTCCGAGCAGATACCATGAACATTAAATAGTACATAGTTTATGTAAACTACATGAAACATGTTTTTGTCGCATGTGACATTCCCAAGCTATTTGCGTTAATTCGGTCCCCGTCTGCCGGCAAATGGAATGTTGTTCCATTCTTTTAGTTCCAGGCTTTGTCCCGTCTCGTGACCTTGACCTTATGTAAAGAATCCGACGACGGTCTCTGAAATTTATCAAGGAATGGATGAAATATTCGACCTTTTTATGCTCGGCTACCTTTTGTTCTGGAATTCTTCCGCAGCATTGTTTTTGTTATATTTTGATGCTTTCAAGTGCTTTATTTTTATGTTGCTTGGAGAACTATTCTCTGACCTAGTAAGTATATTGAACTTCATTCTCAACATTTTTATGTTCTCTCTTGTTTTAAGACCTCACTTTTAAGTGCTTTACCTTTTTCAGCTAAATCACAGCTAAACTGAAAGATATCGACCTAAAATCCTTGTAACCTATCATCTAAAGGTCTCTGAGTGCTCATTTTATACTTAGAACAAAGAAATACTAAAAGCTTATTAAAAAGGGAAAGTAATGCGCACAGATGGAGTAGAAAGGCTTTAAGATCAGGCCCAATTTTCTCCGTAAGCTTCTAATTCAATTATTTCGTTCATTTGGGCCACCTGCCGTTTTCTGAATCACAGCCTATTGCCTATTCGGGCTTTATGTAAGTGATGATTCACTTAAACTTAAAACTTCTTTTTATGTGTTTTGCATAAAGGACGTCTGAAGCTGTTGTAGTCAAGTTGATCTAGACAGGTAATTTAAAAGTAAGATGAAAACATTCTCGCTATGAAAGTTCAAATTTTGTTTATTTTATTCGTCTCAATCTCAGAGGTGATACTAAAATTTGTTTTATTATGAATATTACTTTGAAGATATATGTTTTAATGAGAAACCGAATTGCTTTCTACGCTAATTGTTTCTAATGTATCTTTTATATTTGCACTCACATCAATTCTGACTTTGGTTTAGTGTTTAAAACTTTCATGTTATCAAGATCAAAATTACTTTTCATCTTGGAATAAAAGAATTGTTCGTCTAATAGAGGTATTTTAAAATCGATGCGATAGCAACTATATTATTATTACTCATTGTATCACCTGCAATTTCCCGTGGTCTTTAGATCCGACATGGTGGTACCTATTAACTTCGCTATTACTTCAGTGTCTATAAGAATTTCTATACTTACTGTTCTCGGTATTATTATTTTATTATGTTGTTAAAATACTTTCTTTATGACTTTCAGTGTTGACTTGCGCGTATCAATAAAGTGTAATGGTACTATCCAGCAGACTGACTCATCGGAGCTTGGTCTGAGCTTGTAAAATACTAGCAGAATACATTTGTTTTGCATGAGGTCGATGTTCGTGAATCATTTTGGAAGAAATTAACGAGTGTATTATTTTCGAGTTCTATTTCTCTTCTTCCTTTATTTTTGTTTTTGTCGTTGCCCACCGGATCATACGATGCTTATTCATGTCCCTACACATTTTGGTTGTTACGAAGTGTTATAAAAGGTACGGCAATACAATTTTATCATTAAACGCTTTATCTGCCCTAATTCCTTTTGACTTACAAAGTGCTACGGTGGTTCCTACTTCCTTCGCCAAATATTCTTAATCATTGGCACTTAGTTGTATTGCTCTTCAACCGTTGTTGAAGGTTTAAAATGTTACTTTATTAGCGCTACTTTCATGTGTAGTATACGAAGTATTAGGTATGGTAATGTTTAGGAATGTAGGTTTACAATAGATAATATAGATATTTAATGTAAGGATAATATTTGGAGTAGGTTTTTAGAAATAATACGAACAATCGGCCAGCTGTTTATAAATACCGAACTGAACGTATTCAGCAGACAATGTCCATGACCGCTTCAGATCACGCAGCGCTCGAGCTGTGACTCATAGCCTAGGGTTGCTAGATTTGTAAAAGGTGTCTTTAAACTTTGCGGTGTACCTAAAAGATTTCACGGCATATATGGCAACGGTAGAGGCTATCGTGGTGTGAATGTCGTTAAGAATTTAGTGGTACACTTCATAACACTGAAACTAAATGAAAATGCTTGGATAAGTATGTATTATCAGACCACTCTTGAAAAATGGCAGTCTTTTTTTTTCTCATAATACAGGGAAGTAATGAAACAATTTAGTATTTCAGCATGATATTTCAAATTGTCTACCTCTTTATCTTCTAGTAGTTTTGGATCTTTAAGTCTTTTTGGATTTTGAGCTTAGGCATCTATTAAAAGATCTAGACAGTGTGATCGTTGTTGATGATGACCCTACCCGCTCACCACGATTAATTGCCCAGAATTCGTTCCACATGATGCGACGCTTGAAAGCTAAAGTAACATTTTTAACGACAATTAATTTCCGTTTTCACGACGTGGAAGTTATTTTTATAAATCATTTTATGTCCGTTAATTAAAGAACACTGCTATTACATATTACACAAAGTAAATGTTTTATTGTTATGATGTCTTATCGCGTCCAAGTTCAGTTCTATTGTTAGTGTGACTTCTTTTCTTTCATTAATAAATACTATGGTAACTAGAAAACCTTTTAAATGATTATCCAAAAAACACATGCATTTTTTACTTCGATTAGTATTGTTAAAGGCCCTCTTTGTAAGTTAGTGAAGCGGGACACAGTAGCAGAAGAAAAAGCTTTATAATCTGCCACACCGTCATTTACTTTACCTCTTCACGCGGTTTAAAATCGAATAAACGCAGAACCAGCACAAATTAAAGCCTCATAAACGTTCACTTTGTTTGCTGCATGGAAACAAGTTTATTTGTAGTGATGTAGCATTTTCTAGACCGAAATGCAGTCTTCGCTCGCATTGAATAACTCAGTACCGTACATTAGTTTATTATTTGATCTCATTGTTACTTTTGTTATTTTAAATTGTATTTAGACCAACAGCAAAGTTAATTGCAATGTTCGTCGTTAATTAACGTTGCTCCTTAATTTGCAAATCCTAGGAATGTTTAGCCCTGATTGCTTCTATTTGCTGATCTCGTTTCGCCCAACACTAGTTTCCTGTAAGTAGTTAGAGCTGTAACAGCGGGCAATCAGCGAGCTCTAGTGCAGTCTCAATTTGCTGATATTATCGGTTTTTGCCCTGCATTTATGTTATACTTAATTTTATATCGAACGATCTTAAGGTTCAGAAATGTCGGCCGAGATTATAATGTTTGATTTTAATGATATTTTATAAGTATCATTAAACTTGGAGTTTAAGGTGAATACAGGACTAGAAGGCAAATAAACTATGTATAAGCCGTTGCTGATTGGCTACAATCACTTAATATGTGGGTGTCGTAGTAAGCTGTAACGACAACAGGGAGAGATAGGCTGTTCTATTTTTAGCTCGGGAAGTCGGGGGACCACACTGCAAACTAGTAAGTCTAACAACCGTAATATGCACACAAGTGCAGTATAAAAATGTTTTAGTCACACGCGATACAAGCATTCCAACTGAACCAGCACTCTTCAAAAATGTATGTTATCATCAAGATATTCAATAGTTCAGAAATAAGGTGCCGATCGATTCGTTCTATGACAAACTACCGATTGAAACAACGTTTCACAGCTTAAACTTCAACTTAATAGGTGACAAAGTTGAACAAAATATATGGAACTAATCTAGATTTTATATTAGCGACACTGGAAGCATTAGCGACTGTAATTTTTATATCATCAACATTTTCCAACGTTGATTATGATTTGTGCAGCCTTTACAAACTCTTTTCTGTTTTACTATTTAAATTTTAATCTTAGTGACGAGGTGGTTTATTATTGAAAATTACATATGATTAAGAAATCATAAATCCTTCAAATGTACCTTTCTCTTGTGGTATTAGTTATCATCACTTAAGTAATTGTGATTTGTAATACCTATGTTTTATATGCATCTTAACGTCACTCAATTTTATGTTTGAATAATCGCTGTTTTTATTACTTATTGTAATCAAAATACGGTATTCGTAATTGGTATTATCAAAAGGGAAAGCTAATCGTCTTCGAGCAAAAAGTCGATTTGCCTTTGTTGCCAGGCCAGCTATTACAAGATAATACATGTCTATCTACTTCTGTACGTTATTGGCTTAGCATTCGTTGTTCGTAAAGAAAGCAATTTCTTTGTTGAGATTACTGAACGATTAGTGAACATACGATCTGTATCTTCAGGGAATTCAGATTCTGGAATGGACATCTGATTTCTGTTGTTTAGTATTGAATCATATTTCGTTGCAATTTTCTTTTTACTTAAATTCTCTTGTATGAACAATTTTTGTTGGTTCAATTTCTTAGGATTAGGATTTTGCTTTCGTTTTGTGAAATAAGAAAAAAATATGTCGTGCTAGTTTTAAAATGTAGATGTTAATTAAATATGCTGTTTGATTTATAGCTAATTTTAACTAACATAGAGCCCTTGTTTAATTCGGCTTTCCAGCGATGTCAAAAACATAAATTTTGAGAAATACCTATCTTAGCAGCATTTGAAGATTTTCGTTCGATGTAATAAATAAAATAGGAGTGATGAATTGATGATGCGACGGTTACAAAAAAAAATGTTTTTTTTTTTAACTAAAAACTCTTGGGATTCAGTTTTTATCAGGCAGTGAAATATTCCTTTTACATTTTTAAGATATTAATTTAAATTCACACAGTGCTTGTCTGCGTATAAAGTGAGTGAGTCGTTAGAGTCAATGAAGTTTATTGAAAGTATTCGTAAATACATTAACTTTGTTACATTCTGACTCAGCTTGATGCATAATTTTTTTTTGTTAACGGCATCAATGTATTACGGTATGTCGCAAACATTGAAGGAAGCATTGAAATTATGACTAATGAACTTAAGATTATTTCCTAAATTAAACATTCATGATTCAGATGAAATAAATGTGGTATAAGTTAAGTATTTACCATCTTTGGAAAATAGGTCATCACCTGTTTTTTCTGTTCCGTGGTCATCACCATAGAACTGATCTAAGAGATCATATTACCTATTTATAGTAATTACAGAACCGTTATTATTACTTCGTTATTATTTATAACTTAATGGAACATAAAGATTGTAAAAATATAGCCAGCCAGTACGTATAACGTACCTAGTTAGTTTTTAGTTCAATTATCTGATACAACTTTCACAATGTAAATATTTTACTCGTAAGTATTTTTTTTTTATTTTAGGACTGGCAAGAAAAATTACAAAAAAACTATTTTTACTCAACCACACTATTTTTGTAGGTCTTATTTTAGAGCTAATTAAGTTTGTATTCCTGATTGCTTTACAAGTAGTACCACTTGTAATTGTAACAAGACGTGTTCTATATTTAAATATAGTTTCATGTTAACCTGGAAAACCTATGAAAGATGTCTATGTTGATGATGAATGTCGTCTCGCAGATAAGATAAATAATGATAGAAAACTTGCCTTATAATCTGATAGTTAATCAACCAACACACTTACACTAGCTACTCTTAATTCCAAAGTAGAAAAAAATTTTTTAATAAAAAATAACCGACTTCAAAAATCCACTACAAAGAAAATAATAATTTTGGTTTCGGAAGTCGGTGGCTTTGGTTTATGTTTGCTTTTTTTTACCACCGTAGTGGATTTTTGAAGTCGGTTATTTTTTGTTAAAAAGTTTTTAATATTTCCCTTTTTAGTTCTTTATCCCGTGTTAGATTACTTTCACGAATTCGTTAAACAGTAAATCTTCTACGGAGTGTGTACATTTATGCATATAACTTTGTACATAGGAATGATTACATAATGTATTATATACTAAAACCTTCCTGAAAGTATGTAGATTACGTTAGTGAAAACCCCATCCAAATCGAATCAGTAGTTTTTGAGAAAATCGCGCACATACAAACATACATACTTACATACATACATACATACGGGACGAATACAGAACCTCCTTTTTTGAAGTCGGTTAAAAAGAAAAGCACTCTGATCCCTTCAAACCCCATTGAGGGCAAACTTACCCAATCAAAGTACCTAGACTCTGATTTAATTAACAACACGACTCAGCGGGGACAGTCTATCGTACAAAGTAACCGTTATCTTCCCTTAGTTAGCATTACATAAGTAGGTAGGTACTATTAAATCAGCGTGAAAGTTTTTCGGCCCGTAACGTGGGAATTTAATCAACTGTTTGATTTTAATTAAAATTGTAGGTTTCCTTTGTCTGCTGTTTGTTGTGTAATTTTCGATTGTTGTGAGTGGGTCTTGATTGGAATTTCTCCTGAAAGTTTTCGATTAGCTAAAGGTAGATAGTTATTTGCAGAAGTTCCAAGAGGTACTAATGTTACGTTTTAAAGCACCGGTACTAGTATACGTTGAAGTAAAACAAAGCTCCTCGCAAGAACAAAGAGGAAGCGCCATCCTTATCTGTGCAGTAAGTTGCCTTCGTTTGAAAATATATTTCGAGAGGAGTGAAATATTATCTCAGGTTTTGGCATAAGACCTAAAAAGCGAAACAGCAAATTCATTTTTAATAAATTGTTGCCGAGGCAGCTACAAATTTTCTCGCTAGGTATTTGCAAATACCGGATACAAGGGTTATAGGTCTAATTTCCTTACGTTAATATTTAGAACAATATTTTCTTTGCTTGTAAGTCACGCTAGGAATTCATTAAATTTTCGCTTTGTTCCCTTGTGCTCGCGATATTGTGAATTCCTCCCATAATATTAACTTCTAGCTTGCAGACGATTTAATGTGTAACTAATTACAGTAATTACCATAATACACTTTCTTCGGAATTAATTTTATCTTTATTTGGCGCTCTACATGGCCAGCGTACTGTGGATAAATAAACTGTTCTTACGCGGGCTCACTAAAAGCTGACGACTGCTAATGTAATGATACTGTCATAATTTTATTATCCTGTACTTTTTATGGTTTTCCCCAAGGGCAGATGTTTGGACCTCTAGTTTTAACAGTTACAAATTAACAGTTGCCGTCATATATCATAAATTACATTAACAGCAAGCGATTACTACAAAACTTTCTACATTAGCGGTTCTAAAATATCTTCACGATTTGTCCTTTTGATGTTGAATTCCAATAAATTATATTTATTTTAAAGAAATCCATAGGAGAAATAGCAATGTGTTTCATCAAGATATTATATGTATGTAAAGTTAAAACCTGCAGCATATACTGGTAAGGAAATAAAAATACCTAAAAAAGAAAGGTAGCTTACGAAGCATTATTAGGTTGAAGAAACAACAAAACAAGCTGTGGAGTTTACGTAGAAATTGGTGGAGGTATAATACCCAACAGCCGCAATGTATGCACGCAAGTGCTGCCAACCACACAGGGTGACCATGACCATCCTGGTGTCTTTGCTTATTTAGCTAAAACTAGTGTTCATAAAAAAACCTAGTTTCTTCCTATTAACTTGGCCTATCGTCTCAGCAAAATGCGTTGTTTCCTGTAAATACTTTTTAATGGTGGCAACTTCAAACTTGGTATGGTCGTTTTATTGCCTTTCGTCATCCTTATTATTGGAAAAACAGAAAACTTGCTACAGCATTATCAAACCGTTATGAGACCACCCTTACCTATTGCTGCTGTAGATTAAACTCGTAATAACCCGGCGTTATTAATTCCAATAATCTTTTGAGTTCTAAATCCTTCCAATTTGATTGAAAATAAGTGGTAATTCAAGAAAATGGGTCACGAAGTTCCTCGTAGGCGCTTGGCTTAACCGTGTTAAAAGCTTTAGTTAAAACCTTACACAACGTGAACGTGGAAAGTCCTAAATGAAACAGCCTGCTAAGGTAGACTGCAAGATTTGTCTTTACCTCAGCTGGCCCTGTCTTAATTCTAGAATTTATCCACAAGATAAGCCGAAGGAAGAATTCATTGTTCTTATCTTAGCAATGCGTTTGGTCTGTTTACTAGCCAGACAATTTGGCGTCTCCGTATTGATTCGCCTGACCTTGCATGGCTTATGTAACTTTTCATTTAAAGGTCTCCGCATCCCGCTCGTCTTCATGTATCTTATTAAGAGAGCTCAGTTTTAATGGGAATGGATGTGGTAATTACGGTTTGAGATTATAGGATTGGATCTCCTACATCTTTAGGAGATACAGTAATTGGTATTCAAGCTGATTTGTCGGAACATTTAAGAAATATAACAACTTTTGTCGGAAAGGATGCAGTGTTTAGAGAGACATGATTATCATATAGCTGGTATCTTACAGATATATGTGATTCTTTTCTTGAAGCTTTTAATAGACAAATTATTAATATAATAACATATTTCCAAACATTTAACAGTCAATAATAATAAAAAATATTATACCTACATCGATACACATATAGATAAGAGTTTAACAATTTCGTATTAACTATAATAATAGATTGCAAAGTTAAAATCTCTAAAGTTCCATCACCATTATTGGGAGCTTCCCTAAATTTTTATCAGTATATTCATCATGATTCATGGTAACCGTGCATTTTGCGCGCGTGTGCGTCAGTGCATACGCGTAACTTGCACAAAGTGCGCTTGTAGTGAGGAGGGCGTGGGTAGGGGTGGTTACCCCAGCTAACGCGATTGGAAAACTTTAGGGCGGTGCAATCGCTCGAAAAACGAGTATTATTTTTTACTTTTTTGATTGTGGGATTGGAAAGACAAATGTTGGGATAAGATCATGAAATTTTATTAAGAAAGTGTTTGCTTAGGATTTTTGATACTTATCAAGTCAAATATGCACCGTATAATTAAAAATGACAAACACTTTAAAAGATTTTGTTTAATGGATTTATCGTATTCAGTTCATACAGTACATCAGTAGGTAGGTACTAAAAAATATTTGCAACTAAGCGTGTAAGCATAAACGCTATGGAAATGATAAATGTAGTAGGTAATATTAAATAATAGATAATATCAGCCGTGTATAATTATATGCACACAACGTAATAAGTTTCATTGCTGCGTCACCTTTAACACGTGTGATAAAAGTCGCGTTTATTATTATTACAGTCCCATTATAGTGGTAATCCACTTGTCGTTATTTTTCTACATCTATCGACTCGATAATGCTAATCGAGGCGCCTGGCTGCGTGCGCCACACTATACTCGGCCTCCAGTCGATTTAGTTTAGTACGCAACGAGCGACCGACGCGAACGGACGTCGCGACGCTCGACAACGTGCCGGCATTATTTTACAGCACTTTTCAAAAACATTCACGCCTCCAACGGAACCGTCCTCAGTTTTTTTATCGTAATAATCAGTGTCAGTGCTTTTATGTTTATTTAACACCTTGGAAGGATCATTACGAATGCGCCAGGAATTCCGACTGCTTTCATCGAATATTTTTACCCCTTTTTCCTATTACACAGCGGTTATTTACGCTTATCGGACTTTCAGATACCTATTGAATTTGTATCAAAATTTTAAATCGCATGCTTACTAACTAGGTCTACTATGTTTATTCATTACGTGCTTGTAATACGTAACATTTTCACCGCTAAGCATTGAACAATTTAATGAAACATTTTAATTAAAATATATAAACTTTCATAGATTATATGAACACGTATAATATTTCTGTCAGATTTAAGATACTAAAGATCTAATAGATCTAATAAAATATCTGCCACTCATTTCTAATCGTAATAGAAAATCAGTTTTCTTCACAATGTAATTAAAATTCCTATCAACGGTTCTTCATCATAAATACGATCATAACCATGACACTTTCTAACACACCTCTTACAAAATACTTTCTTGAATTAAAATCAACAGGTTTATCGTTAATCAATATGGCAAATTATTGGAATATTTTGGTATCTATAAATCCACCGCAAGTATTCTTTTGTATACAAGTTATTATAAGTTATTACTTACTGCACTAGTGGGTAACCGCGTTCAAAGCATCGTCAAGAGAATTAAGTCTAAATTAATAACCGACTTTATCATAGTTTAGCAGAGTTGAATATTGTTAGATAGGTCGTCCTAATTGCGGTTAGATGATTTTATTTATGTCCATACCCGTTAACGCTCTTCAATAATGTCCACTCTTCAGCTTAGTCATTAATGAAAATCGAGTTCTATAAGCACTCATTAGAAAGTTCTATTGTGGGCCCAAAGATTGATGTTATGACTTCGAACAATAAATCAACAGCAAAACCATCATTTGCGGTTGTTGGACCAATTGATGAAGTTCATTTGTAGCGATAACGTCTGTTACGACGTATTGCTGAGTCGCGATGATTCGCGACTGGCCAACCGTTGACCTATTTTACCAAGTGACTGTTTTAGATATGATTGCAGACTCAACAGATGTCCTCAGAGCGTGTGTTTTATTCTTTCCGACAGCTAGATAGAAATTCGTTTTGACATTTCATTGGTATACAAATGTGCTCTGTATTTTTTCCACAGCAATAAATTGCTTCTAACATTTCTACTCTTTGTATGTTCGTTTCTAAAATCTTAATATTTTAATGCATGTTCCTTAACTTGAAAATCAAATTCTCAGTGGATTGCTAAATCTTCCACTGAACAAAGTTTAAAATCTCTTTTATTTATAATTTCGTCTGAGACCGCAAAGGCTTTTAAAAGTTCCTTTATATTCTAGACAGACCCTAAGCTCGTAGCTTTTAAAATATCCCATCAACCAATAATATCATATTGTAATAATTCAAACTTATCACCATACAATAACTTCATTACTGATTCACGGAGTGCTATCGACCCTCCATTTGAATTCATACCGTCAAAGCGATCCTTTTTCAGCCACCATTTCAAAGGCTCTTTACATTCCTTGAGATTTCCCTCAGGGATTTCACTGAGCACTCTTGATAAAACTGCCAAGGAAGTCTGTGCTCAGTTACTTAGGACTGCTAAGATACTGTTGCTAGGTTTCGTCTTTATGAGTTTAGCACAAAGAATTTGTGATTCTCAATGCGAGCAAAAGTAGTATGTTGTTAAAGTGAGGCTGTACCTACATGGCTTCGGTAAGCGCCTTATGTGTAGTAATGAACTGTTAAGCCAGCTACGGATATAAAATATGTGTTGTTCTCAATATAATTGTTTACAGTACTATTGAAAAAGTAACAAAAACTTTCAGATTTTGGCCATTAAATGTCTTTAATAAAAGGTATTTCGTCGTGAAGAGTACTTCAGACAATGATATTGCCGCGAGCTATGAAACAAAGTTCAGCCAAAATTTTTCGATTCCATATGCTTTTGTAGTTTTCTCTCTTCATTATCACACTCAAGTTTCAGATTCTTGAATCACTCGAGTCTGCGACAGAATATTAATAAAACCCGCTTTGCAGTACGAGTAGGTAGTAAGGTTCAAGAACTCGTCTATCTCGTAAACCTGACTCACCCTCTGCAAGAAAATTCAACCCACACATAAATTAGTTAATTAGCGCAATCCTAACGGTGAAAACACCGCAGTTTCTGATAAAATTGATTTATTAACAAGTTAAGACTTATTACGGTTAAGGAGAACTACTTGCGTTACCGGAATCGTTGGTAGAACGCCGCCGGTAGCTATGCAATGCTTGTTAGATGCGCAAATAACGCCTCGCTACACTTAGCCAACCGTTGTATAAACGTTCAATTTAAAAAATACCTTCATGATTTTGTTTATTAACGGGGCGAATGGAATAACGAGCAGTCAAGGCTTCATCAGCACCGTTGTGTTCTGAAAATATTGTAACACGCACGATGCAATAACTTTTGTCATGCCGGGAGCGCAATTATGTAAAATTCTGGTCGCTTGGAATAATTTTCAACAAATTAGGTTAACGTTTCCAACAAAAACTTGAACAATAGTGTTTCATTTTTAATAACCATTAACAAACAAGAAAAAAAGTGACCTTTTCAAATTTTCTGAGACTACCTTTGTATATTGTACTTGCAAGTTCTTTCATCTTGTCGATCAATATTTAAACCAGGACAAGCAGTGTTTTCATTTTGGCTATCAGAAAGTCGTTTGGCTCTACAGACTGTGTCCTTTGTTCCAAAACAACCTCATAACACTGTGCTTCAGCATAATTTTACTAACTTTCTTGTGTTATATTATATAATTTTGCCTTCCCTTTTAGAGTATGTAGCTATGTAGGACAAATAATGTTTTGTAGGCTTAAATTATTTCTTAGCTACAAAAACATGCCCGGATTAAATATTTTACATAGTCGCGATACTCGCGATACGCGTTACTCAGGGCTTAGGAAATGTGAGTTGAACACTCCCAATATTGATTTTAATTGCCATTGTATTTGCTCATTTACAAATTTTAGCAATGATTATAATATTTTCTGAACTCGGCTAAAACTAATCTAAAAACCAAATATTCGTAATTTATGTCACAATTTTTCCTTGATTTCAATTCATAAATGAAAAAAAATGAGCTTAGAAAGCTTTCAACTAAATTAACTTCCATAAAGCTTTTGTTCAAAAAGTTAAATGGAGTGTCCATTTTACTTTAGGAACAAAGTAACAACAAAGCATCAATCTTTAGTAATATTTATTGAATATTCAAGTAATAGTGACGCAATGCGTCTTTTTATGAACTTTTACTTGATTTGTTGCGACTATACTGTTTATTTATTCTCTAGAAATTTTGATGACATCCGAATTGTCCGTATCTGCCGAAATAATCTTGGTCAATGTACCTATCATGTTTACGACATGTAACATGTATAATATTCTTCAATTACAAGACCCAAAGATCTAGACAGTCGCAGATAAAGAAGTCCTTGGCAATATTACAAATATTTTTATTATTATCGAAACATCACACGACGCTGATAGCAATACGAAAACAAACAAAGAAAACGGAACGATTTCTGAAGGGATCAACGACACACACACCGACCCGCCGGGTTGCGTAGGAGTTGGTCTATTTTCATATATCAGTTTGTATATCAATCTCGCTCTAGCATTAGAAAAACGTATAGCTCTGTCTCTGTCATCGATTGTGTAATAATTGGCAACATACTTATTTTTCCCGTGCTGTGAGTGCCAAAAACACACGTGGATGACCTGAGCCCAGATAGATAATATAATTTTGTAAGTGGGTTCTGTTCTGTGCTTTGCTATACTACGGAGTGAGTAATTTCAGACGTTTCTGTTAAGCCTGCAATACACGTTGGCCGAGCTTAGACCAACGCGAGCCTAGACAAATTGACACAAGGCAAGCGCTACTGTCTAGACGTTGCATACATGTTGGCCGAGTTTAGACCAACGCGAGCCTAGGCAAATTGACACAAGGCAAGCGCTACTGTCTAGACGTTGCATACATGTTGGCCGAGTTTAGACCAACGCGAGCCTAGACAAATTGACACAAGGCAAGCGCCTAGACGTTCGACAAGTTTGAAGGAAGCCAATGCAAATGGCCAATATAGGCGAGTTTTGAGGAGACGCCCACATGATGGGCACTGTCAGTTTTTATTGTGCATCGAAACAACATGGACGACGACGTCGTAATTATCTCAGCCGCTGCTATTTATTTAATGAGCGCTTATTATTATTATGTCAGTGTATACCGCACTAAAGTTGTGAAAAAGAAACGATAAAAAAATATATAGGTATATATAGAAAAACAAAAAACCCGACTGCGTAAAAACTAATTTTAAAAAATACGTGAAAGAATTAACTTAAATAAAAACTAAAAAGAAAGAAACAAGCCCAGTAGTTTAGAATTCTGTTAAGTAATACTAAATAACTACACAATTGAAATAGTTTTATAATCGATACACACATAAAACAAATCATAAATTCTAATGCAGAACAGAACGACTCACAGTCGGGGCCCCTTGGGAAGATAAGATTGGTAAAATTTTAATGGGCCCCGACTGTGAGTCGTCCTGTTCTATCACTTCTTTCACGTATTTTTTAAAATTAGTTTTTACGCAGTCGGGTTTTTTGTTTTTCTATAAATTATAATTTTTTATTTTATACTTTTTAGTTATTCTTTGTTTTCATGTTTGTATATCGTTAATACTTGAAATAAAAACTTAAATCAATAAGTAAGAATTAGCGAGAATGATTGCTTTGTTAAACAACTTTAAATCGTTATATGTATATCTTAAACTATTATTTTAAATGAAAAATGATAAAAGGAACCTAAATATCATTTTACCTATTCAACGACACCCCACTTGACATAGTTCATCAACTTTTTTTTTTCATTTTGACAATATGGCGTCTGGTTGTCGCTGTGGTGAATTTTGATTACTGTTATGTCTTTAGTGACACTCGCAAGGTTAAGACGAATCGATTGACGTAAGAATAAATTATCAAAATCGGCCTACGCATTTAGAGACCAAATGCGTAGGCCGATTTTGATAATTCTCGAACGCCACATAGAAACAAACATACATACATACATAGACTGATAAACACATTACCCTCCTTTGCGTTGCGCAGTCGGGTAAAAAGAAGGTGGTGGATGTTAAGTATTCACAGTCGGTACGCTTGACAAGTATGTGCGACAACTGAAGATAAATTTTGTCGTCGGATTTAAAAAAGAAGACTGTTGTTTGAAAACTTGTCTTTTTAGCTTAGTTCACGTTTCTCGGTAGAGTTAGTAGAGTACCTATAGTATATTCCTTGCCCCTTGGGCCGGATCCAAAAAAGCGCTAGATTGCGCTAAATTCTCAGATTCGGCGCTAAACATGTCAAAAAACCGCTAGATCTAGCGCCGAAAGCGCTAAAATGGCAGCACTGGCGCGGACAAACATGTGAACACTATTCAGGGCAGGGCTGTCAGGTGCAAAAATGGTGTGATCGTACGACAACTACAAAAAAATCGTATGCCAAGGATATTTTGAAATAAAAGATCGTACAACCTAAAAGTACAAAGTTTTATTAAAAATAACAAAAATTCGTAGTTTTAGTAAGGAAATGCAATAAAAGAATCAAAGAAAGAAAACATATTTATTTGGCACATGCCTTATGTATACCTACACAACAAAACAAAAACAATTAAAACATAAAACTACACAATTAAAAAAACTATTAGATTTAATATAAACTTTGTACAGATCGAGCGAGTCTCGCTCGAGACTGACAAGAAAAGAAAAAAATAATAAATTTCGTAAAAATGCAAACAAATACAGCCTTTAAATGACTCTACAAAGAGTCTTCATTCAAGTAAAAGATCTGCGTACGCGTTAGGTTGTTGGGGAATTCCCGGAAACTCATACTTGCCAGTTGAGCACGTTCGTTTCATTATGAAATGTTGCCAGATTTGCTAGGTACCTATATAAAAATCGTACATTTTCCGTACAATCTTGGTCTAGCGATCCTACATGAGTAAAAATGACAAAAAATCGTAGGAGTACGATTAAAATCGTACATCTGGCAGCCCTGACACTATTGGCTGAGTGCGCGTGAGCGCCTTTGATTTGTGCAGAAAAACCGACACCGCTCCGAAGTGAGGCAAGTGATCGCGAGCGACTGCCAATTGTGGCAAGCTACGTCAAATGAGGTCTATACACGTTGGCGCTTGTCTATACTCAACCAACTAGGCAAGTGACACCGAGCGATAGCAAGTCAATGCAAATCAGCAAATATACCGTCTACATGTTGGTATTGGCCTTCACTCGGCAACGCTCGGCCAACATGTATTGCAGGTTTGATGTGTGCAGAAAAACCGACACCGCTCCGAAGTGACGCAAGTGATCGCGAGCGACTGCCAATTGTGGCAAGCTACGTCAAATGAGGTCTATACACGTTGGCGCTTGTCTATACTCGACCAACTAGGCAAGTGACACCGAGCGATAGCAAGACAAGGCAAATATACCGTCTACATGTTGGTATTGGCCTTCACTCGACAACACTCGGCCAACGTGTATTGCAGGCTTTATAAATACGATGAGGGTACTTCGTAAACTCAAACAAGTTAACCGTCCGTAATTTTCTAACACTCACTTTGCGAGATTTCTATTTTTACATTCGTTAAATTTATGTTAATTTCATTGTTTTGTTTTCTCTTTAACACAGTGTATAATAGTCATTTGGTCACTTTCAATTATTTACTTAGATTACTCGGTCTTATCATTTCTTTTGTACCTATATCCGTATAATCTTGCCTACTTCTTTAATTGTATCTTTTCAGATAGATAAAGTAAAATACATTTCTGTAATTTTACGTGGCTTTACAGAAAATGATCTTCTTAATAAAGATGTCAACCACAGGGTCCACAGGGCTTTCCGCGCCGGAGATGTAACGTAAGCAAATGTATTCTCTACCGTACTTAAAGGCTTTCAATTGAATCCTACATTTAACCCTACATCAGAAACATCACTGCATTTGTATTCTTGTATTCTTGTATGTGATATCATCCAGAACCTGTACGGTTACAATTATTAGTTTGTTGTGACGTAAAATTCTTAATAATATGCTTTATGTTAATGGTTATTCCAACATCAAATTTTGTAGTATAGCGTGATTCGCGTTTTAGTCCTTCCAAGGTCGTCGGTAAACATGTCGTGACCAAGTCCATTGTATATTGTATCGTTTATACCATTCCAGTGGACAAATTATACGAGACATAGTATTTTTTCTATACGTTTATTGAGTGCAAGTATTGCTTTGTGATAATGGTTTCTTCGTGTTAGTGCAGTGGAATGGATTGCATTTGTTAGTTTAACAACTAAAACCGTTGTATAACGATATGTCGAAGACTCTGAACGCCTACAGAATGTGAGTATGATTTTTTTTTTATCCTTGCGTATATGAATAGTGTAAGTAGTACCATTATGCTAACCACGGTTTGACGGCGAATCATTCGATAAAAATAAGTCTAGGTTTTTAAATGAACCTCACTTTTTAAGCGATTCGATAAAATAGAACCGGGCGTTTAGTCGCTTCGACCACTATTTTATTATATTTGATAGTTTCTTTATTGTGTTCCGAGCCTTTAGAGCTACAACCAATTCCCTTAAGACGTTATTTCCTCGATGATAAACCAATTTCTCTAACGCTCCAAATAGTTTAACTACAGATTCGTTTTTCTTGTATTCGTACAATGAATCCAACTTTCTTGCTGGAGTATACTTTAGATGCAGTAAGTTTTCTATTGGAGCACGATCTTTATCAGATCTTGTGTAACCGGTTTAAGTTGCATCGGGCTGATCAACCTTAAAGTAAAAATGGGTCTTTTTGCCTTATACATCGTTAATGCCTTCTAAGTTTTTTTTCTATGTAGATGTAGATCAATACATATGTTTTGGCTCTGATAAAAAATATTGTTATCAATTTTACAATTTAAAAAGCATAGGTACTAAATCAATTTTGTATCAAAATGTATTGAAATAGGAAGTGCAGCTGCTGGCTGCACTTTTAATTAGTCAGAGTCATTCTAGCAGTTAATTAAATTATCATTTTCAATAGCTACCTTATTCATCCGCCGAGTTTATATTCATGACGTAAATGACACACTTATCTCTGGAGGTTTGTCGTATAAACACAGTTCATCGACGATAGAATTAGGCCATAATGTGATGTGAGATGGGACTATCTTTATTTATACGGAACAAATCTAATCTTAGTTATGTGGTAATTGCTACATCTCTATTTTTTCATAAACCTGTTAAATATCAACTCAGTATAATAAGGTTCATCACTAGATTATAAATCTTCATTAGCCCATTAAATGTCTCCATCAATAAATCTGAAGCATCATCAGTCATGATGACGGTACATTTTTAACGAGCACTAGTTAATTAATCACTGTGAAAGCTACATGAATCTCTAGACACAAACAATTTGCGATTAACAGATTTATGGGACCCTGTTATGACATGCGATACTACTGAAAACTGTCGTTAGTTTTGGGTGTAACCTATTTTTGGCTTGGATTAATATATTATGGGCACTAGACTGACCTAATTTAAGAGACTGAAGTTCTTGTCTGCATTTGGTTCTGAAGAGTTCATCGTACGTTTCTTTTAAACACTGAGAGCATGTTTAGTCGAAAGCCTATATTGATGATTCTATACCTACAGTCATCATCATCATCAGCCCGTATTAGTCCACTGCTGGACATAGGCCTCTCCAATTGCACGCCATTTAACTCGATCCTCGGCCACTCTCATCCAGCTGCCACCAGCCACTCTGCGAAGATCGTCGCTCCACCTAGCCTGAGGGCGCCCTACCCTACGTTTGCCGATTCGCGGTCTCCACTCGAGAACACGTCTACTCCAACGGTTGTCGGTTCTACGACTGATATGGCCGGCCCATTGCCACTTCAGATTGCTTTACAAATTACCTACAGTATTGCTTTAAAAATGGATCATTATTCATAAATATAATATTTTTCTAAAAGACTTTAAAAAAGAATTTGAATTATTTCCAAAAATCCCAACAATATATTTCATGCCGAGCTGAGACCGTATTTATTAACTAGATTATATGACACACGCCGTCGTAAAACACTATTAGCAACCGAGAGATAAATTCTAGATCCCTCTGTAATGGCACTGTTTTACTTTATACTGTTCAGAAATAATATAAATAAATTGACTCCACGAAGGAAGTTCACGCAGAAAATGGTATATTTTATCTTATGTATGGCAAGATAGGTACTACTTATATCAGAAAATATTGAATGAAAATTATAAGCTCGGGCTAAACAAACCGAGAACTGCAATACAACTGAAATATTTCAGCATTCACGGTAAAGCTTGCAGAACTGCCAGCATGTTCCTTGTTAGTTTAACTTAACAAGTGGAGCTTCAAGTCGAACTTGCCTTTACAGAACAACTTTTAAGCAAGGTAAGTATGGCTTAGAAGTGAGAAGTTAAACATAGCTCAACGTACGGTTAGGTTTTCATCCTCGCAAGTCTTAATAATACTTTGAAATATTTTCGCATTTTTATGTTTGAGTTCCGTAAATATTTTTTCTATTGGTTCATTGGCAAACTCATCATGCTGCCGTCCTTCAGTAAAGGTCGCACGTCCTTGACCTTTATATTGAGGGACGAGCTCATCCGGGCCCAATGTCACCATTAGACCCTCGAATTGAACTTTCAGGAATACTTCAGCCGTATTAATGTTTCCCTCCCACGCATTTTTCACTTTCAAGTTTTGCTTGAGTGATAATTATTGTTCAGAGTTTATACTTTTGAACTAATTACAAACCAGTCTGATTTATTTTACCCTCGGCTATATTTATTTTTAGCTTGCATGAGCAAAATTTTGAAATGTCTCTCACTCTTTACTTATTATTTTATTTTGTTGTAATTGACTGAATACTTCACTCTTCATCCAATGCTGCAATGCTGGAATACACTCAAATTATTGGTATGTTTGTATTACTAATAGCACAGTCAATGCTATTGCCTATTATGGTAGAAAATTATAGAGTATCAAACGCTCGTTGTTCTGCGCGATGATTCAGCTGATATGCGAACAACTTATCATCGTTGCACTGTGCACTATTATTAAACAAAATGCACCTAGGTAAAGGAATTAGAAGTACATTTTGAAACTCGCAAGTAATCCCATAAGGCCATATTTCAAATAAAATTGCAACCTTGTTTCATCCTGAGCGCACATTTTACAATTTACGTCCAAACTGTCACATCTACATTACTTATTCAGCCGCGGTCCAGTACGACCCGGTTGACATAAACTGAACGTTATATCCGTATGTGCAGAAATTTTTAATGGTACCCCACCATGGCGCCTGGACGATGTCTAGACGCATCGATTGGCCTAGGCTTGCCCTTTGTGTGGTCGTTGTAATTGCATTAAGCGCACGTAGAGCCCTTTGTTTTCTCATTCATTAATGGTGAGTTTGTTTTTTCGGTCCTTTCTGCAAGGTATTGTTTTGTCCTTATTGTAGCAGTTTTGAGTTTTTTAAACTGTCAGTGATTTTTGAAGAACTGCATATAGGAACAGTAGGAGTGCATACGATTTAAACTTTAATGGTCTTACGTGCATAGTAAAATGAAAGTGGAATTTAAATTATTTTGTCGTTGACGTCAAGTAAATAATTCAGTAAGGAAATAGCCCATTTTCATGCACTACAAAGGCTAATCAGAAATTCTACGAGAGACTAGCGCCAGTTCTTAGAAATAATTGACTTGTCAATTCAACGCTGACTCACGCAACACGAGGATTCACAAGCCATATCAATTTAAATATGATAAGAAAGACATAACCAAAATATACAGAGACTAGGTACGATATAAGAATTAACCTTATAAAATAAAATAAAGTAAATTTTCCTTTACCCAGAAAAATACTGGAACGAAACGGAACCGTACGTGTACTGCCGAAAGCGAATAAAATACCGTAGAATTCTGCATATAATTTATACGATGAAAAGGCACATTATTACAACATTTTACGTCTGGCACTTATCCAAAACCTCCTTGTAAGTCTTGCAAGTGCCACCCCGTATGAACCGTAGTTTTACGGCGTTTTGTACGAGTCTTGTAGAATTTACTACGTCTCGCGAGTTCAAAATTAAAGTACTTGCAAGATTTTTATGTTCCTCGTACAACTCTACCGCAAATAATAAAATCCAATTGGACTGTGATGAAAGGAATAAAGTTTTAATTGGTGATACGGAGACGAGAAAATTCAAGTAATTTGAGTAAGGAAGTTTTTGAGGAGTGTTTGATAGGTCCCGTTTGAGTAAGATTAGGTCTGATTTCATTAGCATTTTACCACTAGTTTCTTTGACTAATTTAAAGATATTTTCTGGTTTACGAAATGCAATTTGTCGTCTACCTTCGGGAGCACTTCGAGGAATATCTACGTCCTCTTGGTCCCCGTTTACGGCTCCCACTGGGAAAGAGTAGTCCTTTCGTATCGGGTAGCTACCTGTCGCATAAAGTATGTGCGGGAAAGTTTCTATTTACTAGTAAATAGAAACTTTCCCGCGCATACTTTATGCCTATAATGATTCCCCAGTGCTTATGCTATTAGTAATCAAGTAAACTATCTATAGCTTCATTGTTTGCATACATTCTACCTGCAAGAGCAATCTCTATGCTCTAATTAAATTTTGTCGTTTGCAATCCACACAGCGGTCAAATATTTGCCGAACTTCAATCAACAATCGCCACAATGCTCTCCAATTAATTAATTCGTTTAATTAAATTAATGATTCATGCTCTATACTGGATTGTTTTCATTAACCAAAACCATGTTTTCTTCTATAAATGTCGTTATGTAATTATTTACTATAGTTTTATATTATCTCTTCGTATTGTTCGGTCAATAGATTGTGTAGCTGATACACTGTCTTGTTCAAGTGTTCTAATCTGATCCACCACTTGTCACGTATTTGTTTGTACAACTTAGCTACTATTATTTTACTTATATGATATATCCAGTTTCACCCGCCTATGATGCCTGCAATTATATTTTTCAATTTCTCACCCCTGATAATGTCTTGCCCCGACTCACCTTTTGCAGAAATATCTGACAAAACATAAACAACAAAAGCAAAGTATCCAAATCACCCCGAAGCTCCACTTAACCTAGCTCATGTCTTACAGAATTTCCTAATTTTCTGTGCAAACATTGCGTGGCGCGCAGGCGGAGGGTTGTCGCCCTGTTGTTGCGTTGTCATGGCAACGAGCATTTTATGCGCCCCACGTTGCCTTCACTCGGCCCTGTGGAGGGATAATATGAATTTGGCAAGGTTACCCCCATTTCCCCCTTCGCCCGAAGGTCTGGAATCCAATGAGTTGCGAGTTATTTATCGTGGCTTACACGTGGTATGTTATTCTGTTGATACAGTCTGTGTGTTTATTGTTTCCCATGTCTTCAGGTGTTATATTTCAAATGAAGGGTTGAAATACAAACTTTCCCAAATTAAAACATAAAGGTAAGCCTGAGAGATTAATTTAGAGAAGTTAAAATGAATGTTATAATTTTAAACAAAAAGTATATTCCTTTGGGAAAAGGTCGCTCTTGTTTCTTATTCGGTTCGGTTGTAATACTACCGTTCACGGCTCTGATTACTACGATTATTCGAATAAGTTCATCTGTGTATTTAATTGTTCAAGAAGTCCTTTGATCCTTTGTTCATTCCAAGATAATATCTGTAAGTGGCCAATGTTTAGCAAATACGTCCTCGGGCTGTTTGAGATGCTATTGTTCTCTATGCTTCAGATGTCTTCATGTTTCAACCCCCCTTGCCTGTGGGATCAATTAATGAAACTTGAAAGGACTGTATAATTATGAACGAACCCTCTTAACATAACACATTTTCCCCACAATTTGCAAGTTCTTTAATCTATGATTTCCCGTGGGCTATTTGCTTGCCATGAAAAAGTATTTGAATCAGCTAAGCGGTTCTAAAGTATAAAATTACATCGCTATATGGGTATTTCCTTGTATGTGATATACTTAGTTATATTTGACCGTGTTTATCAAGTGTAAATTGTGATATGGCCTTCCTCAATGTACACATGTTTGCTCTAACTGGATTTATACACAAGTTGAATTATGTGTATATTGATTTATTTCTTCGTTAGTATCTCCAAGATCAAGTCTTAATTGACAAATCTACATATTAGGATTATGATTGAGTGTGGTCAAGATTTGTATTATTCTCAACGTTATCGCTTCAGTTCATAGACGACACTCAAGGTTAAAAAGGTAGCATCAGATTACTTAGGATTGAACTCAAATCATACATCATAAATTTCGAAATCCTTCAACGAAATATACCCAAAATACATAAAATATGTGAAATAGAAGAGGGGAATATTATCTCAGTGAATGGACCTGAGCGAAATATACTTGTATGAATATAAAGTGAACCCGGTGTCACGCTAGCAATCTAATACACGGTAATAATTTAGCGTTTCTAGACACGTCTTATTCCAAACAGGGTCCCGACTACATTGGAACTGCCAGACTAAACCGATAAATGGAAGGTATAAAGATAAAGTTTGACGATGCTGTTAATGGAAATAGTTGGATGACAATTTTATCCTTGTAATTTATTGGTGAAGGAACTTTGCAGACATTTGCTTTAATTTCGCCCTTTTGGTATTGGTCACGAGTTTGGTCTACTTTAGCTGTATAAGATGGAAATGTCAAGAATAAGTTGAAGGTTTGCAGTAAGTTCAGTAGGCTTTTGTAAGAACAGAATGTATCTGCACTATTGGCAGTCCCAAATTGTCCTTTAGAAAACAACCTTACCCAGATACTCCATCTGTAGTCTGAAGTAATCTGCATCTTAACCATCTTCACAAAAGTTGCGTGTCAAATTATGGGGTTGGATTCAAATACATGTTGTCGGTTTCGGCTTATATATTTTCCGGATTTCTTCCACGATTTGTAGATATTTCAAGAGTCCATTGGCCCCGGATAGTATTAACAATATTAACATCAGTTATTTAACATATTCACTTCCATTGAAAAGATAAGTACCCAGATTCCATGCTTCCCAAGCAGCAAAAAGTGGTTTAGTAGCTATCCTGGAACCACTATTTTATCAGGACTATAACGGTAAGCACTTATAACAACGGAAAAGGGCCCAATTTATAGTCGTATTTATCATAATAAAACACCCTTAATAGTATTGGTGACTACCACTTACACCAATAGAAACCTTATACTTGGACTACGCAGAACTATCTGCTCCCGCAAAGCCAACTATAAGCGCCTAACAAAACCAAACACGACTCCGTGCTTCTGTTATAAGCTCTTTCAAAAACAGTTGGATGTTGTTGCAGATTTTCATTAAAAATATATTTTTTTTATAAAATGGTATCCATTTTCTTTAAAAATGTATTAAATGATATTAATAAGTATTGCTACAAGATATAAACATGCGTTCGCATGGCAAACGTATATTTTCGGTGAAATATATTATGTTTTAAATCAAAATTTTTACTCGCCTCTTGAAATTTGAGTATTTAATAAGTTGCATTTAAAAATAATAATAGTTTCAATAAGACATACAATGAAAAGTCGCCATTTTTTCTGAGCTAGTTTTTTCAAGTACATTACCATACCGCTATAGGAGTACTTGGTTTGAAAATGGTGTGCATCAAGAACTACAGCATCGCCATATTGTTAGGATTATAATTGATCCACAAAGTGAACTTATAAACCATTATAAATTCAAGTAACAAGTGCAAATGGTTTCCAGAATACTTATAATGGGTTTATATTGCTTCTTGTAGGCAATTATAAGTATAGCTTACCAGAGTACGTATTCTCAAGCGCGTTTACACCTTTGCAATACTTTTATAGAACACCTAGCTTATACTGTGCCATTAATTTGGACCTATAGGCGATAATAAGTTAACGTATAAGAACAGATGCACTACAAGTTTAAACAAACTCTGTGTCTGCTATTATAAGCGTGGTAGCAAATACTAGAACCATTAAGAGAGAGTTATTAGTGCAGCAGGCCTATAAAGTGTGCACTTTTGGATAATTTTGTTGCTTGATAATGTGTTTAGCATGTGACGTATATTTACGTAACTGATCAACATGACAGTCTGTCAAGGCTGAACCACTTAGATACAGCTAGATAACGATGTTTTACTGAACTGTATTTATATTTAGACAAATTCAACTGTAAACATGGCCGTTATGAATGGAAAGTCATTTTTGTTTAATTACTATAATAATGGTTGTATGAAAAAGAGACAAAAAGGTGTGCTCTCTTTCGTTAAAAAGTCCGCGACCTCTTTTGTTATAGAAGCTCGAGCGAGACAAGTGTGGTGTGAAGCAATTGTCTGGAGTAGTATGAACACAAAAGCGTTAATAGCGTCACGTTCTACAGTTAAGAGAATGTCATACATTAAGTAAAAAAATACATTACTTCCCTAGCTTATCTTCTCTGTAGCACCTTGAGTATTTATCCGAACAATGTTAACTATCAAGACTTTCTCTAATTCCCTATGAAATTCTTTAAGAACCCGCATCTTGATCTTCATTCCTCGGTTTCCCCTCGTATCGGAATATCTCTATAATTGTTTGTCGTAAAGATCGGAGTCGTTCTATCCGGTTGTTGCTTCCGAAGCCTTGCCTGTGTTTCCGTGTTACATAGCATGTGCTCGTTTACGTTTGTAATAGTTTTTCCGCATTGCGCCATTGTTACCATTCATGGTTCACATGTCCTTTCGACCTTTCAAACTTGCCTTGCGTTTCTATAAAATTCTATATTTATATTTTAATGCGATTTCAATTTATCTTCATTTTCATGATCTTTTATCTATGGACTGATCTACTGTTCTTTTTAGTCCCTTCTTTAATTAGATAAGCCTTAAATAAAAACATGTCTTGGATCTTATTCAATCCGTTGCTCTCATATTTTATCTATTTTCTTATACGTGGAATGAAATTGATATAGTGTAGAGCAACATACTTCTAACAACCAACGCGACCCTTGTTGACACGGTTAACAAGTGTAACGTGATAACTGATAAACTATTGATAGTCTCTATATTTTTACCCGACTGCGAGACGCAAAGGAGGGTAATGTGTTTATCAGTCTATGTATGTATGTATGTATGTATGTATGTATGTATGTTTGTTTCTATGTGGCGTTCTAGAGACCAAATGCGTAGGCCGATTTTGATAATTCTTACGTCAATCGATTCGTCTTAACCTTGCGAGTGTCACTAAAGACATAACAGTAATCAAAATTCACCACAGCGACAACCAGACGCCATATTGTCAAAATGAAAAAAAAAAAGTTGATGAACTATGTCAAGTGGGGTGTCGTTGAATAGGTATTTTAAAATCATCTTTAGGTTCCTTTTATCATTTTTCATTTTAAATAATAGTTTTGGATATATAACGATTTAAAGTTGTTCAACAAAGCAATCATTCTCGCTAATTCTTACTTATCCTCAAAACCTATCATGTGGGGTATCAAAATGAAGGGCTCGAAAAGAAGATTACGAAAACATACATTAAAAACTAAAAAGTGAAAAATAAAAATAGTAAATTAAAAATTTAAAAAACCCGACTGCCAAAAAACAACGAAAAAGTTCAAAACAAGAGCACTTTTCAAGCAGTCTGATGCAGTTGGTGGCATAAAATCTAAGATTTAACACAAATAATTGCCACCAACTGCATCAGACTGCTTGAAAAGTGCTCTTGTTTTGAACTTTTTCGTTGTTTTTTGGCAGTCGGGTTTTTTTAATTTTTAATTTACTATTTTTTTATTATAGTCTTTATCAATGGAGTTAAAGCATTGGCATTTTAATAAAATTATATTATAAGGTTCTACAGTTTCTTCTTGAACAAAATTGATTTACAATTTATATTTACGTCTGATTTCCATTTTGGTACATGCATGTTTTCAAAGTGTAGCTTGTTTACTAGAATCCGAGTATGTAAATACACACATCAAAAGTGTCTAGGGATCAAGCATTTTTATGCGGATTTCTTGAGATTGAGATGTGGCTTTGTAATAAATTTATGATTTTATAAATTTATATGGATCCTTTTTGGTGCATTTCATAATTTGAATCAGGAACTCTCAATCAAATTCGAGTAAAAGATGAAAATAAGCTGTCAATATTTTCCCTATAAAAACATACAACGCATTGAAGACATTATTAGTGCTACTGTTTCCCTACTACTGATTAAAACCAACGTTATTATGGAGCGGCGACGTCATTTAAGCAGGGAAGAAATGCTCAGAGCCGTGGGAATGATAGAAGCTGGTTCCCGGCAACGTACTGTAGCTTTAGCTCTGAATACAAGTCAGAGTGTTATCAGTCGACTTTGGACACGTTACCGAAGCACTGGTACCGTGGCTGAGCGCCATGGAGGACGGTATCGCTGCACCACACGGAGACAAGACCGATACATTCAAATCTTAACTCGAAGAGCTCCAACAATAACCGCCATGATGTTAGCCGTGAGGCTTCATCACTCTTCAGGGAACTTAATTAGCGACCAAACAGTCAGAAACCGCTTGCATGAAGTGAACCTTCATTCCCGAAGACCGCTACGGGTACCACCTATAGCAATGCACAATCGTAGGATTCGATATCAATGGGCTCTTGAACACAGAAATTGGGCAGAAGAACAATGGCGTTTCGTGTGCTTTTCTGATGAGTCTCGTTTTGGTATGAGACCGGATACAAGACGTATACGACACTGGAGAACCCCTGGACGCCAACAGCGATTAAAATCCTGCCAGGAAGTCCATCCTTATAGTGGTGGAACCATCATGGTATGGGCGGGTATTTGGATCGGCGGAAGAACTGAGTTGATTTGGAGCAGAGGCAACCTCAACGCTCAAATTTATGCTGAGACGATTGTATCAGACGTCATCGTTCCTCTACAAGTGCAAATCGGTCCCTTATTTCAGTTAATGCATGATAATGCACGACCGCACACCGCAAGAGTTGTAAGACAGACTCTCGCCGCAGCTAACATCAATGTCCTGCCCTGGCCTGCTCAGTCGCCAGACTTGAACCCGATTGAGCATGCATGGGATATGCTACAGAGAAGAGCTCTGCCGAATATGGAGGGTATCCAGTCGCAAGAAGACCTTTTTTTGTTGTTGCAACGAACATGGGCGGCCATTCCACAGCGTGATTTGGATGAACTCATTTTGAGTATGCCAAACCGATGTTCTTGTGTTGTTAGTGTTCGCGGTAGAAACACGGATTATTAATTGTTTAAGTTACCCAATAAAATTTTAAAGAAAACTGTTATTTCAGTCTTTTTTTCGAACTTTAATGTTAGTGGTTCAAATGTCAAAAATCCCTTTATTAGGAAAATGGCAAATTTCTTTATTAATGCAAAGGTGACTTGGTTTATCGTTACTGTGACAAACGAAAACACTTTATTTGATGAATCCTTAAAGAAAATTTTAATTAATATCAATCAGGAGAAAAGTTATTGCAAAAATATATGTTGATCCCTAGATACTTTTGATGTGTGTATATACAAACCCCTGTTTCCCTCGTTTTGCGTGTTCAATCTCGCACCTCTGCTTCCTCAAAATTGCACACATTTCCCAAATTGTCGCCCCTTGGGTTGGGGTTGCCTGTTAAAGAAAACATCCATTGTTTTTTCGCCCAAGTGGTCACAGTTTCGTACCCACGAGTCCATGACCCGGCTTTTACCCAAAGGTGATTAGGGTCTAGTGAAAATTAATTGTTAGAACTTTGTTAGTCGCTTTGACGTGTCAGGTTTTGTTTTCCTCTAACATTCTGTACAAATGTGGCCGCATCGCTGGCTTTACTTTTAATATAAATTCTTCGAAACAAGCCCATGTAAAGTAGCTTGAAATATTTCATTTTGTCTTTCTCGCCGAGCAAATTTTTGTACATACAGAAAATGTTACCGAATAAACGTATTTCAGAATCTTGAATTCAATTTGTCTTCTGCCGTATTTTTCCAGTGTACACAATAATAGAAGTCAACACACAACGGGGTGTTGGCTTGGCATTAGACTGCAAAGATTTTTTACTGCATTTTAGTGTTTTCGGTACAGCCGCATTATTTTCTGCATGGATGCTTTTATCTCGACATCTTGCAACGTCTTTGTTGTAGATGGTTCAGTGACCATTTGCAAATATTTAACGGATATTGAATTAATTTGTTTCGCTTCGATTATATTCTGAATCATGTTATGGGAATAAGGAATTAACACATAGTTGAATGTTATTTTTACTTTGTGGGGAAGTAATCAAGGTTTTTTATTGGTTTCTATTCCTTAAATAACATTAATAAGTATACCTAGGATAATAAACTAATTTCGTCTTGACATTGTTATTCCGTTTAACTTCTATCTAATTAGTTTTTCGACGCTTATAGTAAAGAGTACCTACTTAGTTCAAGAAGCAAACAGAAGCATTCATTTGTTTTCATAAAACTTGAAGTTCTTGAACCTCTGAATATTTGGTCCGTTAGTATGAAAATTTAAATTAACTGGAACTTTATAAGTAGCTTACGCAAAGAGCAGACGTAAGTATTTCTTGGTGACGCTGACCTACTTGCCATAAGACGTGCCCGTCCTTAAACCAATTTGTTGGCAGCTTTGAAGCAGACGTCCTTCCGAAAGTACTGTTAATGGAAAACTGACTAGAATTCTAATGATCAGGCATAATGTAAGCTCGGTTCGTAGGTACTTAAAATTCGTTGGGAGGGTTCCTTATATTTCATTTTACGTGAACAACATTTTCATTAGTTTGTAAAAATGCAACAAATTATGCGTTTTAATATTGCAGTCGGTACATGTGCAACTGCACTCAACTTGCCTTTTTACGGTGACCTGTTTTCCGTATTTGGCTTATACAAATTGCATCGCACGGAAGATAAACGAACAGGTAACCCTTTACAGCTTCATTTACAGGAATATAAACTCGCGTGAAAGCCGTAAACGGAGTGTAAACATGGATTAAATGAATTGTTAATATTATGAGGAACCGTGTTTACAGTAAATGTTTACGCTGATGATGAATTTTGATTTTTATAAGCAGTGTATTTTCATGTAGCTAATAGCTTATTTGTTACAAAAGTAGTTTTTATCTTTGCATTTATATCGTTTTTGTTATGGTAAATTGTATAATAAATCAAAAACTACGAACATATTGCTCCATTCAAAATCCAGTCACGTACCTACAACCAAAAATTATATAGGTAACGGATTACTAAACAAAACAAAAGAACCCTAAATCATCAGAGGCAATACCAGAAACCTACTTCTAAACACGAAGCCGTATAATTGAACGTGTGCATACATTGACTGGCAATTCGTGAAGTTATGTATGCGAATATTAATAGCATCAAATCTATAAATATGTGCGTGTATGGAATATAGCCATGGGTGTGTCTACCAGGAGTGCTCAGGCTTTGTGTCGACGATGTACTACAAAATATTTAGGCAACAAGTGATGGACTGCCTACGCCTACTATGAACAAAAACATTAACATTGAATGAAATATGCACTCACTGAAAACACACACACTGAAAAGTTTAATACATAGGTACAAAACCAACATTGAACATATGACTAATTTTGTTGGATGTTGAATGCATCAACATCCAAAAAATTAGAACTACATAATTATTATCATCTGCTCTATTTAATTTCCCGCGATCCATCGGTACAGTTCGAGCAGTGGTGAGGCCCAGTGGTAGCATCCCCGACTAGACCAGACAAGTCGTTCGTGGGTTCTAACTCCGCAGGCGCACACTTTGTGCTATTTGTTTCATCACCACTGATCTAAAAACGGTGAAGGAAAACATCGTGAGGAAACCGGCATGTCCTAGGACCAAAAAATCGAAGACATGTGACGTCAACCAACCAGCACTAGGCCCACGTGGTGGACTACGGCCCATTCCGTCTCAATGAGAGTAGGTATTTGTGAAGTGAAATGATATTAATTATTTTGTAAATAAGTTAGAAGTAACTAAAGTAACACTTTTACACGTCCATATTTTTTAAAACTAGATCAAGTCGATGTTTCCTAAGACCTATCTGACTATTACCTTTGAGAAGAAACGCCGAAACAAACTGAAATGTCCCAGTTGTGGGAACATTGTAGTCTGATTATGTTACGATGACAGCTTGAGCATCCCTGATATGCATCGTAATTTTATAGATTTTAAGCAGGTAGTGTGCTTTATTCCGAAGTCACATAGACTAGGTTGTTTTAGCCTGACTGGTACGCAGCTGGTCGCCCTGAAGGACACGATATAGCGTGTCCGTCAAAGCGTCCCCTATTTTCCAATACACTACACTTCCGCACATGCAATAAATCCTTTTAGTTAATCGCCTTTCACATATCCTTTTCGAATCATTGAACTTAACTACGTACACGTTCCTATGTACTTGGTCACAAGGAATATTCACGGTATATTTAGAACTAGCATTTGCTCGCGGCTTCGCTTGGCTACAAAAGATACCCTTTGTCCTTTTCTGTAGGTACCCCTGAAAACGTATACCTACCTATGCGAAATTTCATGATGATAGGTTCAGCGGCTTACTTTCGCATTTATAATATTACATAGTAGGATTATGAAGAACCCACAACAAGCATAGTTAAAAGTGTAAGCGTCAACAAAAGAGGACATATTTCTTTTATTTAATTTAGGAGCTAATCGTCTTTTGGGATTATTTCTCCTATTTACATAACCACAGAATCTGAGCCACTCGTTATGAGATTATTTATACTTCCTAATTTAATTGCTGGTTGTCAAACCAAAAGTACCTAAAAGGCTTCAGGGGTTTCAGCGAAGCCTTATTTTAACTCCTTATAGCTGTTTCATTTCTGGCGTGTATTGTTTGAAAGATAACTGAAAAGTAAATCGTATAATTTTTGAAAAGCTTTCTGGAAAGTGAGGTATCGAAAAGAGCTCCTAAAGAACAACTTTAAAGGTAGAATGCTTTAATAAATGTAGATTATATGATATCGACGCTAAAAATGCCATAAAAAAACACATGAGGTTTCGTTTTTCCTATTCTAATAAAATATTCGGTTGACTCCCACAAAATCAGAAAACTGTCGATTCGATGTCCATTGTAGAGTCGATTGGAGTCATGAGAATTTCTCTCGCCAACCCAACTCATCCGCAATCACATTGACAAAGGGTCAGTTTGGGAAATTGGACGGTATGAAAATCGTCCTTATTTCGGCTATAACCCTCGAAATCCTGGCTAAACCATAGTGTCTATTGATGGCAGACTCGTTTATGTCACATTTTAAACCCGTTCCAGACCCAGCTAAAATGGCGGCTCATGTGGAATATAAGGCAACTTTATGACCTCTACGTGCCTGCGTTAAGATCCTTAAGGCTATATACTGTGCCAAAGAATATGTATTCTCTGTTCCCCGGTGCTATTTTCCCTAATGTTGACAAAAAGTGTTCTATTAAAATATATTTTGTGACGTAATCGTCTCGTCTCCGCCGCTGCGGAAAATGGGCCTTCAAATGTCACTCAGTATTTTTATTCTGGGAAATAAGAAGCATTATCGATACAATGAATGTATCGGAATGGAGCAGAGTGCTAAAAATTGCCTCAATAAAGTAGTAGATGGGGACCTTTTCAGATAGGAATAAACTTTTGTAAATTTGTCGCCTACTTGCAACTTAGTGTTACAACTCGCGTGGGTAGATTATGCTACGCAATTTTCACTGGATTACATCACCAATGAGCTGTGAAATTATATCGTTACCTACTACCAAAATCGTTTTACTCCTCCGAACGTAGGTACATAAAACTCACGCTTTTTCCCTAAGGGGTAGATATTTCCATGCATTTTTATTTTTTAATACAATCTCGCTCGCTTCTTTTGCTTTTTACAAACATGCGTGGCCCGAGTATCGATTTATGACCCGTTGACTTCAATTGAACGCCATCCCATTCAGTACGTAGCATCGTTCCAACAAAACCTGGTTGGTACCCAATTGGTCTGCTTCTCACGTATTGTTCCGTATGACCCACCCCTGTGTCGTCACATCCACGTCTGCGTGCCCAATGCGTTTGGCAGCCGTGTCGAAAGTGGGCGCGGTAATGTAACGCTTCCGCTGCGATAGCAACGCGACGGTTATGATGCCCTCGTGGCTTGAAAGTGTTGCCTGTTAGTGGGTAAAAGTCTAAATGGCTAGAGTATTTTAATTAATATGTAATTGGGGTAGTCAAATGCTCTCATATTGACCAAAACTGTGTGGTAATTGTTCGGCAGTGGGCCTTAAGTTTAGGATGGATTTGACGCATAAGTAATTAATTTAATGAGTAGGTAGGTATTTCACGGGATACAAAAGCATTGAGCACAAATCATAAAAGATCTCTATATTACCATAATATGAAGTCAAGACATAATAAATTGCAAATACTAATCTGCGAACACATACATTCCGTACCATGCATATTGAATTTGGAATTACTGCTAACTCAGTCGTCACATTTCAGTCTATGAACACATAAAGTCGGCGAGGTATAGGTAGGTATAAATTGCTAGCTTCTACATTAAGACCCAATTCGTGCTTCTAAAGCTATTGCTCGATTTCGTGTAAATCAGGCTTTCAAACTTAGGCTGCTCGTAAACAATCGATAGATGTACCTACGCACGGTACATTTCTAGAATATTCATGTAAAATTCTTTTACATGAATATTCTTTTACTCTTACTTTTACGTGAAACGCACTATCGTTTCACGTAAAAGTACCCTTCGACGCTATGTTGGGCTCCCCTGAATGTCAATATGTTACAACGTTTTTAACGGTGCTGGAAGTTTTCTTTCAGCACCAATTCTCTTTCACCACTTTTTAGTGTATTAGGCATTAGATACTTTAACAAAGAACACAAAACGTTAAGAACTAGACAAAGTGACAAACAGGGGAGCTAACATAGCGTCGAAGGGACCTCCACATTTAAATTTTCTTTCATACGTCAATAGCGATGTCCATCATCGGATGTCAACACGACTTTTTAACAATAGGATATTTAACTTAGTTTATTTACTAACAGTAAGTAGAAGTCGTTAATACAAAAAATGTTAAAATGAAAATAAGCTAAAAGCAGTACCTATTTATTATTCTGTGCAAAAAACGTTATGAAACAACTCTGCTTGTTCTGAATTAAAATTGGTACACTACGTACCACTTTTACTGTTTACTTTTGTACTTCAGTTAATTACCGCGACTGCGGGAGGTTTGTTTTCAGGAATACCTGTTATTTACTTTCACTAACATACAGAAAGGTCTCTTATTATTGTTATACAAATATACATAATTATGACTGTAAACTCTTGTGGCTTAAAATAACCAGAATATCCGCCATTTTGGTTCACAATTTCTAGTTTCAAGTTTACTAAAACCGTAGCCTGCCAACGACCCAGTTTACAGTAAGTTTTACACAAGAACTATTAATAGATACTTAGTATAAAATCAATAGATGTCATAAAAGGTCACCGCCTCACCGAGGTAATACTATTACATTGTCATAGACTTTTAAATATGCATAACGAGCTCTTCCATCAGACATAATCAAGGAAAAAATATTTCAAATCGCATAAATTGATATTTTCTTTTAAAAAGTTGTCGCGCACTCAAATCTTTTGAGTGCGCGACCTGCTGATTATTATTTAATTAGTAAGCGAAGTTAAAGTCTAAATTATATCTAACCTAAAAGACACTTTTTGATTTTAATTTGATTTATCACAAGGTTACAGCAACCAAACTTCATGTGACAATCAGTTTACCTTAACAGAATAAAACGTCTGTTTCATTTAGATAAGAGTAAATACCACAAAATAAATATATTTTTATATCAAAAACCCTTAGGTACGTAACAAACTCAAGCTTAGGGTTGCTACCTGTACTCTGATTTAAAGTATTGTACTCTTTTCCACGTAGTCCACGTACTTACTATATAAAAATAAGTCGCGTTTTCCTTCCTGACGCTATAACTCCAGAACGCACGAACCGATTTCCACGGTTTTGCATTCGTTGGAAAGGTCTCGGGCTCCGTGAGGTTTATAGCAAAGAAAATTCAGGAAAATTTCAAAAGAAAAGGGGGAAAACAACAAAAAAAACGAAGCCACAAAAAGAAACGGAGTTCGCCGGGTTTGCTAGTACTTTATAAATCTACAACAGTAGGTACATTATAATACTCTTTTTACCTAACACCATTTTGACTTGATTCTCATCCTACTAATAATTTGGACTAATGATGCAATGGAGGTATTCAAGAAAAACAATTATATAGGTACTAAAAGTATCTAGAAGCGACAAAAATATGTAAATATGTAGTAAGTAAAACAAAAGTACTATTTTTATGGTCATCGTGTTACCTAAGTACTTTTTTTTTCTATCCGAACTACACACACAACTACACAAATGTAATTTTATTATTCCAAAAAAAGGTGGCAACCCTAAGCTCAACCCTTTGGTAGGGGTTGATAAAACAGAAAAGATTTAGCTCCCTTTTGAAATGTTGGATCTATACACCCTGCTACCTACGTCAGGTATTGTCTGACATAGCGAATATTATCAGTAGGTACTAGCAATAGGGGTATTCAACATCGATTTTAGGTCAAACAACAGTTAGGTAGATATAAAACCAATACCAGTGCATGATGAACAGAACAAAAGCATCATTGTGCATGTAAATGAAAATGGCGCAATTATCACAACAAAACTTAATTGGATTGGTTCTGTTATGCTATCATTAAAAACACGTCATGCAGCAAGAATATGAAATAATTTTTTTTGTTTATTTCTGTATAATTGGGGTAGACCGTGTACAGTTCATTAAAACGGATATACACGTCTTCTATGAATATAATGAAGTCCTAAATGCATAGCCTTTTTCCGGCTGGATTGGGGGCAGCTTTCAGTCTAATTAGATGCGCCTAAATATCAGTATTTTACCAAATCCCAAACTATAGTCGAAAATCACTGAAAGCCAATATTATATTCCCAAAACAATTGGCTTTTTTGGAACGTAAGAAAGGATACATTTCGCATTTTTCGATAAGAGGAGCATTAAAAGAGCCTTCACGAGTGACAATATACTTACTTACCTAAATGAGCACCCAGGACCGTCAACTACCATCCTGCTAACTGTCTAATCTTTACTACGACGTGAACTTCATAATATTATTGTTTAGCGCATGACACGATAGAAGCAAAAATCCTGAAACTTTAAACGAAGCATCAACACAACCGAAAAACCAGCAACCAACCACCAAACACTTTGCTTGATTTTACTTGATTTCATTTACCACAATTGTGATGTCACTATATGCGAAAAAGCAGCAATTATCATACCATATCATTAGACAGATGCCATCCGCAATTGAATGAGGTCAATATAACCGCACTCTGATTAAATCAGTAGTCTCATTGAGACATTAGTCTTCATTTGCATAATCATTACTTACATGTCGTTGTTCAACAGAATTACTCTATAGAAGCTGATATAAGCATTGAGTTACTCCGACAGTCATAATGAATGGCAATTCTATTGAATTGAGAACAAACACCATAAATAAATCCAGGCGATATAAGTTTATGAGTTTTGTTAGACAATGAAATCAAACGACAGTTTTTAATGAATTCCTTCTAGATTTTATTTTTCTATTTCAACTTTATATTCAGAAGAAGAAAGAAAAGTTTACAGTATTTTATAGCTTGAGACGGAAACCAGGAACGAGCGGATGCAATTGTTATGCATAGCTTGCTTGAATGAGATCACTATGATGAGATTGATGAGTGATGAGTAGGTCAAAAAGGATTTGACACCAAATCTGGAGAAGTTGCAAACTTGCAAACCTTGAAGAAACTATGGGTGCGTTCCCAGTTTTCCAACCCATAGAATTGCTTCTTTTACTTAGCCTCAGGTAAATGAAGTGATTCTATTGGTTCTGAACAAATACATCCTTCGCACCTATCTCTGGTGGAAACTAATAGAATCGCTCATTTACCTAGCCTCAGGTAAATAAAGTGATTCTATTGGTTCTTAACAAACATCCCTCGTACATATCTCTGGTGGAAGCGCACCCTAATCGTCCTAAACTAACTACCTACATAATTAATTACCTAAACAGTTTAAAACACAGAACCGTCGTTTATGTCATTGGTCGCAATGTATAAGTTTGCCAAAATGCAAAATTTTCTTCTCATTTGTCCACAGAAAGAAGATCGAATCCCTAGGCAGGATGACGGCGATGACGCAGGAGGAAATGGTGGCGGGTGCGCGCACCGTCGCCGCGGGCCTCGAGGCGCTGAGGGCGGAGCACGCCCAGCTGCTGGCGGGGCTAGCTGCCAACACAGAACATGAGCACGAGAAGGCGGCCCTCGTCAGGAAGAGCATTGACGCTATAGAGCTGGGACTTGGGGAGGCACAGGTTAGTTGGAAATATTGTTTAAGTTGTCTTATCTGCAGATGCATGTTCTGGTCGGATCATTTGGGCGTTGAAAATACCGTTTTCTTAAGGAAAATATAGTTAAAATAACTCGTTCAATTTATTTGTGTAGGACATATTTCATGGATAGGTCCTACTTGTTGCATCTCATCTAAAATAGTAACTACCGTGACTGATTTACCGAATAACAGATAACGCACAACCTAAACTGGTGGACATTTAAAAGATAGCGGTAGATATTTAAAATTTGGAGGAAATAATCCTTGAATGCCCTAGAGGTGCAGAAAGGAGGGATTTTTTGAATTCCATCCCTAAACGCGCGCATGAAGAAAATAACGACATTGTGTCTGTTGTTTTCCGACTTCCACACGGACGAAGCGACAGGCACAGCTAGTGGATTATAATGAGCCCAACACTTAAGCTTAATGTCAGCCTTAGCGACAATTGTTATATCCGTCCTCGTTGTTGCCTCCCCTTTTAAAGGTATGACAGGAAGCCTGAGAGTATTCTCTAATGTATTCACAACAAAAGGAATAAAAGATCTATGAAAAGCTAAATGAGTATCTTAAATCACAAAGATAAAAGATAAGGTTCATGAAAGCTCTTTTCTGTCTTCCCTTTGACGATAGAAGATTATCCTGTACCATTCCTTTGTACTGACTACTTGACTGCTTTATTAGCTTTCATTACATACATTATTCCTTTTAAACGCATTGATTATGTGACTCCATGTTACTCTTTCAATATTTGCAATTCATTATCCGAAACCAAATACTCGCAGGCCTCGTTTTCTGGCGTTTGGCGCTGTACAGATTTAGGCGGACCTGAATAAACATACGTTTTGTATAAGTAAAGCGCTACGTGTTCATCATGCTTGTCGAAAATACGACAAAGAACTTTTGATTACACATCTGCTTTAAAAATAAAGATATTCGCAAACGCGACTGTTGGTGATGGGATCGTGGCTTAATTCTCAGGGTGTCTAAGGTCAGCAGTGTTATTAGATTTTACCATTAGGAATTTCTCAATAATAGCCCGGAGTCTGTAAAAAGTTCTACGTAAGATGTATCTATTGACACAGGGGGTCCCTGTTAATGACAATAGATACATCTTACGTAGAACTTTTTCAAAATAACTGTCGAAATGTGGATGTACTCTACGCTTCTACTTTCCTCAACGATGATTACTGGCGTAACGTTATTGACACCAGCACGCTTAGCATGACCGATTCTATCTCTATTCTACCAAAGAATAGGCAAAGTTTTTTCTATCCCATTCTTTATCTCTTTGCCCGAGCACGCGGCGACCCGTGCTTGGCTTTTCAGAATTTTGTCTACTGAAAAATAGAAATATTTCTTCTCTTCATTGTATGCATAGACCAGTAGAAATCTTTCTACAATCTGTCACTTTGTCTGCTTCTCTAAGACAAAACCCGTTTCTGTCGTGGTCATGCTAGACCGGCAGGAAAAATAGGCAGATGTAAACAAACGTGATCGTGGGCAGGCTTCAGATTCTAAGCACATGTCTTAGCATGGAGACGACATGTCTGTGGTATCTGCGGTTGCGATACGTTACATCTGTACCGCGTATGGTGTTACAGATGCGGCTGTCTTTAGCAGGCTCTGTCGTGTCTAGGGAGCCAATAAATTGTTTGTTCACAACCTTAAAAGACTCACTGTTAGGAGTGGATTCGAAAGAGGTAAGATCTGAACCCATGACCCTTTTAACACAAGTTTAACTTCTAATAGAAAACAACTTAATTTTATTAATATTCCATGAAAACTGTTAAGATTTTATCTAGATAAGCAACACGTTTTCGAATACCTAAGCTTACACGCAAAGCTTGAGGTGAGGTGAAGAAGTATTGATCAAACGTTCTCGGCTTAGTAACGAACTGAAAAAGAAAATTCTTCGTACATTTTCTTTGAAGAATCTCAAACAAACAAAGGATTATTTGCCCGAAATTTCCCCGTATGTTTATCTTTTAAAGAATCGCGAGTATTAAATATAGCACATTTTCTATTAACTTCCCTTACGCTTTTCTTTTGACGAACTCTAGAAATTTCTGTCTGCCTTAAATCCTAAACTTCAACGAAAACAGGTCAAGAATTTGGTCGGAACGGCTCAGCTTTGAAAAACCCACATAAATGAAACGCCTTAGCTCTCGGAAGTTGAAGACAAACAGCCTCGAGGTAGCCTAGATTCGCTGAATGCCTTTAAGGACTACCCGTTAGAACATCATTTAGGTCACACCTAGCTCGCCTTGAGGGCTCCGCGGCATAAACGCCAGTTTCCAACGTGTAAAAGGAAACGGTTATTTTTGAAACAAAATGTCGAAGAGCGCTTTCAGAACTTTGCTTTTAACGTTTTCAATCCCAATTTTTGTGAAAGATTACATCGTTTTGTTCTTTTTGTTGTAGGTAATATTGGAGTAAAATGAAATGGGGCAATTGCTTGTCGGTTGGAAAACAAAGTATGTATGGGCAGGTAGATAAAGTAGCTCTTGAGAAAAATATGTTCGATCCATGCTCATAATGCTTGAAAATTGGCTGAACGTCTACCGAGTAAGAAATAAAGTTAAGAGGCAGAATATTATGAATTTCAACATTTATCAAACATTTCTCACAAGTCAACAATTTTAAAAATTCATTGCCGTTTTCTAATTGGATTCCCAAATTCATTGAGCTTTGTAGGTAGAGATCGCCTTATTACAAATATTTGAGTTAACTTTGATTATAATCCATTAGTATAGTTCTTTGATTATATAATTTTAGACGACTACTTCAAAGACGCATTCAATAAGGGTTTCAGATATGCTATTTAGTTTTGCAGTTTCTAAGATCAGTTAGGTCTGTTAAATATGGTTCCATTTTCCAGTTTTTGGTATCGTATGGTTTCATTTTAATTATGGGTTTATGCAAATGTATATCTAGGTACTAATATTATAAAGCTGAAGAGTTTGTTTGTTTGTTGAACGACCGGAGCCGAGCAACTGTGGTGAAACCGCGGGGAACAGCCTTTATAGAAGTAATATGCTCCTGATACAGATTCACATTTCGCCTATCAGATTATCACAATACTATTGAACACAAGATGAATTGAAAATACCACGGAATAAAGAACAAGATGGAAGTAGTAAGTGGGCGTGGTCCCTATCACCACTGATGAGTACTGAGAGACATATGTACCGTTCGAGTGAGCGCAGTCGCGATGACAGATATTTATCGTGAACATATGCGTCACTACCGTTAAAAAATCATAAAAAAATACTAAAATGCCCTAATGTTCCATATTAGAGTGTAAAAATCATAGCCACGGTAAAAATCTAACTCATGGAGGAATTTCGTACCATCGTTATGTTATATTTTCAGTTTTAATTCATAAAATACATTTTATTTTCTTTCTGTCAAATATAGTACAAAAATGACAATAAAGAGTGATCCTTATTTTCATCTAAAATACGGATAATTTTCTTTTACTGGTTATCAATTGTTCTAGAATGTTTGATTACGAAATCAGACTTTTCCTGCTATTCAATTAGTGCATCCAATAGGTATCGATAAAAATGTATCGACCATTTTTTATAAAATATTTTTTCGGTAGGTAAACTACGAAATGAGCTCCGATGCTGCTTTGTGGTGCAAGTTAGTAATCTTCTATGTGCCTATAATAGTATCTATTCAGTTTCTCGCTGCGTCTATCTGTGCACATTCATTTACTGCAGGAATTTTCATTCTGTTCTCATCAATGGAATCCCATCTTGTCAATTTCTTGAGAAAGGTTTGGTGTGAGATACGTTATTGATATCACCCCGTGTGAAGCTGCACCCTAATTGCGTAACTCAATTGCTATCACCATGGCATTGGGACACTCTATCTTAAACTATTGTATGCCTGGTTGTTCTTTGTTTGACATAATGAAAAAAATTATTAGTTGTAATTTTAGCCAGGACACTACACTATTAATTTTTATAGCCAATAGGGGTAATGTGAATAAAAGTGAATTACTAAAATATCATAGTACATTAAGTAAACTTAATTTAAGAAAAATTGTGATGTTCACATTCCCTTATAGCAACAGTTTGCCACAGGAAGAAAACCTAATTAGATATGAATTGAATAAGACATTACATAATTTGACATTCAATGATAATTTATTTCATGTAATTGACACCAACAATTATGTTGGTAAAAACTTTTATTTGACAACAGACAGATATCATATGTCTATGTATTACTTATCAAAATATTTTAAAAGACAGATAGCTGTGTCGCTATCCTATTTTTTATCTATTACAGCCAAAAATTTGGCTAAACAAATTGCTTCTATTGAGCAATGTTCCAATGACTCATTAAATAGTTCAGCCAATAATTTGGCTACAAATATTGACATTCATAATTTAAATTAGAAATTGAGACAATAGAGGCAACCTCTTGCAATGTAAAGAGTAATAAGCAAAAATTAAATAAAATTATTAAAAATGATATTAATAGTACTATCAACCTGGTGCATCAAAATATTCAAGGATTTATGAGCAAAGATTTAGAAATAGAATTATTCATGAATTGTAATGACATTAATATACTTTGCATTACAGAACATTGGCTAAAAAGCCACCAGTTTATGTTCAATTTTAGAAACCACCAGGTTGGCAGCTCGTTCAGCAGAATAAATGCTATACATGGTGGCTCCTTGATTTTAGTAAGTAACCAGCTTAAATTTAAGGACCGTATGGACATTGTGAGCTTGTCTGTTGATCGTACTATTGAGATCGCCTGTGTAGAATTGGAGCGGTTTATTGTATTAAGTGTGTACAGACCACCTTCAGGATTGTATGATTGTTTTGAAAAAGTAATGGATGAAGTGTTGTACAAAGTCTGCAACTCAAACAAATCTATCATTGTATGCGGTGATTTTAATATTAATTTATTAGAAAATTCTGGGTCTTGCATTAAAATTATAAGTTTATTCCAGTCATACAATCTTGTTAACCTATTTCTGGAGCCCACTAGAATAACTACCTCTACTGCCTCTTGCTTAGATAATATTTATACCGATGTTATACCTTACCAAAAAATTATTAATTTACTGGACTCAGATCATTGTGGACAGATGATCACTATTCAAAATCAAAATAAAGATGTGGTCAAAAAGGATATCACTGTTAACCCTAAAACTGCAGGCCGCCTGAAAACATTCCTACTAAGCTCATTAATAAATTACCTTATTTATCAAGTAATGATGATCCTAATAAATTATATGATGATCTTTTTAACATGTACTGTACACAATTTAATTCTACTTTTATTCCAAAGACAATTAAAGTTAACAACACTGCATCCTTCAGTGAATGGGCTACCATTGGTATACATAAAAGTAGAAAACGGCTTTATGAACTGTACAATGAAAGGATATATGTAAACACACCCGAATTCAATTTATATGTCAAAAATTATTCAAAATTATTTAAAAAAGTTTGTTGCATGGCCAAATCGCGTTACTTAAGTACAAAGATAAAATCCAGTAATAATATAATTAAAACGACTTGAATATTATTAACAGTGAAACGGGTAGGTCTAGTAATCGAGATAGTGAATATAGCCTTAATATTGATGACAGTGTAATTAAAACGGATTTACAAGTAGCCACAGCATTCGAAAATTTCTTTTCAAAGGTTCCTGTTATAACTACAAAATCTTTGAACTCATCACCTGCTGTTGCAGAGACTTTGCTTAAAGAAAATGTTAAAAATTGCGATTCGGAATTCCATTTTCAACATGTTAGCTGTAGAGACATAATCAAAACGTTTCACACTTTAAATGTAAAAAAAACAGCAGATCTGTGGGGTAATTCGGTGGACGTTGCTAAGTCTATTATTGACATTGTAGCACCTACTCTAGCCTCTATTTTTAATAGTTGTATTGATTGTGGTAAGTTTCCTGATCTAATGAAAAGTAGTAAAATAATACCTCTATTTAAATCGGGTAGCACATCAGACCCTACAAATTATAGACCAATTTCAGTGCTGCCTACATTTAGTAAAATTTTCGAAAAACTTATTTTAGAGCAGATGCAAAAATTCTTTAATAAAAATAAATTATTACATAACAAACAGTTTGGCTTTACGAGGGGTCGTTCAACAACTGACGCCGGTGTTGAACTTTTAGGACATATTTTTGATTCATGGGAGAATTCACACGATGCTTTGGGTATTTTTTGTGACTTGTCTAAGGCATTCGATTGTGTTCTTCATGAAACATTAATCAGGAAACTGTACCACTATGGCATAAGGAACTCATCTTTGGATCTTCTTACTTCATACTTAAGTGATAGGATTCAGAAGGTGGATGTTAATGGTAAAAGATCACCCGGGTCTGTAGTAACAATGGGAGTACCACAAGGCTCAATTCTTGGCCCTTTTTTGTTTCTTATTTATATAAATGACTTACCCTTCCTTATAAGGGACAATCATGAGATAGTACTGTTTGCAGATGACACTTCACTTTTCTTTAAACTTAAACGTCAGCAGCTGGTTACTGACGATGTAAATAGCGCTATCTCAAAAATAGTGCACTGGTTCAATGTTAACAACTTACTTTTGAATGAAAAGAAAACTAAATGTATTAAGTTTACGACACCTAACGTTAGACAGGTGAAAACTAGTGTACTAGTGAAGGGTGAGGAGCTGAATCTTGTGGATACCACAGTGTTCTTAGGTATAACATTGGATGCTAAGCTTCAGTGGGGACCACACATAGATAAGTTGTCGAAAAAGCTTAGCTCTGCAGCATACGCCGTTAGAAAGATTCGCGATTTAACTGATCTTGAGACTGCCCGTTTAGTATACTTCAGTTATTTTCATAGTGTCATGTCGTACGGTATTCTGTTGTGGGGACATGCCGCCGACATACAGACTGTTTTCATTTTGCAGAAAAGAGCTATTCGATCAATTTATAAGTTAAGTCCCAGACATTCACTCAGAGAGAAATTTAAAGATATTAATATAATGACTGTTCCATCTCAGTACATTTATGAAAATCTATTGTATGCACATAAAAATATTAATCTCTTCACTAAATATAGTGATATTCATAATATTAATACTAGAAACAAACATAGACTTGTTGTTCCTGCCACGAGGCTCCAGAAAATAAGTGGCACATTTAAATGCCAAAGTATACGCTTTTACAATAAAATCCCTAGCCATATTCAAAAATTAAGCCTTAATAAATTCAAATCATTAATAAAGCGAAAACTTTGTCATAAAGCTTTTTATAGTGTTAAAGATTATATGGAGGACAAAAAGGCTTGGGATTGAGCTGTTCCAATACATACATGGGCCAATACTACTATTGACATAACCACAAAATTATTGCTCTTTTATTTGATTTTATATTTTTTTCTATATACACTTTGACATTAAATGTTTCCTTTTGAAACAATTTATATACAAAATGACATTGAATGTGATAATAATGATGTAATATATTGATTATAATTATTGTAAATGTGAGTACTATGTGGGTTATTATGTTACTGTTATAGATCTCAAGCTCAGTCTGACAGTTTGAGTACCTACTTTAGGGGGCCTACCCAAATGTCCTTTCTGATGGTAATGTTCGTCGGGTCGTTGAGCTCCCTAAGTCTGGGTTGAGCTACCACGATCCCCGGCACATGCGTGCACAGTCAGGTCAGGTCCACTCAAATCTGTATGGCTCTTTCCTCTAAAGGCCATTTCAGACTAACCTGCATGGTTCTTACACAATTTATCTTAATTGTCTGGACTTTAAAAGAGACATCAACCTTTGAGTTTGTTTCGGTGTTTCTTCTCAAAGGTAGTCATATAGGAAACACCGAACTCATCTAGCTTAAAAAAATGTTTTGACGTGTAAAAGTGTTATTTTTAACCTATTTACAAAATAAATATCATTTATCATTTATCATTGTTTTTGACATTCATTACGCCGTATGTTTGTTAATCCGTGCTCCCGTAACTAGCTCAATGATTGCATTGAGCTAGTTACGGGAGCACGGATTAACAAACATACGGTATCCATTACATTGGTAATGGATGTTGTTAAACTGTCAATATGAAAGCCGTGGCGAAAAAAATTGAGTTACACAATTAGGCCGCTGGTTGCGAGTATGTTTTTAGATGAGATATCATAGTCTAATTTAAATCAATATCACAGCAACAATAGAAAACTTGACAGTTTCCGTTTTCCAAAATATCCATCTAATGAAAGAAAAGTGGATCAACGCATCCAGAAAATTCAATTGGTTCCCCGCTAATACAAGAGGTACGATCTGCATGCTACATTTTATAGCAGATGATTTTATTATAAAAAAAAGTAATAGGTAATAAATATATTATAGCTACAACTGCCGTGCTTACAATAATCGCAGTAAGTCAAATTATTTTTATACAGAAATGAAGATGTTCTCAACATTTCAATTATGTATTTAATTCTGCGATTATCTTAAGCACGGCAGACAAGTTGTCTGGTAATTCCTCAGATCATAAAAACAAGGGAGATGTGCAAAAACACTATTGAGCCAAGATCCTTGATCAATTTGATCAATGATATAAATACAGTGTTTTAGTTTAGTGTGAGTGATGGAGGCTAATGACAGTGTTACATTGAGGGTATGCGGAATTTTTAATGTGTGGGAGATCTCTATGTTCACAAAAGAGCGTTTGTAATACTTATGCTAGTTGTAGTACATTTCATTGAAAAAATAGGTACCTTATTGTTATAGTTTTTGCTCTATTCTAGCAATATATTTCAGAATTTATTCATAAAACAACACGAATATTTTAGAAATTAATCCAATATCGCGAAAACACTAGTCGCCATGTTATTAAGGCCGCGGACGCACTGGTACGGCGACAGCGACGGGACGGCGATTTCGTGAACAAATAAATGTCGCTTGTCGTTCCTGCAGTGCGGCCACCGACATAATGTTTAATACTTATGAGTTTGTTTTCACAAAATCGCTGTCCCGTCGCTGTCACCGTACCAGTGCTGAGTGCGGCCGCGGCCTTAGAACCTGTGTCACTACACTCTCTACTATAGTAATCAGTCAGTTTTTCTCGGTTTTTCTTATAGAGAATCCGCGAGCTAATGAATATGGTGACGTCAGTTACGTCACATAGACAACATGGCGGTACAGCGTTCTCGTGCGTTCCAAAATAACCAATTTTTAGAGTATTATTTTATAGCTTTTTACGACTTTATAAAATAAATCAACAATTGTTATGAATAGTTAATACACTTTTATATCTATTAATGTAAGTACCTTTAATCATTTCTTTTAGTTTTCGGTCACAGCGTAACATCTACTCCCTTTTTCTAAAAGCGCGGCAACTGCCTGTTCTGTCACTGTCAAATGTCAAGTCACTTGACATTTGTAAAATCCTTTGAAAAACCATCCGTCCCAAAAATGCCCATAACATTAGAAAGAAAGCTTTCTAAATATAATGTTAAGAACATTTCTAAAAAATATCCCTTTTCAAGCGTTCTTCACATCATTCAATTAATCACAACAATATAACGACCTTTTTTTGGATTAAAACATACTCCAAAACAATCAAGTACCTACCTCTACTCGACACTAGACGGCATTTATTATCGATAAGTATAGTAGGTATGATATACCCCATCACTATTACCCGCATGCGTCACTATAAACTATAAAGTACAGTAATTGTACTTTCAAAAAAGTTGTAAATTTTTACGAAACTTTATGAGCGGACTTAAACGTCAAGTCGACGTTTCAGTCCGCTCATAAAGTTTCGTAAAAATTTACAACTTTTTTGAAAGAACAATTACTGTACTTTATAGTTTATAGTGACGCGTCACTATTGACAATAAAGTGCAGCAATTGTTCTTTCAAAAGTAGTTGTCAATTTTTACAAAACTTTATGAGCGGACAAACTTCAAACCGGCCATCATAGCTTGCCGCTGGTTTAGGCCATTCAAATTCTACTCATATTACAACAACTACAGAGTTCTAATTTGAAAATAAGAATAATAAACGCCATCTAGCGTCCAATAGCGGTACATAATCGTGTTGGAATATATTTTAATCCAAAACGAAAAAGGTCGTTAATTTGTCATTATTCATTTTAGAATGTGAAATTAATGGAATGCTATTAAGGTTTAATTTGATGCAAATAATGTTGTGTATAAGTCTTGTCGTAATTGTTGTTTTTAGCCAATCATAATACAGAAATTATAGTGTGTGTCAACTGTGAATATGTGAGTTTGGCGACACTGGTATTCATAGAAAATTGGCCTCATACTCCTTCTACTGTTTTTACTGTTCTGTGGAAAATACAACACAATTGATTTAACAATAGGCAGCTTTATCGGCGATCTCTTCCATACAAGCTTCAACCAATAGTATTATGTACGTAGTTGTATAGTTTGTATACAAAGCAGCTATCGATTGTTTGGAAATAAAAAATAGCACTTCCAAACCTCATTCTCCGCAGTAAAGTCAATTTAACAAATTACATAAACTTCATTTCAATAGAACTTGCGAACTATGTAAACAATCTTTTTTTACAAATTCATAAAATTTTGGACAATTTGTCATACTGACATTGTTTACATAGTTCGTAAGTTTTATTGAAATGGACCTTACATAATAGGTACCTCCATTAACCTCTAACTTTCCGCCGCCATATTGCTACAATTGCCGCCATTATATACGGCGCAATTTTTCATAAAATGTCACAGAGTAAAATTAAGTTGCGTGAGTGAATCACGGGGAGGAACTCCATTCAGCCTCCCACAAAGGCTTGCGACACCCTCTTGTGAGGTTGACGACGTTGAGATTGTGGTCGGTTGGACATGTCTGGAGATGACAGCGATTTGATAAAATTATTTGGCTCCATGTGGAGATATTTTCGCGAGAATACTCAACGTTGCGGTCTTTTTCGAAACGTAGAAAAAACGATAATGCAGTAGGAAAAGGAGCTTGGCCGTTTGCAACATGGGTTTCTTTATTAGTAGGGTAGTGTTGAGAATCTGTCAGAAGATCAGGGGGGCTAAAAAGGCCGCTTCAGATGAATCATATTAGGATCACAATATGATTCGGACTAGAAATCGTAAAATGGTCACTTACTGGCAATTCATATTGTGATTCACGTACAATTCATATTCCGCAATTCATCTATTTGACAGTTTCCTATGGAGAATCGTAAAATGGCCCACAAAATAGGAATTGCTAAAGTGTCAAATAGCAGAATCATAAAAAGTTACTCGAGAGTAACATCTTACAATTCATATCGTAGATATTTTTAAAAAAATGACCTATTAATAGCAAATTTAGGGCTAATGAAAACTTTTTCGTGTATGCACGTGTTATGGAGAGCATTTTGTATCGTCGGCGAAGCTAGCGTGTGTAGCTCTTCGAAGTATGGAACTAGCTTTTGAAATGTTGGGCTACGCTACGAGTTTCTTGGATTATTTAAATAGACTAAGTAAAGGGTATGTCGCGACTCGCGACCTCATACAGGAGCGAGCCTTATACCACCTTCGCCACCCACCCGTCGTGATGGAATAAGGATAATCTCCAAGGTAAGTGAAAGGGATAATAACAATATTATTGTGAACAAGGAAGTGGGTACCTACCCATAATTAGGTACAGATACTCTGTAATTTATCTAGTGTACACCTAGATGTTCTTTCATAAAGCCCATGTCAATTTAATTCCTAGTGAATGTAACCAAACCGTCATGATGTTCTAAATTTCATAGATCATTACATTACTATTTACTTCTTTACTTAAAATTAATTGAAAAATTTGTAGATACAAGTGCAGCTATGAATAGCCCAGACTTTAATCTTTGTAACTAAAATAACACTAGGTTTAATTCTATCTAGGTTTAATTATATCTATCGATAACAATAGAACATCAATTGGGTCTCATTATGTATGTTTAGGTAAATGAAACAGTTATTGGGTCACAGCAAACTATATGCGTTTATTTTTTATTGAAAATACTCACATAGGTACTTAGTAGAAATATTATACCTACTTTTACTTGATTTACCTATTTTTAATTGTGTGAACTCTGACTTAAATATTATAAGTAGGTATTGATGCTAGCCACAGTGGGGCAAATCATGACTCATTTATTTGGAGACATATCCGCTCAAGTCCCACCTCGAACAAGTTCAATCTGAAAATTAAAGAGTGTGGTTTTTTTATGCTAGTAGTTCAGTAGGTACCTACAAATTATCATAATAAAATGAAGAATTTGATTCGATTTTATGTATTTTGAGTTGTTTCAGGTGATTCAAGCTAACCCCTGTGGAAAACGCTGATGATACCAATAGTGGACACAAAACTGCATAAAGAAGAAATAAAAGCTGCTGGAGAGTTATCAATAAATGCTCTTTTATAGAGACTGCTCATCACAGTGATATTATTTTGATAAAAGTTTTTGTATAATTATTAATTATGTATACAATAAAAAAAATACCTAATACAATAAATAATATCATTTACAACAACTAGTCAACTACCTACCTACTTAAAATCCAGACCTTTACCAAAATCAACTATGTGCTATATTGTTCAACTGCGTCTGCAATCAGGTGGTAAGCACTAGCAGCTTAGGCTGCAGCTCGCTACATCTTCATGTTCCAGGAATTCGAGTAAAATACTCCACTGAGCCTCACTCTAGCTGTTCCCCTTTCAATTCCTACAAAAGTTTAAATATCAATATAAATATGTTTGCACAACTATTTTTAGTCACTAGTCACATCATTAAAAGTAGGTAGGTACTTACTTTGAAAGAATAGTTTCAACTTACACGCTCAACGCAACATAGGCTAAATGTGAATGTTTACTTTTTTAAACTTTGTTATGATAGGGCTCCACGTCATCATCATAACCGTGTTTTTGTTTTTTTCTAAATCACAACGAACTTTTACGAAAATTATTCAAGTATGTTGAACGTGTAAAAAGTCGGGTCCACTTAAAAAAGAAAGACACTTTTTAAAAGTTTTAAAGTGTTAGAAACAATAATAATTACAAGATTTGTTGATAACAATAACAATTTGACAAGTTGAATGACATAGACTATACACTATAATACGAGATTGAATGACTTGACCTTGTCATAGATGTTGCCAGGCGGAAACGAAATTAATTTTGAAAATTTCCTTTTTTTGTACTTAATTGCATTAGTTTCAATGATTGTTGGTATTGATTAACGAAAACAATATTAGTTGTACACAAATTGTAAAGAATACCTCCTTCAATTAGCAAAAAAATAGAAGAAACGATAACCGGTAAAGTTACGATTTTTATATTTTTAGTGTGGCAATAATAACACCAAATCTGATTCTGCGTATGAAATGAATTGAATATGATTTGCCAGAATGCGTGACCATTTTACGAAAATTAGAGGAATTGCTAAGGATCTGCTGGGAATTCAGGAAATGAATTGTTTTCAGATGAATTGCAATAAGTGGCCTTTTTAGCCCTGCAGGTAATTGCAGGCAGTGGTGTCTCCCTTCATAGAGAGAGTTCTTCATAGTAAAGTTACCTTAGAACGATGTATTATTGAGAATGCAAATTATAAATACCATTATTGCTATAAATAAGCTTTTCCTGTTTACCAATTCGTTTCGATAACATTACAGGACGAAGTTACGTACAACTTTGACCTACTTAGAAACTTCCGTGATCAATTCGAAGATTTCTTCCTTGGGCTTGTTTGGGTACGATATAAAAAAAAATGTTCCTCGATAAATTAAATATTTTATTAATATGAATTCTTATCAACAAGATGTGTTACACCAAAACTCATAGTCTTTTCCAACCACAAGAATTCTATTGAGATTTTCACACAAAGTCCCAACAGCTATAAAATTATTGTCCAGCAAAAGTGTATCTCCCTTTTTCACAAACGTCTTAAACCCAGGTATTTCAGACTGTTGGCTTCTCTCCTCAGATGATAGAAATCTAATAAGAAGTCTATTATTTAGATTTCTGTACCTCAGATCATAGAAACAAGAGAGATGTGCCAAGGCGCTGAGTTGAGCCTGCCGCTTTGACATGTATAAACAATGTCTTAGTTTAGTGCGAGTGACGAATGACGAATAACAGCGTTAGATTGAGGGTGTACAATATGTGTTCGAGATCTCTATATTTACAAAGGAGCGTTTGTAGTTGTTGTGACGCACAGTGCTTTAAAAGTGGCAACAGGAGTTCCCGTTGCTGTGATACTGATAACATAAATCTCCTTGTTTCTATGATCTGAGCTCCTCTATTAAAAAACATTAAAATGACAAGGATAGGTTGATTTATTAAGCTCTCTTTGCCTAGCCTTATTTTATTTGGACTCTCCTCGTCATTCTTTGCCTGATGTTTCGGTTCTGGGTCGTCGAGTCATTCACTTGGGCTTGCTTCAGGTCGTTGTTGACTACAGACATCCAAATGAGAGGACTTGCTTAGTCATGAGTTCCTCGGGCCTTCTCATTACATCAGGTCGATTTATTAAGCGTTTCTAGAATTATTAAAGTGTTATATATGTTAATTTGTTAATCTCCGCTTTTCTTTGCGCCACCGTCACAAGACGTCATACGTACTTGACTCGACAAAACGGACTGATGGACGTGGGAATGTTTGTTTTTTAAACACAAAGGGATGCTGACGCGTGTTGCCGTTCGGCCTTGGGGTGGCATGTGCGTCTGCGTCGTGTTCACTCTGTTTACTTACAGTGCTGATGTCCTGGGATAATAGATGAGTAACAGATTATGGGCCAGGGATCAATCGTAGCTTAAACCACGGAAGAGAGTTTAACCTGCCGTCTTCGATTGTTTCCTATTGTTTCATGTTCAGGAAACAATCGAAGACGGGAGATTAAACTCTCTTCCGTGGTTTAAGCTACGATTGATCTTATGACCCTATGGAGGATAGATAGCTAAAATCTGAATATCAATGATCTGAAGGCTCTTGTACATAATTTAGCACTACGACTCACAGTTGAACTGAGATTAGATTTTGGATTGACTAAGGTGTGATGGTGTCGGATTGCTGCGGTGCGGTAGTCGGGCGGCAGCAGTGCGAGTGTCGCACGGCACGGCACACCTCCGATTGTTTTTTTCCATACGGGTTGACACAGGCGCGGTCGCAGCCGACGGTTTTGAGGGGGGGTCATACCGTAGCCGAAGACTTTTGGGGGGTCATGCCGCTTAATGCCGACGTGCTATAACCGTGAATTACCGTGTTTGGCGCATTTTTGAACGATTTGGGGGGGGGGGGGTCATGACCCCCGTGACCCCCCCCTGGGACCGCGCCTGGGTTGACACATCGAGAGAGTCGTCCGACTGTCGTGCGGCAGCCGTGCGGGCGAAAAAAAAAAGACACATTACAACGCATTCTGGGCACAGCTAGTAGCTACATAATGAAAAATAAATACATAAAGAAATCATTAAGATACTAATTAACAAGACCAGTCGGGTTAGCGATTTTAACGAGCCACACAATTTACATCTATTTCGTTATATAAAATTATCTCAATTATGACGGAGAAGTCGTACCATCTACCTACCACAGTAAATACAAGTTACGCATTAAAATTAAAACCAAAGCATCACTTAAAATCACGACAGCCGGCACGAGACGGCACGAGCACGACTAACGACGACTCATTAATCAACAAAGTTTATTTACGGCTCTAGATAACCTACCCTCACGCACCCTCGTGCCTCGCCCCCTTACTCTCCCCACCACTTAGTAATGAAAAACTCGTCTCGTCACACTTTAAGAGAAAAAATGTGTATAAATAAAGCTTGTCAGAACGGGATTTACGATGTGAAAGTGTGTTCAGATTTTTTCCCTTTGAGGGTGGAAAGCTCAGATCGTAGAAAAAAGGCGATATGCCATCATAGTAAATTAGTACGGGAACCACCGTCGCCACTTATAGAACAGTTTGCGATACAAGTAAAGGCGCTCCTTGAGAATATAAAGATCTCCGCACATCCTCTATCTAACACTGTTAATCGTCACTCAGCACTAGCACTAAATTAAAACACTGTATTTAAATCATCGATCGCGTTCGGTCCGTCGCCAGCATGTACGTTTTAATTATGGTCAATGCGACCATACTAAAGCGTCAAGCTCAATAGCACTTTGGCACATCTCTCTTGTTTCTATTATCTGAGATGGAAAATGTTCCTACAGTACTTACTAAAGTAGATGGAATGTAGGATCCCATACTCCGCATACATAATTATTTGCTTAGCTGTGAATTGCAGGTTGATCGTCTAGTCTAGGGAAATTACGTCACACACAGCTGTGTGTGACGTAATTTATACGACGTAATGTATGTACTTTGGTGAACCCGCTGTTTTCAGCTGAAAACAGCGGGTTCACCAAAGTACATACTTGAAAGTGGACTATGCTAACTTACCTACTGAAGGAAATTATTTTACTACTTGCTATTAGGCATTCAATAAACTGGCAATAAGCCACCGTATTGAACTGTAGGCCCGTCATATTGTGCCAAATATGGTTTCATGGAGTACCTACTTCGTCCAGTGATCTATGAGTTTTTCGGTTTAAAACTACAAGACAGACAACTTCTATTCCGGAAATAGTTTCGGCAGCTTCTGAATAGAGATCTGTCCTGTTGCTTAATGCTTGTTAACGATCCCAATAAAATAACGTGTGCGGTCGGGGTCAGGAACGAAGTTTTAATAATGTACATACTTTTACACGGTTATCACGCGTATTATTTTCCAATACGGCGATGAGAACTCAGCTCTGACGTCTCGACGGGTATTGGTCGGAGACTGCGAGCGCGATTGCCATTAGTTTTTTTAGATTTATGTTGGGGCCGTGACGCTTTTTCCACTACATCAGGGCCTTCTTAGACTATGCGGGCCCCCGCATAGTCTAAGAAGGCCCTGATGTAGTGGGCACAGAAAGTTTAAAAAATGTAAAGAAAAACATGAGAGTGTACTTTTGTTCAGTAATTTTGTCTCAAATTGAAGGTTACTGAGCAATGTTGGCTATCTTAGTGCTATGTTAAATGAGGCGTGGAACTAAGAAACCAATGTGTTTTGTCATTTCGGGGTCCTCAGCAGTCCGGGGGCCCTGGACCCGTGCCCTTATAGTAAAAATGGAACTGCACTTCGTAACGATTTCTCCCAATCAACTGCTACAAGCACTTCGTTCCAATAATCCTTCTCTTATATTCCAGGTGATGATGGCGCTAGCCTCCCACTTGCAGTCAGTGGAGGCTGAGAAGCAGAAGCTGCGCACGCAGGTGCGGCGGCTGTGCCAGGAGAACGCGTGGCTCCGGGACGAGCTGGCGGCCGCGCAGCAGCACCTGCAGGCCTCTGAGCAACGCGTCGCGCAGCTCGAGGAGGAGAACAAGCATTTGGACTTCATGGCCTCTATTCGGTGAGTGATATCGTAGTAAATCTATACTTCTATACTATACAGGGTGTCACACGGCTATGCCACATGGAGGGAAAGTACTTTAAATATTTGGGATAGGAAGTTTTGCTTCAGGGAAACTCCACTTTATTTTTAAAATTAAGTAATACTGCATTCATGGATTTTTAAAAAGTTGCTTGCTTCATCTGGGAATCGAACCGACCAGACCAAATGTGAAAAATGTAGGTACATCCAGTATTTTTATGATACCGATCAAAAGGTTTAATTGTAAAGCATTAATTCTTTCCAAGTAACATGGTATCTTAAATTAAAATAACATTTAGATTTAAGTTTGGATAAATATTAATTACAATTACTTTATTTTTTAAATTAAGTAATTGTAATTAAATCTTTTCGGGAAATCTCTCCGGGAAAGTACTGTAAATATTTGGGATAGGAAGTTTTTCTTCATGAAGCAAAACTCCTTATCTCAAATATTTAAAGTACTTTCCCTCCATGTGGCATAGCCGTGGGACAACCTGTATAGGCGTATAGACTGACGGATGTACAATCTCTCCCCAAAGACTTCCACAACAGACAGGGTGGTTCTCCACGTATTGTGCACTACTCTGACATCCAGCGCGTATAATAAACTACATGCATTGTGGAGAATCGTCCTTAGTTCCTAAAGGCTAAACCAGACGGTCCCGTCGCCTCAACCTTGTCATCACATACCTACTTTGGAATGTGCTAATTTACGTCCACATGTACGCCAAATGTTCCGTGTTCGATGTTCGTGTTCACCATGTTTTATTCATTCGTGCGTAGACGCCTTAAAGTACTGCAATTTTTTCACTGAAACAATTAATAGATGGTGCCCAAATTTTGTTGCTATGTTGTTTCTAAACTTGTGCCACTGGCCTGTAATATTACCATGCTGTAAGTATTGCAGAAAAAACAATATAGGCTTGGCAGTGTGCCAAACCGAAAAAACCGTTTTCCATTTAGGCTGGCAAATGAAAAAATATTAAACCACGTCATTTTGCGGTCTCATAAACTGGTTTCATATAATAACGAAAATTATTATATTATTGTCTGCATTTCCCTGCCAAAGACGATATAATTTAAAAAACCGTGCACATTACGATATTCGTATTACGAATTATTCTTGTTAGTGTTGACAAGATTTATCAAGGCAGCAAAGTATTTACCATATACCTAGGTAGATTAAAGACTATAATCCTTGTTGCGGTCTTGACTACGAATTCATATCGGTTCAGGTCGAAGTCATTCGATATGAATTCGGATGGGAGGACTACCCTAACTCTAAAGGCGCGTCTCCTGCGCCCTGTTTTCGTGTTCGACGAACATCGAACAGTGAACAGTGAACGATAAAGGGGCGTGGTCTACGTGTTTTGAGTGTTTTTATTCGTCAAAACACGTAGACCACGCCCCTTTCTCGTTCACTGTTCACTGTTCGATGTTCGTCGAACACGAAAACAGGGCGCAGGAGACGCGGCTTAATAGCTACGCATGCTTGAACTTTTCAATCTCTTTCAATGTGCCCTATCATCAAATCACTCGGCTCGTTCTCTGTACCGTCTAGACTTCTAGAGGGTCTCGCACGATTTATTTTGACGTTACGTATCGTAAACGTAAGCGAATTATGAATTGGTAATAGGTACACACGGCTACAGATCAAGCTATACATTTCCAGTATAAGCTGATCTCGCATTGTATAGGATTTCCTTACAGTGAGAGGTCAGTGTAAACTGGGAATGTATAGCTTGATGTGTAGCCGTGTGTACACGTTTTCTACATAATATTTATATTAATAGTTTATGCTTTCCGTTTCTCCGTATGTAGCCAAGTGCACAAATTGTATAAAATGAAACTAAAATTTAATAGGACTGTTATATTTTAGATTGAAAATTCACTTATTTATACGTCAAAATTATATAGTAAATATTTTTCTTTTTATTGATTCATAATCGGCCTAGCTTTTTCCTAAGTTGTGGCTTCCAGTTTAAACGCTCTAATCTCTGGAACTACCAGTCGAATTCGATAAATTATTTTTGTATATGATAGCCAGATTCATGAGGCTATTTAACATCACGCTATGACCCTTGGGAGCCGAGCAACGCGGGTTAAACTGCGGGGCACAGCTAGTATCAGTATAGATTTTGTTTTTATTGATTGTGGTGATATAATTGCAGCAAGTACGACAGCGACATAACGGAAGAGTCGGACACTAACCGCAGCGGGCAGAGCGAGAAGAAGCGCGACGACCCCATGGTGGACCTGTTCCCTGATGATGACCACGATGATAACAGGAACAACAAATGTAAGTCCTCGCCTTTTATCAACGTTATTTCAGCTAATAGAATTGCAAAAAATTACGTGATATTTGTCGAGAAACGTGAGATTCGACTCGACCCTCTTCCCCCCCTAAACGTCTCACGTAATTAACGGAGGCCCCCTAGGTCAAATAAAAAATGGCGGACAAAAATGTTTCCCAGTCTATACGAATTGACTCGAAGCCATTTGCGTGGAGAGTCAAAAAAATACCGTTTTTTTATGCTACATAATTAAAACTGAATTATTTATAATTTTGTTATACTATTTTATTATACCGGCTTCCTCTCACCCTTTGCGACTGATAGGAACACAGCATTATTATAGAGAAATACGGCCCACCTGTTTTTAATTTGCCACTATGCGGGACTTCCCTGCAAAAAGGTTGTCGATCGTTGGCTCTAGACCAGTGGTTCCTAACCTTTTCAATCTTGCTACCCCTATGATCTATTAGAGAAACTCATTTTACCCCTCATTTTCCCCTTCCGCCTGCCCTTAAAATGTTATCACATTTAAATTAAATTCTTTATTGATCACAATAAATTGCACAAAAAGTTCATGAATTAATAAATTGATCAGTGTGAAAGTTGGTATTGTTTTGCATTCGCATGTTTTTAATCATAAGTTTAGTTTTTAATGATTATAAAATTATATTGCCAGTCTTATTACCCCCGCAGAATTGCTGTTTTACCCCCAGGTTAGGAACCCAGGCTCTAGACAAAGCAAGCAATGTTCTGTGTGTATAATCCTAACACTAAAATGTCTGTAAAAGTAAACAAGACTTGCTAACGTTAGCTCATTCTATCACGCGCCGTGAATATTACATGGTTCACACAGTTCACACTCGTTCTAGCTGAATATTTGAGCAGACACCATCTTATGTACATGTATTATAAGCTACATCGTCGTTAAATAAACGTTGAGGTGTGCTTATTTCGCTGACGATAAATCTAAATATTCTTCGAAGAAATGGCAAGCAGTATGGTTTTAAATCTACATGTTAAATAATAATAACTAAACTTGTGATGTGTTTTGTGTACTTGATTCATTCTTATCTGCTCTTTCTTACTATATAAAGACTTATGTCTGTCTAACAAGGGTTCACCTGAATATTGCAACAGGGTTCGAACTTAATACTTCTCGCATGTCAGTCTGACGACTCCTTTGGAGCTAATCGCAAACCAAGCTCGTACCGGTGCGGCGCGATCGCGATGTTTTTGTTTTCTTGTCAAGCTTGCCAGTTTTGTACCTTAGATATTCATAGGGAACACTAACGCCGCGCGTAGTTACGCGCGGCGTTTGTTAGGGCAGTTGCCCTTGATGCTTGGGAACTCCTTGGTGCCTTTTCACATGCATACAGTTGCGTTTAAACGGCATGGCGCCGAGCCGTGCAAGCTTTTTCACATGTACACGGTTTACACAAAGTCAGAAGGTTGGTCGCAGTATTACCTATGATGCAAGCGGTCAAATGGCATTACCCCCGCTCGCCGTGCCGTTGCGCCCGTGTTCATGTGAACGAGGCTATACAAGTCAATACATTACTGCAAAGACGGTTGCCGCGTTAAGACCGTATGCATGTGAAAAATAGTAGATTGTTATACAAGGGTGGAAAGAAATCAATTCCCATACGAGGTATTTAGACGCACGAGCGAAGCGAGGGCGGCTATAGTCCGAGTGGGAATTGATGACTTTCACCCGTGTTAAACACTCTACTTTTCAATTCAAATTATAAGGAAAGTAAAAAATAGTAGTTTTCTTTAACGGAATTGGGGGTCGACATTTCAGAATCGCTTGAACTCATTTTTAATCAAATAATTTCGGTACAGAGTTAGTATCCCGCCAAATTATACATAAATAGTCTTTTTTAATTTAAATTTCAAATATGGAACACACCGCCCGCGTCACCGCCGCGGGCCATCCCACTTTAATAGGTATTTTTTTTAATTCACATTGGCCGTATACACTCACAAGACCGCAGCATTTTTTTTTAATCGATATTTTTCTTAATTATGTAAAAGAAATTATAGCCTACTACTATACTAAATAACCAATTTTAGTTCTATTTTTAAAATTCATTCCCGCCCTAGGGAGGGAAGCAATTACTATGAGTCTTTCCCGCCCAAGGGAGGGAAGCATCGTTTTCGACCCGCTGCTCTGATCAAACAAACACTACTTTCCGAGTATGAGAAATGAAAATACATTTATTTTGTCGCAGCCATGTCGCCGACGCCGCCGCTCCACTTCGCGCAGCAGGTGAACGCGGGCTACGAGATCCCGGCGCGCCTGCGCACGCTGCACAACCTCGTGATCCAGTACGCGTCGCAGGGCCGCTACGAGGTGGCCGTGCCGCTGTGCAAGCAGGCGCTCGAGGACCTGGAGAAGACCTCGGGCCACGACCACCCCGACGTCGCCACCATGCTCAACATACTGGCATTGGTGTACAGGTCAGTCTAACTAACATACATTCGATACTTCTTTATGTACTATCAGACAAATCTGTATCTGATCAAAATAATCGTTTTATACAGGGTGGCAGGTTAGACAGTGGAAATATTTTAAGGGGTAATTTTAGTCATTATTATGAACAACTTTTACTATGGGACCAACCCTGAAATCGCGAAAAAATATCAGCTGTTCCATACATTTTGTTGAGTTATGTGATCATAAATGTATGGAACGGCTGATTTTTTTTTCGCGATTTCAGGGTGTGTCCTATAGTAAAAGTTGTTCATAATGATGAGTACAATGACCCCTTAAAATATTTTCACTGTCGAACCTGCCCCCCTGTATAAATTCAGAAATAAAACTAATAAAATTCATAGAATAAAACAATATAGACATTGTGAGGCGGTATGAATAGTGATTACTTATCAGCTATTCAACTCGCGATAACAGTAATAAATAAACAATCAAGGATAACTTAACTTATCAGAGAAATTCTGTAAAAGTAAATGATTAATATTGGTGGGTAATAAAATACTGTGTGTGTTATGTATTTATAACAAATCAAATGAACTTAATAATTGGTGTGATAACATTCTTGCTTTACTATTTTTAAAGAAGAAATGAAAATATGTTCCGGTTATATTTAAAATCAAATTTCATAACTATTATGATGATTTATTAACTGCATAAAATGTGAACCGGGCATTATAGTGTTCTGTAGCATGTTTTATCTCCACTCCATTGTTATCAATTAATTTATGATTTACATTTGTGTCGTACACGTTCTATACGTAGTGAAAACTTGTCTGTTTCTTTGTCCACAGAGACCAGAACAAATACAAAGAGGCGGCGAATCTTCTGAACGACGCGCTGTCCATTCGCGAGAAGACTCTTGGCGAGAACCACCCCGCCGTCGCCGCCACGCTCAACAACCTCGCCGTGCTGTACGGGAAGCGAGGTGAGACATACATACACAATGATACTAGCATCCGCCCGCGTCTTCGCCCGCCTTTTCGGGATAAAATGTAACCTATGTGTTATTCTGATGTATAAGCTACATTATTGTAAAGTTTCATCAAAATCCGTTCATTAGTTTTTGCGTGAAAGGTTAACAAACATCCATACATACATCCATCCTCACAAGCTTTTGCATTTATATTAGTAGGATAGACTGGGGTTTTCAAAGGTCTTATATGGGACTGGACATCACATAATGGCGACAAGACTTCAACAGAAACAAATACAGGTGAGAACCACCCCGCAGCCACGCTCAACGTCGCCGTGCTGTACGGGAAGCGAGGCGAGACACATACAAAGGACATGAAACAGCTTGTATGGGGCGTCAGGCCCATGCAAATTTAAGCTGTGTCTAAATACAAAATTACACAAATTACAAAATTATGAAGTGCTTTAATTACTATAACCTCCTTGCGTAAATAGAGGCGTTTTTAAAATATTAGATTTTAAACATTATTAACTCAAAACCAGTGGCGTGCCTAGAGGGCAAGCCCGAGGGTATTTGACTTAATTTTTCATGAATGTAAGTGAGTAGCATACAATAAAAAACACATTCATGAAAAATTTTATTAAGTCAAATACCCTCGGGCTCGCCCTCGAGGCACGCCACTGCTCAAAACAATGCCAACGCCATTTATTGATTTCCAGTAGCAAACTATACAGGGTGGCAGGTTAGACAGTGGAAATATTAAAAGGGGTCATTGTACTCATCATTATGAACAACTTTTACTATGGGACGAAACCCGAAATCGCGAAAAAAAATCAGCTGTTCCATACGTTTGTGTTCACATAACTCAACAAAATGTATGGAACAGCTGTTTTTTTTCCCAGATTTCAGGGTTGGTCCCATAGTAAAAGTTGTTCATAATGATGAGTCCTATAATGACCCCTTTTCGTATTTCGACTGACTAAACTTACACCCCGTATTATCTGTGTCTTAGGCGATTCGCACACCGCACCGCATCACGCAGCGTAGCGCGGGAGTGTGTGATCTTCCGATGTTTGCAAGTACCTGTATTTGTATAGAAATCACGCGTAGTGCAACACGCTGAAAACGCATTCACGCGCGGAGCTTTTGTTCCGTCGCCACGCACCCCGCAGCGTAGCGCGGCAAGGTGTGTGACTCGCCTTAGGTTAGCTGTTACCTGTTACAGTTGTTTGGTCAACCCGTCAGTGTCTGATACATCCCCCTATCGTTGCAGGCAAGTACCGCGAGGCGGAGCCGCTGTGCAAGCGAGCGCTGTGCATCCGCGAGGCCGTCCTGGGCCGCGACCACCCCGACGTCGCCAAGCAGCTCAACAACCTGGCGCTGCTGTGCCAGAACCAGGTACGGCTAGTGAAAGAAAAAAGAAAAAATTGTTTATTTGAGACTCGCACAGGAAACAAACATAAAAAAGGAAAACAAAAGTATGAAATTAAAAAAAAACTGGCCAAGTGCGAGTCGGACTAGCGCACTCAGGCTTCCGTACCTTCCTCAGACGTATAAAAACATGATGGCACAATAGCGCCATCTATGAGAATATAGTTGAACAGCATCAACCAGCAATAGCAAGCTATATTCTCATAGATGGCGCTTAACACAACAGACGGACAACAAAGTGATATTATAAGGGTTCCGTTTTTCCTTTTGAGGTACGGAACCCTAAAAAATAGTAAAACCTGTTCGTGGCCAAAAATCCTCAAAGTCTCCAAAAGGATCTCAGCATAGTGCCTTGACATTTTAAAATAAATGCCACAGCGCCGATAGGGAGTGTAGCGTGTTTCACGACCATTCTGTTACCGACATTTACTGTAGATCCTGCCATCCACGAAGATGCGCCCCACTCTTCCTCCTGATCGCTAGTATTTTAGTTCTATTGTTACACACTAATATCTATGAGTGTACACCCACACTATGACGAATATACCTATGACCATAAAAATAAAGTGAAGTCTCCATGAAGCAAAACTTCCTATCTCAAGTATTTGAAGTACTTTTCCTGAGTTTTCCTCTATGTGACATAGGCGTGGGACGCCCTATAGAATAACCATACGCTCGTTGTCCGCAGAACAAATATGAGGAGGTGGAACAGTACTACCAGCGGGCCCTGGAGATCTACGAGAGCAAGCTGGGCCCCGACGACCCCAACGTCGCCAAGACTAAGAACAACCTCGCCTCTTGCTATCTCAAACAGGTAAGCTGGGTAAACGAAAATGAACCATCATGTGTTATAAATAAGATCTAAAATTATATGTTAATTGGGCACAGGGAAAAGTGGACTGACGATCCCTGGCAATAGACAGTAGTGAAAGGTTGTCTTTGTTGATAACCAAAGCTAAAGTTTTTTGTGTCAATAGTTATAAAACTATTGTTGCTGTGTGTAACTATTTGTACAAATACGGAGTTTATAATATAATAAGATCACACACGCGTTGCCTCGCTCCATTGAGGGAATCTGTCTAAAACTGCAAACATCTACATTTAAGCTTTGCATTTTAGGGTACCTATATGCAGTGGCGGATTTGCCCTAGGGCCAGGGAGGGCATGGCCTGGGGCGGCAGACTGAGGGGCGGCATAGCCGACTCTCGTGCCGCCCCTTGCGCTCAGCTTTGTACAAAACCCTAAACTGTGCGTAGTCTGTCACGCACTTAGCCGGTATTTTCGTTAATTTACGGGGCGGCAAACCTTATATGCCCAGCAGTGGCGAAGGGTCCCTACAATACGATTCCTACCGGCTTCCCTTTGAAAAATAGCTCATGCAGTGCATGTGCAGCATGCCTACTTTTATTAATTATTTTTTCGTGAGTAGGTAAGCATTTGTAGCTCTGGCTTACATCTTACAATAACCGACCCTTCGCTACTGATGCCCAGGGTGCCAAATTTTAAAATACGCCACTGGGTATGTTTATAAGAAGATTCATAATTATCAAATTAATTATTCCTAGGGCAAGTACAAGGAAGCAGAGACGTTATACAAGCAGGTGCTGACCCGAGCGCACGAGAGGGAATTCGGAACTATCGACGGTAAGTCTTTATTTAAACATAGTAGAATTTATCTCTAAACTTTACATATACTATACTTAGTGGTTGACGGTTGGGCTTTTGTAACGTAAGTAATGGTAGAGAAAAAAAAAGTATTTAATTTAAATATAGATTGAAACCGATTTCGTTATTTTAAAACACAAATAGCCTGTCTAAATAAATACTAGTAACATATTAAAATACAAGTGGTTGTCTTTCTCACTTTACAAGTTAAAAGTGGTACGTTGGTTTAATTCCAACGAATCTTGGGTAGTTTAGCATGTAAAGTTCCTAAATAATGAAATATTTCTGATATGTAATATATGCTTGCATATAAATTGACTTTGTATTTTGTTTACCATTTCAGAGTATATAGCATCATTAAATGCAAAAAAGCCTAATAAAAAATAACATACAGCTGCACATAGTATATGACAAATTTTAAGACAAACTAACAAAGTCGACAGAAGATAATGTACTACTGCCACATTCCTATAGCATAATATAATTGTTGAAACGGCGGCTCAAACTCTAATCAATTAAAATGCCAAAGGAATGACAAAAAGTCAGCAGAAATATGACCAACATTATATATTACTGAGACGTTTGTTAAAATTTGTAAGAAGAGGAACCAAAGACATCATTGATGACACCAAACGAAAATATTAATGGCTAAAATAGGATATTTGTCATTCCTTTAATATTAATGGCTAAAATAGGATATTTGTCATTCCTTTGGAATAAAAATGTTGAAGGCTAGCTAAATAAAGTAATGTTTTGTCCAAAGCACAAAGTTTTGCTGGCTAACAATGTATTTTGAAAAAAAGTTAATTATTTATTCTTCTACTGCATATTTTTCTAAGGAATAGGTAATTTTCTCGACTTAGCTCGAATGTGTAAATATAGTAAACAAAAAAATACAAAAATATTGCATGTTTATTATTTTAAGTGAGTTTATTTTTTGCTATTGTTTATTTGTAATTAATTTATTTATAGACAATAATTATAATTATTATTGAGTGAAATGTTATCCGACTTTATTATTAATAAAATATTGATTTATTACATTTTTATTTGGAGGTAGTTATGGCATGCAATAAGTCGTTAAATACATTTTTACTTGACGCAAAAAATACACAATAACAATATTATTTTCATAATCAATATTTGTTATTTTTTTATGGTAGGTATTTGCGTCCAGTAAAAATAATATATTTTGTTTTTCTTTTTTATATTAGATCTCTTTATGCATTTTAAATAGACTTGAATCGTAGGTTGTTAGCTTGTAGAAACTTTATACTTTTACGTCTTGCCATTAAGTAAATAAAAAAAAATGGTTACTATTAGTTTGTAATAGCTAAAAGCTTCTGCGTGATAGAAATAAATAAAAAGAGAAAGATAGTTTCTTCATCTTGACTGTGATTGCAAATTCACAGTATCAAGAGTGAGTTCCAATATTATGACAATCTCAGTTGCCTTTGCTGAGTTCTAAGGGAATTTGGACGATTGGAGATGCTATTTTCTGTATTAAGTTTTAATTGCTTTGCGTTGCCTCATTGTTTTAGTGTTTATTTAGTCAATCAAATGTGGCATGCTTGTTCTTACTGTGCGAATTAGTTATGCATAACATAGTCTTGAGTATATTATATAAAATATTAAATAAATGAAGGCTACCAGGCCACCATGCAAATATAGATAGTATAATGTTACCAGCACTATCTTTTCTTGCCTAGTACCTATGAGAAACTAACTAAGATTGTTTTGATTACCAATTTCTTGTGACGCTAATTTTGTAGTATTTTTATCTGAACTTTTGCGTTTCCTATAGTAACGCTTGCCATTATATTCACGCACAATGTTTTAAATACATTATTTAATTTTATAATAACAGATTATTGCTGTATAGATTGTTTTATAAAAGCGTACCTATCATATGAATTAATTGTTAAAGACTTATATTGACAGCCTCTTTTAGGAAAAAAAGTATGCATTTTACTAGATTATTGATTTTTACGTTTAAGAATTTTAATTAAAAAAAACGTAGTTATAATACTGGTCTAAATTGTTAATTACTAATTTATTCTAAAGACTTTCTAACAAAAAATTGACTAAAGCAAAGATGCCAAATAATTCTCTAAATTACATACCAAATGTTGCGAACCGCTGAACTTTATGTAGTACGCAAAAACTTTATACACATTATATTTATTTACATTAAATGGAAATCATAAAATGTTTTATTTATTTATGTTATGAGTTACTTGTGGTAAAGGAACAATAAGTATTGCAATTTACGCAGTAAATGAGCTGATTAAAATTTACAAAAAACTGATGAGCATAATGGCTCCCTTTGGGATCGAACAGGGTTTTCGTTACATGCTGTAAATAAAAGGTAATTTACAAAATATTGTTTAAAACCAAAATACTTATTGTTTTTATACTTTTCCCATCCCAGTACCATAACACTACAGCATATAACTACTAGAAATTACTGCAAATTGTGGTTGCATGGTTGCATACCCTACAATTGGTGCAATATGGATGGATATAAAAGGATATTTATACGAAACTAAACCTTAGGTGAGTGACACAAGTTCGGATACTGTGTGGCACAGGTAGGAAAGGCAAAGAACATTACTTCTTTAACATTTTTATTTAATTTTTATGTTTTTTTTTTATTATTGTTTGTAAACGTCTTTTGCCAGTGTGTCACACCTTCCCGACTTGTGTCACATTTTTATAGTAATAAGTTTGGCTTTTTAAATAATATGGCTTTTTAATTTATAATGCTAAGTATTTTTCTCTCTTTCTTTTTCTAATATTGGTTGTGAATGGTTTGGGAGGGATAACGGAGACTTAACTATAATTGTTTATTTATTATCTTCCTGTTTTAGTTACTAGAAAAACTTAAACCAAACAAATGTTTACTTAAGAAACAAGCTCTTTACTAAAGAGACGCGCGAATGCTCATTCTTTTCCACTCTATCAAATTCTTTTAGTGTAAACAGGGGGTCTACTCTGTAAGTCCGTCAATGAAGATACGGGCCCGTCCGAAAGTACAATAGACATAAGATCCCGTCAAAACAAGTGTCAAATTCAATTTTTCGGACGGATAAAAGCACATCGGGAGTTGGGACAACTGTCAAATCGAGCTATCATTAATTCTTAGTTCGGGCCTCGAACTAATCTTAAGTCCGTAGGTGATACGGAGTAAGAAACGCCCGTAACTAAGGTCGAAACTACGGATTTCGTGCTTAGAGAGTAGACCCCCAGACGTAGAGCATTCATTCGTTGTTCTATTGTGCAAGAATTTTATTCTAGTTCTTGGTGCTCATTTTTACTCGTTGATATTTTGGTGTAAACGCTGAAAACGAGCAGAGATCGAGAAATAATGCCCTTGCTTTACTCTAGCTCTTTGTTCGTTTGGTTTAAATCGACCTTAAGATATTTTAGTCTAATAAAATAAGTTTAATATTTCAAATATTGGAGCAATAAGTTTTCCTAGTCGCAACTAATCGCGTATTGTATGTGCATTGTCGTTTAAATTCAGATTGAAATGCCTCAGGCGAAAATACTGTTAATTAAAAACGTATGTAATTATTAAATTATATAAGTAATAAAGGTTTCTAATATGTTTACAGGCGACAACAAGCCCATCTGGCAGGTCGCTGAGGAGCGTGAGGAGAACAAACACTTGCAGAAGGAGAACGCTCCTTACGGCGAGTACGGCGGGTGGCATAAGGCTGCCAAGGTAAAATGAACTTTAATAACCAACATTTAATACTGCTAGTTGTTCACAACAAAAGGAAATTGGGGTGAAGTCATTTTGGGGTAACTAGAAGTAATTTTTAGGACGTACTCCCGCGGTCTATGACGTCATCGCGATGTGAGAAAGTTCGCACGATCGCTATCCATCGTATGGCACCGAACCAGGGGTCACCGAACGAAGTGAATGTTCGGACGTTTCCTAGACTGTTTAAGCGGCGCGTGGCACGGCATTCCGCGCGGCTCGTGCTAGCACGCGTCGTTTAACCGCACCTTATCATTCACACCCAGATTTGTCCGCGGACTTGTCGCCACCGAATAATCCGGCGGATGGGCTCGCGTGTACTGTGAATAGTGGCCATAAAATGACGTACTCGTATGTTTCCACAGGTTGATTCCCCAACAGTAACAACGACCCTGAAGAACTTGGGCGCCCTCTACCGGCGCCAGGGCAAGTACGAGGCCGCGGAGACGCTCGAGGACTGCGCACTCCGCAGCCGGAAGGAGGTAAACACCACCACTGTTACAGACAAGTGAATAGTGTAGGTTTAGAGATGTCGCCTACTTAATCTGGTGAAAATTAACTTACGTGCTATGAATATAACTTATGATAACATACCTAATATATTTGAGCCATTTTCAAATTTTGTGGGTGCTACCAAACTGTTTTATGTCCGTTAACAAATAGCTGTAGCAAAACAGTTGTAACAAATCTGTTGTAAATTGGAACAATTGGATTACATTTATATAAATTGAATATTATATTGTTTGGTAACGAACCACTTGTAAACCAAACTTTAGAATTAATATTTGGTAACTGGTCCAATTTACAACAGTTTTGTTACAACTGTTTTGCTACAACAGTTTTATAACGGACAAAAAACAGTTTGGTAACACCCACAAAATTTTAATATGACTCAAATATATTAGTTAGGTATATTATCATAAATTGATATTATTATAACATGTAAATATCATGAAAGTACTTGTAAAGACTTTCCTCAGTTTCCTCTTAAGGCGACGGTAAATGTTAACGGCCGTAAATCTAAAGTTTTAAATTTCTTATTTCGCCGTCAAATAATGCAGGTTAGTTGTGCAATTCTTTTATGTTAAACTAGAACATATATACATCAATCGTACCTGTGAATATTTAACTATTGTAGTAAAATACTTAATGAAATAAATTCATGAATAACTGTCTACCCAAAACATAAAAACGTAATTACTTTCAAATCGCTTAAGATATTTTTATGATTTGTTTTGTGTGAAAAGACTATGCTACTACCTATAATATTGCCTGTTACTTTTTTTTTTATTTTATATTTTAGATACTAAAAAGTAAAAATACGTCTAATTCGGCACAGCGCGCTCCTTGATAGGCGAGTCGTATTGCTCGCTGGACGTATGTCGCGTTGCTTGAGCTCAGCGCAAAACACTCAAGCTATACCACCCAAATCACTCAAGGCCGTTGGCAGTTATCAGCGCCTTAATAAATTGTACTGAAAAATGATCTCTATGAATAATAAAGTTAAGGTTTCTTAATCTTGAAGCATATTTATAAATTAGAAATGGCTTATGGAAACTGTTTAACCTTTCAGGCATTTCTGTCTTTCTAAAATCAACCATATCTTCATATTTATAAAATTGATTTTTTTTTATCGAAGCTTGAAATGCTTGTCTGGAGATTGTAATATTTTTTCATGTGACACGTTGAGTGTTGAGTAGGCGACATCTATTTATATACATAGAACCAGAATGGGTATTAATAATGTGATTTATTGGACTAATTACGTCTATTATGCGTTTTTTAATTTTCACCGTGTGTGAGTGAATGCACTATTGCAATGGTATTAATATGAGAGAAGGTTATTATTATGTATTATGAAGTTAATCACACAGTTGTTTTAATAATAATTACACAGTTTTGTTACACTGCAGTGAAAAACGTTGCACTTAATTTATATTTAAGTAGATAGGTTTAAATAATATTAAATGGCAACACTTATTATAGTTAATATATTCAAATGCTAACTTTCTTTTTAGATCGTATCTACTTTTACGTGTATTTATTCTCTTTCACGGTTTTACTATGCTTATATTACACACATACTTATACATAAATTACTATTTATACACGTAACGGACTATTTCAGTACGCACATTGTCCGGACAATGTTGAGAATAACCGGACATTGTTGACAATAACTGGCCATTGTTAACATTATCCGGGTAATGTGGTAAATAAATTAAATTTTCGTCTGTCATAAAAAAATATGTATTTCCTACATACTCCAGCACTATTTAACGTACAAATAATTCATTTTGCACGCTGCCTAGCACGTACAGCAAGTAAGTCACATACAAGAAGCTAATTAACTTTTGTTGCTTTAAAATGTTACGATTTTACAGGTGGCTGATAATTGGCGATGATTTTAATTTCCAAATTATTATGTTTTAGTTATGTATTTTATACAGGGTGACAGGTTAGACAGTAGAAATATTTAAAGGGGTCATTGTACTCATCATTATGAACAACCTATGGACTAACCCTGAAATCGCGAAAGAAAATCAGCTGTTCCATACATTTTGTTGAGTTAGGTGAACATTAATGTATGGAACAGCTGTTTTTCTTTTTCGCGATTTCACGGTTGGTCCCATAGTAAAAGTTGTTCATAATGATGAGTACAATGACTCCATTTAAATATTTCCACTGTCTAACCTGCCACCCTGTATAGATAGGTTAAATGAGATCTGTTTCTCTAAATGACTGGGAGATTTAAATCGCAGTATAATTAAGTGAAACAGTGAGGTTTATTGTTTATACTACCTATCAAAAGTAAGAATTAATAAGAATTAAAAAGGCAACAAGAAAACAAAAATCGCCTAATGCGCGCTAAGCGATACAAAATCTAACAGCAGATCCTCTTCAAACCGTCGAAACACGTTGCTAGTACAAAAAAAAGTCTCCAAGCTCAGAACCCTTGCTAATAACCTTGGCACGTGTAGGCCTTGGACATCGTGAAGCAATCGCGCGCCCGCGGCGGGCGGACCGGCGGCCGCGAGCCGCCCGAGCCGCACCGCGACCAGCACGACGAGGTCAGCGCCTGAGCCGCCGGCTTGTCGCCCGGTGGCTTGCTTTCACGGGGAATAGGGCTGCCATGGGGGCCGGGACTTGCAAAAAAAGCTACAGTTGTTCAGTTGCGAAAGGGATGGTGCTATTTGTCAGTGTGTGTATGAATTAATATTTTCTTTACACTTGCAAGCTTAGAGACGATATGGCGGTGGATAACTCAATAACATTTTCTACCACTTTTTGCGGGGGGCGAGGTGAACACGACAATGGCACACTACGAAAATTTGACAATCTCACACAAATACAGGCTTACAGATTGTACTTAAATAAAACCATGTTGGTGCATAATTTATACTTATATGTGATACGAAATTCCATGGTTTCGTCTTTTACAAGAGGAAACTACACAATTAACCATTTTCAATTTCATTGTCGCGCATGACTTAATTTTCATATGGCCAAATCGGTTAGATGGCCAGTGTTTTTTGGTAGAGGGGTTCGCCGGTTTTGGCAACTCCATATAAAAATATGCTCTAAGCTTGCAAGCAATAAAATTGGTCCACTCTTCACTTTTGAGTTTATAGTTAGATAGTGAAGAAAGTTAGGGCTTTATAAAAGCACTAGCGTTCAGTTAACACTAAAGCAATCCGTTTAATTAAAAGTATGCAATTTAAGCGTTTTGGCGGCTTATTAAAATTAGTGCATTTTAATAAGCATTGTTTTGAAGAAATACACAACAGAATAAAATGTAATCACTTTCTGTGGGCTCGATTAACACTACTTAATAATCTGAAATGGTTTCCAGATACCAGTCAAAAAGCCTATTGTGTTGTTAATATTAAGAAGTTATGGGTTTGTCCGGTATAGCTCTATCTCTTTCACACGCTGGAACAGTGATGGCATAACACGGCCCCTGGTTGGTACAAATATTTCAAAACCAACGCGATCAAAATAAACTAAGCATGAAAAGCACCTTAGGAAATCAAGCCACCTCACAGCTGAATTGGGTACTATCGGAGCACTGGGCTGTCTGTGTCGTGATTCGTCCCGCATCACATCAAAAACACATTATTGGAGCTTCACACCTCGCATGTCGGGCAATTGGTCACATAGTTACGCACCACGGTATTTAGCACGAGCGGCGATACTCAACCTACGGATTGCAGTTACGGGAATATCTTGGGCCAGTGAGGAGCCATCCATAAACTACGTCACACAATTATGTGACCCCTGGTGTGAGGTCACATATTTTGCAATTTTAAATTTAAATGAAATGATTAAATTACTTACCACCTTTTTCTTACGTTAAATCCCTGCGTGTCGATGTCGTTTGGGTGTACCGACACTAATTGGGCGAACGGATTATACAGCGACTTTAAACTCCCGCAGCCGCCACATGCTAGAATGAAATAAACAAAAAGCTTCATAATAATATTGATAGAGGTGCTAAAATTTTTATGTTTCGTTAAAGTTTAAATACTTTAGATTTATACATGTGACGTAACGAAGCATGTGACTCGCCCCTCTTGTCACACAATGTCACACTTTGTTGACCCACTCCCTCCCCCTTAACTTGTGACGTGATTTATGGATGGCCCCTAATAATATCACCATTTTTTTTACGTGGAGAAGAATGTAGGCACCATACAAAAATAACGCGCACCAAAATACGTGTTTGTTTCAATTAGCAATAATTGTAGTATTTAATTTTGTTTTATTTAAAAGTATGTTCTTTTCATACCTTTGTTTTAATAGGATCACCGTTACTTATCCCCATATACTGAAATTTTATTCGTACTCAAGTCTCGTATCAGCTGATAATAAAATAAAAATATCTTTATTGTGCCAAAAATTGATAGAATAATGCATTTTGGCCGTCCAATCAGACTTTCAACTTGATTAGTATTTAACTGGCGTTTCAGTATTCGGGCACATTATTGAAAAAGGTCATCCAATAAATCAAGGTTGAGTATTGCTGCATTAGGCTATGTCGTGTACAAAGCTATAATTTATCACATCACCGCAAATAACGGCTATGACAGGTCGCGTAATCATTCCCTTATTTATATTATCTTATGTACATTTTTTATTTTAAGTAATTTTTTGCGGTGCTGAAAATGTCTTAGGCCATGTTGTTTCAACTTACAGTTACGTATCTGTAACCGTCAAATATGGCGGCTTGTACGACAATTTCATACTGACTTAACGATTACGTACTGACTTACGAATACAGATGGTTTGAAGCAACCCGCCCTTAATGAGGTACTATTTTGATCTTAATTAATGTTAGCTTTACTGAATTTAAAAAGCAAGCAGGTGGAGCTTTTAATTTCTAATTAATTTATTCATCGATATTATCCTATTTCGTTCGAAGTTTCGAAAGTATTCAAAGTTTATATGTATAAGTAAAAAGCTCATTATAGTTGCTTCTTCGTCTTAAAATAAAACGGGCTTGTCCAGCTAGTCTAAAACTGACTTTGCTAAAAGAGTAAGCGTTTCATACGAATATGAATATTATATGTATTAATAAATACGGTTCACATTCGTTTACACCAATAAGCGAAAGTAAACAAGCACTCCATAGGAAAATTAACCTTAACTTTGTACATACAATGTTCATATTTGAATGAAACGCTTATAGCAGAGTAAAGTCAGTGCAGTTCACAGCCACCTCTCATTCACTCATGGTGTTGTATGTCCCATCAGGCAGCGTTGCAAACGATTTCATGCTTTATGTCCTCATCACAATCTCATAAATTTTGTTTATGTTATGTTTTATATGTGGTGTCTTGTTTTTATGTATTTTTTTTTTATTTTCCTTTTTTTTGTTAATTTTCAATTTATTATAATGTATTTTAGAATATTTAATTATGTTATTTCCCATCGGTGCACACAAAATAATATCTATGGGTACTTTGAAAGTATGTGTGCTATCAATATAAGACTGCGACTTTATTGTTAAAGCAGCCGCAAAAATACAAATAAATAATAATAACGTAAATTAAAAATAAATTACATATTATTAAAATTACAGGGCACGGCGATGCGTTTATGCCGTGGCGTTCAAAAGGTTAAAAATATCCTAATTAGTATGCGTTTTATTTTATAACGGCCGACGACTTTTGCCCAAATACATACTATTATAATCAACAAAAATGCCTTTAAAGTCGTTCAATTTTCCAGTACAACATTCACATACTTTCTTAGTAAGCACATTGGGATAACACATCTAACAAAAAAAAAATCAACCATTACTTCTCCAGCTTTTTACACACATCCAATTTTTATTTGCACTTTATTTTTTGTTTGTTTCCGTTATAGGGCGCGAACCAAGCGAGCGAACCACGCATGAACCTTAAGTCAAAGCTGTTCAATGCGCTAGGCATCAACACTGGCAGCAATCCGCCGCACCAGTAGCCACGTAGTTGTACACTAGGGTTAAGTTGTCACTCGCTTGCGCACATGGTCCTCACTAACTAATTACGATCGTAGGCAATGGCTTTGGAACTTACCCCCGTATTCAAGAACTATAAGGTCTCGAACACAAAACTCATACAAGTATGAACATTTTATGTATAAAAATAAGGTTCATATTCATATAAACGAATATAAATAAGCGGTTCATATGAATATGAACCTTAACGTAATACTTACAATGTTCATATTTGAATGAGTTTTTTTGTACACTTTGCTATGAGTCCTCGTAGTAATGATCGTGAATACGGGGGATAGACTGCTTGCTGTAGTGATGCGTAGTTAGAACGTCACTCATTTTATTACAAATGTTATTTCAGTTAACCAGCAGTACTTATCAGTTTTGTTTAATCTGAGATTATTGCAGTGTATTAAACAGCTGATATTTATTTAAAAATCATAATTATCGATATTATTTAGTTTCTTAAGCTTGTTGTGGTGCAAAAAGGAAACCATTGCTTATATTTCGTACCATGACAAATGTCCGCTCATAAAATGAGGATCACGTGCGTTCCACACTTAATTAGCCGCCATTTTGAATTTCTTGGACAACAAAATAATGCAATTTTTCAATGGCCTAAGCCTTAGTTAATTTTAATTCGAATGAAAACATTTTTATCACAACAAATTCAAAATGGTAGCGTAGTAGCTTAGTATTATTTATTAGCATGCGATATAATTTTAGTAAAAATAAAAGTTTTTGAAAAAAAAAGAAATAAAAAATATAAAATACAAATGAACGTGTGATAGGAGCATGCCAGTGAGCCGTCCCGCTATAGTATACAATATTTTGTTTATAAATAAATATAAAGTATCAAGACGGTGTGTGTGTACTGTTTTATATGGTGACACTTGTCATTTGTTGCTGAAGTGCATTTTATATAACCAAGTTTCTTGATAACTTTGGATTCTTATCTAGATTTTAGAGTATTAAATTAATATCTTATTATGTATGTACATATATTTTAATTTTTAGGTGCGTATTCTTTAGACTCGTGCTATTCCATCAATATTTTAATTTTACTAGGAATTTATACAGGAACCTAATAGTTATCAACATGGCGCTGATTATATAAAATGTATACAAATTTTGAGAATTTATAAGCTGAATTTTGCATTTATAATCATTGAAATATTTATAAATATTATCATTACAATAATTTTTATTTTATTAATAATTAATTTGCGCATGTTTAAACAACGATTTTATTCGCTTACAATATCAATTTTAATTTACTGATTGTATTTTTTATCGATGTATGTCATGTTCTTTGTCAGGAAGAATGCATGAATGTGATCTTTATTATTGTGAGCGTTTAGCTTTACTCAACCTAAGAGGAAAACTTGTTGTTTTTGAACACATTTTTAGAATATTTTAGTTTTAATAAATGAAAGTTGTAATGCGTGAATCATTTTAAAAACATGCGAACGCGAAACCAACTTTTCAAATCGGTCTAGTGTATGTGAAAGTCAATGTATAAACATTTTCTTCGACAAGTTGTTCGGTTGAGTACGGCTGTTTTATCTGTTTCACCAGAGCGCCTAACATGCGCACCGCGACAAAATTTTGTCGACGCTTTTATCGTGCATTTGTCTCGTATTCGCACGAGTAAGAGCGAGACAAAACAGTCGACAAATTTTGTCGCGGCGCGCATGTTAGCCCTGCTAGTCATGTTTTATCATTATCATCAGTAATTTTATGCTTAACTTTCATTCCAGTGTTAGCGTATGTCGATCTAAGCTTTACGTGAGAGTAGGTGATAAATATAATTATATAGTATTTTTATATACACTGAATTTCTTTGTGGATTTTTTCTATGTATACATTAGATTACAATATCGGCATAACATTTACAGTTTTTTTTTAAAGAATCTCCCTTTAATAACCGCCACGTCACAGCAATGAGAATTATTTTTTTATTGTCTCGTCTCGATATCTACGTCGAATGGTAATTATAAAAATTGTTAATAAATATAATTTATGTAACATTATTTTTGGTTTTATTTATTTTTATTTCGGAAGAAGGTGAGTCTACAGTGTTATGCAATTTATAGCCCACAGAGCAAACAAGACGCATGACAAACGAACCAACAGACACACGAACACATTTATAACGGCTTTTGCTGTTAGAGTAGATGCATGGTGGCATCTCATTCACTGTATATTAATGTTTTGTAAATCTCATTAACACTACCCTACATTAGTTACACTTCTCTGTCATTGTAGAGTTTTAATTATCTGTGGTTATTTCCCGCCATTTCTGTTTTGATGTTCCTTTGGCAAATGTATTATTTCATACAGCCTAGTTTATGAAAATCCTGTTATCTTGATAAACAGTTCCCTTTGCAGTCACAATAACTAAATTCTGTCTCAAAATTCCTGAAGACTGGCTTCCAATCAGACCTTACTATTTATCATCAAAACTTTTTCATATTATTTTAAACAAAATGGAGTGTAAATTGCATAACACGGGGGCAGGATTGTGGCGCGGTGTCTCGGAGCGCCAGTTTCTCGAAACTGCGCGAGTCGTTGAGGCGCTCGTCCGCGCGACTGTTCAATCGGCTCGCGGGCCGCCACTCCGCCCACCTGCCAACCGACGTAGACTTCACTGACCCTGAAAGGTAACCACGCCACATTGCAGCCACCATCATGACAACATTGACAACTACTCGAGTCTAACGACTATCATCTCCACATGTAGGCTGTTCAAATACAGCAGAAGATGGTAGAAACTTTTATGCCAGTATTGTGATAAAATTGGATTATAAAAGACTGTAAATTGAGGTTTATGGAGCAAGCTAAGCTAAAACCTGCTTTCTATCGCATACCTACGCTTATAATTCGGCTTGGTTATTATTATTATATTTGGTGTATGGTATTTCAAACGCATTCAACAAGTTGCAGAAAATATATGGAGTATAAATATTATAAAATCAGGTAATTGTGAATTATTAATATTTTCAAATTGCACATTTCAGTGTGTTGCACTAAACCTGTCAATCATTTGCAACCACAATAAAATGCAAATCACAATGAGCGAATATTGTACGAAAATGCAATACATTTGCACTAGAATTATATTTCAATTTACAATTTTATTGAAAAGTCTACATGTTGCCTGCATATGTCGCTAATTTCCTAATTTTTAATTATTTGATTATGAAGTATCCAGCTTATTTTTATAACATTTAATTTCAGAACCTGTTTTCTGTTCTCCAAATATAATTTAATAGTTTTAACAAAAACAATTTAATAATTAACTGTCTTTTCCAAAACTAAAATTTTAGACCGTTCCAACTAGAGTAATTAAAATTAATTTTTAATTGCTTTATTGCGGGTGATTTAGAAACTATACACTGACGCCATCTTTTTTTTCCTGTAGCATGAAGCGCGCAAGCTCCCTGTCCGCGCTCAGTAACTCGAACCCGGCCAGCCCGCGACACTCACAGCAGCGGTAGCTGTCAGCAGCCGGCAGAACTAAGACCATCATCAGATACACCACTATTACTTTCATCAGGCTACTGGCATTACAGTCATGACCTTTGCCTGGTCGAAACAATGGCTGCGTAAAAAAGCGGTGCGAGTTCCATGCTCTCTGGTTTAAAAATAACTACGTTATAAGATGTTAGTTTTAAAAAAATCTTTTAATATCGAATAGGTACAAAGAGCAGAAGGAGCGGTAAATCTAATAACAGAATTTGATTAAGTACCTACAAGGAATTTAAAACACGTATGATATTCTTCACGCATTCAACTATTCTTGCTTCTCTTTGAGTTTACGAAGAAAATCAGCTACATAATTAAGTGTAGATAGATACCTATACGTATTACATATCCACAAAATTATTTTTATCTGTCAATGTTACGAAGTTTTAGAGGTATCTACTAAAAATAATTGCGTTACGTTACGTACCTACAAATTGATTGAATTGAAATGTAACGTTTACGTAGTAATCTTACATTGACAAAATATTTTGTCCTGTAATGCAACTCACATTACAGGACAAAATATTTTGTCAATGTAAGACTACCACGTAAACGTTACATTTTTGAGCTTTTCAATTCCTGACTTTTTAAAGTAGGTTAGGTAATCAGTTGAGAATTTCAGATCATTTTTTGCTAAGAATATAATGTCTGCTCGATTAGGAGCCAAAATTAAAGTATATTTGAGTTGAGAAATATCGTAAATTTTTCGACCTACAAAAAGTATCTGTACCCCTATCATGAGTTTTTTTGACGTATAGTTTCGTTAACGTAAGCATATTTTGAATTTAAAATACAGCAGTCCTGGAACATTTTGATAAAATTTTATACAATTTGCACATTTTAAAAAATACAGATAAATTAATTATTTAATTTATTTATATATTGTGTAACAAACGTGCATTTTCAATTCAAAATATGCTTACGTTAACGGTACTACACGTCAAACAAAACTCATGATCGGGGTAGCTACTGGCCCCTATTAAAAAACGAAAGTTAAAATATTTCAATACAAAATATTGATCGAGTTTTGTAGAAAAAATAAAATATACCTAGGAGTTATATAAAAAAAGGACTAAAGCATACTCGTTTTATTTATATTTCATTAATAAAAATCATACCTAAGTAGGTATAAAAAAATATAATCTATAAAAACAAATAGTATTTTGGCGCATGTGCAATAATTTTGCAATCACTACAGTGGCTTTATTCGTAGATCCTGTACTTAGTAAGTAAGAATCATTTTTATAAAAAGCAAGAAAACGGCGGGAAGTGTCTATGGCCCGTAGGAAATCGAAGAAGAAAAGTGTGACAAGAAGGTAACCACATGAACGTATACCAGTGGCGAAGGGTCAGTTTTTTTAAGAGGTAAGCCGGAGCTACAAATGCTTACCTGGCCACGAAAAGCTAATAAATAAAAGTAGGCAATGCTGCCTGTGCTATTTTTCAAAGGGAAGCCGGTAGGAATCGTATCGTAGGGACCCTTCGCCACTGACGTATACCTAACTAAATGGTATTATTAGGATTTAAGTTTGTATTTCAAGCAAGGTGTCTACTAAGCTTTATGTTTACTCAAAGCTTTTATTGTCTCCGCATTTCAAATAAAGAAGCTTAATTTTTTTATCGATATTGTGAAAGTTGCTGTCGGAAAAAAAAGAAAAAAAAAATCAGATTTGTACATACAGGGTGTCCAGTAAATAGCACGACATACTGCAGGGGGTGATAGCTTGGATCAATACCTACCAAAACAACACAACATATGTTCAGCAAAATCTTACGGATTTTTTTTCACCACTGTAGGTTAAAGTTAAGCGATAAGAAAATTGTTTTGTGAAAATTTAAACAAAAAGTACTATTTCTTGAAAACATTCTTGTTTTTGATAGAAAAAAGACTTATCAATGAGTAAACTACTCACGAATAATTTGATGTAAAAAAAATACTAGGAAAGGAATTTTTCATTACGAGATACTTAAAAATCTGTTTCAAGGTAGAGATTATTCGATATTTCGGAAAATTTTGTAAAACTGTCAATCCGTAAGATTTTGCTGAACATATATTGTGTTGTTTTGGTAGGTATTGACCCAAGCTATCACCCCCTGCAGTATGTCGTGCTATTTACTGGACACCCTGTATAAGTAAAATCAAATCTTATTTACTATAATTATGTAATTTAAAGTCGATTGGTCTTATTTTTGACCGGAGGACGATAAATCTAAATTTAGCAAAGGTCCGTAACTTTTTACCCAAGATTTTGCTGGTGCAATTTCGTGGTGCACACACATTGTGTATGTAAATCTCACATATTTCCCATCTGGCAGTAACTTGTAAACTTTATTTCTATAAGCTTTAGCTCAGTGTAACGTACTTATATCTAATGTGATAACTTGCATAAGTGCAAGCGGCTTACGTAACTTATTGACAAAAATATTTTATTGATCAGACTGTCTCGGCGTGACGATTGATTTTAAATAAAAATCGTGTTGACAGGTATTTTGTTGTTTCATTAAAATTAATCCTATACTTAAACAGATGTCCCCTTAGATCATAGAAAAAAAGGAGATTATATCATAGCAAATTAGTACCTACGGGAACCACTGTCGCCACTTGTAGAACAGTTTGCAACACAATTACCTACAACCGCTCCTTGTGAATATAAAGATCTCCCACACATTAAAAATTCCACACACCCTCAATCTGACACTGTTATTCGTCACTCACTACTAGCACTAAACTAAAACACTATGTTTTATTATAATTATCATCGATCGCGTTCGGTCCGTCGCCAGCGTGTACGTTTTAATTATGGTCATAATGATGACCAAACTAAAGCGTCAAGCTCAATAGCCCCTTGGCATCTCCCTTGTTTCTATGATCTGAGGATGTCCCATAATGAAGGCAATATAAAAAGTTTCGTTGGTCTAGTGGTCGCAAGCGCGATTGCTGAGCGCGGGGTATTGGGTTCAATATCCGGGTCGGGCAAAGTGTGATTGGTTTTTTGCATTGGGAAATTCCCAGTAGCAAACTCAAACTGGGTTATGGCCGGCAGTGCCCGGTTGATGGCAATGAGCTCGCCCCTATTAGGTACACTCGACGTCATTGACGGTCGACCACTATTCACCCTTATGTTCTTAGTAATGGTGAAAAGTGGTCGACCGTCAATGACGTCGAGTGTACATGGAGCTTAAACATAACTGTGTGAAATGTGGGTGTACTAATACACCTCTGCCTAACCTTTCAAGGGATACAGGCGTAATGTTATGTAATGAAAACTGCAATATTGAAAATTGAGTAAAGTTTACCTTGATTCCTTCTGTAAAGACATTTAGGTAGAAACTCGCACAGTTGATAAACGGCCAGCTAATTAAGAGAGAGAAACCTAACAATATTATTCAGTAATTAAATTAGTGCATAATAGATACAATCTCGTTGGCAGAAATATCTATCTAATGGTCATAGAATATTCGTAGCGATGACCTAGATATTTCGTCACAGCTATAATAAAGTAGCTACAATGAAACAAGTAGTGTCCGAAATAAGACAACACAAATATAATGAAGTGCCAACTATAAATAAAGAGTGTTATGTGTTTAATCGCGTCTGCTCAGCTCATCAGCACCGCAGCCGACATATTCGATGCCAGGGGTGTGCGAACTTAGTTAATCTCTAACAAATACAATTAAATACTGGTACAGTACCTATCTGTTACGGACAAAATCTACATACAATAAGTGTTTTTGTAGCCGTAAATAGGTAAGAAGTATACCTATTTGATCGATAATAAAATTAGAAGACATTCCTAAATCTTTTGAAAGCTCATGCTGCGAAGGTGAAACTATCGGATCGGTAAGCAAGAAACATTGCTTTTTATAAGCAATGGTCGGAGTAGGCAGATTGATTTGGGGTCAATAAACTGGCACGTATGTATTAATATGGATATGCCTCCGGGATTCCGGGATTTTGTAATACCTAATTAATTTTTTTTAAGAATTTCAAATATTGTTATGTGTAGATGAAGAATTGACGCACAAAAGTAAGATTCACTTTATTATTTAATAAATAAGAAAAAGTCAGTCTTTTCGTCACCACGGTCTTACTTAATTGAAACGTCGAGGTTAGTCAAAATACTGATATTTTGATTATGTTTGTGCGCGAAAAGTCCCGATATAATAAAAAAACATGTGTACAATTCGCGAAACTTTAAAAACTACAAATAAGAAAAAAAAATATTAATTAAACGTTTAACTATCGCATTCTATAAATTTCAAATGTTTTAGTTTAAAAATCTTTACATTCACAATATTTGATTCAATCCCGTAAGTACCAAAATGAAATCCCGGAAAAAAGGCTTATCCATGTTATGATTTCTATGACTATTTATGGTGCAAGTACGTAAAATCAATCTACCTACTCCGACCATTGTTTATAAGTCTGCAATAAAGTAAGGGTCTAAAAAATAAAGAATATGGCAATCTTTTTAATTAGTACTTACTTACATTTTGTATTCAGGCGGACCCTGGCAATAGCTGGGATTAACGCCAGGTAGAAGAAGACTTACTTACATTTTGTCTGTAGATAGGTACCTTATTCTATCTAGCTCACGTCACACAGCCGCGTGATTTCACCGCGAGAACTGCCAATTTGTTTGCGAACGTTCGAGGGACAATGTCACGGTCAGATTCTCCCTCGAACGTTCGGAAACAAATTGGCGTGTCGGTCCAGAATAGACCGGCAGGTCACACTATCGCTCACTATACTCACACCCCGGGTGCCAGCGGGAGGTGAATAGAGGCGATGCCATTTTCAATTTTATCTGAGCAGATTGTAGGTGCCTATATATGGCCTAATAAAGTACAATTTGATTACTTGTCAATTTACTGGCGTAGATACCTCAGTAGAGCCAACCCTAACAATACGTAAGCAGGACACGAAAAGAAATAGTTATATACTTATCATTTTATTATTGGGTACCTACTTATGTCGTCACATTTGGTCACCTCGACCAACTCTGAACTGTGAAGTCATCCATTGCACATGCGATGAAACGAAGGAAGGTAGAGACTACAGCTAGAGTAGGTCCCTATAACAGAATAATGAATTACCTAACCCATAATCTATCCTACGCAAAGTATCTAAATGGAAAGGTAGATAGCAGTGATGGTGATTTTAGACGATATCTTAAAAAACCCTCATTAATGTCTAGCCAGAAAGACTAAAAGGACCATAACGTAACTTGAAGGATCCATTGCTATTCTGGAAGAGTCAAAAATAAAAAAAAACCGGCCAAGTGCGAGTCGTACTCGCGCACCGAGGGTTCCGTATCCGTTTTGGACGTATAAAGTGAAAAAAACCGGACCGCAAAACTAAGTTTGTTTGTGAAAGAATTTTGATGATTTTGAAAAAACTGTACTAGTTAGGAACACCGTTTTATTTTTGGTGCCATATTTGGGTCAATTCCTATCAACTCTAATTATTTCAGATTTTTCACTCCGCAAACTTCGGAGATAAGGGTAATAATAGTATTTTTTCAGACATTTTGCATCATATGTCGAAAACTGTGAGACATAAAATTAAATAAATATATGTTTTGAAATGTGCAGATTAAGCCCTTTCATTTGATATGTCACTTGACCCAGTAACCCCACTTTGAAATTTTGGACCCCCACTCCGGCCCCTTTTGCAATGAAAATAAAAATATTTTTTTAATTTTTTTATTTGCAATAAAGTTGGACAAGCATTCTTTATAACTGTTCCAAATTTCAAGTCGATAGCATTAGTAGTTGCTGAAATAAGCAGGTGTGACAGGCAGACAGACAGACAGACGAGACGAAGTCGCACCATAAGGGTTCCTTTTTTACCATTTTGGTACCATATGTATGTACATAGTAGGTAGGTAAGTATCTGAGGCTGAATTTGAAAGACTTGTCTTTCTTATAAACTTTTACTAAATAAAATACTTAGCCTACACACAGCCAGTTATTTTTGGTAAGACGACCAATGTAAGGGTTGAGGATTGCTAAACTTAGTGAAACAACATGATGTAGTACATTATATACGGTGCGACATTATGTACACTCGACGCCATTGACGGTCGACCACTTTTCACCCATGTTCTTAGTAATAAGGGCGAAAAGTGGTCGACCGTCAATGGCGTCGAGTGTACCTGCCGAATATCGTTGGGGCGGAACTGAGATCATAGAAACAAGGGAGATGTGCCAAGGCGCTATCGAGCTTGATGCCTGATCTTGAGCAAATTGCTCATATTAAAAACGTACGCGCTGGCGACGAACAGAACACGATCGATGGTATAAATAGGTACAGTGTTTTAGTTTAGTGCTAGTATTGAGTGACGATTAACAGTGTTAGATTGAGGGTGTGCGGAATGTTTAATGCGTGGGAGATCTTTTTATTCGCAAGGAGCGCTTAATTATGCGCGTAATTGTGTCAAAAAATTTACTAAAAGTGGCATCAGTTGTTCCGGTACTAATTTGCTATGATGGCATATCTCCTTGTTTCTATGATCTGAAGGGCGGAGTGAGTTGAGTGGTGTCTGTCTATTCTGTACCGACACGCCGCGAGATATCACGGCGGGAACTGCCAATTTGTTTGTGAACGTTTGAGGGAGAACGTCACGGTGAGCTTCTCCCTCGAACGTTCGCAAACAAATGTGTGTCGGTAGGTCCAACCCCGGATCTTGAATTATTTCGAGGCGGGGCAAAGACTGAAAAATGCCGCCCCCGCCCGACAATATTTTTGGTATATCATCATCATTTCAGCCATAACACGCCCACTGATGCTGATGGACATAGGCCTCCCGCAAAGAACGCCACAACGACCGGTCTAGCGCTGCTCTTTGTGATTCTACGCTTGGTAGACGAATACAGTACTCAGTGTATTCGTCAACCAAGCTTGAATTTGCCGCCCTCTGAGTTTGCCGCCCGGGGCACGGGCTCCGGCTAGCCCCCCCCTAGATCCGGGCCTGGGTAGGTCGGTACATAATAGACGGCTGGAGTCAAACTACATTTGGAACCAGTGTGCATTCGATCTTCCGTGATTCGAGCAACAGTTTTGTCGCACCGGCGATATTCGCACAACTTGATACTATTGTCGCACTTCCGTAATGTAGGTACTCATTCATATTATTGTTTGTTTAGGTAAGTCATAAAAACCCACAAATAATAAAAATCAACGTATCAACACCAACTAATAATTTCTCGATCCGTGTTATTATAGCGAAGCTAACACAACAGGAGGGGCAGTGACTCAGCTCAGAGAACCATCGGAGGGCCAGTAAAAAGTAACGTAAGACTCATAATAAGTTGCTCGTGGACATACGTGCAGCTGCCAAAACATGACGCGAAGGGTGCGTGCGCGCATCACATAAAGAACTGATGGTAATTATGTTTGTATTGTGGTGGATACCTAGATACCTATGTCATCTCGTTTTTGTTTAGGAAAGATTTTGTGGTGAGTAAGGTTGCCAGAGCTCCTGAGGATGCTGCTCCTGTTGATAGTGAGGGACCTGCTTGTGGGGTAAGCTATAGGCACAGCGATTTCTCATTATAAGTACTTGGTGTCGCAAAGTCGCAAGCGTTTCATGCTACGATAACTGCTTACATCAGTTTTGTATTACTTCATGTTTGCCACACATAAATCAAAATAAGTACTTAAATCAATAGAAATGTTATCTACTAAGTACATTGCAATATAAATTGAACTTTATTCCGTTTACTTTAGGTAAAGTCACATTTTTAAACGCGCGCTCTCGATGTAGCTACCTATACCCTATCCGTTTTACCAAAAAATAAAATGTAAACAAATCATAAAAAGGGTTGTTTGGATGTCGCATTTACAATGATAAAGTTAATATTAACATTACTATAGCAAAATTTAATTATTTATTTCAAATATCACCATAAACTCTTTACATTTATAAAAAAAACATAAAATCTTAGATTTTACAATTATTATTGATACCAATATTAATACGTATAAAATTTTTATTAATACAAAATAATACGAATAACTAACTTACCTTATAAAGAAACTAAAATGGCAAGGTTTCCTAATCTGTATTTCATTTTATACGCTGATAATTTAAAGTGTACTTTATAACTGACTATTTTACATTGGAACGAGTGTTTCTTAATTCGGTCGGATTATAACCGCCATGTTTTGTTTACAGCTGTGATTGAACTCGTTGATGCCACCGTGTTATTATTCGATATTTCGTTGTGTTTTCGTTATTATTCATTAAGTTATTGATTTTGTTGAGTTTGTCTTCTTTGTTACTCTTATTTTTATTGTTTTTTTTTGTAAAATGAGTGAACCTGGGCATTTGCACTTCTTCATCACCGAAAAAAGAGCGGTCCAAGAGGACAGTGATGGGTTCAGTGGATAAGGAGATCCTTATCAACGTCTACAAGCATGTAGAAGAGACGTGGCCTAAGGATTCCTATGCTTACAAGTACGACATAGCCGATAAAACTGCGGAGATCATGGGGATATCTCGAAGCTATTTGAGAACCATTGGTTTGTTTGTTTACATTTGATTTTTTGGTAAAACGGATAGGGTATAGGTGGCGCGTAAGTCTACGAAGAGGTCAAGCTGTATCTCTGCGTCATCCCACCGGAATTAAGTGAAACTAAGCTTATATTTTAAGTTGGATCCCAAGCTACCAAACTGTGACAACCACATCAAAATCCGTTCAGTACTCTTTGTCTGATGCGCGTACAAACAGACAGGCAAAAATTCAAAAATTTTTTTTTTGCCCATATTTACGTCCCATAACCTAACCTAACCCGACTGTTTTTCGGAAATATTATTCAACGTACCTACAGACACGACTTTTTTACAATTTTATAGTACGAGTAGGTACCTACCTACTTATAGATTTTTTTATAAGTACATCTAATCGCGTGATAGACCTGTCTAAGCACAACAAAGACAGCTAGGTCAAATCAAACGAAACGATCAAATCATATGAACGGAGCGGGAAGTGCGAGCCAGCCAAATAACCAGGCCCGTCTGCTCCGCCGACAAGCCGACCCGGCTACCGGCTACAAGCCGTTAACTAGCCGACCCATTACAACGATATCTCATCCGCCTCATCGATCTGCATTGTATAAGACGTATGTAGCAGTGGCGAAGGGTCCCTACAATACGATTCCTACCGGCTTCCCTTTGAAAAATAGCACAGGCAGTATTGCCTACTTTTATTAATTAGCTTTTCGTGGCCAGGTAAGCATTTGTAGCTCCGGCATACCTTTTGGTATGTAGTATCGATATTTACTACCACTTAGGTACAAATCGGGACGAAATGAAAAACCTTAGGCTACGGGTTCTAGGTAGCTCTTCAGAGGGCCTAGCACGAACGATTTTGACATTGCGTATCGTAAACGTAAGCATATTTTGAATTGAAAATACACGTTCGCTACACAATATTTTTATAAATTAAATACTTTATTTGAATCTCTGTATTTATTAAAATGCGCAAATTGTATAAAATTCAATCTAAATGTTCTATGACTGTCGTATTTTAGATTCGTAATTCGCTTACGTTTACGATACGATACGTGAAAATTGTTCGTGCTAGGCCCACAGATTGCTATACTGTAGGTAGGTATATAGGAGCGCAGTGGAGACCAATCATTAATCTATGCCTATTTCCTATTTATATTTTCACAGGCCAATTTGTGATTTTGAGTTTCATGTCAGGTACACACACAAATCGGTACCTATCAACCTATCACTACGAGGATATGAACAATTTAAGCCTTAAGGATACTCAAACGGCGAGATGTGTTTCACTAATTAATTGAATACACTCTCCATAGACAAATATACATGAAGAAGAATATCGTAGGAAATTACAGGAACTCTAAAAACACATAAACCTATCAGCACGTTAAATTGCCCCTCACCGTGAGAACTGAGGGCAGAGGGCAGAGGGCGGTGTCCCTGGGGGTTCGCTACTGCCCCATGTTAACAGACAGTTTGGGCCGGTCGCACGTAAATCACTTGATTATCTTAATTGATTTGTTAATGTGAAGTATTCGATGAGTGTTACCTAGTAGAACTTAATGTGATGTCTATTTTTAGCAGCAGGCGCGGTCCCAGGGGTCATGGGGGTGACCATGACCATGACCCCCCCCAAAATCGTACAAAAATGCGCTAAACACGGTAATTCACGGTATAGCACGTTGGCATTAATCGGTATGACCCCCCCCCCTAAAGTCATCAGCTGCGGTATGACCCCCCCAAAATCGTCGGCTGGGACCGCGCCTGTTTAGCATGCAGTAGGCTATGAAACGTTTGCAACATCGAGTACTTACCTAATACAGGCGCGTTGCCAATCCTTTAAAATGAGAATTCGCTGTGCCGACACCTTAGGCGACAAGCAGTCTCGTTGTCAACACAGCGCATCCTCAGGTCTAGCGACCTTACTCACCACAGGAATACAACACTATTAAAGAGTAGCGTTATTTGGCTGTGGTATTCTGCATGATGGAGATTCGAGCTATAGATATCCCCTGTGCCATACCTACCTTTCTTGCCAATGCACAAGGGTCGGCCAAGTTGCTTGTCTTTTATTTCTGTTTAGGAGTAACATAATCGGCCTTACCACAAAAAAGATAGACATGCGTTAAATACGAATGCTACCAAAAATAATGCACACTCGTTTTAGACAAGTTAGTGCTAAAACAAGTGTGTATTATTTTTGGTAGCATTCGCGTTTAACGCGTGTCTATCTCTTTTGTGGTACGGCCCAATATGTCTAGCAGTAAACTGCGGTATAGCGCCTAATAGATGTAAGAAGACCTGTAGGAAAATAGGGGAAAAAAACATTTATGATGCAAATTATTGTTTGCTAGCCAACTGTCAAAAGTAACTAAGTACGGTACCTACTAATCTTAATCATTTCATCGGCCTAGCCTTTTCGCAAATTACATTGGGGTCGGCTTCCAGTCTAACTAGTTTCTTAATGGGTAATACCGGTATTCGAATGTTAGACCAGCTGTCAGACTTTTTAGGGCTTCTGACTACCCGTAACGATTGTCAAAGATATTCCTATGACAACCGCGACCGACTGTTTAACGTGCTCTCCGAGGCACGGAGAGGTCTCGATGTGTAAAGAACGGTCACCCATCCAAGGACTGACCGCGGCAAGCGCAGCTTAACCTCGCAGATCGATCGATCAGCGCGACTGTCATTTAGCCACAAGCCCCTCACCTACTAATCTTAATCATAATTATTAAATTATTATCTCCATGTAAACAAAACGCCATAGTATTTAAACTTATTACTTTACCAAAACCTACAATGAGACGGAACAATTACGGTGGTGAAATGACAAATTGAAGTCGCGCACTGCGCTGTCCAATCTGTAGACCCCGCCCAAAAGCTAAGCCCCGCCCAGCTCGTGCGTGCGCGCATCTCAGCTGAACGTTCAGGAATTATCCGCTGAAACTCTGGCGTGGGCAGACGTGTTACATTGTGTCGTAGACAATAATCGTGGACAAGTTTTTAATTGTTTTAAAGAGTAGTTTATGTGTTTTAGTTTATATATATAATTAGGAGTTTATGTCCATACCTACTGTAGAAAAATCAAGTTCATTAGAAAAACGGAGTCTCTTAAAACACTCGAATCTAATAACGAGAAAACAATCAAATAACAGTATCCAAGACCAAAAGAAAATCCTACATCATTTAAAAACAGAACACAGAAGAATCAACCCTCAAAAACACAATGGATTACCTAAAAGCGAACTTCACCCTACAAACAGACGACACAATCAAATATCCAGAGAACATCGAAGCGACGCATTTCCAGCCACTTGCGGACCAGGAGGTGAATCAAGAGTTCTTCCATCCTGGCTATCTACCTTTCTTCTACGACTACCGCGCGGTGGACAGAGGGTTGTGTGAGGCCAGGGAGGCCTGTGAGTGGGAGTGGGGGGAGTGGGAGAGCCACGTTGTTGTTAAAGAGGAGAGTGAGGAGCAGCCACGAGGTTTGTGCGAAGAAGGTTAGTGTAGTTATATTTTTTATGGATCTTGAAGGCAAATTGACGCAGAGTCGAAGCGTCGCGTTTTTTGTACCCGACTCCCCAAAAGGAGGAATGCTTATCGGTAATGTTTTGGACTGTCGATATCTCAGATCATAGAAACAAGGAGATGTGCCAAGGCGCCATCGAGCTTGATGCCTGATCTTGAGCAAATTGCTCATATTAAAAACGTACGCACTGGCGACGAACCGAACACGATCGATGGTATAAATACAGTGTTTTAGTTTAGTGCTAGTGTTGAGTGACGATTAACAGTGTTAGATTGTGGGTGTTCGGAATGTTCAATGCGTGGGAGATCTTTTTATTCACAAGGAGCGCTTAATTATGCGCGTAATTGTGTCGAAAAATGTACTAAAAGTGGCATCAGTTGTTCCCGTACTAATTTGCTATGATGGCATATCTCCTTGTTTCTATGATCTGAGGTCGATATACATAGGTATTATAATACTTACATACTAATATTATAAATGAGAAGTTTGTGAGGATGGATGATGTATGGATGGATGTATGTATGGATATTTGTTACTCTTTCACGCAAAAACTAGGTACAGAACGGATTTTGATGAAACTTTACAGTAATATAGCTTATACATCAGAGTATAACACATAGGCTAGATATACTTATTATTCTGAAAAACGCGGGCAAAGCGAGTAACTTCTTGATTTTTTTAAAAACGTTACCCCACTCTTGGATTTCTCCTGTGTCGTGGGTGCGTTTACAAACACAAACAGCCAGACCAGAGGCTCTAGACAAGTTGCCTTTCTGTTAGCGTTCACGCCAAACGATAAGCACAAAATGTATGGCAATGACATTACCTGCGGAAAAGTCACGTGACTCACAAATGTCATTTCCATACATTTTATCCGTAGCGTTTGACGCTAACGCTAACAGAAAAGTAACTTGTCAGTGCGGGAACTGAACTCGCGACACGTCGCGCATCAGCCAATCTCTCAGGCACTGCGACAACCGTGCGGCCTTCTTCTATAAAGCTATGTCACAAACTCTCAGGGGAAAGAGCCGATGGATAGGTTATTGAAACGGCCATTAATCGTCTTTGAAACAGTGTTGTGGTCTCAAGAGTATATGTGGCTGCCACTGGTTAGGTTCTTTGTTCTTGAGTTGACTATAAGGAGTACCTACCTGGTTTGGATTCTTTTGTTAGATGATGTTAGGTACGCAGATTTGTGATTTTACAAGTATGTACAAAATCATCTATGGGTTATTTATTTATATCCTTGAAATGTTAAATATACTTTTCATAATATCAACTTCTTAAATTCGTAAATGGTCTAGGTACCTACCCACCTATTTTCATCCTCTTTTATCAAGATAATACCTACTTGCTATAAAAAGGTATTCTTTTCCTGTTTCATTTTATCGTATGGCGACCAAAAAACCTTTACAATGTAAGTTGGTACTTGTCTACCTGTACAATTTAGGGCATTATCAACTACAATAGGTATACCCAGGGCCATAACTAGGGCGGTGCCAGCGGTGCCCAGGCACAGGGCGCAGAAATGACCAGACCAGGACCAGTTTTGGGTGACTCATACCAAGTTTTAGATCATGAACTTGTCAGAAGATTATATTGGTGGGTTACATTGTTATAGATATATGTTAGAGATTATTTGTGATTTATCAAGTATTTATGAATATGTGTAGGTAGGTGTCCAACACAAAAGGGATTTTATTATAAAATAACACAATTAGGCAAGACTAGACTTTTATTTTTGTGACTCGAAAAACTAGTTGCTCATTCCAAAAGAAATTACCGATGGAGAAGAATGAGCAAGAAACTCCATGGTTTATTTTATACATATTGTTTTCATCATGATATACACAAATTAAATTTAGTCATAACCATTGTAAAACATGTAGGTAGAAAAACAATATTCCTACTTAATATAACTAGATCATTTGGACAATCATTTTCATTTAAATTAGCAATTATAAAATGAGGATACACAAAGCATAGCAATATAGCAACACAGATATAAAGATATTAAATTAACATAATTTTAGAGAATAATAACACTGTACTTAACTCAAGTGGCACCTCGTAGAAACGATTGGTAAAAAGTCAAAGATTAAAAGATTAGAATAAAGGTGATACGATTTATTTTACTTTAATAATTATATATTCAAAATCTAATATAAATATATGAATATTAACTATGTATTGATTGATAGGATTAAGTATAAATTATGTTCAAAATATAATATGTAGGTATATTATGTATATATTATGAATGTTATGTATATTATGTATATTATGATTGTTATGTATATTATGTATATTATGAATATTATGAATGTTATGTATATTATGTATGTTATTATGTATATTATGAATGTTATGTAGGTACAGGCGATATATTTATAAATTTTAGGCAATGTTATAAGAAAGTAATACTTCCAGGCTTATATAAACTATTTTAGGTATATATGTATACAGGTTATATATATAATAATAAAATATTCAGATTAACAACCATAATACATATATATAGACAAGCATTTTCTACGATTATTACATAATAATACCAATACTTATCTTTTATAACAATATTACGGAGCTCTGCTCACTATGGCGGCCGGACACAGAATGAATCACATCGTACGATTCCGTCTCCTTTTATACAGTGTACCAAACAACGCTAAAAGAACACTTGTTCATAACTTAATGATTTTATGATGTATGATTAATTACAATGGTTATCAAAAATTCTAGAAAGATTTATTTAGTACACAGCTATAAGATTCTTGATATAAAAAAGAACATGTGGTTCCATAACAAACATTTTGTTATAAACAACAGTTGTTCTTAATAACCTATTTATCTTAGATGATATATTGAATTATTTGTATTAAATAAATACATTTAAATTAATTATAATGGCATAAAATACCATAATCAATAATCAAATTATTACTGTTTTATAACACGGCCATTCTGAAATGTACTACGTTCTCGGAGTACAACACAAATATGTTGGTTTTTATTTAGGTACTTATATAATGTAATATTCATCCCTACTGACAATATATTTAAGCACTACAGTCAGTTTTACAATATAATTGTTTTTGATACATGTGGTGACAGAAAACTGTAAACACAGGCACAGCCACAGGTGAAACCAAAAGGCACAACAAAAAGTACAGCCATAGGTTCACAGGCACAGCCACAGGCACAGCCAAAAGCACAGCCCCAAGATCAAAAATATTAGTAGATAATTAAACAGTATTTCTATAGATTTAATTTATAGATTAAACCGTATTTTGATTGATTTTAATGACAAGTTTAATGAGCAAAAATTACTACGACTTCCGTTTAACAGTTGGCAACATTTTGAATAATCAAAAATACCCTATTCTGTCACGGCCATACTGACTTGTAGTTCGTTCTCGGACTACATAAAATAAATTTAATACTAATTATTACTAAATACACTTTTGTAAGGAAAATTTAACGCTAATACATGTTATTCATTGTTGTAGTCCTATTTATTACATCAAATGGACAAAACAACAACGGTCAGTACTTTGACATCAATCTAAACCCCTCACCTGCTGCACATGAGATGGGCTAGAACAAAGTAACTGACTTCAGCAGTCTCAATCAAAGTATTATACCATCTGTCACATCTGACATCTAATACATAATTTAACAAAGTAACTGACTTCAGCAGTTTCAATCAAAGTATTATACCATCTGTCACATCCGACATCTAATACATAATTTAACAAAGTAACTGACTTCAGCAGTTTCAATCAAAGTATTATACCATCTGTCACATCTGACATCTAATACATAATTTCATATTAAGTACAATATAAAATAAAATATCTCATAGGAATCACACAAAACTTTCATTATTCAACATCATCAATCCATTCTCCTGACCATAGTCTTAATTTATCCTTGGCTACAGTAATATTTCTTAAATTTCCTATTCCCCTTAGGGAGTACCTATCATGAGGTAAGATAGCTGTTATCTCATAAGGACCTTTAAATCTGGGACATAGTTTATCATGACGCCTGTGGTCCTGGTTTACATAAACTATTTCCAATATCAAAAATAATCCTATCTCGCCTTACGGTATCAAATCGAGTTTTGAATTTGTTTGCCTCGGAACACAGACGTTGATAAGCAAGTTCACGATCTGCCCTTACATATATGTTATCTTCGGGAATATTTATATCATTTAAATGTGCTTGGATAGAAGGGATATTAGCATTACAGCCTATAAGCAAACGAATCGGTGTGAAACCGGTAGAACTCTGAATAGTGGTGTTGATTGATTGTTGTACTTTCCACAATCCGCTTGGCCAATCTGACTGGTACTTTGCTCTCAAAGTATTCAAACAATTTGTAAATCATAATATATCATATAAATATACTTATTATCTATAGGTAATATACATTAGTCTTATTGTGACCTATATCTAAAATGTCAAGTTTCATCTTTGTGAACACTTGCATAACAACTATCAGAATTCTCAGCCTCATCTTTGTGAGCACTAGAATCTATCATCAACAATGCCAAGCCCCATCTATGTGAACACTTGCATAACATCTATCAGAATTCTCAGCCTCATCTTTGTGAGTACTAGAATCTATCATCAACAATGCCAAGCTCCATCTATGTGGACACTTGCATTACCTATACATTTAACTGACAATTCTCATCCTCACTTAGTGAGCAGTAGAATTTCTCACCAGCAATGCCAAGCTCCATCAAAGTCAAAAGTCAAAGTCAAAACATTTATTTCAATTAGACCATTTACAGGCTCTTTTGAAATGTCAAACTATATTACAATAGTTGTCAATCGGTTTGTCCGTTATTGTCATCTTCATGAACACTGGCATTACCAATAGAAAACTCTCAGCCCGATCTTAGTGAGCACCAGAATATATCAATTATCATGCTACAATAATCTAACAAGTTTATACATAATTATGGGAAAAAAAAAAAACAAATCTATACCTATCTAAATCACTTTCAATCAAGGACTGTGATACTAGAATCTTTTTGTTGAGGCATGATAATGCAGACAGAGCCCCGACGGTCGTCTTACCGGCTTTAACCACCGTTGTGATGCTACTCCTCTGCAATTCCTTGGCAAGGGTCTCGATGCTTACACACCAACTCCTTGCTCCGCAATCGTTTTTGTCAGGTCAGGATCAAGCACCGGCAGCGTGATGTCAATCTCCTTCTGGTGTGGGGATGAGACAGCGTCGCGGATAGCCCTCCGAAGATCACTTATTGCCTCAATATCCATTCTGGAAAATACAGTCTAGTGGATTAATAATAATTTCAGAGATCGTATCCCACTTCTGATGTCAGAAGATTATATTGGTGGGTTACATTGTTATAGATATATGTTAGAGATTATTTGTGATTTATCAAGTATTTATGAATATGTGTAGGTAGGTGTCCAACACAAAAGGGATTTTATTATAAAATAACACAATTAGGCAAGACTAGACTTTTATTTTTGGTGACTCGAAAAACTAGTTGCTCATTCCAAAAGAAATTACCGATGGAGAAGAATGAGCAAGAAACTCCATGGTTTATTTTATACATATTGTTTTCATCATGATATACACAAATTAAATTTAGTCATAACCATTGTAAAACATGTAGGTAGAAAAACAATATTCCTACTTAATATAACTAGATCATTTGGACAATCATTTTCATTTAAATTAGCAATTATAAAATGAGGATACACAAAGCATAGCAATATAGCAACACAGATATAAAGATATTAAATTAACATAATTTTAGAGAATAATAACACTGTACTTAACTCAAGTGGCACCTCGTAGAAACGATTGGTAAAAAGTCAAAGATTAAAAGATTAGAATAAAGGTGATACGATTTATTTTACTTTAATAATTATATATTCAAAATCTAATATAAATATATGAATATTAACTATGTATTGATTGATAGGATTAAGTATAAATTATGTTCAAAATATAATATGTAGGTATATTATGTATATATTATGAATGTTATGTATATTATGTATATTATGATTGTTATGTATATTATGTATATTATGAATATTATGAATGTTATGTATATTATGTATGTTATTATGTATATTATGAATGTTATGTACAGGCGATATATTTATAAATTTTAGGCAATGTTATAAGAAAGTAATACTTCCAGGCTTATATAAACTATTTTAGGTATATATGTATACAGGTTATATATATAATAATAAAATATTCAGATTAACAACCATAATACATATATATAGACAAGCATTTTCTACGATTATTACATAATAATACCAATACTTATCTTTTATAACAATATTACGGAGCTCTGCTCACTATGGCGGCCGGACACAGAATGAATCACATCGTACGATTCCGTCTCCTTTTATACAGTGTACCAAACAACGCTAAAAGAACACTTGTTCATAACTTAATGATTTTATGATGTATGATTAATTACAATGGTTATCAAAAATTCTAGAAAGATTTATTTAGTACACAGCTATAAGATTCTTGATATAAAAAAGAACATGTGGTTCCATAACAAACATTTTGTTATAAACAACAGTTGTTCTTAATAACCTATTTATCTTAGATGATATATTGAATTATTTGTATTAAATAAATACATTTAAATTAATTATAATGGCATAAAATACCATAATCAATAATCAAATTATTACTGTTTTATAACAAACTCATGAGCATGACTCATAGCATAATCGGCCTATAATTTTCCTACTGCTGGGACACTAGGCCTCCTCTCTGTGAGAGGGAGTGGGCAGTAGTCCACCACGCGGGCCCAGTGCGGGTTGGTGGACGTCACATGTCTTCGAATTTTTGGTTCTAGGACATGCCGGTTTCCTCACGATGTTTTCCTTCACCGTTAAAGCAAGTGATAATTAATTTCTAATACGCACATGACTTCGAAAAGTCAGCGGTGCGTGCCTCGGGCTCGAACTCGAACCATTCGCTGTGGGAGGCACATGGTTATACCACTCACTGCTACTACATGCGACTCATGCATGGTACTTATTAGCAGAGATACAATACTTACCATTATATTTATCGCGTAATACGGGTGTTCTTAGACGCGCCCTACTATCAGATAAGAAAAAATTTCAAGGGCGCAATTATAGAAGCTCACACGTTCCGGGCGCATAAAAGGCTAGTTACGGCTCTGGGTAGGTCTACCTACCTAAGTTACCTATTTAATTAATATGATTTTTTTGGTACCTAACCAAACATTTTGGAACACAAGAATTTTATGTAGCCTAGTATAGGTAGGTACTATAGGTACTTACCCCCATATTCTTAGTTGTTTCTGGAAAACGTTCTCAAACTCGGTGCAGCCTCACTTTTGACCGATTAGTTAGATGATTTTTAATTATTTCGGGATATTTCGCGCACAAACAAAATCAAAATATCACTACGGTATTTTTACTTTACTAGACATTTCGATCAAGTTTCATTGATCGTGGTCACGAGAAAACTGTAATAAGTGAGAGTTATAATATTGAGTTGCGGATGCTGTCTCGTACTACCCGCGATTGCACGATTTAGTGAAATGTCGAGGCAAGGCATGATATTTGGATTTTGTTGATCTATATGCGCCTAGCCACAGCGCCTAGCATCCCAATGTAAGCGAAAGCTTAAATACTTACAAATGTTTTTTCGGATATAAAGAGCATTTTAGAAACAAAATGTTAGGTCTCAGGCTTGGATTAAATACTTTTTTTTTAAAGAAATAGGTTGGTATTGATGCTTTAAAGAATTCCCTGACATAAATCACAGCTAGCTATAAAAATTATGAACAATAAACATAACACCTTCCTGTCACCTCACCGTTTACGAGTGGAAATGTGTCTGCGCAGGATTCGCGACACAAACAATGTAGCCATAAACCAATCGTAAACAGTCGGCGCCGGCGCCGCCGTACATCTGCTAGTCGTTACATACAACGGATGCTGCTATTGGCTATTAATCGGTAGATTTGTTAAGCCTGCAATACATGTTTCCCGAGCGTTGTCGAGTGAAGGCCAATACCCACATGTAGATGGCATATTTGCCTTGTCTTGCTGTCGCTCGGTGTCACTTGCCTAGTTGGTTGAGTAGAGACAAGCGCCAACGTGTGTAGACCTCATTTGACGTAGCTTGGCACAACTTGCAGTCGCTCGCGACCATTTGCCTCACTTCGGAGCGGTGTCGGTTTTTCTGCACAAATCAAAGGCGCTCGCGCGCGCTCGGCCCAGTGTTCACACGTTTGTCCGCGCGCTATTATGCGGTTGACGTCAAACTTGCCGAACGTCTAGACAGTAGCGCTTGCCTTGTGTCAATTTGTCTAGGCTCGCGTTGGTCTAAGCTTGGCCAACATGTAGGTATTGCAGGCTTTAGGTTAGCAGTAAGGTTTTCTTTTTACCCGACTACGGCAAAGCCAAAAGGAAGGATTTTAGCAGGTTATGTATGTTTGTATTTAGGTAGGTGTGTAGATATGTTCTACCGTAGCGCCTAAATTACTCATCCGAATTTTACGTTTATAAGTAGGTAGATACCTATAGGTAAGCCAAGCTGACCACGAGTGGCAATAACTATCTACTTAAATGTAGGTATATACCTACGTCCGACATTGATTACCTAATTGATGGTCGTTTATCAGTCCTGCTAGTTAGCTAAAAACGAGTTTGACACCCCTGCGCTACCTCTAACTGGCTGCCTACCTAATGATTCGGCAGCGGGAAAGAAAGAGTAGAAAACTATTTCACTTAGATACTTTTAGCAATCAACATTAATTTCTATGGTGTCGACAGGTACCCGTTCCCCTAGCGGCAGTCGTAAGGAGCGCACGGCGTTCACGAAGGCGCAGATCCGCAGCCTAGAGGCGGAGTTCACGCGCGCCAACTACCTGACGCGACTGCGCCGCTACGAGATAGCTGTCGCGTTGCATCTTACTGAGAGACAGGTACCAATCTTACCAATATTAAAGGTACAAACGCACTTGGCCGTGTGGCGAACTCTCGCGGGTAGGAATTGCGCCGCGCGGTGCGGGGGAAGTAATCGCCGTCCAGCCAGGGCTACTAGATTGGGGTTTTTTAGGGAATTTTGGAATTGGAAGAGGAAACTGAGACGTTTTTGAAGCTGTCCAGGCAGTGGCGCGGCGCGCATTTTTGCACTTTGCCATCCATCCTATAATGTTCAAAAAAGATTCCGACAAATTGAGAATCTACTTACTGCTTTTTTTTTAAGTCGTTTAAAAAACCAATAGATGGATGACAAAGTGCAGATATTTGTTACCGTTGGTAATCATTTAGCCACAAACCCATCGGGTACTCCATGAGTCCATATATAATAGGTACCCATAGATTATTAGGTTAATAAGTATTGTTTATAAAAATGTAATTTGGTTTTCAGGTAAAGGTATGGTTTCAAAACCGAAGAATGAAGTGGAAGAGAACAAAGGGTGCATCCAAACATTCCAAGAAAAAGGACATCACTAATTAGACTAGGATGTTAAGTTAATCTAGATTTAGTTATGTTATTTAGAAAGTGGGGCATTTTGATATACAGGGTGTCCCAGAAATCAACGTCAAGCCGAAATCGAGCATTAGGCCAAGTCGTAACAGTTATCAGAAAAATATGAAAAAAAATCTTGGTCATGTACTTTTCAAATTATATGTATTCAAAAATAAATCTTAAAAACTGACACCCTGTGATGATCTTTCAAGTCCTGTGACTGCAAATATTAACTTTTCTTCAGTTTTTTTTCTGTGTTTGACAGAAGGGTTATTCATAGTTATACGGTAGAAAAAAAAATGACGAAAAGTTAATATTTGCAGTCACAGAACTTGAAAGATCATCACAGGGTGAGTTTTTAAGATTTATTTTTGAATACATATAATTTGAAAAGTACATGACCAAGATTTTTTTTCATATTTTTCTGATAACTGTTACGACTTGGCCTAATGCTCGATTTCGGCTTGACGTTGATTTCTGGGACACCCTGTATACCAGTATCTAAGAGGTACCGTTACCGCCTAGAGCAAGGACTTAGTTAATTTAGTTTTATGAGGTAGGTACTAACTAATCAGAATTTGTTTGGCATAAGCTCTTTTATTTAAAAAATGTCGTTGGCGTAGGTGGAGAATTAAATAACTAATTTTTTCTTTCGAGAAAAACGCGATTTACCTACTAGTATATTTATTATTTTTTTGGCGTAATTATTAAATGGGAGACAATTTTACTGTAATAAGTCTCCCATTTGTTAATACCCCAAAAAATTTAAAAATAAACTAGAAAAAATGAGTTACCGCGGGTTACTTTGAACCTAAAGGGTAACTTTGGCCAGGTCGGTCAAAGGTTGAACTGTCCGCCGCGTCGCGACCACACAACCGATCGTCGCAGTTCCTTCGCCATCTATTAGTTACCGAAGGAACTGCGACGATCGGTTGTGTGGTCGCGACACGGCATGTGTGGCCAAAGTTACCCCCTAGGTTCAAAGTAACCCGCCTGTACGGTACCTATTTAGTTCTCCACCTATTTACCTACCTATTATCTTTAGTTTTAGAACCATCGTTATAAACTATCATCCATTCTTATAGGTAAATCATTACAAGTAGGTATAAAACATGAAGAAAACACAATATTTCAGGAGATAAGATATGTTTATTAGACAACTCATACCTCCGGCACAGCGCGAGGCGGGGGCGTGCCGAACAAATAATAACTACAAATAATAATAATATTGTGAACTAACGCACTATCTTTGGAAGAAAAAAACATCCGGGCTATGGGCGGCTACAATTTGTTCAAAACTAAGAGTGGGTCACGTAAAATTAAAATGATTAATAACAACAGCAGGGGAACTTCCAAATTACTAAAATACTAGCTGTATTTATATTATAACATTCATTGCGGTGAGGCGCTAACGACTTTGTGGGAGCAAGCCACATACAGTTTCCGAGTTCGAGCATTAGTATAGGTACACTCGACGCCATTGACGGTCGACCACTTTTCGCCCTTATTACTAAGAACATAAGGGTGAAAAGTAGTCGACCGTCAATGGCGTCGAGTGTACCTATACCTACGTCTTTTTTGTAGATTTTGGCAGCATTTCGGAACGTGTCAACACGGGGTATTTACTAACGATCGTTCCCAATAACCGATCCGGTTCTTCCCATACTAGAGATCGATTTTTGACATCTTACTAATGTCAAAAACGCGAAAGTTTGTGAGGATGTATTGATATTTGTTACGCTTTCACGCACAAACTACTGAACGGATTTTGATGAAACTTTACAGTAATATAGCTTATACATCAGAATAACACATAGGCTACTTTTTATCCCAAAAACGCGCTCGAAGCCGCGGGCGGAAGCTAGTAAGTAGTAAGCTATATCAAAAAGCAATCTCTAGTAAGGGACAGAGCCGATCGATCAGTTATTGGGAACCGCCACAAGGCGAGCAGAAATGGATATCACAAAGTATTCATACATAATTATACGTCATAAGTCGTCTTGGAATAACAACACCACTTCCTAGCGAAATACCATACAATTAAAACTACATAATTGCAAATTATTAGGTACTTAACCTAGGAGACATAAAATTGTCGATAGCTTCGAACAAAAATTGGAAGACTACGAAATATTTTTTTTACAGAAACAATCTTACTAAGAGATTCATTTACCAATTTAACGAAGCAGAATTATACAGCCACAGTTAGAATAGCTTCCATATATACCTAAGCCTTCAGAAACTGTATGTAACTCTAAGTGAGCATATATCGTCGTTTCGAATATCGCCTTAACTCGCGTTAAATTTTCGTGAACTACCTTTAACATTGGACCTAGCTATATCGTTGGACCAAAATAAAATTTTCAACAATATAGATAATATAATTATCATGTTTAACATACACCGCTGCGTTTGTCAACGTAGTTGTAATTACGGGGTTCACACAGCCTGCCACAAAACGATCCGAAAATGAAAATAAATTAACAATTTAAATTATTTAGCTACTTTACTTATTTGAATGCCTAACCTTAGTTTTAAAGTTGAAAAAATATACTATAGTGAATATTGAACTACGTCGACAAACGCAAAGGTCACTCAATCCTGAGTTTTAAGTTTAATATTATATAAAAAGTTGTCAGAACTTTCCATTTATTGGCTCCCGTGATATATGTACAATGTGATTAACATACTGTTTTTATATTCATCTGTCAGGCACAAAAATCACCAACTTTGTATTTTTTTAAAGATTTTAGTTAATTTTATATGTTACTGTTATGTGGGGACATTTATAATTAGCTTATACAGGGTGGCAGGTTAGACAGTGGAAATATTTAAAGGGGTCATTGAGTACAATGACCCCTTAAAATATCCCATAGTAAAAGTTGTTCATAGTGATGTACTCATCACTATGAACAACTTTTACTATGGGACCAACCCTGAAATCGCCAAAAAAAAACAGCTGTTCGATACATTTTGTTGAGTTATGTAAACATAAATGTATGGATCAGCTGATTTTTTTCGCGATTACGGGTTGGTCCCATAGTAAAAGTTGTTCATAATGGTGAGTACAATGACCCCGTAAAATATTTCCACTGTCGAACCTGCCACCCTGTAGGTATAAAGGACTTACATGAATGGTGTGTATAGTGGATTCACAAAAATACTGTGTATTTATAGTCTAATATGATTGAACGATGAAAAATTGTGAAATTTAATGAACTACTGTGTTTAATAAATTATAATAATGACAGATTGGTGCTGATTCTGTTGAACGTCGCACTAAACTAATTTTAATCACACTACATCTCTTTCTTACAAATAACATTGAAAAAGGACAGACAATATTTAGAACTGTCAAATTAGTCTACGCCCTTGTCATTTACGAGAAAATAGTCCACTTGAATAGTTTTGTTGTCAATTTAGTAATTGACAACAAAACTATTCAAGTGGACTAATTTGACAGGATTAAATATCTATCCTTTTCTCATGTTTTATATTAGAAAGAGACGTAATGAGACTAAATTAGTTTAGTTGGTAAATAACAGAGTCGGCACCATTGTACTTTATTGCTAACTAACCGTAAATGTCCCTATGACTACATTATGTAGGTAAGAATTTAAATGAACATGTAAAATGTGTATTTATTCCAAAATTATTGTTTTTATTCCTACTTATTCGGGTTTTAGTTCTAAATGAGTTTCTAATGCATCCTTATATATAATTAACAGTTGAAAAAATATGTTCCAAGTGATATTCTTACAAAGTTACGCTATACATTACTATACATAGATTGTCTAAGTTTATGCGAATGATACGAGGCGGTGCGGCGGTCGCGATGTCCTAAACTTACAAAGGGCGAGCGAATGACATTGAACACGTCTAACCCCCGTATTCAAGTGTGAGGACTCTGCAAAGTGTACAAAAAACTCATGCAAATATGAACATTGTGTGTATTAGATTAAGGTTCTTATTCGTATGAAGTGCTTGTTTATATTCGCTTATATGAATATGTACCTTATTTTTATACGTATAATGTTCATATTTGTATGAGTTTTCTTTACACTGTGTTTTCGACACCTCATAGTAATGTTTTTGAATACCTACGGGGTAAGGGTCGTATTATAGAACTTAACTCAATACTCAAGCATTACTTGAGGCACGGGGTCCCATCAGGAAGGAAGGAACATTTGTTCAAATAAATCTCAATAAATGGTGTTATATGTATCGATTTTTTATTGAAGTTTGTGTAAAATTCATTTTTTCTAATTTTAAAAAATCCTTTAAGCGCGAAAATATAGCCCGAGCTATGGTGGTCACGTTTTTTTGTATGAGATGAATCTGTCTAGTTTCAAGACTAATTCATCAATCAACCAACTGGCTTGAAACTGGTCTCAAGTAATTACTTGAGTTATGAGTTAGGTTCTATAACTATTTTTTATGAGATGAGGCATCCGTGTAGTTTCTAGACTAATTTCAACCAACCAAATAGCTTGAAACTAAGCTCAAGTAATACTTGAGTATTGATTTACGTTCTATAATACGTCTCTAAGTTTACCTACACCACACGTATAACGGTCATCACTCATTATAGCGACACCACTCCAACATAGCAAATAATTTTCATTCAAATTAGGACTTTAAGGCGGGTCTTATACAATACATTTTATTTAGATTAGCCAAAGTCTAGCGAGCCACGGCCCCGACAGTTGATGTCGGGTTTCTGTTTATATGTTTATCGCTGTGAAAACTCTTCTTGCGCGATGTAGGATAGTACTTGGTGTTGCCGATAGATGTCGCTGTCGCTACAGCATTATAAAATGTATTGTAGAACACACGACTTAAAGCCCTAATTTTAATGACAAGATATTTGCTGTGTTGGAGCGGTGCGATTCCAATAATTAAAATAATTAATCCAATTGAGAGTTGACCTTGGTAACAGCGAGACTTTAAATCCCGACAGCGCAGTACCACAAAATATACGTTATTCTTAGTTAATGCAAAAAGGGGTCATTGTACCATTATGAACAACTTTTACTATGGGACCAACCCAGAAATCGCGAAAAAAATCAGCTGTTTCATATATTTTGTCGATTTTTGAACACAAATGTATGGAACAGCTGCTTTTAGCGATTTCAGGGTTGGTCCCATAGTAAAAGTTGTTCATAATGATGAGTGCAATGACCCTTTTTCAGTTTTTGTATGAACTAAGAATAACGTTGTATAAAGAAGACCGACGCACGCACACATACCCCCGTATTCACGATCATTACTATGAGGACTCATAGCAAAGTGTACAAAAAAACTCATTCAAATAAGAACATTGAATGTATTGAATTAAGGTTCATATTCATATGAAGTGCTAGTTTGTATTTGCTTATACAGGGTGGCAGGTTAGACAGTGGAAATATTTTATGGGGCCATTGTACTCATCATTATGAACAACTTTTACTATAGGACCAACACTGAAATCGCGAAAAAAAAATCAGCTCTTCCATTCATTTTGTTGAGTTATGTGAACATAAATGTATGGAACAGCTGATTTTTTTTTTCGCGATTTCAGGGTTGGTCCCATAGTAAAAGTTGTTGATAATGCTGAGTACAATGACCCCTTAAAATATTTCCACTGTCTAACCTGCCACCCTGTATGAATATGGACCTTATTCTAATCCAAATAATGTTCATATTTGTATGACTTTTGTGTTCACTGTGCGTTCGAGACCTCATAGTAAAGCCCCGTATTCATGGTAAACAAATGTTGAGCAGCATTGTTGATAGCAACATCAAATGTTCCTGAAAACAATCCTTTCCTGGCCACTGAACACGTTGTCATGCTAGCAGCATGTTTCTAGCAACACAGAAACACGTTGCTACAACAATGTTGCGCAACATTTGATAACCGCGAATATAAGGCCTATGTTCTTGAATATGGGATATAACGATGAAAGATATACGTAGGTACGAATGCCAGTCGTGAATGCGCTTGCACTCACTGTACGAAGACGCGTGTCTATGTGTGCGTGCTTTTTCGCTCGTTGAATAGAGCCGCCCCTCTATACTTATTTACTTTATGGCAACACTACTAGTTTTACCGAGGAAAGCTGTCCACATGAAAAGGCGGCAATTTTGAAAAAATCGCTGCTGAAATTCCGACTTTAAACCGAATAAACTAAATTGATACCGTTTCATTTACCAATGATATTAAGGCTAAGTTCACCGACAAGATAACAGTCCGATCAATTGAAAACGGCCGTTTAACATGACTTTATATACGTGAAATGACATCTTAAACGGCCCTTTTCATTGATTTAACTGTTATCTTGTCGGTGAACTTGGGCCTTAATTCGTTATTCAGTGTTTTGTCTGTGTCTACCTACCGATAATGACGATTTTCTACATTTCTGCCCTTTTATGTGGTCAGCTTTCGTTGGCTAGACTATAATCTTGACTCGCTTGTTACCACTTACACTTGGGGTGGTATTATGACGTGTTAATGCTATAATGGTCAGTTGTGAGAGCTACAGGATGAATATAAGCATCCCTTTCAAGTTGGCCTTCACTCAACTTCACACTCAACAAATATTTGCGTTATTTGGCTAATGCAAAATATACTCTATTGTTATGAGGATAAAGTTTATTTTCTTTTAGCAAAATAACAGGAATATTGTAGTGTGAAGTGCCGTATTAATACAACAGAATAATGGATTTAACGCGTCATATTACGACCGTGTCTCTACTTTCTCCTTCAAAACGGCAGAAGGATTAATAAATAAATTATAAATGCATATTCCCTGACTAGAGAATTTTGATTGTTTCTCAGTAAGGAACTATGTTAAATAGTCAGGCTTATTTGTGAATAGTAACTAATATGTATACAGGCCTCTTTTGAACTTATAATAATAAATTAGTTATGAAGTTAATGCTGTTTTCGTGATCCCAAACCTATATCCCTTTGAGAGAGTTTTTCAATCTGGCAGACATCATTATGCTTATGATTTACTAAATTAAGCAACTTGTATATGCAGCGATTACAAGTGAGCGGAATAAGTAAGGGTAATTTATCTAAAGCTAAGAAAAAGGTAAACATAGAGTAGTTAAACCACAAAAATTTATTTACTTTATCGAATTCCGTGATCCTGGAAAGTTTTACTACTAGTAGTACACATGAAATTATTTATAATGTTGGATTTAATAGCAATTTCAGTTTCCGCTTGTAAAAACATATATGCAAATAATAGGCCTCAGAATTGGTTGGAGGTGATTGACAATCGTGATTGTAAGGGCGAAATCGATTGTAGCTTTTCAGTTGATTTTTCTATTCTACATATACTGCTTTCTAAAGACTAGAGACTTGCCATAAAATCATACAATATTTAGGAATAATTTCATATGCAGAAATAGTAAAACTATTTCCGAGATCACAGGATTCAATACAAATAAATTAATTTTTTGTGGTTTTAACAACTCTATGTTTACATTTCGACATTTTTAGGTAAATTAGCCCTATCTATTCCGATCACTGGTGATAACTATTGAATCTTAAAGAACATCGTATAATAATCATAATTATTTTCAAAATTCATTTAAAATCTGTCATCGCCATAAGCATTACCATTCTACATACGGTCTGTGAACATACAGCAGCATATTATGATATGATACTATGATACCTATCACCCTAACAATCAACAAGCTTAGCTTGATATCAGGGACGGCACAGACCATCGCATCATTTGCACAAGAAAAAAAAAATTAAAAACCTTTTCAGAGTAATATATTTAACACATTTCTTGTCACCATTTTCACAGCACAGTCCGTCACTACACTAATATATACACAGTATAATTATTAAGGCTTTTCGGGTGCTTTCACTTATTGCAAATGTTCGCGTTCGCGGATAGTTTATTAGGGTGGCGCGGGCGCCGGTCGACGCTATACGACCACGTAGATCAGGCTTCGTTATGGACGCTGGCCGTCCACGCCTGGCCCACTGGCGCCACTGCCGGCCAGCACTGGCACCACCGTCTGCGGGATCACCGTCAGCGACTTCGGGATCTTCGGCATCATCATGTGAGTCATCACCGGCGGCGACAGTATAGTCTCGCTGACTATCGACACGGTCGGTCCCAACTGAGGAATCTTCATAGGCGTCGTCACCAACAAAGATGGCGACGACACGATGGGTGAGGCGACAGTCTGTGACGTCACCGTAGCAGTTTTTTGAGGGATAGGAGCTATAGTGATATTCTTTAGCCCCACATTTTTCAGTATAGTGGCGGCGTTTGAGCCGATTTGTGTCATTTCTGGGACGTCTTTTTTTTCTTGTGACTTTTCATCTGGTGTGATGTTTTGGACTACGGAACCCCCGTTGCCGAGCATAGCGCATTGAGCGTTAGAGGGTTGTATTTCCGTCATAGCTGTATTCTCTTCTGTGGACGGTCTTTTGGTCTTTTCGCCGTCTTGTAGCTGCTGTAGCTTCTCCCGCCTCATGATGCACATCTTGTTGTAGTCTTGTAATGTGATGTGGTATCGTTTGCCGGAAGACATGACTTGCACGAGGCTGGGCAGAGTGCGCCCGTCGACAGCTATTTGCGTCGGCTCGCGGGCGATTTTGGCTAGGTTCTCCTGTAAATTGTAGAATGATTTTGTTAGTTATAAATTATACAGCTGAAGAGTTTGATTGTTTAAACCAAGGACCGATTAATCGGGTTAAAAGGTTAAATCTCTAATCCATATTTTTGGTTAATCTTAATGCAGGGTAACCGGTTAACCCTTTAATACGAATACAGTTACCGGTTAATATAGCTGATTAACCCGAATGAAATAGAACTAAACTGAAAAAAAGGAACAAAAATTAACTCTATGCGTGAATCGGTTATTATGAGGCTGATTAACCCAGAATACGGGTTAACCTGTGTGCAAGGTTTTTCACCTAACCCAAAAAAAATAACCCGGGTTAACCCCTATACGGGTGACCTTTTCGGTCCCTGGTTTAAACGCGCTAATCTTTGGAACGGAGTCGGATTCGAAAAATTCTTTTTGCATAGCCAGAGTCATGAGGAATAGTATAGGCTGTTTAACATCACGCTACGACCCTTAGGAGCCGAGCAACGGGGGTGAAACCGCGGGAACAGCTAGTTTATTATATTAATAGACTTTTGCCCGCAACTACGCCCGCATGGACAATAAAGGTGAACATCCATTGGTCAGACCTTGAGCATCTTCGAAAAATCTCCAAATAAATCTGAATTATGCAAATAAGGGGACGTCTATTAATCACTTGATGTTTTTTAGTAAGTTTTTGACCCCATTTCCCCCCTGGTGATACGTGGTGAGGTTTTTAACTAACCCCTCCGCCCCTACCCAAGATCGCGTGTATTTTTTTGGTACAAATTATCTTAATTATTTCAGAATATTATCTTTAAATACAGTAATTTTTTTTTCGGTTTAGAAATCGCGCTTTCAACGAAAAAATAAATACACGTGACATCTCACTACACCCCCCCCCCCTTGGGATTTTTCGTGATTTTTCCAAACCCCCTCCCCCCTCTTTCGAGCCTCACGTGATTAATGGACGGCCCCTAGTAAACACAAAGTTGTTTTGAACCATTGAAGTGGTGGCCGTTTAAACATCACCTGCGCCGCTCGAAAGCGGGGAAAAGGTGACGCGCCTTCGCGACTTCTATAGACTTATTATCAGGGTTAGACAGTTTTGAATTAGTTGTAATTAAAATACGTAATTAAAATGCAAATACGTATTTGGTATTTGTATTTCAATTACGTCCTTAAAATGTAATTTGTATTTCAAATACCTGACGCCGAGGTATTTTGTAATTAGTATTTCAAATACTTGAGGCTACAAAATACATTTTATTCACTCTCGAATAAGACGCTTTTTGTCTGACAGTGCAATTAAAAATCTAGTGACTGTTCATGAAAGGAAACTCTAGTTTTAACCTTGTTTTCCTCTACTTTTCAGCCCATTCTGCTCTAGATTACTTATTTTGTAATTTGTATTTCAATTAAAAATAGCTAAAATACTGTATTTTGTATTTTATATTTCAAATACCTCACGTAAAGATTTGTATTTCGTATTTTAATTACTTGCGATACAGTATTTTGTAATTTGTATTTCAATTAAAGCAAAGCATGTATTTTGCCCAGCCCTGCTTATACAGGGTTATTGGTAAAACACCAACACCCTTGCAGGAGTGTATTACTAACATCATAAACAACAACTTTTGTTCTATGACTTTTTACAAAACATAATACATTTACCAAAAATAGACTTTCAAGTTTTTGTTGTACTATCTATCGGACACGTTTTAGATCTGTATTTTGAAGTAGATAAACACGGCCCCTGTGCGCTGGTATTCATAATAATAATTTGAATTACCTAGTGCCAACACTACGAGTTTCCGAGTTTCTACGCAAATGCCAGATAATATTTTTAATTTTGTATGAAAAAAAAAGATGAATTATCAAAAGTCATAGAACAAAAGTTCTACCAATAACCCTGTATTTAGATTTCTATGTGTTTTACGTACCTGAGTGATAGGCATAAGCGTAGGCCTCCAGGGCTTGCTGGTAGTCTTAGGTTTCTTCGGAGTGTCCTCCTTCTTCGGAGGATCCTTTTTCTCCTTGGGAGGGGGGATTATAGGAGGGGGGATAACCGGAGGGTCGAACTTCGGGGGGACCGCGGTCACCGTAGCCGCGGGTAACGGCGCAGCTGCGATTTCCGTAGGATCCGACGCAGACACCCCTTTGACTAACTGCTGGATATTATGTAGCACATTCTGTATCGCTTTACGACCTTGTGCGTTGGGAGTGTTGATGGCTATTAGTTCTGGAGGCAACGGCTTTGATTTTGTTTTATCACTCTTTGATTTTGGCTTCGGCAATACTCCGGGAGGCGGCATGAATTTCTTCGTTTCTTTATCAACTTCATTCTGGTTAGATTTTAACAAACTTTTTCCATTCAACGACGGTTTCTTTCTAAATTCTATCAAGCTTATCGATGACTCGCTACGTCTCGGCGTGTCGTTGACTACATTATCGTACGCTCTAAGTCTACTTTGGACCGAATCGCTGTAATTAGCCGCGTGCGGAGATGCGTTATGTGATAAAACTAAGTCCCCGCTCCTGAAGTACTTTTCTAATAGGATTAGGTGACGTAAAAATGAGGATTGGTTGCCGTAAGGCCGTTGTAATTCATTCCAAAGCTTCTTAGTTTCAACATCGTATTGAATAATTGCATTACACTTCTCCCAGCCCTCGGGAGTTACCCCTTTAACATTATTAAACTCTATATTACACTGTAAATTCATCTCCTCTTCGCCGGGGAATAATTCTCTAACAGATATCGATGGGTTAGTCTCCAGTCTTTTAACGGGATTGGAGTATTTAACTTCTGATGTTTTCTTGTGATCTTTGTTTTTGGATAATTCGCTCAAGTTTTTCTTGACTTGCGTGAAGCTTTCTGACATCTGCCATTTGTTTTTTAATGTGTTTATGTCTGCGGGCCGCTTGTTAGGTATAGACTCTATGGTACATTCTTCATTTAAAGATATATTCTTCAATATAGGTATACCATCCTTCATTCTTTCTTCTTCAGTGTCGATCCTAACCTTATCCTTATGAGAGAAGATTTGTCCCAACTTGTGTATCCTCTTTGAATTCTTGTCTATGATCCTGTGTTGACTACCTGGTTTTTGTATACCAGATAAATTGTGTACTTTTAGTATATTTCGCTGTTTCGTTGTTAGGTTAGGTTTGGGTAGGAACTGGGCAGGGTTATTCTGCTTTTGCAGTAAGTATTGTAGTTCTGTCTGTTTGTCTATAGGGAGGATAGGAGCTTCCATATCTTGGATGTCTGTTTCAGATCCATCGCTTTGGTGATTAGGTTCTATTGGTTTCGCTGCGTTAGGTACTAGAATCTTATTGGATGAAATAAGACTTTCTATATCTTCTTCTAAGGGCTGTTCTTTGCTGTCACTATCTTCTACTATGTTCTGTTTCTCTGGCGTGCTCTCGCTGGTTCGCTCTGAGGACTCGCTGTCCATTTTGTCGGGTTCCGTCGACTTCCTCTGTTTGGACTTGGGTCTCTGTTTCTTCTTTAGCTTGCTATCTTCTTGTGAGGGGTCCTCTGTCTCGTTTTCTGATATCGTTGGTACTTCTATTTTGTATATTTGGAGTAATCTGGGATATGAGAAAAAGTGGAATGGGTTAAAACTATCTATACTAATAGGTATTATAAAGCTGAAGAGTTTGTTTGAACGCGCTAATCTCTGGAACTACCAGTCGGATTCGAAAAACACTTTTGTATAATGATGGCTAGATTCATGTGGAATAATACAGGCTATTTAAAAATGACCCTTAGAAGCCGGGCAATGACGGGTCAAACCGCTAGTTGCAAATCAAAATGTGGCAAACCATAGTATTTCTCCATGTTTAATCTTATTTATGGTAATTCACGCTTCGTCTTATTATTTAAATAGCAATGTATGACTTTAGGTATAGGTACCGGCATGAGTAGTGAGCACAGATCGCGTAAATTCTCGGCCCAATAGACAGTTGATAATACGTAAAGTCCAATAGACGACGAGCATCGACTGACGAACCCATCTCGTACAGAAAAATCAACTAATGCGGTGACGTTTGTGCTCAAGACTGGTGCCGGTACCTATAGCAAGCCCTAAAAGTAACAAAATATGTATGTATACCTACACATAAAAGGCGTAAAAAGAGATTTCCAATTTTAACTGATCCAGACATGACACTGTAGCTCAGTTGGTTAGGGGATGCCCCGGTTTAGGCAGAGGTCGCGGGTTAAAACTCTGCCTGTGTCAGTTGATTTTGAAAATTCCTTATACAGGGTGGCAGGTTAGACAGTAGAAATATTTTAAGGGGTCATTGTACTCATCATTATGAACAACTTTTACTATGGGACCAACCCTAAAATCACGCAAAAAAAATCTGCTGTTTCATAAATTTTGTTGAGTTTGGTGAACATAAATATATGGAACAGCTGTTTTTTTTCGCGATTTCACGGTAGGTCCCATAGTAAAAGTTGTTCATAATGATGGGTACAATGACCCCTTTAAATATTTCCACTGTCTAACCTGCTACCCTGTATATTTAATAACATAAATGTATTTAATGAATACTCACTTGCGCCTATACGCGTTGGCGTACGAGTCGTTGTACCCGGGCCGCTGTAGCAGCGTGCAGTAGTACCGACACGCCTTGCACAGGACGGGCCGCTCCACGAACTGGACCGGCACGCCAGCGGTTTGTAGGTGCGGGTTCAACTCCGTGTAGCCCTGTGGGTAGTTAAGTTAGTTGTAGCTACGTATATTTGGACCAAAGATACATAGATTGCACAGCCGGCCTAGCATGACCACGATAGAAACGGGTTTTGTCTACATAGAAATAGACAAAGTGACAGATTGTAGAAACCTACCGTTTCATATAAAACGTAGAAATGTTTCTACAATCTGTGACTTTGTCTATTTCTATGTAGACAAAACCTGTTTCTATTGTGGTCATGCTAGGCCGGCAGAAATCGAAATAATAAACCAGGCCACACACCAGCCGGGCTAACAAGCGCGCCGCGACAAAATTTTGTCGACCGTTTTGTCTCGCTCTTTCTCGTGCAAATACGAGACAAATGCACGATAAAAGCGACGACAAAATGTTGTCGCGGCGCGCATGTTAGCCCGGCAGAGCAGCATACAACAAAATAATGCTTTAGGCAGCAATTAATGCGCCCATATTATATTTATCTACATTGTACGCACATAATCAAATCGAATCAAAAGTCATTTATTCAAAGTGGGCTAAATGATTAGCACTTTTTGAACGTCAACATACATAAGACAGCCCCCAAAAACGCCCGCCCTTCACCGCTTCCTAGTGTTTTAGCTGTGAAGAAGAAACGGCGCAACAAACTCCGCAGCAACACAATTCTGTCTGTCAATTACTTTTATGTAAAATTATATAAATCAAAAGAAATATTAAATAAAGTTACACTGAGGTTTAAAACAGAAAAGCTATAGGTAAATACTTAACAGTAGAATAATTATGTAACCTAACACACGTCAATATACCTAATCAAAGAAAATAAAATAAAAATGTATGGGCGCATCAATTGCTGCCTAAAGCATTAGTAATTTGCTGTATGCTGCTCTGGTGAACGGCCTGTCTTAGTCAATAGAAGTCGTTTACGACTTCTGTGGTATAATAATACAGGGTGTGTTCTTTTTCAAAATCAACGACTTTGATTCCCATTCCCGGCAAGGATAATTTAATTTTTCAAAAATTTAATGATGCAGTGATTTTAGTTTTTATGATAATCGACCCAGAGACTCCTTTGAGCGTTTTTCGCAATTTCTTACAGTTTCGGATTCGGCTATCCACAGTATCCACGCTTAGTTGAAAAATTCACCTGTATATCAGTTTGTGCAATTCTCGTAAAGTCCAGTTCGCAATGTCTCACACATGATCACTCACTCATGTATTTGCTATTTTTTCTTCTTTTGCTTGCGATGCGGCAGCGTCTGCAGCCCTGGGTAGTAACTGTAACTGTATGTGACACACAGTGCACTCACGTGGTGTATGAAGTGCACATTGTGATGCTTGGTGATGCGGCGGCGGCACAGTGCGCACGCCATGAGCGGGCCCAGGGCCCGGTGGTGTTCAGCGCACAGTGGTATCGTGTGCAGTCCCGGGTAGTCGCCTTTCAGCTTCAACTGCAATAACCACAGCGTTACAAGGATGAAGGAATATCATAGAGAAATCATGTCAGTATGACAAATTATACTATATAGGTTGTCCCACGGCTATGCCACTTGGAGGGAAAGTACTTTTTCAGCAATATTACGCGATATCGCGTGATTGACAATAAACGGGTAAACGTAGCTCAGGTGTTCACAAACGACTCACCAACTTATGCTCACGCTGCTTCTCATCTTCATGAGATGATAACACGATATCGCGTGAGCGGCCATATTTAAGCAGCCATATCACGCGATATCGCGTGATAGGCAATAAACTGTTAATGTAGCTCCACTCACCAACTTGTTGACGCTGCTTCTCATCTTGATGAGCCACTTGCGCCGGATGGAGTGGTCGGCCACTATGGTACATTCCTCCGTGTGACAGACGGACACGCGGCCCGCGGGCACGGCGGCCGCGGTGCCGGGTTCCTCCTCGCTGTCCTCTTCTAGAGGAGGACTTGACGCCTTCTCTGTTGTCTGGGTACTGGTGATGAAAGAAATGGGTTCAGAACACACAGAAAGAAAGTAAGAAGTACATTTCGCTTATGGATCATGTGAAAATGGGCAAACCGTACAATGCCTAGAACCGAATAGCCCATTTTTGGAGTTTTAAATTCATTAAAGTAAAACAACGCATCAAAAACTCGGGAATAAATTATTAGGTACAATAAGATTCACGAAAGATGACCACTGCGCAGAAGGCATATTTTAGGTCCCTTTGGAGGTGCGAGGTGAGGCGCGGGCGGAATGCGTCAAGACCGGAGCGACGCCATTGGTCCGCGCCAGTGTACGTGCGCAGACGGCCGCCATTTGTGGTCATCTTTCGTGAATCGTACTGTACCTACTAGCACTTTGCCCGCGACTTCACCTGCGTGACATACACGTAGCGCCATCTAGCGTCCTAAAATAATTGTGACAGTACTTTTTTTCTGGATGAAAGAAAAATTTGAAGCTTGTCCTGGCTGGACCATCTATTATGTGAGCCCCTTGACTCAAAAGCGGGATCCGCCCAGTGGAACTAAGGAAAAACTTCAGGAAGTAATCTACGTTTATGGTAAGACCCGCGTTTCAGTTGATAACACTCACTTGTGCAGCGATGTGACGGGCGGGTCCATGGGCTGCTTCCCGAGCGGCCGCTTGCGGTACGACGGGCAGTTGGCGCGCCGGTCCACGTGCCGGTAGCACGCGTCGCAGAGGCAGCTGTCTATGGTCAGCTTCTCCTCATCTGGGGGGGGGGGGAAGCTTTAATCTATAGTACTAACTACAGTGGGGATAGCCCCAGATTGTGAAGCTTTGGAAATAGGTTTTAAATATTTATTTATTCTATTAATGTTGATGATTAAAACCCGGGTAGTCTGCAAGAGATCGTCAGCTACATTAATGCTTGATGGTTTTCATCGAAGAATTGAGGTTAGATTGAACAACTTTATCCTGAAGACTGTCCTCAACGTTTTTGAGAATTTTGACCTGTTCACAGGTCGTCTCGTCGTATGGTCAATTTACACGAAACATTTTTCGATACCAGTAGATCTTATTTCTTATAAGATCGAGAAACTCACTCGGACCAACAGAGGTACCAGAAATGTCTTAAAAACTTTTAAGAACGTTTTCCTGTAGCTAATTATAGCTACAGGAAAACGATCTTAAAAGTTAGGTGGACGGTGCAGTGAGGGCAAGTACCTTAATCATTGGATTAAAGTACTTGCCCTTACGGCACCGTCCGAAAAAACATCCTGTATTTAATGAGTCATCATGAAAGTAAGCTCTAGCTCTGGAAAAGATATGGATGCTTAAGCCCTGAAACTACGTTAGGCGGTGGTCACCCGATGGTCTCCGTGGGATCGTCGCGGGTACCCGTGGCGGGGACCGAAGTATTTTATTACGCAGTGTCGCTAGTTTATCCTGTAACAAGCCGTGCCCCGTGAGATGCTGGTGGGCCCGGCGACGGACGCCCGCACTTGTCCCCGCGACGGAGCACTTTAGTATGGAACCACGCAGTTTCAGGCCCAATATACAACAAAAGATACACTCACTGTCCAAAACCTTCTTTTGTCTCTCGGAACTCTTGATCTGCGCGATATGGCAGGGAGTGTCGAACAGCCCGAACTTGCCGCCACAGTAGAAGCACTGGTCCATGCACAGCCGTCCAGGGTGGATGCTGAACGAAGATGCCTTCTCCGGGATGACCAGGTTGAGGGTCTCCTTAGGTTCCACGGGCTCCGGAGCCGCCTCTGTTTCTGTTGGGAATATGAGCTGATGGGTGAACTTTAGTGAGGATATAGATTTAAATGATGGATATGGGAAGGTATATTTTGTAAAGTCTGGCAAAAGAAAGTAGACACTCGAATTATTTGCAAACCTTTTATGTGGCAATAAATTTTTAGGTGCTACTACCGTAGTATTGATTTATTTCGTAGATTTATTACCACTTTTGGAACCTTCCGCATGCAGTCAAGCGGGCCCCAAGTCTGCTAATACAATTGTCATAATCGTGTCAGAATGGTCTCTCAATGACATCGTTTTGACCACTGACGAAAGAGATAGACTTACTTTAAGCCAATGAGCGTTTAGGTTTTGACCGTTATGGTGTCATTATGACACCATTCATACACAATTGCAATAGCAATTGCAAATTGGGGCCCAGTAGTGTTGAAATATTACCGTTTTTCAGCAAAAACAAATTATTCTAAGTTACCCGAACCTCGCACCGTCATCGTCACTAGTCGATTTCCGCATTATAGACTTAAAAGCCATCATTGCTTCGTTACGAAAGTGATGGTGCTATCAGTCCTGTATATCTCCATCTCTTTCGCACACTGGAACAATGATGGCAATTACACGTCATAATGTGTCTTTTGCCCTCTGAGACTTGATCACTTAGACTGGGGTTGAATATGAATGATTTAATTATAGTATGATTGTTTTTTTAAGTAGGCGATACATTACAATAAAAACCGGACAAGTGCGAGTAGGAATCGCGCCCTGAGGGTTCCGTACAAACTTAATTATTTATGTGGATACTGGATAGTTCATCCATAATAAAATAAAGTATTTCACTAGAAATATGCAATAGCGCTATCTATGAGCAAGATGCCGCTATTACATACTTCTAGTGGCACCATCTATGAGCAGATGCCTCCACCCGTAAGGGTGTAAATACATACGGACAGGCTGATAACAAAGTGATATAAGGGTTCCGTTTTTCCTTTTAAGGTACGGAACCCAAAAAAGATTGATTGATTAAAAAACCTTTTACCTAACTCAAGTGTTGGCACATTTTGAAATAACTGGACCACTTTAACACAACAAAAAAAAAGTTAAGATAAATTCACTGGCAGTTTTTTTCTGTGCCGACTTTCTATAACTATAAACAATTTCACATACATAGCATAGCATAGCATAATCGGCCTATAATGTTCCCACTGCTGGGACACAGGCCTCCTCTCTGTGAGAGGGAGTGGCGGGCCCAGTGCGGGTTGGTGGACGTCACATGTCTTCGAATTTTTGGTTCTAGGACATGCCGGTTTCCTCACGATGTTTTCCTTCACCGTTAAAGCAAGTGATAATTAATTTCTAATACGCACATGCCTTCGAAAAGTCAGTGGTGCGTGCCTCGGAATCGAACTCGAACCATTCGCCGTGGGAGGCACATGGTTAAACCACTAGGCTATCACTGCTCATTTCACATACAAATAACATGTTACTTAGATAGTTAAACATGCGTTACTGTGGTATGTCATGCGATTAAGCTCATATCGTAGTTAATACGTAGTTATTATCAAGGTTAGGTCTGCTAACGAAAGCCTGTTCACGCGATACTTGACTTCAAAAACATTTATTATACCAAAATTGAAATGGACTGTTGACTGATTTATGGACGGGTTAATCTAGTTTATACTAATTTTGTAGCTTTTTTGTTTGTTTTATAATAATAGGGATGTTGAATATATTTTTTTTATTGTGAATCTGTAAACTATTTGAAAAAACATAATTAACACCAAAAAAACCGATGAAACATCTATAAAATTGGCAAAGTTATAAGCGTTTTAAAATGATTTGCTAGACACGGACGGCATGCATGATAAGTGACGTAACACCACTTATGTCCGCTTCGCGCGACAAAGACGGAGCGATACTCCCTCCAAAAACTTTAAAAGCGTCTATGTTTTCCATTTTGTGATAAATTATTTTTATTTTTTATTTTTTTGTTATTCCTATTCCTTCTTTGGAATAAAATAATTTATTTGTACTTTTTTAATAGTAGTCTACTACCGTATTATGTATTATTTACAGTCTTTATACCTACCTATAAAACTGTACCATGACTGACAGACAACACACAACCTAAGCCGGTGGATTGTAGATTCTTTGGGTATAGACATTGACCTATACGTCTAGACAAGCAGTTCCGAACATTAAACATGTCACACTCAAGTGTTATGCATGCACAACACAAGCCTCACATTCACTTTGACGTTTGATGCGGTGAGCAACAGACAAGTACCCGCGTGTGGGGCATGATTTTTGTTCGGAACTGCTTGTCTAGGGACATATAGGTCAATGGGTATAGAGGTGCACTAAGGGGTGAATTTTTGAAATTCTATCCCCAAAAGAGTGAAAAAAGATGGTAAAGTTTTTATGAAGAAATTAACGACATTAGTGCTGATTCCGTTGTACATCGCACTGAACTAATTTTAAATAGGACAGAAAATATTACCTAAGAACTGTCAAATTAGTCTACGCCCTTGTTATTTATGGGAAAATACAAATAGTCGTGACCTATTGCGATGACGACTTAATTCACATTGAAACCATGCAAGTGGACTAAATTGACAGGATTAAATATCTTCTATCCCTTTCTCATGTTGTTAGAAAGAGGTATAATGAGACTAGGGACTAGGGTAAGGCAGGGGCACGGGGTCTCATCAGGAACAAAGCAACATTTGTTCAAATAACCCTTAATAGTTGGCGTTATACGTATCGATTTGTTATTGAAGTTTGTGTAAAATGTAGAACATGAATAAATTGACAAATATAAATATTTGTTAACATTTTGAAAAATCGTTTAGTTACGAAAATATGTATAGTCCGATAGCCCGCGTTACGGCGGCGGTCACGTTTTTTTGTATGAGATGAGGCATCTGTATCCGTAGTATTGTATTATCTGTGGCAGGGGTGTAGAGTACACCCACGTTTCGCCAATTATGTTTAAGACCCAAGTAATAGGAGGACAGCCTATTGCCATTAACAGGCCACAAATCCAAACTCAGGGCTGCTATTGGGAATTTCTTAATGGAAAATACAATAACATCTACTGAAGAAATTAAACTTTATTTCAATGGGATAAGGTTCTTATCAGAATGGCGGTTTATGACGGTTGTCGTCTACTGTGTTAGTTCTGAAACAACCCTTGTGACACTGCGATAAAGTTTAATTTTCTCAGTCAATCAGATAATTTTGAATAGTGATTGATATTTATGGTGCTGACTATACTTAACAGAGGATCATGAGATATTTTAAATTCAGGTTCAGTTCCAGGCTAGTGAACAAATCTGTCACATATTTTAATGTCTTAATAAATTCAAAAATGTGCCAGATTTTGTATGAAATTAGTTAAATGGAACTTATACAGAAATGGATAACCAGTGGCTTTGAAAAATCACAGAAATTCCTTAAAATTTTGAGCATTTATTATAAACATCCGTACTTAAAATACTTGATACGTAACTAACGTATCGTACTGGAATATCTCTTGTCCCCACAGCTGATAATGTGACCCCCAGTAGTAGGATGTGCATCGTGCGAACAGTAATTGAGCGGATGTGTCGCCAAAGGAAATTCGCGATGACATTGCGACGAAAAGTCTATGCAACATTATCTGTTGTAAAGAAGTATTTCACCCTTTTAGCGCATGTTTTTTGCAGCATCGAAGATTTGAGCAAAGATGGACCATTTGAATTTTTTTTTATAAGCTTGCGGGCGAGACGACGGTCAAACGCTAACAACAGCTGACATGAGATTTACTAATCAGTTGCTTGACCAGGCTTATGATAAGGATAGTTGATATTTAAGAGGCGTATAAGTAAGGGGGTCCATCACTGATCTAGTTTGAAATCTGTCAGAACTTAAGATGGGGGGGGGGGCCTCTAGCCGCCCCCTAGCATCCGCTGCTAAAGGCAGGTTGCGGAAATTACTGAATAAAATACACCGGACCTAGTACATATTGTTAGTTTTGAGGTATATTTAGTGTAGAAGGCATAGATAAATAAATAAAATAAGATTTGCCTTTATTTGTGAAATGTGTCCTATTTTTAACCGACCTCAAAAAAAGAGATTCTTCGTATATATTAAATTTTAGGTTGAAAATAAATAATCGCATTTGATTAAGTGTGTATTGTATATAAATTTATTACAGCTAGAGTTTTTTGTTTGTTTAAACGCGCTAATCTCTAAAACTACCAGTCGGATTCGATAAATTATTTTGTATATGATAGCCAGATTCATGAGGAATAGTATAGGTTATTTAACATTATGCTGTGACCCTTTCGAACCGAGCGACGGGGGTGAAACCGCGGGGCAGAACTAGTGCATCATAAAAACTTATGGTCCATTTCAATAGAACTTGTAAACTTTGTAAACAAACTTTCTATACAAATCATCAAATTTTGACAGTTGGCCATACCACAGATAATATAATACTATACGTACAGATGCCTCATCTCATACAAAGAAATGTGACCGATTTAGCGCGGGCTATCTTTGGGCTATACATTTTTCTGTGCTTAAAGGATTTTTCAAAATTTGAATAAATATTTTTCATGATGTATTTTTTCATGTTCTCAATTTTACACAAACTTCAATAAGAAATCGATACATATAACGCCATCTAATAAGAGTTATTTCAACAAATGTTCCTTTGTTCCTGATGAGACCCCGTGGCCATACTAACATTGTTTACAAAGTTAACAAATTCAATTGAAATGGACCCTAGAAACAATAATTTTTAGTGATTTCAGGTGAGTAATATTAGAAAAGTCATGCAGAAAGTATATGAACTTAGTTTTATAATCATTAAACCTTTAGTCAGTTATCAAAATTCATATTGAACGTATCAATGTTCCTTCATTATAAAGTTTGACGCAACTGACAAAATCGCTAGTGCAAACATGATATCAATTTCAAATAGCTCAAATGAGCTATTATACCGTAATAATAATGAATTTCCTGAATTTGCGGCGTAGAATAAAGAACAGTTTCCTTTAATGTATTTGGTAGGATAAACTATTACTATTAGCTGGGCCGCACACCAGATATAGGTACACTTGTAGTACGATAATTTTGGCGCCACATTTGAAACGCGACACATTTAACGCCCACGTACATCAAGGACACACTGCACCCGCTACAAATGTGTCCATGGTGTTCAAGTTCTGCTCGCTGTACCCACTGCATCCGTATAAGAAGTGGCCCAGACCCAGTTGCTTAAAAAAAAACCGGACAAGTGCGAGTATGCCTCGCGCCCTAAGGGTTCCGAAATATGATCATAGATGGCGCTACTGCATACTTCCAACGACGCCATCTATGAGCAGATGGCTCCACTTATGGTCCAGTGACTGACGGCGGACAACAAAGTGATCCTATAAGGGTTCCGTTTTTCCTTTTGAGGTACGGAACCCTAAAAACGCACTCAAAAATCGTGCGACAAAACAATCGCGTCTTTACAAAAGTCGCACGACTATAAATATCATGTTTGCACGTAACGACAGTGTGTAGTGGGGTGAATGTGTCCACACACCATGGTTAAGACGATTACTGTAATGAGATTTTCTGTGCCCACCGTCAGATGCCGCGCCAGGAGCACCCTGTGAACAACAAAACAAACATTAGAATTAAATCTAGACATATTATATAAAAAGTAAAAAAAAAAACCTAACACAAACTTAATTATACAGGGGTCATTTTACTCATCATTATAAACAACTTTTACTATAGGACCAACCCTGAAATTGCGGAAAAAAATCAGCTGTTCCATACATTTATGTTCACACAACTCAACAAAATGTATGGAACAGCTGATTTTTTTCTCTCTCTGGAACTACCAGTTGGGTTCGAAAAAATCTTTTTGTATGCGATAGCCAGATTCATGAGGAATAGTATATGCTATAACATCACGCTACAACCCTTAGGGCGCTTGTAGACGTCCGGTTTTTTTCACCGGACAACGGACCGATTTTTTACCGGATTCGCGGTGGTGTATGGTTTATAATGAATGTGTGTATACGCACCGGACATTGGTCCGGCGAACAATTTACGCCGGATTCATTATAAACCATACAATGGTAAAAAATCGGTCCGATGTCCGGTGAAAAAAACCGGACGTCTACAAGCGCCCTTAGGAGCCTTATTTTTCCGTATCCGACTGGTAGTTGCAGAGATTAGCGCGTTGAAACAAACAAACTCTTCAGCTATATAATATTAGTATAGATAACAATATCCTACAGCAAAGCTTTATACAGGGTGGCAGGTTAAACAGTGGAAATATTTTAAGGAGTCATTGTACTCATCATTATGAACAACTTTTACTATGGGACCAACCCTGAAATCGGGAAAAACAAATCAGCTGTTCCATTCATTTTGTTGAGTCAAGTGAACATAAATGTATGGAACAGCTGATTTTTTTTTCGCGATTTCAATGTTGGTCTCATAGTAAAAGTTGTTCATAATGATGAGTACAATGACCCCTTAAAATATTTCCACTGTCTAACCTGCCACCCTGTATAATTAATATTATGCAACTTTTTTTGGCTGCACACAGTTCAAGCCAAAGTTTTTAATTATAGCTTAAAAGCTCTTCAATAATATGGTAAAAGTAAACACAGATATCAAGAGAATGGTTATAAAATACCTAATTACTTTTAAAAGATAATCTCATGACCAATAATAGTCTTTTTTAAACCAAGAGAACTTTGGCTTTTTAAATAAAGCTCATATTAATAATTTTTAAATTGATTCTACTTATACTTAAGTTTAATTGTAACTAGCTTATTCATAAAAATTGTAGTACCTTTGAATTTTAGATAATAGAAATGCATGTTATGTGTCAGTGACTGCCTTCAAAACTTTAGAGCTTAAAAGCTCAAGATTCTAACTAGGAAACTTATGTTATTAAAAATATCTGAAAATTATCTAATTTAATTAGTATTTCCCAGGCGGTATGTTGGGAAATATTATAAGGCAAATATAGGACCACAGTCATGAGTCTATTAAGTTTTCAGGATGACTTTGGTAATAGATATCTATCTACTTATAGACAATGATTAAATGATTAAATTAAACAGCTCTTATGTCAATTGTCATCTCTATTCATTGTCATACAAATGACAAGGATGGTTGTATATTGAATCAGTGGTTAAAGTTAAGAGGCATCTATAAGTAAGGGGGCTAGTGTTCAAAACTTTGGAGTTATCGTCTCAGCTGACAAAGATCCTGCTGAGTCAATTTGTGTAATTTGCAGTGATATGTAAATTGCAAGATAAGCTGGCACCTATATTGGGTCTACATCACATATTTTACCCTTAAAAGCTACTATCATCATTATCATAATCTTCATCCCTAAAATACAACAAAATCTATACCGTACTAATATAATAAAACTGAAGAGTTTGTTTGAACGCGCTAATCTCTGGAACTACCAGCCAGATTCGGAAAATTCTTTTTGTATATGATAGCCAGATTCATGAGGAACAGTATATGCTATTTAACATCACGCTACGACCCTTAGGAGCCGAGCAACGGGGGTGAAGCCGCGGGACACAGCTAGTAAATCTATACTAATATTATAAATGCAATAGTTTGTGTGTGTGTATGTTTGTTACTTCTTCACGCTGAAACGGCTGAACGGATTTGGATGAAATTTGGCAAATAGGTAGCCTGAGACCTGGAAAAACACATAGGCTGCTTTCCATTCATGTTCACGCAGTCGAAGTCGTGGGGAGCTGCTAGTAATAAATAAATGTCAGTTCTCACCTCACGCCGCTCAATGGTGTAGTAGGCGTCATCTTCGGTGGCTGCCTCCCCCACCTCCGGCGTCGGCTTCCCCGAACGGTACTTGCTCTTCTGAAACGTCATCTTCAAAGAACTCCTATGCTTCTTCTTATCTCCGGCACCTCTGTTCAACTTTATCACAGTCTTTAAGGTTCCCGTATAGTCACCCTGAGCTTTCGTCGTCTTACTCTTGTTAGACATCATCCCACCATAGTTAGACCCATATATCCTCTCCTTTTCTTTCAGCTTCTCAATTTTCGCCTCTTTGGCTGCCTTGTGAGTGAGTAAGCCAAGAGTTCTCAGTACATTTTCCTTGCGTTTCTGGCTCTCTGGTGTCTCATTAAGGACATTGCTGGGTCCTGCTTGACTCTCAGTAGAGTTGCGCGTCGATTTGGTAGGCTTTGGACTCTTTATCGACTTGATTTCAGGCTCCACAGGCTTCACTTCAACAACCGTTTCAGTCCTTTCTTCAACTGGCGTCTCTCTAGTCTCTTCAGGCTTTTGTTCAGGAATTTGTTCAACTACCATCGGTTCTGGTTTTGCTGGAGTTGGAACTGGCACTGGAGTTTTAGCCTCTTCGACAGGAGTATCGACTTTCGGTTCTTCTTCTTTAGGGGCTTCAATAACTTTAGGGGCTTCAATAACTTTAGGGGCCTCAATAACTTTAGGGGCCTCAATAACTTTAGGAGCTTCCATAACTTTAGTGCTTTCAACTTTAGGGACTTCAGAAGCAGAAATATCTTCAATAGACTTTATAGTTTCTATTGGTGGAGGCAGTGCTTCAGTCTCTACTGGCGCCACTTCAGGCGACTTGATAGCAACCGGCGCAGGCGTGATAGAAATAGCTGGCGATACGTTCTGATGCGGCGGTGACATGATCTTCTCGATCGTTGCCATCTTGTCTTCGATCTCGACTGTAGATTCGGAAGATTTGCGCGAAATCGATTCCCTTGATTTCCTCTTAGTGATTATTTGAACGTCATTGTGGATCTTAGACTCGATGACGCGAGGCGTTATCGAAATCTGATTGGAATCTAACATGACCCCCGCAAGGGTCGCGCTCTGGCTAGGGTTATTAGGATGGAGTGTCGCGAACTGGTGCAGGTCTATCTGAGTGCCGGACTGCGTCGCCGACTTGTCCACAGACTTCCTTATCTCCGTGAGAGTGACATCCTTGCCAAGTGACTTCTCAAATATACTGATAGCATCAGATTCTCGTGAGTGATTGGAACTCGTAGACTCTTTCCTTGAACTAAAACTATTCCTCTTAATTAGTGTGACTGAATTAGGAAGGTCGACATCGGTGGATTTCCTTACTTGATCTCTCTTGACTATTGAAATAGCCGAGTTGTTCTCAAAGCAACTCAAAACATTCTCTTTTTCAAATGTTTTTTCTGGCGATCGTACAGATTGAATGTCTTTTAGTGGCTTTATGTCACCAGACTTCGGTATTAGTACCACGTCATTCGTGACCATCATTGGTTTACCACTATCAGTGGCTTTGGACTCCATTTGTCTTCTCTTATCAAATTCCTCGAATTCTTTTAGTCTGTCCATGAGCTTGTCAATACTGGCGACAGGACTGCATTTGTAAGTTATTTCATGTTTAGCGCCATCTATTGGTTTCTCAACCGAATCTTCCTCATAGTGGAGCCGGATATTCTCACCATCGTCATTCTTGGACGGCGTGTTCTCATTACTGATAGATATAATATCTTTGTCTTTTACCGGAGTCTCAGGAGTGGGGACATTGTCTCCATTGTTAAGTTTGGCTAGGCCATAGAATTTAGAAGCAGTCTTTGTCTGCAATTGGTCAGGGGTACTATCTGTTACTGTTGTAGCTGGTGTTGTTTCAGCAGCCATTTCCATGTCACCATCAATGTTCTGATCTAGATTGTTGATAAGATCGTTGATCTCCTTGGCGAGGGTGTCGATGGTCTCTATCTTGTCGTCGGCGGCGTCGTTGGTGATGGTGCTGGTGATACAGTTCTTGGGCGCGGAGGTGGCGGGGGCGGCGAGGGCAGCGGGGGCGGCGGGGACAACAGGGGCGACGGGGGCAGGCGCAGCGGGTCGCGTCGCAGCCATCACTTTCCGCCCTCGACGCGCCTTCCTTATATTCTTCGACATCTCCTTTGAGTTGAATGTCTTAGACATACTAGTCAATATACTACTACGAGCATCAAAAAGCGTATTTTCAGTCTTCAATATCATTTTTTCTTCTATTTCATTTGAATTTAAATCATCTAAGTTTATCCTATTACTATTATTGTTGTCAGAGTCTAATGAAGTACTTCTGTTTAAGCTCAGTTTATCCTTTGCATTTATGATACTACTAGGCTCCGGGGCTTCCAGTTTGGTTTCAGCTAATTTGGAGTCAACAACAAGAGAAGGCACTTTTTCAATAGTCGAGATCTGTACATTATTTTCAATATCTATATCTAGGTCAGTCTTAGATTTATCTAGTTTTTTGTTGGGCTCCTTGCTGTCTGTGTCGTTGAGTGTCTCACTCATACTCAAGTCAGACTCGGTGTTGTCTGAGCATTTTGAAATCTCACTGCCATCCCGAGAGCATGAGCGTCCCCTCTTCAACTTCTTGCCGGAGTCTTCAGGAGTCTCTGCTGTGTCTGAAGTCTTAGAATCTGAATGCAGTCTGCGCCTCTTCTTCTGTTCCTTGATGACAACTTCACTCAGTAAGTTGTTCTTGACTTTCCTAGGTTTCCCACTGCGAAGGTTTTTTCCTTCAAACATTGAGGGACTATTGCTCCTTTCAGAGCGCATTGAATAAGGGCTGGTGCGTGGCCCAAGCACCAGAGTACCTGGAGTGTCACCAAGCATTGTCTTCATCATGGCCATGTCGGAGCTGAGTCTCAGCCTCCTCCCGGCAGTCCTGGGACTAGAGGACCTTGAGTTGGGTGTCGTGTCTTCCCCTGGCTCCTTCTTGATTTCAGAAGCAGGTATCAATGGGACGGTTTCTTTATCTTGGGTGTCCTCAGTATTAATTTTCAATGCAGCCTTTCTTCCCCTCTTTGCGGTTTGTTTTATAACATTTTTCACCTTTTCTTTGACAACAATAGCTTTTTTGCTTCTCAAAGTTTTTCTGATACCTAAAGGTCTTTTCTTGACCACAGCTTTAGGTTTGCCTACAGGTTTCTTAGTTTCTTTGGACGATTTAGGCTCGTCTGGGGTGGATTTCTTGTCATCATCATTAATGTCTGAGGCCTTCTTGCGGGCACGGGTCTTAGGTTCTATCACGGTGTCCTCATCGGGACTCTTGTCTATGTCCTCCTTAGCTTGTTTGGTTTTCATGTTGGAATGTGTGGTGGGAGATGTCCCCGTTCTTCCGACATCAGGTAGAGGCTGGCTGTCAGCTTTGCTCCTGTTAGTCGATCTGAGCTTGATCGACGAGGTGCCCTGACTCTTGGGTGTATATTTTCGTTTGCTGGCCTCTGAAGACTGACTCTCACTGTCGGTGTCCTGCAGGTTGGTGTCGGTTAGGCTCTCCTCAGGGCAAGTGTCACAACCACTGTCGTCCTTGTTCAAATAACAATTAGTTTTTAGTTTCAGTGACCTCTTAATCTTAGTGTTGGAGCGACTTTGAGCCATAATACATCTCTATATTGTGCCATCTGGACCTGAAAAGCGATAAGCATTCGTTAATTACCCTTACCGCCCTATAATTAGCAACGTGGTATTAAAAATCACTTGTTGAACGACATCCAAAATAACTCCTAACTTAAGTTGGTTAAAACTGTAATTCTTTAGTAAATATGTAGTTGTTCTACTAAATTAACGTACTGTGTACTCAATTCTGGTATAATTTGGCACAATTCACATATAAATCGGGTCTACAGATCGTGGTAAACAAAAGCCAATGCGCGCTAATCAACAAGTTCGCGCAATATTATCACATTTATTTCACATATTGCGGCCTTATTTACGATTTATTCGGGACCACTAAACTATAGTCAACTTAAAACTGAATCAAAATAACTTTTAAAATCTATCATAACATATAAAATCGCGCCGGAAAATTCATGAAAAACCCGATGTTTTGGTGGCGAGGCCGCGGGTGACACCTAACGCCACCTACAGCTGAGCGAGTGCGTATGCGTCTCGCGAACGAAAGCACCAAATCATTTCCCCAGCCGTGGCGCACCTCTGCAATGTCCTCACAAAATACTCACAATTTATCCCATGAAACCTCCAAAAACCACAATAAACAGTTAATTGGATACACAACGCACCATAATATGCGAAAAAGTTCAATATAAACTCGCGATTAAACTTAGAAAACGATTTTTGAAAAGCCCAAATGACTGCAGGCGTCCGCCATAATGTTTCCTTCGAAACGAATAATATAGTTCTTATTGCTCTTGTAGCAATTCTCTATTCGCTATTCAAAATGGCGACCGTGTGGCGATCACAGTGCGCGTTTGCGCGACTTTTTGCTGGAAAAACTGGACAAATCCTGAACAACGCGACTGATTTGGGTACAAAACTTGGTCCGGGATCACAATCGGTAATTATTTAATTATATTTTCACTCGCGTCGAGTCGTAATGTCGCTTTGACCGCGACATGTGACAGAACTATGGATGTACACCCTTCCGCACAAGTTTCTCACGGCTTCATATTTTTTATGACATTAATTTATTTTCAGAATGACTTTGATTAATGATGCGTAAAGTGATGTTCTAATAATTATTTATCAGTTTTTAATAATAATTGAATTGGATTAAAATGAATATGACTTGAAAAAGTAGTTCACGTGTGATTTGGAATTATTGCAGGGAAGGTTTTACATTTTTTTTTTTTACTTTTGACTAAATATTTTTTCTTTTGTTTCAGGCAATATTATCAAGAAAATACTCAAATTATGCGCATTCACCATTCGTTACTAGAATAAAAGAACAATATGACTACGAAATTGTGAAAAATCCTCCGGAGTGGGCTTATGTGCAGAGGCTTTTACCGTTTGACACAATTCCTGCAATAAGTCCCAAAGAAAACTATCCATCCGGTTGGATCCCGCCAAAAGAAGAAGCTAAAACTCTTCCGTATTTCATCGCAAGAACTAAAAATCATGAACTGCCAATTTATTTAAATATCACTTATAGAGGCATCCGTAAGATAACAAAAATTAAGCGGATTGAAGGTGACATATGGCTCCTGAACGATGAAATTAAACATTACTTGAAAGAAAAGAATAACAGATATGTAGAAACTCGTGTTCACGAAGTCGGTAGATTTATTGAAGCAAAGGGTGATTATGTTAATGATCTAGTAGAATGGGCTCATTCCAAAGGTTTTTAAATATGTATACTATAATTTATAGTTGAAATAAATTGATTTAGTAAATATTTATTCGTTTTATTTGCCTTTTTTATCTGATGATTATGGTCATACAAAATATACGACACACACAAACATTAGTAAAATAAATACTATACACTAAGTCACTAACCCCCTTACTTAAAGACGCCTATTAACGTTAACTACTGAATAAATATACAACTATCCTTGTCTTTGTATGACAATTGACATAAGAGCTGTTTAATTTAATTGTCATTAAAGATGAGTAATGAGTAAGGGGGATAATTTATCACATAATCTAATTTGTGTTTCATTTATTTAAAAAATAGATACTGATTTGGAAAGTCTAGAACTTATAACTAATTAAGCCAAGTAATTAGTACCTACATATTTGCACATGTACAAGGTTTTTTGTTTGTTAAGATTAGTAAGGTTGAGACTATCGGTCGGTTGCAGAAAGATAATCAATTATAGGAGACTTTGATCATACAATTTCTATCGTTAAAGTCTCCTTTAAAACTTAATGACCTTTTTTGCAACTCAGTCTAAGAGCAATAAACGTTTTTGTCAGGCGTGGTCCGAGGGGGCCCGGGGTCGTAACTCCCCAAAATCGTACATAAATGCGCCAAACACGGTAAATTCACGGTATAGCACGTTGGCATTAATCGCTATGACCCTCCCCAAAGTCTTCGGCTGCGGTATGACCCCCAAAATCGTCGGTTGCGACCGCGCCAGGTTTTTTTGTACATTATAAACATATTAAAAGTTAATAATGACCAAAATAATTATAGTATGTAACATAAATATCTTTAAAAAGATTTTGAGTATTGCATTGTAGTAAAATTACAACGAAATGTTGTTATGAGTTGATACTCAATAGTAATAACCCATAACATAATTAAAATGACATAATTTACAATACTAACTAAGATTAAGCCGAAAACAATTCATTTTAGACCAAAAACTTTGAACATTAACTGTTTGATAATTTCCGAACAAAATAAATAATATTTAAATAAATAATCCGACGTAACCCCGTCAAAACTTGTTGGGAGGGTTGTACACGGCATGAAGTTTGATGATGTCGGCCGCCGCTAGGGGCGCTGCGCACGGCGGAAGGTTTTATCTACGTAGCTATATAACATCCGCCCGACACCGATGGGCCTCTCCACGATACATAATTTCGATACGAACTCACTCTTCTTTGTTAAAAACAACTTTTCTGTACATTATATGAGTTAAAAAACGCTTTAGTTCGCTTTTCGCGAGGTAACTACGCTACATTACACGTTATGACTTTTAGGTTACTTTTATTGCAATTAACTTTGTTGTTGAACGTTAATTCGTACGACTATATATTCACGTAATTGGGTCTGTTATCGTTAGAAACTTTATTTTAAGTCGACATTTCAAAACATACGAGCTAATCGGGGATCGATATTGAACATTTACGTTTTTATTACGTAAGGTGATAGGTACAAAGTATGTTACATAGTTATAATGATTTCCAAGGCCAAGTGCTTTCAGTGTGGTGTGACACGTGTACAATCTAGGTACCTACCTAGGTAGGTATTACGATTGCTCAACATTCTTTGTACCTATGTGGCCAAGGGGTGGTATATTTTTACTGGTACTAAATCGCGTTAAAGTTCCTTTTGCAAGCAATTTGCGATACCTACCGTTACAAAATTTTATTGCAAAATTGATTTTATTTGCAAGTTTTGTAAAATAAACTGCGTCGTTCTTTGTATCTACCTACCTATATCTAATTTGAGTTTTGTGCAAGTGCAAGCTAAAGGTGTAGGGTAGGTAGGTAGGTAGGTAGGGTTTAAACTTTTTAATGTGTTTTTGCTCGGTTCACGAAATTCCATTGTGAACTTAGGATACCTAATAGGTAGGTACCTACCTACCTATGTATTTCTAGATTTTGTGTCGTAGATCCTTGCTTATTTGTAAGCCATTCTATAATGTTTCAAATTTAAAATAGAACATAAATGAAAAATATAATAGGTACCTACGATAATGAATACCGGGCGAATAGCTAGTGTTGTTCCCCAAGCTAAGAAAAATGGCCACCCCTAATCTTTCCCTGGGTATCGTAAACGGCGAATAAGAAATAGTGTCAAGAGTTCCATGGACCACATTATTATTGACATCTTACCATTTTTTCTTGCATTATCATCTCGTAAACGTCCTCTGCTGAATAATGGGCGACCAATGAGGGATGTTCTCACAATCACCACCTTTGGTCGGCATTGGTTGTTGGTAAAAATGAGTTTTACCAATCAGACCGTGAGAACTGCCAATTTGTTAGCGAACGTTCGAGGGAGAATTTCACCGTGACATTCTCCCTGGAACGTTCGCAAACAAATTGGCAGGTCTCGCGGTGATATCAATCACAAACGACGATAACCAATTCGTTCGTCAGATGTGGTGATTTAGAATGCATTTAAATTTATAAACTAATAGTTTGCTTGGCTTATGTTCTTAAACTAATTATGGCGTACGTAATTCTGTACCTATCTACCTATGTTTTCCGCAAGCTTTAAACATGGTGATCTTATAAACCGTGAAATAAAAGCTAAAGGGAGTATGAGTAGGTAGGCACGGAAAAATAGACAAAATGACAGATTGCAGAAAGATTTCTACCGATTTATGCATAGCGATGTTAAGAATTGTTTCTATTCTTCAGTCGACAAAAGTCTACAACGCCAAACGCGCCACGGGTCGCCGCGTGTTCGGGCAGAAGAGATAACGAGTTGGATAGAAAGAACTTTGTTTATTCTTGGTAGAATAGACATAGAATTGATCATGCTTACGCGTGCAGTTTCCATCCCATTCCGGCCTATTTACATCCACTACTCAACATGCGTTCCCAGTGAATTCTACAATGATAGGCAAAAGGGATTTTTCATAATCACCACTATTGGCAAACCGATTGGTGATTACAATTGTTTGTTATTAGTAGATAGGAGGACGCTGGGCATTCTGATAGCGGTAGTGCTTAGGGTGGGGGTAGGGCCAAATCACAGCTATTATGCAGCGTACTGCGCCTGTTACGCGACTAAGGGCCACGTTCACCGACGAGATAACAGTCCGTTATATTGAAAACGGCCGTTTAACGTGACGTTTTCTAAAGAAAATGATACCTAGGTTTGTTAAACGACCGTTTTCAATTTATCGGACTTTTGCCGGGTTTTTGCCATCGTTCAGATCTTCGAGCCAGATTCAGGTGATCCAGGTAAATAGGCAAGTTGGGCTAATGGTCACGCCGTCACGCGCCAATCTGTTGAAACTCGCCCGGATGGGCTCTACAGATCTGGGTAGGTACTTACTAGGCAAAGATATAAAAAATGCAATTTTTATTTCGTGCTAACGGATTATAGAGATTAACGTTAACTTGCGTTAAATCTTCCGAAATGTAACGCTTTAACGATTATAATAGTGATTAACGAAAACAACTATTTGATAATGTCTTAGGTTTTCGCGATTATTACACATTATAATAAAACAAGTTTAAACGGATTAATCGCGTATATTACAGAGTTTTCCTGACGTTTCGAACACTTTGCAGCGTTCGTGGTCGCAGTCGTCCTGCGACCACGAACGCTGCAAAGTTTTATTATAACAACTATTTGATTAACGATGCCCAGCTATGCATAATAATCGTCGGCCACTCGTTGTGTGGTCAATGTTCTAACATACCTAAGCGGTTTTTCAGCGACTATACCTACCCTTTTCTTTGCGGGGCTTTCGCACCCGAACCCCCTAGCGGGGTACCTATCTGAATCGTGCAAAGGAGTGTTTTAAAACCCATTTTTTTTAATAATTCCCAAATAATAAGGGGCGAGCGTTCCATTAACCGGGCACAAATCCCAGACTACGCTGGTTGTTATTGAGGATTTCTGGGAATCAGCAAGTCGCATTTATGAGTTTTACGAAATTACGACCAATAGACAAAGGAGTATTTGCTACATTTTTGTAGTAGGTACCTTACTGGTCCTTTAAAAAGACTTATCCAACGGCGTATGCAGCCTTCGAGTCAGGGGGTGGTCACTACCTCAGATCATAGAAACAAGAAGATGTGCCAAGGCGCTATCGAGCTTGATGCCTGATCTTGAGCAAATTGCTCATATTAAAAACGTACGCGCTGGCGACGAACCGAACACGATCGATGGTATAAATACAGTGTTTTAGTTTAGTGCTAGTGTTGAGTGACGATTAACAGTGTTAGATTGAGGGTGTGCGGAATGTTCAATGCGTGGGAGATCATTTTATTCACAAGGAGCGCTTAATTATGCGCGTGTCGAAAAATGTACTAAAAGTGGCATCAGTTGTTCCCGTACTAATTTGCTATGATGGCTTATCTCCTTGTTTCTATGATCTGAGGTCACTACCTACGTATTTCTATACTACTAATATTATAAACCTGAAGAGTTTGTTTGTTTGAACGCTTTTATCTCTGGAACTACCAATCAGATTCGCGAAATTCGTTTTGAATATGATAGCCAGATTCCCGAGGAATAGTATAGGTTATTTAACATCACGCTACGACCCTTGGGAGACGAGTGACGGGGGTGAAACCGTGGGGAACAGCTAGTTTTATTTATTTTAGATTACAAATATTATCAGTAGTTGACCTAGGCCCAGCCCAGGGATGGGGTCATGACCCCCATGAATCCCTCTGGATCCACCCTTGGACTTACCCCCAGTTTCTGAAGGCCTGGTCAAACAACTGATTAGTAAATCTGATGTCATTTGTTGTTATTGGTTTACCGAAATAACATTGGCCAATCATAATTATCAATTGACATGAGATTTGACAACAAAGGTATCAAGGCAGTTCTTACTGTAAATGCTGCATAAGTATGAAAAGGCTTCTTAAGCTACCTACCTATACCTACAATAGGTACCTACGTATGAAGACACTTTTCGTCATCGTTAATGATGAAACTTAGGTAGGTACCTACCTAAGTAGCTAAACTTGTTGACCGATGTAGATTTATTTATTTATTTTATTTATTTATTGTAAACTAGACTTTTGCCCGCGACTCCGTCCGCGTGGACTACAATGAAATGACCAGTTTAAATGACCTCCATAGTGTAGAGTGGCTAGTACTACCAAGAGGTCAAGCTGTATCTCTGGTTCCTCCCATCAGAATTAGATGAAACGTGGCTTAGATTTTAAGTTGGACCCCAAGCTATCGAACTGTGAAAACCACATCAAAATCCGTTCAGTACTTTTCGCGTGATGCGCGCACAAACAGACAAACAGACTAAAAATAAAAAATAAATCTTTTTGGGTTTAGTTACGTCCCAGTACCTTATCCCGACTGTTTTTTTCTGGAATATCTGCAATGTACAGACACAGCTTTTTTACAATTTTATAATAGTATAGATGCCTTAAACCAGGGGTTCCCAAAGTGTGCGCCGCGGCGCTAGGGCGCCGTGGGTGCTAAGCAGGTCCGCCGTGAGACCATCTTATTTCTACCCCAAAGACACTAAAAAATTAAAATCGCGCACCTTATTAGTATGATTTTACACATATTTTGGCAAGGGCGCCGTGACAAAATACCTACTTTATCCTATAAGTGCGCCGTCAACTGAAAAAGTTTCGGAACCCCTGCCTTAAAATATCACTACACAGCCATGTCAGCCTGGCAGTGAGGTTTGGTGGCCTTATTACCTGCTCCCATTGCCACGATCCATACCAATTCTTCTTTATCACAGCAAAACCACTAGGAAGAGGCGCAGGGTGGGCGTTTACGGGGGCTGTCTTTTTTAAATTGACATTCAGAAAGTGATAATTGGCCCACTTTGAATAAATAATAATTATGAATTTGCATTTTTGAACTACGCAGTCATAGAACCATACCTACCACATAGCAAAGGCCATAGCCATAGGTAACATAATAAATTCATCGGTAAAGCCTACTTAAAGTTTTTGGACAGGAAGGTAGGATATTCGAAAACGATGTAGAGGTACCTACATCGTTTTCGAATATCCTACCTTCCTACTTATGAGTTCCTTAGGCCGATAATGGCCATGTTAGTTGGTAATATGAAAAAAAGTCCACTTGAAATAGCTTTACATTTAATACAACTAAATAAATATAGATAGGTAATATGATTAAGTAGGGCTTCCCGCCACCCACAGCGCAATAAACTGAAAAGAAAAACACTTTCTTTATTATTTATTTATTTACATTACCTACTTTAGTAAGAAAACAATTTGAAATACCTACTTATCTATAAATAAATGCTACGATAATTCAGGATGAACAAAAGAAAATAAGTAAGTACCAACCGTACATACTTACAACTTAGGGCGGGTTGCTTCAAACCATCTGTATTCGTAAGTCAGTACGTAGTCGTTAAGTCAGTATGAAATTGTCATACAAGCCGCCATATTTGACGGTTACAGATTACAGATACGTAACTGTAAGATGAAACATCATACTTGTTTAGGAACCTACCTACCTACCAACCTACTTTAAATCGCAATATTAATTTCTTTACTCGACTGCCTCAAAAGATGCGTAATGTTTTTCGAGTGTTTGTATGTAAGTATGTCTATTTTTTTAGTACCCTCTGTAGCCTAAACGGCTAGATGGATTGCAACATGAGGTATCGTTAGATTTGTCTTCATTGTGGGAGTGACAGGGTGTAAAAGGAGTTGTTTCAAGCCTAGAAGGGGTCTACGTACGCAATTAAGTATTATAGCTATACCTACATGATAGTAACCGGTTCCTAATGCTTATTTTCTATAATATTACTTCGTTGAATTGTAATTCATTTTTTTCTTTGTCAAAAAGAGCAACACAACACAAATATAGTGGATCAACAATTGACAAATGAATTAAGTGAAAGGTCATTTTGACAACTGTTGTTATGTCAATGTCAGTCAAAATGGCAACATTCAATTCACCACGCGTGCGCACAACGACCCGCGCACAATGGCCGCCCTAAAAATAGGGATATCATAGTGGAAAACTTCATCTCAAATAAATCTCTTACAATATTGTACTCTTCTTCAAATGAAATTTAATAATATATTTATGTAAATCCCCTATTTTTTTCCTATTTTTCTATGTGGCGTACGTATACCAGTTCCAGGATGAAACATCTCCTTTAAATACCTAATACACAGTAGAGTTACCTATTTTTCTAATAGGTTATTTTGTTTATTACCGTGTGCCGTGTCACACGGCAAGAGTCTGATATAAGGATTTACCATTACTCTTAGCGACTACATCTACATCAGCCTGTTCTCTGTACCCTGGCCGCTTTTTTGAAGTGGACATCATACGTTACATATGTACTTACGTCAATAATATACCTACTTTTAGGGTTCCGTAGTAAAACTAGGAACCCTTATAGTTTCATCCCGTCCGTCTGTCACACCCTCGTCAAATCTACAGTTCATAACCAATCTGTATGAAACTTCGCAGTTAGATGTTTTCTGTGAGCCGCCATAAAAGCTTGTAGTGAAATTACGAAAAATAAAATAATTAGGGGTGACCCCCATACCTACAAGAAACTGAGGAATGAAAAAAATATTTGCGCGCACCCCTTCGTGTGGTATCGTTGGATAGGTCTTTGAAAAAAACTTAGAGTTTACTAAATGACTTTTTTATTTAAGTCCATATTAAGTGAACTAGGAGCTCCGAAAGTCGTTAACCATGTGTCCCCCCCCCCCCCTGTAATTTCCAACCGCTTCATCGAAAAATCTGAAAAAAATCAAGCTTAATGGCATCTAAAATACTCTCGATTAAAATTGGTTAGAACAAGTATACGTCAATAACTTATTGAAATATTCACTATTTTCAGTTTTGAGTTTGACAGACAGTTTGAAAGACTGAAATACTTCTTGCTACGGAACCCTAGACTGAGCGTGGTCCGGACCGGACACGCTCTTGCCCGGTTTTTTATTTGAACTTAGAATGGTAGTCTGATAAACTTAACTTTCCTTATCTGTACCCCTATCATGAGTTTTTTTGACGTATAGTTTCGTTAACGTAGGCACATTTTGAATTTAAAATACAGCAGTCCTTTTTTGATAAAATTTTATACATTTTGCATATTTTAAAAAATACAGAGAAATTAATGAAGTATTTAATTTATATAAATATTGTGTAACAAACGTGTATTTTCAATTCAAAATATGCTTACGTTAACGATACTACACGTCAAAAAAACTCATGATAGGGGTACTGTATGGAAAAACCTAAGATTATAATAAAATCTTGTTACCTACTATTAGTGAGAAATTCGTAATACCTACCTACCTACGGGGTGTAAGTGACAACGGGAAGTGACTGAAAACTGAAACCATGGGTTCAGTACCATATTAGCGTTAAAAATTTTCGTAGGTCTAAAACGACTTTATTTGGAGATTTTTTAACGAATTGCAAAATCTCCGAAGTCGTAAATTGTTTTAAAAGACTGACAAAGAATTGTAACGCTGAGGGGTTCAGAATACGGTACTGAACCCATGGTTTCAGTTTTTCATTACGGTGTCACTTTGACACAGCCCATTTGAATGAAATTTTCTATTTTTCAAATTGTGGAGCCGTTTCCGAGGAACCAAGAGCGAGATATCCTGCGGTGCCCTACTGAATTGATTTAGCATGGGCGTAGCCACGCTAGGGCAGGGTGGGGCAAGCGCCCCACCCTGGCTCTGACCTGTAAGGTACCTAACCAAACCTAAAATAATAAATTATCTAGGTACTATCTACAATACCTACTTTATATCCGTAAGAAAGTTCACACTCGACAGTCGACACAAAAAAACCGGCCAAGTGCGAGTCGTACTCGCGCGCCGCCCTCGGCACGCGAGTACGACTCGCACTTGTTGCACATTTTTTTTTACTTTATACGTCCAAAAATGATACGGAACCCTTTCCGTATCATTTTTGGACGTATAAAGTGAAAAAATCCGGACCACATAACTAAGTTTGTTTGTGAAGAAATTTTGATGATTTTGAAAAAAACTGTACTAGTTAGGAACATCGTTTTATTTTTGGTGCCATATGTGGGTCAATTCCTATCAACTCTAATTATTTCAGATTTTTCGCCCCGCAAACTTCGGAGATAAGGGGGGGGGAATGGTATTTTTTTGGGCATTTTTCATCATATGTCCAAAACTGGGAGACATAAAATAAAATAACAATATATTTTGAAATGTACAGATCAAGCCCTTTCATATGATATGTCACTTGACCTAGTAACCCCACTTTAAAATTTCAGACCCCCACTCCGGCCCCTTTTGCAATGAAAATAAATATATTTTTGGATTTTTTTCATTTGCAATAAAATTGAACAAGCATTCTTTATAACTATTCCAAATTTCAAGTCGATAGCATAAGTAGTTGCTGAAATAATCAGGTGTGACAGACAGACAGACAGACCGTCGCACCATAAGGGTTCCTTTTTTACCATTTTGGTACGGAACCCTAAAAATGGGGTAAGACCGTGGGTAGGTATAGTTTGCTAGTTACATATTATGTTATTTTAGACTGCTGCCCCACCCTGAGCCCAGGGCTGGCTACGTCCATGAGTGATTGTAATTACAATTTACAACACATTACAATGTAAGTAATTAAGGCGCTGATAACTGCCAACGGCCTTGAGTGATTTGGGTGGTATAGCTTGAGTGTCCTGCGCTGAGCTCAAGCAACGCGACATACGTCCACCGAGCAATACGACTCGCCTATCAAGGAGCGCGCTGTTGTTAATTAGACGTATTATTACTTTTTAGTATCTAAAATATAAAATAAAAAAAAAGTAACAGGCAATATTATAGGTAGTAACATAGTCTTTTCACACAAACCAAATCATGAAAATATCTTAAGCGATTTGAAAGTAATTAGGTACGTTTTTATGTTTTGGGTAGACAGTAATTCATGAATTTATTTCATTGAGTATTTTACTTCAATAGTTAAATATTCACAGGTACGATTGATGTACATATGTTCTAGATTAACATAAAAAAATTGCACAATTAACCTGCATTATTTGACGGCGAAATAAGAGATTTAAAACTTGAGATTTACGGCCGTTACCATTTACCGTCGCCTTAATCGCTAGTGTCAGTCACAGGTGTCTAGTATTCTGATTCTCGATACATTTATAATGGATGAGCCGCCTGTTACGACGCCCGCGAGTAGAGTGGGGTTGGCATCAGTGGCATGGCGTAGATCTATATAAGCCCGACGTATTTTTTTGGTTTGAGAGGGGATTTATGCTAATTTTTCATGAGTTTATGTAAGATAATGTCGTTATTAAAGCACTACGTACATTAGAAATCACTTGTCATCATCATCATCTGCCTAGCCTTTTCCCAAATTATATTGGGGTCGGCATCCAGTCTAACTAGTTTTGGCTGAATATCAATATTTATTATTATATTAGAAATCACTTTTATTCATGAAAAATTAATATTTATTATTCTCTAAAATTAAAACTGTTGAAAAATGTTGGCCTATGCCTGGAATTCAGTCACATAAACTCAGCTAACAATGGTACAGCTGTAGGTATGTACTTATATTATTTGTTGTCGATAGAACATCTATTGTTTAGCAGAAAAAAATATTTATAAATATTAACTATGTGAAGAGTTGACTGCCTCGTTGGTCTAGTGGTCGCAAGCGCCACTGCTGAGCGCGGGGCCCTGGGTTCAATTCCCGGATCGGGCAGTGCTATTAGGTTTTCCCGTTAGGAAATCTCTTCTATTACATAGAACTTAAATATAGAGGGCGAAATGTGGGTGCTATACACCTCTGCCTAACCTTTCGAAGAATATAGGCGTAATGATGTGTTGTTATGAGAATGGGCTACAGGAATTTCCTATAAACCAGGGTTTCTTAAGCTGGGGTCCATGTCATGACTGCTGGGGGTCCATAACTAGCCTGCCTAACATCATTTAACGTAATTTATAATCCTACCTACCTAATAATAATAAAAAGTACAATTCTATTCGAAAAGAGTCAGTGTCATTTTTTTTTACAGCGATCCGTGACTACAATATGGTTGAGAAACCCTGCTGTAAACCCATATTACATCCTACTAATATTATAAACGTGAATGTTTGTGAGGATGTAAAGATGTATGGATGTTTGTTACTCTTTCACGCAAACACTACTGAACGGATTTTGATGAAACTTTACAGTAATATAGCTTATACATCAGAATAACACATAGGCTACTTTTTATCCAAAAAACGCGGGCGAAGCCGCGGGCGGAAGCTAGTTGACTAATATGGCTAAAAGAACTCATCAATTTGGTCTACAAACATAAAATAAATCGGATGAGTAGTAGGGGCTACGGTGGAACATTATGTAAATACAAACATACATAATATAGACTGCTAAAATCATAACCCTTCCTTTTGGCTGTGCCATAATCGGGTAAAACAGACAAGCAAAGTAACACGTACGAAGCGCTACAAAGCCGAGTGCTACGTTAATCAGAGTAGCGCACGCGCATTTGAGTGGGCGGATTGTTTAGTGACGTCATCGCGCGAAGGCCACGTCTCGCTGTATTGTGCGCCTTTGTAGCTTATAATTGTATGTTTAAAGGCGAGTTACCTGTTTTCTTTGAAAAGGTAAGCAGACGTACTTGATACCCTAATAGTTGGCTGTATTCTTTTTTAAAAGGGGTTAAAACGTGTATTTTTTAAGATGGGGCAAGCTTCAAGCATGTTGTTAATAATATAGATCTATCAGTCTGCAAAAGTGTTATTGTATGGCATAGGTATTAATTACATTAGTGAGAGGACACCAGTTGTGATAAATACTCTTATCTTGCTTATAATGGTGATTTGAGATTGCAACCGACCGTAAGTGCAATAGCTAAATAATAATAAATACAATTTAATAGAATATAATAAATGTGTGCAATAATTTTCAACGATCTCAAATTAATATACTTAAATTAGCTTAATAATAACAAATAAAACTTAATAGAATAAAATAAATGTGTGCAAAAATTGATCTCAAATTAATATACTTGCTTAAATAATTTAAATACATAATTAATTGCATTTTTAAAATAAAGCGATCTTCCTCTCTCCTACTTAACTTTGCTGTGCCCGACAGGGTCCATAATTCGATCTAGTCTTAAGCCTACCACCTACTGTACATTATGGAATGCAATAAAGAATTGAATTGAATTGAATTCATACCATTAATATTTATGTTGAAAAAGTGCCCGTACACGAAACGATTATCGTAACGATTGTACGAGTGTGGCGTGGCGATATCGTATCCAATATTTTAATCGAACGATTGATCGAAGATCGCAACAGCGAACTGCGAAATCGTTCGATTACCTACATCCTGTCGCCACAAACTAACGATGAGATGAATCATCGATACGATCCGCATAGGTATTCACAACCAAACGCTAAATAGCGTTTAAAACGCTGAATTAGCGTTTAGGCAAGTGTAAAACGCTAAATAGCGTTTTATGAGTCCATCGGTTCGGAAAGCAAATAATCGAACAAGTGTCATTTCCGACACGGAAGCTTTTCGAATGGTTGTGAATACCTATGCTGGTCGATATGATAAATAATCGCTTCATGTATGGCCCCAGGGATGTTACGAATGTCATATTTTTAACATTCGCGAATGCGAATGCGAATAATCGGGATGCGAATGTGCGAATGGGAATGCGAATGTCAAATTCAAAGGAGTCAAATTTCAAAAGAGGCTTTTCTCACAAACATTGCATTTCGCTGGCTCGATCGATAGGCGTAAAAAATTGTCAAGTTTCACTTTTCTTTCCCGGTGCCATGGGAAAAGCTGTCAAAATAGCTCAACACAATTCTAAACTAAAAAATTACCTACTTGTATATTTACATACCTAGTCATAAACTGACTGACAACACTAACAAGGCAAACTCACTAAGCAAGCAGCGAGAAAGAAACGCTTTCTATTGGTCGAATGAAACACGTGATGCCTGCCTGCACCTTCTGCGTGCGAGGATCGACCAACCGCGCGGCTCCCGCGTGAGAAGTGACACACAACCTGTACACATTCGCATTCGCATAACATTCGCATCTCTAGATGCGAATGCGAATGTTGATGCGAATGTTAAAAATGATGCGAATCATTCGCATAAGCGAATACGAATGCGAATATTCGTAACATCCCTGATGGCCACTGATAAACACACAGAAATACACACACAAGAATATATTTCACTCCGAGTTAAGTAACCCTAAACTCCCGGGATTCAATATAGCGCCCATGACATAAGACACTGTTTTATGCCCTTGGTGAATAATCTAAGTACATATTTTAAAAACAAACACGGTTGATTACAAATCTGAAGAGTTTGTTTCTTTGTTTGAACGCGCTAATAGCTGGAACTACCAGTCGGATTCGAGAATTCTTTTTTTATATGATTTCCAAATTTATGAGGAACAGTATAGGCTGTTTAATATCATGCTATGACACTTAGGAGCCGAGCAACGGGGATGAACTCGCGGAGAACACCTAATCTATCTACTATAAAAACAGACATGGTTGTAACATAAATCATGTTACAAACAACCATGTTTTTTTTTCACTATGTTACATGATACCTCAGATCATAGAAACAAGGGAGTTAACAGTGTTAGATTGAGGGTGTGCGGAATGTTTAATGCGTGGGAGATCTTTTTATTCACAAGGAGCGCTTAATTGTGTCGAAAAATGTACTAAAAGTGGCATCAGTTGTTCCGGTACTAATTTGCTATGATGGGATATCTCCTTGTTTCTATGATCTGAGCATGATACATAATAAGCTAACAAACTTTCCTTTTTATAAAAAAAATAAACTTAGCTTCTGGGACAGGGGGACTCATGCCTCCTCTCTGTGAGAGGGAGTGGGCCATGTACCACTACGCAGGCCCAGTGCAGATTAGTAGCCGTCATCTCGTCGAAATTTTGGTTCTAAGAGCCATTTCACATTTCCGTCAAAGCGGATGCCAGACGAGATTAGTATAAAAACAAAACGAACATCGAAGAAATGTATATGCGTGTCGAGCGAGTGAGCTTGGCGTCCCAGCTGGCGTTGCCGCCAGCCCGGACCCCACGATGTTCATTTTGCATCCGCTTTGGCGTCGCTGCTGGCGTCCTAATGAGATATAGCTCTAAAACATGCTCACGATCAGGCATCCTCACGATGTTACGTTGTTTCTCACAATGTTCAATTACTGATGTCATTTGTTGACACATTTTCCTAAATCAAACCCCATCAAATGTTTAATTACCTATGTAAAAGGTGTTAGTTACACCACAGGTTACACACAGTCGATCGACGTTGCATTGCTACCTTAATTAACGTCGTTAGCGTATTTTCAACCTTGTGCTACCGCTAATAATTATATCAACCAAAGCCGAATGTTTTTATCAATCAATCGGCATTAAGGTTGCCCGCTCACGTCATAACTTTTTAGGTCCGACAATCTGGCCGATTTTTTTGCCCACTTTTATCACTGACTAGCTGTTCTCCGCAGTTTCACCCCCGTTGCTCGGCTCCTAAGGGTCGTAGCGTGATGTTAAATAGCCTCATGAATCTGGAAATCATATAGGTAGGTTCAAAAAGATTTTTTTTAATCCGACTGGTAGTTTCAGAGATTAGCGCAAAGAAAGTACAAACAAGCAGAAGAAAGTTCAGTCAAACAAACTAGGTAACTCTTCAGCTTTATTATTAGATTAGATTAAATTATTTACATTGTATAGATTTTGTAACTGTTACTTACTTTTTGTAGGACGTATGGGTTTCAATATTGAAATCTGTATCTTTCATTTTTAGTCGACGAAAAATCGGTCACCAATTGTGAACGTGGAAGGGCAGCGTAATAGCTGTACAATCGACAATAATATGGGTCATGGTTCCACTGCTGGACATAGGTTACCGGATCAAAACAAAAAGAAAATCTGGAGAAAATTTCTGACATTTGCAGAAGAATTCGGTCATATTCTTTAAAATTTCTAAGTTCGTGGCATGTTGATTTCTTGCGATTGTTCACGAATAAAAAAATGTTATTTACTTACAATTTCTCTTCCTTCATTTGTGTGAAAATTCCGAACATCTAAGTATTCCTCCCGCATTTTGGAGAAAGCCTGACATTTCCACATAATTATGGTAGATTGGTAGCCCTACATAGCACGGCCTTTGACTACAAAGTTTTCAAATAACCGCCTCCGGATCATTAAGGACGCTAAGTTTTTCCATAGCGCCGCATTTGGTGGGCTTAGGCTGCCATCCGTCCGGGTTTCCCCGGATTTGTTCTAGTTTAGAGGGCGTCCGGGGAGCGTCCGGTAGGGGTTTCAAAAAGTGAACCCGGACACTTTGTGTCAGGGGAATCCTGATAGATGAAAAAAAATTTTCGGAGGCGTCCGGGAATAGTACTCAATTTCACCCAAATGTCCGGGGTTTTTAAAGTTAACGTCCGGCGTCAGCAATTTAGGTGATGGCAACTCTAGGTGGGCTCATAAATTGGTATGACGTAATATTAAATTGAATGCCACGAGCTACCGCCCTGTTGTGATGCGCTGAATTGTGCGAAACGTCTCCACCATCTTTGACAGATTCTGTTAAATCTTCTATCTATACTAATATTAAAAAGCTGAAGAGTTTGTTTGTTTGAACGCGCTGATATCTGAAACTACCACCAGTCGGATTCGAAAAATTCTTTTTGTATTATATGATTGCCAGATTCATGAAATTTTATCCATAATGGGGTGGTACAGTTTGTAAGAAGAAAATAACGAGATTGTGTTGTTTTACGACTATTGCGCGCTTGATTTTTAAATGTAGGTAGAATACCAGATACCAATACTATCTACGTAGATGAATAAAGGTAAGGCCCCTAAGAAGCGTATTACAAAGGGGTCTCAAATTTCAGATGGAGACCCGGTAGCTCAGTTGGTTCAGAGCACTAGCCACGGTACGGCAGAGGTCGCGGGTTCAAATCCCGCTCGGGTCATGTGATTTTTGAGAATCACTAACATGAATAAAGGTTTTATGCAAACATAGACATGATTTTTTAAAATTAATTTTGAAAATGTATAAAAAAAGGTTGATACTTATATACTTATATTATTTAATTTTTTTGATAAAAAGCATCTTTGTAACGACTTATAAACTTTGTAAAACGAGTTAAGAACACAGCATTCTAGTTATGAACTTATGAAACTCATTATGTACCTACCTAGTTATGTTTGTAAATGTAGTTCGTTACGTCATACAACTCAACCGATTTTATGTAACAAATCATGAGGAAGTGATGTTAATGTCTTGAACTAGATCTATCCTAGGTCATAAGACGTCATGAAAAATGAAATATCGCGAGTGCTAGGCGTCATGACTATGTGAAATTCAGGCTGTACACACGCAATGATAATCGCTTTAATTTAACAATAAATAAATTCGATAATTTAACAATAGGGAGTTATACAGGATGTAACCGAAAGGGTATAACAATATCAAATTCACGGACTCTCTAGGTGATAACAAACTACATGGCAACATTTTTTTAATACCTTTTCCTACAAAATTATGAAGTTATGATACATTGAACTTAAAAATATTTTTTTCTAATTGAATTCTACACATCACTAGCACCAAGTCAGCTGATCAGGGTCAATAAACTATTCTTCAATGAAACATATCCTATTTCTTCAATTTACTCCTGGTACTGTTTACTTTAAATCTTTCATAACTACGTCTCTTAGTACAAACAATGGCAAAGGGTTCTGCACGTAATTTTATTTTATTTTTAAGATTACATTGATTGTAGTATTTGTAGTTTTGCCATAATGTCACCGCTGTAAAGTTAAAAAAACAAATAAAGTATGAAGTTAAACACACTTTGTTTACTTTTGTTTGTGGGCCAGAGTCTGAAGCACAGTTTTACAATACGTGTCGCGTCTGTAGTAATTATTTGTTTGAACAACACAATCGTAGGCAGGTACTAAAAATAATTAACTAACCGTGCATTTTAATAGGCCGCGAATGTATCCAACTACTTATTCAAAAGAAGTTGTTAAAAGTATCTACTAGGACTTCATGAGTGACGGAAGTTGTCCTGACAGCGAGCGTTGGTGCACAATAATAACTTTACGAAACCCTAATTTGGATAATGTTACATAAACATAGCAGACATGGATCAGATATCAAAGGTAAATAAACACACAATGGTATTTAGGGTCAATCAGCTAGTTGCAAGCACGTCGCATTTTTTTCTGATTATTGTGACGTTATTTTTGCGTTCGATATCCGACCTAAGCAAAACGCGGGATGTTTTATGCTCAAAGCCTTTTTTTATTTCCGCCTCCAATACAATACTCAACTGACGTAGATACTTGTGTATCACATAATAAATCTTAAATAAACAATTACAACTTACAAGTGGACACCTATCGGTTTTGTTTATCAACGCGGCAGCTCTTAAAAATGAACTAGGGAAGAGAGGAGTATTTTAACTGAGTCGACAGTCGTGGTTCACAGCTAGTATCTCGGAGACTTGGAGTACCTACTACATATGACGTGTTTGGTGTTAGTCGGTCAGAGTTTTTTTATTCTTGAAATTTTTAATTACCTATTACGAAACCAACTGGGACAGTTACCTTATTACTAGGATATCAGACTTCGTGTTGACGTACTTGTGCTTCAGTCGCTCTCTATCCGTTTCTGTGCGAAGTTGTGATTGTGATTGTGATCGTTGTCAATAAAATTGTCGTAAAAATTACGTCAAGTTTAACTAATAGCGAAATTACGAAATGCTGGTGTGTATTGGAGCAACGGATGGTAATCTGCAAGCTGCCCGAGTGCTGTATCGTCAGCGATTCATCGACGGAAGACCAGTTGCTGAGCGTTGGCACTTCAGCAGCTACCATCGAGAGCATGTTTCAGCCTGATGGTACAAGGTCTGTACGCGACCTGTTCTTTCCATGAATGTATCGGAAGGTCGGCCAAGCAGGAGGGATCCTGGATTTGAAGACGCTGTACCAGATCATTTTACACGTAATCCACGCAGTAGCACAGGTCGAGCTGGATTAGTGATGGGTGCTGCGAACCATGGAGGTATGGCAAGTGCTGCGCTAAGACCACCAACGTCCATACCACTTCTGCCCCACTCAGGAGCTTACGCCGGCAGACTTTTTGGAACGCGTGGCTTTTGTGAGTGGTACCTTAGTTAGACAGAAGCTTCGGCAGAATTAGGTATTAAAGTGCTTTGGACTGATGAAGCAAGTTTCACGGGACGGAATAAACATTAGTCAGTTCATTTGATCCCGCCGCCCACCGCCCGCCGCACGGTCCGTCGGCTGCGACTGGGCAGAGCGCGGCTCCGCGTGTACTAGGCGCGCAGGAATCGGAAAACATAGGTTGATAGGTATGATTGTCGGTTTGTTTATTCCTGTCCGAAGGGCATGTGATGCGGCACGCGCGTTGGTACCAGGCGCACAGAGTATCTCTTATTACTAGTTATTACGTATCAAACAGAGTAAACAGGACAGGACAATGACCCTCGTAGTGCGGTAACACGTTTGTTATGATTTAAATTTAATAAACTGTAGAAATACAAAAAAAAATGTACATTTCCAAAGTAATTTATTTTGAGCTGTAGAGATTGTTAACCAGATACACTCTTCACCCCGTTTGTATTGATATACCCTTATCGTGACACCCTGTATACTTTTTTTTTATTGTGAATCTGTAAACTATTTGAAAAAAGACAATTAACACCAAAAAAACCGATGAAACATCTACAAAATTGGCAAAGTTATAAGCGTTTTAAAATGATTTGCTAGACACGGACGGCACTACCTACTAGTGACGTAACCTACGTCCGCTTGCGCGACAAAGATGGAGCGATACTCCCTCCAAAAACTTTAAAAGCGTCTATGTTTTCCATTTTGTGATAAATTATTATTTTCGCTTTTACTTTTTTGTTGTGCCTATTCCTTCTTTGAAATAAAATAATTTATTTGTACTTTTTTAATAGTAGGATACTACCGTATTACAACTATTTCACCATTGCGATGAAATATACATTGTTGTCAGACGAAGCTCTGATCTACCTACCTGTATTGTCAAAATGGAAGCGATTAGGTATTATAATTGCGAGAGTTTTTCGCAATTAGTCTGTGGGTTCCATCTACTGTTTTCTTCTATTACGGTAATTTATTAAATAAGTTAGGACTGTTAGGCGATTCGCACACTGCCCCACATCACGCAGCCTAGCGCGGGAGTGCGTGATGTTCCGTTGTTTGCAAGTACATGTATTTGTATAGAAATCACGCATGGTGCAACACACTGAAAACGCATTCACGCGCGGGATTTTTGTGCCGTCGCCACGCACCCCGCAGCGTAGCGCGGGGCGGTGTGTGATTCGCCTTAATAGACAAAATACCAATTATTTCGTCAAATTCACTTGTTTTCCTGCAGGCCTACGGAATAACCGGTCACGTTTTTGTAAATAGTTTCGGTAAAACCTGGAGTACCTGTTTGATCGTTTTGCTGATAATTATGTGACCTTCGGCATTAATATTCTAGTCATATAATAGTCCTTCAGTATAAATAGTAGTATTAGTAGTTAATATTTGTGTTGGATCTAAGTGTGTGTGTATGAATTCTGCTGTTTACAAACTAAACTAAACTTAGGCTCGTATTACAGAACGATACTCGAGCACAGATCTCTGCTTGAGCATAGATGTCAACTAATCAAATGGCTTTAAATGTATGCTCAAGCAGAGATCTGTGCTCGAGCGTCATTCTGTAAATACGAGCCTTAGGCCCGTATCACAGAACGATGCTCGAGCACAGATCTCTGCTTGAACCTAGATTTAAAGCCATTTGATTGGTTGAAATCTATCTCATAAAATCTCAAGCAGAGATCGGTGCTCGAAAGTGCTTCTGCAATCGGTGCTCGGTAGAAAACCGATAAATAGGGTTTCTCCTCAGATCATAGAAACAAGGAGATGTGCCAAGGCGCTATCGAGCTTGATGCCTGATCTTGAGCAAATTGCTCATATTAAAAACTTACGCGCTAGCGACGAACCGAACACGATCGATGGTATAAATACAGTGTTTTAGTTTAGTGCTAGTGTTGAGTGACGATTAACAGTGTTAGATTGAGGGTGTGCGGAATATTCAATGCGTGGCAGATCTTTTTATTCACAAGGAGCGCTTAATTATGCGCGTAATTGTGTCGAAAAATGTACTAAAAGTGGCATCAGTTGTTACCGTACTAATTTGCTATGATGGCATATCTCCTTGTTTCTATGATCTGAAGGTTTATCTCTGACTACGGCAAAAACCTTATTTTATGGATCTATAATAATTAGTTTCCACAAACCACTCTGCCAGCCTAGCATGACCACGATAGAAACGGGTTTTGTCCATAGAAGAATAGACAAAGTGACAGATTGTAGAAAGATTTCTACCGTTTTATGCGTACAATGAAGAGAAGAAACGTTTCTATTCTTCAGTAGACAAATTCTGATAAGCCAAGCCAGAAGGTCGCCGCGTTTAGGCAGATTTGGATAGAGAGAACTTTGTCTATTCTTTTGTAGAATAGAGATAGAAGATAGCTAATATTTCAGAATGATTTCACACAATGTGAAATAAGACGAAACGGGCCTTTAATCATTAGCACCGTCACTCGTGCAGTGTGCACGGTGCACGTACTCAGGCTGCACGGATGTATTCGTTTCCTCAATCTAAACGGGCAATTTCGCACATCCACCATCCGTTGAACAATGTTATGCAACAAGCAACAATACAATCATGAATTGAAGGAGAATTTCACAATGTTGGAACCTCTGATTGTATTTATATAGAAACTTGTTTGTTATTATTTTATAGGCATGATTCATAGGACTGTATTTGTGTCTGGATAATAATTATGTTAAAAAGTTAAACGTTATGAAAACATAAAAAAAACCTTAGGTATTAAGTTATTAAATATATAAGTGATTCTCAAAAATCATATGACCCGAGCGGGATTTGAACCCGCGACCTCTGCCGAACCGTGGCTAGTGCTCTGAACCAACTGAGCTACCGGGTCCCGCTCGACTCATCTGAAATTTGAGACCCCTTTTTTGTAATACGCTTCTTAGGAGCGTTTGGCGACATCTATCGGAAAACTTATGCAGTATTTCCAACTCAATGCCAATTACTTTGCAGTTATCGGACATCGATGCGATATCACCATCTATACATTATAAATGTATATTTTTTGTGAATTTGAAACATGTCAAAGCCATGTTATGCTTATATTAAGTTATTAAATATATAAGTGATTCTCAAAAATCATATGACCCGAGCGGGATTTGAACCCGCGACCTCTGCCGAACCGTGGCTAGTGCTCTGAACCAACTGAGCTACCGGGTCCCGCTCGACTCATCTGATTCGTCACATTCGTCCTTTTTTGTAATACATCGTATTACAAAAAAGGGGTCTCAAATTTCAGATGAGTCGAGCGGGACCCGGTAGCTCAGTTGGTTCAGAGCACTAGCCACGGTTCGGCAGAGGTCGCGGGTTCAAATCCCGCTCGGGTCATATGATTTTTGAGAATCACTTATATATTTAATAACTTAATATAAGCATAACATGGCTTTGACATGTTTCAAATTCACAAAAAATATACATTTATAACCTTAGGTATGTTTTATAAAATCGAAATACTAGTTAATTTCTAGGAATAAATTTTATCTGGCGATTGAAAAATCAATTGATGAAAAATAATAATAGGGTAAACCACCCAATCGTTGGCACTCCTCCTTTTATTGGCACTCCTGTGATTAAACCTGTTTATAAAGAAAATAGCTAATCTCACGGTAATGCTGCTTATGTAAATTGAGAAGTACAATCCTCAGCTACTACACTGGCAACGCATTATAAATAAAAAATCACAATAGCTTCAGAACGATAGCAAAAACTGAACTGTGTCTCGACTTGATCAGTGAAAATTATTTTCTTGCTAAGGAAAGAGCTATTCAAAACATCAACGTTATCCAGTTAATTTTGCGTTTTTACTTTACTTTTGGTTTCAAGCGAATTCAGTGTATACTATTCGAGCTTTCTGAATATTTATTTCCAAGAATTGCATTGTTTTTATTATTTAATTATGGTGCCAACGTTTGGTATCAAAAAATGACCATTTTCCAATTTATTGGCACTAATAGCAATAATTGGTTTTCTATAAGCATACCAACTATTGACACTAGGGCCAATAATTAGGCATATTTATGCTAATAATTGGTCTGTTACGATTTTATTTTCAGTGTGTAGGTAGCTACTTATATAAATATGATGCATAGCTAGGTTAAAGGAAAGAAAAGCTAGTAAAAAACTAACTTTTTTTCCCTTTTTCCTGGCTATACAATATCAATATCACATGCAATTTCCGTTGACTTATTGAACAATCTTAAATGCCAATAAATGGACTAGGCCTATGCTGATAATTAGCCAAAATATGCCAATAATAGGGAAAAACGTGTTTTTTTTTGGAAAACTGCAAAGAACACATTTAAATGATGATTTTGTAGACGTTTTATGTAATAAAAACGTTAATTAACATTCATTCTATCATATTTTTTTTGCTAGCAACACTTTTTAAAGACAGTATATACGATATAAGTTCACAGTGTGCTACAGTGATCCTTAAAGTGCCAACGATTGGGTACTTTACTAGGTTGACTTTTTTTTTAGTTTGACAGCTTAAAGGTATAATGTGATGGCTTTATAAATAGCAGAGTTTCGTGACATGAGTGCCAGGGGTCCACAGTCACTCAGATCTTAACTATGCAGTAATTCCGCATCGTTTGTTTGAGCGCTCGCTCGTAGGATAGGGCTGCCATAAATGTTGAAAAGCCGACCGGGACATTTGGATTAGAAAAAAAAAAAAGTGAAATCAGAATCTTTTATGGGTAGGTAAGTAGTGTAAGTACCTAGGTCAGGAACTTTACGTTTCATTTTTGTTAAAAATGCGAAAAATCAACGATCAGTGACATCTAAATCTTAGGCTTATTCAACGTTCTCAGTGCAACTTTTTTGAAGTGTGACTTTTTTAAGCCTTTTTCGCCCTTTTCGTTTTCCCGTCCACTGCGATGAAGTTAACGAAAACACTCGTTCCACAATTGAGCATTGTCGCCCCAGGATTACAAAAAGAAATTGTCACATTTTGAGATTTTCTTTTCTTTCGTGTATGCAACTATTCATTTCTAACTACCAAACCGGGACAACTAACTCACGGACACAGGGACACAACGTTTCAAACCGGGACATGTCCCGGTATACCGGGACGTATGGCAGCCCTATATTAGGATCACTTTTATTGGTTGGGGTTTTCTTTTCCTAAAATTTTCTTCGACAGGGTTCGAAGAAAATTTTGGAATTATTAAAATTCTGAAAGTGGTTCGCTACAAAAAGTTTAATAACCACTGGTTTAGGGAAAAAAGTAAAGTACCTACCTATAAAATATACCTATAAAATGGGATATGATCATATGAAACAAAATCCTAGAGTAGGGTGTGAAGTATCCATGAGGTGGGTGTAGTGTTATTAAAGCATTAATTCCACGATAAAATGAACATGTGATGTAATATTTAAAATATTTTTTTTATTTAACATACTACTATATATACATGACTTATTGTCTTATATATACACACTACCTAAGTATCTACAAACTAAAAAAATATAAGTAAAAAACATGATTAGGCATCAAAATATTCGTCCGCATCGCTGTCAACGGGTAACGTGCCCAAAAGGCTGGCTGCATTGCCACGTTGTATGGCAATGCTGAATCTTTGACCAAAAAATAGGCCAGCCCTCTGATCACGTGAAGAGTGGACTAGCCGTTTGGAGATATCGCGAGATATATCATATTATATATACCAAAAAATGAATAAATAAAAATAAATAAATATTTTTAAAAGATCCCAAATCACAATGTTACTGCAAAATATGTTCGATAAATAATAATTGGTTGTTTGATTCCATTAGAACAGCGTACGTTTTACCTACTATAATTATTTTAATTCACAATCGTCAAACTGATTGACAACTTGTCGTAATGTTATTTATATTGAATCGAAGATAACGTCGTGGCAATGATTTGTAATCACATCGGTTTCTTATCGAAGTTTTAAATTGACGGATGTTATGTAATTATTATTGGTAGGTATATATACTTAGGTAGGTAGGTAAGTATAACTTGTATACAATTAGGTAATAGAGGTTATACAATCAAAGAGTAAACAACTTCATCTACGTTAGACTATGTCGCATTGGTGCTGATTCTGCCGTAGGTACTAAGTACATTACAATGAACTTATTTAAATCACACTATATTTCTTTCTTACATTTATCTTTTAAAAGGGACGGAAAATATTAAGAGCTGTCAAATGATGCAGTCATTAAGTCTATGCTCTTATCATTTACGCGAAAATAGTCGCGAACACAGATTTAGAGTAGTCTAGATACCGCAAATCGTCCGTCCCAGCGTGCCCGAAAGTTTGTGCCATGCGCCTACTTGCCGAATTTCTACTTGAGTTTACTGCGCGCCTACTTTCAAACGCGCCGGAGAAACTTGACAAATAGTGTCGTTGAAGACATACCTACATATGCCAAATTGTACCAATAATAACTGTAGAAACTCTTATAGGGTTGCCCAAGGCTTTTAAATGACTTGCGCGACAGCATAATAGGTAGGAAAAAGTGGCACGCTCGTTTTCATACTATTTAGTGAACATGCGGTATCTAGCCTAATCTAAGTCTGTGGTCGCGACCGACGGCGATGATGAATATATTCACTAATTATAATTAAGCGACTAATTTGACGAGATTTAAAAATCTTGAATCTATTCCTCATGTATTTACTAAAAAGAGACTTATTGAGACTAAATATAGTCTATTTTGAGAACAATAGAATCCATTGTCTAACTGTATAATGTTTAGACTGTGATATTATTATGGGGTGACAATAAACAAAGAAAAACTCCGGAGTGTAGTGAGACAAGATTTATTAATATGTTACGTAACTTTTATCCAACCATTCGTTGCACGTGTGGTAAGCATACATGAGACAATGCCGAATATTTATAGATATTGTAGCGATTCACCTGTGGGTTGAGAGGGGCTCGTGGCTAAATGACAGCCGCGCTGATCGATCGATCTGCGAGGTTAAGCTGCGCTTGCCACGGTCAGTTCTTGGATGGGTGACCGTTCTTTACACATCGAGACCCCTCCGTGCCTCGGAGACGTTAAACAGTCGGTCCTGGTTGTCATAGGAATATCTTTGACAGTCGCTACGGGTAGTCAGGAGCCCAAAAGTCTGACAACTGGTCTAACATTCGAATACCGGTATTCCCCAATAATTGGGTTGTGGAGGTCAGATGGCAGTCGCTCCACGTAAAATATTGAAATTCAGCCGCAACCAGTTAGACTGGAAACCGACTCCAATCATGTTTGGGAAAAAGGCTAGGCGGATGATGTAGCGATTCACCTGTGCCGTGCTAGAGAAATTAAAAAATATTATTAGAATAGCTGTGTCCCGCGGTTTCACTCGCGTTGCTCGGCTCCTAAGGGTTATAGCGTAATGTTAAATAGCCTATACTATTCCTCATGAATCGGGCTATCACATACAAAAATATTTTTTCGCATCCGACTGGTAGTTCCAGAGATTAGTACGTTCAAACAAACAAACAAACTTTTCAGATTTATAATTACATATTAGTATTGATAGATTTATAAAGTAAGTTAAATAAAAGCTTGTAAAATAACTAAGAACCGACTGCGGCAAAAACCAACTGAAATGCATGAAACAAGAATATATTCTTGTCTGAAATTATTGCCGAAAATTAGGTAAGTAGGTACCTATCTATTGTTTTTCAGAATTTGGTAAAAGAAGTTACCAAATTCTGAAAAACAATAGATAGGTACTTAGTACTTATAATTAATCATCGTTCTATTTAACAATTTATAATCAACACATAGGTACACTAATTGTCAGCGATGTATGTTATAGCCGTGGTCGCATGCTGCTAGGTGTTTTTTTTTTTTTTTGAGCATGGGAAATCATCAAATAACCCCTCCCGCTCTAGGGTGGAGCGGAAGAGAGTGTCAGACTCTTACTGACTAAAACCCACCCGTGTCCTTAGCCCTTTATGTTCCGGGTCAGCGGTATCCCTTTCGGACAATCCCGCTTTCCCGGCAGGCTTGGGCCCTAGTGGGTCCCCTCTTCGATGCTGACATCTCTTTAAGGCGCGCGTGGAACACGTATGCTGCTACGACGTTGGAAGTACGTTACAATTACGGCGGCATACATAGACAATTAAACTCATTACCTACCTTTCCTTTTCCGTAGTCGGATAAAAAGCAATATGGACGGCTATGAGGGAGATAATTATATTAAAAGGCCAAGAGTTCAATTTATTATTGGTAGATGTATGTACCAGAGCAAGTAGTAAAGATCGGAGACCGATCTTAGCAAGACATACAATGGTGCCTATTGTTTACAAACTAAGCTTATTTAGCCTCATCATGTCTTTTTCTTACGAAAAACATGAGAAAGGGATAGAAGATTTAATCCTGTCAAATTAGTCCACTTGCATAATTTCAACGTGAATTTAGTCATTATCGCAAACGGTCACGACATATGATGGGTCACGACTATTTTCCTGTAAACGACAAGAGCGTAGACGTAGACCAATTTGACAGTTCTTAATATTTGCTGTCCTTTTTCAATTATATTAAAGTAAGAAACAGATATACTTACTTAGTGTGATTTCAATTAGTTAAGTACGTTGTACATACAATAGAATCAGTACTAATATACCTAGACAAGAGATACGAATATCAGGTTTTACAAAATTGTCATAAGTAGTACATAATAATATATTATACAAACTATAGTTCACATAGAGGCGGGTCTCCTGCGACGTGTTTGAATGTTCATTAACATCGAACATGTTTAATTGAACAAAAAAAGGGCGTGGCCTACGCGTTTTGTTTGGCAAAACACTCGACCACGTAACGGAAAACATGTTCGATGTTTGAACACGCAAACACGTCGCAGGAGACCCGCCTTAAGAATTCCCTGCCACGATTGGCTCCCCTGAATGTTTTAAATGTAACGTTTCTAACGGTGTTGGAAGTTTTCTTTCAGTATCTACCAATTCTCATTCACCACTTTTTAGTGTCCTAGGCATTACTCTAAAATAACATAGAACGTTTAAGACCTAGAAAAAGTGACCTTAAAGGGTTAGGCAGAGGTATATAGTAGGCACCACACTTCGCCCTTATTATGGGGCGAGGATAGTGCCATCAACCAGGACCCGGGAAACGAACACAGGACCTCACGGTCAGCTTTCGTGGTAATGATCACTAGGCGAGGCAACCTTTTCTAGTTGTTTAAATATTAATAGGTAGGTACCTATTTAAATATTTTATAACGAAAATCGCTAGAGAATTGGATCTAATTGGAATAATTTTCTTCCGCAAAATGGTTGGTAACTGCTCGCTATATTTTATTTTTGTTGGCACGTGTACGTTATATGAAATGCGTTAGGTTTTTATAATTCACTAATACAATAGTTATATTGCTCAAACTATAGGTATGCACATGGCGGTTGGTTGTGGGTAGGGTTTGATTTTGATTTTCGCAAACCCTTAAATTTGAAATTTGGCAAGTAGGTTCTGTATACGTTATTAGTGCCCACTAATAAGGGATTTTTGGAAATTCTTCTCATAAAGGGGTAAAATAAGGGATGAATGTTTGTATGGAAGTCCGCCATTTTTTTAGTGAAATCAATGATAGATAATAATTGGAATTTGGGACCTTCATTTCAAATAAAGAGACACATTTCAGGGTTTTTGAAAATTCCAACCTTAAAGGGGTGAAAAGGGGGATGAAAGTTTGTATGAAAGTGCTGTTAGAAGTTAGTCATGGAACAGAATTGGTATTTCCACTCTTCTTTTTAATTATAGAAACATGTATTTTTGGGTATTTGCTATGTATCCGAAATCCACGCGAACGAACAACGAAGCACAGCCAGTAAGTACATTATACTAGTTTTTCCCCGCGGTTTCAGCCCCGTTGCTCGGCTCCTAAGGGTCGTAGCGTGATGTTAAATAGCCAATACGATTCTTCACGAATCTAGCTATCATATACATAAATATTTTTAGAATTCCACTGGTAGTTCCAGAGATTAGCGCGTTCAAACAAACAGACTCTTCAGTTTTTGCCAGGTGCAAGCAAGTTTAAATATCACTCGGACTCACTCGATGCAGGAAGTGAGTTAATAAGGTTATCTGTGTTGCCTATGAATACATTGAATATTCGTGCCGATGCCGTCTTGATGACATTTCTAGTGATATTGTTGTTCCCTCAGATCATAGAAATAAGGAGATATGCCATCATAGCAAATTTGTACGGGAACAACTGATGCCACTTTTAATACATTTTTCAACACAATTACGCGCATAATTAAGCGCTCCTTGTGAATATAAAGATCTCCCACGCATTGAACATTCCGCACACCCTCAATCTAACACTGTTAATCGTCACTCAACACTAGCACTAAACTAAAACACTGTATTTATACCATCGATCGTGTTCGGTTCGTCGCCAGTGCGTACGTTTTTAATATGAGCAATTTGCTCAAGATCAGGCATCAAGCTCGATAGCGCCTTGGCACATCTCCTTGTTTCTATGATCTGAGGTTGTTCCTAATTTATTAAGTTACTACGTTCTACCCACGGCTTCGCTCGCGTATATTAAAATTTTGCATAATTTTTAATGATTTGTAGAGTTCCGTACCTACCTCACTATAACTTGTCACATCCTGGAGGTGAACACTATTTAATATTGTAATGTAATCACATTGTATCTCATTATAAGTGCACTGTAAGTTCTTATGAGAAATATATTTCTTTAAACCTAAAAGACAAACGGAACACTTATAGGATCACTTTGTTGTCCGTCTGTCCGTATGTCAAGATCCATAGCGGGTGGAGACATTGCTTAGTTTTTGATCTTTTTGAAGGCGGTTTTTGAGTGACACAATTCGGAGAAAGGCGTGGACTATACATACATCTATAAAATTTTGTATATTTGTTTGGAAGCCCAAATAGATCTTAGTGCGAATATATTTCAGTTCTAATACATATTATTATATACATACGTGTCGAATTGATAACCTCCTTTTTTTGAAGTCGGTGTACCTCTTGACTGCCGCAATTACAGACACAATTAAAAATCTATTATGTCTCGCGTGGTTCCGCGCAGCGGCAGTCAACCGGTTAATAAATATTATATTAGTATCCTATTATAACTTATTATATTAGTAATAAAATTCAGTAAAAATACTGCATAATAAAGTGAAATAACAGCATTTTGGCGTGATGTTGGTCTATTAATGAGTTGTCCTAATTTTGTCCTGCGGTCGGGGTCGCTCCCCCCTCCCCCTTGCACCCCCGGTCTAACCTCGATACGCCGGCTAAAACCTACGTGAGCGCTTATTTACTTTCGCCGAGTATTGCTTATAGATCTACTTTTTTATAGGTATCTAGTTTAGTTCTAGTTTTAGAGGTAAATACCTACAGGGTGAAAGCTTCACGTGTAAGGCCAAATCCGAAACTTTAAGACATACCGAAATATAGGTACTCAAAGGAGTCTCGGTAGGGTTGCCATACGTCCCGTATTTAGGGGACTGTCACCGTATTCGACTATCGCGTCCCGTATTTGCCCGAATTTTAGAAAATTTCCACAAAAAACTAATATTTAAAAACTTTGTATTTTAGCGTATAAAGCTTTTCACATAAGAATTCCCTTCGACGCTATGTTGCTTACCCTCTCAGATCATAGAAACAAGGAGATATGCCATCATAGCAAATTAGTACGGGAACAACTGATGCCACATTTAGTACATTTTTCGACAAAATTACGCGCATAATTAAGCGCTCCTTGTGAATAAAAAGATCTCCCACGCATTCAACATTCCGCACACCCTCAATCTAACACTGTTAATCGTCACTCAACACTAGCACTAAACTAAAACACTGTATTTATACCATCGATCGTGTTCGGTTCGTCGCCAGCGCGTTCGTTTTTAATATGAGCAATTTGCTCAAGATCAGGCATCAAGCTCGATAGCGCCTTGGCACATCTTCTTGTTTCTATGATCTGAGGCTGCCCTGAATATGTTACAACGTTTTTAACGGTGTTGGAAGTTTTTTTTCTGTACCAATTTTCGTTGACCACTTTTTAGTGTCCTACGCATTAGGTACCTACTTTAACAAGACACTAAAAGTCAGACAGGGGAGCCAACATAGCGTTGGGGCGTACGTCGCGCGAACGGAAACAGGCCCGAGACGGTGGCGCGACGTGTTTCGCGCGCGCCTCTCTAGAGGAATTGCGGCCGTGCATGACGGCCGCATAGGGTGACGGGGCCCGCCGTTTTTTCTGGCGGGCCAATACCTGCCGGGGGTGCGGACGAATGCGCAAGCGACTCCCGTGCCCCCGGCGTAAGGTAGTTGGAGGAACACCGGGGTGGTTTTAGTCAGTAAGAGTCTGACAGACCCCCTCGCCCTCCCCAGGGCGGGGGACATCCATGAGGATTTCCACCTCGAAAAAAAAAAAAAGCCAACATAGCGTCCAAAAGGACTACTTCTTATGTGAAACACTCTATACAAGGAGGCAGGTTAGACAGTGGAAATATTTTAAGGGGTCATTGTACTCATCATTATGAACAACTTTTACTATGGGACCAACCTCAGATCATAGAAACAAGGGAGAGGTGCCAAGGCACTATCGAGCTTGATGCCTGATTTTGAGCAAATTGCTCATATTAAAAACGTACGCGCTGGCGACGAACCGAACACGATCGATAGTATAAATACAGTGCTTTAGTTTAGTGCTAGTGTTGAGTGACGATTAACAGTGTTAGATTGAGGGTGTGCGGAATGTTTAATGCGTGGGAGATCTTTTTATTCACAAGGAGCGCTTAATTATGCGCGTAATTGTATCAAAAAATGTACTAAAAGTGACATCAGTTGTTCCGGTACTAATTTGCTATGATGGTGATATCTCCTTGTTTCTATGATCTGAGGGACCAACCCTGAAACCGCAAAAAATATCAGCTGTTCCATACATTTTGTTGAGTTATGTGAACATAAATGTATGGAACAGCTGTTTGTTATTTCGCGATTTCAGGGTTGGTCCCATAGTAAAAGTTGTTCATAATGATGAGTACAATAACTCCTTAAAATATTTCCACTGTCTAACCTGCCACCCTGTAAACTTTATTTATCTCTGTTGTAGATTAAAAAGTACACCTACGCAACATAGAGTACAATACTCTATAATAGAGCACAGATGGCAACCTTCTTCTGGAATGACACGACAAAAAAATATACACGTAATATTTTCATGAACCGGAGAAAGAGGTCGAAGGCCTCTACTTTAAATTCTTTGTTCACTGTGACCTTTAAAAATCTTTAGAGATGTTTCTTTGTTATACAGGGTAAAATTAAAACAGAGTGCGGATATTTTAGGAGGTGAAAGTACTCATGAATATGATCAACTTTTATTATGGGACCGACACTGACATATGAAAAAAAAATCAGCTGTTCCCTACAAAAATGCACTACAACACGATCAAAATGTATGGAACAGCTGATTTTTTTTTCATATTTCAGTGTCGGTCCCATAATAAAAGTTGCTCATATTCATGAGTACTTTCACCTCCTAAAATATCCGCACTGGTTTTAATTTTACCCTGTATGTATTGATAGTTTGTTGTAGATATACAGATTCTATGTAATCTTATTATTTTATTCATCTCTAGTTTGACATATGTGCTTTTATCTAAACACCACAGTAATATTATAAATGCGAAAGTTTTTATGTATATTTGTTACTCATTCACGCTGAAACGGCTGGACAGATTTGCTCTGGGAGCTGAAGAAGCATAGGCATAAGCTATTTTTCATCCATATCGACGACGAAGTCACGGGCAATGGCTATGACTATAATGATTATCGGAAACCAAGAAATATATTTTCACAAAAAAAGTGTAGGTAGGTAATCATAATATTTTGATCTACTTATACCTACTTGAACAAAAGGCACTTGGACTCAATGCCATCATAAAGAAATCAAATATACTTAATAATGTTAAACGGTGTTTTGTTTTCCTCTACATCAGAAAGGGCATTATTGCCGAGCAGTGGATAATATTTACTAAACAATAATAGTGAAGCGCGCGGCGCCTAATTAGACACATTATTATTTTTTAGTAACGAAACTATGAATATTTGAAAAAATCATAGATAGGATTATACAAAAAAAAATGAAAATATCTTTTAAGTCTTTTATTTTTTTTATTCTATGATAGGCTTGCGCTTGACCGCCATCTCGCCTGATGTTAAGCGATGATGCGGTCTACGATGGAGCACGCTTGCCTAAAAGAAAACGATACACTCGTGACTTGAAGATACCCAGATTGTAACTGTTGGGAAACACCCACTCGGGCAGCGCATTCCACTGCTTGGCGGTTTTCACAATGAAAGTGGAATCAAAGTGCTTTGTTAGGGTTCTTGGTATATCTACCATGAACCGATGGCGTTTTGTTGTGCTTCTGGCCGTCCGATAGAAGAAAGGGCAGAAGGGAATTAGATCATACAGATCTGAAGCACACTCTCCGAAATGTATCCGGTAAAAAACCGATAGACTAGCAACCTTGCTCAAGACTTTGGAGCTTGGTCTGAACATGGGAGTCGTTGTTGATAAGCTTCTTGGCCCGCTTCTCAATGGACTCTAACGCCTCAAGCTGGTACTTGGCTGAGTCATCCCAAAGGTGCGAGCAGTACTCCATGCACGAGCGAACCTGTGCTTGGTACAATTGAAGCAACTGTTCCGACGTGAAGTAACGCCGAACCTTCGAGAGTATACCCAGCTTTTTGGCAGCCAATTGAGCTTTGGACTCAATATAGGAGCCAAAGTTGAGGGTTGACGTCAGAGTTACACCCAAGAGCTCAAGGCGGTCAGTTATCGGTATAGATACATCTCGAAAAGTAGGAGCCAGCTGGAATGGCGTCCTTTTGGCAGAGAACAGACACGCCTGGGTCTTAGCTGCATTGAATTTGACCAGATTGGCATCGCATTAAGTAGTTTGAAAGTAATATTTCGTTTTATTGTTTTAGGTAGACAATACTTCATGGAATTTATTTTATAAAGTACTTAGCATAAGCATAATCGGCCTATAATGTTCCCACTGCTGGGACACAGGCCTCCTCTGTGAGAGGGAGTGGGCCGTAGTCCACCACGCGAGCCCAGTGCGGGTTGGTGGACGTCACATGTCTTCGAATTTTTGGTTCTAGGACATGCCGGTTTCCTCACGATGTTTTCCTTCACCGTTAAAGCAAGTGATATTTTATAATTAATTTCTAATACGCACATGACTTCGAAAAGTCAGCGGTGCGTGCCCCGGGATCGAACTCGAACCATTCGCCGTGGGAGGCACATGGTTAAACCATATTATAAAGTATTTAATTTACTACAATAGTTAAATATTCACGTATAGAATTAATTTATGTAGGTACGTTCTAGTTTAACATAATAAATTGCCAATCTTACCTCCATTATTTGAAGGCGTATTAACAGATTTAAGAGTCACTTATATCATGTATCTGACTATCTGTGTATTAAAGAGAAAAAACGTACTGCGATTTAATTTAAAACTTTCAAAACTGAACGTGAAGATATTAAAAATGTTTATATTGGTGGTAAAGCACTTAGGATCAATTATTACATTTTCATTGCAATCGATTCTGATTAATTATAATTGTCGGGCGTAGCACAGTTTTGTAAGATATTACAGTATTAGTAAGATGTTACAAAGCATAGTTAAGTTTACTATAAATATGCAAGTCTCATAATTCAAATTTCAAAAAAGCGAAATCGTGTATTCGCGCGTGTCTTTTTAATCGATTACGTTAAAGGCAGTATGTAATGTACATACATTACATACTGTTTTCATGCCATTTTCAACATGAAAACATACTGACACTAATTAAAATATTGGAAACCAAAAATCTATCCCCAAACGCACAAATGGCGGTTTGTATTCCCAAAACAAGGCACGAATAGGTATTCGTAGATATTTGCGACCTGATGTATTCAATGTAGGTCATGCGTAGGGTTGCCATTCGTCCCGATATATCGGGACTGTCACCGTTATTGGGCCCTCTGTCCCGACGTCCCGACAAAGCACTATTATGTCCCGATTTTTCTTAGAAAGAAAGTAAAGTCTTCAGCAAAATATGATCGAGCTACGTGTAGCACTGCTTCTATACATAAGAATGGTTTTTTTTTAAATTGCATATCAAAATAAATAACGCACATCTAATGTTTCCATCACTAAAACTACTATAGCCAATGATATGTTAACTATAGATACGTTACCCGCGATCTAAAATGGCGACAAAAAAGTAAGGTATTTGCCCACCATTCATTTAGTCATGCACCAACCAGTTTCTTGGCTGAACGTCATTTCTTGCAACATTTTGCAAAAAAAAACCTACTGAACAAGAGAGGTAGGTATGCTAAGTAAGGCATTCGTTTTCTTTCCCTTTTTTTGCACATATGTACGAATGTATGATATGTAGCTATTTCACAATTTAAAGTGTTTGCGCCATTTTTTAGTACAGTGATGTTGGTGTATGACGTGTCTGTATTTAATACGTCATTGACTATAGCACCAATTATTATGACTATCCTACAAATAAACAAATTGAATGACAACCAAAACTTGTACAACAAAGAAATTAAAGAAAACTAATCAAAATCGGACGTCATTTATTTTTCTTGTCCACCTCAGAAGTCTGGAAGAAGTCATTTCACTTATTCATTTTGCTTGATGCTTATGCCGAGTTTGATTTCTTTTGGTGTGCATATTTTGATGTGCCATTGGTATTTTTGATAGGAAACTAGTACCTACCTACTTATATTTTGTTGAAAAAAAACAGGGATATTTTGATGTGCGGTTAAATAGGGTAGTATTTAACCGCACATCAGAATATCCGATTAGAATCGATTCTGATTTTTTTGGACATTTTGCGATATATATTTATTTTTTTCACTCTCTTTACGTCCCGACATGAGCCTAGCCAAATATGGCAACCCTAGTCATGCGTCCTTTTGTTTATGCTGGCTTTCAGTTACAGCTCTCGTCTGTGTTTCAATTGTCTGATATGACGTCTGTTTATATCAACCGGTAGGCTTCTATATTAGCCTTCTTATATACTCAAATATTTTGTGGCATTCAAGAGTTCTTGTATAATTATGAAAAAAAACCGGCCAAGTGCGATTCGTACTCGCGCACCGAGGGTTCCGTATCATTTTAGGACGTATAAAGTGAAAAAATCCGGACCGCATAACTAAGTTTGTTTGTCAAGGAATTTTGATGATTTTGAAAAAACTGTACTAGTTAGGAACATCGTTTTATTTTTGGTACCATATTTGGATCAATTCCTATCAACTCTATTATTTCAGATTTTTCGCCCCGCAAACTTCGGAGATAGGGGGGGGGGGAATGGTATTTTTTTGGACATTTTTCATCATATGTCGAAAACTGTGAGACATAAAATAAAATAAAAATATATTTTGAAATGTGGAGATCAAGCCCTTTCATATGATATATCACTTGACCTAGTAACCCCACTTTGAAATTTGGGACCCCCACTCCGGCCCCTTTTGCAATGAAAATAAAAATATTTTTGGACTTTTTTCATTTGCAATAAAGTTGAACAAGCATTCTTTATAACTGTTCCAAACAAGTCGATAGCATAAGTAGTTACTGAAATAAGCAGGTGTGACAGACAGACAGACAGACAGACAGACGAAGTCGCACCATAAGGGTTCCTTTCTTACCATTTTGGTACGGAACCCTAAAAGGAAGATAAATTGTACTGTAATTATACAATTTACAAACGACATCAGAAGCATCAGCCTATCTATTCTGTATCGACACCCCGCGACAATGTGTTTGCGAACGTTCGAGGAGAATGTCAGAGTGAAATTCTCCCTCGAACGTACGCAAACAAATCGGCAGTTCTCACGGTGATATTACGAGGCCGAGGCGAGTCGGTATAGAATTGACAGGCAGGTTGTATGTACAAATCCGACCAAAATTTCTTATTGGCATTTGGCAAGGTTTCATTTTTCTTTGAACCCACTGATACTAGATTTTCTATGTTCTACTAAGGAAATACATAAGCCTATAAAGTTGGATCTGAAGGCTTTCTGTTAAAATTGTGAATTTTATTTTTATTCTCCTAAAAACCTTAGGTTTTTTATCCGACCGATGCATCTAATGTCGAGATTAGTTATTTTATTGATTTCTTATAATGAAAATAAAAAAAATCTGTCACAATGGACAGACTTTAATTTACCTGGTACAGTAGTTAGTAGTAGGTACTACTCTCAGATCATAGAAACAAGGGAGATTTGCCAAGGCGCTATTGAGCTTGATGCTTTAATTTGCCCACATTGGGCGTAGTACAAAAGTACACGCTGCGCTGGCGACGAACCGAACACGATCGATGGTATAAATACAGTGTTTTAGTTTAGTGCTAGTGTTGAGTGACGATTAACAGTGTTATATTGAGGTTGTGCGAAATTTTTAATGTGTGAGAGATCTTTATATTCACGAGGGGCGCTTGTAATTGTGTTGAAAAATGTACTAAAAGTGGCGACAGTTGTTCCCGTACTAATTTGCTATGATGGCATATCTCCTTGTTTCTATGATCTGAGGTACTACAACTACTAGTACAATAATCGGGGGCCGATGCCCTGTATATCTAGGAATTCTCCTACGCTAACGTCGCGTCGTAGCGCTTAAATTGCTACGCGCTACGACGTTAGCGTAAGATTCCTAGTTAGGGTTCCGTACCAAAATGGTAAAAAAGGAACTTTTTATGTCGAAAACTGATACGGGACCCTCGGTGCGCGAGTACGACTCGCAAATGGCCGGTTTTTTATTAAAGTGTTAAGGTCTTAGGTTTTCGCGATTATTACACATTATAATAAAACAAGTTTAAACGGATTAAATCGCGTAAATTACAGATTTTTACAGAGTTTTCCTGACGTTTCGAACACTTTGCAGCGTTCGTGGTCGCAGGACGACTCCGTGAACTTGTTTTATTATAAAGTGTTAAGGCTTATGTTAATACTGTTAATGCAATGGACGTCGTAGGGCGTAGCAATACATACAACCTTATTTCTAGCTTGTTTGCGAATCCACCTTATCTGACGTCGTGCCACGTAGCGTAGTTATACATATAGGTACATAGACATACAAGCTTATGTCTGCAAATCCAACTATGCTGACGTCGTAGCACGTAGATATACACATAGACATACAAACGTCAGTTTTGAAATCCTTACATACTTGAAAATACATACAAGCGTAATTTCTAAGAATCTTGTTGCACTGACGTCGTAGCGCGTAGCAACATACGCGACGCAGCACGACGTCAGCGTAGCAGGCTTATAATTTTGTTCTAACCCAGGGATTCCCAACCTTTATTGCAATGCCAAGTTTGATTTCTTTTGGTGTTCATATTTTGATGCGTAATCAGTATTTTTGATAGGAAACCAGTAGGTATATTTTGTTGGAAAAAAACCGGGATATTTTGATGTGCGGTTAAATACTACCCTATATTATATATAGATTAGACTATTACGGCATTTATTTAAATATTTAAAATTTTCCAAGCAGTACCTAGTACGCACGGCTACAGAGCAAGCTATACTTTTCCAGTATAAGCTGATCTCGCATTGTATAGGATTTCCTTACAGTGAGAGGTCAGTGTAAACTGGGAATGTATAGCTTGATGTGTAGCCGTGTGTAGGTACCTATTAATAATACCTAACCGTTCTAAACATTTGCAGATGGTGACGTCACGAGCGGTCGCAGCCAAAGATTTGGGGGGGGGGGAGGTCATACCAATTAGTGCCGACGGGCTATACCGTGAATTACCGTGTTTCGCGCATTTTTGTACGATTTTGGAGGGGGGTCATAACCCCTACGACTCCCCCCTCGGACCGCCACTGGGTGTCGTCATACTTCAGTCACCCCTCCATTGACGAGCTCTTTTAAGTTTAATTCAGATAGTGGTGTCAAAGCCTGCATTGCTAAAATATTATTTTAAGTTGTTTTTACTCATAAAAGTGTTTAAATAAGGTAGTTAAGTTGTCAAATCAATTGTATGAAATACAAAGTCAGATGATTGCACTGACGAGTGAGATCTCAAATTAGAATGCTTAATTAATGGGGGTTTAAGTGACACTACGGAGTAAGTAATAGAACTAAGCACAGTGGTTAAGTGCGTTGGAATTATTTATAGACTAGACTTTTGCCCGCGACTCCGTCCGCGTGGACTACAATGAACTGACCAGTTTAAATGACCTCCGTAGTGTAGGGTGGCTAGTACTACCAAGAGGTTAAGCTGTATCTCTGTTTTTTTCAGCCGAATCAGATGAAACGTAGCTTAGATTTTAAGTTGGACCCTAAGCTATGGAACTGTGAAAACCACATCAAAATCCGTTCAGTACTTTTTGCGTGATGCGCGCACAAACAGACAAACAGACAATTCTAAAAAAAATATTTTTTGGGTATGGTTACGTCCCAGTACCCTATCCCGACTGTTTTTTCTAGAATATCTTCAATGTACAGACACGGCATTTTTAAATTTTTTTAATAGTATATAGATGTTCAGCCCCATATGGCCAGTAGATGGAACTCAGTAGTGTCCGGCCATCCTCTGCGAGGACCGAATGAACTTTATATTCTACTAGGGACTCGCCCCGGCTTTGCACGGGTGCTATAAACCTTCCTCTTGAATCACTCTATCTATTAAAAAAACTGCATCAAAATCCGTTGCGTAGTTTTAAAAATCTAAGCATACATAGGGACAGACACTACAGACAGACAGCGGGAAGCGACTTTGTTTTATACTAAGTAGTGATATTGATTTTTGTCGGCCTATAGCAAATCCGTGAGCAATTCCAAATATACCATTGTTGTTGCATATTCCATTGTAAGAAAGTTTTTGCTTTATCTTATGACCTAGCTATGCAAAGAAAAATAGGTAATATTTTGAACAACTATTCTTTATGCAGATAATTTCTATCTCTATCGATTCGGTGATTCAATTAATCAAGAAGTTACCTATGTCTAAACAGATAAAAAATGTTACATAGAATACGTTAAAACAAGTTTTAAATTAAATAAAAAAATCCATTAAAATGTAACATTCGCAATTTGACTTTCGTCCGCCATGTTTTTCCAGTGTCATTGACCTCTTTACTGCTAAAACCGTAACACATCACGGACACACACTACTATAAAATAAATAATACCTATGTATTCATACATAAATAAAAATAAATTGAATGTTTATAGCTTACACAATGGCCAATAATGGTCACACTTTTGTGGTAAAAAACATGTATGCACATATTTGAAACGAAATAAATGAAGGTTTTATTAATTTGTAAGCTTTCTTGCTGGCTGACTTTATTAAAAAATTGTGGTTGCCTTTAAAATAATTAAAAAAGAAAATCAATTATTTTTAAAAGTGATTCTTGAAAAAGTATTGTAGATAATTTATATATCTTTTTTCCTGTAGCTGATTATGTATGAAGCTAGCCGTAGCCGTGGACTAGACGAGCGCGATAATAGTGCGTCATAGCAGTCAAATAAGGCTGAAATTGTTGATGTTGATGTTAGTTGAATCTCAAGCTTGCGAAAATGAACGTTTTTTCGCAGTTTTAATATTAAAAAAATATGACACCAGTATTAATTTTTTTAGATGTCTAAATGTCTGAACTTTTTATGGTTACAAAGTTTAAAGTAGTTGTCGCTCAAAATATAGCATTGTGAGACGAAAGGGTTTTTCGTGTTTTTTCATGAGATTATTTTCTAAATTCTAGACCATTTCTATTAAATCTTTGGAAAGTCCTTTTTTACTCTTGACTATAGGTACCTCAGATCATCAAACAAGGAGATTTGCCAAGGCGCTATCGAGTTAGATGCCTGATCTTGAGCAAATTGCTCATATTAAAAACGTACGCGCTGGCGACGAACCGAACACGATCGATGGTATAAATACAGTGTTTTAGTTTAGTGCTATTGTTGAGTGACGATTAACAGTATTAGATTGAGGGTGTGCGGAATGTTCAATGTGTGGGAGATCTTTTTATTCACAAGGAGCGCTTAATTATGCGCGTAATTTCCCGTACTAATTTGCTATTATGGCATATCTCCTTGTTTCTATGATCTGAGATAGGTACATACACTGTATTTTTTCTAGCTTGTAATATGGATTGATACGACTAACTATACAACGAAAAACTGGACGTTTTACGGTGTCTACGTTTGGGCACTGTAAGGATAGGTATTATAATCAACTCAAAGCGGTTAATTGATACACACGAGTACTAACCTAATATAATATAATTATTATGCCCAGAGTCTACCACAGTTTTCTATTACTGGCCACTTGGGGCTCAGCCAAGCTATAATCGTACAATGACCAATTATATACATATACAATGCTATTGTCGCACTTACAGAGAAATGTATGTATATAATGTGTATTTATAACACTGACACGTTGGTTTAGTGAAGGGTTTCTTGACCTGGGGTCTATGGACCCCTGAAAAGTCCATATCATGAGTTCTGTGAGTCCCATAGCTAGCCTGCTCAACATAATTTAAAATAATAGTACCTACTACGTAATTATATAAAAAAAAATCCGACGAATTGAGAACCTCCTCCTTTTTTTGAAGTCGGTTAAAAAGCATTTTCCTTGTTTTCTTTTCATACAATTCTATTCCAAAAGGGTCCGTGGGATTTTTAAAGTTATTTTAGTGCAAGCTTCTTTGCTAAGCGTGGGGTCTGGGTTCGATCGACCCCATGTATGTATGCAGGGACGTTTTTCCGGGAAATTCTCGATCATTACCGCTGTCCACACCGGCTTGTGCCTCACTGGTGGACACTGACAGAATTTTTAAAAATAATTCTTACTGTCCACCATTTGTGGACGAAGAGAAAACATTTTTAAAATTATGTCACTGTCCACCAATGGTGTCTAAGGGGATTAAATTAAAAAGTTATGTTGCTGTCTCTCAAAGGTGGGCACAACCTTTTAAAAAATAATGTCATCGTCCACTAGTGAGGGACAAGCGGATGGTACAGCGGAAATGATCGGGAAATTCTCAGCAGCCTGGAGTCTGAATTTGTTGAGTGAGTTGCTGAGTGCCAAAGTGGAGTTTAATTCCACTTTGGCACTTATTATAACTTAACTGATGAAATAGGGTGTACCTACCTCACACTTCTGCCCCCTGCTTTATGGACTACAAGCGTGATGTTATGGTGTATTTATAACTATGAGTAGTATCTCTAAATTAGATTACAACACAAGTAGGCCAGAGAAGTCCTAGTTTTAACTTTAACACTAATAACTTTTTGCGGGGGTTCCTGTGTCATGGGATAAGCCGAACAAAAAATGATGCAGTCCAGTAGCTCTAGCTGTGGCTTCCTAACTTCAAAGTCTTGTAGTATAGACCGTTTCATTAAATTTCTATTTAGCTCTACTTTTCTATTACATAATATTTATTTGACAGTAGTAAACCCTTACCTACTGTGCATGTGCAAGTTTTCAATGGGAAGCCAGTACAAATTGAGTTGTATGGAGCTACTGATGGCTACTGAATTAGACAACATTGTCGAATTTCCTTTGCAAGGCATCGCTACGTGTTCCAGAGCGGGAGGGGTCATTTGATGATTTCCCATCATCAAAAAAAAAAAAAAAAAAAAAGGCATCGCTACGTTGAAGCGCATAGATATTCAGTTGATTGGAAATTCAACTAGAAATGGGAAGTGTAATTATAACAGAAACCCCGTAAACTTCTGATTGAAAATGGATTTGTTTTAATGTGATTGCACTACACTTTAAGAATACTTTCAAGGAGCATGTCAAAGTTCCCATCACCGTTACCTCTAAAACGTCCCACGTCAATTTAAATTATGAATTTATATGACCGTAGGGCGCTATCTATCGTGTGACGTGTTTTTACGTGGGTTAAGTAATTGTATCGCATTTGTGAAACTCGAGAAATGTCAAGCGCTTTATTTTTATCTCTATCTCTCTTTTTAGTCTTTTAGTCTGGGTACTACTTATACACTGAAAAAAATGTTAGGTTGGATTTAACAGATTCTGCGTAAATGTTACCAAAGTTTGCGGTTGATTTCCGTCCTATCACAAATTTTGATTGATTTTACCAAACATATTAAGTTGGTGTTGTACCAAATTTATTTGGTAGATTACACCTATATTTTGTACCATTACACCGTTATTATTATATTCAATGGATTTGTTTGGTAAAATGTACAATACTCTTTGTTGATTTACATCAGAACTCTGGTACCAACTGCAACCTCTTTAGTCTTGTAACTACGATAAAAATAACAAAACCTCGCTATTGAATAGCGAGGTTTTGTTATTTTTATCGTAGTTTCCATGTAATTCAGCCAGCCTTTGCTAATTTGGTAAATCCGACAAAACATTTTTTTCAGTGTGGGTGGAGACCATTTTTTTCAACCAACCAACCATTTTTTTCAGTGTACCCGATACTTACTCAGCTATTTCGCAGTCAGCTGTTAAGTCATAGACTTCGTCCGTTGCAACACAGCACCTAAGTAGTTGTTCGGCCCCTGCATCCAGTCTTTGTAATATGCTTTCTTCAAATCGTTCATCCGTTTAACAATAGGTTCTTCTTAGACGACCTTCTTTAGTTGATTGACCCTTTTGACATACCTAAGACAATTTCCAATTTAAAATTACTTATTTGTTTAATTACCCCCTTCCTCACCTTATATGATAATTTCGTAGGTAGCTGAAAGGATTCCTTTATATTGTAACTAGCTGACCCGCCCAGGCTTCGGCACGGGTAAAGTTTAGTACACCTACCCTACACATACCCTACATCTACCCTACACCTACCCCACACCTACCCTACGCCTACCCTATGCCTACGCTACGCCTACCCTACGCCTACCCTACACCCCAAACCTCAAAAATAAGTTTCAAGCTTCTAGCTTAAAAAAATATGTAATTTCCATACAAACTTTCATCCCCTATTTCAACCCTTTACAGCCCTTTTTCACAAAAAGTAGCCTATGTCCTTTCTCAGGCTCTAGACTATCTCTGTACCAAATTTCATTTGAATCGGTACAGTAGTTTAGGCGTGATTGAGTAACACACAGACAGACAGACAGACAGAGTTACTTTCACATTTATAATATTAGTAAGGTAAGTTAAAAATGCCGCCCCTGCTGGATAGCTACTATATCCTTAAGATATAGTAGCTATCCAGCAGGGGCGGCATTTTTCAGTTTTTGCCCCGCCTCGAAATAATTCAAGATCCGGGGCTGATAGCACAGAAAAACTGGACACAGTAATTTGTCTAATAGATGTAACTTTTATTTATAAGCTACTAAAGTCTGTTTCTACGGTAAGCGGAAAAACGGACAGTGACCTTTGAGCGTACCGTAGAGATTTTGCCATTTACCCAGTTTAGATATATTTTTAGCTTCTGTCTTATCTTATGAAAAAATAGAATACATATCAATAAAGTACCTACATAGATCTTGTTTAGTTTATCCCCACCACGTATTATGAAACGCGGTAAGAAGCGTAAGCGATAGAGAAGTGTATGGAGACCGTTTCTTATCGTGTTTTGTAGACGCTAACATTATACGTAGTGTTCTTGTCAATTTTTCCGCTTCCCCTAGAAATATACTTTACATAGAACCATTCAAACGAATGAGGCTAATTATCGTTTATAACCAGTATTTACCCTTTGCTCGTATTCACAAATGTCTAGAGACTAATTAAGTTAATTAATAGAGATGTTGTCGCTGATTAAGCTTGAATAGTAACTTGGTCGGTTTCTGAGTAAATTTAAGATTTTTTGGTGGTTTTATATTTATTATTTTACTAGTGGTCGAATTTAGACCGTAATCTTTCATACTGAGAAGAGATTAATATTAATTGTCTTTAATGTGCATAGTCTAAGAATAATATATCATAGTCATAGTTTGTTTTTAATAATGTGTGTGTCAAATGCATAGTTGTGTGTGTAATGCTTTTTTTATTAATATACTTAATTTATTTATAATGCATGCATATTATGTACATAAAAATATTAGTTTTCTGCACTCCACATTTTCGTAAAAACGGGTACAAAGATTTTGCTTCACGTAGGTAATAATAAAGAATTACGTAGCGTGGATCTTTGTGTGAAAGCTAGTCCGGGAGACTACTACCACCAAATTTCTGCCACTAAACAGCGAATGTGTTTCAGTTTGAAGAGTATGGGAGCCGCTGAAATTACAGGATACACATGAGACATTTCAACTTTGTCTCTAGGGCGGACAGCGCTACTATTAGAGCTCGTGTAGACGACACCGCGACCGCTCCGCGCTGCCGCGCCCTGTAACTACGTAGTCTAGACGCGACCGTGCTACCACCACCGCCACCGTCATTATCATTGTTAGTTTTTGGCTTTACATTGCTGCATAGCCTTCTATTACGCTACGCTTCACGTCATCACTATCTTATTTTTCTAAGTTAAATTCGACATAAATTCGTCATGTGCCACGTCTGATATTCGTGGACAGCAATGTAACACTAACGACTAACAATAACATAGTAGCGGCGCGGCGGCGGCGTCGTCTACACAGGTATAACTAGCGGCACCAGTCTTGATCACAAACGTCACCTGCGCATTAGCTGATTTTTCGAAGAAGACGGGGGGCGCCGAGGCTGCACGCCATCGGTTCGTCAGTCAATGCTCGTCGTCTAATTGGACCATTCTCTATTACGTATTGTCAACTGTCTATTGGGCCGAAAATGCACATGTGCGATCTGTGATCATAAGTCCTGCCGGTACCTATACGGGCTCTTAGTCATGTTATTTTATAAATAAAACCATAAATAATTCAGTTTAACGTTTATTGTTACTGTATTTACTTAAAATTACTTCACACTTCAGTAGTCTGTTGGTCTTATCAACAGTTATCAACTCGTTACCATAATACCCGGTAATGACAAGAACATACACATACCAATCACGGGATGCGACACTTTTGATGAATGTATGAATCTCAAATTGAATAAGTTTTGAGGGACGTGGAAGGGTGGTTTACCTAGGGCTGCCATTGCCTTTTATATTATTGTATTGTATTTTCTAAGGACCTTGATGCCTGAATTAAATAAATAAATAAAATCTTTTAGAATGAAGGCGAGAAAGACCCTGTTTCGTGTCCCGTGATAAATGTGTCTATAGACAAGTCATAAAAGTCATTCAGTAACAATGACACTGAAAATCCTGATTATCTTGATGACATAATTCGGTAACGTGTAAGGGGTTTTGTAACCCTATAAAAATAAATTACAATCGTACCTTAGGGGGTAGTAAAAACATACCTGGCGGCGCAGCAAGACACAATATGTCGGGCATTTTTTCTTATTTCACGACATTTGTGTCGTGTCTGTGCAGTGGGCCTACTGATCGTCTTCAGTGATAACATATCACTTGATGTCTAATACAATATCTATCTTATACTACGGCCATACCTCGGTTAGCAGTGGCCAGTGGCGTGTCTAAGGCCCTGTGCACACCACGTTTTTTAAGCGCGCGTCGGCGGCGCGCTTTTATCCTACAGAGGTCTACAGGCTGCGTCTGACTTGCGTGCGTATCGCGTCTGTATCGCTACAAGCGCGCGTCGACGGCGCGTTTAAAAAACGTGGTGTGCGCAGGCCCTAAGAGGGCAAGCACGAAGCATTTTTTTCGTTTTAGAGAGTATTTAAATTCATTGTTCATGAAAGTACCTAATTTATTTTTAATGTACCTACGTATTGCTTTAATAACAACATTAGGTAACAGTCAGTTGCAGAAAAGGTCATTTAGTTTTAAAGGAGACTTTAACCATACAATTTCTAATGACCTTTTCTGCAACTGACTGTAGCGCCTGTAACTCACTTAAATTCATGAAAAATTAATAGAACCTACTAAATCTAAAAAAAAAATAGGTTGGGCTTGCCCCCTAGGTACGCCACTGCGGTTACGTTAACCACTGATTAACGCGCTAAACATGATGCCTTACATAACGCGATACTCTAATGTTTATATTAGAGAACCTAACTCAAGACTTAAACATTACTTAAAAATTAGTTTCAAGCCATTTGATTGGGTAAAACTACTTCTAAGTAATGCTCGAGTCTTGAGTTAGTTTTCGTAATACGAACCTAAGAGTGGCAATACCTACATACAAACAAAATAAATAAAATCTGTCTTGTTATTCTCGAATCAAAGGATATCTTCTCATATCAATTTCGCTTATCAACACTTATTTTTTTATTTTTCAAAACTATACCCTCCTTTTGGGCTTCACCGCAGTCGGTTAAAAAGCCCTTTTATGTACTACCTAACTAAGGCTCGTATTTCAGAACGATACTCGAGCACAGATCTTGCCTTGAGCATAGATTTGAAGACTTTTTTAGCATTACTTGAAACTTTCAACCAATCAAGTGGCTTTAAATCTATGCTCAAGGCGAGATCTGTGCTTGAGTATCGTTCTGTAATACGAGCCTAAGACTGCTTAAAAGCAGCTGCCTTTGTATTCGTAAATTATAAAATAACGCACTAACTGATCAAACGCATCCAGACCGTAGTATCAACATAACAAGCAACAGCCCGTCTCAATCAAAAATCTTCACGATTTTAACCTTACATTACAAAAATATCTAGAAAATTCTCCGTGGACCTAATCAGTTCGTTCCAGAAGTTTCCTTACGAGCCTCCAGTCTTCCATGATGTCTGCGTCAGGCAGCATGTAGACCACGTAGGGAGGGGCCACAGTCACTTGTCTCCTGCGTCTCTTCCGCCCCCATTCAGGCCCACAAGACCACAGGTCCACCGTATGACGCTCCTCTTCAAGTTTTCTGATCTTTTCTAAGATTTCTTCTTTGAGATTTTCGTACGCTAGCCATTTTTCGCTCTGTGGACAATAGAAAATGAATCTTGGTTAAACATTTGGGAGATTGATTTACGAAAATTGGGAATTAATTTAAAAGTTCTGGATGTTATAAAGATATATCGTAAAAACAAGCTAACGCATTTATATTATCTTAACAGACGAAGACTGATTTTATTCGAAATACTACAATAGGACAGAACTTATTAAAAACATACAATGGGTGGTCAGTCGCATCTAGTTTAAACAGAAGTTGACGCCAACCTAGTTGGGAAAATGCAAAGAGGATGAATAATATTTGTCACTTTCAATGCCACCACGATTTTCATGAAGTGACTTCCGACCCGACTTGTAAGTCGGGACCGCTACCACTGGGTCACCACTGCTCTGCTCTTTGTAGAACAATACTTAATTTTAAAAAACCGGCCAAGTGCGAGTCGTACTCGCGCACCGAGGGTTCCGTATCATTTTTGAACGTATAAAGCGAAAAAATCCGGACCGCATAACTAAGTTTGTTTGTGAAAACTGTACTAGTTAGGAACATCGTTTTATTTTTGGTGCCATATTTGGGTTAATTCCTATCAACTCTAATTATTTCAGATTTTTCGCCCCGCAAACTTCGGGGATAAGGGGGGGGAATGGTATTTTTTTGGACATTTTTCATCATATGTCGAAAACTGTGAGACATAAAATAAAATAAAAATATATTTTGAAATGTGCAGATCAAGCCCTTTCATATGATTATGTCACTTGACCTAGTAACCCCACTTTAAAATTTCGGACTCCCACTCCGGCCCCTTTTGCAATGAAAATAAAAATATTTTTGTTTTTTTTCATTTGCAATAAAGTTGAACAAGCATTCTTTATAACTGTTTTCAAATTTCAAGTCGATAGCATAAGTAGTTGCTGAAATAAGCAGGTGTGACAGACAGACAGACAGACGAAGTCGCACCATAAGGGTTCCTTTTTTACCATTTTGGTTCGGAACCCTAAAAACGCATTAAATCTATACAAAAAAGTAAATTTAACGGCCGTAGGTACCACAAAAATGATAAACACGTGTTCAACGCGAATGCTACCAAAAATAATCCGCACTTGTTTTAGCACTAACTTGTCTAAAACAAGTGTGTATTATATTTGGTAGCATTCGCGTTTAACGCGTGTCTATCTTTTTTGTGGTACGGCCGTAAAGGTCTGTTGTAATGTCAAAATAATAGTTTTTACAAAATTATACGGTACCTACATATAACAAAAAAGCAATTTTAAAATTTTCTAAATCTTTTAAAATCTCCGAAACGTCTGGACCGATTTTAACGGGAATTTCACAGGCAGATAGCTGATGTTATGAGAAGTAACTTAGGCTACTTATCCGAATTCCACGCGCAAGACGTCTTATTCCACGCGCACAGCTAGTTTTCCATAGGATTAACTAAACATTCAAGTTATACATAATCCGCTCATCGTTCAAGCCAAGCCTCGTATAACGTCATAACGTGGGCTGAGCTGCGCACACGCAGGGCAATTTCCGAGCAAACCGGTTTCCGTCCTCGCCGTGATGAATTTACCTGACACTTTATTGAAAAAAACATGGCCGTCTGACGGGTCAGTTATTTTTGGGTTTTATTGCAAATTTCAATGATTGAACGTTTGAACGTGGGTGAAAAGGATATGTCTGTTTACCTGAGGAGTTGAATTGAACCGCTTATATGTTTGTTGGGTTAAATATACCTGTGTTTATGTATGTACTTCATATAATAGTACTTAAGTTATTGAACGAATGAGATATTGATAAGTAAATACTTGTAGGTATACCAGTGTTATTTAAGAGATAGTAAGATTGATGTAACACCTGGGGCCCAAGTCTGCTAATGCAATTGTCATAATCGTGTCAGAATGGTCTCTCAATGACATCGTTTTGACCAATGACGAAACAGATAGTCGTACTCTAAGCCAATGAGCGCTTAGGTTTTGACCGTTATGGTGTCATTATGACACCATTCATACACAATTGCAATAGCAGAATTGGGGCCCTGTATTCGCAATAAATGATTGAATTGAATTAAGATATAGATTTATAAGTAAGAGATTAACAGTCGGTTTCGCAAACCTTGGATAAGTACCTACCGTTTAATTTATTTGACAGATAACTTCGTACAAATTAGTGAAATAATTTTCAGAAACTACTATCTAAACTAATAGGTACCAGGGAGTACGAATTTTATGAGTTTAGAATAGAATAGAATAGAATATACTTTATTGTACACCTTAATTATTGTAACATAGCAAGGTATCGTAAATCTAGGGTACAATGGCGGTCTTATCGCTGATAGCGATATCTTCCAGACAACCTTTGGATGGACTGATAGAACTTAAATAAAATATAGGGTTAGTTCGTGATGTACTGTTATTAAATATATACCTACCATGAATGATACATAAATAAATATATAATTATATACTTATATATATATATATATATATGAATATGTATTAAGTAATTATGCAAAAGAGAAAACAAGATAGATTGATGATGAAATACTGATATCAAGAGGAAATAGAAACATGTTCAGAAAGGAAATGATCTTTTGATGATTATGTATATTCGGAGGGTAATCTCCGGAACTACTGCTCCGATTCTGAAAATTCTTTCACTAATAGAAAACGACATTATTCCTAAATGCTATAGGCTACTCTTTATCCCGAAAAATGCATGGTTCCTGTGGATCACGCGGACGAAGTTGCGGGCAAAATGCTAGTTTCTTTATAAACTGAAATATGAGTTCGTTAAACTTATTAGACGCTCCTTTCAACTACATAAAACGTTTGAATCCTCTACAAAAGTTCATTAGTCACGTATAAACTGAAGCTTTAATTACTGAAATGAATAGTTCCATGCTTTTGTACAAAGTTTAATTATACACGTGTACGAGCTTCATGACTGGATATGTACCTAATCGTGGCTTTGTTACTATAAGGGGCAGCAGACGACAGACTTTTTGTGCGATCGAGTCTGCCGCACTTTGCAGCGCTCGAACAATCTGCCAACAATCTGTGCACTAAGTTTCGCAGATTGTTCGAGCGCTGCTAAGCGCTGCAGACTAGATCGCACAAAAAGTCTGTCGTCTGCGTTGCCCCTAATGCAGTTTCATATGGAATGAGTTAGGCGGTTATTACGTAAATTGCAGTTGTAGCGTCACTGCAGTAGAAACTACGAATCTAAAACGTCAAATTAGTAATTACTAACTTTTGTGAGGTAAGTGATTTTTGTTGAATATTTATTTATTGATCATACATAGACTATTTAGTTAGTATTTAATGATTAGCCAAACCAGACGGTTCAAAATCAATAATACTTACAACTTAAGTGAAAATACAAATATTTACGATTTCAGTGAAAAACATTAAAAAACCCAAGACATTTACTACAGATAGAAGTACTTATACGTAGTATACGATGAAACGTTTTTACGATTTGGTAATCTCAAATGTCTTTTTCGTCTAAGAATCTATCCTATTACAAAACTGTAAAAAAGCCGTGTGTGCAAAAGATATTCCAGAAAAAACCGTTCGGATAGGGCACTGGGACTTAACCATGCCCAAAAATTGTAATTTTGCTGTGGTTTTCACAGTTTGACAGCTTGGGGTCCAATTTAAAATCTAAGCCACATTTCATGTAATTTCGGTGGGATGAACCAGAGACAGCTTGACCTCTTCGTAGTACTAGCCACCCTAAGGAGGGCACTTAATGATGATTGTCAATTTATTGTAGTCCACGCGGACGGAGACGCGATCAAATGACATGGACAAGTTCCACCCCATAGTTACATAAGTAAATGATAAAAAACCTTGAGTAACGACAATAGAGGTCCGCGGGCTCGGTGGGGCTCGGTGGAGCTCAGGTAGATCCCGATCAATGGCCCGCTAATAATAATATCCGCACATCTGCCGGCGAAGGACGCAGGAGCATGCGTTGACGTTCTCTTAAACGTCATGTATTGAGTTGTGTTATTATACGACTGCCCTGAAGCGTAATGTTTTCAAGTCTATGTATGTCTATAGATGTCTTTGGCACCCTCTGTAGCCTAAACGGCTTGATGGATATCAACATAAACTGAAGTGCTTTCTTTCTTTCTTCCAGCCTGTCTATCAATTTGTTTGCGAACGTTCGAGGGAGTATGACACGGTGAGATTCTCCCTCGAACGTTTGCAAATAAATTGGCAGTTCTCGCGGTGATATCACGCGGCGTGTCGGTACAGAACAGATAGGCAGATATCGTTAGATTTATTCATTGTGGAAAAGATATACAGGGTAAAATTAAAACCAGTGCGGATATTTTAGGAGGTGAAAGTACTCATGAATATGATCAACTTTTATTATGGACCACCTGACACTGAAATATAAAAAAATTCACCTGTTCCATACATTTTGATCGTGTTGTAGTGCATTTTTGTAGGGAACAGCTGACTTTTTTTTTTTCATATTTCAGTGTCGGTCCCATAATAAAAGTTGATCATATTCATGAGTACTTTCACCTCCTAAAATATCCGTACTGGTTTTAATTTTACCCTGTATTATGTATAAGACATAAAGATAGGTAATTTTACCCTGTATTATGTATAAGACATAAAGATAAGTAATATTTAAATATTAAGTACGCGAAGGGGTTTTACAATTTTTCATATTTTAGTTTTAATGGTTTATATTTATATGATTGATAAACGTTTATTTATAGGTATTAAGGAGTTAAATAAATCTATTTTCGATAAAACCGCAGTACATTAGTTCTCATTTATTTCTATGTAACATATCGTAAAATGTGTCAATTTGTGTACATTTTTATGAGACAGATAACACGCGTCATTAAATTATCATTAAAAGGCTCTTTATAAAACGAAAATTCGTTTAGAGCTGATATTTCTTAGAACTTCGTCAATTTCGTAAGAACTAAGTACCTAACTGGTGAGGTTTATATAATTTAAAACACTTTTCTTAGGTTTTACACACAATAATTTATTGTATCGAAATTTTATGAAAAATTAAAAGGTAAAATGTACAAAAGAGAGGTAACTTCGAGTTTCTTTTGACTCTGTTTCAGTTTTTTTTATGTAATTTCAGCGCGTTGTGCGTCATATTTCATGTGACTTTCTTTTTACCCGATTGCAGCAAAGACCAAAAGGGTAAAGTTTTTAACCTGTAGGTATGTTAGTATGTATGTATTTCCCTTTCTGTATCTATTCATTCTTATAGACGAAACGAGCAAACGCATTTTAACAAAAATGAGGTATCATTATTACTATTTTTACCTACTTCCATCCAGTACCTACCTATTTCTTTTTTAATAATTACTAAAAATAATGGACTGACATACAAACACACTTTTTGTATTTGTGATGTTTAAGGCAACATCTATTTGGACGTAAAATTAAAATTAAGTATTTGAAAGATATGCGCCAACATACAGTTCTACACAAAAAAAGAAAAACAAACTGAGAACCTCCTTTTTTTTTGTAGTCCGTTATGAAACTAGAACTGCATTTTTAAAGGTTCAGTAACATCTCGGTATTAGGTTTAGTCTTTGGTTAAATACTAAAATTAGCTTCTGCCCCATTCTTGATCGCTCACCGACCGATTATTGGTTAAAATTAACACACAATTTTAACTTCGTTAAAATTAAAATTAAATTTTCGTAATATCAAACCCTAGCTTTAGAAAATTATCACTTTTTAGTAGGTATAGAACTTAGCAAACTGCTTTAAGTCTTTATAGACTTGAAAGGTGTGAATCGGGATTCGGAAGTGATCGGGAAGCACTTATTTCAGAATACTTAAAAACTTTAAACCATTTGGCTGCAATAATAAAAGGTCATACGTTAATGACCGGCCCGCTATTGTTTCTCGTAAATCATATTCGGACAATCACTTAGTATAATGTATTGTTCGTTCCAAAAGAACTCTCCTAACGTTAAATTTTACTTTGTTTGTTTGATGAGAACTTATGCGATACAGTAAATACAGCGGTTATTATTAGATACCTACCTACTCTGCTTACCACGTGTTAAGTTATAAATATATTTACAAAATAACATATTACAGAGTAGGTATAAACCTACATAGGTTTATACCTCAGAAACAAGGAGATATGCCATCATAGCAAATTAGTACGGGAACATAACTGTCGCCACTTTTAGAACATTTTTCGACACAATTATAAGCGCTCCTTCTGAATAAAAAGATCTCCCACACATAAAAAATTCCACACACCCTCAATCTAACACTGTTAATCATCACTCAACACTAGCACTAAACTAAAACACTGTATTTATATCATCGACCGTGTTCGGTTCGTCGCCAGCGTGTACGTTTGTTATGCGGTCAATGTGACCGTATCAAAGCGTCAAGCTCAATAGCGCCTTGGCACATCTCCCTTGTTTCTATGATCTGAGGTTTATACTCTGTAATATGTTATTTTGTAATAACATATTACAGTACAAATACTTCACAATAAATAAGATATAATGTTCCAAGCTATATCTTATTTATTGTGAAGTATTAAATTGCAGATTTCTTTATTCACATTATAAACATAAATATTTAAATAATACTTAAATCTCAAAATAGATGATAACATTCATACACGATGCAATACCTAAAGCATAATGTTCACAAACCACGCTCCCCATATCGCTTGATTACAGTATGTTCATGTGTGCGTCACGTTGAGCGTCCCGTGCGCTCGCTCACAACATGGCGGCCGCGCTGCGCACGCGCCGTTTCCGGGAAACGCCACGGAGTGCGCGCCAACCGACGCGACCGCCATCTTGTTTGGTAACGCGGTAATTTATGTATGGCTGACAAGCTTTAGAGCTCAGAGTATTTAGGTTTTGGAATTTTTATTAGTGTTCATTTATTTACAATGGTATGGTAATATCTTACAAGTTTACTATAATGGTTCGACTTCATTCAATTTTAGTATTACAAGTAGAATATAAGTATTCTGTCAGAATTTAGAATAGAAATATTTTGAAATAACCCATCTAAACCTAGGGCATTTTATTTAATTATGTACGTATCAGCAGTGATAGCCTAGTGGGCAGTGATAGCCTAGTGGTTTAACCATGTGCCTCTCATGGCGAATGGTTCGAGTTCGATCCCGAGGCACGCACCGCTGACTTTTCGAAGTCATGTGCGTATTAGAAATTAATTATCACTTGCTTTAACGGTGAAGGAAAACATCGTGAGGAAACCGGCATGTCCTAGAACCAAAAAATTCGAAGACATGTGACGTCCACCAACCCGCACTGGGCCCGCGTGGTGGACTACGGCCCACTCCCTCTCACAGAGAGGAGGTCTGTGTCCCAGCAGTGGGAACATTATAGGCCGATTATGCTATGCTATGCTTATGCTATGTAAGTATTGTAGCACGTGATTGCGGCGTTCTATAGTTTCTGCTGCAGCCCCATGGGGAAAAATGGTGTGAGTGAATACCTAATATGTAAATGAAACGTAATAAGAGAAAGTCGTATTTAATGTCGTATGGTGCAATAACTACATTACGCATTGCATTGTAGAAGATGGTAATAATTGATCGTAATTAACATGATTAGCTTTATCCTGAATACTTATAAATCATTAACATAATAATAAATAAGCTTTTTAGCCTTCACTGTTGAGTGTTGAGCATGGACCAATAGATATTTACAAGAAAAAGGAAGAACGAAGAACGCTCGGAAGAGGCGTATTGAAGGGATTCCAAATTTCAATTGATTCAGGCGAAGACACAGTAGCTCAGTTGGTGAGAGTGCTAGCCACGGTTCGGCAGAGGTCGCGGGTTCAAGTCCCGCCTGTGTCAATTGTTTTTGGAATGTCTTAATATTTAATAACATTTACAAGAAAAGTTTTGAAATAAATATCTACATCGCCATACTTTAACAAACTTGAGGATAATATTATTAAAAGTCTTTAGACTCTCACCCCCTTACTAGACGCCCCTAACCACTGATTAAATATACAATAATTATCCTTGTCATTTGTATGTCAATAAATAGAGATGACAATCGACAATCATCATCAATCGACAATCGATGTCAATAAGGGTCCACCCTTCGCCACTAATGTCCATTGTCAATATAATATACAATATGATTCCTACCAGCTTCCCTTTGAAAATATCACAGGCAGTATTGCCTACTTTTATTAATTAGCTTTTCGAGACCAGGTAAGCATTTGTAGCTCCGGCTTACCTCTTACAAAAACTGACCCTTCGCCACTGATGGACATAGAGCTGTTTAATTTAGTCATCGTCTATAAGTACTTATAGGGGTTAGATCACAAATGGTTTAAGGTTATACCTACTAGAGTCATCGCAGATGCGATTGTCCACCCTAGAGACGAAAGTTGAAATATCTTACGTGTGTGCCTGTAATTACACCAGCACACATACCCTTCTAATGGGACACAGCCATGCTGATTGGTGGCAGATATAGGTATGACGATTACAAGATTATGCCTTAAATATTCCAATGGTATCAGTATTGCATAAAATCTATATTATAATAAAGCTGAAGAGTTTGTTTGTTTGAACGGGCTAATCTGTGGAACTACCATTCGAATTAGAAAAAAACTTTTAGTATATGATAGCCAGATTCATGAGGAACAGCATGGGCTATTTAGCATCACGCTGTGACCCTTAAGAGCTGAACAGAAAGAAAAATTATCAAAAAGAACCCTAAGCGAGATCGAAACAATTTACTACGAAAAGGATATAGGATAGTCGTCATATTTTGTGTAATTGAACTATACAGAAATCTAAAGCGCTCCCCAGACGGTAGTAAATTGAATAAAGGTGGGTACTACCTACCTCAGATCAGAGAAACAAGGGAGATGTGCCAAGGCACTATCGAGCTTGATGCCTGAACTTGAGCAAATTGCTCATACTAAAAACGTACGCGCTGGCGACGAACCGAACACGATCGATGGTATAAATACAGTGTTTTAGTTTAGTGCTAGTGTTGATTGACAGTGTTAGATGGAGGGTGTGCGGAATGTTTAATGCGTGGGAGATCTTTTTATTCACAAGGAGCGCTTAATTATGCACGTAATTGTGTCGAAAAATATACTAAAAGTGGCATCAGTTGTTCCCGTACTAATTTTCTATGATGGCATATCTCCTTGTTTCTATGATCTGAGGTACCTACTCTATACAATTTCAATAGACTGCGATCTGTATTCAATATTGCAAAACGATGAATATTAGTATTGAACTCAACCTTTATATGAATAATTGATTTGTGGATGCACAAGTTGCCTATTTCAAATTCAAGTAAAGAAGGCAGTAAAAACATGGAGTAATATTTACTCCGTGGGTAAATCTTAGGATTTAGGTAATATTATAGTTCGATCGTGCCAGTTAATATGTATGGGGTTCTATGCATTATTATGTTGAAAATAAGAATTAATCATATTTTGATATAATTATTCAGTGGTTTGATAAGGTTTGATAAGCTCACCTCTTTGACATAATAATGGCTGCAGTGCTTAAGTTGTTATACTGACAAGTTAGGATGAACTACTAAAACATCGACAAATGATGGTGCATCGCGTGACTTATATTCGCAATAAATGATTGAATTGAATTGTGATTTTGAATTCAGTAGGGTTAGATTTCCATCGTTTACGTTTTGTCTCAAAGCTAGTTGACTATGGTATAGATACATCATCAAAACAATCAGAAACAAAAGACGTATTGCAAAAAAGATATATAAAAATGCTTTCTTCTTTCTTTCTTTCTTTCTTCTTTTCGCCGACACAAAATACAAAGTAACTATTTGTCACAAGCCAATTACACACAACTTAGGCCATGTTGTTTCAACTTACAGTTACGTATCTGTAACCGTCAAATATGGCGGCTTGTACGACAATTTCATACTGACTTAACGATTACGTACTGACTTACGAATACAGATGGTTTGAAACAACCCGTCCTTAATCCGATAATAAATAACGAAATATTACTTGTTAGAACTAAATCTGTACTAGCTAAAGCGTCGCGCCTGTGCACACAATACTTGTGACGTCATACACAAACAGACATTGCGATATATTTACGTCGCAAGTACAGCCATTGTTTGTATAACTCTCAGATCATAGAAACAAGAGAGATGTGCCAAGACGCTATTTAGCTTGACGCTATAATATGGTCACATTGACCATAATTAAAACGTACACGCCGGCGACGGACCGAACGCGATCGATGACATAAATACAGTGTTTTAGTTTAGTGCTAGTGTTGAGTCACGAATAACAGTGTTAGATTGAGGGTGTGCGAATTTTTTTATGTGTGGGAGATCTTTATATTCACAAGGAGCGCGTAATTGTGTCGCAAACTGTTCTAAAATTGGCGACAGTGGTTCCCGTACTAATTTGTTATATCTCCCTTTTTCTATGATCTGAGATATAACTACATTAAGTGTTAGACAATGTTTAGGAAGGTCGGATTTGCCTAGAAGACCTTGCTAAAGAATTTGCCGAAAATAAGGTTAACCGCTTGATGCCGCAATTATAGACGGACCTCGAACACTGTCAGGTTCCGTAGCAAGGAGTAGGTTTCAATTTCCGACCGCAAATATAAATATAAGCAAACTTATATACCTACTTCATAATACCTACTATTATGAAATACAAATTTATTTTTGCGGTAGGTAATTAGTAGGTAAGTACTATTCTTTTCCTTTTGATGTGAGACCTTGTTTCTTGCCAAATTTCATGATTCTAGGTCAACGGGAAGTATTATATAGGTTTTGATTTACTTACAAGGCAAAATATGCGGCTAAGTGGCCGTATTCTTTTATAGCTGTCTTCAGACTACGCTATACTATATAGCATTATAGCTCATAGCACGACAATATCGCGCACCATATATTGTTATGGACACGTTCACACTGTGCTATACTATATAGTATGGCTCTGTATGGCGCGCTATACTATATAGCATACGCTATACTATATAGCTTATTGCGTTGACTTAGAAGCATAGTATTTTTAATTCCCTTGTTTTCTTTTCGTACAATTCTATTCGAAAAGGGTCCGCGACTACCAAAAGGTTGAGAATCTCTGCTTTATCTAAGGGTTCCTATTTTCCTTTTGAGGTGCGGAACCCTAAAAAGAATGTCTCAATCTACGTTCTGGCAGGCAAAAGGTTAATATTTCGCTGGTATTAGCAATCAGAAGGTCACTCGTAATTAATTTAGCACAATGAATGACAATTGACTGAACTGAGATTAGATTTTGAATTGATTAAAAGTGGTATTTTGCTAATCAGTTTTGTCGTATATTTGTGATAAGCACGAGAGTATAATTATTTTTTGTTATTTATTTGCCAGTTCAGAATGTTAGCAGATACCGCTTTGGTGTTGACCAACTTTTGGTCAATTCTCGATTTCATTGCGATATAAGTTCAAGTATGTCGATGTTTTAGTAGAATTGATGCTATGGAATTGATCGAAACGATGTTTTGAACATTTTAATGACGAGAAATTGCTCTTCTGGTTTACAAATAGATAAACTACAAATCGCTACATACCTAAGGGCCAAGTTCACCGACAATTTAACAGTACGATAAACTGTAAAAGGTCGTTTAACAAGACTTTTCTAAGGGCCAAAGTCATGTTAAACGGCCGTTTTCAATTTATCGTAGGTACTGTTAACTTGTCGGTGAACTTGGACACGTTCATACATTTTAGGTTTCATGATGATAATATACGTATTTTTATGGTCAAACCATAGTCTAATTTAAATGATAGAAACAAGAGTTTAATATTGAAAGCGGCGACCGGCTGACTAAATGAAGTTTATGGATACGTCTAAGCTTAAATAGTTACGACTTCTTGTCTATAAATTCTAGTAATCCAGCTAATGGATATAGCCTGGTATTGGAATAAATAAGGTTTTAAATTGCCGCAAGATTAAATGGGAATGGCTTGGGATAGGACGACGCTGTTTAAATCTTAAATTGTTTAGTAAGTAGAACAAAATATATGATTAGAATCGTTTAGTCGGATAATGCCTAATTCGCAAAATGGCACCCGATTCTCAAAAGGGCCAATTCGCGAAATAGCATATAAAACATAACTTGTCGGTTTAAACTGTATAACATTCTGGGAAGTTATAAATACGAACTAAACTTTTACTTAGGCAAGTTTAACGGCTTGCGAAATGCAAAGGTTACCTACTTTTTAAGAAGTGAGTAAGAGTTGAAAATCTTGCCTAATTAGCAAGCTCTAAAATACAGAACTACAAATTATGCTATTTAAGTGTATTGGGGTGGGGGTAGGCAGAAACTACAAAACACGTCGCGCTTCGTCGTACTCGTAGCGCTATCTAGCGTCCGAAAGTAATTGTGACTTTCGAAAGTTGTTGTTCTTTCCCTCAGGAACAGGTCTATTCTGTAAATCCGTCAACGTAGATACAAGCCCGTCCGAAAGTTCAATAGACATAAGATTCCGTCAAAACAAGTGTCAAATTCAATTTTTCGGACGGATAAAAACACATCGGGAGTAGGGACAACTGTCACATCGTGCTATCATTCGTTATTAGTTTGGGCCCCGAACTAATCTTAAGTCCGTAGGTGATACGGAGTAAGAAACGCCCGTAACTAAGGTCGAAACTACAGATTTCGTGCTTAGAGAGTAGACCCCCAGTACTTGTTTGTTGGGTGAAAGGTACCCTGTGTCTTTTTCTGTAGGTACCCCTGACAACGTCAAAGCAAGATCATTTTTTCATCATCATCATCATTTCATCGATCATTTCATGATCATTGGTTCAGCGGTTTAGGCGTGAAATGGTAACAATCAAACAAAATTACATTTGCATTTATAAAATTAGTTGTGATATTGTATTTTTGGTTTAGTGTTCGCAAGCGCATCTTCTCAGCGTGGGTACGAGCAAAGTGTACCTACTGAAAATTTTTTAATGTAAAATTAATTTAATATTAGAACATTTTTAGTAGAAAATTCTCTTTGTACCCGGAATCTAGATTCGAAGCCGACTAATGCCAATAACCTCGTCCTCTATTACAGAAGATCTATAACATAACTGGCAAAATGTGGCTGTATACATCTATGCCTAGGCCTACCCTTTTGGGAAGTGATGTTATGTTTATGAAAATCTACTTTGGGTTATTTCTTCTCCCAAATAATGCTCTTCTAATAGCAACCCTGACGTCATCGCCAACGCGTGCATTTCCCGGGAATGCTGTCTGATGCATCGATTCACAGAATCTGATTCACTAATGTATTTTCGCCGAACATCTGAAGGCTTAGCGTGTAAGTATGACTCACGGGGTTATTGTAGCCAATCGCGTTGTTTTATAACGTCATCGGATTGAGATGGCGTCTATATTCAATGAATTGGCAGATAAAACACCGTAGTGATGATATCAATGGAAATTGCGAGGACTTTAAACAAAACTGTAACATCTAGGTACTGTGGTTAATAGCAATAGCCTCGCTCCTAATAAATAGAACTTTAAGTAAAATGTTAGTGTACTTAAACACCAGTAGCGAAGGGTGAAGAGAAGCCGCTACAATGATAAAATTGTAAATAATTCCGTTTTCCTTATGTCATATCTATTAATTATTTACTAGTTTCCGCCCGAATTACTCTCTCTATTAAAAAAAACTGCATCAAAATCCGTTGTGTAGTTTTAAAGATCTAAGCATACATAGGGACAGACAGCAGGAAGCGACTTAGTTTTATACTATGTAGTGATGGTGCACTGTATTTATTTACATAATTATGTTGAATAGGTGTAACATAGTAGTTAGTACATAGTCCTGATGTTATCAAAGTTAGTAAATAACGACAGTTATTTTTATATTAATGTTTACGTAAAAGATATTCTACGATTACTTGCGACCTCACCCTGTGATGAGCTCATGATTAAGGGTCCTGAGTGTACTGACGCATCTACCGAAATTAGTATTCGGTTGCTTCGGCACACCATGCCGAAAATTACGCGTTGTAAATTGCTATACAAAATACCTACATTGAATTGTGTGGCGGAAATTACTCCGAACCGAATTTTAGTGACGTAATTTTTGCTTGATAGTTCTAAAACAATACTTTGTATGCTTGCTTTTTATTGATAGGTAACAGTATTAAAGCCCGAGATAAAATTATAATACTGGTTTTAACAGTATGGCAGTATAACAGTATAACTCCTTTCTTTACCCAATGCGTCGTTTGTCATTAATATCTGTAACTCACATTACTAAAATTCATCTTTCCTATTATAGTACAGTCATTTGGTAGTTTTGCCTGAAAAGTTTTCCGGGAGTTTTGAAAATTGGTATTTTTTTTTTTTTTTATAAGAAAACGTTGCCCCACACTAGGATTTCTCCTGTATCGTGGGTGCGTTTACAAACACAAATTTCACATACACAAACAGCCAGACCTATGTGCAATGCGGGAATCGAACCCGCGACACGTTGCGCAGCAGCCAATCTCTCAGCCACTGCGACAACCGTGCGGTCGCCTTTGCCACGTATTCTTTGCCGCTCGTGTAGGTATAGGTACCGACGCTGGGTGTATCCCACTATTTCTATTGATAGAAATACTGGGCCTGATTCAGAATCATTGTCCCACTGTTTCTATTGCTGTCGGTTTCTATTTCTACTGCAGATTATTAATTTGTTCTTCATTTTTATTTGAATACCGAGAAGTCGTGTTTTAATTTTAATCATTAAAAGTGGTGAACTTTTCAAATAACATAACTGCGTTTTTCGTTTGTCGCAATAGAAATAATGGGATATAATTAGTAAAAAACGCTGGTCCCACTTTTTCTATTTTGTATTTCTATGGAAATTTATAGTGGGATACACCCACCGACGCTTAGGGTGTTCAAAAAATTGCAGGCGTAAATACGCCGCGTAAGTTTAGTTTGGTCACAGATAATATAATACTATACGTACAGATGCCTCATCTTATACAAATAAATGTGACCAATTTACCTTTTTGAAAAATCCTTTAAGCACGGAAAAAATTAAAATTTAAAATTTTGAAAAATCCTTTAAGCACGGAAAAATGTATAGACATTTTTCCGTGCTTAAAGGATTTTTCAAAATTTGAACAAATATTTTTCATGATGTATTTTTTAATGTTCTCAATTTTACTCAAACTTTAATAACAAATCGATACATATAACGCCATCTATTATGAGTTATTTCAACAAATGTTCCTGATGAGACCCCGTGGTTTGGTCATTTGGTATGTCGTGGCGCTAAGTTTGGAACCAGAAACTAGTCGGGCAGACATAAAACATCCACGAGTTAACGTAAACAGTTATAAACAACTATTGTTTAGAACAATTTCAACAACAATATGTACAATGTGATCTTCCCGCTTATCTATCACTTATCGTATGCTACACGTGACTCGATGACGACTTATCTTGTGAATGATGTCGTCTTAATATATGCTGTACATTCATATACAGTATTGTATGGAATTGTATGATATCACACTTCGAATTCTTCCTGGCCGTCAGTTTTTTGACACCAGCTCTGGCCTTTGTCAGGCGAAAGATATGTTCAGTGTTCGCGATTCCAGTCCACTCTTGAATACTTATTCCTGAGCCATGACTACTTACTAGGGTTGTAATTTTTTTAACAAGAAATAAAGTACCTATATTAAGGCCGGAGAAGGAAAATAATTAGTATTTTATTTTTTCAGTGTTCTCAATACCTATTTGTTACTGCTTCGATTTATCAATTTGGTATAATTTTTAAAAGCTTCGTCTGATTATGTTTTATGTAATTATATCGCGTTTTATTTACAGCTCCAAAAATAGTACTTTTTATACTTTCTTTTAGTTCTTTAGTTTCTTTTAGTAACACTGTTCAAGATCGAGATAAAATATAATACTGTTTTTAAACGACTTCATTAACAGTATGGTTGACAGCCCTATAATATCATGACTTCTTTCTTCTCCCAACGCGTCGTTTGCCATCAATCTTTCCCATTAATATCTATAAGTTATTAATGTTATTATTATTAAACACTGCGTATAATTATGTAACATGATAGTTGTATAAAGATTATTCAGTAAAGAAAGAAATTATAATTGGATTGCAAAAAAAAAATATTGAAAACTATCTCTGAATATTAAGTTTTTTTTTTTGTTAGTCTTCTTTATTTCCCACCGGGGGGTAAAGGCATTGCGATGTGATATAAAAATATCTATAAGAACTGTTGTGTATGTGCACTTGAAGTTTTGTAGTATGATTTAAGAAACAGTATAACTTGAACTCTAAATATATTTAGGGCTAAGTTCACCGACAAGATAACAGTCCGATAAATTGTAAACGGCCGTTTAACATGACGTTTTGTATGGAAAAAGTTGTGATAAACAGCCGTTTTCAATTTAATGGACTGTTGTCTTGTCGTTGAACTAGGCTCTTAGTATGTAACTATGGGTTAGTATATGATGGTTATCTATACAAGTTTATTGATACAGTTTACTTGAAAATAAATATAAGACACTATCACTTCTTGATTTAGGACCAAGTTCATTGGTTCACCGACATATTATCAGTCCGATAAATTGAAAACGGCCGTTTAACATGACTTTTTATATAGAAAAAGGTATGTTAAACGGCCGTTTAACATGACTTTTTATATAGAAAAAGATATGTTAAACGGCCGTTTAACATGACTTTTTATATAGAAAAAGATATGTTAAACGGCCGTTTAACATGACTTTTTATATAGAAAAAGATATGTTAAACGGCCGTTTAACATGACTTTTTATATAGAAAAAGGTATGTTAAACGGCCGTTTAACATGACTTTTTATATAGAAAAAGATATGTTAAACGGCCGTTTAACATGACTTTTTATATAGAAAAAGGTATGTTAAACGGCTGTTTTAAACTTATCTTACTGTTATCTTGTCGGTGAACTTGGCACTTAGAGTTGAATAAAACTGATCCTATCCTACTAACATTATAATTCTTCGAAAGTTTGTGAGGATGGATATATGTATGGATGTTTGTTACTCTTTCACGCAAAAACTACTGCACGAATTTTGATGAAAATTTACAGTATTATAGCTTATGCATCAGAATAACACATAGGCTACCTTTTATTCCAAAAAGAGGCTAGTGAAGCCGCGGGCGGAAGCTAGTTTTATATAATCCTCGGAGGGCTTAGCGCAAAAAATGTTAGGAATCCCTGAAATAAACTAAGATATTAGACAAAATTGTCTAGTCAAATGTTTAAATGGTTCATTGTCGAGAATCGAGTACTAAATAAAAAAAAACCGGCCAAGTGCGAGTCGTACTTGCGCACCGAGGGTTCCGTATCATATTTGGACGTATAAAGTGAAAAAATCTGAACCGCATAACTAAGTTTGTTTGTGAAGGAATTTTGATGATTTTGAAAAAAACTGTACTACACACATCAAAAGTATCTAGGGATCAACATATATTTTTGCAATAACTTTTCTCCTGATTGATATTAATTAAAATTTTCTTTAAGGATTCATCAAATAAAGTGTTTTCGTTTGTCACAGTAACGATAAACCAAGTCACCTTTGCATTAATAAAGAAATTTGCCATTTTCCTAATAAAGGGATTTTTGACATTTGAACCACTAACATTAAAGTTCGAAAAAAAGACTGAAATAACAGTTTTCTTTAAAATTTTATTGGGTAACTTAAACAATTAATAATCCGTGTTTCTACCGCGAACACTAACAACACAAGAACATCGGTTTGGCATACTCAAAATGAGTTCATCCAAATCACGCTGTGGAGTGGCCGCCCATGTTCGTTGCAACAACAAAAAAAGGTCTTCTTGCGACTGGATACCCTCCATATTCGGCAGAGCTCTTCTCTGTAGCATATCCCATGCATGCTCAATCGGGTTCAAGTCTGGCGACTGAGCAGGCCAGGGCAGGACATTGATGTTAGCTGCGGCGAGAGTCTGTCTTACAACTCTTGCGGTGTGCGGTCGTGCATTATCATGCATTAACTGAAATAAGGGACCGATTTGCACTTGTAGAGGAACGATGACGTCTGATACAATCGTCTCAGCATAAATTTGAGCGTTGAGGTTGCCTCTGATCCAAATCAACTCAGTTCTTCCGCCGATCCAAATACCCGCCCATACCATGATGGTTCCACCACTATAAGGATGGACTTCCTGGCAGGATTTTAATCGCTGTTGGCGTCCAGGGGTTCTCCAGTGTCGTATACGTCTTGTATCCGGTCTCATACCAAAACGAGACTCATCAGAAAAGCACACGAAACGCCATTGTTCTTCTGCCCAATTTCTGTGTTCAAGAGCCCATTGATATCGAATCCTACGATTGTGCATTGCTATAGGTGGTACCCGTAGCGGTCTTCGGGAATGAAGGTTCACTTCATGCAAGCGGTTTCTGACTGTTTGGTCGCTAATTAAGTTCCCTGAAGAGTGATGAAGCCTCACGGCTAACATCATGGCGGTTATTGTTGGAGCTCTTCGAGTTAAGATTTGAATGTATCGGTCTTGTCTCCGTGTGGTGCAGCGATACCGTCCTCCATGGCGCTCAGCCACGGTACCAGTGCTTCGGTAACGTGTCCAAAGTCGACTGATAACACTCTGACTTGTATTCAGAGCTAAAGCTACAGTACGTTGCCGGGAACCAGCTTCTATCATTCCCACGGCTCTGAGCATTTCTTCCCTGCTTAAATGACGTCGCCGCTCCATAATAACGTTGGTTTTAATCAGTAGTAGGGAAACAGTAGCACTAATAATGTCTTCAATGCGTTGTATGTTTTTATAGGGAAAATATTGACAGCTTATTTTCATCTTTTACTCGAATTTGATTGAGAGTTCCTGATTCAAATTATGAAATGCACCAAAAAGGATCCATATAAATTTATAAAATCATAAATTTATTACAAAGCCACATCTCAATCTCAAGAAATCCGCATAAAAATGCTTGATCCCTAGACACTTTTGATGTGTGTAGTTAGGAACATCGTTTTATTTTTGGTGCCATATTTGGGTCAATTCCTATCAACCCTAATTATTTCAATTTTTTCGCCCCGCAAACTTCGGAGATAAGGGGGGGGGAATGGTGTTTTTTTGGACATTTTTCATCATATGTCGAAAACTGTGAGACATAAAATAAAATGAAAATATATTTTGAAATGTGCAGATCAAGCCCTTTCATATGATATGTCACTTGACCTAGTAACCCCACTTTAAAATTTTGGTCCCCCACTCCGGCCTCTTTTGCAATGAAAATATAAATATTTATGTTTTTTTTTCATTTGCAATAAAATTGAATAAGCATTTTTTATAACTGTTCCAAATTTCAAGTCGATAGCATAAGTAGTGACAGACAGACGGACAGACAGACAGACAGACAGACGAAGTCGCACCATAAGGGTTCCTTTTTTACCATTTTGGTACGGAATCCTAAAAATGTTAGGTATGTAGGTATGTAGTGTCAATATCATGCTACTATCCAAGGTTATTGTAAAACTTAGTTGTTTTTATTTTGTTACCTTTTTATGTTCGCCATCAAAATATGTATAAGAGATAATTTTGGCTTGTTCTTTGCATATTCATAGTTTTGGCAGGATAATAAATATTGCATAGTGTAATCTATCATGTTTCCAGACCTAATCTAATTTTGAATTATGGATTTCGTAGCACTAACTCCGCTACGAAAGTGCTACGAAGTGATGTACTATAGACATTAAAATTTAATATTGTGTTATATTAATTTATTTACTATATCTATGCAATTTTTTTTTACCGAAAATCCTATGTTTTTTTTAAATCTTTTTGTAATAAAATGTAATAAATCTTAATTACTATTAATATTTATTCCTTTAATATAAAATCAATCCGAAATATAACAGAAATATACATTATATACAAGTATACATAATGTATAAGTAGTACATATTCCATTTCGTAGCACATTTGGTGCTACGAAGTTGCTACGCGCTACGAGGTCACTCATCGATCGGAAAACAGACTAGTCCAGAATCCACTTTTTTACGTTCGTTCATGGTGGAAAACTGCTTTCCTTTAAATTTTACAACATTACTTAATTTAAAGCCATATCCCAAAGCAATAAAGTTCAAAATCACTTACCTGGTGAGACAGTTTTTTACCGACACTCTTTTGCGCATCTTTAGAATATGAAAAAAATATTTTATTACAAACTACGACAGGCAAAAACATTGATCCTCATTAAACAAGAAAATTTCATTTTGTAAGCATTATTCTTACAAGATGAATAACGGTGATTACTTAGTAACATAGTGAAACATTAGTTCTCATAATGGTAAGCATCCATTATAAGTTGACCTATACGTTCTAACAAAATCTTTAGTACAATATCTCAACATACTCTGGATGAACGTAAGTAACAAAAATGTGTATATGAATTTTAAAACGAGTTTTGCAATGGTGGTAAGTCACAAATATTTTTTTTTGATGCAAATCGTGTAAAAATGACTAGAGTTTTAATAAAAAGAGTAAAGAGTCTATTCGTTAAATATTCAATATGCGATATATTTTTATTATCATTCTAGGCTCTAGGTCATTATAATAAAACAAGTTTTAAACGCATTCAATCGCGTGTTATTGATTTCTCCTGACGTTTCGAACACTTAGCAGACTGAGATGAATGCTGCAAAGTGTTCGAAACGTCAGGAAAAATCAATAATACACGCGATTTAATCCGTTTAAAACTGCAGCCTAATTGCGTAACTCAATTTCTTTCGCCATGGCTTTCATTGTGACAGTTCAACAACATCCATTGCGGCGTTGATCTAGTTACAGGAGCACGGATTAACAATCATACGACGTAATGAATGTCAAAAACAATGCCATGGTGATAGCAATTGAGTTACGCAATTCGGGTGTTGGTTTTATTTATAATGTGCAATAATCGCGAAAACCTAAGACATTATTATCATTCTAGAGTTTCAAAATTATCTCATTCTTGCTATCCGACTACGGCATGGTCGGTAGGATAATGATTTTCGCTGTCTACGTATGTGAATAATTATGTTCATCTGCCTTATCATAGCTCCCAAATTATTTATCTTTTTTCAACTTGTGGATGACTTCACACAAATTAATGAGTGTTATGTATGTTGGCACAGACACCCATAGGTCTAGTACATATAATCTAGAATTCTAGACTGTAATTCTATTCTTAGCACAAGTAGTGTTGCCCAAAATCGGTCTTGCAACAATCATTTTCGCAAGATTAAGACCACCTAATTACAGCAAGACTAAGACCAAGAGCAAGCATGAATGTACAATACTAAAACTAAGACCACGACTATGGGTATTGACGCAATACCGAGACCAAAGACGGGGTTAGACTCGTCTCAGTCTTGCATTTGGGCAACACTAAGCACAAGGCTATACTTAATAAATGTAACAATAACCAAGGCGCAATACCATAAGTCACATATTGAAAGATTAGCGCGGTAAAAGATTATGTTTATCAGTGATTCTGATCATTACAGATACTGTGCCTGCACGTTTTAAAGATATTTACGTGTCTATGTTTTAGATAAGTATTATCTTGAATATTAAGCACCTATCTATATCCATATAATTAGCTGCCGCCCGCGTTTTTGGGATAAAAAGTAGCCTATTTGTTATTCTGATGTCTAAGCTATATTACTGTAAAGTTTCATCAAAATCAGTTCAGTAGTTTTTGCGTAAAAGAGTAACAAACATCCATACATCTATCCATCTATCCATATATCTTTACATCCTCACAAACTTTCACGTTTATAATATTAGTTGGAAGTAGGATGACTAGCTTCCGCCCGCGGCTTCGCCCGCGTTTTTGGAATAAAAAGTAGCCTATATGTTAAAATCCGTTCAGTAGTTTTTGCGTGAAAGAGTAACAAACATCCATACATCCTCACAAACTTTCACGTTTATAATATTAGTAGGATAATAACTTTTACCCCCGTTGCTCGGCTCCTGAGGGTCGTAGCGTTATGGTTATCATATCCAAAAAGATTTTTTCGGACCCGACTAGTAGTTCCAGAGATTAGCGCATTCAAACAAACAAACACTTCAGCTTTATAATATTGGTATGGTTAAGATGGCTTTGTCTTTTTTAAATTCAGTGGCCAGTAGATTTCAAGATGCGAAATGGACCATACAAAGGCACATTATCAAATGATAGAATTTAGGTGCACAGTACCCCTTTCATGAGTTTTTTTGACGTATAGTTTCGTTAATGTAAGCATATTTTGAATTGAAAATATACGTTTGCTACACAATATTTATATAAATTAAGTACATGATTAATTTCTCAGTATTTTTTAAAATGCGCAAATCGTATAAAATTTTATCAGGACTGTTGTATTTTAGATTCAAAATATGCTTACGTTAACGAAACTATACGTCAAAAAAACTCATGATAGGGGTACAGTTGTTTGTTTCCCGTGGGAAAACAAATGACGAATCGGATGATATAGGTACTATCTATGTCAAAAGTAAAAAAAGTCAAAAAAAAATATTTCAATTAGACCATTTACAGGCACTTTTGAATTGTCAACCAATAATTGCCAGTCAGTTTGTCCGTTAGTTGAAGCTAGTTGTCCGTTTCAAAACGTAGATTTCTATGAAGAAGAACGGACAAGAAACTCCATGGTTCAATTACAATGATGCCCTCTCACGTTGTTCTCACATAGAGAACAACGTGAGATATTCAAAAAACCCTTAGGAAATTAAAAATTGACCCATTTAGAAAATGGGTCTATATGGGTCTCCAATGGAAGCTATTTAGTATGACGGGTAGAATGGCCCCCTTAATGGATGCACGACTAACTCAATAATAAAATTAACTTCAGAATCTTTTTAAAAGACCAGTAAGCAATTTTAAAAAGCTACATTGGTAAGAACACAGTTCTTTTTTGACCTTTAGGAACCGCGTGTTGATGACGTCATACTATGAGTAAACGTAAGCAATTTAAGATATTAAAGATCAATATCAGAAATATACTTTCTCTGTTAGCATAATATTTATTCTTCGTTCGGTTAAAATATATTAATTTTCTCAGTAAATAACAGTTACAGTTTACGTACATCGATAAAAGTACAAATACCTATATAAAAGTTATTTTAGACATACATGCATTTAAAAAAAAATTGCGTTAGATGTTTGTTGCGTTGAATTAATGATCAACAAAATATGTTATGTTATCATTCGTAGTTTTATTACTATTCATGTTTCAAAAGTACAAAAATGTTTGGCCCACCCGTTAGTTTTTGGCAAAGAACTCGTTCCTGCCTTTCCTTCCATTTTCTTAACTATTGGCGGCTACTCGAGTAGGTACTCGTACATAGGCTACCCTCCTGTACTTTCCAATTCGTCACTCTAGCGTTTTTCGTCTTTCCTGGGTACCAGACTGTAATTATTTTAATTATTTATCTGGAGTAATCTTACACAATTCCAGAAGGCCTATTCTCGTAAATAAGAATGTTCAAAATATAATTCCGATTTGGTTTCGATATAATTTCAATGCCTTATATGTCACAAATGGTGTTCTGTACCCCGATCATGAGTTTTTTTGACGTATAGTTTCGTTAACGTAAGCATATTTTGCATTGAAAATATACGTTTACTACACAATATTTATATAAATTAAATACTTAATTAATTTCTCTGTATTTTTTAAAATATGCAAATTGCATAAAATTTTATCAAACTGTTATAGGACTTTTGTATTTTCAATTCAAAATATGCTTACGTTAACGAAACTATACGTCAAAAAATCTCATGATAGGGGTACTGTACTGTCTACTGTACTAAACGACAACGTCAAACGGATAAGAGAATACCATTTCTGAAAGGCATTGAGATTATATCGAAACCTAATCGGAACTCATTTTTATTTACGAGAATTGGGCATACCCCTATCATGAGTTTTTTTGACGTATAGTTTCGTTAACGTAAGCATATTTTGAATTTAAAATACAGCAGTATTGGAACATTTTGATAAAATTTTATACAATTTGCACATTTTAAAAAATACAGAGAAATTAATTAAGTATTTAATTTATATAAATATTGTGTAACAAACGTGTATTTTCAATTCAAAATATGCTTACGTTAACGATACTACACGTCAAAAAAACTCATGATCGGGGTACAGATATCAAGATTGATATGAACAATCTCCTCCAGGCATAAAAATATCTGTCCTGGAAACCTATAGAGCGCCTTCCCCGTTTACTTCGACTTTATTTAGTACATAATCTTTATGTACTGTTGTGTGTACGTCACGGCCGCATCGCGTCACCGTCATGCGCAGTACAGCGATCGATTCTCGACTGAACATTAATGTTATTCCAAGACTTTATTTAGTAACCATTGCGACTGGATTGAGCTATTTTTTAGGTTTAGGATTAATCTATACTGATATTATAAAGCTGAAGAGTTTGTTTGAACGCCCTAATCTCTGGAACTACCAGATGGATCCGAAAAAATCTTTTTGTGTAGGTATGATAGCCAGATTCATGAGGAATAGTATAGGCTATTTAACATCACGCTACGACCCTTAGGAGCCGAGCGACGGGGGTTTAACCGCGAGGAACAGTTAGTTAATAAATAAAAAAATGAAAGTAGACTCGTTGGTCGAGTTATGAGCGTTGGTTCGATCCACGAGTCAGGCAATGTTATAGGATTCTTCTATTTGGAAATTCTTAATTGTAGCTGTCTGGATTTGGGCACGGTTACTTCTTTAAAGGTTGTTTTCGTACTATAGATTTTCAGTTCAGGTTCTCTAGATTGACCCTGGTATTAAGAGTTAGAAAAGGTAAATAATAATAATGCAATGTATTGTATTGTAATTCAATTTCATTAAAAAATATATAGGTACCTACTACCTAACTAGTTTTATTATAAAACGCGACAAAGGGATTATCATCAACATGGATGGCAGTCTTTCTGTACAATAATAAAAATGTACGACAATCACTATTGCGTGCGTCACAAATGGTGTTTATAGCAATTTTCCTTCATAGCCATCCGTTGTAACGAGTTTCAGTAGCTAGGCTAGAAGCAGTTGTATAAATAATAACAGTTTTAGATATAATGTAGATGCAGACTACCTACACATTTTCTTTGAATCTTGATTCTTGATTCATAATTACACCTTTATATTTCCAAGGTAGGCAGAGTACCCCCACATTTCACCAGTTATGTTAAAAGTCCCATGGAATAAGGGGCAAACCCATCCAGACCCATAGCTACTTCTGAGAATTTCATAATGGGAAAATCCAATGACACAACGTCACGTGGGGAGTAAACCAAAAACCCCACATGCAGGGGTCAACCAACGAAGATATGACCGATTGCATAAAATAACGCGAATAAATGGAACGAAAAACACATTAAACGTTTAGATACTGAACGTCAAACGAGCGCGCATTGTTAGCCGCTCTCTCATTCAATCATCATTCTATATGACCTTCGTGGCATATTGTAAATTGTAACGTCTCTCGAATAGCCAATGATAATATCCATCTCTTATATATATAGGATATTATATATTATATATATATATATATATATTATATCGACCTATTTGGCAAAGCCGCTAGGCACACAACAGCTACTTTAATCTTAAGACCTTGTATTTTATTTTTTATTCATTTTTTGTCTGTGTGTCTATCTGTTGTGCCAAATAAATGTTTTTTCTTTCTTTCTTTCTTTTTCTCTTTACGGGAGACAAAATGTATGGCTTATCTATACTAATATAATAAAGGTGTAGAGTTTGTTTGAACGAGCTAATATCTGGGACCACTAGTCAATGATTTTTGTATATGATAGCCAGATTTATGTGAAACTAGCTGTGCCCGCGACTCCGTCCGCGTGGGAGTCGGAAAATAATATTAGGTCGTTATTTCATTCGATAAACAAAAAAAAAAATGCGAACCACCACACAGTAGGTATCAATCAGTAGTATCAGTACCAATATTACCCTTAATTTTTCACGACACACCATCTATCTGATATCATCTATCACCAATCATCACCACTCAACACCTACCACCAGTGATACCCGTTACCAACTATCTATCAATTAGTAATCAACTATAATTACCTAAATTCGGAAATCAATATCATATTGAGACATTTAATTAATCTAGACACAGGCTTTCTACGGGATTGCGTTCAATTGGGATGTCGAGTATCTATCTACTCATCAAGTAACTATCTGTATCTCAAGAGGACTTATTTTATTTTTCTACCCCTTTTGCGGGCGCGAGGTGATTTGGCCATATGAAAACTAAGACATGCGCGACAGCTGTCATTTTGTATTTTGAAAATGGTTAATTGTCTAGTTTCCTCTTGTAAAAGGCGGTCTGCTGCTCCACATTGCAAAACCATGGAATTTCCTATCACATGGTAAGTATAAATTATGTACCTACATGGTTTTATTTAAGTACAATCTGTAAGCCTGTATCTGTGTGTGTTTGTAGAATTTTCGTTGAGTGGTATACGTGTTCACCTCGCCCCCCGCAAGAAGTGGTAGAAAATGTTATTCGGTGATTCACCGCTATACGTCTCCAGGGACATATGCTCTAAGGACTTTTTCTTGATTTGAAATCAAGGAGGTTACATTTATTTTACATCAAAAAGTTCTATCTCTTTTTACAACAACGCATAGATTAAATTATGATTGGTCTCTGTTGCTAAGCAACAACAATAACAATTGGACTTACGTCATTTGCAAAATGATTGTGTTTTATGATTTATAGCAATGATAAATAAACAATAATATATTTTATATAATACGTCATTGATTTAAAGTAAAAAATTATTACATATCTAACATTTCATTATTTATTAGTAAAAAGACCACATTAATTTATTTTAACAGTTGTCCAATGACGTTTCAGTTGTCACCATTTCTTGATTTGAAAGTTTGAAATACTCGTGGCGCCACTGACCACGTAATGCCGGGTCCACATATGTATTATTTTGCCCGATCCGACTTTAATCGGACAAAAACCAACTCGAGATGGAACGGGCCGTATCGCGTATCGTATCAGTATCATGATTACGTATCACTACTCGCATGATACGCGTCGGCGATACGGATACGGTGATGGGATTGAACAAATACCTACATATGCAGAGCCGGCTTAATACATGTGAGCAAAGTTACTTGTGTGACTGTTAGACTTTTTGTAATAACTTTTGATATAGTGGACCGATTTTAATGAAATAAAGGCTAAATGTTACCTCAAGATATTGCCTATAAATTTCTTGCTAACTCCTCAAAATCAATTTAGTAGTATTGATTTGATGCGTGTTCAAACACACAGACAAACAGACAGACAAACCGACAGACAAACAGACAGACATTAATTCTAAAAATGATAGAAATTTACTTTATTAGTTATTCTTAGTCCCCCATATTATTTTTATGCAAATATATGCAATGTACAGACACGTAGAATTTACATTCTTATTATAAGTATAGATAGTATAGGCTATTTACCATCACGCTACGACCCTTAGGAGCGGAGTAACGGGTGTAAAACCGGGGGGCACAGCAGCAGCTAGTCATGAAATATCTACGCAACATGTCTGTCGATGAATATACTGGGTGCTAGGTTAAACAAGCGATATAGGTACATACACTCGACAACATTGACGGTCGACCACTTTTCACCCTTATTACTAAGAACATAAGGGTGAAGAGTGGTCGACCGTCAATGTTGTCGAGTGTACATAATGCGCTGCCCGAGTGGATGTTCCCCGACAGTTACAATCTGGGTGTCTTCAAGTCACGAGTGAATCGGTTTCTTCTAGGCAAGCGTGCTCCATCGTAGACCGCATCATCGCTTAACATCAGGCGAGATGGCGGTCAAACGCAAGCCTATTTACAAATAAAATAAATAAATATTGAAGGAGCCATTGAGAATTCAATACTATACTTTGACCCGTAATTGTTTGCAATAACTTGACAGCTGGAAGTACCACAAGGCCTCCTGCGGGTTGGGGACATTGCATGTCAACATCACATTGTTTTTTTTGGTTCTAGGACATCGGTTATTCACGATGATTCCTTCAGTTTTTAAAGCAGTGGTGAAAAAATTGCAGTGTGCTCCTGCTGGGGTTCGAACGACCTACGACTTATACAGAGTGGCAGGTTAGACAGTGGAAATATTTAAAGGGGTCAATGTACTCATGATTATGAACAACTTTTATGGGACCAACCCTGAAATGGCGAAAAAAAATCAGCTGTTCCATACGTAAATGTATGGAACAGCTGATTTTTTTTCGCGATTTCAGGGTGAGTCCCATAGTAAAAGTATAAGTGGAGGTCATTGCCACTGGTCACCACTGCTTCATACGTGACAAGCTAAGTTAAATATCGTTTGTGTATAGATGATTTCCAGTCGATCGCACATCTAAAAGGAGGTTTGGCAGCAACCCTTTCCCAGTCGATATTTATTTATGGCTATTGGGGATCTCAGGTAGTAACTGATACAGCCAACATTGTTGTTTTTATTGATACACATAAAAGATTATTTAAATAAGGATACGTACGTCCTTAGGCAATATTCACTTTTCCTTCCTGTTTACTAATAAATGCTAACATTTTATTACCTTAGATCTCTATTAACAGTAAAAATCAAATTTAACTGTGTCGATAATTTTGAAAAAACGCAAAAAAAACATGAATACTTGAAATAGGAAAAGAGACAGTATTCATATCTCTTCCTCCTAACCTTTTTTGAATATCTTTTTTTATCTCTCCATAATACGAAGGGGGGAAATGAAAAAATACGAGTCACGAACCACTTTTCACAATATGTGGGAGTATTCATTCATCATTAAAACGACACAAAGTGCTACTTTGTAGTATTGTTTGTATTCCCGGTGTGCGAGCAGGAAATATAAATATTCAGTGTTTTTGCAACACAGCCAATAATATGCCCGGTTAATAATAGAATGAACTCCACAACCTTGCAGGCGTGTGTAAAAACTATTGTATGCAGTGAATTACGAGTTAGTTGATCAAATAATTTGTTAAAAACCGCGCTATGTAACAACTTAAACTCCTGGAGAAGGTATAGCGGTGAATCACCGAATAACATGTTCTACCACTTTTTGCGAGGGGCGAGGTGACCACGAATAGCACACTACGGAAATTTGACAATATACACTTGAATAAAAACATGTTGGTGCATAATTTATACTTATATGTGATAGGAAAATCTATGGTTTCGCAGATTTTAAGTAGCAGACCACCTTTTACAAGAGAAAACTACTCAAATAATCATTTTCAAAATTACAGCTATCTATCGCCCATGACTTAGTTTTTCTATGGCCAAATCAATGATGTAGCTGATGCCGTGGCTAAACTAATGTTGTTCCAATCGCTTTAACTGATCAAAGATTGCTAGCGATATTTGGCGTGCAGTGTAGCCATATATTACAAGTGAATATTAAATTATTTGTTTTAATTGCTTCGCAGTTTACGCTGCGGTCTAATGTAGCTTCATCCTAATCCTAATAACTTCCATGTGTGCGATGCGTACAGACATGCACACATACAACCACGGTTGCTATCGTTGTATAAAGTTAATCTACTGGTCACACTGTGCTCATATCCAATAGTGGACATGTACGCTTGAGCTTTAAGGGTACTCTTTATGAGCTCAGTCAGCTCTGGCGGTCACGGCTGTTAGTCTTACTTAGTCCTTTGGGTATCATTAGAGATTCTAGGGTAGGTAATATTCCCTAAAGTGCTTAGCGCCAAATTGCGGTCATTATTCGTTTAACAAAAACGTATTAGAAATACAGTTCATAATAGGCTTAATAATGGTTACATCCAGGGCCATAAAATGATACCTACTCAATTGCTTAATGAAAGGTTAGTGAAAGGTATCGTTGTTTTTTATTAAGATAGTTGGTCCCATACTGCATAATTATATTAAGTCGTATGTACACCTAAAGCATTGTTTTACGTAGCTGCTACAACTTATAAGATATCGCAAACGACCAGTGACAATCGGTGACACAAAGAGACTTTTGCCATAAAACAATTTAATGAAACTATAATAATGTAATTATGTATTGTTTGAATAAACATAAGTAGATTAATTCGTCTTCACGAAAAAGCAATCAAATGATAATTGAAAATGACGACACAAATGAGTTAAATTTACGACTTGGAAATGATTTAAGGTCATAATGTCTCTAAATCTTTTGTTATCGTGAAGACGAATTAATAGATATTTCAATAATTATGCATAATTACAATAATTGATTCATTTGATTATTTGATTATTATTTTTGGAGCAAAAATGGTCCATCACTAGCAAATCTTGGCGAGTGTGTCACGGGTTAAAAACGGTCGTCTACGAAATCCCATAGTTTATTAAAAATATCATGTTCTTCTGGTGTAACAGGAACCCTACTTCTGAAAAATCCAAGTTTTATCTTCTTTCATTAGCCTTGCCATTAGGAGCTTGCTTGGTCAAAAGGGTAAAACTTTCACGGATTGATTTGTCTTTTAGAAAAATCGTAAACAGGAATGAAAAACTAAGTTAATGTACTATACAGGGTGGCCGATTAAACAGTGGAAATATTTTAAGGGGTCATTGTACTCATCATTATGAACAACTTTTACTATGGGACCAACCCTGCAATCGCGAAAAAAAAATCAGCTGTTCCATACATTTATGTTCACATAACTCTACAAAATGTATGGAACAGCTGATTTTTTTTTCGCGATTTTAGGGTTGGTCCCATAGTAAAATTTGTTCATTATGATGAGTACAATGACCCCTTAAAATATTTCCACTGTTTAACCTGCCACCCTGTATTAGAAACTATAAGAAAACTAATTTGGCTGAAGTTTTCACGACCTCATAAAGCAAGCTATGAACTTATTACGAGGCTTGTTCAATTATAAAAGTTTTTAGTCCTTGTTCATATACTTTGTAGGTACTTAATTGGAAGAGCCTGTTTTGTTAAAGTACCAAATTAAAAAACTTTGCTTCCTAGTTAATGTGTTGTTCCCACATAATTTTTTCCGCTTCAGAATTTTCTATTTAAATTTCACACTAAAAATAGAAAATACTGAAAAGCATGCCTAAAAAACTAAGGGCCGATTTCACCAACGTTAGATAACATTTATCCAAGGAATAAAGTTGAGATTTGACAGATGTTCTATACAAAATCTGTCAAATCTCAACTTTATTCCTTGGATAAATGTTATCTGACGTTGGTGAAATCGGCTCTAAGTCATAATAGTAAAAACAAATAGTCTTAATCCATGATCTGAGTAAAAGATACATAGAAAACATATTAGTTTTTTTTTGTTTTTACGATGATGGTGGCAAATAGGCTTATGATCCGCTTGATGGTTAAGCGGTTACCGACCCTTTAAAATAAGGATCCGCTGTATCGGCAGCTTAGATAATCAACTCCCCCGTTGTCTACACAACGTATCCTCAGGAGCTCTGGCGACCTTACTCACCACAGGAATACAATACTACCGGAGAGTAGCGATATTTGGCTGTGGTATTCTGTAAGGTAGACTTCCCAAGTCAGGCTAATCCAGATTTGAGCGAGATATCCCGCTGTGCCCTACCCCTCTTGAATGCGCGATTCCATTAAGCAAGTTAGGTACTTGTACGCAAATTGCAAATTGCATGCAATTTCAACAAACCTGCATACAAGCTACAAGTTGTATGCAATTTGCAACTTGCATACAAGTTTGTTGAGTGCCTTTGGGATGCAAGTAAAGCATAAGCAATTTGCACAATCTCTAAAACTACTTGCATGCGAGACTTGCCTAATGGAATTGCGGCTTAAATCTCATTCTTTCATTTTGATTGCATTTCTCAGCAGCAATCGGGCCATCCATTACACTGAAACAAATTGAATAAACACAACGGTCCAGCGAAATTAAAGTTTTCGTTGCAAGTCGGTTCTTTGCTTTTTATGATCTATTTTAATCATAGTTTATATTAGCACTTATATTTTTATTTTCATGGAAGAAACTTAGTGGAACATTTAAAGAAAAGATTGAAACAACTAAATTATTTTGTTTTGTTTTATGTGGCGAATACAGTATTCCAGTAAGCTCAATTGAGTGACTGGTCCAACGAGAGAAGTGTAAAAAATTTAAAAGTTCCAAAAACTGATTTTAATTCAGATACCTACACTCTACACTAACACGAACAAATTATGGATCTACGTGACCATAAGTTACGTTTCTCTCGCTTTTCATTGGTCATTGCAATACAAGTACAAGTTCCTTGTATTTCGATTTTCAAAATATCTGTGGTCACATGGCGCTGTTACAATTTCCAGACAGAAGTTGTCGATGGTGACATTATAACGGTGACTATACTCTACCGTTTGATGTTCGTGCTTGGGGTACAGAAGTGAGATCGATATAGTGAGTATTACAGAATAGCACTGCTGTTCATGATCGTGGTTTCTCTGACGTCAGACCAATCGTGTAACGTTACAAAGTATGACGGCTTAGTTTTTAGGATCCTATACCAAAATAATAAAATAGGAACCCTTATAGTGCGACTTCACCTGTTCATCTGTCTGTCACAGCTGCTTATTTCAGCAACTACTGACACTAGCGACTTGAAATTTAGAACGAATGCCGGACCTTTATTACAAATGAAAGAAGTTAAAAATATTTTTGGTTTCGTTGCAAAACGCGCAAAATTAGAGATTCGAAAACTTAAAGTGGGGTTACTAGGTCAAATGGCATAATTATATCGTATGAAAGGGCTTTATCTGCATATTTCAAAATATATTTTAATTTTTTCGACAACATTCCTAAGGAGTCGTTGAACTCTTTTCTACTCTACTATGGGACGGAGTACTAGGGTGTCCCATTACTACGTCCCACCGTACGACTTCTAAGTAGGTCGTGGGTTTAAAGGCACGCACTTTAATGTGTGTAATTTGTTTCATCACTTCTGTTCTTGATCTGATTTTTGATTCTAGGACGTGCCGGTTTCTACACGATGCTATCCTTCACCGTTTTTAGAACCGTAGTGAGGTTCTAAAAACCGGATAAGTGCGAGTACGACTCGTGCCCTGAGGGTTCCGAAATATGCATTAACGCCATCTATGCCGCTATAACATCATAGTAGATATATCATATCTTGATCATAGATGGCGCTATTGCATACTTTTAGTAGCGCCATCTATGAGCAGATGGCTTCAATCATGGTCATGACAGACGGACAGCAAAGTGATCCTATAAGTAAGGGATTCCGTTTTTCCTTGTGAAGGTTAACATCGTGTGGACACCGGCACGTACTAGAATCAAAAATCGATGACATGTGACATACACCAACCCGCACAAGCCCGCCTGGACCGTGGTAGATTATGGCCCACTCCCTTTCACACAGAGAGAGTTCTGAATCCCGGCAGTGGGAACATTATAAGCTGATTATGTATGTCATTTCCACTTTCTATTTATTACTACACAGAACTTTTATAAATTAACAGTATTTTGAGACACATTTAATTATGAATTTTATTAGTTGAGTGTCGAAATTTTGCCGACACTGTCCCAGTTAATCGGTTAATTGGTTTGCATGCGACCTACTCGGGCTTGAACCTCGAAAATGTTTAAATATGTTGAACTTACCTTGTTTTATTGGTTACCTTACCTACTAGGACTTTTGCCCGCGACACCGTCCGCGTGGACTACAGTAAATTGACAATTTTCGATCATCACATTAGTAGATTGCACCCGTGCGAAAAAGGGGCGGGTCGCTCTTCACATCACACTAATATTATAAAGGCGAAAGTTTGTGTGTGTGTATGTTTGTTACTTCTTCACGCTGAAACGGCTGGACGGATTTGGATGAAATTTGGCACACAGATAGATTATAGTCTGGAATAACACATAGGCTACCTTTTATCCCGAGAAACGCGGGCGAGGCCGTGGGCGGAAGCTAATAATATTATAAGTTTACCCTCTTACTTATAAACGATCATTAAATTAAACAGCTCGTATGTCAATTGTCATGTCATTATTCATTCAGTTATACAAAATATGACAAGGATAGTTGTATATTTAATCAGTGGTTAAATTAAGAGGCGTTTATAAGTAAGGGGATTAGAGTTTAGCAGTAGTAACATTTAAACACGACTCTACTTTCACATTTATGAGTATAATATCTATCTATCTATCTAGACTTTTCGCATCTATTAAATTATATGTTCAAGTAAATAATTATGTAGATATTTAGAGCAAAAGTGGCTCGACTTACTAGTAGCTGGGCTTGGGTTCGAACCTCAAAAGGCCACTATTCTTAAAACGGAAAGTATCCTAGAACCAAAAATTCGAAGACATGATGTGACATCATGTGAATTTTTTACACACCACCAATCTACCCGCACTGGACCCGCGTGATGGACTACAGCCTTCACAGATAGGAGTCAGCCTTCAATGGGAACAGTATACGTGTATTATACTATGCTTAGGTAAATATTTTAGTAAAAAAAAAATATTTTTAAAAGAAACATTTAACCCAAATAAAAACGTACACAATTTAATTCTAAACAATGATTGGTCTAGTTTTTTAACGTAAACTTCAGCAGTAAAGGTAATAAAACAGCCTTGAGTATCTGGGTCAGCGTGTCGGGTGATCCTGCAAGGTGAACGTTGCTATGTCTACTTGTGTTCTCTTGACTTTGTTACTTGTTGGCAAGCAATGACGGAAAATCGTGGTTTTAAGGGGGATGCGCTAAAGGTGCGGCTAAACGGGCTAGTTTTTTGTCAATTTCTTGCTGCAATTGTATAGCCGAGTTATCAAAAAACTTGTCTGTTTAACAGCACCTTAAGGTAGCCCACAAAAATCAAATTTTCTTACGTTTATTGCAATTTGCAGCTCTGCGTTCCGTTGTATGTTAATCAAAATATGATTCGCGACATTAACGTAGGTATATGTAGTTAAAGAATAAATCATTAAAATCATCGATACCTACAACTCTCTAAGTTCTAATGATCTGTAAAAATGATCATTTTTTCAGTCGCGAATTTTATTTTGATCGGCATAAGGCCGACAACAGACAACCGGAATGCCCCTCCGGAATTAAGGTGAATGAGGTATTTTACGTCAAATTGAACGATTGCAGCTGGAATCGTTCAATTTATGAACGAAAAGGTGAATGAGTGATTTTACGTCAAATCGAATGATATCGGTTGACATATTGACACATCCAAATTTGACGTAAAATCACACCGGAGGGGCATTCCGGACGTATGTTACCGCCCTAAGACGTAAAACAGAGCTGTAGTTAGCAAAAAACGAAAGAAATTTCGAGGCTACCTTAGACTTTATAGCATCTCATTTAACATCATCCACGTTTTGACGACTTTCGTTGTTCTAGTGGTCGCAAGCTTGGGGTCTTAGGTACGATCCTGGGTCGAGCAAAGTATTATTATTTGGTTTTCTATTAGGATATTCTTAGTACCAGCCCGGAGTCTTAATTTGTGTCCTGTAAATGGCAATAGGCTCGCCCTCATGTAACTGGCGAAATCAGGGTGTAAAACCTCTCTGTCTATCCCCATGGAAAATAGGGGCGTGATGTGGCACAATATCTACGTAAACATCGGCGTCGTAATGTCCTAAAACACTTTGTTAGTAATATTATTGTATGTATTATTTAGAAAACTCAAATGTTTACCAACTTTTGTCGTTGACTGTACATCCTATATCTTTACTACCATAATTGAATGATTAGTTTAATGTTTATTATACATAGGTACACGACATACATAAACTCACATACATCAATTCTTCTCAATAGGAATCTACACTATGGAACAATCATCTAGCTTCATCTTTCAGATTAACTGACCGACGACATGACAACTCAAATGTATCTCTACTTCGTCTAATTGAAATAAATGCTTTGACATTGACTTTCACGTCTTTTTTCCCACGATCCTTAATCCTTACATTCTCCTATTATTTTGTTCGTCCACGTTCACTCCTTCAGTAGGTAGGTATTTATATTTGCAACTAGCTTCCGCCTGCGGCTTTAACCACGTAAATTCAAACGCTTCGGTAATTTTTAAAGGTATTTGTATAGCCTATGTGTTATTCTGATATATGAGGCGGTGAGAGCCAGAGTGGCCTATTATTTTCAGACACAATTGAAATCAATTGTGTCTAGAAATGATATGCCACTCTGGCTCTATCAGCCAAAAACTGCTGCACGGATTTTGATGAAACATCACAATAATATAGCTGATATGAGTATCAGCTATATTATTGTGATGTTTCATCAAAATCAGTGCAGCAGTTTTTGCGTGAAAGAGTAATAAACATCCATATATCCTCACAAACGTTTATACATAATATTAGTAGGATAGGACTAATACATAGTACAAAATTCTTGATAATAAAATACACATCGTGATACTTTACCCGTTTGGTAGAAACTCGGCAGTGTCGTGTATCGAATGCAACAACGGTGCAACCTACAAAACCGTCGATCGTAACTGTTCGCCCCACTCGGCGCTACGGCGGCCGACAATTGATACTCTTCATGTTATTTAACTTACGGACAGTTTCACCGCCTTTAGGTAAGTTCTGTTAAACATATTTGATTTCCATTTTTCAATTCAACTGGTACCAATTAGAGATTGAGAATGTGACCCTTATTCTTTAGTGTTCCGTACTCTAAGGGTGCCAACGGGACCCTATTGCGGTTGCCCAACACCCAGTGGCGTGCCTAGAGGGCAAGCCCGACGCATTTTTTTGGTTTTAGAGGGTATTTATGTTAATTTTTCAAGAATTTAAGTGAGTTAATGTCGTTATTAAAGCAATACGGACATTAAAAATCAATCACAAGAACCACTGTCGCCACTTTTAGAACAGTTTGTAACAATTAAAAACTCCTTGTGAATATAAAGATCTCCCACACATCTCCCTTGTTTCTATAATCTGAGGGTCCAATTTAAAATCGAAGCCACATTTCGGATGCAGCTTGACCTCTTCCTAGTACTAGCCACCCTACACTAAGGAGGTCAGTAAAAATGGAAAAGTATTCTAGTCTACACGGACGGAGTCGCCGGCAAAAGCCTAGTACCTTCTTTTATCAATGTGTCGATTTGTTATGACAAAGTTCTTTAGAATCCATTATAATATGGTATTGGACACTGGATCGATTTGAAAATGACCTTGTCATAGCGTTCTATAAAGAAATGCCCTTTAATATTAATAAACTTGACATTCAAGAACGCCCTATAGACCTATTGACTAGCTCACCATTGTAATTATCTTTTCAATTCTAGGATACTAAGAAGTAAGCTACAACTACATGACTGAGATTTATGAGTATTATTGCCGCCTTTCAACCAAAACCGATTGTAAGAAATTCACTGTATTCTAGGCATCAATTTCTACTTTTCTGATAATCAATAAAGTAATGAATGTTTTGAAAACAATTCGTCCCAAAAATACTTGGAAATAAAGTTTTTAGGAAGAAAAGAAGGCAGAGGCAATCTTCCTTGTAAAAAGCCCTAAGTACTTTTAAGAATATTTTAAAACCATATTATTTACGAAGCTTTATTTCCAAAGTTGTTAGTATTTTTGGGCCGGATTATTTTTTAAAGGATTCATTATTTCATTTAGCTATCAGGAAGGTATTAATTGCAGTTTTTTGTTGAAAGTCGGAAAATTCCCAAAAAACTTCAAAATTGGACAAGGGTTACACCCAGTGTCGACCATAAGTTAACGGGTCCGAATTTGTTGTCAGCTTTAGTTTAACCCCTTTCAAGGAATCAGTCGAATTCTTAATCACCCTGTATAATTAAACTAAACGTATAGAAAGCCGTGTTTTGGATACGAGTAGACAGCAGACTATTAAAACTTGTGTCAAGTTTAATTTTGTTTGTAGAAACTACGGTTTGCGTAAGAACACAACCACGTATGCACATCTATACTTATAATAAATCTGTAGAGAGGTCAATTGTGTACATGAAATATATTTTCAAAATAACTATCAGGGGGTGATTAGTGATCGATACTGATACCAAAAATGCAATCAGTAAAATTTTTGTCTGTCTGTCTGTATGTTCGTTATAGAAACAAAAACTACTCGACGGATTTTAACGAAACTTGGTACAATTATTCTTCATACTCCTGGGCAGGTTATAGTATACTTTTCATCACGCTACAATCAATAGGAGCAGAGCAGTGAAGGGAAATGTTGGGAAAACGGGAGAAGTTACTCCATTTTTTAAGCTTCCGTCGCGTGTGCAGCCATGGTTAAAGCTACATAGAAATCATGTATGACGGAAATGTTTTACATAAAATTATCTAAAAAATATCCCACAACAGCATATGTCTATCTTTTATGGATGACTCACAATAAGACGTGTAACTCCCGATACCTTAGCAGTTCGGAGCTTTCTGATAGTATTACACACAAGGAGTTACACGCTGATGGAGTCGCGGGCACAGCTATTAAGTAATAATAATATTCTGCGGTTCCTTATTGCGATATTTTCAACAGTATTGTGGAATGACGTATTATAAATATAATACGTCAATCCACAATACTGTTACTACTACTACCCTACTAAAATACGAAAGTTAATCTGTCTGTTACATCAAAACCATTGAACCGTGAGGCTGGACATACGCTACTTTTTTACGAAAAACGACGGAAACGCTAGTAGCAAAAGCTAGTAGTGAATATAAGTTTTCTTGCTTATAATTTAAATGCGAAAGTTTTTAACTACGCTTTAAATAAACACAGCTTTTAGCCGCGCCTTCGCATTAAAGACGTGGCGCCATCTAGTGTCCTAAAGCAATTGTACTCGTCCCGCGGGAACAGTACTATTTTTAGATAAAAGGTAGGTAACCTATGTTCTTTTCTGTACCTCTGACAAACTACTCGGACCTATATGCAAAGTTTCATGATGATCGGTGCTGTGGTTTAGGCGTGAAAAGGTAACAAACTAACCTCAGATCATAGAAACAAGGGAAATGTGCCAAGGCGCTATAGAGCTTGACGCTTTGATATGGTCACATTGACCGTAAAAGCGTACACGCTGGCGACGAACCGAACACGGTCGATGATATAAATATAGTGTTTTAGTTTAGTGCAAGTTTGAGTGACGATTATAGGTACACAGTGTTAGATTGAGGGTGTGCGGAATTTTTAATGTGTGGGAGATCTTTTTATTCACAAGTAGCGCTTGTAATTTTGTGTCAAAAATTGTTCTAAAAGTGACGACAGTTGTTCCCGTACTAATTTGCTATGATGGCATATCTCCTTGTTTCTATGATCTGTGAAGCAAACTTACTTTCGCATTTATAACATTAAGGGCCGATTTCACCAACGTCAGATAACATTTATCCAAGGAATAAAGTTGAGATTTGACAGATGTTCTATACAAAATCTGTCAAATCTCAACTTTATTCCTTGGATAAATGTTATCTGACGTTGGTGATATCGGCCCTAAATAATATAGCGCTCATCCCAGAAGACTAACAACATTCACGGAGGTAGAGTGACCGGTACCTATTTGTAATTTAATATCCAATCACAACTTAGCTAAATTGGGTCTCGAAAGGTAAACAAGCGGTCTCGAAAGTCCGAGACTAAGTGGAAATCTACTTAATAGTACATTCAGCAACTAAAGATTATTATGAGCTTCTAACGTGGTTCATGAAAGGTAAAGTAAAAAAACTTTTTTAACAAAAAATAACCGACTTCAAAAAGCCACTACAAAGAAAATAATAATTTTGGTTTCGGAAGTCGGTGGCTTTGTGTTTTGTTTGCTTTTTTTGCCACCGACTTCCGAAACCAAAATTATTATTTTCTTTGTAGTGGCTTTTTGAAGTCGGTTATTTTTTGTTAAAAAAGTTTTTATTTTTACCTTTTTAGTTCTTTATCTCGCGTTAGATTACTTTGACGAATTCGTTCAACAGTAAATCTTCTACGTAGTGAGTACATTTATGCATATAACTTTGTACATAGGAATGATTACTAAATGTATTATATACTAAAACCTTCCTCAAAGTATGTAGATTACGTTAGTGAAAACCCCATCCAAATCGAATCAGTAGTTTTTGAGAAAATCGCGCACATACAAACATACATACATACATACATACATACATACATACGGGACGAATACATAACCTCCTTTTTTGAAGTCGGTTAAAAACATACATACATACATACATACATACATACATACATACATACATACATACATACATACATACATACGGGACGAATACAGAACCTCCTTTTTTGAAGTCGGTTAAAAATTACCAGCATACTTATAAGAAAATTATTATTATCCTACATACCTATTTAGCAGAGGTTTTTGGTTGACAGCTAAAAAAATACGATTCAAAATGGCGGAAATACCATTAGAAAGTTTGAGATAGTCGAATAAAAGAAGACACATGATATTGTTATGTTCCATTTAACAAAACAATGTTTGGAAACATGAAATTGTTATGTTCCATTTAACAGAACAATGTTTGCTGGTACAAGGACATTCAGATTAGTCTTATTAATTTTCAGCTTGCTTTTCTTCCTGAAAATAAGTCTTAGAAAATTATCTGTTTACTTTATCAATGACTAGCACTTCGGGCTTCGTCCGCGTGACCCACAGGAACTGTGCATTTTTTCCGGACAAAAAGTAGCTTACAGCCCTCAGGGATAATGTAGCTTTCTATTAGTGGATGAATTTTCAAAATCGGATCAGTAGTTCCGGAGATTACCCTCCACCACAGATAATACAATACTACGCGTACAGATGCCTCATCTCATACAAAAAAACGTGACCGCCGCCGTAACGCGGGCTATCGGGCTATACATTTTTTGGTAACTAAACGATTTTTTAAAATTTTAGCTAAGATTTATATTTGTCTATTTATTCATGTTCTACATTTTACACAAACTTCAATAACAAATCGATACGTATAATGTCATCTATTAAGAGTTATTTGAACAAACATTCCTTTGTTCCTGATGAGACCCCGTGCCTCCAAAATTCGCACTCTCTCTTTATAGATAGTTAAGGTAGATAAAAGTAATCAAGTGGAAATCTAATAAGAAACGAGCTGAAAAGCTGTCAAAATTATTACTTTCCATTATTTTTTGAATAAGTCATGTCTGTCTCAATTTTCCCTAATTGAAGAAAACTGGACTTTTTACCTTGCCAATAAATCGTGAATACTTCTGGATCTCCTTTGCATAAATAGGTATAATTTCCGTAAAAAAGGTTCTATGTGGATTGAGTATATCTATGTGTGTGTGGTGATGATATTACGACCCATCAACAAACCGTATGGCAAGCATGGCTATAATTTTCAGGAACCAATACGGGACGTTTTAATATTTCGATACTCAAAACACATTAACACATTCAACGCCGAAAAATACACCAAAGCATGCAATACATAGCGAAAGACAAACTACGCATTTTGTTAAGCTACCTTTTGACCTCAGCCCTAGTTGACGTCAAAAGTATAAAATAAATAATTTAAGAGAAAATGTGAATCAAAAATGTTCGAGCCCACACATCTCCCGTTCGCCGCTTGCGCCACTCAGCTCTGGGCCATTTCCGTATCTTGTCGAAATTGTCGTGAAACGGGACAAATATGGGACATGTAGTAATACGGGACGCAATGGTCAAAAATGGTGATAGTCCCGTATATACGGGACATTTGACAACCGTATTTAGGTAGTACCCCGATCATGAGTTTTTTTGACGTGTAGTATCGTTAACGTAAGCATATTTTGAATTGAAAATACACGTTTGTTACACAATATTAATATAAATTAAATAATTAATAAATTTATCTGTATTTTTTAAAATGTGCAAATTGTATAAAATTTTATCAAAATGTTCCAGGACTACTGTATTTTAAATTCAAAATATGCTTACGTTAACGAAACTATACGTCAAAAAACCTCATGATAGGGGTACAGATGATTGTGGCGGCGGCGGCGTTTGTGGTGGCGTTTTGTGGGTGTCGCGAGTGGTGGGTGTCGCGAGTGGTGGGTGTCGCGAGTGGCCCGAGTGTGGCGAGCCATAATGTCAAGGAGATTCACAGTAGCGTCCTCCAATGGACTTAAACTCGCGCGAGCAATGAATCCGGGTCACTCACAAAAATCTTAACATCTGTGTAACTATAAATGCTAGTTTAATTAAATAAAAACATGTATCAGTATATTTATTGATAAAATTAAAATAATTAAAGATTTAACAGCTAGTAATTTCATTAAGCAAATATTCATAGTTTCGAAGTGATAAAGATTTTTGTGACTGACCCAGATTCATTGCTCGCGAGCGTATATCACAATTCGCCTAAGGCAATTATTGCAATATAATGGTTCTTTGTTTTCTTATTGGCTCATGTTCAATATTATGTTTATCCACTCCATTAGGATGAAGAAACCGAAGAAACGCACACTCTTACAATGCCAACTCTGTAAAGAAATGCAGACCATTGAAATAGGTCAGGAAAACTTTATAATTAAACTATACCTGAATACCTGTAGACTGATTTCTATCTATACTAATATTAGAAAGCTGAAGAGTTCGTTCGAACGCGCAAATCTCTGGAACTACCTGTCGGATTCGAAAAAATATTGTTGTATATGATAGCCAGATTCATGACGAATAGTATGGGGTATTTAACATCACGCTACGATCCGTAGGAGCGGGGCAACGGGGGTGAAATCGCGGGAAACAGCTAGTTCATTGTATAGGGGTATACCAGGCTGTACCTAAGGTTAAACGAGGGATGTAATGTATCGAACAAGGTATTCAGTACCTATTCAATATCAGCTAGATTAAGTACGGGGTCTAAAGGACTAAACTGGAAATCACGAAAAAAACACTGCTGTAGTATGATGTATACCATACATTTTGTCGAGGGATGTGAATATTTTTACATGGAACGGTTGTTTTTTTTCGTGTTGTCAAGGTTTGTCTCTTAGTTAATCGAACTAGTATTGAATTCTGAATACCTTTCTTTTCAATACGTCCCTCGTTTAGCCTCACACCCTGTATAGCGGCTCTGAATAATCTAAATAGTAAAATATATTACGTAAAAGTTTGTTATAAATATAAATGAACAGAATTGGAGCTGAGTGGGCAGACAGACTGTGACGTCATCTGATGACGTCAGATTCACCCACTAACGAATGTAATGGTGTTGGATTGATGAATCTGTGTACTGTTGAAGGTTGTATGTTTAAATACTATAATTATGTATAAGTACTCAAAAGGGGTAGAAATGTAGGTACTGTTGTACATTCAGATTATACTGTCGATTTCATATAAGTATTTTCCAGTGCTAGCCGCTCAAAAGTAAGAATCTAAAGAAAGCAATAACACGCGAAGAGTTTATTTTTTGTAACATACTTATTCCTTTTGAGTATTTTATATAAATTACTATTACTTAAGATTATCGTTAACATTTTGTAACAGATTTTAAAACCGGCATCCCTTATGAAAACTCACCCTTCGCTACTGCAACGTGGCACAAAACTCCCCATTTTAAACGCTCCTCGATCCCCATAATTGAGCGCCCCAAACAACTGCAAATACGATTTACACTACGTTGCATTACGACCCCTGTGCACGCAGCGCCATCTATCGGTCGCGATCACCACAGACTTAATACCCACACATAGCCACAGATACCTATACAGACGCGTACATAACGATGTAACTATGTTTTCATAATATGAAATCGTGTCGTTCTCGCGAAGAAGAATGTTAATTTTAGTAACATGTCTCGCTCGTGTGGTTGTGTGCAACGTAGATGTATTGAGTGCATGTGTGCGTTCTTTAATGGCCTTTATTTGCAGGGTTGGTTTAAGTTTTTTTTTATAAGACGATGATGGCAAACAGGCGTAGGGTCTACGGCCCGTCTGATGGTGAGCGGTTACCGTGGCCTATGAAACGTTTACAACTATCATGCGCGTTGCTGATCCTTTAAAATGAGCATTTGCTGTGCTGACAGCTTACGGGACAAGCAGGTCCTCCGTTGTGAACCTCTGTTCACAACGGAGGACCTGCTTGTCCCGTAAGCTGTCAGCGCATCCTCAGGAGCTTTGGCGACCTTAATTTAAATTTATTGGTAGGTAAAGAAGATAATAGAACTCAAATTTGGCATCATCATATTCAATTTGAAATTTTCTGAACAATGATGATTGATTGGGAAACGTAACATAAAATTCTGATTGATTCAGCGACAAAAGTAAATATGTATTATGAATATATACTTTTATTTTAAGACCGATATTAGCAGGGGCTATACCTGGTGGTTGGTTAAATGAAGGACGTATTGAAGTATTCGAATCTCGTTCAATTTACTACAGATCCAATCCTGAAAACGCGAAAAAAATCGGCTGTTCCGCATCCACACATGTTGTCGAGTTATACGGACATTTTTGTATGGAATTGTTGACTTATTTCCGCAATTTCAAGGTTATGTTTTATAGTAAATTGATCGTGATTCGAATATTGAATGCCCGCCTCCTCCTCTCTTCAATTAAATACACCCCACGTTAAACCAGTCACCGTGTATGACACGGAACAGCTGAATTCACACCGGATATAAGCAGTCATAGTGTCTGTATGCATTTATGATGATGCTTTATCTTTAGTCTGCCTGTCTTGACTTGATTGTTAGGGGTATTTAAATACCAATTTGCCGAAGGAATTGATGATTGAATGTAATTGATTTCTGTAGCCGTTCTATGATGTTTTATTGCCATATCTGTACCGGTGTTATAGAAACGGGTTTTAGAAGAATAGACAAAATGACAGATTATAGAAAGATTTCTACCGATTTAAGCATGGCGATGTTAAAAATGAAGAGAAGAAATTAAATTCTATTGTTCAGACAACAAAAGTATGCTACGCCGAGCACGGGTCAGCGCGTGCTCGGGCAGAAGAGGTTTTCGAGTTGGATAGAATGAACTTAGATCGATCTTTTCTTGGTAGAATAGAGAATACTGGAGATTCCCCGTATATCTTTATTTCATTATTTCTACGGATGACAATACTTTTAGTAACCATAGCTGTGGTGCAACCAACTAGAGCGGTGGTGACCCAATGGTAACGGTCCAACTTACAAGTCGTATCGTAAGTCATGGATTCACATTTACACCCTTTGCAATACAGCCAATACAGGTGCACACTTGGTGCAATATGTTTAATCACCACTGCTCTAAAAACGGTAAAGGAAAACATCGTGAGGAAACGGCATGTCCTAGACCCAAAAATTCTAAGACATGATGTGACGTCCACCAACTCGCACAGGGCCCGCGGGGAGGCCTACGGCCCAGCCCCTCCCACAGAGAGAAGGCCTGATTCCCAGCAGTGGTAACACCTTAGCCTGATAATACTATACTATCAAGGCTGTTTCAGTATTTGCATGGTGGAGGCCCTCCTATGATGATAATGGTGCCTGTCGACCTGCATGCAATCATACTGTTTAGTATGTTCATTTCATTCATTTAATTTCATATTTTATACCTAAAGTAGACAGGCTATTAAATATATAAGTGATTCTCAAAAATCATATGATCCGAGCGGGATTTGAACCCGCGACCTCTGCCGAACCGTGGCTAGTGCTCTGAACCAACTGAGCTACCGGGTCTCGCCCGACTCATTTGAAATTTGAGACCCCTTTGTAATACGCTTCTTAGGAGCGTTTGGCGACATCTATCGGAAAACTTATGCAGTCTTTCCAACTCAATACCAATTACTTTGTAGTTATCGGACATCGATGCGACATCACCATCTATACATTATAAATGTATATTTTTTGTGAATTTGAAACATGTCAAAGCCATGTTATGCTTCTATTAAGTTATTAACTGTCACTGTAAGATGTCGCCAAACGCTCCTAAGAAGCGTATTACAAAGGGGTCTTACATTTCAAATGAGTCGGGCGAGACCCGGTAACTCAGTTGGTTCAGAGCACTAGCCACGGTTCAGCAGAGGTAGCGGGTTCAAATCCCGCTCGGGTCATATGAGTTTTGAGAATCACTTATATATTTAATAACTTAGAAGCATAACATGGCTTTGACATGTTTCAAATTCACAAAAAATATACATTTATAAAGTAGACAGGCTCTTCAAAGTCGCGTTATAGTTACGCGTTGCCGACTATTTAAAATGAGGATTCGCTGTGCCGACAGCTTCCACATCCTCAGGAGCTCTGGCGACCTTACCACAGGAACACAATACTACCGAAGAGTAAGTAGCCTTATTTGGCTGTAGTATTCTGGAAGGTGGAGGTACTTCCCTAGGCAGGCTGCTCTTTAATAAATAAATAAATAAATAAACATTTATTTCAGGTCAAGCCCATAGATAGTTAGTAACAATTATCTTAAAAACTAGTGTTAGTAAACATACATTGGAATTGAATAAATATTTAAATTATGAGGCAGTGTGGAGCTTCATCCAATGTCGTAGCATCGGAGACTCCCATCTGTCTACGAACACCCTCAAGATAGTGTTGCCGCTGCCGCGGACACGTGTGAGTAAGGAGGCACACCTTTTACGTATGATGGCTGCAAAGCCATCAATACGTCTATCCGCGAACATCTTCGACGCGCTACAGCGCCACGGCAGCCGCAACAGTATCCTGAGCGCGTTATTGTACTGGACGCGTAGGTCGCTGTATGCACGCCCACTATAACTGGTCCACAGGCTGCACGTGTAGAACGACTGGCAAAATGCTTTGAACAGTGTGATTTTTACTGCTTCTGTACATCGTGCAAACCTGCGGGCCAGCATGTTACAGCGTACAGACAGCGACCTACGTTCCCTCTCTATGTCCTCATTGTCTTTTAAGTCCTCGGTAACCCAATGACCCAAGTACTTAAAACTGGTCACCCTACGCAGGGGAGATCCGTAAAGCGATACCTCAGGTACACTTTGATAACTCTTAGTACCCGCCTTAAAAACCATAAGCTCGCTCTTTTTGACGTTGTACGTGAGCCCTTGAGCCACCGCATACCGTTCACACACTGACAGGAGCTGCCTCATGGCACTGATCGATGGACTCAGCAACACCATATCGTCGGCATAACTAATGTTATTGATACATACTCCGTCAATATGACAACCGATGCTAGTGTTGCTGAGCTCAACGATCAGCTGATTCATATAAAGGTTAAAAAGTCGAGGTGAGCTCAACCCCCCCTGCCTCACCCCGCACTCCAACCGATACACATCTGAGAACGACCCCTCCCACTTTACACTATTATGTTGGTTATTATACCAAAATCCAAATAAAGATATAATTTCATGTGGCAGGGTAGTTTCTTGTTGTAGTTTACGCCACAGTACTTTATAATTAATAAGGTCGAATGCCCTCGACAAGTCCAAAAAACAGGCATATACCGGCGTTTTTCTGTCAGTATAGTACTGAACAGTCTGCTTGAGACATAAAATTGCACTCTCTGTGGAGAGCCCCGGTCTAAAGCCGAACTGACTGTCATGCAATTTAATATGTTTTGATAACTGTTTGTCAAGCAGACTGTCCAGCACCTTGGCAATGATAGTCGCCAGTGATATAGGCCTGTAGTTAGAGATGTCAGAGGCATCTCCCGTTTTATTTTTAACAATCGGTACTACCGTAGTGTACATGAGGTCATTAGGTAAATAACAGTGACTAATACAAAGATTGAACAACATAGCCAGTACTCGCGGCAGGTGTATGCCAGCGTGTTTCAGGTGCTCGATGCTGAGACCGTCGTGGCCGTGTCTTTAGAGTGAGACATCCCGTTTCTCTGAACTCTTATATTTAATTGTAGTTTTTTCCGAGTATTGCTAGCTTTATCATGCATGTCATAAGGTTGATGCTACACAAAACAAAACTGCTTTCTGACGTCAGATGTTGATGTTTAATTAATTAGTTCACACGACGAATACGTGAGAAAGTTTCGAAAACATTGATGTTATAATATCTGCTTTGATGTTTTAACATGTTTTTATGTAAATATCACGTGAAACTATGAATATTTGCTTTAAAATCCCTTGTTTGCATCATAAAGGGAACCTCTGTGCAAAATTTCAGCTCTCTAGGTCCAAGGGTTTGGGCTGGGCGTTGATGAGTTAGTCAGCGAGTGAGTCAGGACCTTTTCTTTTTACATGTATTGATAATAATATATAGTACTAGCTTTTGCCCGCGTCGCGTCGGAAATTATCCCACGGGAACGTACTGTAGGAGTAAACGTAAACTACGCAAAAAATCATGGCGATCTGTTGCTCCGTTGCTGCGTGAAAGGATTAAATGTATATTGATTTCTGTTGGATAGAATAAACTGGTTAAATCAGTTTGGCGTAACTAAATTATTGTAATTTTGTAGAGTGGTAGATCTTAGCATAACTGTGTCCTTATTGATCAATTTACACAAATAAAGACATGGTCCTATACTTTAATCCGTTCGTAAGAATATGTTGCCGATAATAAAATAAATAAACTATATGTCACCCACATAAAAAGAAAAACAAAAGAAAAAACATCAACACAATATCGAACCAATCACTATTGCGATGTAGTCCACGTGCTGACGTTACTACGTTACGTACGAAACAAAGTTAGCGCTGTAACTCAACTATAAGTAAATGGAACTACGTAGTACGTAAAAACGATTTCCGACTTAACGCACGGCACGGACTTCATTATTCAGTATTGTGATGCAATGCAGATGTAAGCCATATTGCGCGGCGAGGGATGACTCCCCATATTACAAAACAAAACTCAAGTGTCTCTTTCTCACTGTTTAAAACTAGTTTCGACCAATCAAATGGCTTTACATTTATGCTCAAGGCGAGATCTGTGATTAAGAATCACATTAATATCCTGTCAATGGTCCCGGTATATTATTACCATTATTTATGAATTAGACCTTTATTGAAACAATTCACTGAAGATTGCTGTGTTAAAATCCTTGTGGACATAATTATGCTGTTCATGGGACATTTCATAAATGCGAATATTTTTGTGTGCGCTTGTTACTCGTTTACGCTGAAACGGCTGGACGGATTTGGATGAAATTTATCAAAAAGGCAGCTTGGGTTCTGGAGAAGAACATAGGCTACTTGTCATCCAGATGGAGTCGTGGGCAACAGCTTGTAATTACATATTATGGAAATCGTTCAATAATATATAATTACTAGCTGTTGTCCAGTCCAGTTACGTATCGACGTAACTGGACTTCATTATTCACTGAAAACTGAATATAAGCCTGTGGAACTCACGAATAATTTTGACCTAACGTATCGTAAACGTAAGCTAATTTTGAAATGGTAATACCTACACGTTTGCTACACAATATTTATATGAATTGTACTTACATAATTCATTCAGAAGGGCAATTTTCCTGATAAAAGTTAAAAAAATATAGTTCCAATCTAGTCTCAGTGTTATCAAATGTTAATAGATATTATTCTGCTAACAAACAAAATGATTTGTGCTAAGCCCTCAACTACTACAACAAGGGAACAGAATAGGAAAGTTTCAAATAAAGAAAGAAAGAAAACAGTATTTATATATAGCGTATAGCGTCTTGAAGTGACGCACATGCATTGCGAACAGCAGAAGGCGCCTGGATTCGAGTGAGTCACTGAATCACACACGAAATCAGTACGCTATGGGCGCCACACCAGTAACCCCTTTCAGTCTGGTCCCATGTAAAACTTTTTTAACAAAAAATAACCGACTTCAAAAATCCACTACAAAGAAAATAATAATTTTGGTTTCGGAAGTCGGTGGCTTTGGTTTTTGTTTGCTTTTTTTTGCCACCGACTTCCGAAACCAAAATTATTATTTTCTTTGTAGTGGATTTTTGAAGTCGGTTATTTTTTGTTAAAAAAGTTTTTATTTTTCCCTTTTTAGTTCTTTATCCCGTGTTAGATTACTTTCACGAATTCGTTCAACAGTAAATCTTCTACGGACTGTGTACATTTATGCATATAACTTTGTACATAGGAATTATTACATAATGTATTATATACTAAAACCTTCCTGAAAGTATGTAGATTACGTTAGTGAAAACCCCATCCAAATCGAATCAGTAGTTTTTGAGAAAATCGCGCACATACAAACATACATACATACATACATACGGGACGAATACAGAACCTCCTTTTTTGAAGTCGGTTAATAAAAAGATAATCGAACGGCACTGAAAAATGCGGCCTACGCATTTCTGCCGCCAGATGAGATCAATGTTCTGTTGTCATGTTCAGCAGTAATTACAACAGATAAATGTTGCACGTTTGTGTCATATCTGTTGTTACCGGAAATGTGTAAAATTCAGCTATTCTATACAATACCTAGGCAATGTATAGAATACCTGCCGGCCTAGCATGACCACGATGGAAACGGGTTTTGTCTACATAGAAATAGACAAAGTGACAGATTGTAGAAACATTTCTACGTTTTATGAATGAAATCTGTCACTTTGTCTATTTCTATGTAGACAAAACCCGTTTCTATCGTGGTCATGCTAGGCCGGCTGGGGCATCCAGGTAATGTATGTAATACTATGAATATTATTGTCCATTACATACTTTACCTGGGTAATGTATATGTTGAGCTCAAAGACCGAAAACGCTCATTGAACGAATAAATTGCTCACAACGGCAGATGTCTTCTGTGAGCCGCCATAAAGGCCTGTAGTGAAATTATAAAAAATAAAATAATTAGAGGGGGCGCCATACATGAAACTGAAGATTGAAAAAAAAAATTTCGTGCACCCCATCATGTGGGGTATCGTTGGATAGGTCTTTGAAAATAACATAAAGATTTCTAAATATTTTTTTTTATTTAGGTGCATATTTAGTGAACTAGAAGCTTCGAAAGTCGTTAACAATGTGTCCCTGTAATTTTCCAACGGCGTTATCAAAAAATCTGAAAAAAAATCAAGCTTGTAGCATCTAATAAATACTTTCGATTAAAATTGGTTTGAACAAGATACGTCAATGAGTTTCTGAAATATTCACTACATTCAGTTCTGAGTTGGCCAACCACTAAAGTAAATTTGTATTTCATAATAATATTTTGAATGACCATGAGTGGACTATTATAGGCTGATGATGATAATGAATAATATTTTGAATTACAAAGTTATAGGTATTTGCTGCAGAAGATGAATTACTTCTTGCTACGGAACCCTAGACTATGCGTGGTTCGACACGCTCTTGGCCAATTTTTTATGTATAGATAGAGTTTTGATGAGGTCATAATCAGTTTGCCAGGGGATTTTGTCCCTTATCTACAAAATATGATATCTTAGGTCCCAACCACGTTAGCAGTACAAGTTGTTTATTCTTGGTTGGAGAACGCACTGCACGGCGAACTTTGCATTTCATGAAATTCAGAATACATTGAGAAGGGGACAAGAGTAAAATTATTTATCTATTGGGAAGAGTGAAATAATGCGTTTGTATAAATTATGTACAGTTTATTCTAGGTATGTACCTACTATACATGAAACATGTTACCAACATTGAACAAAAAACAGTTCTATAATCTGATAAAGCAGATAATTTTGTCGAGATAAACAAAATTATCGTTGGAGAGTGCTTCGATACTAATCAGTTATAAACGGCTATCATTTCGTATTCCTAAACTCAAGGCACCTAATGCAAAATCATGTAGTCTCGATATTTAATCGAGCATTTCTATTCGCACCACGCCAGCTTCAAGTGGCCGTAATTTAAGCCGAGCGAAGACAACTACACGAGAACAACGTACGACTTTATGTCTCGACCAAGTTAATAATAATAAAAAGAGAAAAAACGCGCTCCCGACAAGCGAGGGGTTAGCCGTCTTCCGTGAGATAGTGTAAATAGATGGCAACCAACAAAAAACACCATGTGACGGTTAACGCGCACAGTTTTAACTGCGATTCCGTGTTAAAATATGAAAGTCATCCAAGATTTCGCTGTTGATTTAACTGTAAATCAATTCCAACGTGTATAAAATGTATCAAAACACAAGTTTCCTAGTACAGAATTCAACAAAAACCCAAAAACAATATGTTAGAACACATTCGCTGTATTCAGCGCGCACACGGCTCGGGCGCGCTCGGCAGTTTCCGCCGTCGTTCGGCTAACGGCTCTTTTCCCCAGCGTGCGCCAGCGCAGACTTTCGCTACAAAAATAAACGCTCCTTGGCATCACATCAAGGCGAGCCTTCGGTTTTTAACATTATTGGACGCAGTTTATGGGCGGACTGCCATCAGAGTTGCGTATTTGTATTGTTAATTACAAACTTTCTACTTAATTTTGTATGTTTTAATTAGATTTAACGATGGGCCCTCTAATTGCTTAGTAATCGCTCGGCAAGCGTGTTTAGGTTGCCGAAGCGACGGCGACGGGTCTTTGTTACGTAAACGCGTGACAACTATTTCAATATTGTGTGATAGAGACCTTTGACCGGCAAATAGGACATTAATTAGTTGTTGTAATTATCGAGTTTATGATATAAATTACGATGTTTTACCGCTTCTACTTTGCTTTATTGATAAAGAACATTATATATTTTCTGTAGGAGTATAAATAGAGCGCATCTGCGTTCCAATATTAGCGAAATAACAAGTGTTGGTTTGAATTAAAAACGTTCAGTTAAATTAAAGATATAGGAACCTGGTGATAGTTGAAAGATATAGTATTATGGGCCTGAAGAGCATATTTTGAATCTTTCATTAAATTATCTTTATCCTCGGTTAAACTTTGAAGGATGCAGGATGGGTATTTAGGAACACATCGTGAGATAATTAACAGAAAATGAAGTAAAAACCTTTAATCCATTGGCGACTGTATTCACCGAAGATACACAGGTACTTAGCTATGTCTCCAAAATATAACTTTTACTTCTTAATCAACATTTGCCAACAACAGATTACAATTTTCATAACTACAAATGATTCTTAACATTGATAATGACAAGGTGTATCGTACGAACGTCGCAGTAACCGTGTTCCCACACTCGCTCATATCCGCGGGAATGTTCACACCTGTCTCTCGTAACTCAACAGTTGCTAAACGTAAGGTCACCTTATAAGTAAAAGGCTATCTGTGCCCGGCGGTTTTACTCGCCGTTGTTCGTCTCCTAAGGGTCGTAGAAAAACTAGCTATTCCTCGTGGTTACACTCCCGTTGCCCGGCTTCTAAGGGTTGTAGCGTGATGTTAAATAGCCTATACTACTCCTCATGAATCTACCTATCACATACAAAAATGTTTTTCCAAATCCGACTGGTAGTTCCAGAGATTAGCGCTTTCAAACAAACTCTCCAGCATTACTTTATTAGTATCTAAGATTCCATTTTACTTATGACAAGCAGATCCGCCACTGCAGGCGTGGACGGAATGAAATAAGCACCATAAAACGAGTCATAATGGAAATAAGGTTTAATTAAACACTATAAACAAAGGGTTAGTAGGAACTAAGATGAATTGATGCCATAAATCTGGCGGCCCCTAGACCTGAAGACTTAATTGAGTTCATTTGTAACGACTGCCTAGTATTGACGAAACTATCTAATATAATAAAGCTGAAGAGTTTGTTTGTTTAAACGCGCTTATCTCTGGAACCCAGTCGGATTCGAAAAAAATATTTTTGTATATGATAGCCAGATTCATGAGGAAAAGTAATAGGCTATTTAACATCACGCTACGACCCTTGAGCGCCGAGCAACGGGTGTGAAATCTCGGGACACAGCTTGTGCAATATACTTTTGTAATTAATTGTGGATATACCTAGACCACCAGTTGTCCACCAACCCCCACTGGGCCCGCGTGGTGGACTACGGCCCACTCCCTCTCACAGAGAGGAGGCCTATGTCCCAGCAGTGGGAACATTATAGGCCGATTATCCTTATGCTATATGCTTTACCTAGTAGGAAAGTCTCACTGGCTGCTAGTGAGACTTTCCTACTACATATATCCGGACTTCCGACTCTGGATTTATGCCCGGTTAATGGAGACGGAGACTTTAGCTTCCAAAAACATTTTTATTAAAGCGTGTTAGCTTCTCTATTGTTTCATAATAATTTCATGATTTTTTTAACAAACCGTTATCTTTTCATGAGTTTCTTAAAATAAGATAAAATTCTTGCATATTTTATTCGGTACTCCAATAAATTAGTAAGTAGTCCCTATTCTTAAGTTGTAGAGCTGCCCTAGGAAACGAATTCAGGCCCTTAAGATCAGCAGTTACCCTTGCAACTCCTCATAGTAGATAGCAGGACTCTTTGTGAACGAGCTCTTCCGGGGAAGTACTTTAAACACTACACCAATTTCTTTTTATTTTTTTGTAAATAGGCTCGCGTTTGATCGCCATCTCGCCTGATGTTAAGCGATGATGCGGTCTACGATGGAGCACGCTTGCCTAGAAGAAACCGATTCACTCGTGACTTGAAGACACCCAGATTGTAACTGTCGGGGAACACCCACTCGGGCAGCGCATTCCACTGTTTGGCGGTTTTCACAATGAAAGTGGAATCAAAGCGTTTCGTTCGGGTTTTTGGTATATCAACCATGAACCGATGGCGCTCTTTCGTGCTTCTGCCGCTAAGCAGCATCGCTGTGTTCCAGTTTGAACAGTACGTATGGATGCCAGCTCAGATCATAGAAACAAGGGAGATGTGCCAAGGCGCTACTAAAATTGACGCTTTGATACGATCACATTGACCGTATATAAAATGTATACTGGCGACGAACCGAACACGATCGATGATATAAATACAGTGTTTTAGTTTAGTGCTAGTGTTGAGTGACGATTAACAGTATTAGATTGAGGGTGTGTGGAATGTTTAATGCGTGGGAGATCTTTATATTCACGAGGGGCGCTTGTAATTGTGTTGAAAAATGTACTAAAAGTGGCGACAGTTGTTCCCGTACTAATTTGCTATGATGGCATATCTCCTTGTTTTTATGATCTGAGGATGCCAGTGTAATAACAGTCAAGTGAGTCTTCTCGTGACCACGCTCAATGCAACTTGATCGAAACGTCGAGGTTACTCAAAATACTGATATTTTGATTATGTTTGTTCGTGAAAAGTCCCGATATAATTAAAAAACAAATAACAGTCAAATTAGACAATTTAACACTGTCTCTAAGATGGACAGCGCACCTGCGATGCCTCAGGTATTGTAGGCGTTCACCACTTACCATCACATGGTCTTCCTTATTTACCTACCACCCAAAAACACAAAAAAAACGATTATGAAATTGTTATTGATTTGGTATTTGAACGAACATCTACTCCAGCAAAGTTATATGAAACTTAAACAAGGTTATCTCAAGTAAACCTAACCTTGCTGGAGTTTGAGTATCGGACAAAGTTACACAGCTTTTCAGGGATACTACTTTAGCAGGGACTGTCGCTACAAGATGTATGAGTAAGTATATGAATACTTAATTATCCGTACAGCTTGTGGTCGTCTTGAGAAAACCTCTAAAGTTTCGCTATCTGATAGTATTTTTCAAAAATGCATCTTTTCATTTAACATTTTTAAAAATATAGTTCTGTGCGAGCGAGAGAGGTGAAAAAATTCGAGAGCCTTAAAGGCTATCATGGTTACGTTCAGATTCATAATGTGGATTTGTTACCAAGCGCATCTGTAAGTCGTGAATTTTCCAAGTGTGCGTGGGTGGCCAAAAATAAATTTTCGGTGAAAAGTTTTTCAGGAAAGGTAAGTGCAACCTTAACTTGTAACCTTACTTAATATAAGTGAAGGACAACAACAATTTATTTGTAGATTAATATAAATTAAGGTACTACTTAGTTGCTAACATCGTTGGTCTAGTGATCGCAAGCGCAGATGGTCTGACTTCAATCCGATCGGAGAAAATTTGTTAGGTTAGGTATTAAGTTTCTCCATTAGATAATTCTCTTTAGCAGCCTGTAATCTGTACTAGTTAGTGGCCGGACGCTTGCCACCTAGGTATTAGATGTGTCTTACAAAATAACTGGCGAAATGGGGCTATATTTCCTCTGCCTACCTTTATGGGGAATACAGTCGTAGTTACGTTTGTTTCAAAGTAAGCGTGTCATATTATGCCATAGAATTAAAAAGTACTATCGGACAACTATGCTGACAAGTACCCAAAAGTCGGTCTGAAAAGAGAACTAAGGTACCTATACGTAGTGGTATAGTACCTCTGTCACATATTATGTAGGTCAAAAAGGTAACAGAAAAGGACACCAGTATGTATTAGTGTTATTTTCTTCGGCTATTTTGTTCATACACTGTAGGCACTCCAGATGTAGTAGTGTAACCTTGTTTTATACCCAACTGCTGGTGACACTGCATGAAATCTATCTAATAATATAAAACTGTAAAAAAGCCGTGTCTGTACCTACATTGAAGATATTCCAGAAAAAAAAACCGGCCAAGTGCGAGTCGTACTCGCGCACCGAGGGTTCCGTATCATTTTTGGACGTATAAAGTGAAAAAATCCGGGCCGCATAACTTTTGTTTGTGAAGGAATTTTGATGATTTTGAAAAAACTGTACAAGTTAAGAACATCGTGTTATTTTTGGTGCCATATTTGGGTCAATTGGGTTCTTGACAACATTGAAAATATGCTACAGATTGTGGTCATCCTATCAGTTCATAGCGTAAATAAACTTATTTCACTTGATTTTCAACAAAAATATGTATATTTTTTACAAATTACACGAAAATAAAATGCAATATTTTTTGTTATTGTAGCTGTGACAAGAACGGCCTGTTGCACTCTGGTGACGTCACACGCTAGTAAGCCAGTGTTGCCAACTTATTTTTAGGGTAAAGAATTCTTCAGGGTAAATTTGAGGGTAAAATTTTAGGGAGCGCCTCCGCAGCCGGCGCCGACTAGGCTCCCAAAAATAATGCCGTTAGGAACCGGAGTAGCCTTGGAGTAGCAGTGATACCAGACGAAAATAATTGCAAACTACCGTAGCAGCAGATTAATGTTGCCGTGTTTTAAGTTGAATTAAATACCTTAGATTGACTTTAAAATTAGTGTCAATGTAAAACAAAATACAACTTTTTTGGACTTACAAGGGGGAGGGAGGTGGTCGACGGAGCCCCAGTACGCGGAGCGCCTATTTCTATCTGCAAGGTTAAAAGTAACACGAATGGGTTGACGGGGGCTTCGTTCGCTCGCTCACTGAAGCCCCCGTTAACCCCTTCGAACCTAACCTGTCCGTGTCGGGGTGTCCAAGTTCCCGAGCTCGCTTCGCTCGCTCTTGGACCCTAATTAGGTATGTTACTCAAATGAAACATGAAATGTTGCAAAAATGCCAAATTGCCAACTCCTTTTCCCGCTTTTTTTTCCAAAGTCAGCGCCCGCTGCCAATTTAGCAACCGGTGCCGGCTGAAAATTCAGGACAGGGCGGCGGTCGCGGAGTCACTTCCAAAATTTTAAGGTTAGATTTCGTATTGTTGTTATGATTACTAAAGTTTATGGGCTTTTTGGTAAGCAATACATGTAGGTACCTAAGTATTTGAATTGAATTTGAGTTAAACAAATTCAGCATATTTTTATTGTGAAACATGACCATTGATTAAGAAAGAACTTGTTTTATTGTATATCTAAAACCAAAACTTTAGCCAGGTATTTTTGTATAAATAGAGATTAGACTACCATAAACTATCATAACATTACTAACAACAAACTATCATAACATTAGTTTATAATAACAAACTGTCATAACATTAGTTTATAATAGTTTATGATTTTAGAGTAAAATTAATCAGGCATTGGGGTAAAATGAAAATCTAGCTTGGCAACACTGGAGTAAGCATAAGCTAGGGATGAAAGAAGTGCCAAAATGTATCGATATATATCGTATCGATATAAAAAAATATCAATATCGGTTTCGATGTATCGAAAAAAAAATATCGATATATCGATATATCGGTGAAATTTTCAAAAAATATTAGTACTTTACGAAATTCTATTGTGTTTGCTTTTACAAGTCTATTTCAATAAATCTGTCAGTATTATTACTATTCATAAAAGTATGTAGTGTGCGTTTCACTAAGTATTCCTTTCGGCGCTGAATTTCATTAAGTTGCAACGTTTCTAACCGTAGATTATGGAAACAAGGGAGATGTGCCAAGGCGCTATTGAGTTTGATAGGTAGGTACTTACTTAAGTTTGGTCATTTTAAGCGTAGTACAAAAGTACACGCTGGCGACGAACCGAACACGATCGATGATATTAATAGTGTTTTAGTTTAGTCTTTAGTGCTAGTGTTGAGTGACGATTAACAGTGTTAGATTGAGGGTGTGCGGAATTTTTAATGTGTGGGAGATCTTTTTATTAACAAGTAGCGCTTGTAATTGTGTTGAAAAATGTACTAAAAGTGGCGACAGTTGTTCCCGTACTAATTTGCTATGATGCCATATCTCCTTGTTTCTATGATCTGAATTTTTAACGATGTTAGAAGACAGTGTTCTTTCAGCACCTATTTTCATTCTCAACTTTTATGCGCCTGCCAGACTATGCTCCTTGCGCTGCTCATCGCTATGCTCCTCGCGCTGCCGTGCTTTGCCGCGATGTTGCCCTCTCTGCCGGACGAGACGAGAGAGAGAGAGGACGTGGAGCATGACGTGTGGCATGACGAGTAATGTTGCCACACTATGTCTCTGCCTCCTTTCCTCGCTACTTCCCATGCCATTCGTCGAGTGTGTGGCAGGCGCATTAGTGTCCCTGACATTACTTTATCACTTAAATCTAAAAACTGTGACATTTTAATCAATGGTGACTATGGTCTTGCTACTGAAAATATATCGTTTTTGATACGTTTTCGATACTTGATATTTTTTTTTCGATATATCGAAACCGATATTAATATTTTTTTAAAATATCGATACGATATATATCGATACTTTTTGGCACTTCCTGCATCCCTAGACAAAGCTCGTTTACTATTACTAGCGTGTTACGTCACTTCCGTCAGAAACAGCGTTTTTGGAGCGGTTTTGGAAATTTATACTTTATCACTGATTTTTATTGATAAATACAGTAGATCTCCCTGAAATATCAATGTAGTGTGCTTATAATATAATGAAGATTAATATAAACCATTTCCCAAAATGAGGCAAATACCGTATTCCTATCAACTCTAATTATTTTAGATTTTTCGCCCCGCAAACTTCGGAGATAAGGGGGGGGGGATTGGTATTTTTTTTGGAAATTTTTCATCATATGTCGAAAACAGTGACACATAAAATAAATTAAAAATATATTTTGAAATGTGCAGATCAAGCCCTTTCATATGATATGTGACTTGACCTAGTAACCCCACTTTAAAATTTCGGACCCCCACTCCGGCCTCTTTTGCAATAAAAATAAAAATAGTTTTTGACTTTTTTCATTTGCAATAAAGTTGAACAAGCATTCTTTATAACTGTTCCAAATTTCAAGTCGATAGCATAATTAGTTGCTGAAATAAGCAGGTGTGACAGACAGACAGACAGACAGACGAAGTCGCACCATAAGGGTTCCTTTTTTACCATTTTGGTACGGAACCCTAATTATATATATATACCCTAGGGTACTGGGACGTAGCCATGCCCAATTTATCGTGGTCCATGTGAACGGTATCACGGGTGTCTAGTACATTGTAAAGACGTAGGTGTACACGTGTTAGCGACAGTACCTAGTTGATACCCTAGTTGTTAGTATTTAACAAGTTATACGTAACTTTTAATGACGCTACACGTGCGAGCACGATATTGAGCCACGTACACTGAAAAAATGTTAGGTTGGATTTAACAGATTCTGCGTAAATGTTACCAAAGTTGCGGTTGATTTCGGTCCTATCATAAATTTTGATTGATTTTACCAAACATATTAAGTTGGTGTTGTACCAAATTTATTTGGTAGATTACACCTATATTTTGTACCATTATTATTATATTCAATGGATTTGTTTGGTAAAATGTACAATACTCTTTGTTGATTTACATCAGAACTCTGGTACCAACTTCAACCTCTTAGTCTTGTAACTTCAATAGCGAGGTTTTGTTATATTTATCGTAGTTTCCATGTAATTCAGCCAACCTTTGCTAATTTGGTAAATCCGACAAATCATTTTTTTAAGTGTACTTTAATATTTCCACAACGTAATATAATAGTTTTCAGCTAAAAAGCTTGTAGAGCCCCAACTAATATTATCATTGCGAAAGTGTGTTTGTTGGTTTGTCCTTATTTCACACAGCAACCGAACGGAGCAACGGATATCCATGTTTTTTTGCATAGAGATAGATAACCCTCCATTTGTCGCATTTCAAAAATCTGCCTCATTCAGGTCGAAATCAATTGTGTCTGTCAAGTGCGACAGACGAACGATTAAAACTTCTCGATTAAAGTACCTTTCAATTTTAAAAAAATGAAAAATGATAAAAGGAACCTAAAGATGATTTTAAAATACTTATTCAACGACACCCCACTTGACATAGTTCACCAACTTTTTTTTTTTTTCATTTTGACAATATGGCGTCTGGTTGTCGCTGTGGTGAATTTTGATTACTGTTATGTCTTTAGTGACACTCGCAAGGTTAAGACGAATCGATTGACGTAAGAATTATCAAAATCGGCCTACGCATTTGGTCTCTAGAACGCCACATAGAAACAAACATACATACATACATAGACTGATAAACACATTACCCTCCTTTGCGTCGCGCAGTCGGGTAAAAAGAAACGCATTGAGATCGGTTCATCCTTTGGTAGCTACGATGCCACAGACAGACAGGCATCAAATTTATAACATCCCTCCATTTCCTCACTGAACACAAAATCTTTTTGTATTTTTATTTGTTTTCCCAGTTAAATAAAACCGGTTACCTCTTTTAATATTACTATTAATACATATGAGATACAGCAGCTTTCACGTTATTTGATGGCGAGTCTAACATTATTACTCCATGTTATTACGTAAATTGGATTTACTGCGACGCAGCTCAGGCGTAATTACGAGCTAGTCTTTGTTACTGTGAAAATAAACTAGGTTAATAATGTGCTATATTATTTCATGTTTGTTGTGTTGTATTGGGAAATGGACCTTTTGGGACGGGTTTAATTAAATAAGGTACAATAAGTTATTTCGATACAACGTTTTTTTTATAATTTACTGCTGACCTAACCCGTACCTGCTTCGCAAGGGTACAATCTACGGATGTGGCAACATGTTGTCAAAACATCGAGATTTCTGTGCGTATCTAAGTTTAATATTATAATACCTACATATTAATATTCCGGAATAAATTCTCTAAATGTTGGTGAAAACCGCATTAAAATCCATTATGTAGTTTAGAAGTACTAAGCGGAAAAGCAGATACGAAAAGCGACTATAGATTTAGGTGCCTACACTTTTAATTGCACTTTGTTATTGTCATAAAGGCACTACAACTATTTGCCTAAACCACCATTGTGATATTTGCACGGTGTTAAAAATGTTAAAATCTTATCATTGATTGATTATTTTGTTAATGTTTACAGTTTTACTCACATGCTTATTTCGAGTTTGCTCGACTAGTTGCGAACTAAAACGGGGCTCATAGACAGGAGCTTTGTTCGAAATCAAAAATATTGGTGAGCATGATTGAAATGTGTTTACAAAGAATGGAATACCTTTCGTAGGTACTTCGCCTTCATATCAATTTGTGGTGTTTGTTATCCCATATATTTGTACGGTTCTGTAGCTTCTGTTTAATGATTATAGCTTGTTTTTCCCAGCCCCGGATCTTCAATTATTTCGAGGCGGGGCAAAAACTGAAAGATGCCGCCCCCGCCCGACAATATTTTTACCTTTATGATCATCACTTCAGCCATAACACCCCACTGATGCTGATGGACATAATTATAAGCCTCCCCCAAATAACGCCATAACGACCGGTCCAGCGCTGCTCTTTGCGATTACTACGCTTTGAATTTGCCACCCGGGGCACGGGCCCCGGCTAGCCCCCCCCTAGATCCGGGGCTGCTTTTTCCATGTCATTTAGGTCATGGGAGTTGGAAATAGAGTAATTTTAACGCTATGAAGCTTGGAATAGCACTAGACGTTTGTCTTGACGAACTAGCCAATGCAAGTAAATGGAATTGTTACTTAAAAACGCTCAACCTTCTTAGAATATAAAAAACAGTCATAATTTGTAAAAAAAAAAACCAAAAAAAAAACTTTATCAGGTTGAACAACAGTGGTGTAGTCTAGGAATTGTGCTGGGACTTATGACTTGGTCGTAGGTGGAAATACAAGCTGACGCGCGCTTTGAGCACTTTGTTTCATCGAAACTAAAACGGTGAAGACATGGCATGCCCTAGAACCAAAAATGTTAAGACATTTTACGTCCACCAACCCGCACGTACACTCCAAAATTAGTGTCAGAGTAAAAGTCGTGCACTTTCACATTTTAACATAAAAATAATTACAAAAACATTGCAACCGATATAGATTGTAGATTCATGAATGCATTGCAAATAAATCGAGTTCGTTTACATGTGCGATTTAAAAATAATCGTGACGAATTAATTAGTCCCGTTTATATCTCCGATGTTTTTCTGCATATAAATACATCACCGCGATTCTTGGCTCCACGTGGGCTGCTATATGATACGTCCCGGTACACCGGGACATGTCCCCGGTTTGAAGCGTTGTGTCCCGGTGTCCCCGTCAGTAAGTCAATTGTCCCGGTTTATTAGTTAGACATGCATAGTCGCATATAATAAGAAAGAAAAGCAAATCTCAAAATATGCCAATCTCTCTTTGCAATCCCAGGCCACAAAGCTCATATAAGTACATATATTATATGGAAGGGGTGTTTTCGTCGATTTCATCGCAGTGGACAAAAAAGCCGGAAAGGTGAAAAGGGGTTATTTCAAAAAGCCATAATTTCAAAAAATATGAATGGGCAAAGAAAAGTTGCACTGAGAACGTATAAGCCTAAGAAAATTAGGATGTCGTTTTTTCGATAGATCATCATCGAATTTCCGAATTTTATTTATAGTTTTTAACAAATAGTAGGTACCTCAGATCATAGAAACAAGGAGATGTGCCAAGGCGCTATCGAGCTTGATGCCTGATCTTGATATTAAAAACGTACGCGCTGGGGACGAACCGAACACGATCGATGGTATAAATACAGTGTTTTAGTTTAGTGCTAGTGTTGAGTGACGATTAACAGTGTTAGATTGAGGGTGTGCGGAATGTTCAATGCGTGGGAGATCTTTTTATTCACAAGGAGCGCTTAATTAAGCGCGTAATTGTGTCGAAAAATGTACTAAAAGTGGCATCAGTTGTTCCCGTACTAATTTGCTATGATGGCATATCTCCTTGTTTCTATGATCTGAGATTGTAGCGGTCGTTCATAGGTAGGTGGTGGATGTTTACAGGCTGATACTAAGAAACAAACTGATGATTTACTTTGTTAACTTCATTTCGTCAATTTTCAATTACGTTTAAAAACGTGTTTTATCTAACCTATTTTACCTCCTTGTTTCTATGATCTGAGGTAGGTACCTATCTACCAAAAATTTTACTTAAAAGTTTCTATTCCAGGTGAAAAGAGTCTGACTCCAGATTTTTTGTTCCAAATGTTCCGGTCGGCGATTCAGCATTCATTTAAGTCTGGGTTGAGCTACCACGATACCCGGCACATGCGTGCACAGTCAGGTCAGGTCCACTCAAATCTGTATGGCTCTTTCCTCTAAAGGCCATTTCAGAGTAACCTGCATGGTTCTTACACAATTTATCTTAATTGTCTGGACTTTAAAAGAGACATCAACCTTTGAGTTTGTTTCGGTGTTTCTTCGCAAAGGTAGTCATATAGGAAACACCGAACTCATCTAGCTTAAAAAAATGTTTTGACGTGTAAAAGTGTTATTTTTCACCTATTTACAAAATAAATATCATTTATCATTTTATCATTTATGGCAGCCCTACGTTACAGTAATGTTTAGTCATTTCTAGTGTCCTATTACGTTGTTTTTGAAGCTGATTCTATACAAAGTATCGAATTTTACCTCGATGGTGTAGTAGTTCAGTGGTTGCAAGCGCGACTGCTTACCCAATCCTTGGGTCGGGCAGTGTTATTGAGTTTAGAGCCGACTTCAAAAAAAGAAGTTCTGTTTGTATGTTGGGATGAAGGGATTTCAAAGTTCTACTGATTCAGGCGCAGACACAGTAGCTCAGTTGGTTAGAGCGCTTGCCACGGTACGGCAGAGGTCGCGGGTTCAAACCCCGCCTGTGTCAGTTGTTTTTGAAATGTCTTATATGTTGAATAACATTAAAACCAAGACCTTTATTTAGTAGTCTTTCACGTTTTCTGTGGCCCGTACAGAGTGAAAACGAATTCAACACCATAACATTATACATCCTTTATTTTCCTAGAAAGCTCCGTCTAAGTTACGAATCAAGTGCAACAACAATAGCAAATCCCACGAATTTCACCATTGGGAATACAAAGAGCCACCTGTTGCGATAAACTATCACCCGTTGTCGGTTCAACCCCTACATTCACCATTGCATGCGATGTCTGCCCACAGTGCCCACTCGGCTCAATTAATGTACCCACAACACTTTGACGGGATGCCTGTCTACCAGTGGCGAAGGGTCCCTCCAATACGATTCCTACCGGCTTCCCTTTGAAGAGTAGCACAGGCAGTATTGCCTACTTTTATTAATCAGCTTTTCGAGGCCAGGTAAGCATTTGTAACTCCGACTTACCTCTTAAAAAAACTGACTCTTCACCACTGCTGTCTACCACAATTATATGTATATGGAGTTTATTGCTTTGCGATATACATAAATATTGCAAATACAATCGGCTAAATTAAATCCCACCAAAAATATTTTCGATGAGACCATAATTGGCTAGAAATGTCAAAAAGTTATCAGGGCCCCAATTCTGATATTGCAATTGTTTATACAATTACAATAGCAGAATTGGGGCCCTGATAACTTGAGTGGTGTCATAATGACACCATAACTGTCAAGACCTAAGCGGTAATTGGCTTAGAGTAAGACTATCTCTTTCGTCATTGGTCAAAACGATGTCATTGAAAGACCATTCTGACACTATTATGACAATTGCATTAGCAGAATTGGGGCGCAGATCTCATGTAGAGCCAAGCTTCTAACTCTACAAACTCTACACCTTAAGGCGTATGGTACCCTCAAAAAGATAAATTCCGTCGCCGTTGGGGTCCTACTACTCTTAAACTAACTAACATAAAAATCCAGAAAAAATATACATACCTATAATAAACCTTGACATGTTACCTTTATTTTGGAAGTATAAAAATACCGTAGCTTAAAAGTTTCTGTATGAAAATAATTATTGAAATGAGGTCGTTTATAGAACTAAATTCGCTACTGCTCCAAAACTAAAAGTGGCTTGGCCATTTCGCTACATTCCCATGGGCGTAAAGTGAAAAGTTTATTCACTGTTAATTACTTTTCTGATATACCTACAGTTCTTGTTGTAACGAAACGGCCAAGCCACATATTTTGACTACACAGATTATTTTTTACTAACACTTTGCCCGCGACTACGTCAGCGTAGCATACACGTAGTGCCATCTAGCGTCCTAAAGCAATTGTGACCGTCGAAAGTTATTGTTCTTTACCTCGGGAACAGGTACGTTTTTCAAGATGAAAGGTACCGTATGTTCTTTTCTGTACGAGCCTACCCCCTCTCACAAAGACCTGTGTCCCAACAATAACAGTACAACCAATCAGCCCAACATTATGGGCTGTATATGCTATTATGCTTGTCCAGCAGTAGACTACTGTAGGCTGATGATGATGATGACCTAGCAGGCTTCCAAACAGCAGAAACAAGGTCCTATTCTTATAAAAACTAGGCATATCTGCACGAGCATTGACAACTTGCGATTATTTCCGATTTCGGACTAATGTGTACAGGTTTCTACACAAAAATAAAGTTAACCACTTAATTTACAATCAAAATATTGGTCTGCGGTATCTGTGGCAAAGTAACGTGGTAGGTACTTACAGCCTTATCAGTTGTTATCAGTCTACGTGCCGCCACATTCGGTCGCCGCAAGTAGACGTCCGGAATGTGGAATAGCTTTTAAATTGTGGTACGCGTTATGTCAATAATTATAACACGAATTCAATATTGTGCTATATAAAATGGTTTGATATTATGACCTGTGTTAAGTATTTTCTGATACAAGCAAAAACCGACCAACTTTAGGTGTCATTAGATTGCAAGATATAATTAATGCAGCGTCTGGTTTGCAAGCCAGAGAAAATTCAATTACCGTGAAAACAATTTTGGGATGTTAAAATAAGAAAATGTGTTAATTTCGCACAACGTCATCAAAAGACCAGTTTTCGTAACTAATTAAGCACTATGACTGACAGTTTACTAAACTAGGATTAGATTTTGAATTGCTTAAAAACTGTATTCTGCTAGTCAGTTTTGTCGTATATTTCAGCACGAGAATATATATTTTTGTTATCTTTGTGCCAGTTCAGAATGTTAGCAGAATACCGCAATTTTCTATTTCATTGTTTTGTCGTTGTTTGTTAGAAGAATACCATTTATAACACTGCGACTAGCTCGGAACTATCTTTGAGCATTTTAATTCGGAGAAAATGTCTTTCTGAAATCTGCTACCACATGACATGTAATTAAAGTTGCCCAAAATCGGTCTTGCAACAATCATTTTCGCAAGATCAAGACCACCTAATTACAGCAAGACTAAGACCAAGACCAAGAATGAATGTACAATACTAAAACTAAGACCACGACTATGGGTACCTATTGACGCAGAACCGAGACCAAAGACGGGGTTAGACTCGTCTCGGTCTTGCATTTGGGCAACACTACATGTAATGTTACGGTAATTTCAAGGAATATAAAAAAGACGTACCTACTTAAACCTATTCTTCTATTCTGTGGTACACCCACGATCCGCCAGTTATATTTATAAGGTTCAAGTAATAGGGTGCTAGCCTTTCTATTAGCCGGGTACAAATCTAGACTCTAGGCTGCTATAGAAAATTTTCTAATTAAAAAGCGTAATAACACTGCCCGAACCGGAAGTCGAACTCAAAACCTTCCGGGCTCGCGTTTGCGACCACTACACCAACGAGACTTAGCGAAATATATAAGTACCGTACATATTTTTTGTATTAAATAATAAGGAAGGTACCTACCTCCCCGTAAACGCAATAACCATAATAACATTGTTTAGGTTTGTATCCTTTAGCGGATTTCATTATTTCCGAGCCATTGGAGTGTTTCCTACGAATATTGGATCGCTTATCTCAATATACGTTTTACTGAAGATTTTTTAAGATATAGTAGGTCTTTGGGGAATGGAGGAACGAGGTGGAATGCCCCTCCATTGAAAAGGGAGGATCCTCCTACCAGACCGGGTGATATTGGTCTGGCGGACCGCTGACAGAACCCCAAAGCGTATACTTACTGCTTTTTTAATGCTTTTATAGATCCTCGAAAGCATTTTTAAACCTACACTGAAAGACAGTTTATGAACTAATAATTACCTAAAATCAGCGAAATCTTTCCAGTGTGATGTCTGTAAACAAATACCTACTAGATTCCTAAGGTATCCCGGAAAACTAACACTTAATTTTACCTACGAGATTTCTCAAGTTTTTCCGGAAAACTAGCCTCCTTTTTTTCATTCAAAATTTTCCAAGTTTTCCTGGAAAACCAGCCCTCAGTTTTACCTACAATATTTCCTAAATTTTCGTGGAAAACTAAACCCCCATTTTAACTAAGAGATTTTCCAAGTTTTCCTGGAAAATTAACCCCCAGTTTTACCTACAAGATTTCCTAAGTTTTCCTGGAAAACTTAACTTTATTTTTGCCTACAATATTTCTCAAGTTTTACCTACAAGATTTCCCGAGTTTTCATGGAAAAATAACCCACAGTTTTACCTACAAGATTTTCCAAGTTTTCCTTGAAAACTAACTCCCAGTTTTATCAAAAAGATTGCCAAAGTTTTCTTGGAAAACTAATCCAAAGTTTTAACTACAAGTTTTCCCAAGATTTCCTATAAAAGTAACCCCTGCAGTTTCTGAAATCCTATTAATTTTATACTTAGTCGTTGTGATTGGTTGACCGAAATGGCAACAGCCAATCAAATCACTTGACATGAGGTTAACAACAAAATAATTAAAATTAAATACGCTTTCTGAATCTGGGGTAATAACTTCATTTTCCCGTGAGACCAGATAACTTTTTAATAATTTCCTGTTATCTGACCATCTATTAACGCATCAACTCGTATTACGGCAAAAGTAAACTAAGACAAGTTATGACTATTTAGGGGACTTAAACATTAGTTAAACTCAGAACTTTGTCGTGGGACGTGACTTTGAGCGAGGTCCAGTATTTGTTAAAATTTCGACAATCTCGTGTGACATCTAGATATAATGGTCAAGTTTGAGTATACAGATAGTGATAATAATAATTAATAAGGTTAGGTAAGTTTAGACTTAAGTTAGGTGGCGTGCGATTAGATACAGAGGGACAAATTGGAGGACAATTGGATTGGAGAAACAAAATTAAATAGACTTTCAGAAAACTGGGCTAGGTCAGTGTAAAGCTGAAGGCCTATCTATCCGAGCGACCGAACCGAATTTTCTTAAAGCCTCACACACATATCCGCGCCGAAGGAATCGATTCGAACACAGACATAGAGTAGGCTAGACACCGCATGCTCACTAGTTTCAAAACGAATGAGCCGTTTTCCCTACCTACGATGACGTCACGAAAGTCCCTCGAACGTTCTCAAACAAATTGGCAGTTCCTGCGGTGATATCACACGGCGTGTCGGTACTCCTATCATTTTTATGTCAATAATGTGTGGCCGCACTCATCACGATAACATTCGTGCGAACCTTCATGAGAGAACACAAAGTAATGACAACAATCACACTATTTTACTTATCAAACGCCTATAAAAAGCAAATAAATGTAAGGTAAAACTTTATTCAAATACAGTCAACTTTATTCACTGCATTCAAATGCAGTGATAGCCTAAATGCAGTGATAGCCTAGTGGTTTAACCATGTGCCACCCACGGCAAATGGTTCGAGGTCGATCCCGAGGCACGCACGGCTGACTTTTCGAAGTCATGTGCGTATTAGAAATTAATTATCACTTGCTTTAACGGTGAAGGAAAACATCGTGAGGAAACCGGCATGTCCTAGAACCAAAAATTCGAAGACATGACTGACGTCCACCAACCCGCACTGGGCCCGCGTGGTGGATTATGGCCCACTCCCTCTCACAGAGAGGAGGCCTGTGCCCCAGCAGTGGGAACATTATAGGCCATTATGCTATGCTATGCTTGTGCTAAAACTTTATTCTATAAACAAACATATTATTTTAAAGAAAATCTAGTGAATGCAAGAGCCGTCTTTTATCAGACTGACCTTAACCTCTGTCCACCCCGCTGAGCGCAGCGTCAATATTTAATTACTTCTGCTACGTATAGGAATAAAGAGCTAGTTGTATCGCCAGCGATGTCTCGCGATAGATAATGAAGCGCCAAGGTCTTGTGTAAAACTATCCGTTTATAAATACTATGACATTTGGAATTGATTAGTATAGGGAGCGTTTCACGTGATAGTTCCTTTCGAAGCTATGTTGGCTCGTGTCTGTCACTCTTGTCTATTCTTCACGTTTTGTGTTTTTGTAGATTTATGTATCTACACTGAAAAAAAAGATTTGTCGGATTTACCAAATTAGCAAAGGTTGGCTGAATTACATGGAAACTACGATAAATATAACAAAACCTCGCTATTGAAGTTACAAGTTGAAGTTGGTACCAGAGTTCTGATGTAAATCAACAAAGAGTATTGTACATTTTACCAAACAAATCCATTGAATGTAATAGTAATGGTACCTATAATGACATTGTTCCGGCAGGCGCCATAGGTTCATATAGTTCCCTTATCTTAGTCCATTACCATCCCATCACAATAGCCCAAGTAGTTTCTTTTTTCCACAAATGTATTGCAATAGTCCTGCATAAGCTGGTGATTGTCTTTGGGTGTATTTCTGTGGTACATGCAGGGGTGATCACCAGCTGTGTCACCATAACATTTTATATTCAAATTGTAAAGGGCCTCTACGTGTTGGCTTCGGCCCCACGCACGCCTTCGAAAGGTCCGGGACTCTTTAAGTCCCGTGTAACAAAAACCAAATGGTATAATGATACAAAATGTCACAACACACACAATTTCACACATCTGAATCTGTTAAATCCAATCTAACATTTTTTTCAGTGTAGGACATTAAAAAGTGGTGAACCAAAATTGGTACTGAAAGAAAACTTCCAACACCGTTAAAAACGTAACATACATTCAGCTAGTCAGTTCTGTTACAACACGCCGTGTGAACCCATCGTGAGAATGCTGCTGCTGTCATGTCATCGCGCTTGTAGCTTAGGTATTGACAAAGGTACAGTCATAATCCGATAATATATACTCGTACATATATCATGCTATTGCTATACTGCATTCGACTTTTATCTCAGCATTGAAGCCGCGGGTGGTGTGCGGCTTCAATCCTTCAATCCTTCAAATCCTTGCCAGAAAGTGTTTGAATAGCGTATCGCGGTTACCACCTAAGCGTTGGTGCAAGAGTAATTGCTTACTGGAACATGTAATTTCCGTGTTGCACATAATATGTCAATCCCTCGAGAATTAGTCCAACTTCAGCATTATCTAACATTCAATCATTAGAGGACCACTGAATGAACTGTGCACATGACAGTCCTATACCATTCGGTTACGTGACTAATGTGTAATGTATCGGTCTCATTTGGCTCCATTTATGTTTAATTTGGTTGAATATAACGGAGAACTAAAGCCCGCGCGCAAGTGCTAGCCATTTTCATGAATGATCAAGACGAATTTTCAATCTTTAACCCGTCAGGGGTTCCGGTCATTATCAGTACCACTACTCATGAACTAGAACACTAGAACAATCCTTATTGAAACAATTCACCGAATATTGCTGTATATAAATCTCCAAATAGGTATATTATGCTGTAGGTACCTCGGATATTTGTAGGGCTAATATTCTGTTATATACCTACCGTACCAAAATCTATTATGCAACGTCTATTTGCTCAGAACATCCAAATAAGCTAACAAAACGTCATTTCCTCAGATCATAGAAACAAGCGAGATGTGCCAAGGCGCTATTGAGCTAGATTCATTAATTTGCCCACATTGGGCGTAGTACAAAAGTAGGTACACGCTGGCGACGAACCGAACACGATCGATGATATAAATACAGTGTTTTAGTTTAGTGCTAGTGTTGAGTGACGATTAACAGTGTTAGATTGAGGGTGTGCGGAATTTTTAATGTGTGGGTGATGTTTATATTCACGAGGGGCGCATGTAATTGTGTTGAAAAATGTACTAAAAGTGGCGACAGTTGTTCCCGTACCTACTAATTTGCTATGATGGCATATCTGTTTCTATGATCTGAGGTGATTCCGAAGATAACTTAGCAACAATACTCTCCATTCTACCGGATTAAAGTAAGCAGACGAGATGGAAGCGAACTTATTGGTATCGTGAGAGTAATTTCCTGACACTGCCGCCTGTTGCCGAGTCCCGGTAATAGTAGGAGACGTGGAAAATCTTATTTCAATGTTGCACTTTCTAGAATCGAAATATAAAATTTCTGTCCATTTTTCGTTTCCTTCTCAAAGGTAACGATTAAACAAATATGATTTGAGGTAAAGGATATGAGTATTTTTGTTTTTAGTCCCAAAACACCAGCCTTATGCGTGTCGGGCCGCGCAAACTGCAGGGTTTCGTAGCAACGAGTACCTATTGCAGTTTTTCAACCGCAAAAATATAAGTTTGTATTTCATAATAATTATTATGAAATACAAAGTTATTTTTGCTGTTAAGTTAACTTAAAATCGAAAACGTCCCATATCTTAAAAACTACACAACATAATTTTATTCAAAACAAGTGTTTTTTATCCTATCCCCTTTAAATTTTTCAGAATTTTAAGGGTTCCGTGTTTGCCATTTGGCTACGGAACCCTAAAAACCAATGAACTTCAGGTGTAGGGGTAAGAATGCGAAGAAAGTCTCGAGCAACAGGTAGTTCAGTTAAAAACATACCCCCTTACTTATTAATGCCTCTTCATTTAAGTACTGATTAAATATATAACTATCCTTATCATTTGTATGACTGTGAATAAAGATGACAATTGACATAAGAGTTGGGCACCAAGTCTGCTATTGCAATTGTGTAAGAGTGGTCTCATAATGACATCATAACTGTCAAAACCTAAGTCAAAACCTTTGGTCTGGCTTAGAGTAATACTATCTCTTTGGTCATTGGTCAAAACAAACAATAACGATGTCACTATGAGACCATTCTGACACGATTATGACAATTACAATAGCAGACTTGGGGCCCTGTTTAATTTAATTATCGTTTATAATTATAAGAAAGAGGGTTAATATTATAATACCACAGTACATCCGCATATAAAATCGTCAGTACATTATATAACGTCAAGAACAAAGCACAAGGTAATAAAGTTGTAAGTGTAAACTTTCTATTTGCTTATAGGCCAGTGTTGCATAAACCGTATAATCGAGTTAGGCACTAGCTTAGCTGGTTCTGAGCTGAGATAATGGCCGATTTGCATTAGTTTGTAACTTAGCTGAATACCAGGAAGTTTTCGAGTAGCTCGGATTTTGGGAATACGGGTACAGTATTTGCATAACCGTTTAGTCAGCGACTTAGTTGATAACCACTGTTTCTTTTATAGAATTTGAATTGGCACATAATTATTCGACTGACTACTTTTCAGCATTTCATATATGATTAGTCATGATATTGTATTATTTTAATGTTAGTTTTTTTTTTCCTTTCCTATTTAATTTTTGTTCACAGTTACGACTAAAGTGTTATCTGACTTTTGTAGCTGACTACATAATTAAGGCTGTGTCCCCAATAGGCAAACTGAGCGGCCGACTGAGACTGCGCTAACAGTTTGCAGTAGGCAAACTGTTAGCGCAAACTAGCAAACTGTGGACACTCCATTTCAAATATATGGAAGGGCGTACTAAACCGATACGCCGCAAACTCAGTCGGCCGCTAACAGTTTGCCTATTGGGGACACAGCCTTAATGTTACAGAAATATTGAGAGTAGGTTTTACTGAAGATCTACACAAAGCGGGCTTAAAATACTAAAAACCTTAGATAGGTTTTATGAAAAGTGTTTCTAGTCTACCACGAGTCCACGACACGAGGAAAACCACACGGTATCCGTCCTCGCTTCGTCAGTACTTAAGAGGGCTTTTCTTACCTTCCTATTCATGAATGACAAATCGCTTTCCACCTTTTGGTCTATTATTTTAATGAAAAACAAACCTAAAGCTTACGGCTCTCAGGGTGAGACCGTACTTTGGACTTTGGTCAGACTTATCTAGCAAAGTCCCTAATCATAATGTAATCTTCGAGTCCCTCTAAGCGCGTGCTTAGCAAGGGACCCTGCATCTTACGGAAAAACTTTTCTAAGCAGATGCGCTTATTCCTAGTTGTCACCACTGCGTCGTTTCTACTGGTGACAAATGGGAAAAAAATCTCATATATTGTTAGTGGCAACGAGTGGAAAAAACATCCCAGTTGTTGCCAGTGGTGACAAATGGGATAGTGAATCCCAATTGTTGCCAGTGGTGATTTAAGGCACGAATATATTTCTGTTCGGTGTCACCACCGAAAAGCAACTCAAAGGTTGCATTATTAATAACGAATTTCTCATAACTCGTTAGTTATGTTTAAGCAAATTCTAAGTCCGTTCTATAGATTTCAGCCTCAGTCACTAACCTGTTTGTTTTATAACTCAAAATGAAACCAAATATTTACTTACCTGCCTACCTACTTACTTTATTGTAATAAACAACACAAAAAGTTACCAAGATATACATTTGAATTTCCTCCGCCCAACTCCACTGTTTCGAGGGCGGATATTTTCAATTTGTCTTAGATTATCTCCGTACCAATGTTATAATATCCTGGATTTTCCTCCAGCTCTATATTAAGACTCAGTGGAATAAATATTTTTAACTTTACTTTGTTTTTGTATATAAAACCCAAAGTAGGATAGATTTTATTCAAATCTTCACTGAAAAAATTTGGACTTAGCAAAGGACCTTTGTGGCTCGGTTAAAAGCATT